>BSBN01000439.1:5122248-6402810 GCA_027924645.1 Cunninghamia lanceolata
TGGTTGCTTAGGGTAAAGTAAGATGGGCTAAGGACTCATAAGCTTGTTGGTGAGAAGGGGTCCACTATAAGACTCCATTGCAGTGTAATAATTCCATGAGCAAATCAAACTCATCTTGCATATAAATTTTAAATTCAACACGTTCCTAGATACTCTATAAGAATTAAAATAGATCAAAGGGAGTTTGAGGCTCCCTTTGCTCCTATGGTGGTACAAAGCTTATACTCATCTTGTTGTTCAGTTTTGGTCACAAGGCCATGGAGTATCCTATTTATTTCTTAGGAATCTCAAGGATAGTTGGGTCTTCTACAACTATAATTATTTTCAACTTGAGTTCCTTACGAAACTTGCTTTTAATAACTTCATTTTGATTATGGAACCTTTCAATTATTTGAATTTGAACCCACGGTGAGTGTCATCCCAAATTTTGACTATACTTTACTTTTCACTTTTAAGTAATTTGTAGATGATTATGTATGATTTAATGATTTGGCATTTAGTGAAAATGTCAAGAGAAATCAATGATTTCATGAAATTATGTTTATATTATGAGAACTGACATGTGTTTATATGTTGTCAAGATGTTATGATTTCACAACCTGATTATGTTCTGTTTATTGATACACTAATCATGGGTTGGTGAATGCAAGCTGTATTCTGGAAACAAGTTTCCATCCCATTGAGAAAGGGAGAGAGAGCATCATCAGAGAGAAGGGAATAGATATAAGGAAAATAATAGTTTGTTGCCATCTTAAGTCTTTTGTTGGTGCAAATTAGTGAACCTAGTTGAGTCGGGTAAGTGGTACTCAACCCTTTTGGTCTAAGTTTATTCCTTGACTCAACAAGTTGTCGATGTTGTTTATAATCTTTTTTAAATGTCTTTTAATGTCAATCTAGTCATTTTGTGAAATCGACATTGTCAAGGTCGAACGATAGTCATTTTTCTGTTGATAACTGAGAGGGGGGGTGAATCAGTTATCTTAAATTTATTCAACTTTCTGTTCTTCTTTAATAATTAGTGCAGCATCAAAGCAAACAAGCACGAAAGTAGAAACAAAGTCAATACACATAACACAATGATTTTGACGTGGAAAACCCAGTTAAGGGAAAAACCACGGGGTGATTAACCCAAGAATGTATTCTCTGTTAGAAGAATAGAAGTACAAAATAGCACCTGCCAATTTAGGGCTCACTACCCGAGCATACTGCTCACAAGAGGCTCACTGCCTACAAGAGAGGAAGATAACACAATGTTTGAACTGATGAGAAGCATCCACACATGCTAAGATTCAGTTTCGGTTGAGCTCAATAAAATGATCTGCTGCACTTTATTCTTACTTTCTTTTGGTTCAGCTGTCCTGTCACATTCCGGACCTGTCTTACTGCCTTCACACTACTCTTCTACTTTTATTCGCACAATTACATGTTCACACAACACACCATATCTAAATTCATCTGGTATATATATCTGTACAAGTAATCTCACCACCTTTCTAGTCGGCATCTGGAATAGTCAATATTTTCCCAAGCTTTGATCTGTTGGCTGGATCCTTGCTTACCAAGTGATGCGGATCTAGGAGATGCTTGAAGAAGTCATCAATCACGTCGGCCAATCATGAATGATACCTCAAGAAACTTAGTCATCAGCAGTATCTCTTCCGAATTTGGGTCTGACACTCTGTTGGTACAGTTCTTCCTCTGTTTACTCTGCCAAATAGGAACCCAACACTCAAGTGCTCATATCTTTTCACCCTTCCATCACCGGAGGCTAAATCCTTGGAATCTATTAGTCAAGGTACTCCTCTTGACTTCCCCAAATCCGCACTTCACTGAGATACTTCCTCTGAGAGATTCGGACCTGACTGTCAGACCTTGCTGACTGCTCTGTTCTTGGTTACCGGATCATAACACTTCTTCAATCTGACTTCCGGTAGAGACTCATCATGTCTTGCGGATGTGTGGGATAACCTTTATTGCCATCAATGACAACATACATGAATCCATATAGTGTCTCTTGCCAACAATCTCCCCCTTTGGCATTGATGGAACCACTTAGTGAAAAATGACTGTCACACTATACTCCCCTTGGTTGATGCTCTATTTTTATATACATTTTCCAGAGCTCCCCTTAGCTAGATTCCTCATTTTTCACTGCTCCTCACTCCCCCTTTAACATCAATGGCAAAGGGTAGGGTCCACACACCAAAATTCTCAAAAAGTCAACTATACTTAGCCGCATAAATATATATATATATATATAGTATACTTACATATACTGAAGTATGTCTGCAAAAGTTGTCTTTAATTGGACAAATTCTGTTGCCCAACTTTGCTTCATCTTGTCCAAAATTGAGATGTGACCACTCAACAGGAATGCAAACGCGTCTGCCCTTTTTAGATCTATCAGATCACTGGTCTGGGCTGTGATCTGAGCTTCTTTTATGGCCTCATGCATGGCCTCTAACTTAGGGATAATTATCCCTCTAAGTTCACCCAACCTGCTTATTCTATTTTTCTTTTCCTTCTCAAGCTTCTTGATTTCATTCAAGACTGTAATAGTCTGACATTCTTGATTTATTATGGAAGAGGAGAGAGGATCAAAATTCTTAGAGAGTTTTGTCAGTTTGTCCTCCTGTTCTTTCACTTTCTTCTCAATATCCAAAGTTACTTTGGACCATGATAAACAAAATTTGTACATTTCCCCACCATCTTTAAGAGCATTTTCTAAGCTCTTTATCCCAATATTCATATTCCTCCTATCATTAGTTATTAACCCTTGTACCTCTGATAATCTTTTTGCCAAAAATTCCTTCCGGACCTTATCTTCTACTGACTTCTCTAGGGAATCAAAATGTGTGCTAACACTATTGACTAGAGATTTGAGATTACCGAATGAGGAGGCTGAGGGATCCTTCTGAAAAGATGACATGATCTTTTCTAATACTTCGGATGCAACTTCTATTAGCTCACAGTCTTCCATGTAAGACTTCAGGAGTTTTTCTTTAGCCTTTGCATTAGCAAATGAAGCTATCTTCATTATTTGTACCGGGGAAAGAGAATCAAAATTAAATGGCCCTTGTAGAAGTTCCGGTTCATCAATCTCCATTGTCTCTTTGTTTAAGAAATCTTTGACAGTTTCTGCAGTGTCTCTTGCCAGAGACAGATTCTTCTTCTCTTCTGCAGTCTTAGAGCTATCTCTTGGAGCTTTCTCTCCTTCTACACTCTTACCACTAACAACTGTGGTCTTCTCTGTTGAAATCTTCTTTCCTTCTACAACCTTAGTACTGTCATCTTCTTTTTCCTTCACTCCTTTTTCTTTATCCTCTATTCTTTCTTCTCCTTTGGATCCAGAGTCAGCAGGGGAAACTGGAGGAGTGATGTTTGTTTGTTCACGGGCTACCTCTTCCGGAGTAGAGGATTCCAAGTCCTTATCTTTTTCTTTACCGGTGTCCATTGCTTCTTCTATCATTGCCTCAGTAGATTTTTTTTCAACACTTGTAGCCGAGGGATCAACACCCAAGTCCTCTATAATAGGAATGTTGAATCTTGAGTATGCATTCCGGAGGATCTCTTCTGTCTCTTTTGCTATTTTGTTAGTTTCTCTGAGCATAAGTTGATTCATTCTTGCTTTGCTCTGGAACTCATCCTTGCAATCTTTGAAGATCATATTCATTTGCTTTGAATAAATTGAAGGATATAGCTGAATGGCTATCTGTTCTCGGATCTCAAGATATTTTGCCATAGCATTATTCTTTCTTATTTCTAACTCTTTCTCTAGGCTTTTGGGAATAAGAGATATAATTTCAATAAAAGCCTTATTGTAGATATTCAGATACTTGACTGCTGCTTCCTGCAAGATCTTTTGGTCAGCCTCATTATAATGATTATAGAATTCAGCCATTGGTTGAAGGTTTCCATCCACAGTAACTGCTTTGACGACATCATCTAATGATAGAGTGGGCTTTTCAACAAACTCTTCTGCCATCTCTTCCTTGTCTTCACCGGTAGAGGGTTGACTAGATACTTTCTTCTTTTTCCTCATTTTCCTTACCTCCTCATCTAACTCAGTCTCTTCATCATCCTTCTGACTAATGTAAGACCTTGTAGCCTTTGTCTTAGTTCTTTTCTCTGCTTTACTGGATGATTTTGCTTCCTATTTTGATTTATTTGAGCTCTTATCAGTGGTAGGTGCAGAGCTCCTAGAAGATCTGGTCCGGGAGGAGGATTCTACCAGAACACTTTGCTTTTCTGCCTCTTTCTTCTCTTTCTCAGTCTTTTCCTTCTTTTCCCTGTTGGCATCAAGTGCCTCTTTTGAGATGCCAAAGCTTTTGGCAATGTTTTCTACTTCTTTTCTTGCCTTTCTTTTAATCTCTGGTTGCCTTAGCTCAACATGGATCTTGACACTCAATTCTTCAAAGGTTCCAAACCTTTCTGCCTTGGGATCCTTTGGTTGACTCAGCATGTGCTGAACATGCAGCGCTACGATTTTCTCATCCACCTCATACCCCATTGGCATGATCCACACTGTTCTTGGTTCCACTGCCTCCATTAGGCACTGATCAGTCTCTACCATAAAGCATACTGTGTGTTTGTATTTCTCAACTAGAGATTGGGGAATTCTCTCTCTAGCTTGCATCATGTTCTGGAAGTTTTTGAAGAAAGCCTAGAGAGCTATGTTTTGTGCTTTGTCATTACCAAGTCCATGCAAATAATCCCTGATTTGTATGGCAACCGGTCTATCATTCTGCCATACCCATCCACTGGATCCGGGTTCATTCATAAAGTAGAAGAATAAGCACAATATTAACCCACCATACTTAAATGAATTCTTTTTATCTTTCTTTATTTTCTGCAGATTCTCCAAGAGTTGGTTTAGAAGGAGCTAACAAAGGTCATAGTTTGAATTCTTTCTTAACATTTCATAAGCAGTGTAGATAGTAGTTCCAGGTACTAAATTCTCCCTGCTTGAATGATATATCTTGTATCTGATGATCGTGGAGCAAACTTGATATCCGGATCAGTGATATCTTCTATTGTCATTGCTCTTTTGTCAAACCTAGATCCGGTAGCCTCACTTACAGTCTGATTCTTGACAGATTTGAGAATAGGTATCCCACTGGATGAGTGCAAACCGGTAATTGCCCTAATGGCATCTTTTGTGATCTTGAATGGTCCATTCAACCACATGAAGTTGTCATGTATTCTGCTCAAGACATATCGGACCCATTCATCCTCAGCAAAGTAGGGGAAATGTATATACTGTGCAAAGTGCTTGTCCCGGAGGGCCTTGTATTAGGGTTTGAGCTCAAATGAATTATCTATTAGTTATTTGCGGTAGATATCCCTCAATTTGTACTCTCCAAATTCTTCAATGTTTGCGTGAATGTAAACCCTAATATCTTCTGTATGCAAGACACCATGCAGAACACTGGAAAATGCTCCTAGGGGATCTACTTCCAAGGATTTGTAGGGATGTTTCTTGAATTTGGGGCGAGGCCTATCAGTGATCTTCACAATATTCAAAGTAGTCATCTTTAAAAAGATTTGCAGAGAGATATTTAAGAACGGAAAATACCTTTTGCGCCTTTAGGTTTCACGGAGTGAGCCGGATCGATTGCTGGATGAATCGACTTCTGCAAATGATCTTTGATGGGCTTGAGGAAATTTGTTGCAAAGATCCTTTTTGCTTCTTTTTGAATGCAGAATGAACAAATGTTTAATAAGAAGAACCCTTATATTACTATGCAAACCCTAATACCAAGGTGCAATAAATGCTCAACTTAAGTCATTCCAGTTTGCCTTGTTTTCTTTATTCGGATGACTTGATGAACCGGATCAATCTTGTTCTAAACATCTTGCGGATCTTTCACATCTTAACCACAGATTATTTAGATGATTCTCTGAGAACCCTTTAATCCGCAACCTTCCTTGTGCCAATTCCGGCACCAATTTACTTGCTAGGGGAAAAAGTTTTTCCTTGTGTCTCCCCCTGAGCCAGAGCTCACTTTTTAATTTTCGGAAGGAATATCAGCACCAGATTCTGGTACGGATCCATCCGCTACATTTTCTATACTTTTCTTCACCCAAATCTTGTTCATCTCACTTTGAACTTCATCCACATTCACTTTTCCTTTTCCCTTGTCTTGATTCTGGTTATGATGTACCGGACCTCTTTTGTCCTGATTCTTGCTTCTATAGAATTTGGCAATATGACCAGATCTATTGCAATTGTGGCAAACAACATTTCTTTGCATATTTGATTGATGTCCTCTTGATCTATATTGATAAGCCATATGACCCATTCTATTGCATGCAAAGCATCTACCATTGAATGAATTGTTCATTTGCATATTTCTGCATTCATGAGATTTGTGACCATACCTTTTGAAATTAAAACACTGTCCGGAGAAGGATGTATTAGTCTAATTTGTTCTCTTTCTACACTGATTAGCTTTGTGACCAAAGTTATTGCAATTGTGGCAGTATCCATTGAAGGATGGATATTTTTGAGCATTAGGTTGCCTTACCAGAGGTCTTCTAAGCCTGTTCCTTGGATTTTCTAATCTAAAATTCTTCTGACCAAATCTGAAGTTTTCACCTTTCTCATATCCCAAGCCACGCTTGTCATCTACCCTCTTTTGGCTTTCAAGAAGAACTTCAAGTTGAGCCGAACTTATCTTGAATTTCTCTTTGTATTCATTTGCTGTTTGAAGATCCCTTTTAAGAGAGACAATTTGATCCTCAA
Organism: Cunninghamia lanceolata; assembly: GCA_027924645.1. Lineage (NCBI taxonomy): Eukaryota > Viridiplantae > Streptophyta > Pinopsida > Cupressales > Cupressaceae > Cunninghamia > Cunninghamia lanceolata. The sequence continues at coordinate 5,128,994 of BSBN01000439.1, forward strand.
GTTTTTCTTCATTATCTTTAGCATCTTCAAGATCAGATTCAAGATGTCTGATTACTCTATCCATCTTGTAGCAGTCTTCTGATTTCTCCTTGAGAGATTGTCTTAGATTATCTTCAGTCTTTCTTTTCTCTTCAATTTCTTGGGTAAACTTCATAACTCCTGATTCCATTTGATGTCTTACCATAATGATCTCTTTTGATAATTTTTCACATAACTTGGTTTTTTCCTTCAGATCTCCATTTGTATCATTTGCTTCATTTTGATTTGCCAATTGCTGAAGTAGATCCTTTCTCTTTTTCATAGAGAGACTTAGTTTCCCTTTTAGTTCATTTATGAAATCATCACTCTGTTTGAGTCTTTCCTTCGATTCATTGACTTCAGAATTAGATTTCTCAAGATCATCTAGGGCAGACTGAAGTTGATCCCTCATACCATACACATCCATTTTAATTCCCAGATCTTCCTCAAGTTGTTAGGCTCTTGTTTGAAGGAACTTAGCTCTGATACCAATTGTTGATAATTGAGAGGCGGGGGGGTGAATCAATTATCTTAAATTTATTCAACTTTCTGTTCTTCTTTAATAATTAGTGCAGCATCAAAGAAAACAAGCATGAAAGTAGAAACAAATTCAATACACATAAAACAATGATTTTGACGTGGAAAACCCGGTTAAGGGAAAAACCACGGGGTGATTAACCCAAGAATGTATTCTCTGTTAGAAGAATAGAAGTACAAAATGGCACCTGCCAATTTAGGGCTCATTGCCCGAGCATACTGCTCACAAGAGGCTCACCGCCTACAAGAGAGGAAGATAACACAATGTTTGAACTGATGAGAAGCATCCACACATGCTAAGATTCAGTTCTGGTTGAGCTCAATAAACTGATCTGCTGCACTTCATTCTTACTTTCTTTTGGTTCAGCTGTCCTGTCACATTCCGGACCTGTCTTACTGCCTTCACACTACTCTTCTACTTTTATTCACACAATTACATGTTCACACAACACACCTTCATATCTAAATTCATCTGGTATATATATCCGTACAAGTAATCTCACCACCTTTCTAGTCGGCATCTGGAATAGTCAATATTTTCCCAAGCTTTGATCTGTCGGTTGGATCCTTGCTTACCAAGTGATGTGGATCTAGGAGATGCTTGAAGAAGTCATCAATCATGTCGGCCAATCATGAATGATACCTCAAGAAACTTAGTCATCAGCAATATCTCTTCCAGATTTGGGTCTGACACTCTGTTGGTATAGTTCTTCCTCTGTCTACTCTACCAAATAGGAACCCAACACTCAAGTGCTCATATCTTTTCACCCTTCCCTCACCAGAGGATAAATCCTTGGAATCTATTAGTCAAGGTACTCCTCTTGACTTCCCCAAATCTGCACTTCACTGAGATACTTCCTCTGATAGATCTGGACCTAACTGTCGGACCTTGCTGACTGCTCTGTTCTTGCTTACCGGATCATAACACTTCTTCAATCTGACTTCCGGTAGAGACTCATCATGTCTTACGGATGTGTGGGATAACCTTTGTTGCCATCAATGACAACATACATGAATCCATATAGTGTCTCTTGCCAACATTTTGAACTAACGCAACTTTTTGATGAAAATGTCGTTCCTTGCGTCGTAAACGAGGATACGTTTACGTACGCAATGACATTGTTGGAAAAGAAAATAATAGTGAGTTTCATGTTAATAGTTTTAACATCACATTTTGTATTTCATTTGAGGTCAAAGCGAAATTGACGTGATATGATTTTATATATGGAAGGGAGATGAACTCGACCCAATCACGCTTGTGCGTACGTTTACGTCACTTTATTATAATTCCTAATGATATTAATATCTATGCTTTATTTTAGTTTATTATTATGTTTTTATTCTTGAAAAGTTGGTTAGTTTGATGTGCTTGTGGTCTTAAATGATAACCACCTTCTTTATTAATGAAGCATTCGTTCTTAATCGATTTCAAGAGTATTGAATGTCGTATGAGGGAGTCTTTTGGTAGAAGAGTGGTAATTAGTACCATGTTCCCCTCTAACATTGCATGCCCAACTTAAGAGCTTTCACAGGCTAATCAAGTGGAGAAATCCACGACTTAGTGGGCAGTTTGCCTAATGACTTAGTGGAGCCTTGAATAGACTAAAATTAGGATTCGATAGGAGAAAAACAAGGGATGGTTATCAAGAAAGAGCAGAGCTTTGTTATAAAAGGAAAATGTAGAATGAATGGGGTTTAGAAAGTGAATATCTATCTTAGCAAATAGATGAACGTAGCTATTGTAAGGGGAATCTAATATTCGACTGGTCATGAGTCGATAGGAGCATAATACAACTTGTTATCACTGATGAACGTAGGATAGAGAAGGACACTTGTTGCATCATAGAAGATAGTGCCTAATAGAGGATAGAGAGGTAGGTCAACGTGAGAACAATAGAGTTGTCAATAGTATAAGTCTAAACTTCTCTTGTAACACAGTGTGGAGGCGAGCTCAGGTAAGGGCCAAACCTTCATTCTTAGTTTTATGAATTCTTTTGTTATTGAGTTCAATAAAACATTGCTTTATCTGAAATTCTCTCTTTCGAGAACGTATTAACTTCTTAAAAGAGTGCTATATATATATATATATATAAGTGAGTTCATAATCTTCAAAATGAACTTTATGTTGAGTGATATTGTAGCTTGGTATGCTTAATGTAGAACTCACGAAACTCACAGTTAATACCATGAAAGTTGTTGTACCAGTTTGTTGTATAATATGTGTGTCGAATCTTTGACAGACCAGATATATTATTCTATGTGTAGAGGATCTATACAGTATCTGAGGTTTAGATAAACTTGAATAGGATGCTTATGCCATGAACTATCTATGTTATTAAGTGGTTTTATAGATATCCTTGTTGTTGTAAGATAGGGTTCTATAGAAATAAAAGTATGATATAGATGTTTTCTATTTTTGCATGATCATTATTTAAGCAAACAACTATATAATTCATGATAAATGATAATATAATCTCAAGGAGATTACTTTTCTTCTAAAGGATGTTTGAGTGAGTTGTTCCTTGCAGACTTAGATGGAAACACTCATATAGCATTGATCAAATATAGCATAGTATATCAATAAAAGAGCAACTTTTTGACTTTGAACATAAGTGGTTAGCAAACTAAAATATTCCACCATCTTTTTGAAATCAAATCAAACTTAGTTGATGTTTAGACTTGATTAGAACCTTTGGTTTTGTTATAACTAAGGTTATATCAGTATTTTTCAAACTAGTTAAGTTGGAGAGATTTAAATGACCACGTAGTCAAAGAAGACTAGCGGATAATCTCTTTCTTACAATATTATTACTTTTCAAAAAAAGTTTATTTGTTATTCCATCGTGTTGGAATAGGGAATATAAAACCCTAAGTTTAGATTCAACTGAGGTTTAGAGATGATAAACTCTCGAGTCCCAAAGTTACAATATACTATTACTAGTTCGAGGAGAAGAACTATGTTTATCTTGTAGATGTATTATTGAATTTAGTAACATCTTTTGTACTCCATTGAGGTACCAATTCGACCAACTTTATGATAGTCTAGAGAGGGCCGGTGGTCGATAAAACCATGTCACATGATGACACCTACTTAACCATGATTTGGTAAGTTTTCTAAATGAAAGTTGAGCAACTTGGATAAACTTTGAAGTTCTAGACAAAACTATTCTCTATGACAATACTAGACTCTAGAACCAAGAATAGATTTAAACCTTGAAACAAGTAATAGAGTGTTAGGGAGTCAATAGATTCCATGTTGCAGTTGCAACAAGAGGTTCTTTTTGAAAGACTAAAACCTAGAATGTTGATAATTATATTAAGGACCCACACTTTCAAGGAAAAGACTAGTTAAGTCTTAAGTAATATCTATGTTGAAGAGTAATTTGGGAGACATAATTGACTACTCCTATGTTTTAAGTCTGAAACTACTAAACCAACTCAAGGGTATAGGCATACCAGGGGATGGGAAATTACAGTTCTTACTATATGTTCAAATGAACTTATTTTAGTGTCGTGAGCATAAAAGACAAAATTAACCCAGTGTGGGGTATTCCTGATACGATCTATTCTAAGTTGGGTATGTTGGGAGATTCGAATCTCAACTTCACATGATTGTTGTACTTAAGATTATTGATATAGGTTTATTGACATCTATTTGAAGGATGAATAGACATACAAATCTATAACCTGTCATAATGGAAAGTCGGTAGACTTAAGTAAACCAGAAGGTTGAAAGTATTTTGTTATCTTTATGACTCAAACCTATTTGGGTTGCTATAATGATCTTAGTCAAAATACTAGTTTAAAAAAGTGTAAGTATCCATCAAGATATTATATGGATGGGGTCATACCTCATATACTATGCTTACTCATGTTATTTGAATTGTGAATTTGAACAATGCCAAGTGGTCTAGGGAAGACTAGAGGTATTTGTTCACATGTTTTTTTTAATTTATGTTATTATCTTTGGAAAACAAGGATGTTTGATATTTCCATGTATTGGGTTAGGGAAGTTAAACCCTAGTATTAAAACAGGGAGGATTTAGGAAACCTACAACCCTTATGTCAGATATGGCATATATATATATATATATAGGTCGACAGTAAAAGGTCAGGAAAACCATATCGGTTGACAGAGAAAGGTTGAGAAAACCATTTTGGTTGACAGTGAAAGGTTAAGAAAACCATAGAGCAAGACATGAATAGTCTTAGTAGTACTTTATCAAATTTAAGTGATTCGATGATAGAGTCAAATCTTGTTATAATGCACCAAAGATGTTTGATATTTGAGTTAGAGAGTAGAGTGACAGAAAGTCATAGACCCTAGAAATTGCAAGTATGCAAAGAGGGAATCTTTGAAAGGTTAGAATTACCTAAACACACATGCACATATTGTGTGTATATCCTACATTAAGGATTAGTTCTAAGTCAGATTGACTAGAATGGATTTACAGTACAAACAAGTTTATGTCTAGAGATTCTAAGTGATGAAAGTCAACTATAGGATGAGATAGTCTCCAAGTCGAGTTAGAGGTGTGTGAACACACGATTACATTCATTGCGAACGTCTATTTATATTGAATCTTTGGCCAAAGTAATGCATCCATCTTTGCATGCATTTGTCGGTTCACTGTGCTCTAGATTTGCATAACCATCTAGTAGTGTCATACTTAGTTAGAAGGAGTCTATAGTTGTATGACCGTGTTGGTTATGTAGGACACAACACTAAAGACTCAGATGGTAAAAACATGTTGGTTCCATATATCTATACTCTTCGTGAAGGGTAGGGCCACTTCCAAGAAGGAAGGTGTGTGGGATTGCCGGTTTGTGGTTGGAGGTAAAGCACTCAGATGATTCTCTCCCTCTGTAACAGATGGCTCGCTGAGAATTGTGAAGACAAATATCAATATTTCAAATGCAGTGCACTCCATGTTATACTTATGACAGTCAAATTTATGAGGTAAAACTTTTCTTTATGCTAAGTGCGGTTTATATATTGCAAATGAAAAGTGAAAGGATTTCACTATGATTCTAGCTTCGATTATGTTAATATTTCAAGGTTGAAATTACATAGAAAGTTGTACTTTATTTCTTGTGATTATGTAAATGATATTTAATTTAATTTTTTTTTCTCTTTCATGTTTACCAAGTTTATTTACTTGTAAATTTTTGAGTTACTTCAAGTGATATGAATTGGCATGTTATAGTGAGCTTACCATGTGTTATTAGATTGTATCGTGGTTGAAACAAAATGACGTTGATGGGTACTAGGATTTGTGAAAGATCTAGATGAGGCTCTTGGAGTGTTTGTAGATTCATTGTCAACTGAATAAGATTTCTCATGATCAATAGCTTCTACTTGTGTTAGGGGTGTCCAGGATGTGTAAATTTCTTCAATTGGTGAAAATGACACATAAGAATCACTCACTTCTTGAGTCAAAGGTACGTATAATTTTCTTGATGAAATCTCTCTCAGTGGTGTTAGAGAAGCATAGCTCTTTGACATTTCTTCTTCAGGATCATAAAAAGTACCTAGTTCCAGCTCTCTTAGATCTATCATTGCAGTCTGAAATTGTTCTTCGAACCTAGGCCACTTCATTATAGGAGGAACTTTACCTATACTTTGTTTTATCAAGATAGATTGACTAGTCCTTTCTTGCTCGACATCAAAAAACACATTGATGGTGCAAACATCTAAGAGAAATTGTATGGCGCCATCCATTTCCAATAACTCCATAATCTTGGCTATAATTTCCTTTGGAACCACATGTCTTTGTTTGAAAGATTCTCCCTTCTCAAACATTCTTACTTCTATGTTGTTCACCATCTCATTAGGTTGTTCTATCTTTTTCATGCATATAGATTGAGGGGTTGGGTTTGGCATGGTAATTTTGTTCGTCAACAACTCATAGCCAATAGGGATACCTATTATCTTCTTGGTGGAATCTTTTTTTTCATGTTGGATGGTTCAAGTTCTCCCTTCACAGCATAAATCTTTCCAAGATGCAATAATCAAACTTCTTGAAACAAAGTGAAAGACACTGCCTTCATCCTGTGAATCCATGGCCTCCCCAACAATAAATTCTAGCTAATATCCTTATCAATAATGTAGAATATTGTAGGAAATATTTTGGATTCCAAGGAGACTATGAGTGTAATTTTTTCAATTGTCGTTGCTTTGAGATTGTCATAACCTCATAATGTATCTCAACACATTGTTATGTTAGTGTGCTCATATACCATCCTTTAGAGAAGGGAAAACAAGACTATATTTATAGTTGCTTTATTGTCAATTACCGTCCTCTTAATACAAGTGTTGTAGATCCACACTTGTAAATATAGAGTTGGCTCTCCTCTTTTGGTTAATTTAGCCTCTGAAGGCATTTGCTTTAAGTCAAAACAGAACCCAAGATCTTGAAGTTCAGGGTTAGGTGGGTTCATGTCAAGGTCCACTTGGTTGACTTGTTCATTAGCAGGAAGAGTGATTCGATCCAAGTACTTAAACCCTATCACTTGTAAGAAGGTAGACCAATGTGATGGGGAATTTTTGAGGTCTATGAAAGAAATTTTAACATAGGTCTTCTTCAGATCATCTATTAAGTCATAAAGTCTGACTGGGAATAGTGTGGGTTTACTGTCGAGATCATTTTTTTGTGGATTTTGAATTCTTGTTTGACACTTGGTTCAATGTTCTCCTCATCATGCACTATTTCTACTAATCCTAGCATTCTTGTTTCTCCTTTTGGTCCTAGTTGGGTAGGGATGTTTGACTCAAAGGTTTTTGAGAGGTTGGTTGATCATGAAGCTGTCATGTCTTTGTTACTTGTTTCACCACTTCGATGGGCTGGGAAGAGATCTTGGAATATATTTATGTCTACATTCTGTGGTGCAACAAGTGCCTGCTTAACATTATTTTTGTTGTTGTTTACCATTACCTCTTGCAGATTAAGAAACATTTCAATCAACAATCATTGTTGATCCTCTGGTAGCTTCGCTATGAATCTATTGTATTCTCAACATGACTCGATGCTATGCCCCCTTGTCCTATGGAAAGAACAAAATTGATTATACTCATAAGGTGGACAATATGAGTCATATTGGTTGTCATTTCAATTCCTGTTCCATGATTAGTGATTGTCTCTCGGATTGTAATTATTATTTTGGGGATGTTCTACAAAATTAACATTTTGAGGGAAATAATCTCTCCCATTATAATCGTCCCTTACTTTGTTCCTCATTAGGAGTTGATTTGTCACCCCAGATGTGGTCACATTTCAATTGTTCTTCAAAATTTTAACCATTGAAGGTTTATTTCCATTGTTGTCACCCACTTGAGTTATCAGTTGGCCATTTGTGCCATAATTCTTTCACCCACTATCGATCGCATCTTGGTTAATCCTCCATGCACTTTCCAAATCTTCCTCGTAGGATCTATCTGGTAATTTTTGTACTTCCTCTCTCGTATCCCTATTAAGGGTGTGCAAGAAAAGGTCACACAATTCTCCGTGGTTCATGTTTGAGGTGCTTGTTAATGAGTACAACACCTGTCTCCATCGAGTGATAGAATGTGCCATTGATTTGTTTGTATCTTGCTTCATGGTCAAGAATTTCTATATTCCTATCTTGATTAGCTTGTTCACGTTGAAAGATGTAGCAAAATATCTTATGATTTGGCAAAATGAGTGAATTGAGGCCTCAGGTAAGTGATAATACCAAATATCCAAAGTGATCCCTTCAAGCATTTTAAGAAAAATTCTCATTACGACTCCATCCCAAGGAAGGAGTTCTCTTATGGCCATAGTGTAAGATTTAATGTGTGAGTTCAAATCTCCCTCCCCTTTGAATTTGGGTAGATATGGGAGAGGATGTGGTAAAAACACATTGCGTATGTTATGATCTGAGGGCTCTTTCAAGTATTTGAGGCATGTCCTTGAAAAAGTGTTTTGAGATGTTGGCATTGTGAGCATGGGTCTTGTAGATGGGAGTTGTTGATTTGGGAAATGCTATCTAGACACATTTTTGTATGTCAATTGAGCTCGTATATAACCTTGAGGAGCTTGAAAGTTGTGGATTGGATAGGCTCCATTCAATTGTGGAAGTTGTTGTATAGTGTTGTTACTTGCATTATGTGAGTAAAAGTTCAATTAAGGGGGGTTTTGGGTTGTCCCCTGGTTTTGTTCAACCCTAACATTATGTGAGTTCACCTGTGTTCTATTTATTTGCTCATTTTTATCTAGAAGAGATTATTTCACTCCTGCAACCTCTAATGTCCTAATCCATTGGACCAACATGGCTATGATTCCAACAAGGGTCGCAACTCTTTTTCTTTGAGCTTCTTTCGTTTGTTGTGAAATCTCATGGTTTCCTCCACTCATGTGCTCTCTTGAGGAATTCTCTAGTTTCTTAGATTGACATTGGATATGTAAGGTTTTTTAGGCCTCTCTAGCCTCTTGCAAGTGTTTTTCTAAACATTTCACTTCATTGTCTAATTGTGTCACTACTCCTGCATAGCTAGTTGAAGGTTGTTCTACTAGTGGATTTCCTATCGAATGAGCACTCGATGTGCTCTACCTTGGTTAGAGTGAGTTGGTTGAGCTATGGATTCATGTTGCCAAGTGGGATTGTCAAATGTAAGAGAATGAGTTTCTCGCCTATCATTCTCATAATTCATTTATTCATAGTCGAAGCAGTTTGTGACTGGTGTCAATTGGTCAAGTGGCACATACCTATAAAACAAAGGTGTTCCAGGTTCTCTAGAGAAGATTCCTTGGGTTTCCTTCCAATTCTATCATATTTGGGGGTGTCATAGATACTACATAATAAATGGAATGGAGAGCGAAGAGGATGAAGGCGATGAGTGAGATGAAAAAGAGAATGACGAATGGAAGTGAAAACAATGATGGAAATGTGGGAACACAAAAAGCTCACCCTAGAAGGTTTTTCCTTAGGTTCACCAAAATATGTGTTGTTTAGAATGTGACTCATACAATTTGCAAATGTGTCAGATTCCAACATGACACATGAACCATCTCCTTGTTAAGGACAAACTCCTAGTCACTCATGCTCTCATGGCAAGAGCTAATCAAACAGAGGGAGGACCAGGGGTTTGTTCTACTCTTGTTCTTGAGGGAAAAGAACGTTGTGGATGGAGGTTGAGTTGTTTTCTTGATGTGTGTGTTCATTATTGTTATTTCTATGAAAGTGTTTGATTGCAGTTGTTGTGGTGATAATAGTATGACCCAAAGGGTCACTAGTCCCAAGTCTCTAAAGCCTAGCACGATGGCTATTTTATTTGTTTATGATCTGGAGATGCTCTTGTCATCTTTATTTGTCTCAAATGATTTTTTGTATCAGTTCTCGTTGGTCAATGATGCGTTGGCAATGTTCTTATTCTTCAATAATTTGCTTTACGTTTTGTTGATTATGAATTGGATGGGGGAATCTCTCCCTAATCTCATCAAGGATGGATCTTATCTAATCTTCCCTGATGCCTGGACACATTGAATGCTTGGAAATAGGGGGAAATGTTTGTGTTGTTGACTATGTTGAATGTGTTGACTATTGACCTCATGATGGCATCTTCAATGTTTTGTTTTGACTTGTTTGATGCATTGAACTAGTGATGAAATCGAGGGTTTGATAACTTGTTTTGTTTCTACATTTTTCTAATGTTTTTTTGGTTTTTGATGAATGCAACCTATATGAAATGTAGTACAACTTTTGGTTCTTTTTCTCCAAAATTTAATTGTGATCTAATTAACTAGGAATAAAAAATGGATGCAATCTAAATGAATTTTTGAGTGCAATTTAATTATATTTTTGTTGTTTTGTGGAATGATTTTTGGATATAATCTAATGAATTGGAAATAACAACCAATCTATGAACAATGAATATGAAATTTAATCTAAGAATGCAAAGAAAATATAAGCTAAGTAATTAAAAATAAATCTACTCTAATGCAATTAAAAAGTCTTATCAAGAGAAAACCAAACAAATTATTTACTTCATCAAGACCAGATATTTGTTCTAATTGCTAATGAAAACATGAAAGGAATTTGGAATAAATTAGGTGTCAGTGCCTGGAGAATCCTCAAAATTCCTTTGTGGCAACCCTCTCTTCCTCTGCAGCAACAGGGTCCTCCTTTTAGCAACATGGATGAGAATGGAAACAATTGAATTGAATTGAGATTTGAAGCTGAAAGAGTTGATCTTTGAAGCTAATGAATTGGCAAATGGAGATGAGCATTTAAATGCTAAGAAGCACAATGGGCTTGAGCAATTAAGATATGCAAATAAACAAAAGGCACACGGAGTCCTACACGAGCATGAGAATGCTATGGAGACAACTATATGCAAAGAAAAGCAAAAGCAAAGATGCAATACTAAATTTACCTCCCCAAATGCATAGAGGAAGTGGGTATTTATAGGTTGAAAATCATAACCAAAGGTGGTGGTGATTGGGAGTTAACAGATTTGATTGGGGAGTGATTTGACTCTGATTCGAGAGTGGATAGTGGTTGGAGAGCAGACCACAGGAGAAGAGACAGAGAAAACACATGACCTATTGGGAGATAAAAAAGATTGATTGGAAGATGAGATTGGGTTGATTGAGAGTCAAAAATCAGTCAGGGGGAATTGACAATTAGTTAGACATGAAGAATCTGGCAACCAAGACAAAATTTGGAGCAAATTTGGGCTAGAACTGGAAGAAAACACACATGTTAATAGTCAACAAGGTTGTCCCTTTTGGAAAGTGGTTTTCCTATTTTACTAGGGAAATTCACCCATGGAGATCACATTTTAGTGGCAAGGTTGCCTGAGGAGTTATTGAAGACATAAGGGGTAACCTAGGACATAAGACTTGGACAAGAAAAATGAGGGTACATAAAGCTTGGGAAGGTTAATTAGATGGCTATAGAAGGGTGAAATGATAAAAAATCCCCCAAGGAAGCTAGATTTCTCCTCTTGTGAGGTGAATTGGTCATGTTGTTAGGGCTAGAAAGTAATAGGATGACTTGTTGAACCTGGGTTAGGTGACTAGGACGACAGTGTGTAGGACCTTAGAAGGATGGAATGGGGATTGGAGAAGCACAAACAAAGTGAAAAACCAATGAAATGTTAGGAATTGCATGCAGAAGATACCAATTAAATGCAAATAAAGATTAAACAAAGGAATGAAAAATACACAGAAATAATAACAGTGAGAGAATTTTAACGTGGTTCACCCAAACTCGGGCTGCATCCACCAACAAAGAGTCTAATATTATTATCCAGCAAATCAAACCGATTACAACCAATAATCCTTGCAACTTAATACCGCTGCAAATGCTATAATACAATATCAACCGAAACCCTAACCCTTAGCCATTTTTTATCAAGACTTATGTTGGTTACAAAATAGGGTTTTTTTTTTTTAAATTTTTATGTCGGCCAATAGACAAATAACTCCCAACGCGTTTATAAAATAATAAAAGTTGTTTGAGGTTTCAGGAGCACTGCCCCTCGACCTCGCCTTATATTGCGACAGGGAGCACGCTAGGGGTGCTACCCCTGGACCTCACAAGGGGCACTGCCCCTTGACCCCATCTTGGGGGCACTGCCCCCAAACCCCTGTTAAATAATTTGGGGGGGGAAACCGCACCGATAAAAGTGGGGCAAATTTAACCTCCAAGTCTGATTAGGCTCCATATAACAACATGAAAATGTGTTACAAAGAGAGAAATTGCTAAGAGGTTGTATATATTTCGTGCTTACACGTACATGATTAGAACTTGTTGGTAAATATATTTGTCGTTGCGAATATACTTTGAAAAGTAACTTTATTTTGCTCGAAGAGCAGTGACAATCATGCCAATAGTTGGAGAGATCACTATCAGGTAACTCGGTCTTCCTCAATGTTTTAGAGGGGCAACTCCCTTGTATGATCAAATTTGGGGTTTTTGTGGCATTTTAACTCAAAATACCGAAAGGAAAAAAAGGGAAAAACTAAATGAAAAGATTACTAAAACCATAGTGGAAGATACAAGAATACTCACTAAGATTTCACAAATTTATTTAAAACTAACAAAACACACCACAAAATCAGAAACTATGTTTCCAAATTTATGCAATGGGTTTCACAATAAAATATATGCTACTATGGCAATAATGGAAGAACAACACACAAATCTCAACATACGATGAGAAAGACTTGCATGAACAATTTTAAATCAGAATACCAACATTATAACTACATTTTCATACACATATTGCATAATATGTATATGTCCCAATAAATGACCCAAAGTTCACATGATGATAAAAAGGGATTATTGATTTAACACAAGAAAAACCAGTAATAATAACATAGACAACATCCAAAACACAAGGATTAAATGCTTCCTTTATTATTATTTTTAAAGTCACACAACTTCATAAACCCTTTTGTACAATGCGTGAATCCAAAGAACCCTCTGTTTTTCCCTAGTTCTGCTAAAACAACAAAAAAATGGAACCCCTTTTCATTCAAAAACCTTGCTTTATATCATCCCAGCTCGTGAGATATCCTGATCTAGAAACTTTCCAGATTAGGCAAAATGGAGTCACGAACACCACCATAAACAGATTTTGCACCATCTATCATGAATCTTGAGATTTAATTATTTTCATAAATCTCGACAATCTAGATAACTGGTCTCAAGATTTTGACTGAAATAATGGATGATTATTCTCCAAAATGAATCAAATGAACTATATTTAATGTAAGAAATTAATAGGAACCATGTTAAACACGATACTTCAAAGATAGGTGACTAAAAACAACTTGACGAAGGGATTTCGACACTTGAAGAGGCTTCTCTTTTTGGTGTGAAACGTTTAAATTTGGTGATGTTGAAATGAGGTTAACAACTAGCTCTAACTAGGGACAAGGACTACAAAGGACGCATCAAGAACCTAGGATTTCAAGTTAGGAACTGGTGCTTTAACCATTGGGTGAATAGAGTCAAAGGAAAATGATTCAACACATAGGGAAAACAGAGAGACAAGCAAAACAAAAATGAGACACACAACAAAAGACACACACAGACAAAGAAAAAACTTGACGCAACAACACACCTAATTGACCTATGTACATGGTAGGTGATACCTACCTCAAAATTCATCCAAAATGGTCAAGTGAACCCATTACTAGGTTGAGAAAAATATGACCCTTTGTAGAATAATGAATGACAACCAAGGAGCACTAATAAACCCAACTTTCAACTTGCAACTACTATGATCATAATACACAAAAACACTCTGAATAGGATATCATGCCCGAACAACCATTCTTCATCATAAACCTCTGAATACTGCCATATTACATTGACATCTCCCTGTATAATGTCAGCATGATCCTCATGTATAGCACTGAATATACCAATGTCGCATATCTCTATGTTCTCTTGAATGCCTAAATTCAAAGGGATTAAAATAGGAACTAAAAATTCCTCTTGTGAACCTTGAGATGAAGAAACACCTACAAATTTTGATGTTAAATCCAATTTATGGATGTCAACTTCTAAGAGCATAAGATCATTTCTGATTATAAGATTCCCTTCTTTGTTTTCTGTGATGAATTTTGAGAATTCTTTATCCATAGAAAATAAAAGATAAGATAATGATTTTGTACTTTGAGAATCATTTGTTGGACTATTTTTATCTGAAATCACTACGGGATTAAGGCATACACCTTCACCATAGAGGAAATCATCATCTGAAGCTTCCAAACACCAACTCAGAATATAGACAATATGAGGATGCAAAACATTATCAATCTCACTAGTTTCAGTCATTAGGTTGTCTAATTTTTCATGTATTTCTTTGTCATTATATATTTCACATGATGAATCAACATGATAAGTGTTAGGGTTCAGGCAGATCGGAGCAATAAACACTAACAATTATATGCAGATTAAATAACCCAAATATAACAATGAAGAATAAAACAAAAGAGATCAACACATAATTTTAACACGGTTCACCCAAAATGGGCTACATCCACAGAAACTCAGCCATCCAATGATTTTATTATCTAGTGCAAAATAGGTTACAATCTTACGAATTCCACACCCGCAACATACATGCCAATTGCTTATAACCAGCTTTTTGGAAGCTTCTAGAATTAGGGTTTTACAAAGTCATTTTTCCTTTGTCAGTTAACAAAAATTAACTATCGACTCTGAACATGAAAAAAAAGGGGAATTTTTTTTTCGGGGGCTACGCCCCCAAACCCTTGCTTCTTGGGGGTAGCCGCTCCCGAACCCCCGCTCGGGGCCCAGCTTGACTCCGAACCCCTGCAAGGATATGTTACAAGTGTACAGTATTTGCATGATTAGTCGCCACATACCAACAATAAGAAATAAGTGTCTGACATGAAGCTACAAGAGTTTGCACAATAATATCTTCAAAACAAAAAGATTCAAAAGTAGGATGATCTATTACCTTTCCTCGTAGGATATCATCTTCATAATCTTGATCAAGAAACTTGAATGCTTCATATTTAGATTGCATACAAGGCATAATACAAAGATTTGATTGTTTGTTTTCCTCCACCTTGAGTTGACCTTTAACTTCCCTTTCAGCTTCACAAATCGGTGAGTGTTTTTCATTATCCTCAAAGGTAAATACTTCCATTTTTGAAGACAAAGAAGGCATCTACAAAGGTTTATTTGTATCTGCCTCTTTATTTGTTATAGCTACAAAATATTGTCCAAAAGTTGTTGGAACTGAATGGAATCATTTGCCACATTTTCTGACTGAATGCAATGATTACCAATGAAAGAAGTATTCTCTTTGACTTTCAAGAGAGATTTTTGATTCATAATCGCTGTCCTCAACATATAAATGATAAATGTTTGCATTTTGTGCAGCATAAGATTCAATTGTTGAGGGAACTAAATCACCTTGAAACAAATGCTCTTCACCTAGAACTGTTAGATTTAAACAACCATATGAAGGAGGCATTAATTTCACCCTTTTGGCATTAAGATTAAGTTGCGTATAAGATTGCTTTTTAAGATGATAATTATGATTTGGTATAGAAGACTGCTTTATTGATTCATTTTTTGAAACCTCTGGGGTACAATTCTTAATGCATTCTTCTTTCAACAAGCCAGGCAAAATTAAATCATCTTCTATTTCAATAGCTTCTTTTTTGTGCAATGTCAAGATTGTGTACCTTATTCTGCTTCAGGATAAATCTAACTTCAGGTTGTAATGCAACAATAAAGGTACATACTTGATTATCTTTATTTGGTTGGTATTTTTGAGGAATCTTCTTTAAAGATAGGTTGAACCATTCTACAAAATGCCTTATACATTCATTTTCCTTCTTCTAAATTTTGAAAAATTGAGATAAAAGTGCACCAACATCAACCGCGGTTTTAAATCTTGCAAGAAATTTTACCTTCAAGTTATCCCAGTTTGTAATGCATCCATCTTCCAGGTGTTGAAACCATTTTGTAGCAGGTCCAACAAGTCTTTCAACAAACAAACACACAAACACATTTTCTTCAGTGACTCCCATAATTCTACAAGCAACTGTGAATGCCTAAATGTGACTATTGGGATCATACGAGTTCTCTCTAGTGAATTTCAAAAATTGCTTCCGTGATCCAATAGGTAAGGTTGTGTATTGAGCCAAGGCTAGTGGGCCAAAATGAATTCCCCATGGCCGAGAAGGATTTAATTCCAAGGTGCAGGTTTGAAAAGATCAACAATTGCAAAGTCAGCAACCTCCTTTCTAGGGGAGGTATCCTTAGTTTTCTAAGGAACAAAACACACCAACACTTTATATCCCTAGCAAAGTCGCCAAAGATCTGTTGGTAAACTGATTTGTCACTACGAATATCACTTTGAAAAGTAACTCTATTTTGCCTGAAGAGTAGTGACAATTATGCCAATAGTTGGAGAGATTGCTATTAGGTAGCCATCTTCCTCTGTGTTTGAGAGGGGCAACTCCCTTGTATGATCATATTTGGGGTTTTTATGGTATTTTAACCCGAAATACCGAAAGTCAAAAAAAAAGAAAAACTAACAGAAAAGATTTACTGAAATCTAGCGACAGACATATGAATACTCACTAGGATTTCATGAATTTATTTGAAACTAACAAAACACACCACAAAATTAGAAACTATGTTTCCAGATTTATGCAATGGGTTTCACAATAAAATATATGCTACTATGGAAATAATGGAAGAACAACACACAAATCTCAACATACGATGAGAAAGGCTTGCATGAATAGTTTTTAAATCAGGATACCAAGATTATACCTACATTTTTGTACACATATTGCATAGTATGTAAATGTCCTAGCAGATGACCCAAAGTTCACACAATAATAAAAAGGGATTACTAATTCAACACAAGAAAAACTAGTAATAATAACAGAAAAAATTGAAAACACAAGGATCAAATGCTTCCTCTATTATTTTTTAAGTCACACAACTTCATAAACCCTTTCGTACAATGTGTGAATCCAGAAAACCCTCTATTTTTCCTCAATTTTGCTAAAATAGCAAAAGGACTGGAAGAATGGAACCCCTTTTCATTCAAAAACCTTTCTTTTATAGCCTCCAAGCCCATGAGACGTTTTGATCTGAAAACTTGCCAGATTTGGCGAAATAAAGTCATGAACACCACCATAAAAGGATTTTGCACCATCTATCACAGGTCTCGAGATTTAATTGTTTTCACAAATCTCAACAATCTAGATAACTATTCCCATGATTTCGACTGAAATGATGGATGATTATTCTCCAAAATGAAGCACTTGAACTAGATTTAATGAAATAAATTAGTAGGAACCATGTTAAACATGATACTTCAAAGATAGGTGATCGAAAACAACTTGACAAAGGGATTTCGACACATGAAGACGCTTCTCATTTTGGTGTGAAAAGTTTAAATTTGGTGATGTCGAAACGAGCTTAACATGACTATTCATCCTTGGACTAGCATGTAGGTTTGCGTGCCCTTTTCATGCTTACAAGGTGGAGATGAGGAAGAGGATGATGTGGAAGACAACAATGATCTTGACAAGTGGCATCTCCCTTTTGATGAGGATGCAAGTGAAATTCTTTTAGACCTTTGGTTTGAGAATTAGTGTTATGTTTCTTGTTTGCTGAAGGCATCTTTAGGGATGTTTATTTTCCCTTGCTTGGTTTTGGGGATGCTAGACTTTGGGGGGCGTTGATGTTACATCCCTAACTTTGACTATGGTTTACTTTTTACTTTTGAAGTAATTAGTAGATAATTACGCATGATTTAATGATTTGACGTTTAGTAAAATTGTTAGGAAAAATCAATGTTTTCATGAGTTATGTTTATTTGACTATAAGTGACGTGTTTACAAGTTGTCAAGATGCTATGATTTCATAAGGATTATGAAATGAGTATTGATACACTAATCTTGAGTTGGTGATTGCAAGTTGCATTCAGGAAATAGGTTTCCGCCCCTCCAAGAAAGGGAGGGAGAGCATCATCGAAGAGAAGGGAATATATATAAGGAAAAGAATAGTTTGTCGCCATCATAAGTCTTGTGTTTGTGCAAATTGGTGAACTAATTGAGTCAGGTAAATGATACTCGACCCTATTGGTCTAAGTTTATTTCTTGACTCGACAAGTTGTCGATGTCATTTAGAGTCTTTTTAAATGTCGTTTAATGTCAACCTAGTCATTTTTGGGAAAGTGACGTCATCAAGGTTGTATGTTAGTCGTTTTGCGACTAAGACAACTTTCTGTCGGAAACGTCATTCTTTGCATCGTAAACAAGATTGCATTTGCGTCTTCTATGACGTAGTTGGTAGAATTGATAGTATATTCTTGTTAATAGTTTTAACGTCGAATTTTGTTGTTGTCAAAATGAAATCGACATGATTTTCTTTTATACATGAAGGGGAGATGAACTCAACCTCAATCACGCTTGTGCATTAGTTTATGTCACATTATTAAATAAACCTTATTGTTATTAATATTTATGTTTGTTTAAGACTATTATATTACGTAAATATTTAGAATGGTTGGTGCAAAGTTGCTAGTAGTTTTATGTGATAACTACCCTTCTTTTTAGAAGAAGCATTCCTTCTTAACCAACTCGATATCATTGAATGTCTTTCTGAGAGTTATTGTTTGTTTGAGGGAGTGGTACTTTAATACCCACGTCCCCCTCTTGTTGCATGCTCAATTATGAGCAATTAGAGGCTTATATTTTGGAGTTTCTCGTGGCTTAGGAAAGTGGAGAGATCCACGGCTTATGGGTAGTTTGCTTAAGAACTAGTGGTGGAGTTGTAACTGATAGAAAGCATTATAACTTTATTATCGAGGACTCTTTACTTGATCATCTTCATTACCTTCATCATTTATGCCTTCGTGGAAGTGATGATAGGTTTTGTTAGGAGGGATTAGTGGGAGTAGTTGAGAGTAGTTGGAGGCTATCGCGGAAAGAGCGAGGGTAGTAAGTTGCAGATTCTAGAGAACGCAAGGTGTAGCTGGATATAACACCATGAGTTCAGTTCTGAGTCTTAGGGACTTTAGGTGAGAACCATTATAGGATGAACAGTTTTTGTTTTCGAGAGGAGTGATATAGCTACCACAGGAGATAGAAGTCAGTTATCAGGGGAAGCCTTGAGAGAGATATCTTAAGGATTCGAGAGGCAAATTGACAGTTTTGTTGTCTTCAGGGGAGAATAGCTTGGTAACAACAGAGAGCGGCAAAGATATCTAGTGTCAAGAACAATAAGAGCTCAGACTGTCACAAATTAGAATAAGATAGCAAGGTGTAACATCATAATTATATTTTGTGAAGATTGCTCAGGTATGAGTTGAGTCTTAATGCTAGTTTTATGATTACATTTTACTCTCGAGTTCAATGAAATGCCTCTTTATCAAGAATTCTATTTCTCATGAGAACGTAGAAACATTTCTAGAGAGTGTGAAGAAGCTAAGTGATATCATAACCATTTATATATTTACCTAGAAAAGAACTCTTAAACTCTTAATCGATGCAACACAAATTGCTACTCCAGGTTGATGTTTATAATCTTACCTTTGAGCAAATTTCTGAGTCAATGTTTTGATCTCTATGAGGCCGACATCGTAAGGCATATTATGGTTGATACTTTTAATGATAGAAAGCCAACATGAGTAGTAATTATTATCATGCATTATAACCGATATAATGTAGGCTAGTCCTATGATCTTGATGGTCGAAGATAGATAAATCATGAAGTTTACTGTGTAAACAATTGTTTAAACACTGGCAAAGAAAGGCCGACTAGGTTTTAGCCCAGAATATCTTAGTTTAGCAGAGAAGATAAGAAGGGATATCATGTTGAGTTAGTAAACTTTTCTATTATGAAGTAAGGTGAACTAAAGAAACTTATAAGATTGAGGGTATTGTATTGGAAATTAACTTAGACTCAAAACCATTTGGGTTATTAGTTTGACTTTAGTTAAGAATGACTATATTATTAATAGTGTACTCATAGTCCTTGAGTAACAAGGATTTGTACAATGCTTAAGAGGTTGAGAAAAACCAGAAGGTACTTTATTTTCATTTCAGTACTATATTATTGTACTGAGTTTCTAAGAAAATAGTAAGAAACTGGAATATGGGAATTGATCCCTTGGTCTATGATAAAGACCATGATGGCTACATAAATGTAATCTTACTTTAGAAGCTCACGATCTCTAGTTCTTGAATAGAGACTTGGAGAGACAATGTCATTACGATTTTGAAATGACTATATGATGACAAAGATATACATTTCCTTATAAGAAATATAATTCTTCTTGCTTTATTGGATTACATATCCAAGGAAGTAGGTGATCCAAGGGTGTGGAAATGTAGGTAGTATTTAATAGCATCTATTACTTATATTACATTATCTCGAGAGAGAGAGAATAAACTAGGAAATGCAAAGTTATAGATCTCATAGATTTTGTTCAATAGAACTTAATTTAGTGCTAAGTGCATAGAAGACAAAGTTAGCCCAAGGTTGGGCATCACGAAAGTGATTTACTCCAAGTTGGGTATGTTGGGAGATTCGAATATGATTGTTATACTTAAGCCCATTGATATAGGTTTATTGACATGTATGCGAATGATGAATATACAAACGAGTCCGTAACCTGTCATAATGGAAAGTCAGTAGACTTAAGTAGACCAGAAGGTTGAAAGTATTTTGTATCTTTATGAATCAAATCTATTTGGATTAATATAATGATCTAAGTCAAAAGACTAGTGTGAGTATCCATCAAGATATTATATGGACGAGGTCATACCTCGTATGCTATGCTTATTCATATTATATGATTTGTGATATCAAATAATGCCATGTGGTCTAGGGAGGACTAGAGGTATTTGTTCTCATGTTTTGTTATATTTATGTTATTATCTTAGGAAAATAAGGATGTTTGATATTTGCATGTATTGGGTTAGAGAAGTTAAACCTAGTGTTAAGACCAGAAGGATTTAGGAAACCTATAACTCTTATGTCAAATGTGACATTGTTTATATTTCTATATATTGGTTGACATTGAAAGGTTGAGAAAACCATATGGGTCGACAATGAAAGGTCAAGAAAACCATAGAGCAAGATAGGAAGAGTCTTTTTAGTACCTTATCAAATTTAAGTGATTCTATGATAGAGTTGAAACTTGTTATAATGTACCAAAGATGTTTGTTATTAGAGTTAGAGAGTAGAGTGATAGAAGGTCATAGACCGTAGAAATTGCAAGTAATGCAAAGAGGGAATCTCTGAAAGGTTAGAATTACTTAAGCATATATATTTTGTGTGTATATCTTAGTTAATTGTAGGATGAGATAGTCTCCAAGTCGAGTCAGAGGTGTGTGAACTCATGACTACGTTCATTGCGAACATCTATTTATATTAAATCTTTGGCCAAAGTAATGCATCTGCCTTTGCATGCATTAGTTAGTTCATTGCGCTCCAGATGACATAATGCTTCTAGTAGCGTCATACATAGTTAGAGGGAATCTATAGTTGTATGACCATGAAGTATTATGAAGGACACAACACTAGGACTCAGATGGCAAAAACCTAACAGTTCCTTATATCTATACCCTTCGTGAATGGTAGGGCTACTTCAGGAAGGAAGGTGTGCGAGGGACCGCTGGTCTGCAGTTGGAGGTAAAGCACTCGGATGATGCTCTCCCTCTGAAGCAGAAGACTTGTCGAGGCCTGTGAAGACATATATCAATATTCCAGATGTAGTGTACTCTATGTTATGACTTACAACAGTCAAATTTATGAGGTAAAACTATTCTTTATGCCAAGTGCAGTTTATGTATCGTAAATGAAAAGTGAAAGGATTTCACTATGTTTCTAGCTTTGATTATGTTATGATTTCAAGGTTGAAATTATATAGAAAGCTGTACTTTATTTCTTGTAATTATGAAAATGATATTTAATTAATTTTTTTTCTCTCTCATGTTTACGATGTTTATTTACTTTCTTTTAGATTCTTGAGTTTATTCGGGTATTATGAGAAGGGATGTTACAATTGAGGTGGGACTTCCATTCACCTTCACCTTCTAAAGAATGTGTTGCAGGTGTGACAACTTTGGCATTGCCTGTTTCCCTTGCAATGGCCTCTTGGTCATGCAATGTAAATGTACCACATAGATCTTCAACAGTTTTGAAGGATATGATATTGAGGTTGGAACCTTTCTTGAAGCCTATTGCTTTGGGTGTTGCCTCTCTTATTGAAGATTTGTTGCATGCTGTTAGTTTTAGTTTGCATAATGGATCACAACTTGCTGTACTTGGTGTGGTGGTTCCATCATTGGACACTACTATTGTGGCCTCAAGGGTGGTTGGGTCAATGGATGCATTTTGGGTGGAGACCGATTCTCCTTTAGACTCTTCCGAAGGGTAAAAGTGGAAAGGTGTTGCCCATTTGCATTCCATATTTTGTTGTTGAGAGTGCTACAACTAGATTTGAGCTCTCTTGTGGGAAAATTTCTATGGGCCTCGACCAAATCTTGTTGTGGTTAGGCATTGGGCTCAATGGAAATGGTCCCATGTGGCCATTTGGAGATCGCTACTTTGCCAAAGAGCTTCCTTTTATTTTCTTTCATGAACTTTGATGATTATGATATGATCCTTTTGTTTGGTTTGTGATTTATTGGAAGGGCATGTCTCTCCCTTAAGAAATAGGCTTCAAGTTTCGATTTGGAGAAGGAAAATTTCAGCATGTTACCTATTTTGGTCTAGGTCCTTGGCTTGCCCTTAGAATATTAGGAGGTCCTCTCAGGTATTGCCAATTAATTTGGTCAACAGTTGCATGTGGACTCAGTTACTAAATCCAGGAAAAGACTGTTGTTTGCTAGATTATGTGTTTCTATGGAGGTGGACAAAGTTCTCCTCTTGGAGATCTCTCTTTCCTCCATACTGGGTGTTTGGAAACAATGAATCACGTTTAAGGATTCACTTATGGTGTGCAATACCTGCCACAAAGCAAGTCATTCTGCGGATGGATTTTTCAATGGAAATCATTCACAATAGGTTTGGGGGAGGAGGTTGGGGAGCCCTAGTTCAGGCAGTCAAGTGCCAATAGCAGGGTCCTAGACCAGATCGACTAGATTTTGATTGCGCTGGTAGGTTCCAAACCAGATTGGACTCGAGACCCCCTTCTATGTATGTATTTAACCAACCCAACCCCATTGTTGCACTCTGACCCTGAGGCGATATCCCCTCCCCCCTATCTATCAACTGATAGATTTTAGGGAAAGTTTTTTTGGCCACAATATAACCCCCCACCTGGGTGGGAGGAAGGTAAGGGCTCAACCAACAACTAATTTGAAGGGGGCGGGTGGGAGGCCGTAACACCCCCATCCCCAACCCTATAATTCCCTCCCCCCTCGTTGGGCGAGGGGCTAAAGTAGCCCCCCACAATAATATATACTCTTGTAGGGACTCACCTTGGGAGGGAGGGCGATCCAAATCCAGTTGATTACGTAATAACAGATTATCTACTTGCACATTCAGTGTATCGAGATCGATACCTATCAACAGAGGGGAAATCAACACCTCGCCCAACACCCCTTCTAGAGCCTGAACCCATTCAATTTCCATTCAAAAGGACTGTGGAAACTCTCTTGAGACTCAACAGGAGGTTTGTTGCGTGAGAGAAATAGTGGAAAAAAGAGATCCCAAGGAGATCCAGGTTCCCAAAACTCCAAGTGAAGATAGATAGAAGGCATCAATGATGGCTTTCCCTTCCACCTCTACAGTGAGCAACTTTGGGAGTCCTGCTAGGAAAGATATTTCTAGTCCATATCCTATGGATGGGGAATTTCTTTGCCCCCTAGACCACTTTGTTTTTAAATTGCCTTGATTGTTTCATCTTCTTTGGTTCTAGGGTTGTTTGCCCTTTGTCTCATATGTTTTGGCCTTTTGGTTTGGTTGTTGTTGGTTTGTTGTAGTTTGACAGTTTTCTTTGCACACTTGTTACTGTTTTAGGCTATGGATGGACTTCTTTGAATCATCACAAAATAAGGGTTAGGGCTCTTTCAAAAACCCTACTTTTACCCTTTATCAAAAAAATATATTAAATATGTTTTACCTTATAAACCTAACCCTAAACCTAATATCAAATCTCTCTTAAAAGACTTCTAACCTAGACGTGTTTGCACACTACCCAAATGCAGTGCCGTGAGCGATGGTGCAACTCAACTCTACGATGAAACGACTTTGCATTTGAATTTCTTTTTGTGTTGGACATTCTACTCAGGAATCAAGTCTGCGATGAAACACAATGAATCAACTCTGTATGGTCTAGATGAAATCACACGACACTTGGACAGGGGAAAATAATCACAGAAGAAGAGCCTTGCAATTGGGTCCACATCCCAAAAATATGGTATAGATTTGTCTCACTTTTCATCTGCTTTGTTCCTTCTTTTGGTCTTATATTTTGAAGCATGGTTTCTTACACAAGGGTTGCCTCCACGATCTTCTTGAAAGAAGTTTGTTTGCTCATTTGCTATTGGCGGTGTTGTGTTTCTCCTGATTCCTTAGTAAGCACAGAGCCAAATGCCATTCGCTAGGTTTCTTCGAGCAGGGTTTTGGTTCTGTCGTCATGTTTATCACACAATGTAAGGACCGAATGATCCATTATAAAAAGATGGAAAACTGGGCTAAAATTAGAGACGATGAGGATTTGAGAATTTGTAGCAATAAGGAAGAGATTATGCACTGGGTTGCGAAGATTTCTTGGTTGGAGAAGCCATCTATTGTTTATTTGGCCGTGGCAGATGCTCTTTTGGATGAGAAGACTTTGGTGGAGGGGTGGAGCCATGATTTGGTTCCATATGAGAAGGAAAAGCTTGGAGTTACTAGTAGTTATGCTAAGTATCCTTATTTAATACAGTTTGACATCGATTATGAAGTGTGTCTGCGGGCTGACGTGTTTGTGTTTATTATGTTTTTATTTAAGGGAGTGGGCCTCATCCCACAACTTGCCGATTAATTAAAAAATACCCATTATTGGGGTAGCATGAAACAAATGCCACTTCTATGTTACAAAATAGTCAATTCATTTGTCATAGATAGCTGATAAAAGAGCCATTTTCTTCATCAGTACCACACCCGTTAAAGCAAATGATAGAGCTTCAAATACCCTGTTTGTTGAAAATGTGGCACCCATTTATAGAGCCTCAAATTCCTCCAAAAGCAAGTCTCAATAAAATGTCATTACATGTAGGTGACCTGGTTAGATCCATTGTTGATAGCCTCCAAGCTCGAATCTCACATAGTGGTTGCCCATATCTAAGGTCCTCCCCCAGGGCCCTCTATATTATAAGCATATATACTTTCACAGTCATTCCCACCATTACCCCTCTTTCTTCTCACAGTCCTCTGCAAAGCTACCAAGACGAGGAGCCAAGAGAGAAGAGAAGTCAAAAAGGGCTTAGAGCCAACCCGTAGCTGAAAAGGAAACCTCAAATTGAAACATCTACAGTCATACACCATGGGCATAATCATCATAGCTGTAATTAGCTATGCAATAGCATCACTTTTTAGGCTTTCTTTTGCTTCTAGTGAGCAAGGTTTCCATTGTCCACTGGGTACCATCATCCACAGAATCCTGAGCTTCCATTCTTAGTGTTTTTGCCTCTGATTTCCTTCCTCTCTGTTTATCTAGTAGACCTATATTTGGTTTCGAGATCTTGCTCGCAGTCTAAGTGATGGTGGTAACTGCAGTAGAAGCCAATTCATCAACTTGCTCCAAATGATCTTGCTATCCAAAAACCTGATCGTCTGAAAGAGCATTAAGGAGGTGATCCTCTCCTCAAGGAAATCGTGGTGTAATGAATCCGCAAGGCCATTAGAGCATTGTTCTATATCTTGAAGAGCCTCTAAGGAAAGAAGAGCCTCCTTGTTGGGAGAGCTCGTGTGTGCTTTGCTAGTTCCAGCAACCACATCGCGAAAGGAGACAACTGAGGTGTGATTCAAGAAAATCCCATGATTCTGCCATACGAAATCAGCAACAGGTCTACCTTTCTTTGGAATCCATTTTTATAGGTTGATTGCTCTAGATCGTGATTGTATCTGAAACAACCCTCCGGTAGGCCCTCAAAATTTACAAATTGCAACCAAGATCCGTAAGATGAGTTTATTCTTACCTTATGAGAGGCTTGGAAATGTCTATCATTGTGCAAACCCTGATAAATCTTTTTGTCTTATATGAGGGATCCTCATCTAGCTTAATAAAATTGCCAATCTGATTAACTAGCATTTGAATGAGTCCCGAGTCTCTCATGATTAAAGGAAGGTTATATAGGCGTAACCAAATCAGAATGTTAGAAAAACAAGCATTGGGAGGATAAAAAAAGGAGTCCATGGAGTCATGAACAAACCTATTTTACCTAAAAACCAAGGGTCATGGTCCAGAACAAACTTGCAATCATCTTTAGAATGAAAGGTGGCCAGAAAGAAACCAAAATGTAAGAGATCCATTGACGGAGTCTCCAAATTTTTCCAGATCTCTTTGCACCAAGCCTGTATATCTTCCACATGGGGGTGTCTCCCCATGTTCCTAAAGACAATGGACCTGGAACCCACTTTCTTTGAAATTTCATCTATGCAATCATCAGCTAAGTAGAGGTCAATAGAGTGGACTTGGCCAGAAGCTGCCAAATTTTGATCACCAGTCTTCACAGACCACTGCTTGCTTGTTGTTGTTAAAACAATGGAACAGTGAAAAGCAAAAGAATGATAAACAAACACACAGTGCAAAGCTATTTAACGTGGTTCACCATATGTATGGCTACATCCACAAAGCAGGGGAAAAATCTTTTATTTATGTGTTCTCAGATATGTTTATAGCAGCATATACTTATGCTTATATAGATTACAATAGAAGGAGCCGAACAATGAAGAGTCACCACAAAAGGACGAGGTGACCGTTGGGTTTCATATCCAATAATCTCCCACTTGAAACCCAACGACTGCTGCAAATTTTCAGAGCTATTCCCCTACTTTAAGCCTATTGTCAGAGTTTGACAATGCCGAGAGAAGCGCTGCAGAATTCAAACTTCTCTCGAGGTACAACCTTGGTCAATGCATCAGCCGGATTGATCTTGGTGTTGATCTTTTGAACTTGCAACTTGCCTTCTTCAATCATGCTACGAATGAAGTGATATCTCAACTCAATGTGTTTGGTTCTGTTGTGAAATGCCACATTCTTGGCCAAATGGATAGCGCTGTTACTATCACAAAAGAGTGTGAAAACATGCTGTTTGGATCCCAACTCAGTTAACAAACGCTACAACCAAACCATTTCTTTTGCTCCTTCAGTGAGGGCAAAGTACTCAGCCTCAGTAGTAGAAAGAGCAACTACTTGTTGCAATCTTGAGACCCAGCTGATAGCTGCCCCGACAAAAGTGAAAACATAGCTGGACGTAGACCTTCTTTTATCCAAGTCACCCGCCATATCAGAGTCAACGAAGCCTTGTAGCTGTGCAACTTTCCCACCAAAGCATAAGGCATAATCTGAAGTGCCTTTTAGATACCTCAATATCCACTTCACAGCTTCCCAATGAGTTTTTCCGGGATTACTCATGAACCGACTCACAACTCCCACTGCTTGGGAAATATCAGGACTGGTGCATATCATTGCATACACAAGACTTCTCACAGCTGAAGAATATGGAATGTTCTTCATGTAGTCTTGTTCTTCTTGTGTCTTGGGGCACAATGCTGAAGATAAGTGAAAATGATCAGCAAGTGGAATGCTAACCGGCTTAGCACTTCTCATATTGAATCTGTCCAAAACTTTTTCAATATATTTTTGCTGAGACAATTTGATTTCTTTCTTCTTTTTGTCCCAAATGATGGTCATGCCAAGAATCTTCTTTGCTGCCCCGAGGTCCTTCATTGCAAATTTGTTTCCCAAGAGTTGCTTTAGATTAGCAATAACTCTCATGTTAGTGCTGGTAATGAGCATGTCATCAACATAGAGTAGCAATAAAACAAATTCACCACTTGGCAAGACCTTGTAGTATAAACATGGATCAGATTCAGAACGTGTAAACTAATTTTCCATCATGAAGTTATCAAACTTGATGTACCACTGCCTTGGGGCTTGTTTCAGCCCATACAAGCTCCTCCTTAATCTGTAAAATAGATTTTCATACCCTTGCTTGACAAAACCTTCTGGCTGATGCATATACAATTCCTCTTCTATATCACCGTGGAGAAAAGCAGTTTTGACGTCGAGTTACTCAAGCTCAAGGTCATAAACTGCTGTCGTATCCTCACGACTGGTGAGAAAATCTCATTGAAGTCCACTCCCTTTTGTTGATCATATCCTTTCACAACAAGTCTAGCCCTGTAGCGTTTTGTGCCGCCTTCTTCCTCTTTGATTCTATAGACCCACCGATTCTTCAAAGCTTTGCGATTAGGTGGAAGCCAGACTAGATCCCAAGTATGATTTACCATTAGTGACTCCATTTCATCCTTCATTGCAGTCATCCACTTCTCACTGTCTCTATCATTGCAAGCCTCTCGAAAAGTATTTGGTTCTGATAGGTCAGCAACGAGCAATTGATAATCATCAAATTTTGGAGGAGGTTTCCTCTCCCTGGTAGATCTCCTCAATGGAGGAATTTGTCCCTGCAGACTGCCCTGTGCAATGCTCTGTTCAATTTCAACATTCCTCTGTTTTTGAACATCACTGCCCTGTAATTCTATATTGTTCCTTTGTATACCTGGTGACTGGTAGATTATAGGCGGTACAGATGAATTTGAACTTATTGAATCTTCTGTCTCCCTTAAGACTGGCGAATGTCTTACTGCTGGCGAGAAAGAAATATCATTATTTGGAGAATGTGAGACATTCCAAGCTAGCTGCATTGGAATCAAGAGATTTTGATTTTGCAAAGGGGACGTGGCAGGTGGGTTCTCTATTTGCATTGACGGTGTCACAACCTTTTTGAGACATTCACCTTTTGAAGGCTGCGTTAGAATCTCTACAGGCTGTGTGGCAATGAACTTTTGCAAAGACTGTCTTAGTGCATTTTTCACCATTGGGGATACCATTACTAGGCTGCATTCTAGCCAGAGGCTGCAATTTGATGGTTATAGGCTGCGTAGCAACTTGTGTGGCATTTGTCTTATGTGTGCCTATACCTTTCTCAGCGCGCGTGGGTGTATTAACTACATTTTGTGCACCACTATTGTTATTAGTGGACGACAGAAAAACTTCATCCAAATTAGGCTGTGTGGGAAAAAAAGATTGCTCACCAGATGAGCTTTGTCTCTCTGCCTGCGGGTGATGTGTATCCTATAGTTGATAAGGGACTAAATCCCTTCCTACACTTCCATCGCTGTTATTTATGCCAATTTCGGCATTTGAATGTTGTGCGGGATGCAAAGCTCCCACTTCATTTGATGACTGAAAATTGCCTCCAGCTATTGGTGACGGATGTGGAGACTGCAAATCACACCCACTCAAACTATTATCCAACGAAATATATTCTTTTGTAGATGTCCTCTATTCTTGCAAGGCAGGAAACACTTTTTCATTGAATACCACATCACGGCTGCGAATGATTTGCTTTGCAACTGGATCCCATAACCTGAATTTGTATTGTTCTTCCCCATAACCGACGAAGATACATCGTTTGGATTTAAAATCCAATTTTGTTCGCTTTTCTTTTGGAATGTGAGCGAACGCTTCGCAGCCAAAGACTCGGAGGTGATTGTAGGAGATCTTCCTTTCAAACCACTCTTCTTCCGGAATATCAAAGTCCAGTTTGGTGGAAGGACTTTGGTTGATCAAAGAAAACCACCGTGTTAACTACCTCAGTCCAGAATTCTTTACTCAAACCAACATTTGAGAGCATGCTATGTGCCCTCTCTAGAATCGTGCGATTCATCCTTTCGGCTGCACCATTTTCCTGAGGTGTAAATGGTACAACCTTGATGTGCTAAATGCCGTTATCTGCACAGTAAGCATCAAAATCTAAAGAGCAAAACCCCCCCCCCCCCCCCATTGTCAGTTTTAAGACATTTAATTTTGCTCCCAATTTGATTTTTAGCAACAGCCTTAAAATTTTTGAATTTTGCAAACACTTCTGATTTTCTGTTGAGCATATAGACCCAAAGTTTACGGGTGCAATCATCTAAAAAAGTTACAAAATAGTTTGCTCCTCCAATGGAGGTTACCTTTGTGGGACCGAAGACATCTGAATGCATGAGTTCTAAGGGTCTTGCCTTCTTGTCATGTCCGGTTTTGGAGAAGCTGGCCCGCCTTTGTTTCCCGTAAATGCAATGCTCACATAGTTCTAAATCTGCTGATTGTAAATCAAAAAGTTGGCCTCTTTTGAGCTATACTTCCATTCCCTTTTTGCTCATGTGGCCAAGTCTCCTATGCCATAGTTCTATCCCGCTATCAACTATGGCCATCACCGCTCCCACTTCAGCGATACATTCGAGCACATAAAGAGATCCTGATTTACTACCTTTTGCAACAACTAAAGCGCCTTTAGTTACTTTCCAAATGTTGGAAGAAAAAGTGATGTTGCAGCCTTGCACATCAAGTTGTCCAGCTGAGATCAAGTTCCTCTTAAGTTTAGGAACATGTCTTACATCATTTAGTAGCCACTTGCTTCCATTCTTTAGTTGTAGCAATATGTTACCTTTGCCAACTATCTCGCACGGCTCATTGTCTCTGAGATAAACTTTGCCAAATTTTCCTTCTTGATATGTTTGGAAGGCATCTCGGTTTGAAGTTGCGTGAAAGGAGGCACCAGAATCTAAAATCCATGTGTCGGCTTCAGCTTCACTTGCTGCCAAGACAAAAGCTCCTCGATCATCTTCAAGAGTCGTGTTAATCTCATTTTTTTTCAGCTGTTTTTGGGCTTTCTTGTAACACCAACAATCCTTCTTGACATGTCCATCTTTCCCGTAAAACCAACAACCTTCTTTCCATCCTCTTGACTTTGATCTCTTCGTTGATTTAGATCTTCTCCTATTTTGTTTTCCTCGATCTTGGGTTCTTCCCCTATTGCCTAGAACCAAGGCTTCACCGGATATTTTATTTTGTCCTCTCCTCATGTCTTCGTTGAGGAGGGTGGCAGCGACATCGTCAAATCTTAACATTGCTTTCTTTTCCTTGTCTTTGGATCCTTTTCTCCCAGGTGCTGAATTGCCGATCGTCATCATGACATTATCCCAGCTGTCGGGAAGTGAGCACAGGAGTAGCATAGCCCTCATTTCATCATCAAAATTGATTTCTATAGAAACTAGTTGGCTGATTGCAATGTTAAATTCGTTCAAGTGATTTGAAAAACCTTTTCCTTCTTTCATTTTCAGGTTGAACAACTTCTTTAACAAGAAGACCCTATTGGTTGCGAATGCCGTCTCATACATGTCGCAAAGCTTGTCAAAAATCTATTTTGCCGAAGTTTCTGTTGCAACATTAAATAAGACGTTACTGGACAGCGAGAGGATAATTGTAGCGGCCGCTTTTTGATCTAGCACATCCTATTCGTCATCTGTCATCTTCTCCGCTTTTGCTGATTTTCCTTTCAGTGTGATAGCTAGGTCTTTTTGAATTAGTAGGGCACGAATTTACAGCTTCCAAAGTCCAAAATTCTGCCCCGAAAACTTCTCTATTCTCCACTTGTCCACTTCTTCCATTTCTTCAAAATTTGTCACGAATTTCTCAACCAGCTCCTTGACCGAGCTCTAATACCAATTGTTAAAACAATGGAACAACGAAAAGCAAAAGAATGATAAACAAACACACAGTGCAAAGCTATTTAACGTGGTTCACCATATGTATGGCTACATCCACAAAGTAGGGGAAAACTCTTTTATTTATGTGTTCTTAGATATGTTTACAACAACATATACTTATGCTTATATAGATTACAATAGAAGGAGCCAAACAATGAAGAGTCACCACAAAAGGATGAGGTGACCGTTGGGTTTCATATCCAACAGTTGTTGCCGTTCGCTCCCTTGTCGGCGCTTGCTCGCCATCCCTTTCGATTCCCCAATAATGGGTATTGCATGCCGAGATTAGATACAAAAAAGGGGGATTCAGATTTGGGGACTTCCCTTGACTCCTTATCAACCACCAAAGGAGATCTCGAAGCCTGAGGGTGCAACACAAGTTACTTTGAAATTGAAACAAGGCTCTCTCTCTTGCTACATTCAACAAAAACCAACAATAAGCTAAGCAAGAATGAAAAGGATTCGTAGCTTTCTTATAGCCAAGAAATTGCATAGGGGTTTGGCTTGAAATCTCTTGAAGCTTTCGGGGAGGGCCGAACCCTGCCTCTCCACATTCTCTAAAGAACACCCTTTATGATTTGAAGAAAACCACCTCCTTGAAGAGGATCGTGCAAGGGTATCAACCCCTCGAGAATCGAATGGAATCATACCCTCCTCAACATCAACAAAAAAAACAATCTACCAAACCCTCCTCAACATCAACCAAAAAAACAACAAATGCATCCAGCCAGGCCAAGTCTTTGGCAAAGGGAGAGCAATGTCTTTTTTTTGATAATTGAAGTGAGGTTATTTAGACCAGCCTTGAATTGGTGGAGGTCATAAGGGGGATCTTCTCCTCTGGCTTGAACGTCATAGTCTGAATGTTTGCATTAACGTTAGTGCTTCAAATCCGCGAGCTCAACAACCCAAGAAGGGCACACTAGACCTATGAGCATAGTGGCTTAATGAGGGTTTGGACCCAAGCGGCAACAACTGTTAGGGATTGCATGCAAAAGATATCAATTAAATGCAAATAAAGATTAAACAGAGGAATGAAAATACACATAAATAATAACAGTGAGAGACAAGTTTTAACGTGGTTCACCCAAACTCGGGCTACATCCACCAACAGAGAGTCTAATATTATTATCTTGTAAATCAAACTGATTACAACTAACAAACCTTGCAACTCAATACTGCTGCAAAATGCTACAATACATCAATGGAAACCCTAACCCTTAGCCGCTTTTATCAAGCCTTATGTCGGTTACAAAAATAGGGTTTTTAATGTCGGCCAATATTAAAAAAAAATCTCTCGACGCCTTAATAAAATAATAAAAATTGTTGGACGTTTCGGGGGTGCTGCCCCTCGACCCTGCCCTCCATCACGACAGGGAGCGCGCTAGGGGTGCTGCCCTTAGACCTTGCAAGGGGTGCTGTCCCTTGACCCCGTCTTGGGGGCACTGCCCCTTGACCCCATTAAATAATTTGGGGGGAAACCGCGCTGATAAAAGTGGGGTAAATTTAAACTCTGAGTCTGATTAGGCTCCATATAACAACAACAACCACTCATGGGTTTCCAAACCCACAAGCACATCAGCCCAGCAAGGGTCTAGAGGGGCTCTAAAGCTCGTGAGCTTATGGGCCTAGTGGGGGTTTAAACCTTTGTGGCAACAACAATAATATCAAGATTTAACCAATGAACCATGCCATTAATGACAGATGTAGAGCTATGTTAATACCATAAAAAATTGCATTTGAGCCCCAAGTATCATCACTTCAACAACATAATATTTTTCAACTTTCAATTTAGTGCTGTTAAATGTGAAGAGAGTCTAGGTTTTCAATTTGTTTTAACTCTTCTTTAGAAACTTGATGGTTGAGAAAAGCAGGTTTGGTATGCACCTTTTAATAATAGAACCACCTTTACCAGAACATATTGATTTTTCATTTTAAAACTAGGGCCCTGGAATGCATGTGTGGATTCATTCATAACCTAATCTCATCAAATTTATGCCAGAAGATTTTCTTTGTGCCCTGAGCTTCAACAACCTAATATCTTATTTCTTGTAACTTTACAAACATGTAATAATTTGTTGTTTACAAATTAAATGTCATAACATTTTGTTGCTAGTAAATTCAATGGCATAATCTGTTGCTCTTAGTTAGTGCCATAAACACATGCAAAATGCATGTTATGATTTATGCTTTTGCCTATTCTCTATGGACATGATTAAGGGTTGTAATTGAACCACTTATACAAGAACCTCTATATTTTCATTTTATCATTTAGAGTTTGCAATGGCATGTATATTGTTTTCATTTTTCTATACTATAGCTATAGTTTGCATTTTATGTTAGAAGATCTCCATTTGAGCTCAAAACCTCACCAACTCCATAGAATAATATTTTGCTTCTTATAAGCTTAATGGAATAATATTATTTTGATACTTTTAGTTTTATGTTGTAAAAGATGAGCAAAATTTAGGTTCTAATTCAGTGCTTTTAAATATTTAAAGGCCCAAGGGGTCAAAATGTTTAGTTTTGGTCAGTGCCTTTTTATTTGAGCCAAAATTCCATCAAACACAAGTGATGAGTCTACTAATCTTGCTCTATCGAAGGTTTTAGTGCAGCATTCGACTCCTCTTTTTGTACTTGTGGGGGCTCAGTTCGAGTCTTCAACAGAGGCTAGCCCTCTCCTCTCCCCTCATTCTGAGACCTTGGAGGATGATGTATAGTGGAGGATTGTTCAAAGAAGGAAAAGAGGTCTTCCTAAACATGCATGTGTTTCCCACACCTAGGTCAAGGGTGCTCAGAACGCTAGGATGGGGCCTGGGGTTATGTAGGTGGCCGATCCAGGGTTAGTTTGTTTGGTAGCTAAGCTGTAGCCTCATTATACAGGGCTTATGGTCCCTTCAAAACCATCGTTGTGTTGGCAGCTTGGTTGCAGTGGTTTGTGTAAAAGGTTTTAGGTCCTTTTTTAAACCTGCATGTTTGTGGTTTCACTATGGGTCAGCTGTGCTCTCGCTAACATTTTGCCTGTTGTATAGGGTTTCTAGGGCCCCTTCAAAATCTACTTTTTTATGCCTTTAATCAAAACTATAGTTTTAATTTTATTATTGAGATTTTCCATGTCTATATGTGGATTTGTGCATTTTATTTTGCTAATTTATTCTCTACATTTTCATTCTAGATAATTTGTATTTGAGCCCTCAACATCACCACTACCAAAAAAAATACAAAAATGACTTCCATTATTATATGTTAGGTATTTGAATTGACCCCCGTGTTATCCCCACTTTCAACTTTACCAAATTTTAAACTTTTTATGCTCATTAAATGACGTGTCTTCAAGTCATTCTCTTGAAAGTCATGTTGGTCTTCCAAGTCGCATGTGAAGTCCCTTTGTCACCTTAGCTTTGTCAATTCGAAAAATTAATGGCTGTTAATAAGTCTTGGTCATAAATGTCCTAAACCATTTTGTACTGTTGAAATGCTTATTAAGTTGGAAATTATCAAACTTTAGTGGTAGTTGCAAGTGCCACAAGTCAAGTTGTAAAGTCTTGTCGACCTAATTATCAATAAAAAAATGATCAAGTGTTTGATCTATTCTCAATGGTAGAAATACAGGTTTTCAATGCAATTTGATTGTGGTACATTTCGACATCTTTGGTTCTTCAATAGTTTGCAGTTTTACAAAGTCACAAAATAGTCTGGAAATTTTAAGAACTTTTTATATAGGATGTTCGAGGTGTGGACATGATTGGTCTCAGTATAAGTTTTAATTTGAGTGCAATTATAGTTGTTCTACAAGCATGAATTTACAATCATTTTAAGTTTAACACATGGTTACAATTTGATTTTAAAGTGTGACTTTATCAAATTTACTAAATTTTAATTATGTGATTAATTAAATTGCTTTTTAACAAAATTTTATAAGTCTAGAGACATGTTCACAAGTAAAAATATGAGGTGACTAAAATCAGGTAAAAACTTAAATTTCGCAAATCCACAAGTGGCTTTGGTAGTTTGATTCTAAAATGACAAAGTTTAGTTTAAAAGCAATTTAAATTTGTAGGAAACTCCATTATTATGTGAAAATACAAAAAAAATCAAATGTCCAGCTACTTCCACGTCTCAAAGTCATGTGGAAATGCAGAATCACGAAACTAATTTGCATGAGTAGCTATGAAGACGGACTACATTCCTGCATAATTTTTCCACACGCATTATAAGAGATCAAAAATGAGGTCAAAGGTCAGTTTAATAAGGTGACCTGTGGAATTATGGAGG
This sequence comes from Cunninghamia lanceolata, assembly GCA_027924645.1. NCBI lineage: Eukaryota > Viridiplantae > Streptophyta > Pinopsida > Cupressales > Cupressaceae > Cunninghamia > Cunninghamia lanceolata. The sequence continues at coordinate 5,165,120 of BSBN01000439.1, forward strand.
TAGTTTGCACTCGAGCAAAAAAAGTGCAAAATACATCTGCAATCCTATGTCCTCCTTCGGCGCACCTTATAAAACCAAATTAAACAAAAGAAAAACACAGAGTTGCGGACTCCTGTAGCAGCTTGGCAATGCTGCAAAATGCAAAAGAAGTCCTGCCTTCTGCAACTTTCCTTGCAACTCCTCTGCCCATAACCTCATAAATGCCATAATTGCAAGTTTCGTGCAAATGATTAGTTGAAAAAGTTTTAGAAAATTTCATACAGATGTTGTTTGTAGGCATAAGACTGATGATTTCCCTACTTGTGCTTCATTTAAAAGTTTGAATGAGATCACAAAAACATTGCTAGGGTATGCAACTTTGGGATAGAGGTGGTACATACAAATGGGTTAGTGAAAGGAGCTTCTAGCAAATGCCATGATTGCAAGTTTACGAAATGGATTTGTTGAAAGGCATGCAAATGTATTTGGAAGGTGTAAAGCCTCCATCTTAACGTCTCTGCAAACAACCTCCATGACTACACTGGAATGATAGATTTGGAACAGAAAATGCACAAAATGGATATGTTGAACAGGTCTTTGAAAAACCATATACGAATGCAAATGGCTATATGTAATAACACACCCCTAATTTTTTTCTTGAAATCTACTACTGAATGTAAATGCAACAATCAAACTTATCAACACTTTTCTGATCACCTAGTTCCCAATGTGGGCAAGGTGAGAGCATATGGTGTTTCGGATTTACACAAGCAAATAACTATTGCAACAAATTACAAACATCCACTTATTCAGTGGGCATCCATTTATTTAGTAGGCATCCACTTATTCAGTGGGAGTGGAAATACTGAGAAATAAACAAGGCACATATACTTGTTCAGTAGGAAGCCTAATTGAGCCACTTATTTAGTGGGGTAAGTAGTATGCAAAAAACAATCTCACTAGTGGTTAAATCATCCAATGAGTTACAACGAATGTTTTGCAACTTAGTAAATGAAATTACAAGGTCATGTAAGGCTGCAATAATCAGTTAAATTACTGTTTCAGATTGTTCTATATTACTGTAGCCACAAATATGAAGGAAATATTGTTGTCCTAGCATATAAAATCATGTAACAATCATACCCAATTGAAGACTCAGTTGTAGTTGATGAAGGAGGCTCAAAATATCACTGTTAAACACTTCTACACCCTCTACAACAGACAACAGAAAACTACAAATATCATTGATAAATGGGAACAACAAGCTGGAGTTGCATAGTAAACCCTACAAATGAATTCAAACTCTTCATAAATCAAATATCCAGTGTTAAATCATACCCACACAACCTCTAAACACCCATATAACACTACTGTCAGTCTAAACCCAAACTACAATAAATTAATGATCTCAAAGAGTGATTGCCCAGAACCCAACCAATATACCAATCCATTCAAAACTGATTTGCACCATTTGAAATCATTGCAAACTCAACTCTCAACACATGGTGCCATCAAACAACAAATATAATTGAGAAATGAGGAATGATTTGGCTCCCAAACCCTTGCGCCCTTTCTAGCAGAGGCACGTCCTATAAAATACAGATATTAGTAGCTGCAACCTCTCATTACCTTCCAAGAATAAGCGACTGAATGAGATGAGGATGAGTGACTCCAATGGAAGGGAAGCGTCGAGGTTATATGCCACACTTTGCTCAAAATCCTCATGCCCTACTACCCTCAAATTGCCTACTGAAACAATATGTAACCGACAAAGATTAATCCTTAAACATAACAAAATTCTTCCTCAATCTCCAAACTCAACATCTTCAATCCATCTTGCAAACCAAACTTCAAAATTCATCAAAATATATTAGCTCCATTGAAGTGCAAGTGCTTTGAGTGAAATCACTACTATCAACTAGGGAGGATCTTTCACTACTAAAACTGATCTTCTCCAAGAAGGTTTTTGTAATATCCCTAATGGATATTGGACTGAAATTTTGAATGCTCTGATACCACTGTAAAATACCCTCCTAGGAATGACTGAAATTTTTTGCAAATTTAGATAAGATTTCTTGCACACTTTAATTAAATAACTTCACCAAATGAATAAGGAATTGTAGCACATCAAACTCACATCAACTTTGCATATATGAAAATGAAACATGAAATGTCAAGTGGCTGGAATTTATTTCAGTCCATGTCTAATTTTATATCAGACTTAATTACAAGTCAGTTTGAAGCCCAAATACATCAAACTTTACATACAAGTATAACCCAAAGCCTCTAGAATGATGGTGGCTATCAAATGGACACAAAACACCCTTGAAAGAGCTTCAATAAAATTCTGATGTAAACTTTCTGTATGCTGATATGACTGTTGAAAGTGTACTTTGTGCCCAGCCAAGGGTTTACAATGAAATATCATGAAATAACTCCTCCAAATGCATTCTATGGATGCATAGGAATGTCTTCTATCAAGCACAACTCTTCAATCTTCAAACCCTTGATCAAATTCACCTAAAAAGCCCTGAAATTCCAATGTAAAGTCACTGTTATAAAAATCAGACCCTGCTGTTGCAAAATCAGACCCTGCAAAACATGAAAATACCATCCAAAATGTACTCCAAATTCACTAAACTACCTTGGTAGTCAATCCTCTACACCAAGAGCTTCAAATAAATATCAATGTCACTTCCAAACTCTTCAAATAACTTGCAAATGTAATCCAATAATGAAATTTGTATGACAACATCTCACAAATTGTTATGGGATCATCACCACAACACTCAAGGGAACATCTCCTTGAAAAATAACTAGAAAATCAAAATTTTCAGTCATAAACAATAATAAAGAAAACATACCATAGCATCATTCCTTGCAAAATGAAGCTCAAGTCATTTATTTAAACTCCTCAAGCTTTGATGTCCATCCTTGGCAATTTTGGAATGCATTTTGAAATCCATCAATAGAAATTAAGGAAATGGAACAATATTGAATGATCTTCACTTGAAATGCTTTCATTTAAAACAATCTTCAATTATTTTAAATGAATTTTGCTCCTCCTCTATGGATCGATCCTTCTTAAGCTTGGCCTTTGACACTTGCATTGAATTTTGAGATTGCAATCATTTAAAATCTTCCTCTTTGCTTGGGCGATCAGCTACATGCATTTAATTTTGTGTTTAAAATGTATTTAAAATCCTTCTAACCTCCAACTAGTACTTGCAATGATTGGGCGATTGCATTAAATAAACCAATCTATCTAAATGCAAGCATTTAATAACCTTCAAAGCATTTAAAATCTTGATCCTTGACATAACCAACTTGGCATTTAATTTATGAACTTGCATTTAAAATGCTCCTCTATTCTTGCTTCAATCCACAACTACCTCATGTGTATGCATTAAATGATGATATTTGCATTTAATAAAAACCCTCAACCGCTCCAATTCAAATATTTAATAATAAAATTTGCATTTAAAATATTTTCAAAGCTCAATATCAAATTAAATGCAATCATTTAATTTCCACAAACCCAATCGACCTCATATTCCATCGATCCAATGCAATCATTTAATAAATAAATGTTGCATTTAATATATCTTTCCTTCATGTTTGGCGGCCAGCTATGAATCATATGCAATCATTAAAAATCAAAACCAACCTCATAATTGAAAATACAATTCCAATATTGCATTTCCCATGTAGCTCAAAAACACACTTAGCTCATAATTTGGGACATTACAAGTCCTCCCTTCCCAAGATTGCTTGTCCCAAGCAATCGGAAGTGTCAAATGAGCATCAATGAATACCAGGATCCCAAACCCATCTAACCTATCGATGCAAACTCAGACATACCATCTCAAAATTGTTGATGAAGATTGTTTTAAATGAAAGCATTTCAAGTGAAGATCATTCAATATTGTTCCATTTCCTTAATTTCTATTGATGGATTTCAAAATGCATTCCAAAATTGCCAAGGATGGACATCAAAGCTTGAGGAGTTTAAATAGATGACTTGAGCTTCATTTTGCAATGAATGATGCTATGGTATGTTTTCTTTATTATTGTTTATGACTGAAAATTCTAATTTTCTAGTTATTTTTCAAGGAGATGTTCCATTGAGTGTTGTGGTGATGATCCCATAACAATTTGTGAGATGTTGTCATACAGATTTCATCATTGGATTACATTTGCAGGTTATTTGAAGAGTTTGGAAGTGACATTGATATCTATTTGAAGCTCTTGGCGTAGAGGATTGACTACCAAGGGCTTTTTAGGTGAATTTGATCAAGGGTTTGAAGATTGAAGAGTGGTTCTTGATAGAAGACATTCCTATGCATCCATAGAATGCATTGGGAGGAGTTATTTCATGATATTTCATTGTAAACCCTTGGCTAGGCAAACAGTACACTTTCAGCAGTCATATCAGCATATAGAAAGTTGACATTAGAATTTTATTGAAGCTCTTTCAAGGGTATTTTGTGTCCATTTGATAGCCATCATCATTCTAGAGGCTTTGGGCTATAGTTGTATGCACAGTTTGATGTATTTGGGCTTCCAATTGATTTGTAATTAAGTCTGATATAAAATCAGACATGGACTGAAATAAATTCCAGCCACTTGACATTTCATGTTTCATTTTCATATATGCAAAGTTGATGTGAGTTTGATGTGCTACAATTCCTTATTCATTTGATGAAGCTATTTAATTGACGTGTGCAAGAAATCTTATCTAAATTTGCAAAAAAATTCAGTCATTTCTAGAAGGGTCTTTTACAGTGGTATCAGAGCATTCAAAAATCATAGCCAATATCCATCAGGGATATTAAAGTGGTATCAGAGCATTCAAAATTTCAGTCCAATATCCATTAGGGATATTACAGTGGTATTAGAGCTTTAAAATTTCAGTCCAATATCTATCAGGGATATTACAGTGGTATCCGCTGTGAGGATATTGGACTGAAATTTTGAATGCTCTGATACCACTGTAAAAGACCCTTCTAGAAATGACTGAAATTTTTTGTAAATTTAGATAAGATTTCTTACACACTTCAATTAAATAGCTTCACCAAATGAATAAGGAATTGTAGCACATCAAACTCACATCAACTTTGCATACATGAAAATGAAACATGAAATGTCGAGTGGCTGGAATTTATTTCAGTCCATGTCTGATTTTATATCAGACTTAATTACAAATCAATTGGAAGCCCAAATACATCAAACTTTGCATACAACTATAGCCCAAAGCCTCTAGAATGATGATGGCTATCAAATGGACACAAAACACTCTTGAAAGAACTTCAATAAAATTCTGATGAAAACTTTCTATATGCTGATCTGACTGCTGAAAGTGTACTTTTTGTCCAGCCAAGAGTTTACAATGAAATATCATGAAATAACCCTTCCAAATGCACTCTATGAATGCATAGGAATGTCTTCTATCAAGCACAACTCTTCAATCTTCAAACCCTTGATCACATTCACCTAAAAAGCCCTGAAATTCCAATGTAAAGTTGCTGTTATAAAAATCAGAACCCTGCTGTTGCAAAATCAAACCCTGCAAAATATAAAAATATCATCCAAAATGTACTCCAAATTCACTAAACTACCTTGGTAGTCAATCCTCTACACCAAGAGCTTTAAATAGATATCAATGTCACTTCCAAACTCTTCAAATAACCTGCAAATGTAATCCAATGATGAAATCTGTATAACAACATCTCACAAATTGTTATGGGATCATCACCACAACACTCAAGGGAACATCTCCTTGAAAAATAACTAGAAAATTAAAATTTTCAGTCATAAACAATAATAAAAGAAAACATACCATAGCATCATTCATTGCAAAATGAAGCTCAAGTCATCTATTTAAACTCCTCAAGCTTTGATGTCCATCCTCTTGGCAATTTTGGAATGCATTTTAAAATCCATCAATAGAAATTAAGGAAATGGAACAATATTGAATGATCTTCACTTGAAATGCTTTCATTTAAAACAATCTTCAATTATTTTAAATGAATTTTGCTCCTCCTCTATGGATCGATCCGCCTTAAGCTTGGCCTTTGACACTTGCATTGAATTTTGAGATTGCAATCATTTAAAATCTCCCTCTTTGCTTGGGGATCAGCTACATGCATTTAATTGTGTTTGAAATGTATTTAAAATCCTTCTAACCTCCAACTAGTACTTGCAATGATTGGGCGATTGCATTAAATAAACTAATCTATCCAAATGCAAGCATTTAATAACATTCAAAGCATTTAAAATCTTGATCTTTGACATAACCAACTTGGCATTTAATTTATGAACTTGCATTTAAAATGCTCCTCTATTCTTGCTTCAATCCACAACTACCTCATGTGCATGCATTAAATGATGATATTTGCATTTAATAAAAACCCTCAACCGCTCCAATGCAAATATTTAATAATAAAATTTGCATTTAAAATATTTTCAAAGCTCAATATCAAATTAAATGCAATCATTTAATTTCCACAAACCCAATCGACCTCATATTCCATCGATCCAATGCAATCATTTAATAAATAAATGTTGCATTTAATATATCCTTCCTTCATGTTTGGCGGCCAGCTATGAATCATATGCAATCATTAAAAATCAAAACCAACCTCATAATTGAAAATACAATTCCAATATTGCATTTCCCATGTAGCTCAAAAACACACTTAGCTCATAATTTGGGACATTACAAGTCCTCCCTTCCCAAGATTGCTTGTCCCAAGCAATCGGAAGTGTCAAATGAGCATCAATGAATACCAGGATCCCAAACCCATCTAACCTGTCCATGCAAACTCAGACATACCATCTCAAAATTGTTGATGAAGAAGATCCTGGGACCACTTCCACTATTGCATAATGATGAAATCATATCAATATCCATGTGGGTGCCAATCATGAAGATGGGAGTGCCAAACATAATTCTATCCATCCTTCTTGTTTTGCTGTCATAAAGCATAAAAGTGGAATGCAATCTGAACATATCATCTAAAATGATATAAAATGTGCCATCCCAAGTATATGAACCATCACTAGACCAAACCACATACTCCCATATGAAACTTTCATCAATATGAAACTGTGTCAACTCAATAGTTTGATCTAACTCAACAAAAGGAATCAATGTACCTTGCAAATCTGAATTACCTCCATCTTCATTGCTACAAACAAACATATCATCAATGGCTGGCCCATGATGAACAAACAAAGCTGATTGTCTTATTGTTCTTACCATTTCAAGATGCTCTTTTGCTTGACTAGCCACAAGCTTGGCTTTCCTTGCTTTCTCTAGCCATATATCACACATTTCCTGTGTCTTTTTCACCTCTTCATAAGTCTGATATACAAAATCAGATTGTGTAGTGCCCTGTTTTTCACCAAAATCACCATTTCCAACACTCCAATTTTGTATGCCATCATTAGTAGACCATGAATAACTATCCTCCAAAGGTGTTAGCATGTCAAATTCATGAAAATGCAAAGCTATAGGTCTGTTGTCCTCAAACAAATCAGATATGATGTCATACCAATCCACATCAAAAATCAAATGCTTACCATAACATGCCGGTTCCATACAGTTTTGTTCACATGCATCATATACATCTTCATGAAATAGATCATGGCCTATAGCAATCATGGATTTTACTGTCATTTGATGAGGTAAAGTGTACTTGAGAGCTTTCAAAACAATTTGTTTTCCATCATGTAGGAAACTCAACTCCATAGATTGTAAATCTTGAGTGATCCTTTGTAGTGAGTGTAGCCATTGCATACCAAGTACAATCTCATTGTCCTTCAAATCAAGAACATATAAATCATCACAAAGAATATACTCACCAAATATAACACTAAGCTTGCTCACCTTTTTCTTACAATGAATAGTGAGTCCTCCTGCTATAGACACATTAAAGCCCTCAAAGCTATCACAAAGCAATCCTCTTTTGTTGACCAAACCCTCATCAATGAAGTCATGTGAAGCTCCACTATCAAAAAGTGCTAATACTTTGCAACCAAACAAAGTACCTTAAAAAATGAATGGGTTGTACCTTGAAGCTCCTGAAAGATATGCAATTCTAGAACTTTTGTTAGTATCACTTGTAAGTTCTAGTGTTGGTTGTCCATCATCATCATCATCCTCATCAAATACCTCTATATAGTGCACCTTGCCTTTGCCAAGGCACCTATGACCAATCTCCCAAGGTTGCTTGCAATCAAAGCATAGCTTCTTCCTTCTCAACTCATCTCTTTCTTCATAATTCAACTTTGATGTAGTACCTTTGTCATTTCTTTTGGGAGTGGGCTGCTCTTGGAATTGTTGACTTGCATGTTCATCTTTGAAGTTCTTCTTTTGTGGTGTGTATGTAGGAATGATATCCAAATCAAGTGCAAGATCAATGGCCTCATCAAGTGTATTTGGCCTATGAACCTTGACCAATCCTTTGATCCTATCATTCAACCCTTCCACAAGCAACATTGTGATTCTTCTATCTGACATATCAGGAACCATCACCGCGATCTTTTGAAATTCATTCACATAGGCATCAACTCTACCTGTTTGTTTCAACTGTGCAAGCTCACGGTAGTAGACCTCTATATCCTTGCGATCAAACCTGTTAATGAGTTTTTGAACAAACTCATCATATGAAGTAATCCTGTTATGATGTTGTGAAACCAAACCATGATGCCACCATTCATATGCAAGACCTTCCAAATGCATAGTAGCAAAATGTATAGCCTTTTCTTCACTCATGGGTTTGAGTGTAAGAAAGGTATCCAATTTATTCACCCATGCCCTAGCACTTAACTTGCCACTACCATCAAAACTAGGAAGAGGAATTTTGTTCAATGCATCCTTGTATTCTTTTGGTTGTGTAGGTTGAGCTCTTCTTTGCCTTGGCCAATTCACTCTTCCCTTTTGTTCTTCTCTTTTTTGACTCATGTAGTTATTGAAATTGATTCTATTCCTTACATGTTCAGGAAGTGAATCATACTCGTCAACCAAAGACATGACATTCTCCCCAAATGGAACCTCTTCTTCTTCAACTTGTGGCTGCTCTTCTTCTTCTTCATCTTCCCTAGGAAGGAAATTAGGTTGCATAGGTCTCTCAACTGTTGGTGTTCTTGTCCTTCTAGCATGAGTTGGTGATCTTCCAGCTATACTAGCTGCATCTTGATTGCTTTCATTACCAGCATTGTTCATTCTGTTACCCATCATAGCTTGTAGCAGCCTTTCTATATTTGCATTTGTTTGCCTTTGTTGATCAGTTGCCTCTCGCTGTTGGGCTGCCATTTCATGCTGATTATTAACCATATCTCTTAACATGTGATCAATGTCTTCTTGTGGATTATGCTGCCTTCTATCTCCCATTGTACCTGTTCTTCTTCTATAATGATACGACAAAGGATCAATGTTGAAGCTCATAACCCATAGGCTAGCAGGATCCAAGCTCTGATGCCACTGTAATATCCCTGATGGATATTGGACTGAAATTTTGAATGCTCTAATACCACTGTAAAATACCCTCCTAGGAATGACTGAAATTTTTTGCAAATTTAGATAGGATTTCTTGCACACTTCAATTAAATAACTTCACCAAATGAATAAGGAATTGTAGCACATCAAACTCACATCAACTTTGCATATATGAAAATGAAACATGAAATGTCAAGTGGCTGGAATTTATTTCAGTCCATGTCTGATTTTATATCAGACTTACTTACAAGTCAATTTGAAGCCCAAATACATCAAACTTTACATACAAATATAACCCAAAGCCTCTAGAATGATGGTGGCTATCAAATGGACACAAAACACCCTTGAAAGAGCTTCAATAAAATTGTGATGTAAACTTTCTGTATGCTGATATGAGAGCTGAAAGTGTACTTTGTGCCCAGCCAAGAGTTTACAATGAAATATCATGAAATAACTCCTCCAAATGCATTCTATGGATGCATAGGAATGTCTTCTATCAATCACAACTCTTCAATCTTCAAACCCTTGATCAAATTCACCTAAAAAGCCCTGAAATTCCAATGTAAAGTCGCTGTTATAAAAATCAGACCCTGCTGTTGCAAAATCAGACCCTGCAAAACATGAAAATACCATCCAAAATGTACTCCAAATTCACTAAACTACCTTGGTAGTCAATCCTCTACACCAAGAGCTTCAAATAGATATCAATGTCACTTCCAAACTCTTCAAATAACTTGCAAATGTAATCCAATGATGAAATCTGTATGACAACATCTCACAAATTGCTATGGGATCATCACCACAACACTCAAGGGAACATCTTCTTGAAAAATAACTAGAAAATCAGAATTTTCAGTCATAAACAATAATAAAGAAAACATAACATAGCATCATCACAATAATACCATATCAAAACATAGGCATACTCACTAAATCCATTATGAATAAGAAAATTCATCAACTCTGAATCAAATGATTGTGTATCATTAAGAATGCCATCTTCTTTCCCATCCACATCTTGATTCTCTATCCCATGTATCTCATGATTCATTTGCTGGAAATCATTTACCCAATAATTGAAAATCAAATCCAAATGAATACCAATGTCATCACTAATGTTCAATGGTGAGTAAACAACATCCATAGGCCATCGTCCAATGATGTAGACATGATCCAAACCTCTACAAAGCTCCCAAACAGCTGCTCTCTTCCAAGTGTCATGACGGATGTCTATCTGTTCACCTGTATACTCAATGTCACTATCAAACTTCATACAAAGCTCATTCCTCATATACCATATGTCTTGAATCCTCTTTGTTTCAATCATACCATGGTGTATCAAATCAGAAATCTTGAGCCTTGGACAATCCATATACTCGTCATGTGTGATGACCAATAAAGTGCCAAAGGTAGGAAGTGTCTTCCCACTCTCATTCTTATGAACAATAACTACCATCAACTGATTTTGCAAAGGAATAGTACTGCTGCCCTCAAACAAATCAGGGATTATATCATGCCATTCAACTCCATGATCAAAATCTGCCATCTCATTAGAATAATCAGCAATAACATCATGCCACTTTTCTTCTTCAAATGCTGATCCTAAGCAAGAAACTTCATATGCATCACCTATGTCTTCTTCATGTGAATCACATTCTTTATGGTTGATCATGTTCTCTTTATCATCATGAAGTGTCATGAGTTCTTCATGTGAATCTTCTTCCTCATGGATAATCTTTGTGACAAAGACTATGTCTTGTCCTTGCATGTATGATTGAACACCAATGGTATGCCCTTTATGATTGATCATGATCTCAAGTTCACTCTCAAATATATGATCATCAACAATGTTAGTCTCTTCATGAAGAACCATACCTTCATCTAACATAGCTGATTTGTCTTCAACTACCACGTGTTTTTCTTCAATATGTGGTTGAAGTGTACTTGAATCCACACACTCTTCATCACTATCCAATGAGTCTTCATTATACCACGAACACTTGAACTTCATGTAATCATTAAAACTGATTCTGTTCTGCACATTCATAGGAAGAGCATCATACTTGTTTATCAAGGCTGTCAATTTTTCTTCTATAGATTTGTCAACTGTAGGTGTTCTTCTTATATTCATGGCTTCAGCTCTTCTTTCAAAACAAACCCATAGGCTGGCAAGACGGAGGCTCTGACTCACAGGCTGGCAAGATCATAGCTCTGATACCACTGTAATATCCCTAATGGATATTGGACTGAAATTTTGAATGCTCTGATACCACTGTAATATCCCTGATGGATATTGGACTGAAATTTTGAATGCTCTGATACCACTGTAATATCCCTAATGGATATTGGACTGAAATTTTGAATGCTTTGATACCACTATAAAATACCCTCCTAGGAATGACTGAAATTTTTTGCAAATTTAGATAAGATTTCTTGCACACTTCAATTAAATAACTTCACCAAATGAATAAGGAATTGTAGCACATCAAACTCACATCAACTTTGCATATATGAAAATGAAACATGAAATGTCAAGTGGCTGGAATTTATTTCAGTCCATGTCTGATTTTATATCAGACTTAATTACAAGTCAGTTTGAAGCCCAAATACATCAAACTTTACATACAAATATAACCCAAAGCCTCTAGAATGATGGTGGCTATCAAATGGACACAAAACACCCTTGAAAGAGCTTCAATAAAATTCTGATGTAAACTTTCTGTATGCTAATATGACTACTGAAAGTGTACTTTTTGCCCAGCCAAGAGTTTACAATGAAATATCATGAAATAACCCTTCCAAATGCACTCTATGAATGCATAGGAATGTCTTCTATCAAGCACAACTCTTCAATCTTCAAACCCTTGATCACATTCACCTAAAAAGCCCTGAAATTCCAATGTAAAGTCGCTGTTATAAAAATCAGACTCTGCTGTTGCAAAATCAGACCCTGCAAAACATGAAAATACCATCCAAAATGTACTCCAAATTCACTAAACTACCTTGGTAGTCAATCCTCTACGCCAAGAGCTTCAAATAGATATCAATGTCACTTCCAAACTCTTCAAATAACCTGCAAATGTAATCCAATGATGAAATCTGTATGACAACATCTCACAAATTGTTATGGGATCATCACCACAACACTCAAGGGAACATCTCCTTGAAAAATAACTAGAAAATCAGAATTTTCAGTCATAAACAATAATAAAAAAACATACCATAGCATCATTCCTTGCAAAATGAAGCTCAAGTCATCTATTTAAACTCCTCAAGCTTTGATGTCCATCCTCTTGGCAATTTTGGAATGCATTTTGAAATCCATCAATAGAAATTAAGGAAATGGAACAATATTGAATGATCTTCACTTGAAATGCTTTCATTTAAAACAATCTTCAATTATTTTAAATGAATTTTGCTCCTCCTCTATGCATCGATCCTCCTTAAGCTCGGCCTTTGACACTTGCATTGAATTTTTAGATTGCAATCATTTAAAATCTTCCTCTTTGCTTGGGCGATCAGCTACATGCATTTAATTTTGTGTTTGAAATGCATTTAAAATCCTTCTAACCTCCAACTAGTACTTGCAATGATTGGGCGATTGCATTAAATAAACCAATCTATCCAAATGCAAGCATTTAATAACCTTCAAAGCATTTAAAATCTTGATCCTTGACATAACCAACTTGGCATTTAATTTATGAACTTGCATTTAAAATGCTCCTCTATTCTTGCTTCAATCCACAACTACCTCATGTGCATGCATTAAATGATGATATTTGCATTTAATAAAAACCCTCAACCGCTCCAATGCAAATATTTAATAATAAAATTTGCATTTAAAATATTTTCAAAGCTTAATATCAAATTAAATGCAATCATTTAATTTTCACAAACCCAATCGACCTCATATTCCATCGATTCAATGCAATCATTTAATAAATAAATGTTGCATTTAATATATCCTTCCTTCATGTTTGGCGGCCAGCTATGAATCATATGTAATCATTAAAAATCAAAACCAACCTCATAATTGAAAATACAATTCCAATATTGCATTTCCCATGTAGCTCAAAAACACACTTAGCTCATAATTTGGGACATTACAAGTCCTCCCTTCCCAAGATTGCTTGTCCCAAGCAATCGGATGTGTCAAATGAGCATCAATGAATACCAGGATCCCAAACCCATCTAACCTGTCCATGCAAACTCAGACATACCATCTCAAAATTGTTGATGAAGAAGATCCTGGGACCGCTTCCACTATCGCATAATGTAGCAAAAACATCCATGCTCAACCTCCAATGACACATCCATATCATGAAGCAATTTGATACCTTGCTAAAATAGATTAAACTATCATACTCATCCTCATATAACTCAGTTGTTGAAGCTATGTTAACATCAAATCCAATCACCAAAGCATCATCACAATAATACCATATCAAAACATAGGCATACTCACTAAATCCATTATGAATAAGTAAATTCATCAACTCTGAATCAAATGATTGTGTATCATTAAGAATGTCATCTTCTTTCCTATCCATATCTAGATTCTCTATCCCATGTATCTCATGATTCATTTGCTGGAAATCATCTACCCAATAACTGAAAATCAAATCCAAATGAATACCAATGTCATCACTAATGTTCAATGGTGAGTAAACAACATCCATAGGCCATCCTCCATTGATGTAGACATGATCCAAACCTCTACAAAGCTCCCAAACAGCTGCTGTCCTCCAAGTGTCATGAAGGATATCTATTTGTTCACCTGTATACTCAATGTCACTATCAAACTCCATACAAAGTTCATTCCTCATATACCACATGTCTTGAATCCTCTTTGTCTCGATCATACCATGGTGTATCAAATCCGAAATCTTGAGCCTTGGATAATCCATATACTCATCATGTGTGATGACTAATAAAGTGCCAAAGGTAGGAAGTGTCTTCCCACGCTCATTATGATGGACAATAACTACCACCAACTGATTTTGCAAAGGAATAGTACTGCTGCCCTCAAACAAATCAGGGATTATATCATGCCAATCAACTCCATGATCAAAATCTGCCATCTCATTAGAATAATCAGCAATAACATCATGCCACTTTTCTTCATCAAATGTTGATCCTAAGCAAGAAACTTCATATGCATCACCTATGTCTTCTTCATGTGAATCACATTCTTTATGGTTGATCATGTTCTCTTTATCATCATGAAGTGTCATGAGTTCTTCATGTGAATCTTCTTCCTCATGGATAATCTTTGTGACAAAGACTATGTCTTGGCCTTGCATGTATGATTGAACACCAATGGTATGCCCTTCATGATTGATCATGATCTCAAGTTCACTCTCAAATATATGATCATCAACAATGTTAGTCTCTTCATGAAGAACCATACCTTCATCCAACATAGCTGATTTGTCTTCAACTACCATGTGTTTTTCTTCAATATGTGGCTGAAGTGTACTTGAATTCTGATACTCTTCATCACTATCCAATGAGTCTTCATTATACCACGAACGCTTGAACTTCATATAATCATTAAAACTAATTTTGTTCTGCACATACATAGGAAGAGCATCATACTTGTTTGTCAAGGCTGTCAATTTTTCTTCTATAGATTTGTCAACTGTAGGTGTTCTTCTTGTATTTATGGCTTCAGCTCTTCTTTCAAAACAAACCCATAGGCTGGCAGGACGGAGGCTCTGACTCACAGGCTGGCAGGTCTATGGCTCTGATACCACTGTAATATCCCTGATGGATATTGGACTGAAATTTTGAATGCTCTGATACCACTGTAATATCCCTAATGGATATTGGACTGAAATTTTGAATGCTCTGATACCACTGTAATATACCTAATGGATATTGGACTGAAATTTTGAATGCTCTGATACCACTGTAATATCCCTGATGGATATTGGACTGAAATTTTGAATGCTCTGATACCACTGTAAAATACCCTTCTAGAAATGACTGATTTTTTTTTGCAAATTTAGATAAGGTTTCTTGCACACTTCAATTAAATAGCTTCACCAAATGAATAATGAATTGTAGCACATCAAACTCACATCAACTTTGCATATATGAAAATGAAACATGAAATGTCAAGTGGCTGGAATTTATTTCAGTCCATGTCTGATTTTATATCAGACTTAATTACAAGTCAGTTTGAAGCCCAAATACATCAAACTTTGCATACAAATATAACCCAAAGCCTCTAGAATGATGGTGGCTATCAAATGGACACAAAACACTCTTGAAAGAGCTTCAATAAAATTCTGATGTAAACTTTCTGTATGCTGATATGACTGCTGAAAGTGTACTTTTTGCCCAGCCAAGAGTTTACAATGAAATATCATGAAATAACCCTTCCAAATGCACTCTATGAATGCATAGGAATGTCTTCTATCAAGCACAACTCTTCAATCTTCAAACCCTTGATCACATTCACCTAAAAAGCCCAGAAATTCCAATGTAAAGTCGCTGTTATAAAAATCAGACTCTGCTGTTGCAAAATCAGACCCTGCAAAACACGAAAATACCATCTAAAATGTACTCCAAATTCACTAAACTACCTTGGTAGTCAATCCTCTACGCCAAGAGCTTCAAATAGATATCAATGTCACTTCCAAACTCTTCAAATAACCTACAAATGTAATCCAATGATGAAATCTGTATGACAACATCTCACAAAATTGTTATGGGATCATCACCACAACACTCAAGGGAACATCTCCTTGAAAAATAACTAGAAAATCAGAATTTTCAGTCATAAACAATAATAAAGAAAACATACCATAGCATCATTCATTGCAAAATGAAGCTCAAGTCATCTATTTAAACTCCTCAAGCTTTGATGTCCATCCTTGGCAATTTTGGAATGCATTTTGAAATCCATCACTAGAAATTAAGGAAATGGAACAATATTGAATGATCTTCACTTGAAATGCTTTCATTTAAAACAATCTTCAATTATTTTAAATGAATTTTGCTCCTCCTCTATGGATCGATCCTCCTTAAGCTTGGCCTTTGACACTTGCATTGAATTTTGAGATTGCAATCATTTAAAATCTTCCTCTTTGCTTGGGCAATCAGCTACATGCATTTAATTTTGTGTTTGAAATGCATTTAAAATCCTTCTAACCTCCAACTAGTACTTGCAATGATTGGGCGATTGCATTAAATAAACCAATCTATCCAAATGCAAGCATTTAATAACCTTCAAAGCATTTAAAATCTTGATCCTTGACATAACCAACTTGGCATTTAATTTATGAACTTGCAATTTAAAATGTTCCTCTATTCTTGCTTCAATCCACAACTACCTCATGTGCATGCATTAAATGATGATATTTGCATTTAATAAAAACCCTCAACCGCTCCAATGCAAATATTTAATAATAAAATTTGCATTTAAAATATTTTCAAAGCTCAATATCAAATTAAATGCAATCATTTAATTTCCACAAACCCAATCGACCTCATATTCCATCGATCCAATGCAATCATTTAATAAATAAATGTTGCATTTAATATATCATTCATTCATGTTTGGCGGCCAGCTATGAATCATATGCAATCATTACAAATCAAAACCAACCTCATAATTGAAAATACAATTCCAATATTGCATTTCCCATGTAGCTCAAAAACACACTTAGCTCATAATTTGGGACATTACAAGTCCTCCCTTCCCAAGATTGCTTGTCCCAAGCAATCGGAAGTGTCAAATGAGCATCAATGAATACCAGGATCCCAAACCCATCTAACCTGTCCATGCAAACTCAGACATACTATCTCAAAATTGTTGATGAAGAAGATCCTGGGACCGCTTCCACTGTCGCATAATGTAGCAAAAACATCCATGCTCAACCTCCAATGACACATCCATATCATGAAGCAATTTGATACCTTGCTAAAAGAGATTAAACTATCATACTCATCCTCATATAACTCAGTTGTTGAAGCTATGTTAACATCAAATCCAATCACCAAAGCATCATCACAATAATACCATATCAAAACATAGGCATACTCACTAAATCCATTATGAATAAGAAAATTCATCAACTTTGAATCAAATGATTGTGTATCATTAAGAATGCCATCTTCTTTCCTATCCACATCTTGATTCTCTATCCCATGTATCTCATGATTCATTTGCTGGAAATCATTTACCCAATAACTGGAAATCAAATCCAAATGAATACCAATGTCATCACTAATGTTCAATGGTGAGTAAACAACATCCATAGGCCATCCTCCAATGATGTAGACATGATCCAAACCTCTACAAAGCTCCCAAACAGCTGCTCTCTTCCAAGTGTCATGACGGATATCTATCTGTTCACCTGTATACTCAATGTCACTATCAAACTCTATACAAAGCTCATTCCTCATATACCATATGTCTTGAATCCTCTTTGTTTCAATCATACCATGGTGTATCAAATCAGAAATCTTGAGCCTTGGATAATCCATATACTCGTCATGTGTGATGACCAATAAAGTGCCAAAGGTAGGAAGTGTCTTCCCACTCTCATTCTTATGAACAATAACTACCATCAACTGATTTTGCAAAGGAATAGTACTGCTGCCCTCAAACAAATCAGGGATTATATCATGCCATTCAACTCCATGATCAAAATCTGCCATCTCATTAGAATAATCAGCAATAACATCATGCCACTTTTCTTCTTCAAATGCTGATCCTAAGCAAGAAACTTCATATGCATCACCTATGTCTTCTTCATGTGAATCACATTCTTTATGGTTGATCATGTTCTCTTTATCATCATGAAGTGTCATGAGTTCTTCATGTGAATCTTCTTCCTCATGGATAATCTTTGTGACAAAGACTATGTCTTGTCCTTGCATGTATGATTGAACACCAATGGTATGCCCTTTATGATTGATCATGATCTCAAGTTCACTCTCAAATATATTATCATCAACAATGTTAGTCTCTTCATGAAGAACCATACCTTCATCCAACATAGCTGATCTGTCGTCAACTACCATGTGTTTTTCTTCAATATGTGGCTGAAGTGTACTTGAATCCTCAGACTCTTCATCACTATCCAATGAGTCTTCATTATACCACGAACACTTGAACTTCATGTAATCATTAAAACTGATTATGTTATGCACATACATAGGAAGAGCATCATACTTGTTTATCAAGGCTGTCAGTTTTTCTTCTATAGATTTGTCAACTGTAGGTGTTCTTCTTGTATTCATGGCTTCAGCTCTTCCTTCAAAACAAACCCATAGGCTGGCAAGACGGAGGCTCTGACTCACAAGCTAGCAGGTCTATGGCTCTGATACCACTGTAATATCCTTAATGGATATTAGACTGAAATTTTGAATGCTCTGATACCATTGTAAAATACCCTCCTAGGAATGACTGAAATTTTTTGCAAAATTAGTACAGATTTCTTTTAGCATTGATGTAGTAGGGTTTTTGTTACATTTTGATGCTATTTTGTATGAAGAATAATGTCTGATGTAAATCAGTCTATGACTGATGTAATTTCCAGCTTATAGACATGTGCATGTATCTAATTTGAAAGCTTCAATAACACAAGGTGTTTGGATCTTTGATTGCTTATATGTTTGTTGATGATTATTTGGCATTTGGTTTTCATTTTGAAGTAAATTCGAAGGAAAAAATTTCAGTCCAATATCCATTAGGGATATTAAAGTGGTATCAGAGCCATAGACCTGCCAGCCTGTGAGTCAGAGCCTCCATCTTGCCAGCCTATGGGTTTGTTTTGAAGGAAACGCTGAAGCCATGAATACAAGAAGAACACCTACAGTTGACAAATCTATAGAAGAAAAATTGATAGCCTTGATAAACAAGTATGATGCTCTTCCTATGTATGTGCAGAACAGAATCAGTTTTAATGATTACATGAAGTTCAAGTGTTCGTGGTATAATGAAAACTCATTGGATAGTGATGAAAAGCATGAGGATTCAAGTACACTTCAGCCACATATTGAAGAAAAACACATGGTAGTTGAAGACAAATCAGCTATGTTGGATGAAGGTATGGTTCTTCATGAAGAGACTAACATTGTTGATGATCATATATTTGAGAGTGAACTTGAGATCATGATCAATCATGAAGGGCATACCATTGGTGTTCAATCATACATGCAAGGCCAAGACATAGTCTTTGTCACAAAGATTATCCATGAGGAAGAAGATTCACATGAAGAACTCATGACACTTCATAATGATAAAGAGAACATGATCAACCATATAGAATGTGATTCACATGAAGAAGACATAGGTGATGCATATGAAGTTTCTTGCTTAGGATTAGCATTTGAAGAAGAAAAGTGGCATGATGTTATTGTTGATTACTCTAATGAGATGGCAGATTTTGATCATAGAGTTGAATGGCATGATATAATCCCTGATTTGTTTGAGGGCAGCAGTACTATTCCTTTGCAAAATCAGTTGGTGGTAGATATTGTTCATAAGAATGAGAGTGGAAAGACACTTCCTACCTTTGGCACTTTATTGGTCATCACACATGATGAGTATATGGATTATCCAAGGCTCAAGATTTCTGATTTGATACACCATGGTATGATTGAGACAAAGAGGATTTAAGACATGTGGCATATGAGAAATGAGCTTTGTATGGAGTTGGATAGTGACATTGAGTATACAAGTGAACAAATGTGCATTGATGTTCCATTCCTAATTCATGATACATTGATAGGAGATGGCTGTCTTATTACATTACACATAGAGATCCTTCATGACACTTGGAGGATAGCAACTGTTCAGGACCATTGTAGAGGTTTGGATCATGTTTACTTCATTGGAGGATGGCCTATGGATGTTGTTTACTCCCCATTGAACATTAGTGATGACATTGGTATTCATTTGGACGTGATTTTCAGTTATTGGGTAGATGATTTCCAGCAAATGAATCATGAGATACATGGGATAGAGAATCAAGATATGGATAGGAAAGAAGATGACATTCTTAATGATACACAATCATTTGATTCAAAGTTGATGAATTTTCTTATTCATAAGGGATTTAGTGAGTATGCCTATGTTTTGATATGGTATTATTGTGATGATGCTTTGGTGATTGGATTTGATGTTAACATAGCTTCAACAAGTGAGTTATATGAGGATGAGTATGATAGTTTAATCTCTTTTAGCAAGGTATCAAATTGCTTCATGATATGGATGTGTCATTGGAGATTGAGCATGGATGTTTTTGCTACATTATACAACAGTGGAAGCAGTCCCAGGATCTTCTTCATCAACAATTTTGAGATGGTATGTCTGAGTTTGCATGGACAGGTTAGATGGGTTTGGGATCCTGGTATTCATTGATGCTCATTTGACACTTCCGATTGCTTGGGACAAGCAATCTTGGGAAGGGAGGACTTGTAGTGTCCCAAATTATGAGCTAAGTGTGTTTTTGAGCTACATGGGAAATGCAATATTGGAATTGTATTTTCAATTATGAGGTTGGTTTTGATTTTTAATGATTGCATATGATTCATAGCTGGCCGCCAAACATGAAGGAATGATATATTAAATGCAACATTTATTTATTAAATGATTGCATTGGATCGATGGAATATGAGGTCGATTGGGTTTGTGGAAATTAAATGATTGCATTTAATTTGATATTGAGCTTTAAAAATATTTTAAATGTAAATTTTATTATTCAATATTTGCATTGGAGTGGTTGAGGGTTTTTATTAAATGCAAATATCATCATTTAATGCATGCACATGAGGTAGTTGTGGATTGAAGCAAGAATAGAGGAGCATTTTAAATGCAAGTTCATAAATTAAATGCTAAGTTGGTTATGTCAAGGATCAAGATTTTAAATGCTTTGAAGGTTATTAAATGCTTGCATTTGGATAGATTGGTTTATTTAATGCAATCGCCCAATCATTGCAAGTACTAGTTGGAGGTTAGAAGGATTTTAAATGCATTTCAAACACAAAATTAAATGCATGTAGCTGATCGCCCAAGCAAAGAGGAAGATTTTAAATGATTGCAATCTCAAAATTCAATGCAAGTGTCAAAGGCCAAGCTTAAGGAGGATCGATCCATAGAGGAGGAGCAAAATTCATTTAAAATAATTGAAGATTGTTTTAAATGAAAGCATTTCAAGTGAAGATCATTCAATATTGTTCCATTTCCTTAATTTCTATTGATGGATTTCAAAATGCATTCCAAAATTGCCAAGAGGATGGACATCAAAGCTTGAGGAGTTTAAATAGATGACTTGAGCTTCATTTTGCAATGAAGGATGCTATGGTATGTTTTCTTTATTATTGTTTATGACTTGGTTTTTGCATATTGAGTTTATCTCTTGGCTGAAGACAAATTTCAGTCCAATCAAGGTGATGATCCCTTGATAACTAGGGTTTGGTGATGGTTCCATTCCCATTTTGAGAGGTGGATGCAATCAATATTCATCATAGAGCTTGAATTTGCAAGTTTTTGTGGAGCAATTGGAGTGAATTTGATATCTTTGAAACCCTTGGTCATTGTGGAGTTTAGCCAAGGTAGTCAAATTGAGTTTTGGAGAGATTTTGTATGATTATTGACATAGTTTCATTGACTGAATGTTATAACAGCAAGCTAATATATTCATCTACAGGGTTTTTATGAACATATTTGCATCATTGGATGATAGTACTGCATAATTGGCTCAATTAGAAGACCCATAGCTTGCATGGAAAGGAGGTATATTGATGTTTTGTGAAATCTGGGCATACTACAGCAAGGTACAATTCTGTTACAGTTACTTATAGAGTTGAAAAGAGGAACATTTTGAAGACATTTGACAGTTTGAAGATATTGTAGGTCATCCCAGCGCTATTGTGTAACCCTAGGTGCCTACCGATTTGCATATGGAGGGGTTTTTGGTATGAATTCATCATTATTTGATTGGCTGGGTGATAACAGTGACTGAATCAGTCATTATAGCAAAGAAAAGAAGTATTTCCAGCTTGGTTTGAAGACATATTCCACCAGACTCAACACCTCCATAAAAATTTGTTATTTGGTCATCATCGTGCTCCTCCAAATCAGCTTGGTCTTCATCTATGATATCATTTTCTTCAATCTTCATGTGTTCTTCATCTTGGCCTTCAATAGGTGACTCTTCTTGATCACTTATAGGCTACAAATCATTTGAATCACCTGCATATTTATCAAGCTTACCATAGAGACGTCTTCTGAAACCTTCACTTGTAAATATTTTTTCCATCATCACCCAACTTTTTTCCATATAATCTGACAACTGCTGTGATTTCCGTTTGTACTCAGCAAAAAGCCTTTCCAACTCTTTCATGCTACCATCTTTAACTCTAGCCATTGAAGTACCCTGTTAGATGACTGAAACCAATTTTGATTTTCCCCTCAGGCTGGCAAGATCATGGCTCTGATACCACTGTAATATCCCTGATGGATATTGGCTATGATTCTGTATATAGCTCTGATACCACTTTAATATCCACTGTCTTGCAGATGCAATATCTTCAATGATCTCTGTCTAAAATATCTTGACTATTGTAACTCTCTACAACTTCTTACAAACTCCACGCAGGCAGATTCAACATCAAATGGCAACCCAGTCCAATCATATATTACTGTGCATGCAGATTGCTAACTCAATCCAAGGTGAATTCTAATAGATATTTGATTGGAAGAACTATTCAATTCAATCTCCCAAAATCTCTTTGAGTGGTGGCTAGACTGTATAAAGAAGTTGCCAAATATGAATGACGTCTCCACTTGAATTCCTCATGCAAACACAAACTCTTCAAAGACTTATCATTTTTAATACCTAGCGATTCCTTTTGATATTATCTCGTGATCCTTTTGAAGCTGCTATTCATCAAAATAATGAATATATCTCCTTATAGTGGCTGCGTATGATATTTGAAGGAGAAGTTGCATTCCACTCTACAGGCCATGATTACACTTATATACAGTGCTCCTCAAATATGTGCTGCGGAGTCTTTAGTCTTCATTTTAACCTGACTTGCAAGCTCTTAATATCCTTCTCACGATTCTTCCTTATGCGATGGCTGGGACACATGGACTTCTTTCTGTTTGCTAGGTTGATACTTTTGTTGCCTATTTAAATATCATATAATCATCATATAAATCTGCACATAAAATCTGGGAACCACGTATCTCTTGAAAGCAATAATTAAACATGTAGATGCTGACTGGATTTTTTTGTCAGAAATTGTTCCCTCTTTACCAGCATCAAAGGAAACTCTAAAACCATATAAACCCACGGAGTCCTTTTCCTTGCTGTGATTTACTATCAATTATATATAAATTTCCTTGTCTTCAGATGTAAAACACAATAGTAAATAACTCTTACCTCTGAGTGGAATATGGGACCCACCGTAACTCCAATTATACCCACTACTTGCTTCAAATAAAATCCCAAACACAAAGACTGCTGAATGCAACAAGGGACCCACGAATGCTTCTTATGCCTCACGAATGATCTTAAAACATATGATTTATTAATAAATCTGCTGATTGGAACTTCTGTCAGACTTGGTTCCCTTTGAGCCAACAAAAACATATATATATATATATATACATTCAAATCTGAATCATATATTTAATCTAAAATGGATAAATCTCTTTAAACCCCAATTTTATATTTAATGAGAATCATTTACTAACAAAGCTGCAATTGGAATATAAATTTATAAAACTGAAATATGAAATGCAATGATCATCAATCTTTAATTGCCAATAATGGTCTCCGTCAATCAATCGATATTCTCCAACCACAGAAAATCTAGAACAACACTTTGAAGTACAATTGTGAAATCTAAGTGATTTCACCTCTACGATTCACCAAGGAAACATCTCCTCAGCTCAGCAAATGCAAGGGAACATCACCTTGTCAATCAGCTGAATACAATTTGTCAAAAGACAAAACACAAAACCAAGCATAAGCATCTGAAAAAGCATGCTCAACAATGACTATCAGGCTTGCTTTTAAAGCCATTACATTAATTAGGCCTAGCCTAACTTAATTAAATGAGAGTTTACATGTACACATCAGACCAAAGCATTTTAAATGCTTTTACATGAACTTTATTAAATGTTTGCATTTGTACTTTTTAAATGCTTGTTCACAACAACATGAACTTTATTAAATGCTTGCATTTGTACTTTTTTAAATGCTTGTTCACAACACTTTTTAATAAAGTGTAGTACTACTAACTTAGTAACTTAAATAAAATATTAATTTTATAAAGTAAATAAAATACTTTACAAAATTAATTTATAATTAAAACAATTTTAAGTTACTCCAAAATTGGGGACATGACAGTTTTCATCCTCGAAAAGGAATTGAAGAACACACAAGTTCAATCCAACAACATAACAATAAAAAATCAACAACATAAGCGCCAACAATGAGCTCTCAAGCTCCTTATATAGGCACTTTTAGGTTACATGGGATTATTTCTTTTTGAAAATAATTAACTTTTCACTTACTCCAATAATTCTTTCTTTTCCCATGTCTAGGTGCTCACTTTAATGTGCCTAATCAATTAATAAATCACTTTACCTTTCCAATGAGTTATTACACTTAAGTCATTTTTAAATATTATCAACTTTAGACAACTTAAGTAAAATTAACAATTAAATAGCTCAATAAACTACTCAACTTATGAAAAATCCCAAATTGAAGAAAACTGCAAAATAAACCATACCAACATGATTCTGAAGGTTTGGGATAAAGAATGACACCAATTGGGTGACTTGCTATAAATAGATGACTTCTCCAAGAAGTTCGGAGAACAAACCAGAAAGTAAAAAATGCTTCTGAAAGCATCACTATGATCCTGAACACCAGTTGAGCTCAATGCCATGAACCAAACTCATATCCAAGCAAACCCTAATTCTCCAAGAACTTTTGAGTGCACTCAAACAGTCAGAATTATATCTAAGAAGCATCATTAAACTCATCTCAAACTTCCATACTCGTTGCCACTACCTAAAACTCAATATGACCAAACCAACTTTCTACAAGAAAGTTAAAGTTTCCCACGAAGTTGGAAATGTCCCAAAAAGAGACATTACACTATAAAGCCAAATCCCACACCATTTTCCATTACTACATGCATAACTCTTGTAATAAATTATTTATTTGGAAGATGCCCGTAATGTGTTTGACCACATGAAAGAACAAAAAATCTCATGGAATGCATTTATCACAGCATACAAAGGCCATGGGCATCCATCTAGTCATACTAGAAAAGAGATATTTATCAGACATTTACACGTGTAAGCATAGATGAAGCACATGAGTTACTTGGTAAATTGCCCCCAAAGAGATGTCTCATGGAATGCAATGATTGCAGGAAGTGTATAAACTAAATTTGTTGATGAGTTTTTATAAATTTTTTGAGTAAATGCAGTTTGTAGGTGTGAAGCCACATCCCACAACCCCTGCTAGCATTTATGCAATCTAATACATTGTGATTGTCATTCTTGGAATCTCTAAAATAGAGCTTAGATTATTCAAACAAGTGACTATTCTCCCTACAAAACGACATGCCTAAGACATCATAACACTATGCCCCCCATGCCCCATATGATAGCATGATGAAGAAGGATGAGACAACATCGTCGTGATGGGATGGCAAAAAAATGTTTTGATGACCACTTCTAATTGTGATGGCCCCCTGTACGTCAGAAGTTTAAAAAATTGCTAAGCTTAAAAAGTTCCCTGTCCATTTTTATTTGACATTTTTTATTTTTCCTACAACATTAAAATACCTCGACAATTTTTTGGAGCCACAACCAGAGAAATACCTCGACGAGCTCATGGGGCTAGGTGCTACAAGGAGGCTCTCTAGGACATTCTCCATCTGCAAGTGAAACCATAATAGCAGGTACCATTATGGGCTATTTGAGTTTGTGTTTTTTTAGAATAGGAGTAAAAAGACTAAGTTTTATGGTGTTTTTTATGTGTTTTTGCAGAGCAGTGGATGGGGTTTGTGGAGGATGACTTCCCAACAGTTAGAAAGGAGGTAGAAAAGGTATGTATATCTGCCACTTTGTCATGCCATTTTCTATTTTAGACTGGACCTGTGAAGAGGGAAAGCTAGGGGTTTTGTTGGGTTGACATTTCAACCATTGTCAATGTTTCAAATGGGTTTAGGAAGGCTATTCATGGCACCAAATGGATGCCATTGTGTATGGTGATTTGTTTGGTATGATGTTTGAGGCATGCCATTTTGTTAGAAGAATAGAAAATTAAAGAAATGGGTTTTGGATGACTGTTATTCCCCCTTAACCTCACCATTGCAGACCTAACCTAGGATTTAAAGACATAGGATCATTTATCAAACTGAAAGCTATTATTATTTAGCTTGCCCAGATTAGTATTATTTGTGTTATTTTTAAACAAAGTGATTTGAGTCGCAACCAAGCATAGTGGCTATTTGGGGATCAATTTATAGATAAATGTGATAACCAAACAAGAAAGCTAAATGTATGGAGACATATGCATATAAAAGTAAGATAAAACAATAAACATAAGATCATGTAGAAATAAGAGTTGAATAAGTAGAACTAATTTTATACAAAATTACATATAAACATATATTAAGACATTTTCTCAAAATAAACATGAAACTAAATGAGAAATAGCATAGGGATTACCATTAGATGTAGGGTTTAAATTTGATGATCATATGGTCATATTTAGCGATCTTTGCCATAAAATACAATTAAATTTTTGGAAAGCCTGCTTTATTTGAAAGGGAAAATTTTGGTTAGATTGTCAAAAATTATATAAGATCATAATAAAAATATATATCTAATTTATAATATAATTTTTTAAAATAAAATATATTTTCACACTTGAAAGATAATTCTAATTGAATAACTGTCACAAAAAATTAGCTTGACAAGTTGACCATCAAATTTAGGCCTTGATTAGAACATTTGATAGTGATATGACAAAAACAGTGGGCCTTATAGTGGATTACTTTACCTCTTGGGCAAACTAGCTACTGTGCATACTTTTAATTTTGTTGAAATTAATGAAAATATAACAACTAGAAAATATCATCTATTGAAAACCTAGAACGCTCTGTTAATTGAACCAAATTTATTAAAAAACCCTGAACAATAGTGAAACAAAAAAATGGAATTAATTGAACTGATTACTCACTTGTCCGTTGGATGTTGTTTGTTTATTTTATCATCACCTGCAACTCAATATGATTAGTTGAAACGAGATTTGGAATTCGATAATGGTACTACAATTTTAATTTGGTAGTGAATAGCAACCTGAGTAAAGGATTTGAGCTATAATTTATAGTAGCATTAGATTTATTTAAATTGAAAGAATAATAATTAGTTTTTCTAAATCGAAAGAATTTACCAATAACATAACAACATTTATTGATTAACAATGGAGAACCTAGTGGCTGTCATCATATGAGTGTGAAATTATTTAGATAGGAAACTTGTTTTCAATAGAGTAGAACCAAATTTCAAATATTTGCTACGCGCTCATTAATTTTTTTTCCTTAGATCAAAATTGTATTCTTTTTTTGAATAATCTTGGAGTCATTATCAACATTAGAAATACTTATTTGAAAATTTATACATATATCTCAAATATGTTCTCCCATCTCCTTCTTTGAGCATTACTTGCCTTTAGCCACAAAATTTACAATTGAATAAACTTGCCTTTATTCCAGTTGGTGAACGGAGGGCACCCAGACATTGGGGTTCATAAATTTCTATACATAAATGCAATTGGAAAAAACACAATGTATTTTGCAACCTCGATTTTTGTATATAAAGTTTTGAAACATTATGCCATGTATAGACATGTGTAGCATGGTAACATGATATCTAACATGTTGACCTTAATCATATTTGTCTAAAATAGGTTCACAAATTTGTGTACAAAAATGCAGTTGGAAAAACACAATGTGTTTTGCAACCTTGATTTTTATATACAAAGTTGTGAAACATTATGCCAAGTATAGGAATACGTAGCACAATAACATGATATCTTAAGCATGTTGACCTTAATCATATCTGTTTGAAATAGGTTCACAGATCTATATATAAATATACAGTTGGAAAAACACAATGTATTTTACAACCTAGATTTTTGTATACAAATCTGTGAAACATTATGCCAGGTATAGGCAAGCGTAGAATGGTAACATGATATCTTAAGCATGCCAACCTTAATCATATCTATTTGAAATAGGTTCACAAATTTGTATACAGAAATGCAGTTGGAAAAACACAACGTGTTTTGCAATCTGGATTTTTGTTACTCACCTGTTAGCTAGATGTCGTTTGTTTACTATATTTGCTTGATTCCATCAACTCAACCCTTCTACTTCAATGACAGAATATAAAATATGATAGAGAAAACGTGTTTGAAAGTCTCGGCAAAGTTGAGTAATTGATATGAAATTTGTATATGGAAATGCAGTTGGAAAAACACAATGTGTTTTGCAACCTAGATTTTTGTTACTCACCCATTAGCTGGATGTCGTTTGTTTACTATATCATCACTTGCAACTTCTGCAACTCCTCCCTTCTTGATTCCATTGACTCCACCCTTTCGCTTCAACGGAAGAATAGAAAATACGATGAAGAAAACTAAGTGTTTGAAAGTCTCGATGAAGTTGAGTAATTGACACGAAATTTGTATACAAAAATGCAGTTAGAAAAACACAATGTGTTTTGCAACTTGGATTTTTGTATGCAAATTTGTGTAGTTGTCTATGTTGTCAATAGTGTCTGAACTAAACTTATGCATGTTGAAGAACACAATGTGTAGTTTAACTTGCAACTTCATATATACAATGAAATCCTAACAGAACCCTACAACAAGATAAATTTAGCTATACACTTTTGTTGGAGCGCACATACCTCTATTACTTGAAGAGAAAGGTTGTGAAACTCAACCATTCCTTTGAGATAACCTCAAATGAGTACAAAAAGACATCTTATGAATATCCTGTGATCGTGGCTTCATTTGCAGCTCCATGCATATCTTGAAATCTCCTCACAACTTTTGGAACTTGGATTTTTGTATACAAAGTTGTGAAACATTATGCTAGGTATAGGCATGCATAACACAGTAACATGATATTGTAAGCATGCCGACCTTAATCATATCCTGTTTGAAATAGGTTTACCAATTTGTATACAAAAATGTAGTTGAAAAAAAAACATGTTTTGCAACCTACAATTTTGT
This sequence comes from Cunninghamia lanceolata, assembly GCA_027924645.1. Taxonomy (NCBI): domain Eukaryota; kingdom Viridiplantae; phylum Streptophyta; class Pinopsida; order Cupressales; family Cupressaceae; genus Cunninghamia; species Cunninghamia lanceolata. Next base: position 5,194,898 of record BSBN01000439.1, read on the forward strand.
ATACAAATTTGTAAAACATTATGCTAGGTTTAAGCATACGTAGCACGGTAACATGATATCTTAAGCATGACGACCTTAATCATATATGTCTGAAATAATTTATACCTTAAGAAATAATGACACACAACCATCCTCACCAATTGAATTCTAAACCCTTGAACATCAATGTGGCCTATAGCTCTAGATAATTTATCTTTAAAGATTATAATTTTGGTTTGATCATTTTCATTACTATGTTATAGTTGCAACTAGGTCTTTATGGAGACATTTTTTTTTTCACATCAGAGTTGGTGAACGAGGGGCACCCAGACATTGGGGTTCACAAATTTGTATACAGAAATACAGTTGGAAAAACACAATGTGTTTTATAACATGGATTTTGTATACAAATATGTGAAACATTATGCTAGGTATATGCATATGTAGCACAATAGCATGATATGTTAAGCATGCCGACCTTAATCATAAATGTCTGAAAAAGGTATGTATGTCTACCAATTTGTCATGCCATTTTCTATTCTCGTCTGAAACTGTGAACTATTATGAAATGACAACAACTATTCTCCCAACAAAATGACATGTTTAAGATATAATGTTACCATGCCTCGTATGCCCCATACCATAGCATTATGATGGAGGATGAGACAATGGATGAGACGGATAAAAATTTTAACAAGACATTTTGGCTCGTGTTGTTTTCAATGGCCACTCCCAGTTGTGATGGGCCCCCGTATGCCATAAGTTTCAAAAATTAAGGAGCTTAAAAACTTCCCCGTCCATTTTCATTTCGACATATTTCATTTTTGGGATTGAAGGAAAATCCCTTGACAAGTTCGCATGGGCAATTGCTGTGAGGAGCTTCCAAGATATTCTTGGAGTTGCAAATGAAATCACAATAACAAGTACCCTTGTGGGTAATTTTAGTTCACGTTAGTGGCTATTCTCCCAACAAAACGACATGCCTAAGATATCATAACATACAAATCACCATACAAAATGACATTGATGACCATATACTCCCAACAAAAGAGCTCGCAATGGGACCCACCAGCGCTGTTGTGTTTAATGGTAGCCACTTTTTGTTTTCCATGAGGATGACACGTCAATGATGACATATTTCCCACCAATGACCTACACTTTGCCGGGACTTTCAAACACTTAGTTTTCCATTGTATACAAATTTCTATACCCAAATTGCAACTGGGAGAACACAATGTGTTTTTGAACCTAGATTCTTGTATACAAATTTGTGAAAAATTATGCCAGTTATAGGCACATGTAGCGTGATAAAATATCTTAAGCAAGTAATTTTTTTTGGAGAATAGCCAGTGCCAATCTTAATATTCTATCTTATTTTAGAGTTGTGTTAGGATTTCATTGTATATATAAAGTTGTAGGTTGAACAAGACATTGTGTTTTTCAACTCGTACAAGTTTAGTTTATGGTTTGTAAGATGTGTTTGAAACTTAGGAAGCAGCTATTCTCCCAACAAAACAACATTGAGTAGGGAGGAGACATAGGAGTTGCAGGTGAGGATACAATAAACAAATGTCATCTAGGTGACGAGTGAGTAACTAGGCAAATTAATTTTATTTTTTTTGTTTCTCACTATTGTTCAGGGTTTTAAAATAAATTTGGTTCAATTAATAGGCCACTTCCCTATTAACAAAGGGTTCTGGGTTTTAAAATAAATTTGGTTTAATTATGTCATGCCCCTATATTAATAATTTGTAATTGAATATATTTATGAATTGATTATTTTATTGTGAGTTTATTATTCATTCAAATTAAAGATATGAATGAAACTAGTAATGATAAGAATCTATTACTATATCTATTATAAGACTTAATCATTAATATTACATATCTATCATGGCCGACTCTTCTCATAAGCTGTTTATAAAAAAATATCTTATTAATATGCACTTGGAGTTCGAATAAAAATAAATAATGTTGGTTAAGTGGCTAACCTCCCCATACATGGAGCACAATGTTCATATTATTAGTGAAATGCCATTATCTTTCATGAGAATCATTTGACTTGTCCAAATTTGTACTTTATCTTGACATGAATGTTCTTATTTTCAGCATTGTTGCAACTTGTAATGTCCCTTGCTAAAATTTTAACGAAATATTCAATCTTTTCGAAAAAATATGGAACACCCAGGGTAACGAGGCCTTTTGCTACTTTGTTGACTTTAGAAAGGCCTTTGACATGGTGCCTCGCAACAAGCTTTGGAAAAGGATGGAGGAACTTGGGGTCCCTGATGTGTATAGAGCTGCTGTCCATAAGCTTTATGAGCAGGTCAAGGCTAAAATTTGAACCAAAGATGGGATGTCTGAGTACTTTGGCAGCGATATCGACGTCAAACAAGGTTGCTCGCTTTCCCCAACCTTGTTCGGGATATACATTGATAAGTTAGAAGAATGGATAAAAAAGACTAGTGGGGAGGGTGTTCAGTTGGCTAAGTACATGATAAAGTTACTGCTATACGCTGATGATCTCATACTAATTGATAAAACAACCCATGGTTTGAGAGAACAATTGCCAGCATTGGAATCCTTTTGGCAGGAGGTTGAGATGCAAGTGAACACTAGCTAAACCAAAGTGATGATATTTTTGTTGAAGAGAAAAAAGAAGCAATTTAGCTTTCTTTTTGAAGGCAGCCCATTGGAAACAATGGATGAGTACAAGTACCTCAGGCTTGATTTTCACAACAGACTCAGTTGGGAAACATACAGAGCAAAAAGAATCCAAGGTGGTTGGAAGGCGCTCTACTATCTTCATAATAGATGTAGGAATGTGGAATAATGGGATTGGAAAACCAAGAGAATGCTTTTTGGTTTGCTTGTTGTCTCGGTGATTCTATATGGCTATGAAATTTAGGGCAGTAGTATGTATGAGTAGAAATAGAGGCAGGTTGAGAGAATCTAGAAGCACCTCATCATAAGCAGTCTCAAAATCAAGATGGTAGTCCCTTATGAGATCTTATTGGCAGAAATTGGTATGTTTCCTATGGAGGCATCGGTGATGGTTCAGTTGGTAAGTTATATAAAGAAGTCTCAAAATATGGAAAATTGTTGTTGGCCCAAGCCCAGGCTAATTATGGAAGACGAGTTAAATAGGAGAAATAATACATGGATGAAACATAATGACAAGTGGTTAAAGAAGTGGGATATTAATATGCAAGAATGCTCACATGTCAAAGAGGAAATAAAAAAATATGTTAGAGCAAAATTTAGGAACATCATGTGGACTAATCAAGTGGGACGAAAAAAAGCTTACTATATCAAAGAATTCAACCCCATGTGGGACCATGAGGAAAAAGCCTACATAGGAGCAAATATTAAATGGAAAGCAAAAATGTTGATTGCATAGCTAAGGACTAGCTCACACCATCTTAGGTGTGAAATGTACAAGTAGAGGATTCCCAAAGAGGAGTGGGAAAAGAGAGTTTGCCTCTTTTGCAACAAGGATGTGGTGGAGACAATGACATTTCATCAAGGAGTGCTCAACTTACGAAGACATACATGGTAGCTATGAAGACACTTTGAAGGACAACAATTTAAGCACTTTGTTTGAAGAGGCAAGACTGGGCAAAATTGTAAATTTTTTGACCAAAATTCACAATAGAAGATCTGAGCTTGAGAAGGGGCTGCAAACTGTTTAGTAGTTCATTGTCCTATTTTTTTTACTAGGGCTGTGTGCAATTTTGGGTCCCATAGGCTGCTATGGCCTCGTGGACGTTATTAAAACCTTTCATTTCATTTCATTTAATAGAAGTAGGGATGGTCCAAAGATATGACTCAGATATTGTATGGTAGAAATGATGATATCGCCATAAAATATGTCTATCACCAATTGATAACTTTGTCTATTACCAAATTCTGCGATCAACTTTATAATCTAAGAAAGTCAACGATCGAGGAGATGCAATTCATAGAAGAGGTTATATGATTTGTTTATGATTTATTTATTATGTGGTACAATTAAAGATCATGAAAAATGTGATTAATAAAAAGGAGCAGCGCTCCCATACAAAAGATAAAATAAATCAAAAGACATGTTAATGAAAGGGTGTGAGGTTTATATGGAGTTATCTCCTTTAGCAAAAGACATCTCTATTCATGGAATCATAGAAGATATAAATGGAAGATGTGGAGAGCATTTGAGAGGTAAGAAGTAATGAGATATTTTCTAAGTTTGAAGTATATATATATTTTGATATATTTAGATATGCACTTGAAATATATGGAAAAGAGCATTCAAGAAAGGAAAGACATATGAATCCAGATAGCAGATTAAGAATTATTTGCATATTATCATCCATAGCATCAAACTAGTATGTTGTATCTCACCTTATGAACTTGTGGTATTCTTATGATAATATCACAATTGAATTATATTAAGAAGAATAAGTTAATATATATAATCTTATATTGATATATATACCTGAGATAAGCCAACGAGAATATAATTACTAAATTTGACCTATAAACTAACTAACTAACTATATATATATATGAGGGATTAGTATATATTCATAACTCGGTCTTTAATCTTTCTCTATTGCCCCTCATGAGGATTGGTTGGGTTGTTAGGAAGAGGCGAAATTAATGTCTCACAAGGAAGGTGAGCCCCGAAGTGGTATGGACGGGTGTTCCTAAAGCTCTTAGGCCAAGTGGTGGTATTGATAGGTGTTCATGAAACCCTTGGAGTTACTCCCCAATGTGGTATGGACGGGTGTTCCTAAAGCTTGGGCCAGGTGGTGGTATTGACAGGTGTTCATGAAAACCCTAGGCCTCACTTGTGGAGAATAATTTTCTAGTGCCCTAACATGATTATCCCCCATCCTTCATAGGGTTGATGATTAGGTTAGAGGTAAGGATTGGGGCTTGAATATAGTAATCATCAAATATATTATGAATATTAACTAGTCCCTAGTTTTAATGATCTGATTTAGGGTACAATAAGTATGTTGAAGTATGTTTATTATGTTAAAGCAGGTATACTCCAAATAGGGGACATTACAAATTAACAGGTTGCTTACCAATTAACAGAGTGTTCTGGGTTTTAAACTAAATTTGGTTCAATTAATAAGCTGGTTCCCAATTAACAGAGCATTCTGGGTTTTAAATTAAAGTTGCGGGTTGAACGACACATTGTGTTTTTCAGCCTGTAGAAGTTTAGTTCATGGATTGTAAGATGTGTTTCAAACTTATGCCTCTCCTAGCTAACTCACATATTGATTCATAAAGCTTTGAAAACATTTAGACAACGTGGGATTCATTTGAGGTTAGTGATAGTAATGGAAGGACATAATTGGTCATTCGAGGTTATTCTAAAGGCATTGGTGGATTTCACAACCTTTCTCTTCACATAACAGAGATATGTGCACCCAAACCAATGTTTCTTCCCAATTTTATGTTGTTTCAAGCTTGTGTACAATAATTACATTTCATTTGGTGTGTAAGGATTTGACTATATATAAATTTGCAAATTGAACTACACATTGTGTTGTTCAACTTGCACAAGTTTAGTTCATGGTTTGTAAGATGTGTTTTTATGCTCATTTGAAGTTATCTCAAAGGAATGGTTGGATTTTAGAACCTTTCTCTTCATGTAACAGAGGTAAGTGCACCCCAACAAAAGAGTATTCTCAATTTTATGTTGTTGTAGGGTAGTGTTAGGATTTCACTATATATATAAAGTTACAGGTTACACAACACACTGTGTTTTCTAGCTTGCATAAGTTTAGTTCAAGGTTCATAAGATGTGTTTCAAACATATGCCTCTCCTGGTTGACTCAAATACTAATTCATAATTTATTAACATATTTAAACAACATTTTATTGATTTGAGGTTGGCAGCAGTAATGGAAGGACATAATTGGTCATTCAAGGTTATCCCAAAGGTATTGGTGGATTTCACAACCTTTCTCTTCACGTAATAGAGATATGTGCACCCCAACCAATGTGTCTTCCCAATTTTATGTTATTTGATGCTTGTGTATACATAATTATATTTCATTTAGCATGTTAGGATTTGACTATGTACAAAAAAGTTCCTGGTTGAACTACACATTGTGTTTTTCAAGCTGCACAAGTTTAGTTATGATGAAGTGGGGGTCTATCACGTCATTGGTGGGAAAGGAGCCATGGCTGGTGGGACATCCTGATGAATAATGGAAATTAGTGTCTGTTTAACATATTGGCATCGGTGGGTCCCATCATCGATGTTGTTTTGTGGGTAACTTCAATTCACAATTTTTTGCAAAATAGACATAAAAGATTTGAGTTTTATGGTTGTTTTTTGTGTTTTTGTTGAGCACTAGAGGTGGTTTGAGGAGGATGACTTTTCAACAGTGAGAAATTAAAATTTTTAAAGATAAATTATATATTAAGCATGTTGATCTTAATCGCATCTATCTGAAATAATTTATACCTTAAGAAATAATATGACACATAATCATCCTCACCAATTGAATTCCAAACCATTGCCAACAATGTGGCCTATACCTCTAGATAATTTATCTTTAAAGATTTTTATTTTAGTTTGATCATTTTCATTATTGTGTTACAGTTGCAACTGGGTCTTTATGGAGATGTTTTTTTTCACATCGGAGTTGGTGAATGAGGGGTACCCAAAATGACATTCTCCCAAAAAAATGACATATTTAAGATATCATGTTACCATGCAATTTTTCATCGTATAAAAATTTGTAAATGAAAATGCAGTTGGGAAAATATAATATGTTTATCAACCTAGATTTTTGTATAAAAATTTGTAAACCACTATGCCAGGTATAGGCATGCATAGCATGTAACACATTGATATCTTAAGCATGTTGTTTTGTTGGGAGAATAGCCAGTGCCATGGTATGATGGGATGAAGAAAATATGTCATGATAAATTTTGCCCTGCGCTATTTTTTGGAAGTCATGAACCGAACCTGTGTAGGTTGAAAAACATAATGTGTATTTTAAATTGGAAATTGTGAACCAAATTTGTGTTGTTCTTATATATTTTTGTGATATTATGAAGATGTAGAGTTGAATTCATGTGGAATTTGTTTTTGAATTTTTTCTAAATTGTTCTCTGTACCTGATTCCACTGCTTGACCATAAACTTATAACATGGTAGGGTAAAGTGTCCTGTAGGGTTGTATAGAGATTATTAGATTTGATTTGGTGTCTTTTGACTTGATGAGTGTATAATATTGTAGGTTAAAATACAAACTATGTTTTTCAACATGTAATTATCTTCACTAACATTTGAAAGATATCTTACAAGTCACTTGTAAAGAGAAATTTGAATTTTACAAATTCGAATGAACCTCTAGTTCTTCACAGTTCTAGTACAATGACAAATTCATAGATATTATTGGTGATATATATTACTAGTGTTAGTGATAGGTTAATTTGGAAATTAAATTGCATTTGTACAGTTGATGATGATTCTTTATCGTCTATACAAGTTGGCATGTTTTAGACATCATAACATCATTTTGAATATTTGTGAATTTGGAAAAAATGAATTGTTTGTAGCAAAAATGTGTTTAATTTCCAATTTAAACTATCAATAACACTTGTAAGTAATGGTGTTCTTTGTAGATTGTTGATACAGAAGAGGTATTTGAATTGAAAAATTAAGGTGAGGATGATTTGGAAGGGGGCTTGACAATACATCGAGGAGCTCTACTAGTAAATATAAGTGATTCTAGCTCTCATAGCTTGAATTACAAGTGTTATTGACAGTTTACTTTCCAAACTAATTTGCATATTGAAGTTCTAAATTATTTATAAATGAGATGCTTACTTGGTAGGGAATGCAATTAATTTCCAATTTAACACTTGTAAGAAATGGGGTGGACTCTTAGCCAAATGGGAATATAAATTGCTAATCTTAGCAGGGAATGCAATTGATTTTCAATTCTTTTGTCATTCTTCTTTGCAATTTTTTTAAATGTGTTATACACCTTGAATGGTGGCCCTAGTTGTTTAGATTTGTAGGTGCCATTATTGTATAGCTATTACATTTGTTGCAAAGGGGAAATGCCAATTATTGTTGTTATTTCAAAATTGAATGTAGCTATGTACAATTGTGAAGATACTTGGTATAATTGGGTTTGAAATGCTTGTGAATAAGGAACATGACTATTGTTATTGTGATTATTCATTATCACTATTGCCTTTGACAACTGGAAACAATGCTATCATTATGTATGATTCAACACAACAAAACCCCTCTCTTGCCCTCCTCACAGTTCCAGATGAGAATAGAAAATGGCATGACAAATTGGTAGAGATACATACCTTTTCCATCGTCACTGGTCCTTTTTCACTATTGGGAAGTCATCCTCCTCAAACCCCCTCCACTTCTCTACAAAAACATAAATAAAACACCATAAAACTCAGTTTTTTACTCCTATTTTGCAAAAAAATGCAAACTTAAATTACCCACAATGGTACCTATTATCATGGCTTCATTTGCAGCTCCATGAATGTCCTAGAAGCTCCTTGCAACACCTGGCCCCACGATCTCATCGAGGTATTTTGTTGGTCGTGGCTCCCAAAAATGAAATATTTCAAAATGAAAATGGACATGGAAGTTTTTAAGCTCCTTAATTTTTGAAACTTCCAGCATATGGGGGGCCATCACAACTAGAAGTGGTCATTGGAAACAACATGAGACAAAATGTCCCATTAACATTTTTTCCGTCCCATCATGACATTGTCGTCTAATCCTCCATCATCATGCTATCGTATGGGGCATGGGTGGCAATGGTGTTATGATGTCTTAGGCATGCCATTCTGTAGGGAGAATAGCTGCTGCCACCACCTATGGTGATGGTACTGAAAATTACCTCAAGAAAAAACAAAAGCCTATAGAGAGTAGCAAACAAGACATCATAGAAAACATGAACAAAAACATGGAGATTGAAATAAATTATGTTTATTTCAACCTTCACAGGTTTTGTTGATTGTTCTAAGATGTCCTTGAAATGTTGTGATCTAAACATGTGTAGCTGGAGGACCAAATATCTACAGGTTGAAATACATAGTGTCTATTTCAACCTAGAATTTGAAATATACTAATTTCTATAAGCTCTACAAAATATAGAAGCATGCAATGTTTTCATTGGCACTGAATTAAACATGAAAGCCATCGGTTGTTGTGGGCCCCATAAACGTAGCTGACGTTTCATCATGGGATTGTGTGTTGTGTTGCTTTACGTCGAGGAACTTTTATGTTTTGAGAATTTTGAATGAGTTGCCGATGGCTCTAATTTCACATGTTGGATGTGTAGGGTGTATTTCAACCTACAATTTTATTTATCAACATTCAATCATAGATTAATCAAAAGACATCAGATTGGAAATTTATTACAAGTGTTAGTAAGACTTTAATTTGCATATTGATTTTTCAAATGATTTAAAAAATTACTTGTTTATAGTAGGGAAAGAAATTAATTTGGAACTTAAACTGTAAGTAACACTTGTAAGTAATTTTTCTTGTGAGAGCAACAACCATGCATCGTTTTAAAGAAAAAAATGGTCGATACTATTACACATACTATAGAGGGGGATGAAGCAATCAATCACACATTTATTAGTCCTCTTCCTTGGGTACGATATCATATGATAGACGTGCCAGCAAGATCCAGTCATTTGAAGATGCATTCAAATGTTTAATTTTTATGACTAATAGAAATAAGTACTTAGAATGTTGATTGGAAAGTGGGATTTTTTTTGAATAGGAGATAGTAGAGGTTGGAAGGAGGACTTCACATCAATTCAAGAGTAGAGTGAACATTGACGCAACAACTTATTTGGTAATGAGATGTCAACTTGGCATTATTATTTTGTTGCAATGTGTCAATGGTGATGTTTTATTTATCACTTTAGAAATATTAATTGTGTAATGAAGAAAATAGTTTTGACAAATTATATCTTTGATTCACTTTAGGAGGATAAAAGGATTGGGGATGAGCATGAGGAGGTAGAGGATGAGGCTAGGGAAGGGGATACAGAGGTAGAAGATGAGGCTAATGATGATGATGATGATGATGATGATGGGGAGGGTGAGAATGAGGGACATGTTGATCTGAATGAAGACAAGGTGGATTTAATATTGAAATTATTGTTTTATTTGCCATGAGTGACAAATATGTTACGTTGAATTTATTTTTTCATGAAATATGTTATATATATATTTGAAATTATTTGTGCAAGTCTATCCTAATCATAGAACCGAATGTGTGGGTAGTAGATTACTCTATTTTTATGACTATGGTTCATGTCGCATGGTTAGATGGGTTAAATTTTGGGAATTAAGAATGTTAAATATGCATAGAATGTTGAAGTATAAGATTCCTTTTGTTATGCCACACAATCTTGGTCGAATGCAGACAAGAAAATGAAAATGTCCACCTCCTTCTCCTAAGAGAATGAAAAAGTATATTGAAAAGAGGGAGAGTGATGTTGAGTACCAATTGAGGGTGCACTATAATACATAGAGAATGCATGTAATTGAACGGGTATGCAAAGCCTATGGATTTTTTTTGAGGAACTCCCTACGAAAGTGAAGAAAGAGGTTAATGCTGCAATGCAGTCTTACAACAACGACGAGAAGAGGGAGGAAAGAAGGCAAAACATATTAAGGTTAAAGAGATAAATAAATTGGATCAAATGGTAATTTATAATTGTACTCTTAAATGTGTTGTTTGATTATTTCAATTAAGTGGTTGCATGCATACAAATTAAATGCAACCTTAACACTTATGCCATCATAGGGCAATGGTCAAGAAGGAAGTGGTGGGCCTTACCAGGGTGCCAAGGATTTGGGAGAGGAAGCAATATGTTTTCTTAGAATATTTGAAATAAGGTTGAAGATTATACATTTTGTCCTTACATGTTTTCAATCTCTCTTGTGGGATGATTCAATGTAATGTTAACATTTATGCCATCATAGGGTGATGATCAACAAGAAAGTGGGCCTCAACAGGGCCACAAAGATGTTGGAGAGGAAGCATTATGTTTTCTTGAAATGTTTTGAATAAGGATAAAGATTGTACATTTATTCCTCATATATTTGAAATTTCTCTCATGGGATGACGATATTCCTCTTGGACAACTTCAGTAAAAAATGAGGAGAAATGGTGATGAAAGAAAGTTTGAGGTGTTGCCTACATCCTTATGATTTAGCTATTTGAAGTATGCTTTGTCATGTGGTATGATATAAATATAATTATAAAATACAGTTTGAAATTGTAATGTTTGGTTATATATTAAGTCTTGTGAAACTTGTTCCATGTTTTGTAGGATAAGAACCTTAAAACTAGGAAATAGGGTCTGCATTTTTGTAATAAGTCAGGGCTTGACCTTATTGTAGAGGTTTCAACAAAGGGAAGTGGGAGAGGGTAATCATGATAGAGGTGGGGATGAGGAGAACATTGGTCAACCATCTCCATCGGTAGTGTCATGACACATTTTAATGCTTCATTTCCAAATTTATAAGGAATCTTTGACTCTGAATTGAATTATTATTTGTGTTGCTAACCCTTCCATTGTAACCATTTGTTCTAGACGATGAGAGGAGAGACCATGATGGAAACACTGTTATTATCAGAGATTAAATGTGGACATATATTCCAAGGGTTTCATGGTAGGAAAAGGCATTGTGGCTGATGTGATCAAATGTGCACTTTGCCACAACATTCCAATCCCACCAGGTTGTGTGAAAGTCAAGATTGTCAAGGCCATTGTTCTAGATAGTAGCTTGCCTTATGCTTGTCCATTTGTAGAGGTTTTGTCTGATTCTATAAATTCATTTGAGATATGGAACATCTTGAACTTGAAACATTATCTCTAAGTAGTACAAATAAATGATTTATTTCTTTGTATATTTTTGTTTCTTAATTTTTTTGATCCAACATAACAACTTATCACTTTGCATTGCTTGTTCTTAAACATTCTTATTTAAATTTATGGGTTTGTTTTAGGACCAAGGAATGAAAAGTACCAATGTGAAAGGACTTAGTTCTTGCCCCCAAACTTGAGCATCCACAAACTTGCCAACCCTTGGAATTATCCCTCCTTCAGTGCACAAGGACCCGAAGAAGCATGTTAGATTTTATCAAGGTGTGTTTTCAATTGCACAAAATAGATAGTGTAGGAGATAATGAGATGACAGATAATTGTACCTTGATTGCATGTGAACTTACTTGTTGGAACAATATATTATTAAAAATATATAGTGTAAAGTTTAATTACTTGGTATATGTTGGAACAATATGTTATTTTATATTTCAATACACTTGTTTGACTATCATGTGAAAACTTTATTTACTTTCTAACTACCTTCCTATGACATTTTGGCTATAAGTAATGTATTTGAGGAGTCCTCTTGTTCATTGAACTTGGATAATAAGTTGACTTAATAATAGGTAAACTTTATCATTACAATTAACAAGTTATCTGTAATTGAAGTTTTTCTACCTCTACTCCTTTCAACATGACCTTCACATCTCACGAATCCTAGACTAGTACATGTTTTCCATATTGTCTTGTGGTGGGTGTATGTGTAATTAAGGCTATTGTTATTGTGCCTTTGGTTGTTGTGTCTACCTTTTCATCTTGTGGTTGTTGGTTGATTGCAGTCATTTGAACTTAGTCGGTATCATGTGTTATCTGTAGTTGAAGTCACTCATATTGCATGTGTACAAGATAATGTGAATAAAGACATGTACAGTTGCCCTTTCGACATTTTTGTTATATTATTATATTGCATTTTACATGTTGTTTCTATAATTGAGAGGCAACACGTAACTAGTTTCAATAATATACTTGTGCAGATAAAGTTTTTTAGGAATGGAAAGGGGAAAAGGTGCAAAGGGAGAGAGGAAGAGTCATGAAAAAAAGGCATCTTTGATGGCAATGTCGAAACATTTGATAGTTATAGTTTTGAATTGAAGGGAAAACCTATAGGGTAGGAAACAAAATAGGGGGCTTCTAACATAGACAGAATGAACACTGAAACAATGGAATCAATGCAAGCTCAGCTAGTGCTTGAGGTCACACATGTTCAGATGCTGTCGAAGAAGGTTGAGTTGTGTGAAGCAAAAAATGAAAGGTTGATGTTGTTGAAAAGTGAAATGGACAAAACAATTTTTGAATTGACTAACAAGTTCATAGAGTTGACTAAGAGGAATGTGCTATTAGAGCTTAAATTGTATCGACAAGAGTTGATCAATAACAATCATCAGGTAGCATGTGAGGCCAACAAGAAGATATCAGGAAATGTAATGCCCCTCCATTCTCATCTTGGATGTGCAGATGGTCTGGCTAAGGAGCATGAAGATGAAGGTAAAATAATGGGAATATTTAGGGTATGTTAGACAGTTGATGTTGTACATTATATGATGTTGGTAGATGCTACATTCATGTTGATGACATTCCTGATTATGCTCATGTGTGATTTCATATGACAGCTAGTATGTTTTATTGATAATCTTTATTGTGACACTGATAATTTATATTCTCTGACAATTGTTTTACATTCAGGGGATTATGATGTTGATCTTACTATGATTGTCATATGTTAGAATTGATTTTTATGCAACTGATTCTGTATCATAGGATGTTATGTTGTGATGTTTTGTGTGGATTAGTCTTATTATGTGTATCATGTGATTATCTGATAATGGTTCTTATTTAGTCGTTCAGTAACTGATTGCTATGTGTGTTGTGATTACATGTTTGATGTGATGGTGAAAGGGACAGTGTCGCATTACTCATGCATGAGTACCCTGCTACGCTACGATTCCCTTTCATGGTGTATTTGACTATATGATTATCTATATATGTCTATTTGTTTGACTGTTTGGTTGCTGCAAGATGTAGGTACCAGACATCGACTCCACCTGAATTGAAAGGTCTGAGCGTGCCTTAAACCCAATGGAAACTGTTGAACGAAGATAACATGTGGTCCCCTAGTTAGCCATCATCCTTGAAAAGGATGAGTATCCAATTTTGCACCTAGTCAATGTTGTCTGTATGGGCGTAATGGTCAGTCACTGTCATTGTGGTCATGCTTTCGATCGTGCATTGTGTCAAGTATTGTTTGACATCTGGGTTATTTAGTTTGGCATTGTTTGATTGCTGCTTTGATTAATTGTTGCATTAAAATAATATTATTAGTTATGAAAGCATTTTTGTTAAATAAATAAATATATATAAATGCCTTTATGAGAATTTGAGTTTATAAAAATAAATAATAATAAATGTAAATGCTAGCTAAAGATAAATAAATAAATTAATATAATTAAATGTTGTGTTAAGTGGCAATAAAAATAGATAATATTTATGAGTTGTCATAAAGCTCATATATAGTAAATACTAAATAAATAAGAATAAAAATGATTCTTGCCTAGTTGTAAAGGAAATAAATGAGATAAAAAATATATATTGTCTGGTTAATATCGCAAATTGTAAGAAAGGGATTTAGGCAGAATTTATTGCCTTTATTGGGAGGAATATTCTGGAAGATATTGGGCGATTTCTCTCTCATAATAATCTGGAACAAATGGAACCTTTGGGGGAGAGACTGGTTTGTGGCTGCAGCAGTTGAACCCGGCATCGAATCTTCAGCCCAGTCAAGCAAGCGAAATCAGATTCCTTTGGTTTTATATTTTATCTTAGATTTCAGTTGAAACAAATGTTTGATTTATGATTTTTCTTGTTGATTGTAATTTTCTTGAGAGGTTAGAAGCCTTGTTATCAGATCCAATTGTGCATGTCTGTATTATTGCATTTCTGGGAATCACCGATTGAAGTGACTGTCTATCTCTCAGCCATTTCGTCTCTATTTTAGTAGTTTGTTGCGTTAGCCATAACTTTATTTTTAGGAACTAGGTTCATCTAAATTTTTTATATATGGTGCACGACCTAGTTATCTAAATCATATCCAAAAATTGTCCATACCCATTTTGTCGTTTTGGAGATATGAATATTTTGTGATTGTCTACCTCTCACCCATTTGGTCTCTATTTTAATAGTCTGTTGTGTTAGCCATAACTTTATTTCTACGAACTGAATTTCTCTAATTATTTTTATATATGGTGCATAGCTTGGATGTCTAAATCATATCTGAAAATCAGCCATACCCAGTTTGTCATTTATGAGATATAAATATTTTGTGACTATCTACCTCTCACCCATTTCGTCTATGTTTTAGTAGTCTGTTGCATTAGCCATACCTTTATTTTTACGAACTGGGTTTCTCTAATTTTTTTTATATATGGTGTACGGCCTGGATATCTAAATCATATCCGAAAATTAGCCATACCCAGTTTGTCATTTTTGAGATGTGATTTTTTTTTACTGTCTATCTCTCACCCATTTTGTCTCTGTTAAATAGTTAGTTGTGTCACCAATAACTCTATATTTTCAAACTAGGTTTCTTTGAGATTTTTCAACAAATTTATTTTGTGCATATCCTACGATCATTGCTTTCCATCATATGACTCTCTTTGAGGCATTCTATCAATTAGTTTGCGTGCCCTGTCTATGCTTTCACATTTTGCTTTGTTGGTAGCTTCTAAAGCCTTCTCAACAAATTCATTTTTGTGCTAATCCTATTTTATGCATGTAGATTAAAAGTGAGGTAGATTTGATGAAGATGTTAGATCTATAGGAATGTTTTGTTGTTCTGTATTCCTTTCCTTTCAAGCTAACCTTAGAACAAGGTTCTTTCATTGTAGCTTTAGGTTTTGTATCTTGTGATTCTAACTAATGTAAGATATTTATAGCATTCTAATATTATTGGCTTTTAGCCTTGCTTATACAGTTATATTTAATAGTATTTACAAAATTGCCTAGATTATTAATGAAATCTACATCAGTGTAAATAGTGTAAATAATTGTTGTGTTTAATTTGTATGCCTTAGGGTTATTTGCATGTTATTCACAATCATTTTAATTAAATAAAATTAAAATAAGTCTTGAGAATTATTAGTTAAAATATTGTTGCTCATGGATACTTATATCTTATGATCATATTGTAACGGTTACTAATGATTATAAAGTTACAGTTCTGTATTATTGAGATAGATTCACTTTATAATTGTTAGATGATTGATCATGCTTGGATTAATGTTACTTTCCTTAAAAGTATTGTTGAAGGGTATTAGTTTATGATGTGCTTTGAGAGTGAATGTGATGTGAAATTATTGTATTTTTTAATGGTGACAAGTGTTGTGTCATTTGGGGAAGTTGTTTCCAGAGGCCTAGGGGGTGTGATTGTGTGGGGGTTGGCTATGTGTGCATCATATGAAATGCATTCTTGAAATATTGTCTCCTTTTCATGTTAGTATGATACATGTTCAAGATGGATAATGCCTTGCTTAGTTTACCTATTCATGTGGTTATGATGACTATGCAAGATGGATAATGCCTTGCTTAGTGTACCTATTCATGTTGGTATGATACATGTGTAAGATGGATAATGCCTCGCTCAATGTACCTATTCATGTGGTTATGATGACTATGCAAGATCGATAATGCCTTGCTCTTTGTGATGTGAAATGATGTGTATTTTGTGTTGTAAATGCATCATGATGACAATGTGGTAGTTCATGCTTGGTTTATGTTTTGGGACAAGAATTGGTCCCTGTGATTATGATTTGTATGCAAGAAGGTAAATGCCTTGCATTATATATGTTACTTGTCATTGTGATGGTAATTATCTTGCTTGATGGATAAGGTCTTCTAGATGCAGGTAGGGGAGTGGCTTTCAATGTGGGGTCGGTGCCCAAAGTGGCTGCCAGGATAACCCATTGGAAGTTTTTAATCTAGTGATAATTTAATAATAAATTTAGAGGGTTGGGTAGTTTCCACACTAAATAAGATAATTGGATGCCTCACCCATGCCTATAGTGCTTATTCAGGCTAAGGATGGGATGAGAAGGCCATGGTTGGCAAGATCACCTTCCTTGTCCTCACAAAAGGAATGTTGGTTGCTCATGTGTCACCCTATGGGGCTGATGTCTAGTGAGAGACTACCAGGATAACCATAGATGGGGGCCAACATCTGGATTGCCACGATAACCCATGGATGGGGGCCGACATTCGGTGAGAGACTGCCAGGATAACCCATGTTAGGACCATGCGATGACACTCTTCCCTACTGTAGCCTAGCACTCCCTAATGCATGCTTTTCCCTTTCATTGTGTGATTGCCTCTGGAAGTGTTGTTTGATTTACTTATGATGTTCTTTTTGACCCATGTTGTATTGAAGTCTTGTGTAGTCCTTGCACCTGTTAGTCTACTGTCTTTCTTGATTGTTTTCTTATTGGGACCTTATTGTTATCTCCTAGCACGGGGGGTGGACCTTAGGGTTCCACATGGTCGGGTGGTTGTGCTTTTATCTCCATTGGTTTCCCTTGCTGTTGTTCGTGTGTGAGAACGATGTACCTTGTATGGCAGATTTCAGACCTTGCTCTAGCTTGAGGAGATAGATACTTATGATCATGTTCCAGCCTTATATATCCATTAAATCATGTACTGTTATCTTGATGTATGTACTCCAATGCAATCTAGATAGCGATATTGTAAACAATGTAATGTTGTACTCTCTTGTAAAGGAACTTGTTTATGTACTGGTGATCCTATGTGTAGGATCTTGATGCTTATTTATTTGATAATAAAATATGGAATTGTATGTGTTTATTTATCTGATGCAATTAGACTTAGAATGAACTGTGTTTGTTAGTTAATTCATAATGTTGGTTGGATCTTATTTTAGTTGGTTAGTAATGTAGTCGTGGAACCCTAGAGGATAAAGCTTAATTTAAATGTTATGAATAAATATATGATTGTTGTTATTTCTTTCGTTTAAAAAAAATATTTGTCCTTTTTGTAAGCTTAGTAGTGTTATCCTTTGGGTTCTTTGGCGGGGTGTTAGAGTTGAGTTGTGTGAAGCAAAAAATGAAAGGTTGATATTGCTGAAAAGTGAAATGGATAAAACAATTTTTGAATTGACTAACAAGTTCATAGAGTTGACTGAGAGGAATGTGCTATTGGAGCTTAAATTGTATCGACAAGAGTTGATCAATAATAATCATTAGGTAGCATGTGAGGCAAACAAGAAGATATCAGGAAATCTATCGACCAAATATAATTCCATGTTCAATGTTATGGAGCGTACAATAGAATTGTGGAAGGGATTGTATAAATAGGAAGTGGGTATGCTTGTAGATACTATTGATGTAGGTTTAATTGAGAGTAATGAAGGGAAAATGAAGGAGGAACAATTGTGATTATAATTTGTAATCTATAATCTAGAACTAGAATGCTTCTGTACACAATATAAATACATATGACTTTTATAGAATCTCAGTTTAGTGCATTTTGTTTGGTCTCTATTCCATGCACACTGGGTATCTCTATACTACAGTTGACACATTTTTCAATGACAATAATGCCAGAAATGTGAAGGACCAATGTTTCTAATTATAATTTTTTGATCTCGTAAGTGGAACTTGAATAGTTTTATAAAGGATATAAATGGATATGACTTTTATATGATGTGTTGATTGTCTTGTAAATGATCTGAGTTCTGTATTAAAATATATTTGGAATGGAGGTTCCTTGTTTTATTGACTAAAATAGATTTATTCCCGAACAATAAATTTGAAAATAGAAACATTGCACAAACTCTAAAATTACAATTAAACTCAATATAGAAAATGTTTTTGCATTTTGTGCATAATCTGAAAATGTTGCATAATAAAAAACTGAAACATGTCCTCTAGCAGATACTTTATGTCATCCACAATTCATAATATGATATTTTTGCAAATAGTAGAAATTAAACTAAGTTGCAGATTGAAATCACATTAATGTTTGTAGTCGCCAACAATGAGTAAAACACATATGTAATAATAGTTTTAGCATAGCTATATGAATGGTATTAGTGTGATTAAAGTAGATGAACTTGTCCTTCCATGTTAATCCAATACAACTATGTGGTACTGTAAATTTTGCATACGACATGCATGCCACATGTAATTCACTATACTATCTGAAACCTAATTATATGACAATTGTCTTGACATTATTATTATAAAACACAATGCATTTTTGAATCTGCTCTAAAATTACAATTAAACTCAAGATAGAAGACATGGAATAAGTCTCTAGCACCATTAAGAAGAAAATGCTTTTGAAAGCAATATGCAATACATGACAAACCAAAGTATCATGAAAGTAAGCCTACAAGGATAAGTAATAAAACCCTGATTTCCAAATGTTATCGATGTATAGCCTCTTGCATCCTGGAATTTAAATCCATTGAATCCAATTGATTGTTTCTACTCCTCCAGAGCATTGCCATTTTGACAAGGCATAAATGAATCGTGAGCCATTGTGTAACAATTGATTGTTTCTACTCCTCCCATTACCATTGTGACAAGGCATAGCTGAATCATGAGCCATTGTGTTGCATCAAATAACGACCATTCTAGCTTGCAAAAAAATCATGTTGGAAAATACAATGTGTTTTTGAATCTACTCTAAAATCACAATTTAACTCAATATAGAAGACATGGAATAAGTCTATGCCACCATTGAGAATAAAATACATTTGAAAGCACAAAAAACAATCATGTTGGAAAACACAATGTATTTTGAATATGCTCTAAAATTACAATTTAACTCAAGATAGAAGACATGGAATAATTCTATGTCACCATTAAGATCAAAATTCCGTTGAAAGTAATAAAAAAATCATGTTGGAAAAAACAATGCATTTTTTAATTTGCTTTGAAATTACAAATTTAACTCAAGATAGAAGACATGAAATAAGTCTCTGCCACCATTGAGAACAAAATGCCTTTGAAAGTAAAAAAAGCATGTTGAAAAACACAATATGTTTTTTGAATATGCTCTAAAATTACAATTAAACTGAAGATAGAAGACATGGAATAAGTCTCTATTACCATTCAAAACATAATCCCTTTGAAAGCAAAAACAAATCTTGTTGAAAAACACAACGTGTTTTTGAATCTGCTCTAAAATTATAATTAAACTCAAGATAGAATACATGGAATAAGTCTCTATCACCATTTAGAATATAATCCCTTTGAAAGCAAAAAAAATCTTGTTGCAAAGCACAATGTATTTTTGAATATGCTCTAAATTATAATTAAACTCAAGATAGAAGACATGGAATAAATCTTTATCACCATTCAGAACATAATCCCTTTGAAAACAAAAAAAATCATGTTGGAAAACACAATGTGTTTTTGAATATGCTCTAAACTTATAATTAAACTCAAGATAGAAGACATGGAATAAGACTCTATCACCATTTAGAACATATTCCCTTTGAAAACCAAAAAAAACCTTGTTGCAAAACATAACGTGTTGTTGAATCTTCTCTAAAATTACAATTAAACTCAAGATAGAAGACATGGAATAAGTCTCTATCACCATTCAAAACATAATCCCTTTGAAAGCAAAAAAAATCTTGTTACAAAACACGTGTTTTTGAATATGCTCTAAAATTACAATTAAACTCAAGATACAAGACATGGATAAAATATCTATCACCATTCAGAACATAATTCTTTTGAAAGTACAAAAAAAAATCTTGTTGCAAAACACAATGTGTTTTTGAATCTACTCTAAAATTACAGTTAAGCTCAAGATAGAAGACATGGGATAAGTCTCTAACACCATTTAGAACATAATCCCTTTGAAATTAAAAAAAAATCTTGTTACAAAACACAATTTGTTTTTGAATTTGCTCTAAAATTACAATTAAGCTCAATATAGAAGACATGGAATAAGTCTCTATCACCATTTAGAAGATAATCCCTTTGAAAGAAAAAAAATCTTGTTGCAAAACACGTGTTTTTGAATCTTCTCTAAAATTACAATTAAACTCAAGACAAAAGACATGGAATAAGTCTCTATCACCATTCAGAACATAATCCCTTTGAAAGAAAACAAATCTTGATGCAAAACACAATGTGTTTTTGAATCTGCTCTAAAACTACAATTAAACTCATGAGCGGTATTAATGTGATTGAAGTAGACGAATTTGTCCTTCCATATTAATCCAATACAACTATGTAGTACTACAATTTTTTATAGAAATATATGTAATTGCTAAGCAAAGAAAGAAAAACTCATTTAAATTATTTTTTAATAGGTAATTTTTTTATATAAATTAAATATATAATGTTTTTGACTTGAGAATGGTCTTTTATTTTTATTGTTGAGGGAAAATGTTATTTTCTCAACATGTTAGATCGTATATATGGTAAATATTTAGTAGTTTGACGTTTTTCCACTACCATTTGGGAAGGGAAAGCTTGGAGAGTCCTAAGTTATATTTTTGACTCATTAACATGGTCCTAAACTAATAAACTATATAAGAAACTTTTGATGTATATTGTAGCATGTAGATTCAAAGGTACTTAAAATTATTTCTTCTTTCCTTTCTTGAAGCAAGAATTGTTGTGAAAAGAGATATTTTTGGAAGAAGAATGTAGTGCTTTTTCAACACAATGTATGTTGTGTGGTCATGGATCATTGGTTTAAGACATATGCTAAATCTAAGCATTCACTTGACTCATATTGGATCAATGGACTAGTATGCTATGCCGATGAATATGACTCTAATTATTATAGTGATACCTCATCAAAGTGCACAAATGGTTGTGTATAAATTTCAAAATAATAAACTGGTTATGCATTCTTTGCACCCATCTAAACATGACCTTGCTGACTTGGTGAGCCACATCAACATCTTGACTTATGCACCAAGCAGTCCCACAGTCACTCTGTATCTAGAAGTGCACAAGATATTACAACAACAATGTTTTAGGATGAGAATGATCATTTCAATGAGTTAGATGCATGTGTCTATGACCTTGTTTCCCTTGCCCAATATTTATAAAACCTTATGAGGCAGTATGGTGAATTACTGTTGCACTATCATGATAGGTTTGCTGCTATATAGCCTTCTAGATGAATGCATGCCTAATGAAAGTATGTGCATAGACTTGTATTGTGAGACTTTCTACCCTAGTACAAGCTAATTTCCCATGGAATACAAACCAAGAAGTATTTAAAGGTGGAATTTGAGTGGGCATATGCTACCCAACCAACACTCAAAATTGTTGTTCTACCTCCCAATGCTGAAGGGGATAAACTTGCAGTACCTTTTGTTTAAACTAGTGGGTCAAATCATGAAGATGGTGGTATTGATGCAACATGGGAGCAGTTTGATTGTGTGGTTAGGAGGATAGAAATTGATGCTAGTGTAGCATCATGTGACACCAAGGTAGATGATGAAAATAGTGTTTGCATTGACTTATGTTTGGATGGGTTATTTCTTAGTTTTGGAAGTGATGATAACTATTTTCTTGGTGAAATCCCATGCTTTGTTCCTCCTAATGGTGATCTTGATGTTGCCAAGATAAGTAAGGAAGTTGAATTACAACAAATTTGTTATTCATTGGATGTTCTTCCCGGCTTTGTTGATTTTGAGGATGATGCCCACACCTTCCTTGTTGCAAATGAGAAAGATTAGTGTGAAGGTATGCATGATCTTGTTGCTATTCCAAGTCAATGAATTTTTATCTTTAGGTGAATTTTTAGAATTCGATTGGGAGCAATTGTCTTTTGCTAATGAGCATTGCATTTAGAACACATTTTTGAGCTCATTGGTTGAGTATTTTGATGCAAAGTTTGTGTGTTCTAAAGAGGATCAAGATTCTTGTTTGCATGATGGTGAAGATGAATAAATAATAGATCAATTTATTAGTAGTAGTGTTTTTATAGTAGGTTGTAGGCAAGGACACAAAATAGAGAGGCAATTTGAAGATAGCAAGTCTTCACATGAAGTGCCTCAAGTTTTTGATTTATATGTTGATGATGTAGAATTGGATTTGAATCAAGTTTATGATTCAATAATGGTAGAGTACTCAACATTTGTGGTGCATCTAGGTTGCAGGAGATTGAATAGTCAGATGGTATAGCCCTGCTTGAGGTTGCACTAGTACATGCCACTTTTCAGCTTTGTGTTCAGGTGGATATTTTTCTTCATGTTGATTTATGTAGAGACCTAGGAATGCATCATGCTACCAAGGAGCTTGAAGATGAATATGACTGTGTGAGTCAACATGATGATAGTTCCTATTATTTGTGGTTCCATATCCTAATGACAGTCACTTCCATTTCCAACATGATGATATTAATAGTTGTAGTTTTCTTGTACATGTTTGGAAGAAGTATAATTTTTTGTTGCTGAGTGATCAATGCAACTTCAACTTGAGGATGCTTAGTTCCTTCTTGAAGCTTGTTTTTGATAGGGGTAAGTGATTTCAACAATCTGCCCATGGCCAAGTGTCATGGATCTTCTTTGTAGGGTTTGATTTGTAAATGTTTTAAATTTTGTTTATATCCATCCCTTCATTATCTATTTGTGCCTTCATGTCATTAGCTATAAATTCTCTTGTACATAGCTTGTTGTGTTTTACCTTGTACATATTGGCTTGGTTTATTTCCCCTTCCCTCCCATCCCATTTTTGCTTTTTGGTCTACTCTCAGAGATGGCTGGATTCTCACTATTCTTGCAAGAGACATGTCCCCAACTAGAGCCAATGCTGGAGCTTGGCTCTAAAAGACTCAAAACTTCAAGAAAATCCTATATTCATGTGACCCCTTTGTTACCTTCCCATGTTGTGCCTATCAATTATATTCAATCAAAGAAATCTTCTATAGGCCCCTTTCGGTCAAGGTGTTTGCTCAATGTTGTGCTTTTTATCCTCATTATCCTTCAATTATTTGTCCTTGTCTAGGATATCTAAAGAACATTCAAAATTCTCAAAATCTTTTAAGTATAAGTGTTTTGGTAGGTTCACTGGCTTGCGAACCCATCAAAACCTAAAGGCCTTACGTTTCAACAATTTAGTAGGTTTGTGAATTGGTGAACTTGCCAAAAAGTTCTTAATTTCTCCAATCCCTGAATCACTAAAAAAGAAAATGAAAATATTTAGTGCTTCGATAAGTTCATGGGTTTGCAAACTTGCTGAATTTCCAAAAGGAGAAAACAAAGAAGAAATAGGGATTAAAAAAGGAAGAAATGTCTCAGCAAGTTTGTGAGTTCGTGAACTTGTTGAAACACTAAAATAATAAAGAAGACAAGGTTTTCGGTAAGTACGCGAGTTCACGAACTTGCTAAATGACTGAAAAAAGAGAAGAGAGAAGGAAAGAAAAGATATGTACAATTTCAACAAGTTCATGGGTTTGTGAACTTGTCAAAATGTTGAAAGAAGAACCTATAGAAAGATAAGAAAGAAGAAGGAAGTCGACAAAAAAGAAATCTTTTGGAATTTCAGTAGGTTCATGAACTGGTGAACCTACTGAAAAGGTTTGTGAGTTCTCAAAATCACCGAAACACAAAAGGTTGAAGACAGAGAAAATATGGAAGAACAACTTTAGCATTGTGGTTGGTTTGTGAACTGGTGAACCTATTGAAAAGGTTTGTAGGCTTTCAAAATTCTTGAAAGGTCAAAAAGAAGAGGAAGAAAGAACAAGGAGAAGATGGAAAAGAAAGAAAAGTCATACTTTTCAACAAGTTCACAGGTTGACGAAATTGCTGAATTGTAGAAAGAGCAAAGGGTAAAGAAAAGATAAATGTTTTGGCTAGTTTGTAGGTTCAAAAATTAGTTGAATAACTAAAATCAAAGCAAGGTTTTAAATTTTCAAACAAGTTGATGATAATCAGGGAAAAGGCCACGAAAATAAAAGTAAGCCCAACAGAGTGGAGCCTAAAGTAGTAAATAGTGCTCATGAGCATTCAAATACCCCAACCATCCCAGGATGCTTCAATGAATTTTAGGACAACCATTAATAATACTTCTAGGGATGGTTAGTCTTTTAGGTGAATTTTATATGATCCAAGACTCCTGTGGGTCCCTCTATGATGAATTCCTTGTACCAAGACATGAGCAAACACTCCAAATGAGTATAGTTTCAGGTGAAACCCATGTGAAGATGATGCAATAGGCATGGGTGACCTACAAACAAGTTTTCCACTCCAAGTCCATGTCTAAATAAGAAGAATGAATGAATTCTATATATGCATGTTTATAAGATGTAATATGGGTTGGCCTATGAACCAATTTTGAGGACAAGTGTCTCAAGCTATTTCTAGGGTATCACATGATGTGTTTTCATCTTTGTAAATAATGGAACATGCTTTTTAATTTAGGGAAAGGTGTAGTCAAGTAGGGTTTTATTTTTAGGTGTATGTATCCATGACAAATGGTTGTATTTTAGGAGAGCCTTTGACCCTAGTTGTTGGTTCTCTCTTGCCACACTTTCTGGCATGAATGTAATGGGAAGTTGATTAATGTCATAACATTTTAATACATTAAAAACTCTTTTGTAATGGTCTTTTATCTGTTGCATGTGGGATGCAGTTGATGTTGTTCTGGATAATTAATAATATCCTTTGTAGGTTACCTTATCTTATGAGGTTGTGTTTTTACAACTTTTGTTCCAATGATGAATTGCAGACACGTTCCATGCTCTTTGCAAGTTTGGACTTTGTTACCCAATGGAGTAGGCACTTGTCAAATTGGTGAGACCAAACATCTCATTTTAATAACTTCTCTTATTAGCCATAGGATTAGATTAATCTCCTATTATGCCTACATACACAAACCAATATTATACTTTAGATATATCTTAAGGGAGCTTGTGTCAAATAGATGTTTAAATGTTTGTGTAGGTAGGAATTTGTCCCATTGTCATAGTCCATTGTATTGTAAATGCATATCTTTAGTGGGTTGGTGTTAGATAAATGTATAGAGGATTGTAATAGTGAGGGTGCAAGATATAAGTGTGTATGAAAAGTTAAGGGATTCATCTTTGAAGATTTCAATTGATCATATCTATTGGTGCACTTATAATCTTGCTTTTAATCTAATGTTAGTGAGGTCTTGTAGGCTTGGTCCTGATTTCCAAGAGGACGTGGTCATCAAAGCCTTAATTAAAATTGTTTCCATATGGATATACCTCAAGGGAATACCCCCTAGGTGTTGTAGAACCTGCAGAAGAAGAGAACCTATACTATCCTATGCATTGGTCCAAAACCACCCTCTCCTTGTTGATATATTTCTCTCCCTACTTGTGATAATTGGTTCACCTTTGTGTCACTCTTGGTGGTGGTCTTAGAGGAGAAGGCTTGCATTTTTGTGCACCAACAAGCTCTAAGTCACCAAAATCAAATAAAGATTCTTTCTAAGGTAAATGTATGTTTCCTTTTCTTAAGTTAAGAGAAGATTAGAATTATACATAACTATTGAGCAAGTTGCCAAGGAGTTTGTGATGCCTCAAGATGAAAAATCAGAGGCTTAAAAGAGGATGGAAAAATAGCTCCAATGTGGAAAGGGTTGCAAAGATGATCAAGACCATTTGAGTAAGAGCAAGGAGGCACTAAGGAGTGGTCAACCAATAGACAAAGGCAAAGTCATTCAAAGTGAGTGCAACACATCTCTAAGGAGAGGAGATAATCCCAAGGAAACTTACAACCCATGGAGTGGTTTATGGCATTCAAAAGAAAAATTAATCTATGGGAAGAAGAAGTTTCTATTGTGTGATACTTTTTCCATAGGAAAGGGCATGTTTTTAAGCATTGTTGGAAGCACAACCTTGTTTAGTTTGTGGTATGAGAAACCATTGTGAGGCTATGAGTTGGAAAAAGGTTTCCAAAAAACTAAAGACCTCTAAGAGGAGGGAGGGCAAGTTGAAAGCGAAGAAGGTACTAAGTTCTCATTATAAAATAAGAGTGGAGTTCATTTCACCATTGGAAGGTGAACAAAAACAAGGAGGAGTTGAATGCTATTTTAGTTACCATAATGCATTGTTAGAAACATACTAAAAGATAATGAGGCATGGTTCAACTATGCTTGTATTATGGAGTGGTTGTAGAAGTCCATGCTATAACAAGAAGAATTATTTAGAATTAATTTGGAGTTGAGAGTTCTTCAGTTAGCTCTCTAATTTTTGAGATTTTGGTGTCCAAAAATCCTCTTAAAAGGGGGATGTGTGATCAAACATTTTGATGAATTTGGCATTTGGACCATTGGGGTCATTTCATTATAGCTCACAAAATGTTTCCAAGAAGTTCAATGGAGGTATGTGATCCAAAAATTAAACCTTTCCTAGGATCAAAAGATTGTATTTAATCTAATTTAGTCAAGGAGTCCAATTAAAGATTATTTACATGTGGGAGAAGTTTTAGTTATTGTGTAAATTGGTCTCAATTGCTATGTAACTAGGTCTTAATTGTTGCATATCTAGGTCTTAGTTGTTGCATAAGCAATCTTTTGTACTAAAATGAATATGTAGTAGGTTTATGTGTGGAGGAATATCTCTATAGGTGCCTTGGTAGTGGTCTAGAACATCATTATGAGATACAGAGACAAATAATAATTTCATCATTTGTTGCAGGGCAGTTTTTGTGTTGACAACTTGTTAAAACCCATTTTGAGTAGAGGAGTGTGATGGGGGTAGTTTTGACTTCATCATGGACCATGACTTTCACTTCTCCCATTTTGAATGGCTCAAAGCAATAAATTATGATTATTGGTGATTATTTTCTTAACCCTATGGTTGTGTCAATTAATGTTCATCTCCTAGGCATTATGGTTTGGGTCTTTTCCCTTTCATGGAGGAAAGCAAAATTTATTTAAGGATGTGTAAACCATTTCATAAGTTGAAACTCTTGTCTATCTAAATTAGAAGACGAATTTTGTAGTTTCAACCATTGTTAGAGTAAAGCCTAAAGTAGAGAAACTTATGGGTGGATGGTTTAACTCTTGTTACTTGTTGAAGAGTTGTAATGGATAGAATTGGATTAAAATTCATTCATTTTGATTGTACTTGACTAGTTATTGTGGACATTGGAGGGTATATTCTCATCTTACTGAATGTTTTCTCCTTTTTATTTTTCTCCCAAATCTTGGCATCATAGTTATTGTCATGTGTGTTGGACCTCCATTTTTATGTTTTTTATTGCTTTAAAATTGTGATTGCATACATTCTTTATGACTATATTGAGGATTTGAAGGATTGGTTTAAATTTTTTCACTCATTTAAAGGTTATTTGAGTAGCTAGCATTGGAAATCTATAATTGGTGAACTATTTTGAAACACACAAGGTAATTTGAAAATAAAATTAGTATCAAAGAAGATTTCAACAACTTGCATGGTGATACATATCACATTTTAGTGGGGTTGTAGTGGTATTCCCACAACACAGTCAAGTGGCAGTAGTGAATTAATAGAGTTTGAGCCTAAAATTAGAACCCGTAGGTGGAATAAAGAATAAAGAAGGATGTCATGCAAGGGTGAAAGATACTTAGATGAATAAAAGAGAGATTTAGAAAATTAGAGGTAGACATTGCCATGGCTTCTTGTCACATGGGGAAAATAGATATGTTAGAAAGTGTGTTGATGTCCATAACTTAGAAATTGGGAATTTAAGAGAACCCAAACATTGAAGAAGAGGATACCTCAAACACTAACTCACTTCCATTCAAAGTGGAGATCAAGACAAAGATTAAACCATTTGATAGAGAAGTGAATGCAAAAAAGTTGGATTAATGGTCTCTCAAATAGAGGCATATTTTAGCCCACACAAATTAAATTCCTCTTAGCAAATTTCTTTTACTCATTTAAAGCTACCTAGACATGCCTTAACATGGTACAAATTGAGCACATGTAAATTCCTTATAAATGAAGAAAGCCCTGTCCATTTTAAAATGGGAAAATTTTAAAGAGTTGTTAATGAAGCAATTTTACCCTATATGTTATGAAGAGTATATAACAATCTAGTGGCATTATTTCCAACAATGGAAATGACAAAATGTCTGAGATTATACAAGTGAATTCTAAAAGAAATTAGTTTAGCTATGAAGTGATGTGATGGATATATATATGTTCATGAAATACATTGGATGATTATTTTGACATATTCATAGGGTTGTATTAATGGAAAAACCTCAAAATATTGATGAGGCAAGTACTAAGCAGTTATTTGGAGATGGATAGATTTATATCCAACTCATTAGCGAAAAGAAATAGGGTAAAAAAATGGTAGTGTTAGAAATGAAGGTGCAAACCACATAACGAAAATCTGATTCAAACCTTTTATCCTCTAAACAATGTAGAATCAATGGAGATTGCAACATAAATTAAAACCCATTACACAAAAATAACATGCACTAAGAACTGAGCACATAACACAGTATGAAACATGGAGAAAACCCTTTCGGGTAAAAAACTCCACCAAGAAAAGAGGCTCTAAGTTGTATTATCTTCAAATATGAGATTATAATACATGCACTTCCTTTATTTCTTTAGCCTTCAGTCCAGTGGCACTTGCTACTTTCCAATTTGATAAAAATGTAGTATGAATATCCTTATAAAAGGGGGTTGCCTTCTAGGGTAAGATAACTGACAAAACATCAACCATCAGATCTGTGACCTAATGACGAACGGTCTAGATTCACAATGATAAAATATAAATAAAATAAGGTTTCAACAACACTGTTGCTGCAAGTATGTGCCTAACTAGTGTTGTCATTGGTGTCAACTGTGCTCTTGTTCTGATGCTTGCTTGTAATAAGTTAGGTGTTGAAGAAAATAAATATTCTTGATACAACAGAATAATCCAGTAGATTGCTCCACATTTCTTGTAGAATGAATATCCTTGTCTGCGAATTGGAAGTTATTTAGATACATGTCTAAAGATGCTATGTTCCAAGTTTGAGCCTCCGGTATGAAGATTTGAGTGAGTTATGTTCACTAGAGTGAAAACTACTTTTTCTGTATATTTGGTGATGATAGGGAGAATGTATTATGCTCTACATTCCTCCACATTTAGATAAATCTGCAGTTCTTGAATCAAGTTTGTAATGATGATAAGTGCCTTCAACGCCAATGGTTCATGAATTGGTGGTTCACAAGTGATCTTTTCCTTATGATAGTAGATGACAGTGTTGTTTATGTGCTCCGGTTTGAAGAATCTTCTTGACAGAGTGGTTATAGATTGTGTTGTTGTTCCTGGTGATTACAATGTGCTTGTGGATATCTCCTGATTGTGTTCCTACCTTTGAAATGGTTCGCAAAGAGAATTATGGATCGTAGATGAAGACTGTTCTTATAAGACTTAGTGATAGCACCAGTCTTGGCCAACTTGGTTGTTTTCACTACTTGTGGAGATGGTTTGAAGATTGTGGAAGCGTGTTGTGGCGTGGAAGATTGCATTTGAGTCCCAGCTAAGGCATAACATGATTTGCATAAATCTTTCCTTCAGCTAATCTTTTTTAGGTCTAGACCTATTTCTATGTATGTTTATATTGCCGACCTTGGAGATTGTTCCAATGGTTGATGAATGTAATGTTGACCTTGATGTACATTCCAAGGTTGATGAATTGTATAAAAGCATGTAATGTAGTTGCAAAAAAGATGTCCTTATGCAAAAATGAAAAGATAAGTGCGAAGGTGTAAGAAGAGCAGAGTAGAGGTGTTATATTGTGCTTCAATGGAATTGAACCTAGGCATGAAGTAGATGCTATCGAATTAGTTCACCAATCCTTGGTAGTGAGCCCTAACATTTGTAGTGAGCATCTTGGGCAGTGAGCCCTAACATTTGCAGTGAGCATCTTGGGTAGTGAGCCTCTGATTTTTGGTATTGCTATAACTTATTTATTTTTGTGGGCTAACACCCACCATGGTTTTTCCCTTATAGGGTTTTCCACAAAAAAATTCTGGTGTCCCATGTGTTATTGTGTTGAGCTTCTTATTTCATGTTGTTGTGATTAATCTTAATAACAACGATGAAGAATTTGATGTGTTGATATTCATAAGTGGTTAAAGTTTTGTGACAATTGATTCACCCCCCCTCTCAGTTGTCCTGTGCATTTCAACAATTGGTATCAGAGTAAGGTTCCTTGGAAGAAAGCCTAACTGCTTGAGGAAGATCCAAGATGTCTTACAAGAAGGAAGCTTTGTAGTTTGATGGAACGAATTACACTCTCTAGAATGTATGAATGAAAAACCACCTCCTTTGTCTTGGTTATAAAGTGTGGAAAGCGACAGAGACAAAGTATACCTTGCCTTAGAATGGTTTGCAAACTAAAGATGAAATCAAAGAATATGAGTTAAACATAAAAGCTAGAGATGCTCTATTGAGTGCCTTGTCGAACACTAAGTTGATAAAGGTCATGGATCTGGAATCTGCTCATAAAGTCTGGGAAAAGATGGAAAAACTATATGAAGGAGATGATTCTGTAAAGAGTGCCAAATTGTAGGGCCTGAAAGCGAAATATGAGGGTTTAAAAATGAATGAAGATAAAAACATAACTGCCTTCATGCAAAAGGTTGATGAAATTGTTAATGGAATAAAAGGTATGGGAGGAACTATTGATAAGAAGGAAGTTGTGATGAAAATTCTTAGGTCACTACCTAAGTCCTATAGTCACAAGGTAGATGCAATTGAAGAAGTAATGACAGTGCAAGATGTCACTAAGGATCAGTTGCTTGGAAAGCTTACAACCTTTGAGATGAGAGAGTTTGGTGATGCTCTGCCAAAAGTTGAAACTGCTTTCAAAGCCAATACTTCAGAGAAGATCTCTAGAGCAGAGAAGTACAAGGTAGAACCTGATGAAATTGAAGCCAACTTTGTTGACAGACTACAAAGAGGTCCCAGTAAGTTCAAAAGCAAATTAGCTTTCAAATGTTTTACATGTGGTAAGGTTGGTCACTATGCTTCTAGATGTCCTGAGAAAATTGAAAGAAATAGAAAAAGATTTGAGAGCAGACCTAGGGTTCCAAAGAAATGCTACTATGTTAGAGATTTTGATGATGAAGGTGTGATGGATGATGAATCTGATGATGCTAGTACTAGTGCAAATGAATGCTTGTTTATTGCAATTAAAGAAGAACCTATGTCTACTAATCCTGCTAGCCGTGTGAAGGAAGAAAAACCAGTGGAAGAAAGTGCTTTGGCTGTTCAGGTTGAAAAAGATAAGGATGAATGGATTATTGACAGTGGATGCTCTCATCACATGATCAGTGACAAAAGTAAGTTTGTGAGTTTAAAAAAGTATGATGGAGGACTGGTTAGGTTTGGAGATAATGCAGCGGGTAAGATTTATGGAAAAGGATCTATCTCTTTTGATGGAAAGCATAACACTGATAATGTCCTATATGTGAAGGGTTTGAAACATAATCTTTTGAGTGTTGGTCAGATGTGTGACAAAGGTTATGATATGAGATTCAAAGACAATGGATGCAAGATCATAGAAAGATTCAGAACAGTGATTGCTACTGGTAAGAAGACCAGAGGTAACATTTACCAATTAAGAGGAACTAATGATTATTGTTTATTGGCTTAGTCAGATGAGAGTTGGATGTGGCATAGAAGGATGTTAGGAATTGCATGAAAAAGATATCAATTAAATGCAAATAAAGATTAAACAGAGGAATAAAAATACACATAAATAATAATAGCAAGAGATAATTTTTAACGTGGTTCACCCAAACTCGGGCTACATCCACCAATAGAGAGTCCAATATTATTATCCAGCAAATCAAACCGATTACAACTAGCAATCCTTGCAACACAACCAACAATCCTTGCAACTTAATACCGCTGCAAATGCTATAATACAATATCAATAGAAACCCTAACCCTTAGCCGTTTTTATCAAGACTTATGTCGGTTACAAAATAGGGGTTTTTTATGTCGGCCAATAGGAAAATAACTCTTGACACCTTTATAAAATAATAAAAGTCATTTGAGGTTTTGGGAGCACTGCCCCTCGACCCCGCCCTGTATTGCGACAGGGAGCGCTGCCCCTTGACCCCGTCTTGGGGGCGCTACCCCCAAACCCCTGTTAAATAATTTGGGGGGAAACCATGCCAATAAAAGTTGGGAAAATTTAACCTCTGAGTCTGATTAGGCTCCATATAACAACAAAGGATGTGTCATATCAATTTTGACAATTTGGTGAAGATAAGTTCTGCACAGGCTGTAAGGGATTTGCCTAAAATTGTGAAGCCAACCAACACCATTTGCAAGGAGTGTCAATTTGGGAAACAAACAAAAAAAAGTTTCAAAAGCAAAGAACAATTCTCTGCTGGATTGCTGGAGCTGGTACATACAAATTTGTGGGGTCCCACAAGAAGAAGTCTGCAAGGTGATAGATATTTTATGTTGCTTATTGATGACTATTCTAGAATGACTTGGGTTACTTTTCTAAAAGAAAAATCTGAAGCCCTAGACAAGTTCAAAGCTTTCAAGGCAATGGTTGAAAATGAGTTGGAGTTGAGGATCAAATGCTTAAGGTCTAAAAGAGGAGGTGAGTTCACATCAAATGAATTCAATATTTTATGTGAAGAACAAGGGATAAAAAGATAGTTGTCTGCACATAGGACTCCTTAGCAGAATGGAGTTACAACTTTGAAAGAAAGAACATGACAGTTCAAGAGGCTGCTAGGACTACGCTAAAGAAAGTTGTCCTACCGGAAGTATATTGGAGAGAAGTCATACATACTGTTGCGTACATCCTAAACAAAGTTCAAGCCAAAGGTAACAATTCTAAAACTCCTTTTGAATTGTTGTATGGAAGAGTTCCTATAGTATTTCAAAGTTTTTGGTAGCAAATGTTATATCAGAAGAGATGAAGATCTAAGCAAGTTTGATGCTAGATGTGATGAAGGAATTTTTCTTGGTTACTCTACCAAGAGTAAGGCCTATTGGTGCTACAATAAGAGACTGAAAAAAATTGTTGAGAGTGCTAATGTGAAGGTGGATGAAGGCAAGGAAAGAATATTAGATCTAATTTCCTATGAATCAGATGAACCCGTGATCATAGTAAATGAAGAAAAAATTGAACAAGAAGACAGTCAAGATGAAGAAGAGGCTCTAGAAAGTGTTGTTAAGACTCCCAGGTATGTATGAATTAATCATTCTAAAGATCAGATTATAGGTGACAAAAAAAAAGGTGTGTTGACAAGGAAAAGAGTTGCAGAAGAACAAATGAATTACTGTTTGCTTTCAAAAGTTGAACGAAAAACGGTGAATGCATCTTGTAATGATGAATATTAGGTAAAAGCCATGGAAGAAAACTGATGCAGATAGAGAAGAATCAAACTTGGGAATTGGTTCCTAGACCTGCTGATAAGAATGTCATTAGAACTAAATGGGTTTTCAGGAACAAGCTGAATGAAAATGGAGAAGTTGTAAGAAATAAAGCAAGGCTTGTGTGCAAAGGATATTCTCAAATTGAAGGAATAGATTTTGAAGAGAATTTTGCTCCAATGGCTAGGATTGAAGCAATCAAAATATTTTTGGCATTTACAGCTCACAAAGATTTCAAAGTGTATCAGATGGATGTGAAGTGAGTTGGAAGAGGAAGTTTACATTGAGCATCCTGAAGGGTTTCAACTACCAAACCAAGGTGATATGGTATGTAGATTGAAGAAAGCCTTGTATGGATTGAAACAAGCCCCCAGAGCCTGGTATGCAAGGCTAGATAAGTATTTTCTAATATTAGGGTTTAGTAAAGGCACTACTGACAGCAATCTCTATTTCAAAATCAATGATAATCAAATCCTGATTCTTGAAGTTTTTGTTGATGACATTATCTTTGGAGGAAATGAAGGTATGTGCATGAAGTTTGTAGGAGAAATGTAAAATGAATTTGAGATGTCTATGTTTGGTGAAATGAATTTATTTCTAGGTCTGCAAATTACTCAATCGGATAAAGGAATCTTCATTTCTCAGTCTAAGTATGTGTTCAAGAGTTGTTGAAGAAGTTTGGTAAGGAGGACTCCAAACCAATAGGTACTCCCATGGTAACTAGTTGCAAGTTGAGCAAAACTGATGAATCACCTAAGACTGATCAGAAAATGTACAAATCTATGATTGGAGGATTACTTTATCTAACTCAAACTAGACTTGATATAATGCATGTAGTATGTCTTGTGGCAATATTTCAAGAAGATCCTAGAGAATCACATGTGATGGTAGTCAAACAAATCTTGAGGTATTTGAAAGGCACATCAGATCATGGCTTATGGTATCCAAAGGATAATGATTTCACTCTCAATGCTTATACAGATACATATTGGGCCGGAGATGTTGATGACAGAAAGAGTACAAGTGGAGGTGCTTTCTTCTTGGGTAATAGATTAGTTTCATGGCTGAATAAGAAACAAGATTCGATCTCCTTGTCTACTGCAAAAAGATATAAGAGTTATCTATGAAGATCCAATTGCAATCTTTTGTGACAATACAAGTGCCAAAAAAATTTCAAAGAATCTAGTGATGCACTCAAGAACAAAACATATATCAATAAAGTATCACTTTTTGAGAGAGAAGGTGATAGAAAATGAAGTAAAGATGGAATATGTGTCCACAAAGGATTAGATTGTAGATATTTTCACTAAGCCTTTGCCTAAGGATACCTTTGAGTATCTCAAAGAAAAGTTAGGGGTTATTACCCCTCCTCTGAACTAAGATGCATAAGAATGCAATTAGTCTAGTGATGTCCAAAGCCTCATTCTTTGATCTAGATTGATGTTTTGAGGGCTACCTCTCAGGGGGAGTAGCAAGTGTTTCTGATATGTGTTCCTGACAAAGAGCAGTAAGTGTTATAGTAGACATGAAAGAGCAATTTGATCAAAGCAGCAGAGTGCACGTATGTGCCCTTTGCCATTGATGTCAAAGGGGGAGAGAAATCATGTGAAAAACTTAGGGGGAGAAAGAGTGCAGATGTGTAAAGAGAAATGGGGAGTATCTTGTCTTGATGTTCATTACATTTTTTCATGTCATATGTTGCCATCAATGACAAAGGGGGAGATTATTGCCAGTATGTGCCTAACCAGTGTTGTCATTGATGTCAACATATCTGTGTTGTCATTGGTGTCAACCGAGCTCTTGTTTTGATGCTTGCTTGTAATAAGTTAAGTATTGAAGAAAATAAGTATTTATGATACAACAGAACAGTCCAGTAGATTGCTCCGCATTTCCTGTAGAATGAATATCCTTGTCTGTGGATTCAAAGTTATTTAGATGCATGTTTGAAGATGCTATTTTCCAAGTTTGAGCCTCCGGTATGAAGATTTGAGTGAGTTATGTTCACCAGAGTGAACCATTTTTTTTGTATATTTGGTGATAACAGGGAGAATGTATTATGCTCCGCATTTCTCCGCATTTAGGTATTTAAGTCTGCAGTTTTGGAATCAAGTTTGTAATGATGATAAGTGCCTTCAACTCCAATGGTTCATGATTT
The DNA here is from genome assembly GCA_027924645.1 of Cunninghamia lanceolata. NCBI lineage: Eukaryota > Viridiplantae > Streptophyta > Pinopsida > Cupressales > Cupressaceae > Cunninghamia > Cunninghamia lanceolata. The sequence goes on from BSBN01000439.1 coordinate 5,231,286, forward strand.
GGTTGTCCGCAAGCGATCTTTTCCTTATGATAGTAGCTGACAATGTTGTTTATGTGCTCCAGTTTGAAGAATCTTGTTGACAGAGTGGTTATAGATTGTGAGGTTGTTCCTGGTGATTACAATGTGCTTGTGGATGTCTCATGATCATGTTCCTACCTTTGAACCAGTTCGCAAAGAGAATTATGGATCGTAGATGAAGAGTCTTCTTAGAAGACTTAGTGATAACACCAGTCTTGGCTGACTTGGTTGTTTCCACTACTTGCGGAGATGCTTTGAAGATTGTGGAAGCATGTTGTGGCGTGGAATATTGCATTTGAGTCCCAGCTAAGGCATAACATGATCTGCATACATTTTTCCTTTAGCTAATCTTGTTTAGGTTAGACCTATTTCTATGTATGCTTATATTGCCGACCTTGGAGATTGTTGCAATGGTTGATGAATGTAATGCCGACCTTGATGTACATTCCAAGGTTGATGAATTGTATAAAAGCATGTAATGTAGTTGCGAAAAAGATGTCCTTGTGTGAAAATGAAAAGATAAGTGCGAAGGTGTAAGAAGAACATAGCAGAGGTGTTATATTGTCCTTCAATAGAACTGAACCCAGGCATGAAGTAGATGCTATCAAATTAGTTCACCAATCCTTGGCAGTGAGCCACCCCTTGGGAGTGAGCCGATCTTGGCCGTGAGCCCTAACACTTGCAGTGAGCATCTTGGGTAGTGAGCCCTAAGGTAGTGAGCCTTTGATTTTTGGTATTGCTATAACTTATTTATTTTTGTGGGTTAACACCCATCGTGGTTTTTCCCTTATAGGGTTTTCCACGAAAAAATTTTGGTGTCCCATGTGTTATTGTGTTGAGCTTCTTATTTCATGATTAATCTTAATAACAACGATTAAGAATTTGATGTATTGATATTCATAAGTGGTTAAAGTTTTGTGACAACTGATTCAGCCCCCCTCTCAGTTGTCTTGTGCATTTCAATAACTGCCCCCAAACCCTCACCGGGGCGCGCGACCCTTGGACCCCCCACTAGGGGGATGATCCCCCTGGACCCCTCACAGGGGGGAAACGCCCCTGCAACTCCCTGTCATAGATGAAAGAGCGTCGTGTATCGGATATAAACATACGACTGAAACAAGATCGTTGCTGGTGAAACCTTTCATCTCTTATGGGCTATTTACAAACAATATTAGGTGTAATTAATTACATAGGATTTACAAGGTTGATGGCACCTTAATCCTAATAGGTAGTAGGGGAAGGATGCATAAAGAGGGAAAAATAAATTTAAAGGTAAGAAATTTGCTAATACTACTATGGAAAATAACAATAAAGGTAAGGAAAATGCTATTGCAAACATTACAACAAGGAGAGTCATAATTAAGATGATTGCTAGAAATTACACCTAGAGTTCACCCATTCAAAAAGTTCAAGAAGAACAAAGGTGCTGCAAATTCACATAAGGTGAAAAGAGATTGAGTGTACTTTAGACATGGATGATTAAATATCATTTAACACTATGCAGAAGAAGGCAAATGTGGTTTGTGATGAATCTCATGATGATGATGAGTCTACCAAGATTTTCCATATGAAATCTAGTTGAAAGGTAAAGAAAAATGATGCTCTTTTTAATACTTGTTCTCAAGAAAATCTAATTTCTCAAGTATAGATAAATAACTTGGATTGGAAACCAAGAAGCACATAAAACCATATTCCTTGGGTTGGTTGAAAGAGGGAGTAGAAATTTTAATTAAAACCTAATGCATAATCATATTTGTAAATTCAATGGAATTTAAGGATGAGGTAGTGTTAGATGTTATTTTGTTAGACATATGTGGGATATTTCTTGGTAGCCCTTATCTCTATGAACATGATGCAATTTTCTATCATTGATTAAACAAATATTGGTTAAAGCAAAAAAGACAAGAGACAGTGGTAAAATTATATGAGGGAAAATCTAAGGTATCCACGGTAATTGTTGTCCAAGTAAGATGATTAATAATTGTTATAGGAAAATTTGCTTTATTGGCGAACATTAAAATAATGATGGGATACATTTAGGAAGGAAAAGTAGAATGTGGACTAACTGATTCACTATTTTAGTGATGTTTTTGATAAGACCAAGGAGTTGCCCCTTGTAGATTCATTGGGCATGAGATCTAGTTATTGCTAGATTGTCCACTTCCAAATAGAGGATTAATTTAGGAAAATCATTTTAGAGGCCAATGGTGAAAAATAACAACTACAAGATTTATTGGAATGAGGAATTTTATATCCTAAATCTTCACCATGTGGTTCTCTAATTGTGGTACTACCAAAGAAAGGTGAACATGGCACATGCACATCAACTATTGAGCTCTAAATAAAATTACAATAAAGAATCGATACCCTTTTCCACACATAATGATTTATTGGAACAATTGCAACATTCTGCGTATATCACAAAATTGTATTTGAGGTCTAATTGTCACCAAGGGTTAAAGAAGAGGCTATTTGGAAAATAATGTTCAAGACTAGGCAATGATAATTTAAGTGGCTAATTCTTCCATTTGGGTTGTTCAATGCACTACTGACCTTTATGCAGTTAATGAATGAAGTGCTATGCCCTCTCATGAATGAGTGTGTCATAATTTATTTGGATGAAATTCTTATTTTCAACTAAACATATGAAGAGCATGTTGAGCATTTATGGAAGGTATTACATATTTTATTAGAGAACAAGCTATGATTAAATGGTAATAATTATGAATTTGTTAAAAGAGTTTGGTTTATCTTGGACATGTGTTGGTGTATTTTATTTTCTTTGCATTTAGTTAATTACTTTATTACAAATTATCCACCTAGGATATATAATACTGCAAGCTTTCACCCAAGACATTAATGGTAAAAGAATGGATGAATACATTTTTTGGATACAATGTGACACTAGTGTGCCACAATGTATATATATGCATTTGAGATGTTGTGACACAACACAACACTCAAAGCACATGATGTCAATGTACCAAGCATGAAGACATGATCTCATAAATCTTAAAACCTTTTCACATGAAAACCTCACTATAATGACCATAATAGAGGATAGAGTTTCCTCTAGTGATGGTGATCAGACACTAGACTATGATCTAATTCTCTCATAAACTAAAGGATTAGAATTAGAGAAAGATATCATCTTATCTCTCAAACCAATCAAGTTATATCAAAGCATCCATAACATAGTGGAAATGACATCCCAACATAAGGATTACCCACTCACGAGGTAGGACAATTTGAAGATCCAAGACCACACTTGGTCAAGCAACCGACTAGACATTTTCACATAAAGGCACAATATTCAAAACAATAGATTGAGTAAATTACAAAAAACATCAAACATTTCTAAACCAAGATGATAAGTGGATAAGGTAGACACCAAGGAGCAACTTTCATTTAATAAAAATTTCTAAAAAAACATTAGGAAATGCTCATTGTCTAAGGATCACCCCTTTTGAGACAAAACACCATTATTGCTAGTGAAAAATGCCTTGTATATCCTAGGATTGCCCCTATTTCCAATGTAGATCACCCCTTTGAGAAATTGGCAATTCTAAATAGTGTATAGGCTTGGAAGTGCATTGTGGGGTTCTTGGAGGCTCCAAAATTGGCACCAAGGCTAACCAAGGGATCCCTTACAAGCCTACTAAGATGATTAACCCACAACACTAGGTTTAAAATGAGTTCACAAGGCAAGAACCAAGGTCACAAAACCCAAGATGAATATAGGGCTAGGCCATTACAAGCCTATAACAAGTTAACATAAAACAAATCATATCTACCTTGATCCAAGTGTCATTTAAAAATGGAATGAGCCAAACATTTTATATGTTATTAATGTTCAATTAACCATGTTTAAAAACCACACACTCCATAATTCATTTTAATCTCAAAAATTATGTATTTATAAGTAATAACCATTTTTATTCCATGTGACATAAGCATACACGAGTGATCTTAACTCCTACCATAGAGTCAAATGCATGACATTTAATAATAATTGTAGTCTTTATCATAACATCAATAATAACATAACATATCATTCATGAGTTCATTCCAACTTGAAAACAAACTACATCTACACATTTATGAATAAGTACTAGCACATCATAGGATTCCATTTCAAATAACTATACCTTGTTAACCCAAATGATGATAATTGAAAGAATATAACACGTTGCCTCCATCCAAAATGAGGATAGTTTAGAAAGTTTGTTCATGAATTTAATACAAATTGAATTCTAGAGTGATAAAAGTCCGTAATTGTACATTTCTCAACAATGCATCAATGAATGTATATAACATCACAATCACCAAGAGAATTCTACAAGCTCTCCAAAGCATCACCATAAATCCATTTGTCCCCAATAGTGATCAACACCAACCAACTATGTGGGGCCTTGAGGCCCACCACAATAGTGTGTTCCACTTATAAGACATCTTGTTTTTTGGTCTAAAATTACATATTTTTTTAGAAAAATTAATGATTTAAGCCTTGAGGGGTTCCATATAAAGGGGTTTAATTATAGGGGTGAGATAAAACTCCCTTAGATAAAACCCCCTTGGAAATAACCCTTCTAGTCTTAAATCAAACCCTTGATGGAGTCTCCTCCACACCTATCAAAATGTTGACAAAAAAATCAATTTTTCTTCACCTTTTGGAGGATCAAATGAAGTCATTTAGAAACTTTATTTTATAAGTATGTAGCCCTTAATATAAGCTTTTTAAAAAGTATGATTTTGAATATCATATGATTATTATATTTATTTTATATTTTCTAGTGAACATAGGTTTTTCACTGAACATCAAGGTCTCTATTGCACACATGTGGAAAAATTAAAAAAATAGAGATTTTTTTGAAAAATATTTGCACACTAGGTATTGACCTCCTTGTTTCAACAAAAAAAAAAGTTAATTTAGATACATATATAAAAATTTATGTTGTATGGTATAAACCTATGTCTGAATTATAATGAATCTCACTTCAAAAATTAATTAAAAAACTATGCAACAAAAAATTATGAAAAATATTGGTGCACTAGATATTGGTGTTAGAAATCCATGTTTTAAAAATCTACAATTTTATCATTTCTATAAAAAAAGTTATGTTGTATGGTATAAATGTCACTGTTAACTATAAAAAATAAGTTATTAAAAGTTACGTAAAAAAATTCACAAATTATTTCTTAAAATTAAAAAAAAATACATTTAGAATCTACACACAAAATCTCAAAAATCACTAGTTTACATCATCTTCAAATTTTTAACACACTAGTTGCTATAGGTGTTAGTGAAAATTTAGTTAAAAATGTTGGTTTCAATGTCCCACTTTGGCCAAAAAGTGAGACACAGTATTGTGGGATCACACTATTAATATTGAGACTTGGTCAATCAGACAAACATGCAAACTCACACAAACTAATATGGGTATGATACAAGACCAATTCTTCCACAATATATTCAATAAGAATACATATTGCAAAAATGATAAAAAAATGACATAAAATGGAAATGACATTAATCACCAAAAACACATAAGAGAATGGTGATAAACACTAATAACATGCAATGGGAATGATGATATTGTCAATATTCATGTGAAGAGAGTGATGAGATCCACCATAACATGTAATGAGACTGACGAGTCACTCATAATCAAGTTAAGGAATGACAATATCTACTGATGATATGTAATGAGAATGGTGACAATCATCCATAATTATGTACACACACCAGGTACCAGCTCGATAATCAATAGGAAAGGGCTAATAGACATAGGACATAGAGTGTCATCATGATGGTTATCAAATCTATATGGAAGTTGAGAGGTGTGCCTCCATCTCAAATGGAGGATTATCAATGATATTAGTCCAATGACTTATGGATTGACGTGATGTCCCTTAACTATCATTCCCAAACCCTCTCAAGGATGCCTGATACTAGTAGTGGAATACCTCTTTATTAAGTTTGTTTCCAAATCAATTTTATCTTCTTACATATTATACACTTATCTTCACCTGATCTCATACCAATTAGGAATGGTGAATAGGGGTCCACTCTACTCCTAACTCTAGAGCTCATTCTAACATGAAAAGTTCCAAAATGATCAAAAGACTACGACACAAAAAATAAGGTATAAAACCATGACACTCATATCCAAAAGATAGGAAACCATAAAATTTCCACAAGGAGACATTTCATCCTAAAAAAAAGGTTTTATATGATCTAAAATTTAACTTTCATATTTTCATAATTTCAAAAATCATGCAAAAATGTCAATCACCATCGATGAATGCTTTAAATTTCTTCAATTTTCAAAATGTAAAATTTCTAAAAAATAAGAATACCATTTTGAGGATATCAAGGAGGAGATCATACTTTTCATATCACATACAATTTTGAGGAAACATTTCTAGAGTTTTGGTGCTATCTTGTATTTAAAAAAACACCCAAAATAGAAATCACTCAACAAGCTATTCTAAATATTTTTGTTCAAATTAAAACCTACAAAATGAAAGCCATATGCAACCACCTAGAGTGGGCATAGCCAAAGCAAGAATCTAATTAAGCATGAGCATAAAATTTAAAGAGGAGAATGCCTTTACCTAGAAATCCTCAACACAAAGGAGATACTATTTTCTTGAGCACTTGTTCAAGATTCAATCTAAGCCTTTCCAATCCATAAGCAATCTTTTTGCAAACAAAGAACTCACACAAAGCAACAAGTGTTTTTAAAACCTTTTACTTTGTCCTTTTGACTCCAAAATCCCTAAATCTACAAGTGACTTTTATCCATTTCCCATTCCAACAAGTTAATTCAAAATGGATATTTACAATAAGATATATTCACAAATAGATATTTCACTAAATGCCTAAAAATAATACCTTTTTCAAATATAACTTATAAAGCAATTTCATTTCAATTGACCATAGCATTTTATTTTAAATCAAATCATTTTAACCTTAATACATTTCCTTTTTAATTTTCAATATTAAAAATGCATAAGGACTTTTCACTAAGGCATAATTAATACACTCTTTTGACTTAAGCATAAAATGTATTATGCGAACACTCAAATCAAGCATTTCAAAAACAAACTAAATGCAAGTGCAACAACAACTAATAACTACATGCAAGTCAACCATACACTTCATAGGTTTATTCATGAAATATGGATCTAGAATTTACACCAATTCAAATCATGATTTCATGGTGTTACATAAGGAATCATCTCACAAATTGAATTGAGTGAGACAATGAGTTCAAACATTAACATATTTACTCAAACCAATTGTCTCCAATAACCACTATGGGGAAACTTGTGCCTACACTCTCAATTAAACATTAGGTATATTTGCATAACACAAAGATAGATAAAGCACAACATAAAACATCCAACGTGATATGATATAATGAAATAATATCAATTAACTACATCAAACTAAAACTCATCTAAGGATAATATGGTCCAGATATCATAGATGCATAAATCAATACCATAATAATTATAATGTGGATCTAGATAATATAATCTCAATCACATATAAAATGAAAATGGTGAAGTTGGAACACTACTAGAGTTCAAACATACAAAATCACAACATATACATCCTGTAATACATAGTTAGACTCCTTGATGGCAATACAAAAATATTATTGATAAACTATGATACTAATATCACAATTAGAATTAGGCAATAAGACAAGGGACATATTCTTGTGGGAATTACATCCCCTCGCGTAAGAAAAGGTATGGATAGAGAAACCTTAGTTGAGTAGCATCCTCCCAAGTGTATCATCATGATGGTCCCATTGGACCCTTACTTGATCTAGGTATTGACCTTGAATGATCAACTTCTAATGCTGCAATATATAGATAGGTTCAAAACAAATCTACCTTCCCTCCTTGACATGCAAGACACCCCAATCAAGAACATGCTTTACATTTGGAATATATTATCTAAGCACAAAACATGAAACACATCATGGATACATGAGAGACTAGGTAGCAAGGCAAGTCGATACTTAATAAGACCAATCCTCTCTAGGATCTTAAAAGGCCCAACAAATCATGCTGAGACCTTAGAACCTTTTCCATAATGAATTGGGCTCTTGTGTAATTCACTCTTAGGAACAATCAATAATTTGATGATGTTGAGAGCTTAGAACCTTTTCCAATCCAATCTCTTGGCATCGATACACATCTTTTGATGATTCCGAACAATCAGTAATTTAACTAAATAATACAAACAACTTGTTGCTCCATATCCTAAATCATCTTAGGATAACTCGATCCTCAATCCTATCCCAACTCAAAGGAGTTCAACAAGGATGACCAATCAACAATTACTCTTTAATATAAACAACCTACTACTCCATATCCTAAAGCTTCTTGGGACCAAGGGTAACTTGATCCACAATCCTATCCTAACTCATAGGAGTTTAACAAGGATGGCCATACAAAGTCTAATACAAATCCATCCCAAGAGAACTATAATACCCATTATTATATGCAAAATTGACAAGGTACAAATAGTCCTCCCACTTGGACCGCGAGTCCATAACATACGTGCATAGCATATCCTCTAACACCCGATTCACCCTCTCCATTTGACCATTCATGTATATGCTAATACATATCTACAATAGTTGTTCAAACTGGGATATTATGTTATGTTTAAACTTGTGGAAAATGGTTTGTGACAGTTTGGTTTAGACTATATATAAGATATATGTTGTGTCGGTTTTAACCACGACCCACAAATGCTACTAAATTTTGGGTATGTAATTTATTGTATACATTCATGTGTATATATTGTGAACCAAACATATATAAGAATAAGGTTACGAAAGAATATATATATAGAATGACCGAAAATGCATACTACTATATAACTAAGGAAGTTATACTTACAAAGTGATATTGTTTTCTTGTAATGCAATAACTATTATGATAATATATCATTAATGAATTAAATGTATGAAGTTATCTAATGTATGGAGTTATCTATATAAAGTTAACTTATCTATTTTGGATGTCCCAAAATATATATTTGTACAATTGTTGAACTCTATGTAAAACTATTGTGTGCATGACTTCAAATTGGTTTTTGCACTATTAGATTGAAAGTTACAGATTGTTTTAAACTATCTATGTTGCTATTTAAAGACTACCTTGTTCAATAGTTATATTGTATATGATGAGGACGTTAAAGTGGTTAATCAACTATTAGGAATAAGTAAAACATATCATAGGAACGCTTTATAACATGATTGTCTCGTGAAATGATAAATACCAAGATGGTACTTGGATCATATCTATGAAAGATGAAATCAATTGTATCTCTAAGGCAAAGACAAATGAATTAAATGCTCTCTCTGGTAGAGGTAAAAAGGTATAATATGCAACTATGTGACAGAGGCATAATAATTGCAATGCTTGATATGCATGGTCTAAGGCAGACTTGATTATTTATATTGATTATTGGTTTTATAATCAATGAAGGTTTGTTTTTTCACTGACAGAATAATGAATTTTTTTAGTTTCCCAATGTATATTATAAAGGAGAATGTAAGAATAATGAACATTGTTAATTGTTGTTTAGTTAAAAGTAAATAGTTGTTAGTAGACAGTTACAGAAATAAGTTTTTGATTGCTTCAATTGCAAATGCATATTTCATTCAACAATTGAATCAAAGGAGATTTTGGAGAGCCTCACAATTCACAATTTTGTATTATTTTGTTATTGATAGACGATCTGCAGATCATCATTATTTCTTTTCATGCTCTAAAATTCCTTCAAATTTATTGTTATTTAAAATGAAGATTTACACATTTATTTATAAAGCAGTGAAGAAATTAACCAGCTACAAATAAAATAAAACCACCGAAACTGAATGTATTAACCAATAAAATTAAACTGTAAAAATTTAATATTTACAAATAGTGTTGTGGTCTATGAAAAGTCGATACCAGCACACAGAATAAGCAAAGACATCACACACAATGCAGAAAGTGACAACAGACGCAAGGATGTGTTATGATGTGAAAATCTCTCGATAAAAATGACAATGAAGGTGATTACAACGATCACAGCCTATTGTATATAACCATCACAAGGTTGATCAGGGCAGAGTTTCTCAACCCACATGTGAAAATCAAAAACCACTAATAATAAAACAATTGTTTGCACAACAGTAATTTATACACACAAAAAAACATTAACCCTCTCAAACTATCCCCATTCTGTTAAAACCAAGATTTATGTACCCATATGTGCAAGGATGAGGCCTCTTTACTGATGGCTCTTGTCCACTAGAACAGGGTTGATATTGAATTGTTGCAAGAACCACAGAATGACAATTGTGACAAGATACCCCAAGGACATCACTGTTAGTTATCTTATACCTTCATCAGACAAACAAAGTTGCTTCTCTCTTCACTCTCCTATTTCAATCCATTATTTAGTGTTAGCAACAGCATGATTAAATTCGAAAATAGAAACTATCATTGCTTCCAAGTCCTGGTTTGTAAACCATCCGTCCTAGCTGCTAATGTTTTTGAAGCCCCTAGCAAGGTGTTTGTTTACGATTCTCACAGTGAGATGTTTGAGATTTCAAAATCCCACCTTGTCCAGTGCCAGCTTCTTGATTCTCCTTGTCTTGGATATCTGTCATACTACTTGTATCTCTTTCAGCATCCTTATTCTCTGTAGAAGAGGAAGCCCAGGATTGTCTACTACTGGGAATTGAATCATCATATGTTTGAGAAGCTAAGTAAGTAAGGGCAGTGACAACATCACCAATAAGAGGGCGAGTAGAAGCTTGTTCTTGGATACACATGGCTGCAATAGCTAGAGCTTGATACAAACCACGTGCTGGGTAGCGACCTTCTAGCAATGGATCAGCCATTTGAGGAAACCTATTCCGATCTTTGAACACAGAATGGGCCTGCAATTTCTCATGAATTAGGAACAAAAGTAAAGATAGAAGAAACTCTTGAGAAGATCAAAATGTTGACATGCTTATTAACTCACTAGATATATTATTAGCAATTTTTGAAAATCCTGTCACAACCCAAGCTTACTGAGATGATAAACAACATACCCATTTTACAAGATTGTGCTCTTCATGAGATCTACGATTATCAATTGCCTTTCTTCCTGTAATCAACTCTAGCAAAACAACACCAAAACTGAAGACATCTGACTTCAAAGTCAGTTGGCCTGTCATAGCATACTCTGGAGCACAATAGCCATATGTCCCCATAACTCTCGTAGAGACATGAGTCTTATCCCCAACTGGACCAAGCTTAGCCAGCCCGAAATCAGATAGTTTTGGATGATAAGCCTCATCAAGTAATATATTTGCAGATTTGAAATCTCGATATATTACAGGTGGGTTTGCTTTATCATGCAAATGTTCCAGCCCTCGAGCAGCACCGGCTGCAATTTTCATTCTAGTGTGCCATCCCAAAGGCTTCTTATCAGGTGAGATGCCTAAAAAGGACAGATTTTTTTCAGTCTTCAGTATGACAACATTCGAACTGAAACTCATGAAAACTAGTACTATACCCAGCCCCCAAAGAGACATGAATCCACTCCTGTTGGTTTGAGAGAGGCTCTCAAGCAAACATGAAACCATGTAATTTGGGGGAAACCAATTTATTTCGTTGAAATATAAAAAGTAACTACAACATCAATTGCATACACTTGGATTGACATAACCGTGGCACCATAAATCTCAAATACTTCAAAATCAAATAGGAAATTCTTACATATAGGTAAATCAAAAAGTTCCAATATACTAATTGGCATATCCACATCAGTTGTTGTTATAAATACAAAAAAGTCTTTTCAAGCTACTAAAGCTATGACATCCAGACGACTTGCAATGAAGTGCTTTATTAGATATGAATAAGTATGCTTGAAAGATATAATGCACATCAGTGCGTTTGGTACTGAAACTTACTGAAAAGATGATCTTCCAAGCTTCCCAAGGGCATATACTCATAGACCAAAAGCCGCTGGTCACCATCAGCACAGTAACCAATTAAGGTTACCAGATTTGGATGATGGAGGAGGCTCAACATGAGAACTTCAACAAGGAACTCCCGGTTTCCTTGAAGTCCATTTCTGTCAAGTTGTTTGATTGCAACAATCTGCTATCAATGCCCACAAAACAAGACAAGCACCACCAAAATGTTGAAAGCTAAGTTTTAACACTATTAATTCCAACAATTTGAACCTGCTTTATTTTCTTAAATGAAATTCGCTCTTGATTTATAAAACCAAATTCATTTTTTTGAAGTTAAAGAATCTTGTAACAAAATAGACATCTCTATAAAGAAGTTAAACAGGGCTAAAAATTGGACAATCAACAGAAGCAACTTGCCTGGCCGGTGCTCTCCAGACGCCCCTTATAAACTCGGCCAAATCCCCCTTCTCCTAGCAGATATTCAGGTTTGAAGTTGTTGGTTGCAGTTGCAAGCTCCCGAAATGTAAAAGTGTGAGCAGCAATATTGACATTGGATCCGCGAGTGGAAGAGTTCTTTTCATTCAGATTCTCTGCAAAGTTCCACAAGATCAAATTTACCCTTCAAAATCTAAGGAAATTGTTAAGTCCTAAAATTGCATAATCATGTAATTCTTAATAAGGCCTCGGATACTATTGTTGGCACTCTGGCTTATTTTGTGCATGCATATGTTTTGAATTCACCTTGGCATCAATGGCTGATTATGGCACCTTCCCCTGATTTTGGCTGCATAGTCCGGATTGACCTGATGCTATTTTTGCCTTGCCCGCTTGGCATCCAATTTTATTGAAATATAGTGCCTTACAATTAAGCATGCACCCCACAAACAGGAAAAACAAAAACTAAAAGGAAACAAGCATGCCCAGAGTTCCTATGTTCCATTGATACTCACATTCTGCATTTGCAAAGATAGATACTTCAAAACTCACCCAATTTGACATTACTACACAATTTAAAGACATCAGATTTCCACAATCCATAATATTGTGCAGTGTGTTTCTGGATTACACTGTGTTAAACAAATTCACACACAGTTTAATAATATGCAATGGCGTTTCTGAATTAAACTGTGTGTGAATTTGTTTAACAACTCATAATATAAGTCCTAACTTTTGTATTATTTAGCACAGCTCTAATTCCAACCAATTTTGTTTTCCTACATTTTATCTATGAAGGCTCGCAACAGACTTTAACACAGCCCCAATTTTTTTGTTCCTGAACATTTAGCAATCCAGTTAAGTTTCATCTTTCTCAGATCATGCATATTTATTCTCTTTCACACAGACCCAATCTTCCCCATCTTTTCATTCTGGAAATTGCAGCATTCCACATTTAAATTCCCTTCATATCAGATCATGATTCATGCATATTGTTGGTGTATGATGGATTGAAGTTTTAATTCAAGTGAAGAAATTTTAAAAGCGGAGGAGCTCACCTGTAGAAACCTTTCTGGAATGATGGGAGGAGCGCGAATTGTTTGACTTGCAGTCCTTAATTCCTCTGTTATCCGATGTTTTAGGAGATCTTAAACATTCAAACCAACCCATCACCAAAGCGAGCAGCAAGGGATTGAAAATTTGCCTGTGTTCTTAAACGTTTGTTATGAATGGTTGGAGATTGTTGTGGCATTGAAGGGCAATGCCATCATCCTTGTAAGTAGAACTAATCTTACAGCCGAAAACAGGAGAAGCCAAGTTGTAATCGATGATGTTGTTGTTAAGCAATAAAAAGTTGTAGTTATTTGAAAAGAAAGAGCTGGTCCAATGTGGAAAACTAATATTAGTTGCAACTTGCGACCACAACGGACTGTGGTGCGAGATTAGTGCCCGGTCCCCGCATTGTCCGACATGAGAATGAGAATCATTTGCCTAAAAATCAAAATTAAACAACCATTTTTTTTTTCTTTCTTCAACCAGATAGATACTCCCTCCATCTTAGCCGCTCGCCCTATTTTTTAATCATCACCCTTCCTTGCTCATAGTCGCAATTTATGTAACCAGCTAAGTGGAAGTTTTTGGTTCACATTAGCTTTTCCCTTCTTGTCTTGGAATCTTATCATGACTTGCAAAGCACATGGTAAGGGACCAATCATAAACAAATCTAGATGTAAAGTGGGTGTGAGCCTCAACTTAATAATTCAATGTTTATACAAAGTTTTAATTAGCATGGATATCTTAAGTACATCTACCTTAGAGATATCAAAGATATCAATTTTCAAGGCGTTTATATTGAGATTGTCATTTAAAAGAGATAGGTGCCTCGATATAGATAGATGTATTTAAAATATCTATGCTAGTCTTTTCTCTTTTTATTACCCACCTTGGGCAGTACTATTAATCTATTAACACTAAACCAATCAAGACAGAGGATTATTTTTCTTCAAGATGATAAAATTTTAACAAAAAATCATTGAAAAATGATTTATCTCTATTGAATTGGCTAAAAAAAAAGACCTCTTCTTTGCGGATTGTCGGAGTGTGCAACAAACACCTATAAATGTGGAGAGAAATTCAGTTTGAGGGGAGGATGTGCCATGTAAACAAATTATGAACACTAATCTTATCTCCCATTTAATTTTTTACTTCATTACCTAAACTTCAAATTTATGAGTTTTTGAGTGGATTGACAGGTGGGGGGGAAAATCCATCGAGAGGAATGGCGCTGCGTGGTGAACGGAAGGCTGCGCACTGCCTGTGAGGGCACGCGCATGTCGTCTTTCTCTCTGCATGTGCAGGTTTTTTTGCCTTTTCAAGTGGCGGCTCTCGGCTGGGGGGTGTTCTCTACTTTCGGGGTGTTTTGCTTTTCTTTTTTTCTCGGTTTTTGCTCTTGCTGCGGATTTTGCCGGAGGGACTGGTGTTGGGTGAAAGCGGGTTTTGTTGTCAAGGCTGTGTGTAGGGTTTGGTGTGGGGTGTGGAGGAATGGCAAGGGTTTCAAAAAGCTTGGTGTCTGCTAGTGTGAAGCGGTCTCAGGGTTTACCTGAGGATTCCTCTTTCGTGGGTGAGAGCTCTAAGCTTAAGAAAGTGAATGGCTGTTTGCCGCGGAGTCTTGATCGTCCGGTGCTGGTTATCTCTCCTGAATCGGTACAAGAGGACATATCTTACTAGAGCCATCATGTTCTGATTTGTAAGTTCCTGGGTATTCGTATCCCTCTCTCGACGTTGGAGGCTTGGATTCGCCGATCCTGGCAGGTTGAGGGTGATTTTGATATTGTGGTGGTAGCGAATGGTTATTTCATGGTTGATTTTTCTTGTATTTCGGATCGCAATTGCGTTTTTGAGGGAGGGCCGTATTATTACAAACATGTTGGTTTGTTCATGAAGCCCTGGCATGGAGGTTTTAATGCGGCAGAGGATATGCCTTCTCGAGTTCCTGTGTGGGTTCATTTGCCCCGGCTACTACTGGAGTTTTGGAAGGAGGACATTCTGCTCCAGATTGCAGCTCTGCTGGGGAAGCCGGATGCCATCGCTCAGAATACTCTGGATAAAAAGGTGTTTTCCTTTGCTCGTATTTGTGTTGAAATTGACCTAAACAATCCATTGCCGGATTCTTTAGAAATTTGTCTTGGCTCTGCTTCGTGGATTCAACGGTTAGATTATGAATCCCTCCCTTTTCGATGTCGCTTCTGTCATGAGTATGGACACCTTCAGCACCAATGCCCTCAGGCACCCAAAGCTACAGGGGTTTCTTCTCCTCCTTCATCAGAGCCTTCGGTGGAGAAGGGGGATAAAGGCAAGTCACCTGTGGCTGAGGGTGGGACCGATAAGGATGGCTTCATTCCTATTAAGCCGAAGGCTAAAGGAAGGGGACAGAAGCGAGCCTACAAAGATAGACAAAGTGATCAGGTATCCAATCGTTTTGAGGTCTTGGATAATCAGGCCTTGGAGGAGGGGTTTCCTGTTGAGTTTCCTTCTGGGGCCTCTGGTATGGATACAGGGCTGGAGCAGGCGATTGTTGTTAAGGGTTTTTCTCCAGCTTTGGAATAGGGGAATTCTGGGCTTCATGGTGCCTCTGCAGATCTGCAGGATGACATTATACTAGCTGATTTAGCTAAGGAGGTGTTGCCTGCTAGTAAGGGGTGGGGATCATCTCATGTTCTGGGGGTGTTGCAACGCCCTCTTAAGAGGGGTCATCTTGAGAGTTCATCTAAAAGCTGGTCGTAAAAAGGATGTGGACAAGCTTAAATCCACTAGGGATTTGTTGGTGGAATCTGGGTCGGTTAGGACCATTGATGCCCTTTTCTCTCCACCTTCCTCATGATCATTCTTTCTTGGAACGCAAGGGGTTTGAATAGCACCCCCCGTCAAAAGGCTATTCAGGATTTGATTGTGGTTCATTCTCCAGATATCTTTTGCGTTCAGGAGACTAAGCTTCAGGTGGACTCCATGCTTCACTATGCTCCTCGTATTTGGGCTTCTGGTCAATGTTAATGTATTGGTTCTAAGGGTAACTCTGGAGGTCTGGCTTTTTTCTGGGATCCACGTAAGGTTGTTCCTCGCTGGTGGATTTCTAGTCATTCCTCTATTTTTGTGGTGGCTTCAGTTTTGGAGTCTGGTGAGACTATTCTGGTTAGTAATGTGTATGCTCCGATTGACATCTGTGGTAAAATTTAGCTTTGGGCCCACATCAGGTTTGTTCGGTCCTGTGTGCCTTTTCTTCCTTGGATCTTAGTTGGTGACTTCAATTCTATGTTGTGTTTGGAGGAGAAACGAGGAGGGCTGCCTAGGCTTGGTCCCGCTTCAGATCTTTTTCGGGCAAATGTGGATTCTCTTGCTCTTGTTGATGTTAAACCCTCTAATGGTATTTTCACTTGGAATAATAGACGGAGTGGTCCAGAGGCGATTTTTGAGCGACTGGACAGATTTCTTGTTTCTAGTTTTTGGATGGGCGGTTGCATGGTCACTTGCTCTGAGATTCTTCATTGGTGTGGCTCTGATCATTGGCTAATTAAGTTTTCTGCTTCTTCTTTTCCTTCTCCAAAGAATCCTCCTTTCAAATTTTAGCTTATGTGGCTCCGTGATCCGTCCTTGTATGACCTGGTTGCCCAATGGTGGCGGGACGAGGCCCCTGCATATGGTACAGCTATGTATTGTCTTGTTAAGAAGCTGCAATTTATCAAGTATCACCTTAAGCGATGGAATAGGTCATGTTTTGGCAATCTTCGGGCCAACAAAAGGGAGGCGCAGGCTCATCTTGCTACTATTACTTGTCAAATTCGTGATTTGGGTTTTTCGGAGGATCTGGGACATGCTGAATCCTAGGCTTTGAAATTGGTGGAGGAGTGGGAGCTTCGTGAGGAGATTTTCTAGAAACAAAAGGCTAGGATAGATTGGCTTCAAGAGGGTGACAGGAATACTGCTTTCTTCCATCATTCTGTGCAAGTTCATCAAAATAATTGTTATATTTCTTCTCTGGTTAACTCTGAGGGTCTTTCTATTTCCTCGCAACAGGCATTGTCTAGAGAGGCTCGTTAGTTTTATTCTGCCCTATTTACTAAAGACTCACCTCATGCTGAGGCTGATGAGAATATGATCCTTGCTTACATTCCTTCTTTGATCTCTAATGATTTGAATGCTTCTCTTACTCGTCCAATTTCCTTGTCTGAAGTGGAGGAGGTTGTGTTTGGGATGAATAAGGGGAAAGCTCCTGGCCCTGATGGTTTTCCAGTTGAATTTTTCTAGGAGTTTTGGGATATTGTGAAGCTGGATTTGTTGGAGGTTGTTCGGGAGTCTCTCCATAGTAAGCAGATGCTATGGGCTCTGAATGCTACTTTGTTGGTTCTCATTCCTAAAAAGGAAGGTGCTAATAGGCTTGAATTCTTTAGACCTATTGCGCTTTGTAATGTGGTGTACAAGATTATTACGAAATTGATTGCTGAGAGGCTTAAATAGTGCTTGCCCGTTATCATTTCTGAGGAGCAAGGAGGATTTGTGGCAGGCTGGCAAATTCTGGATGGGGTGGTTGTAGCCTCTAAGGTCATTCATTCCATGGCGACTTATTCGGAATGGTCTATGTTCATCAAGTTGGATATGGCCAAAGCTTACGATAGAGTTAAATGGAGTTTTCTTCAGAAGATTATGTTGGCCTTTGGTTTTTCTTCGGATTGGGTGAGTTGGACTTTGAGTTGTGTGACTTCCTCCTCCTTTTTGGTTATTGTGAATGGTGAACCTTCTGAGCCTTTTGGTGCTACTAGGGGCCTTCATCAGGGGGACCCGCTCTCTCCTTATCTGTTTATCATTATGGCAGAGGGGCTAAGTCACTTTCTTAAATGTAAGGTCTCCCAAGGCTTGATTCATGGTTGGCAGTGGGGCTTGGGTCTGCCAACGATTTCCCATCTCCAGTTTGTGGATGATACTTCTCTTATGGGGTTGGCTCGTATTCGAGAAGCTGAATCTTTTAGGCAAGCTTTGGATATCTACCTTGCTGCTTCGGGCCAGAAAGTCAATGAGCAAAAGTCTTCTATTTTCATTTTTAATATGCCTCAAGCTATCCAACGGCAGATTGCAGCTATTTTGTGGTTTCAAATTGGGTCTCTTCCCTTTATCTATTTGGGTATTCCTCTGGCTGTTGGGCGTCAGCCTAGGTCCTCCTGGCAGATGTTGCTTGACAAGCTGGGGCAGAAGGTAACTCATTGGACTCATCGATGGTTATCTGCAGCTGCTAGAGTGACTCTTCTCAAGTCAGTTATCTAGGCCCTTCCTATCTACAGATGCTTTGTTCAAGTGGCCCCTATGTATTTCCTTAGGGCTTTTGATGCCCTCTCTCGTCAATTCCTTTGGAGTGGTAACTTACTGTCTACTAAGTGGAGCCTTCTTAAGTGGGATTCTGTGTGTAGACCAAAGCAGGAGGGTGGTCTTGGTTTACGCTCTGCTATTTTGAATGGGCAAGTTCTTGCTACTAAGCTTTACTAGCGTTGGTGTACCAATCAGCATCAGTTATGGGCCCATATTCTCACCCATAAGTATCTTAGGGGTGCTGCTTCTTGTGAAGTCCCTCGCTATCCTTCAGAGGGGAGTGGTTCTATGATTTGGCACACTTTGAAAGCTGGGGCTCAGTTGATTAAGCGTGTGCTTTTTTGGATCTGTCACTCGGGGTCACAAACTCTTTTTTGGTTAGATTCTTGGGATGGCTACCCACCTATTCTCTCTTCTCTTCCTCACCTTCAGTCTCTTTCTGAGGTTTTTACTGCGGCTGGCTGGGATACCGTTGAACATTATAAATTTGCACAATATTGTGGTTTGGCTGTAAGCTTTCGTTGGAAACTTCCCTCTGAGTGGCCTCCTGGGGGGGTCTGAGGAGGATAGGTGTGAGCTTGCTTAGCTTTTGGCTTCCCGTGCTTGTAATTCTTTAAAGGGACCCGATGTCTTGGCTTGGGATGGTCTTGATTTATCTAGGAAGTACTTTGTGTCTGCTGGTTATAAGCAGCTTGGTAGGTAGTTGTTTGGGTCTATTGAGGTCCCTTGGTGGAAGCACGTCTAGCACAAGTTGTCGTGGCCCAAATGCAATTTTTTCTTGTGGCTAGTTGCTCATAACCGGTGCCTTACATGGGATAATTTGTGTAAGCGTGGTTTCCAAGGCCCTTCTATGTGTGTTTTGTGTCATAACTATGAGGAGAGTGTTTCTCATCTCTTCTTCCAATGTCCCTATGCTAGGGAGATTTGGCATTTTTGGTGGAGGGTGTGGAATATACCCTGTTGGCATGTCTCCTCCCTGGCTGAGTTTGTGGATCGGTGGGGCAAGGCCCCTGTTTCTACTTCCTTTCTTCAGGCTGCTTGGGCTATTGGCCCCTCCTTTATTATGTGGAACCTTTGGTTGGAGCGAAATCGTCAGATTTTTTAGGAGGTGCTGTTGGTGGCCCCTCGCTTGTGGTGGAAAATTTTGCATTCTTTGGGGGAAACTGTTGCGGCCAAGTGTGATCTTACGGCATCAGTGGACCCTGGTGATGTTGGTTGTTGTCACCGTCTTCATCTTCCACCTCCGCAACGTCAGCTCATGCGCAACAGATGTAGACATCCTACCCCGAAGGTGAATAGGGAGGGGAGATGGTCTCCTCCGCCTCAAGGTACTCTAAAAATCAACATGGACAGCTCTTCTCATGGAAACCCTGGGCATGCTGGAATTGGTGGTGTTGGTCGAGATAGCTCTGGAGAAGTTCAATTTATCTTCTCTGTTTATAAGGGTCTTCATACTAATAATCTTATGGAGGCTCAGGCTATTTTAACGGCTGTGGAGCGTGGAAGTCAATTGGGGTGGCAGAGGATCATATGTGAGTCTGATTCCCAGGTGGTGGTGAACTTGTTGAATAGGAGGCATTTAGATAATGTCAGTTGGCATTTGGCTTTGATTGTTGGCCAGATTCTTAACCTTTGTACTTCGCTGGAGTATGTTACTTTTACTCATATTCCTAGAGAATGGAATAGTGTCGCTGATTGTTTGGCTAAATGGGCTTCTGAACATATTCATGATTAGAATTTGATGGACCGCGGTTGTTTACCCCCGGATCTGTCTCAACATCTGGCTCACTTAGTGGAGCTTGATAGGGCTTTGTAATTTTCTTGCTTTGTTCTTCTTCTCGTTTTAATAAATTTTTACCCCTCCTTCATGTTAAACTTCAAATTTACTTTTTGTCAAAGGTACAAAATCCTTATTATTTAATAATACTATTAATAATATTATTAATATCCATTATTAACACTTCTTCATATATTATCTTAATTGATATTATAATATTATAATAATAATATTGTATAATAATATAATAATAAGCATAAACATAAACATAATATAATATAACAATATAATAAAAACAAAAATATTATATAATACTATATAAAAATATAATAATAATATAAATATATTATTATCATATTTATAATATAAAAATTGTTTATTATCAATAAATAATTAATTATACTATTTCATTAATATTTAAACTATTTTTTTTTAATAAATTATACTATAAATATTACAATTTTGTTATAATATTTATATTGGCTTTAAAAAAAATTATTTGTTTAACATTATTGGAATCCAATTTGTCTATACAACAAATATTTATTCTAAGAAGAAAATTAAGTCAAATATTATATCAATTAATATTATACTATATTATAATACTATAATATCAATTAAGATAATATATCAAGTGTTATAATAAATATTAATACTATAATTAATATTATTATTAATATTATAACTATAAATAATATTATTATTAATATTAAAAATTAAAAATTTGAAGTTCACCTAATGAATTAAAAATTAAAACTAAAACACAACTATAATTACAACTAAAACACATACTGTAATTACAACACTACAAGGCAAGTACTCGCCACTACGTGGCACTTGTTAATAATAAAGTAATAATTTATCAATAAGATTCCAATTTTTTTCCAAAACACACAGGTTGATATCTCTCAACATCTTTTAGATAGATGTAGTCTCTTCTCTTTTTAGTAATAATTGATCAATAAGCTCCAATTTCTTTTTCCAATTTAAAATATTGACCATCTTATTGATTACTAATTAGTCTGGGAGGACAAGGACTAACAATAGGTCCCATATTAGCTAATTTTCTTAGGATTTTTTTTTGCTTATTGATCTCGTAAATTTTCCCATATTAGCTAATTTTCTTAGGATTTTTTTTGCTTATTGATCTCGTAAATTTTTATGCCGAGACACTCACAACAAGGGAAACATTCAATAACCACTAATTTTTTTTAAAAAATAGCAAATAAATAAAATAAATATCAATACATGGTGGTAGGGGATCATAATGAAACACCACAATAAATACACCACTAAACCAACTCTCACAAAGATGCTTTTGCTATTTTAAACCAAAATGCCAAGAATAAGAAATGAAAAGTAGACATATTTGTATTAAAATTGATTCCATAATTCCAACCCCTCTTCATCTACAACTTAAAATTTAACTCTTAAATTATAACTACATTATTTGAGGAAAAATTTCCAAATTATACATTACAAAATTAAAGATAGTAAGGTAGTTTTATTTCAAAACTATTTAAAAACTATTTTTATTTATTTACAATTATTTTTACTATTATAATAAATTTACTAACTTAAAAATTATTGAAATTCTCATATAATTTGATAAATAAAATAATAAATTCAATACTTGTAATATTTTTTAAATAATTATTTATTCTATTTTGTTTTTCAATAATAAATACAACAAATCATAAAAAAATATTCTAAGTTTTAAAAGATAAATGAAAAAAAAAACTTTGATTTTTACTTCACCAATTATTATTTTTTCTTTATTAATTTTTAATATATCAATATTTAGTTTAGTGCATTTAACTCATATTTATTTTATTTTTATTCAAAGAGTTATTTTATTTTGTTTTATTTTTAACAAATTTTAACTTTGTATTTATTGGTCCACATCTTATATTATGAAAATATGTTTGTAACATTTCGCAATTTATTTATTCGAGGGTGACAAATTTTTAACCTCAAAGCCCACACTATCAATTCTATTTAATAATTAGTAAATATCTAAATGTATGTAATTAATGTTATTAATGATATTATTAATAATTATAATATACTATTAATTACTAATATAAATTATTATTGTCCAAGGAGTTGAGTTTAATTGATTAAAGCATTAGGTTCTCTTTGTGGAGACTAATTTCAAATTTCCATAGGGGTATCTAATGTGGAATAACTCTTCAATAGGTGATTTCTAACCAAATTAGTATTTTTAACCAAATGTTCACTTGTTGTCACCTAACAATATTTTTTAAAAGTGACATTTTTGCTACATATTTTATTTATTATTAATTTTTTAATGTGAGATTAATTTTAATTTAGGCATAGATTTATTGCAGCATAAATTTTAAATTTTTATGTATATATCTAAATCAATTTATTTATTTTGTTGGAACAAGGACATCGTAGTGCATAGATATTTTTCAGATATTTTTCTCTATTTTCTATTTTTCCATGTGTGTGGAACAAAGATCTTGATGTTTGGTCAAAAACTTATGTTCATACTTTTTGGAAAGCTTATTTTGACAGCTACGATCTTGTAAAATCTCATGTCCTAGTGATTCAATTTGATGGTCCAACCCAGGCTTTGAAACATTAATTTTTGTAAAGTGAGAAAAAATATCATGGAAATGATGTACCTTCAAACGATTTGAATGTAAAAATATTAAGAAAATAAAAAGGGACATTCGAATGAAGGTCCTCACCTTCATTCAAAGGTGTTTTTCATTTTTTCTTTCCTTGGGCTCATTTTTTTGCCTTGTGACACAAGTGGGACACACTATTATGGGTTCACCCCCCATACATTCATTATGCACCCTAATTTTATCATTCCCATGTTCCAAGTCACCCTAACACTAAACACATTTGTTTGTTTAATTTCTATGTACTTATTTTTAAAGGAATTCAACTACATTCATTTATCACCACAAAACATCAAGGAAATATCATTCACATTTAAGGAGCATGCTAGGACACATTTCCATTAGAGTGCTAGAATGAACCTAGATCTACATTATCATCTTAGAAGCATTTGCATGGTTGAAGCTTGTTATTTTTTATTATTGGAACAACTATAAATTTAGTCTTTTTCTAAGGGTTGACCTAGGAGAACTTGTTCCCTAACGAGTTGACAACCATCTAAAGGTATTCATAAATGCTAAATAATAGAGAAAATAGAGGTAAATTTGGTGAATTATAGAGAAAGAGTACAAAATCAATATGAACATATTCATCTGGTAGAGGACAAGTTTGTAAACGTGGAAGTGATCCAAGGGTGTAGACTTGACCCAAACAGAGGCTTGAGTCTTGCATAAAAATTGAGGTGACATACAAACAAAAAGGTACTAATGCTAGACTAAAGAGGATTTAGGTTTTAGAATCTCCATCAAAGTCATTATATTTAGTCATTGAGCTAAGTATGTCTATTTGCCTCACATTTACTTTTCTAAATTAACATGAAATTTAAAATTACATATGCCTACAAATATCATTGTTTTAATCTAGGTCAATTATGCTTATATGCTTGCATTTTATTGGATTAGTCTAGATGAAGTTTAGGCAATTTTATTTTCCTTTACATTTTGGTGACCTTGTTTGATGTTATATGAGCTAGTTTACTCCTAGTGTTTTCTCTTCAATTTTAGGCTTTTTAGATCTTCCTTATTCTAATTTTTATATCTCGTTTTAGATTTGATTTTACTTTTTCCCATTTACTTCATCTATACATTTCCCTTCTAGGTTTTGGTGTGCTTGTTCACATATCTTATCTTTCACCCACCCTTACACTAGCTTTAGGGTTTACATCTTACACTTGCTTTAGATCTAATTTAGGATTGATTTTCCATTATACATTCGATCTCATACCATTTACCTACATCTATTAGGGTTTTGAGTCTTTCTAGTGCTCTTGTGAACCCTACACTTCTCGTCCTTAGATAGATCCATTTTTTACATTCTGGATTCTCATGGCCCTCTATCCTTAGCATATATTCATGTTTTCCTCACTGATTTTGACATGTTTACACATTTTTTAACATATAATCGACCTCAAGTTCTTGATACACTTATGAATTTTCTTCACATAAAGGATATCACATTATCTGTGAAAGCATTATTCATCAAATATGTTCCTTTTCTTCATTTACGGATTTGGTCATCACTTTTCCTCCTCTATCAAATACCCACGTTACTATACCCCTCCATGGTCCTTATATATTGCATACTCCTTTTATGGAGAGTAATAGTAGTGTGCTTCATTCTAATTGTATACTACACTTGAGTGCTCATCTTTCCTTCATATGATCCATTTCATGATATATCTAATGTGGAGGATACACATGACATATTTATATCTTCTATTTCTATGAATGATACATCATATGGTTAAGGTGCATCTCATGACATGGTTGAAATTTATGATACTCTCTACACATCATATTATGATTTCCATGCTTTAGATCACATGCAATGTTTGATTCCATTATCACTTTTCATACCTTAATCACACCACCAATTCATTCAACAACTAGGCATACTATTGAAGATTTTAACCCCTATTGCAGTTGACCAATAGACTAGGATGATGAAAACATAAGATTGTGTATGCAGATAATAGTCAATAGCACTTGCAAAACCTATCTAACATGTATAGAAGCAAATGGAATAGTATGCATCCACAAGATTACATAAGACACAAAGATTTCTGTGGGAAACCCTTATGGGAGAAAACCCACCACCAAAGGATTTTCACAGTTATATTATTTAGAATCAATACTAGTTCAATAAAACAAGGTCTTTGGATTATTACAGTCTCAATCTATAATACATCCTTATTCTATAATCACTCTAGTTGTCACATACCAACAACATACAAATGTCTTCAATGTCTAACAAGTGAGTAACTAAGAGTAACCTTGGCTCATCCACACAATTGACATATATATATATATATATATATATATATATATTCATGGGAATACCAACCATCTAACTATCCAATCAACTTGTGGAATGCCAAGAGTCATGCAACTATAATTTGACCATACATGACATCAACATAATACATAAGTCACCAAGTGTGGTGTATCCATGTGGATAGTCACCTTGTACACTCTGTTGTTGCACACTATGAATCAATAGTTACAACTTCAAAAATATCAGCATATGTGTATGTTTTTAGTATAGCTACCACTACTAAATCCTCACTTGCGGTAACTCACACAACATAACATTACTCTTAACTTCTTTCAATACCTTGTGCCATCTTCTAGAATATTATCCTGCTCTCAAATTGTGTTACATAATTTCTAGTTTTGTCACAAGTGCTCCTATATCACTAATCGTGCTCTAGAAAAAACACTAAAATTATATATGGTTGTGAGTTATTCATCTAGATGACTTGTGGTTACTATCACAACACCACCACATATGAACCAATGTATATGATATACTACAAAACCTAAAAAATTCACTACATTTCACTACAACTAAGTATGTTGATGTTTCTCTTCCTACAAGAACTATAGGTGAATATCACCCATGTCCTAAAATTCTCCCACTTGATATTTACCACAAGAGAAAGTGTGAACCCAAGAAATTAACCTCATGCTTGGGAATGGGACAAACCCATTCCATCCCTACACCACATGAATTTCGTAGTACTTATAGGTTTTGTTAAATAATTTGTAGCATTTACCTGAGTATCAACTTTCTCCATTTGGACCTTCCCGCTCTCAACCATCTCCCTCAAAAAATGATACTGCACATCAATATGCTTGGTCCTATCATGGTAAATAGGATTCTTGGCTAGACAAATTACACTCTATGAATCAGACTTCACCATTGTTTGATTCTTAAAAATAATACTGCTACTTAATCTCTTCAACATATTGCTTCTTGACAAGCCTGTGATCTAGCCGTATATTATGCTTCAATAGTTGATAGGGAAACCATCTTCTACCTCTTTCTCATCCAACTTACTACTCCACCATAATAATAAACACATATCCACTTGTAGACCTCCAGTTGTCAAGATCTATAGCCCAATTTAAATAAAAAAAACCCTTGCACACTTAACACTCTCCTATATCATTAGTACCATGATAAGTCAAGCAATAATCTAGAGTTCCCTTCAAGTAATTGAACACTCTCTTCACATATGTCCAATATTCTTTACTTAGCTTTGCCATGAACTTAATTAGAACTCCCATTTCTTGGGTAATGTTTGGTCTTGTGTAGACCATCACATACATGAGACTTCCCACCATGCTTTCATAAGAAACCTTATTCGTGTCCTCCACATTCTCCACAAAATTAGGAAATTGTTCTAATCTTAGGTTAGTGCCAACTGGTAGGGGTGAACTTACCAGGTTAGTGTCCTACATTCCAAACTTTTGAAAGACTATTTCAAGATACTTCCTTTGGTTTAACCATTGTTTCCTATCTTTCTTATACCTACATATCTCCATGTACCTAGTATGTATCTAGTAACTCCTCGGTCCTTCATATCAAACTTCTTAGGCAACTGAGTTTTATGTTCCTAAATTAATTCTTTAAATCTTCAATAATAAGAGTATCATCAACATATAAAATAATGCTCAAAATATGACCATTTACCTATTTAAAGTATACTCAATAATTATCATCACTTCTTACAAAACTTAATTATAGCATGTGTGTCAAACTTTTGGTTCCACATTCATGGGGACTACCTTAATCCATACAGAGACCTTTTCAACTTATAAACTAGTTTCTCTTTACCTTTCACCTTGTACCCCTCGGCTTGTTCCATGAATATTTCCTCTAATTCTCCATGCATGAATGTTGTCTTAACATCCATCTGCTCAATGTCCAAACCAAGTGTCATAGCAATAGATAACATCATCCTAATGGAATTAAACTTATCAGTAAGGTAAAATATCTCATCAAAGTCTATCCCCTTAACTTGGGAATATCCATTTCCACCAACCATGCCTTGTACCACTCAAGTGATCTCCATCTACTCTAGATTTATTCTTGAACACCCACTTGCAACCAATAGATTTCCTATCCTTAGGCAAATCAACCAAATTCCAAGTCTTACATTGCTTAATTGCTAACATCTCCTCATCCATGTAATTCTTCTAAGACTTTTCTCTTTGGAAATGAGACTCTCTTCCATAGAACTTGGTTTAGAGAAAATACACAACAACAATATAGTGGACTATACCTCTCAAGTGAACTTCATTGGCTTATAGACCTTCTCACAACTATTGATGAAGAATCTCCTGTCACATCTACACCCTATTCTTCTTCAAAGTTTGCACTAGATGTGTTTGCCTCTTCTTCTCCCAAACTATCATGCCAACTTTGATGTTTAGTTTTAGATGCATCTTGTTGCTCCAATTTTATTTCAAAATGCACTTCTCCCTCTCATTCTCCTTTGACTATTATTCCTTGAGCAAGGCTCCAAGTTCCCTAAATGTAACATCCCTTGAGTAGAGAATATTCAAGGATTCCAAATTTCAAAACTTGTATTCTTTGACATTCTCACCATAACCGATGAAAATACATCTTTTGGCCTTAAAATACAACTTGGACCACCTCTCCTTAAGCACATAAACAAATGCCTCAAAACCAAACACTCACAAATGTGTTGCCATTGGTTTCCTTCCATTCCACATTTCATATGGCATCTTGTTTTTCAACATGGAAGTAGGAGACCTATTTTTCAAGTAGCATGCGATGCTCACTACCTCTACCCAAAACTCCTATCCTAGACCCACACTACTCAACACTTCTACCTTGATCAAGAAAGGGTATATTCAACCTTTTAGCCACTCCATTCTATTGTGGTGTGTATGGGGTAGTCATTTGCTTCACAATTCTAACATTTTTACAAAATACATCAAAATCTTTAGAGTAGAATTCACTGCCATTATCTATCCTAAGCACCTTTATTTTCTTACTAGCCCAATTCTCAACAAGATATTTGAAATCCTTAAACTTGAGAAACACCTTAGATTTCTTCCTAAGAATATATATCCAATAATACCTAGAATAATCATTAGTAAATGACAATTATTATAGAGACTTACCAATGGATGGGATATCGATGGGACCAAACACATCATTGTGTATCACCTTCAAAGTCTCATTTTCTCTAGTGATTCCTAAGTTGAGTCACACTATATTATATTTTTCAAGTACACAATGCTCACAAAAAGTCAATCTCAATGTAAAACAATCAACAAGACCTTCCACCATATCTTTGTTTAGCAAGGTTTTTAAGACTTTCTCACTTAGGCAACGCAACCTAAGATGCCACAACAACCTTGATTCAAATGTAGTTACATTAGCACAACTAGATAATATTGATACATCCAACCTATATAAAGTACCATGTCACACCCATTTGGCAAGAACCAAATTACCTCTAGCTAATCTATAACCTTTTCCATTGACATGAATTCCTAAGTTAGCCATTTTAGATGTAGACATTAGGTCTTTAGCCAAACTTGGTATATGTAGTACATCCGAGAGTGTCCTTACTCTACCATCCATGAAGGCAACTTTCTCTTTTTGTGACCATCTTCAAGGAATTTTTATCACCAAGGAATACATGCCCTTCATTTCTCTTAGTATATTCTAAGTACCACTCCCTATGAGGTGTCATATGAAAAGAAGCAATTGAGTTTATCAACTAGAAATCATCACCAATAGTGTTAGAAAAAACAAATACATCACTACTATACTGAGATCAATGTCAAATGACGTGTCAAAGAAATAATTCTTCTTCTTGGACTTATATTCCTTTATGCGACCCTTCTTTCCATTGTTCCAACATTTTAATTTAGACTTACCTAGAGATTTAGACCTATCATTACCCTTAGACTTCTTATTTCCTATCTTCTTCTTACCTTTCTTTTCCATATACCTACCCTATACCATAAGGGATTAAAAAAATTACCATCCATGGACCTTTTCCTAATTTCTTCACTTAACAAAATACCAATTACATTTTCCAGAGCTTTAGTGACACAACATTACTGCTAATCAAAATTACAAGGTTTTTCCACGAACTTGGTAAGGAACAAAGTAACATAATGCTTTTTATCCTTGTTAAAATTTTTCATGAACAACAAACCTACCCAAGCCCAAGTGACTATAAGCTAATAAAAAATCTAGATGAATAGAATAATGTTATTCTATATTCAATATTATGAGACAAGTTAGAAAGAGTAACTTACAAATATATAGGCCTCTTGGATGCATGAATCAAGGAGATGACATGTCCAAGAGGTATGAGTTAACTATCAATCACTCTCAAATAAAAGTTGAGCTCACTCAGTCTAACTAAGATGAGGTGGAACCTAACTACAGTCAATCAAGGATTGATGAGGCAATGGTGGCACTTGTGTACCCTAAGTCAAGGTGTTCACATGTCATTATTAGCTACTTAGGTGAGAATAATTAAATATTCCAAATTATCCTAAGTGAACTTATTAAATAGGTGTAATATCACACTTAGGATAGAACATATTCAAAGTGAATAAAATATTACAACACCCCCATAAGTGTAACTTAGGAGAAATTAAAAAGAGAAAATAGGTCCTAGCAACTAGGCCATGTTAGGTACTGTTGATGTGGTTTTTGACACACCGACTTACCTATGCACCATGAAACATGCAAGAATAACAAAGGTTCCCCTACTTGGAAGGTGATTAGCCTCAAGAGTCTTTAGTGAATTGATGAGAGGTTCACCAAAATCCCTTAGCTGAAGAGTGTTTTGGCTGGTCCATTCATGAAAAAAGGAGTTTACTTAGTGATATCTTAATTACTTTTAGCCACACAAACACTTTTTTCAACCTTTAAACTGAATTGTGATTTGTTTAATTTCCCACAATTAATTTTTATCATTAAAATTGCTTTGCAAATGTTTAAAAACTTCAAAACAACAATCTGCCTACTAAAAATTAGAATTTTAAACATGGAATTTGAATGATTTGTGCATTAGAATTTGTTTATTCTAACATTATTTAATTTTGATTTTTAGGACAACAAGGAACTTCATTAAAATATGCAAAATCTAACCGCATGGAAGTCAGAAAATTAGCTCAAATTTCTACCTTATAAAAATAAAATTTATCATTAAAATCGTACTCCACCACTAGTATAAAAAATACAAATAGAAAGGGGAAGGAAGAGAAAAGGGAAAAGAAAAAAATAGAAACATATCCCTAATCTTCTCACATGCCATTCGACAAATGGATGAATTTGACTCAACTAATCTTTGTCAAACTTGTTTTTGTAATCCCAATGTGAGATAGTACAATCTTCAAAGAAAATGTGTGCATGAATGTTAGTGAGTTTCAGCTTGCACAAATATATTTAGTCAACCACACAAAACACCCTACCATCAACATCACATTAGTGGTATAAATACATGTGGATATTCATTATTTATTAAATTAAACATGTAAGATTGGATGGAAAAGAAATAGATTTAGAGTTTAGAAAACACCATTGAATGGAAGAAAATAGAGCAAAAATAAAGAATTTGTATTCAAAATCAAGGCTTCCAAACCCTAATGGGTTTTCCAATGTGATACAATGAACAACAAACAAGTTCACATAAGTAGATTTAGATTGGAACGCCAACACTCCTTCCCTCCAAAAACTCACAAAATGACAAAAAGACTCTTCAAAAATAAAGGGTCATGGGTTATCTCTTAACATTCTTGCTTGATGAAGACAGATTGCAGATCCTTAAGAGTGGTTTGTGGTTCTTTGGTAGATCTTGCTTGTTTATCAAGAGTTGGGAGCCAGGGTTGGACCTTGGAAAAGTTTGCTTTGACAGGGTGCCAGTTTGGATAAATCTCCCAGGGTTACCTCTTGAATACTGGGATGAGGAAGTTTGGGCAGCCATTGCAGGCTCCATGGGGGATCTCATCAATGTTGATGAGATGACCAAATACAGGAAAAGATTTACCCATGATAGACTGTGTGTCAATACTTTTGTTGACAAAGTACTCCCTTCTTCTTACACGCTTTCTTCAAGATTGGGTGACTGGATGCAGAATATCATCTACGAGGAATCTCAAGTGATGTGTCTTAACTACCACAAGTCAGGACATGCTTTTGCAGGTTGCGGGATTTCTGATCAGTAAGTCAAAGACACGGTTAAAACTAATTCTAAGGTTTGGAAGGCTCCTTCAGTGGCAGAAGTCAGACATGAGCAATGTTTACAGGAAAGTAACAACGGGGAGCCCACTGATGCTGATTCTCCCTCTACAAAGCAATGTACCATCCCTTCTATGCTAGTGAGCAGTGGGATTTATTCTAAATCTTTTCGTACTGTTTTAGGATCTGTTATTAAACAAAGCTCTTTAACGAGGTTTGGGTTCAAACCACCTTGAGTGGTTCTTTTGTGTTGGTTTGCTTGGTGCCTTTCTCACCCCCTGCATGGGGTGTTGTGGCTGGTCTTTTGTCTATTCTCTTGTGGGCCTGGTCCTTCTAGTGAGCTTCATTGTTGGCTAGTCTCATGTCTTGTGAGATTCGCAACAGCTGGTTCTATTGGTGTTGTCTTGGCTATTTGGGTTAGGTTTTCTCCTTGTGTGGCTTGTTTCTTTTGCCTTTTTGGCTTTTTGTAATGGGTTCGGGCCCTTCCCGGTTATCTTTATCAAAACATTCTACCCTTTCCCTCCATTTGCTTCTATTTGTTTTCAAAACAATTTGAATCCTTGATTCGTATTTCCATGATGCTTGTTGAGGCCAATTTCATGCTTCCTCTTGTTCAAAAATATTTCACATCTCCATCTTTAAAACAATCTGCATTTTTACCAAGTCTCTTCCATTTCACTTTGCCCCCTACCATGCTTGCTTTGACATGATTGCCTTATTTGCATTCTTCATGGGATTTTGAATCACACACATTTTCCCTTTTGAAAATACATGAATCTCCTACTGGAAAATGAATTTGATAATGTGAAAACTACCCCTAACCGCACAATCATTCTTTATCACAAGGAGAACCAAAATGATCATTAAGGTTGTCATGATCTTAGGGATACTTGAGAGTCTTGATAAGAACTACTCTAGTGCATATTATTGCAATAAAAGATCCCACTGTTACTCCCAATCCTGATAACAAAATAAGCTCATATAAAAAAGTGTTCCATTTTATGTAAACTTGAATCCCAAAATCATTTAGTCCAAATTGGATCAGCAATACCCATTTCATCATTATCTTGAACAAGTTTCTCCTCTCTTTGAAAAGAAAAAAATGTAAACTTCATATTTTCTTCAGGTTCTCGAAGCCCCTCACTATGTTTAGGAATCCCACCTCACGTGTAAAACGTGGAGGCTTCCTAAGTTTGTTTCTTGAGAAATTTGTGTTTCTTTTCTAAGTATCCACTTTCCAAGTACCAATTTCACTCATGTTTGCCCGTTTCTCACTTCAATTGAAGACAAATTCCTTGCAATATCCTATCTAGTTCAGTGAACTGTCAAATGCCACATTCTGAGCCTTGCATAAAGAGTGGAATCAATACGTTCTAGAATTTATTATACATGAACAAACTTTCTTCTCCAGAGTTTGATGTTTGCACCAGTACTAAGATGGAGCAAATGTTAAGAGCATAATATACAATAGGTAAAGAGTTTTACAACTAGTGATCGGCCAACATATAAATAAATGTGCAACAACACATAGTAGAAAGGTGATTAGGTAGAGGGACTACACAATCAATAGAAGTCAAGTCTATAGTGGCTAAGCCTACTTCTGTTGGAATCTAAGGAAGATTGGGAGGAAAGAAATAATAAAGAGTCTGTTGATGTCTTTAGCTTCAGTCGGATCCTTCTACATGCCAACCAAATTAACATTGTAATGAGGCCGACCGCTTGTGAAAGGATGCGTCCCTCACACACACACACACACACATATATATACAAGGTCATTGCTCTCTCAATCAAACACATTCAATTACAAGCTTAATTCACAAGGCAGAGCAGACTTCTAAGGAGTAGATCAAGTTATTTCGAGATCAAATCAGATTTATCAAGTGTGGACTTATTCATTATGCTTCAAGAAGTGAAGCCATACCTGTAGGCCTTGGATCTGGCCATTGTAAAGCAGATTGCTATTCTTATCATTCAATATATAAGAGATATATTGTTGCTGGGTTTTTTCCCCTCAAGTTGGAGGGTTTTCCCAGGGTATCTTGTTGTGTTCATTGTTCATTATGTTGCATTTTCTGATTGCTTTAAATCTGATTATAAAACTAACATGGTATCAGAGCGGGTTTGAAGAAGATCGTGATCAGATTTGTCATTGCAGCAATACTCTCTATTATCCCTATTTTAGTCAAGATGGTGAACGGTCTTAAAATTGAGGATAGATTCGAAGGAGCATCCAACTTCACAGCATGGAGGTTTAGAATCATGCTCACCTTGGAAGAAAATGACTTGGCCGAATTTGTGGAAACCAAAATTCCCGAACCTTCGGAGGAAGAAGAGAAGTTGCAATGGAAAAAGAAAGACATCAAGGTGAAGAAGATATTGGTTGACTCTATTAAAGATCATATTGTTCTGATTGTCTCCAAGTTGAAGATGACAAGGGACATGTTCAAAACCTTGGAGGAGATGTACGAAATCGACAACACCAGCTGGGCTCTTGCACTGAAGCAACAACTACATCATGTGAAAATGTCAAAAGGAGAAATGGTTATTTCTTACTTCATGAGGATTTCAGAATTGAGAAATCAACTCTCTTCAATTGGTCATGTGGTTGATGACAAAGACTTGACCATGCTTGCTCTCAATGGTCTTCCTTCATCATGGGAATCCTACATTCAAGGAATCAGTGCAAGAACGAAGCTTCCCAAGTTTGATTGATTGAGGGTAGATTACATTCCAGAGGAGTCTAGATTGGCCTCTAGAGGAATTGGTCAAAGCTCTACAAATGAAGACATTCATGTCCTTGCTTCTCAATCATCTAAGAAGAAAGGCACCAATGGGAAGAAAGGATTCTTTAAGAGGAATAGAGATAATGGAACTGATGATGCTCCTGTATTCAAGAAGAAGAGGGACCTCTCCAAAACCCAATGCTTTAGGTGTGACAAGTATGGTCACATTGCCAAGTATTGTCCATCCAGGCCTAAGCATCAGGCCACCATTGCAGATGTTGATGATGCCTCTCTTCAGAAGGACTCAAGTGAATACTTGTTCTATTCGGCATTGTCAAGCAATGTACCTACCGACACTAACACTTGGCTAATTGATAGTGGTGCATCTCAGCACATCATTGGTTTTAAGGAGCATTTATCAAACTTGGTGGAGGGAAATTCTAGTGAACAAGTCATCATTGGAGATGATGCTAGCTATTCAGTGAAAGGGATTTGGATCTCTACTCTCCACTTGGATTCTGGCATTACCCTAAAGTTAAGTGACATTCTCTATGTTCCAGGCATCAAATGAAATCTGGTTTCTATTTCTACCTTAGAAGACAAGGGATACCAAGTTGCCTTCTCTGAAGCCAAAGTTCTTGTGTGGGTAAAGAATTCCAACTTCAAGACTGCTTGAGTAATTGGAGTTAGACATGAGAGCCTCTATAGGCTACTCACTTGTCCACTTCAAGCATTAGTACATGATTCTTCAAGCTTGTGTGATCTTTGGCATCGAAGATTGGCTCACCTACACTTTCGAGCTCTACCTTTCATGGAGAAGATGGTCACGGGTCTTCCAAAATTCAACCAGGAGCATGAAGGTACCTGCAAAGGTTGTGCCATGGGTAAGAATACTAAAAGTCCATTTCATAGTAGAGAAAGTAGATCTAAATGTATTCTAGATCTCATTCATTCTGATTTATGTGGTCCAATGTTTGTTGCTTCCTTGAGTGGTTTCTTGTATTACATTATTTTTATTGATGACCACTCTAGAAAGACTTGGATTTATTTCTTGAAATCTAAAGAATCTAAAGAAGTACTTGAGAGGTTCAAAGAGTTTAAAGCTCAGGTAGAGAACTTATCCGGGAAGAGGATCAAAGTTTTGAGATCCGACAACGGAGGGGAGTACACCTTTGAAGAATTCTGTAACTTTTGCATTGAAGTAGGGATTAAGAGGGAGTTTTGTGTCCCTTACAACCCTCAACAAAATGGTGTTGCAGAAAGGAAGAACAGATCTATTATGGAAGCTGCCAAAGCTATGGTTCATGACCAAGATCTGCAAACCTTGCTTTGGGCTGAAGCATCTAGGACAGCTGTTTATGTTCAGAATAGAAGCCCTCACCGCATTTTAGAGAACATGACTCTTGAAGAAGCATTCACAGGGATGAAGCCGGAAGTAAGTCATTTGAGGATTTTTGGTTGTCCAGTGTATGTTCATATACCAAAAGATAAAAGGACAAAGTTGGATCCATCTGGCAAGAAGGGAATATTTGTAGTCTACAGTTAGACTTCAAAAGCCTATAGAATTTACATTCTAGGTCAGAAGTTGATTGAGATCAGTAGGGATGTTACATTTGAAGAGGATGTTGCATTCAAAAGATCTAAGAGCATTCATATGGAGATAGATAATGAATACCAAGAGTCTCCTCAGGATATGGAAGTTGCCCATACTCCTGAGATTCAGAGGGAGGCTTTTGATTCAAAAGAAGATGATGATCCAGTTGAGCCTTTGGCACCAACTGATGGACCTAGTGATATTGTTGTAGTACAAAAAAGGCCTCGGTGGACTCAAGAAAACATGCAAGAGGTGGGAAAATATGCAGCTCCCTGAAGATCTCTTAGAGAAAGCAAGAGACCTCATAAGTTCTCACATTATGTGTTATTAATGAGTCAAATTATTGAGTCTGAGCCTTCTAGTGTTGAGGAAGCTACTAGTCAGCAAGTATGGAGAGATGCTATGGCTGAAGAGTATCAATCCATCCTCAAGAATGATGTTTGGGATATCGTACCTAGACTTGAAGGAAAATCTGTTGTTTCTTCTAAGTGGCTCTTCAAGATCAAGCATGCGGCTGATGGAAGCATTGAGAAGTACAAGGCTAGATTCGTGGCTAGAGGATTCTCTCAGAAAGAGGGAGTAGATTATGAGGAAACCTTTGCTCCAGTTGCTCATTATACATCTGTCAGAACCATCATTGCTATTGCAGCATTTAAAGGATGGAAAATACACCAAATGGATGTGAAGACAACATTTCTAAATGGTGTAATCGAGGAAGAAGTATATATTGAGCAACCTGATGGCTTTGAGGTTCATGGGAAGGATTCTCATGTTTGCAAGATGAAGAAAGCTTTGTATGGCCTTAAGCAAGCTCCTCATGCTTGGTACGAAAGAATTGATCGATACATGATGAGCTTGGGTTTCTCCAAGAATGATGTTGATTCAAACCTATACTTCAAGGTAATTGATGGCGAAGCATTAATCTTGGTTCTCTATGTTGATGATCTACTTATTACCAGAGAAGATCACCTCATCTTCAAATGTAAGGAGGAGTTAGCTTCAGAATTTGAAATGAAGGATCTTGGTCTCTTACATTACTTCCTTGGTTTAGAAGTATGGCAGAAACCAGATGAGATCATTCTAAGTCAAGGGAAGTATACTATTGACATCTTGAAGAGATTTGGTATGATGGATTGCAAACTGATGTCTACACTGATGGAGACAAATTTGTTGAAGTTAAAAGAGGCTGCAACTAGTTCAGATCTGGTGGATCCTAGCATGTATAGACAAATGATTGGATCATTGATGTATCTAGTTAATACTAGACCAGATATTTGCTATGCAGTGAGTGCACTTAGTCAGTTCATGTGTGAACCAAGGAAAATACATCTAGTCACAGTGAAGCATATCCTAAGATACTTGCGTGGCACAGTTGGGTATGGCTTGAGATATTCTTCTAGTGTAGACTTGAAGCTACATGGATATACTAATTCTTATTGGGCAGGGTGTGTCACTGATCAGAAGAGCACCTCTGGATGTTGCTTTAGTTTGGGATCTGCTATGATTTCCTAGTACAGCAGGAAGCAGCCATCTGTAGCATTGAGTACAATAGAGGCAGAGTATATTACAGCTTGTATGGCAGCTCGAGAAGTAGTATGGCTTCGTAAGCTCCTTGCAGGATTGTTTGGACAATCAATGGAGCCTACTATCATTCATTGTGATAACCAGAGTTGTGTGAAGCTTTCTGTCAATCCAATGTTTCATGATAGAACCAAGCATGTTGAGATCAAATACCATTATATCAGAGATATGGTAATGAGGAAAGCTATAGAGTTGAGGTATATCAGTACTGATGAGCAAACGACAGACATTCTCACCAAGCCTCTCTCCAAGTTAAAGTTTGTGTACTTTCGAGATAAGCTTGGTATAGTGGAGAGTACAGCCTTAATTGAGAAAGAGTCTCAGTATTAGTGATCCCTTGATAATGAGTTCTTCTCTGTGAGAGAAGTTCGAGGTGAAATCCCTTGATAACGAGTTCTTCTCTGTGAGAGAAGTTCGAGGTGAAATCCCTTGATAACGAGTTCTTCTCTGTGAGAGAAGTTCGAGGTGAAATCCCTTGATAACGAGTTCTTCTCTGTGAGAGAAGTTCGAGGTGAAATCCCTTGATAACGAGTTCTTCTCTATGAGAGAAGTTCGAGGTGAAATCCCTTGATAATGAGTTCTTCTCTGTGAGAGAAGTTCGAGGTGAAATCCCTTGATTCCACCCTCTGGGAAAGCCATAGTGAATGTCATCCATTGTGGTTGACATCACGATGAGGTGATATGTCTCATGCAGCTAGAAGTATCCTCCCTAGCTAAGAGGGAGTGTTGATGTTTTTAGCTTCAGTCGGATCCTTCTACAGGCCGACCAAATTAACATTGTAATGAGGTCAACCGCTTGTGAAAGGATGCGTCCCTCACACACACACACACACATATATATACAAGGTCATTGCTCTCTCAATCAAACACATTCAATTACAAGCTTAATTCACAAGGCAGAGCAGACTTCTAAGGAGCAGATCAAGTTATTTCAAGATCAAATCAGATTTATCAAGTGTGGACTTATTCATTGTGCTTCAAGAAGTGAAGCCATACCTGTAGGCCTTGGATTTGGCCATTGTAAAGCAGATTGCTATTCTTATCATTTAATATATAAGAGATATATTGTTGCTGGGTTTTTCCCCTCAAGTTGGAGGGTTTTCCTAGGGTATCTTGTTGTGTTCATTGTTCATTGTGTTGCATTTTCTGATTGCTTTAAATCTAATTATAAAACTAACAGAGTCTACATAGTTTTCATGAAAATCAGACACCACCTTGAACTCTACTACATAAATCTACTTCTTATATGTTACAAAACATGTTATTCATTCCATGCCATTGTACCCACTATCAACAACAGTATCTTCCTTGAAGTTTATATCATCGAGCTGCCCTTCGTAGTAGGGATGGTGACTGATAGAAACGTAATTGAAGTATCATAAATTTATGCCAAACAAAGAGGAGGAATATAAGTTCAGGCATATATTCCATCAGTTGTTAGACCATGGTAGAAAGTTTGTGAATAAGATCCATCAATGTATATATAGCCTCTCTGAGAGTGTGAGGAGGTATATTTGTTGTTGACATGTGGATGCCTTGTAAGTAGCAAGGATAACTCCTCCTGTGAACCATTAAAATTTTCCATAAATTCAACCATATATAATTTCAAGTCTCCCATAAGCATGGCCTCAGGAAATAATTCTAATCTTGCTTTTGTATATTGCATGACAATAGGAGGATCTACATCAATTGATCCAAAATTCCCATGGCCACTAATAAGAGGAAATCACAAAGAGAATTCATGTACCATCCACACCAAATCATCATAAATTATAGTGTCTCTTCCAATCCATTTTTGGATATCCATGAGCCCAGTGGTAGTCTAGACCAAAAACTAAACATGTGCAACATTATAAAACTGAATCAAAGATGCCATTTGAATGTGCCCTAATAATTGTCCAAGTATGCCAAATTATGTCGAAACAATGTAACTG
Organism: Cunninghamia lanceolata; assembly: GCA_027924645.1. NCBI lineage: Eukaryota > Viridiplantae > Streptophyta > Pinopsida > Cupressales > Cupressaceae > Cunninghamia > Cunninghamia lanceolata. The sequence continues at coordinate 5,270,864 of BSBN01000439.1, forward strand.
AATATCCCTATGCAATGGAATTTCATCTCTTTGTGGCATTTTGTCAAACAGTTTGCATGCTTGTTCTAAGCCCTGTAGCCTCTCATTTCCTTTTGGCATTTCATTAAATAGTTTGGGTGCTTTACTTGTAGCATCAAGTTTCTTAGAGGCATTTTGAAAAATAGTTTACACACCTTTGCCTTGCATTTTCCTTTGGGAATGATAGCAACATTCTTGAATCATTTTGATAGCACGACCTCTTTGCTATCAAACACTATTTTGTCAAACATCCATTGTTGTTAGTAGTCCATGAAACATGCACATTAATGAACTCCATTTCCATAATGCAACCATATTTGTATCCCTTCCAAGGTGCCTATTTTAATTCTGGCATGGAGGATATTGGCTATGATGTTTAAAACTTGATTTTGCTTCTACCAAAGCTACGGCTACTATCTCACACATATCCCCATATCCTATCATTTATAAGTCCTTTGTATCACTTTATGTTTTTTACTTCTGGGGTTCAGGTTAGGGAAGTATTTTGTACACGATTATATGCAATATAGGAAAAAACTCCCCTTTTGTAATTTACAATATAAGGCACATTTCAAGATTTGGGGAATTTTAACAACTTGCAACTTTTAGGATTTAGGAAATATTTACAACTTACAATTGTATAGAGGTTAGTTTGAGGAAATCTTTGCACTTTGAAACTTCTAGAGTTCAAAAACTTTTCACAACTTATAACTTTACATTTCAAAAATTGTCGACCATTTACATTGCAAGACAAAACCGAACAAAAGAAAATTAGGAAATTAAAACACAAATTTAAATTTTAAATTTTAAATATCAAAACTAAAGATTTAAAATTAAATTCTAATTTTGATTCATCAAATTTTTTTGATAAAAAAACTTTGGTTAAGGGATTGGGGACCCGTTCAAAAAAGGGCTAAGCCCAGAAGTCTTCCATAACGCAACATATGTCAAATAACCCCCCTTACTATGACGCTACTAACAGGTAGAGACAAAGCAATAGAGTTCACACCCACTTTTTAATACAAAATAAAAAGAGCGGCAAATTATAGCGGCCCACTCTCAGAAAACTATATCAAAACATATCATATCATATCATATCATAGTAGTCTAAAACACTAACAATACCTATTTTTCACCATCTCTAAACAAATCTACACCATCACAAGCACTGTCACACGCATAGGAGTATGCAGGTTGAGCACATTTCAGAATCAGGATGCTGAGTTTTTCTGCAATTCTGTCCACAATCCTTTTGGTCTCAACAACCCCTAACATAACATCATGTAAATGACCTAACACCACCTCCATGTTTTCCTCATTCTGCTTAGTTGCTTCGATCATATCTTCATGTGTTAAAATAGAGGAAGCTACAATGGACAACATTGTTGCTACCGTGAATGACTTTGCCACTCCAAACGCATTCCATCTCCCTCTCGTGCTGCTAGGATCTAACAAAAGATTAGCCATTACCTCCCTCATATTGACACCCTCCTTCCCATCTACTTCCTTAGCTACTTTAAGAAGTCTTCCCAGCCATTCTTTAAGAATTGGATTCTTTATTTCTCCTTCCAGACCATTGATAAAACCCACCATTCCCTCCTCTCTAGAGAGTTTCTTCAGCCTCTTCCTTGTAGTATACTTCCTCTTCATCCTCCCACCCACCATCGCACTACTCACATGCCGCCTTGTTTGTCTTCACGGTGCCTCACCCACCACCTTCTTTCCCTTATTAGCATTCCTCTTATCTACATCTCTGTGCTCACCTTCCAAACCACCTCCCAAACCAACGAAAACCATGATATTGCGAAGTGTTCAGGAGAATAAAGAAGAAAGAATAACATTGTGTCTAAAGTATCATCCTCTACCATTTGAAATAACTCCACCTGACTGCCACACACCACCTCAAACAATAATTACCCTCCTGCCAAACTTACCCTCTGCCGGCTCTCCCACGCTTCGACGATCTCGAGAAATCCAATCACTGAAGGAAACTCCTTAATTTACTAGCCCATTATCAGGCGATGATTCATCAAAAATTAATTAAATATTAAAATTAGAAATTAAGCATTTGAAACCAACTAAAATTCAAATCTTAAATATTTTCAAAATTCAAACTTTTATAATTTATAAAAAATATTCACAAGTCTAAATTTGAAATAATTAAATTAAACTTTTTAATATCCAAAATTTGAATTATTCTATGACATGACTCAACATTCAAAAAGTAAAACAAAACTTACGATGCCACATAGAAACACATTCGCAAGCACCAAAAGAAAAATCATGACATAATTACAGATGTGTCAAGGTGACAATGCGGCAAACCAACACACCAAAAGGTGACTATCAAATAAAAATGCAACCTACGACAACATTCACCAAGGTGACAAAAGACAAAATGTGACAAAAGGAAAAATGTGACAAAATACCATCAAAGCAACTATTGCATTTGAGAGGGGTGTCAAAAGTGCAACTTGACAACTCAAAAAAAGAAGGGTCCCCAATTTTGGTGAAAATTAGGGGCATGTTGTGAGGGGTCATATCAAATGCCCTGTCCTACTTGAACACAAAAAAAAATGCTCAAAGTGATACAAACTATATCGGGAAAATGTGGATAATATATCAGTGATTAATAAATAACCCAATAACTCAATGAAAATGGAAATAAACAAGATTTAAAACAAAGAACAATACCTTCACAAACCTTGTTACTTCATAGCTTCCATTGTTTGCCTACTCTCAATCGATCTTTTGTATGAATGAAGCCCTTAGAAAGCGCATTTCCTTGCTTTGTTCTTTAAGGTGGAAATAGAGAAATGGCTATGATACTTCTTGTAATGAAGAGGAGCTTCAATACAATAAAAAGGGTGATCGCAAGCTATGGAGATGGATTTGGGTGCCAAAGGCGCACTGTGAATTCTACAAAGTAAGTTTACTAAAAGCTTGGATGATTGAAATGGAGGAATAGGGGTTGTATTTATAGGTTTGAGAGAGAGAAGATCAACGGTATAGAATGAATAAGAAGATCAATGGTTGAGGAACCTTGAGAGGATGTGCGTGAATAGGAAGAGGACAAGTGTCTCGCTCCTTCATGCAACAGGGGAGTTAACAGAAATAGATTGAAGAGTTAATTGAATAGATTGTCCAGTTAACAGAAAATGCTAATCAGTTAAGTGAATTGATTGATTAGTTAACTAATTTGAAGCGAAGGATAAATAGGACATGTGTGAGGGAACAAATAATTAAATATTAAAATATTTAATTAAGTGTATACATGGATTTGTATGGATTAATTTTGGTGTTAATCCATTTCTAAGAGAAAATAGAATAATTTAAATAAATGTTTTGATTTATTTAAATATAGAGGATGTTAAGTTTAGAAGAACTAATTAAATAATTGGACATTATTTAATTTAGAACGACTTTAGAATTTAGAAGAGGTAATTAAATAATTTGATATTATTTAATTTAGTGGAATTTTGGAAGAATTAATTAAATAATTTGGTATTATTTAATTTAGAAGAACTTGGAGGATTTTAATTAAATAATATGAAAGATTTAATTAAATAAATGATTTTATTTAATTTTGTGGAGGAATGTGAATCAGATAAATAAATTGATTTATTTATTGATAGAGGAATTAAACTGAAATAAATATTAAGAATATTTATTTAGACAGAGTCGTGTCATTTTTAGGTGTATACATTTTGCCCCTCTTTGATGCAATGTGTTTTATCATGTTGTTTCAAAGAATAATATTTTCTGATAATGATACGTGTCCTAGTTTACCCCTGGTATAGGTTACGATGACAGGATGCCCCCTTAGGAGATTGGATGGAAAGAAAAGGTCGAGGGCATGAGACAGACAATCTCATGATGAAGAAGGTGAAAAATAGGTTAGGATCACGAAAAATAGGTTATGGTTCAGAGAAATGGTAGGAAACGGGCTTGGGAAGTAGTCACGGTTGCCACACAGCTAGGTAGGGTTCACTTGCTAAATATAGAAGCTGGATTCACAATCCTAGTCATTTGCACACTTGTCATTTGTTGAGGAAGCTTAGGAGCCTTTGCAGAGCCTAGGAGCTAGAGTAGTCAGCGGAGTTATGGATATTCCACGCGAGGACCATCTATTTGAGCATATTCGACGGTTCAGGCGGCCAGCTAAGGTAGGACCACTGGTACGTACATCAAAAAAACTAGGCTAGGGTCATTTATTAGAGCAATAAATGCTAGGCAAAGTTAGGGAAATAAATGCGTTGTTTCACGATTCGGCACATCTGCCATGCGAAACCACGCATTTGTGCCGTTTTGGCGTATTTATGCTATGAATCAGCGCATCTGTGCAATCAACACATTTGTTATGGGAGACTGCACATACATTAAGAAATTGTGCATTTATGTAGTTTTGCTGCGCATTTGTCCATTATGCGCATCTGTTATGTGTTGCTGCACATTCGTAAAGAAGCTATGCATATGCTCAATTTTGCGGTGCATCTGCTAGATGTGGCGCATTTGCTGTGAAATGGCACTTTTACCTTCTGGTTTGGCACATTTGTTTTAGATAGTCAGTTTACTTAGCAAAATTGACTCGATTAGCATTTTGATCGATGCGACAATCGATAAGCGATCTTTGAGATTGCTGGAATCTAGTCAAGAGATGATATGCTTGTTTTGATCAATTTGATATGTTAAGTAAGTGATAGGATAGTTTGATAGGTTGAGCAGTTTTGTAGTTGATACTATTTTGGTTGACGCATTGCTTTGCTGATTGCAGGAGGACATTTCAGATACACTTATGTTGCAGGAGCAGTTCCCTGTGACAATGCTGCGGCGTTACATGTTGACAGAGGTTGACCGGTTGGTGCTCGGTGCTATGGATTTGGAGTATGTTTGCTTCATGCTTGAGGTTCACGTGAACCTCAGTTTACTGACTGCTGTGGTGGAGCGCTTCCACAGTGAGGATGGGACGTTCCATCTTCCCACTGGCGAGATCACTGTTACGTTGGAGGATTTCTACAGGATACTGCACCTACCTAGAGTAGGTGAGCTTGTGGAGTACGAGTCGCAGCGCGATACTGGACTAGAGGAGTGTCGGCGGGTCTTCAACGATCCTGAGCTTCGGGGTCAAGTGATCTCATGGCAGGAATGTATGAGGATTATGACTACTTCCCGGGGATAGTGGCAGGACTGATTGGTGGTGTGGTATGCCTTGATAGATGGTCTCATGGGTTCCCTATTGGTTGGGGTAGGACATTGGAGAGGATGGTGACAGAGGGCATCCACTTTGCCTAGGGTGTCTATGTGTTAGCTCACTTATATCACGATATGCATCAAGTAGTGTATTGTGGAGTAGCTAGCTTGTCGGCAAGCATCTCCTTGCTACAGTTCTGGGCATGGGAGCATATAGCGGTGACTCGGCTAATTTGTGTGTTTTCTAGGCAGTCAGGTGAGCCTTACTCATATGGATATGCAGGTGTAGTTTCCCAGCATAAGCTGGGGAAGATAGACTACTGGTGCCATCAGCTAGATAATGTGGATGGAGTTATCTGGCAACCTTATATAGATTGCGAGCCGTGGGAGGATGAGGATGATGAGCTTCCTTATGTATTTCAACTCAGTGGCTGATTGGGTGGACGCCGCATATTCTAGAGAGACACATTGTTAGCCAGGTTCTGAGGCAGTTCGAGAGGACATTGGGTCAGCCACAGGGGTAGGCCTTGTTTGCTAAGACTTATGCGGAGCGCTTACGATGGGGCCCTATTGCATCATATGAGGAGACTAGAGCAGATTTCTTGTAGATACCTTACCAGGCCTGGCCTATGAGGCGAGAGGTAGTGGATGCATGCATGATGCAGGATTATGAGGACCAATTTACTGCACACCCATTCCCCAGATACTCGGGACCGGGAGAGTTAGCTCCTCGTCTGGAGGAGGTGGAGTCAGAGGACGAGGATGGTGGAGGCAAGAGGAGGAGGAGGAGGAGATGGAGGAGGGGGAGAGGAGGACGAGGAGATTGTAGGAGTCTAGGACAACACTGAGAGGGGGGGTGAATAAGTGTTGTGTGAATTTTTAAATCTTTTTACAAACTTTAACTTTCAGAGCACAAAGAGAGAAAGATAGCATTGATTTGTCAAATACATATGCACATGACTGTGAATACAGAAAGAGAACAAAACTTCATAAGTAAATCACACACACACACAAAGAAGATTATGACACATGCTTTTCATGAGTGGAAAACCCTTTTGGGTAGAAAAACCACTCCAAAACTGCCTCACTGGCTTTATCAAAAATCTCACTGATTACAATGTTTAGAAGCACCAACTTCAAGGAGCACCAACCCCTAATTCATTTAGAAGCACCAACTTCAAGGAGCACCAACCCCTAATTCATTTAGAAGCACCAACTTCAAGGAGCACCAACCCCTAATACAGAACAAATTAAGAACTCAGAGGGTTTCTCTATTTCAATACGAAGCACTTCTTCTCTCACATGTGTTTGTCAAATGGCCATCCTTCTCATCAACTCAAATCAATCTGCATACTAGTCTCAATATCTTTGTTCAATCAAATTCATGATTCATGCACCTGATTATCATTACAATTGCATATTGTCTTTCTGATAATCTTGTCAATCTCTGTATCTATATTTGATCCTGTTAGTTCATCATTGATCTGCACAACATCACTCACACACTATATGTATTCAATCTCTCATCATCTGTATTTTTCATCTATGTCTTCTTCATCAACACCACACCAAAGCACCTGTAAGCTCAATAAATATCAGATAACCATTCATCTTCCTCTTGCTCTGCAATAAACCAATCTTGTAATCCATTCACCTGCATCAAAAGACTTTTCATATTTTGTCTTCTCTTTGATATTCTTGCATGAAACAAAAAATAAAAAATGACTCTCCAATTTGAAGCTTCCCACAAAATCCATCTGCAAAATCTTTTCATATTCCTTCAATAAAATCATCTCCTCAAAACATGTTTTCCAAGAAAACATTTTAAACTTTTCATCTGTAAAATGCCTTCAATCAATATGTCATTTTTGTCCTAAAAAAAAAACTCTTCAAATTCTTTAATATTCTTCAAATCAATCTTAAAAAAAATCTTCCAATCTTCCCTTTTAACTTTCATCTTCCTCTGCATCTTCCTTTAAAAAAAATAGATCTTCAAACAATCATTTTGCCCCTGCATAAAATTTCTTTATAAAGAAGATCATTTTGCACTTATCATCTTCAATAAATCTCATTTTCTCTGCAAAGAACTTCTTAAAAAAAAATCTAGTCAATATCTCAAGATATTCTTCATGAGAAAAAAAACTTCCAAAAAACATTCCTTGAAAAAACTCCTTCAAATTATAGAAAGATGCCCTCTTTTTTTATTTTATTTTAAAGGCCTATAAAAAGCTTCTAAATTTAAACTAAAGCCATTTATGGCTTATTCTTGATTGCTTAAAAAACTCTTCAAATACCAAAAGAATTTGATGCAAAAATTCCATTAAATTGGGCTCTCCAAAAGACTCCATAAATTGCTTTTTAAAAAAAACTTTCCATAGTAACGACATCCACTTGGCCGTCAAAGTAGGAGGTAGCAAAAAGTTCTAAATTTGAAAGGAGCCATTGATTGGCTTATTCGTGCTCACCATGGTTTGAAAACTAACCGTTGATCAGCATTTGGCACCCGCGCACATAACACTCCACCGATGTTACCGGTCTGCTAGAGAGAGGGGCCGGTCAAGTGTATGTAGAAGAACCCTCCAGACGGTAACACTTAAGTGACAAACCTGCTATATCAAGTCACCAGCGTTTTAAAACATAAAGTGCATGTTTAGTTGACAGGCAGGATAAAGGTTTAGAAACTTGGTAATATTTAAGAATTTAGATAGGATAATAAACCTTGAGCCATTTCTTATTGCAAAGCTTTCTGCAAAGTCATATCATCAAAGCTTATTGCAAAGTTGAACCATCAAAATTTATTGCAATGTCATACCATCAACAACCAATCTGCACCTATCATCCTCTATCTATGGCAAACATTAACCAAACAACTTGTAACAAACTGATCAACCATCTTTTGAGCCTTAGATAACATGAAAACCATACATGATGCCATGTTGCAAAGAATACCACTGAGATCAACTAAAGACCATCCCACTGTATACCATGAAGATCATGCCACTATATATTACTTACAAGAACCTATGATATCTTTGTACAAAGCAATGCCTCTATATCATGCTAACAACTATATTGCAACAAATGCCATGAGATGATCACATCACTCTGCAAGTACTACTGATCAAACAAGTCCTTGAATTTAGTTACACACTGACACAATGAAGATCCACATGAAGATCCACTGAAGACATAATGAAGACATGAACATGCATCCTTAATAGGATCCTATATCTAATTCCACATGATCCAAGATGATCCAACAACACTCCATCACATATAAAGATATCATTATGATGCAAATCTCCTGATAGAAACTTGACATATCAAATGCAAGGAAGTAGTAATGATCACATCTGAATTCACCTCAAACATATGAAGACATCATGATGAATACCTCATTAACCATCTCCTGAACACTTTTGACATCAATGACAACCTAACACCATCAGAGATGGGGGTGGTAGAGGAGATGATGGAGTGGATGGAGGAGGGGGAGGTAGACAGAGATAGCAGTGGAGAGTGGGGGAGGGTCCATCTCAGTAGAAAGCAGTATAGTAGGTTGCATAGCAGCAGGTGGCACCACATCAGGTGCAGGTTCAACAATAGGTTGCTCAGCAGCAGGTGCAGGTCCCACCGATTGTAGTTGCGCCACAAGTACCTCAAGCTCTAGGTCAGATGGACCCACAACAGTAGGCACAAGAGGAGGTTATTGCTACGTTACAGGGCCAGCTGAGGCAGATTAGGGCACAACTACAAGCTGCAGAGGCTCAGAGAGATGGAGATACAAGAGTCATTGCTGGCATCACCGTAGAGCGGGATGCTGCCTTGGCCAAGGTACAGGGATTGACATGGGAGAGAGACACAACATTGGCTAGGGTGTAGGCCTTGATAGCAGAGAGGGACGCGGCTATAGTTGCCCTGGGTATAGATGCGGCCACAACATTTCTGGTTGCATAGGTGACACAGGCCCAGGCCAAGGTTACACGGGTGTTGGGAGAGCTAGCTAGAGCTCAGGCGCAGACACAGTACTATAGGGGTTTATATCATGGTGCGGTGCCGGCCGATAAGTGGGCACTGAGTTACAGGAGTCAGTCAGTGGCTTCACAGAGGGTAGGTGGATCACGCTCAAGAGCCTCAGTGATGGGCCCATAGCAGTCTGGGTTAGGCCGCGGTGGAGGAGGAGGGGATAGTGCTAGGAGTAGTGCCCCACGACAGTAGGGGTAGCTACGATCTTTCATACATTTTTTGTACTTGCACATACAGTGTTTTGATGGCTCATGGATAGCCTACTATATGTATATACTTATCACACTTTGTACAATTACCGAGACATGTATCATTATTTTTGCGATGTAGTATTCCCCTTTTATGACCTGACTCACAGATGATGGACTTTTACATTGTACACTTGGACATATTTATGTTATACTTATATATGATGATGCAGTTATTGATGGTCTACATGCATTATGTGATGTCTTATGGATGCACCTTACTTTTGATGTCTATATGATGATGCACATGTTTATGATACTTTATATGTAGTTACTTTGGCCTATATGTATGATGTTTATGTGATGATCATGGATGCAGTTTATTTGTTATGTTTATATGCTATGTTTTTGATATTTTTTGGATGAGCTACTATGCATGCATCTATGTTATGATGGCACAAATGTATATGGATGGTTTTAAATGCACCTATGTGTATGCCTCTACATGCTCACATTCTATGATGATCTAATGCCAACATTGTGATTATAGCTATGTTTTTGAATTTTTCTGGTTAAATGCAATGATATGTGACTTATGCAGCTATATGTATGCAAATGATTTAATCAATTTAATGATGAACTCGCGTAATATGAAATGCAAAAATGATTACACATGGATGACTTAATGCACTTACATGAATGCAAATGATCTAATCAAATTAATGACTATTTTACTTAATGCAATATGATTATATGTTTTTGATATGTCCAAGTGTACTCAACCCATATAGACGAGACTCGATGAAAGACACAAATGAGAGACAGGAAGACAATTTTGATAGAAGAATGACTCGATAGAAGGACTCACAAGCTTTTGTAAACTCTGACACTGCGAACATGATTTTTATTGATGGATGGTATGTGAATGGAAAATGGATGTATTTATGGATGCAGATATATGTCATCTTTATATTGCAAGTATTTTGAAGTGCTTGTTTCATCATCGGGCATTTATTATGTTGTAATAAAATACAAGCATCTAGGTATAATTAAACCGAGATGACTTGAGTATTACTTACATGGATTTTGATATAGCAAGTTGATACAAGCATCTAGTCAAAATTAAATCTAGATGACCTGAGTATTTCTTGTGTTTCAACAGACAAGGATTGCCCCTTTTCATGTTTAGACCTTTGAAGTCCTTGATGATCTTTTACTGATCATATCGTTAGGTAAAAGTCATCACATTACTAAAGATTGATCCACAAACAACAGACAAAGAAAAATGATTATGCCCCCATCATAGCTTCTCTAGTTTTTGACATCCTCGAGTAGCATAGAAAGACATAATAACAAAAATCCAGACTCTGTAACTTAACCTGCTCACAAAACATTCTTGCATTAGATAGGTTGATGTGTTTAGGCATTTGTTTGCTTTGCTTTGGATAGGTTGATGTCTTGCGTCAAAATTTCTGCTTGGAAGCGTGCTTTGTTGCGCTTGTGTCTAGTGAAAGGTATCGCAATCCTTATTGGTGTCCTCTTAGAACATGCGGCATTCAAGAATCCAATTCCCTAACCAAGTCAAGGAGTTGCCCCCAGTTTAGACAAAGGATCAACTTTATGATGGATGAACTAACAATGGATATGAAGAAACGGGCCCTAAGGGACTGACCTAGTGCCTCGAGGGTGCATTGCTAAATGGCCTTACCTATGTGACGATGCAGAGGCAATGTAGTTTGGGGTGAACTTGGTGGACCTAGGACCTAGGCGATGGGAAATGGTGTGGATGCAGACGGACCAGCAGATGGGTGAAAAGGGGTATGGAACAGATGGGGAAGGAAGCCTCAGGGGCGCATTGATAATGGCCTTGACTGTGTGATGACTCAGAGGTGGCGTAGTTCAACAACAGTTCAATGGATTGGCTTAAGGACGGATGACATGATGGACACAAGTTTGCAATAGATGGAGGAAGCGATTTATCAGAAGTAGTGTCTATTTACCAGGTTTTCACCGCTTGCTTTTATTTGTACAATAGCTAAAATACACATGATGCCTATTTTCCAAGTTTTCATCATGGTATCTATCCAAGGTGCCTATTTGCCAGGGTTTCACCGAAGGATGATTTTTTTGTTGCTTTTCCATTTTTTTGATTTTTTTCTTGTTTTTCCATTTTTTCTTATTTTTCCATTTTTTCTTATTTTTTTGTATTTTTTGATTTTTTTGTTTGTTTTCGACTCCCTTGCATTGGGGTTTTAAGTGTAGAACTTGTGAAGATGCATGCTATTGATGGGATCATCAAATAGTTCACCTTCTGATGTAGCCAATTGATATGCACCTGACCCATAGGTAGCAATGATGACATAAGGACCAAGCCAGTTGGGTTCAAACTTTCCTTTCTTTTCTCTGTCTTGTTGATTTCAGGGATTTTCCTTAAGCACTAGATCACCAACATTGAATACCCTGGGATGGACTCTGTGGTTGTAACTTCTGGACATCCTTTGTTGATAAGATTTGAGTTGGTTAAAGGCCTGTTGCCTTCTCTCTTCCAGTAGCTCTAACCCTTGAAGTCTGGATACTCTGTATTCTTCATCAGATATGAGGCCTTTTAACAAAACTCGCAAGGATGGGATCTCGACTTCAATGGGCAAGATGGATTTAGATCCATAGACCAGGGAGTATGGTGTTGCACCTATGGGTGTGCGGATACTTGTGTGGTAGGCCCACAGCGCGGGATTCAATTGGATGTGCCAATCACGGCCGACATCATTGACAGTCTTTTTCAAGATTTTTAAGATGGTTTTATTTGATCCTCTACCTGTCCATTTCCTTTGGGGTAATATGGGGTGGAAAAGCAGTGTTGGATATGGAATTTGTCACATAGTTCTTTGACATCCTAGTTTTTGAATGGTCATCCATTATCAGTGATAATGGATAAAGGGATACCATAGCAGCAAATAATGTAGTTAAGGATGAAAGAGGCAATCTGTTTGCCTGTGACATTGGCAAGGGGTACGGCTTCAATCCACTTTGTAAAGTACTCGGTGGAAGTGATTATGAATTTATGTCTGCTGGATGATGGAGGGTGGATCTTGCCCACTAAGTCAAGTCCCCATTGACAGAAAGGCCAAGGAGTCGTTAAAGGCTGCAGCTCATGTGTTGGTGCATGTATTAGGTTTCCATGGATTTGACATTTCTTGCACCTCTTTACAAAATGATAGGAATCTTTTTCCATAGTTGGCTAGTAGTATCCCATGCGTATGAGTTTCCTAGCTAGGGTAGGACCATTAGAGTGGGTCTCACATATACCATTGTGCACTTCGCTTAGGGCAGTTTGATATTCCTCGCTATCGAGACACCTAAGGAGAGTACCACCGAGACCACGTCGATATAAGGTGTTGGCGATTATGGCATTATGGGATGCCTGTCAGATGAAGGTTCGCTTTTGGTTATTTGAGAGATCAGGGGGTAGGGTGTTCTCTTTAAGATAGGAAAATACTTTTCTGTATAGGGGAGAATCAAATCCTACAATGTGGCAAACGATGTGGGATTCGGGAGTATCGTATGCAGGATGGGACACTGGCTCTACCAAGAACTCATAATGTGATTGGTTGTCAGGAATGTCGAGGAGAGATGCAATCATCGCCGTGGCATCTGATGCTTTGTTCTCTATCCTTGGTATCTGCTCAAAAGAGGTCTCAACAAAGTGATCTTTGAAGTCATCTGCCATTCGTTTGTATGGTATTAACTTCTCATCCTTTGTTTGGTAGTCGTTATTCACTTGGTTGATGACCAGCTATGAGTCACCATACACCTGAAGTTCTTTGATGTTCCATCCAACTGCTAGCTTGATGCCAATGACTAGGGCTTCATACTCCACCACCTTATTAGTGCAAGGAAAGAGTAGTCTGTATGATTTTGGAATGGTGTTGCCACTAGGTGTGATCAACAAGATGCCTACCCCAGACCCATGCTGAGTATAGGAGCCATCGAAGTAGAGTTTCCAGGTTGTTGTTGTTATGTGAAAGATGGACTTGTCTAGAAATTCAAAGCTCAAAGGGTTATCATCTGTTAAAGGTGCATCTGCCAGCTAATCTGCAAGTACTTGACCCTTTATTGTGCGCCTGTCTACATACTCTATGTCAAACTCACTAAGAAGCATGACCCATTTGGACAATCTACCTGTAAGAGCAGCTTTGTTGAGCAAATACTTTAGTGGATCAATTTTTGCTACTAGCTTGATGGAATGCAATAGCATGTAATGTCTCCATTTTTGTGAAGCAAAGACCACAGTGAGGCATGCTCTTTTGATTGGCGTGTATTGTAGCTCATAACCAACCAGTGTTCTCCTAATGTAATAAATTGCTTGTTCTATCCCTTCATGATTTTTCTTTGCAAGGAGATCTCCCAGAGTTGTTGGTGTGGTAGAGATATAAAGTAGTAGAGGCTTACCCTGGATCGTTGGCATCAATATAGGTGGATTCATGAGATACTCTTTTAACTGTTGAAATGCCTATTCACACGAATTATTCCATTTGAAAGGAATGTTCTTATGTAGGAGATGCATGAATGGGTGGCGCTTGTCTGCCAATTAAGAAATGAACCTTTTGATAGATTGCAGTTTTCCCTGTAGAGACCTCAGTTGACTGATATTTTTGGGTGGTGGTATTTCCATGATAGCCTTCACCTTAGCTGGGTCTACTTCGATTCCATTTGCAGACATGATATATCCTAGAAGCTTGCCAGATGTGACTCCGAAAACACACTTCTTTGGGTTGAGGCAAACATTGAACTGCTCCAATCTTGTTAAGATTTTGTCTAATACTGCCATGTGTCCTTCTCTTGTGAGTGATTTTACCAAGATGTCATCTACATAATCTTCCATTATGGTGTGCATCATGTCATGGAAGATTGTGTCATAGCTCTCTGATATGTTGCCCCTGCATTTTTCAATCCAAATGGCATGACACACCAATAGTAGGTGCCCCATGGACATGTGAATGCAGTCTTATGTTGGTCCTCAAGTGCAATTTTGATCTGGTTGTATCCCGAGAAACCATCCATTAGTGATAGCATAGTGTGCCCTCCCGTGAGATCTACAATAATGTCAATGTTTGGCAAAGGGAAATCATCTTTTGGACAAGCTTTATTTAGGTCCTTGAAGTCATTACACAGTCGAACTCTTCCATCTGGTTTGGAAACTCGCACTATATTTGAGATCCACTCAAGATAGTCTATTGGTTTGATGAACTGACATCTAGCAGCTTTTTCAGTTCTTCTTTTACCATGAGGGCGACATGCGGGTGCATCTTCCTGAGTTTCTGCTTAACTGGCTTAGCTCTTGAAGCTAAGGACAAGTAATGCATTATGAGATTTGGATCTAGCCCAGGCATATCTGCATATGACCAAGCAAAGTTGATTTATTTCCGTTTGAAGAATTCAGTGAACTCTGGCTTTTCTTGTGCAGTTAAAGATTGTGCCATATGGATCATCCTTGGATTGTCACTTGTGCTAACGTTGATTTGCTCTGATGGTTCTATCAAGATTGAGGATCTCTCTTGATGTGTTAGATTGGGGAGAGGGTCAAGCCTTCCATCCTTCGGCGCCTCAGAGAGGTTCTCGCCATTGGATACATCTTTCATATTTTTACTATTTTCACGATCTAATACTGTCGCAGAGCGGTTTTCACCATTAGATCTTTCTTTCATTTTTACATTTTTGAGACTGAAAGGCTTGGCACTCTCTCCAAAATAAGCCCTATCATTGAGTTCTATGGCATATCTAGCCCTGTGATCCCCTGCTAGTATATGGTCTCTTAGCTCTAGAAAGTCTATGATGGCTTCATCATTTTGAAAGGTGTCGAGATCAGGGGGAGTGTCTTGTAGGTCCCAATCTATGAGTTTTGGATGCACTAGTGGTAGAGGGTCATTGGGTTGGTCTGGTTCGAGGACATTAATGGCCAAGATGGAGGAGTTAAGGTGGTCGTTATAAGCATTGACAATGCCTGCGATGGTCCTCTCCACAAGTTGATCTGTCAAGTGCAGTATCATTCTTTCCTAACAAATCTCACTATCGTTATTACACGGGTCAAACTCTAGAGGTCCAGCCCTTGGACTTTGTCCCTCATTAGTTGCATGGGTAGGGTCATACTCATGGACCACATCTGTCTTTTTCATCACAAGATAGTTCAGAGAGACTATCCCATTCATATTCATTGGAGTCAGTCTCCCTCCATCCTTGTAGTTGGTGAATTTGATCTACTAGATTAGTAGTAGATGTTTGTGTTTGTTTACCTTTATGCTTATCTGTTCCTTTGGTCTTTGCCTTGCCGGTGTAACCTAGCCCTGTAGTGTCTCGAGTTGTTAATGTATGAGGTTGGATAGGTTTAGTGATACCTTCCTTTCTTAATCCGATGGGCCCATGACCTTCGTATCCCATTCTTTGTAGTATTGAGAATCCTTGACCATACTATTCAGTTTGCACCGTGGAGTGAAGGTCTTCTTGCTTAGAGAGACTATCTTCATCTTTATATAACCATTGTAGGATGTCTTTTTCATCGCTGTCATCTTCAAGGCTTCCCCATTTGACAAACAAACCTTTAGTAGTTGCTCATGGAAGGCTTTCCATAGGATCTGGGGGAGATAGGGAGTTGTGATAAGCAAAAGGATTGTGCAATTGTGTATTCCCTGAGACCTTTGTCTTTGACCTTGAGGTTAGATTGGGGTGCCTTCAATGTGGAAGGGAGTGAAGTTGGGTCAACATGGGATGAAGATGAAGTAGAGGCACGATTATGGGGAATCACAACTTCAGGTTTGGATTGTACGGAGTTGCTGTATTGAAATGAGTTTGGATCACCTTGGATGGTGATTTATTGGCCTTCATGGGGGAATTTTATACACTGGTGGTAGGTTGAAGGTACAGCTTTCATAGCATGTATCCAAGGTCTCCCAAGGAGTATGTCATAGGCAAGCTCCATATCAAGGACTGACACACTACATCCTTTACTATAGGTCCCACTCTGATAGGCAAAACAACTACTCCCTTTGAAGTTCTTTCCTCTTCATCATACGCTTTGATGGTGATTTTCTTTTTAGGATCGATAGCATTATCTGAAAACCCCAATGCAAGGATTAGCTTTAAGGTGCAAATATTTAAACCAGCTCCTCCATCAATTAGAACCCTCTTTATTTTGTGCTTGTGGATGAAGGCTTCTATATGGAGAGACGCATTATGAGGTTGAGTGATTGACATATCATCCTTTTCAGTGAATGATAATAAATGAGGTGTGGTAATATGACCTACCATGGTTTGAAACTGCTCTTCGGCAAGGTTTGTTGGGACGGTGGCTAGCTTGGTCAAGAATGGCTCTGTGAGACAGGGACAAACGTAGAAGTTCCAAGATAGAGATGTGTGTGAGAGTCCTATGAAGTTGGTCCAGGACATTGTACTGGTTGGACAGAGAGGATGGCTTGGACATGACTCCCTTGAGAGTAACCTTTCCACTACGAGTGGTCACATTACAATCCGGGGTTTTATTTATAGTGATTACATTGATATGTGAATCACTCTTTGATATATGGTTAACAACATAGTCAAATGATATGTTTGTATAATTGGCATTGTTAGCTCCACTATTATTTTGATTAGACGGTCTTCCCTGCCCATGGTTGGGGAGTGGATCCTTGAATTCTAAGTGATCATCATTAGAGGCATGACCATCAAGTGATACCTTTTTCTAGTCCAACAAGTCTTGAATGGTGTGTTTGAGCACAATACAATCATTGGTTTTGTGTCCCTTGTTTCGGTGATATTCACAGAAGTCATTGTCATTCCACCAAGGAGGTTTGACTTGTGGTTCGTAATCCCGCACCGCTGGAAGTGTTATGAATTTATTCAATAGTAGCTTTCATAGGTTGGTTTCCAATGATTCTCCTAGAGGTGTGAATTTTCTCCTAGGTTGATAGTTTGTAAAGCATGATTCGGTATTTTGTGGTTTGTTTTGTGGGCTCAACAAGTTAAAAATTGGTTGTTTTGGCACCACATTTTTGGAATCAACCACCCCATCATTCACAACATTCTTATTTTTAGTCCAAAATCATGGTTTATCTGTGTTGACATTTGCACTAGGAGTGTCCTTATAAAGTTTGATTTGACCTTTCGCTATCAATGCCTTTTCGATGAGTAAACCCATCTCAATGACCTTGCTAAAAGAAGTAGGGCATTGTATTTGAATTTGGTAGCTGAGGTCCACGTGTAAGTTGTGGACAAACATTTTGAGCATTTGTTTTTCTAGTATTTGATGTGGACATTTGCTCGCCAATTGTCTCCATCTCTATAAGAAAGAGACGAAGGATTCTCCCCCCTTTTGTTTAGTGTTACAAAGATCTAAAAGTGAGATGTCATGCTCAATGTTGTAGGAGAAGTGTATGACAACCTTATCCACAAGTTTGTTGAAGGTTCGAATGCTGGGAGGTAATCGAGAGAACCACTCCATAGCTTATCCTCCCAAGCTCCTTCAGAATAATCGCATGAGGTAGGTGTCATTGTGGGTGACTTTAAGGCATGCTGCACTAAACTCTCTGATGTCATCTCGTGGATCACCCTTTCTGCGATATTTGAGGGGAAAGGTATCATGATCAAGGTTCTATCAAAAGGATATGGTGAGATATCCTATAGAGAATAGTGTTTTGTTGATGCTCTAGTTTGAATGTCTATGAACTGTTGCTGTAAGGCCTAGATTTGTTGAGTCAATAAGCCTAGAGGGTTTGGAGAGTCAATGGTCGACTTGCCGTTGTCTATGGTTCTTTCCTCTCATTTGCTTTCCTCGGGGATTCTTTCTTCTTCAATTTCCTTTAATGCGTTGACATCAAAGTCTTTGGGGAGTTTGGCTCCTTGTGTCGCTAGGTAAAGAAAGAATTTGCTAGGGTCTTGTTTGAACAATTTGTCCATCATACATTGGAACTTTCAGTCTTGTTGAGCATCTAGAATGTCCTCAAGAGTAAACTCCTCATCACTATCATGAGGGGATGGGGCAATCTTGTCAGATGTGCCCGCCATTTCAAATTGTTTTTTATTTTTGGGATCTAGTTAAGACCATGCAATTTAATTCGGGATTGGGTAGTGTGAGATTGGAAGTTTTGACAAGGTGTGCTTGGAGGTTACAGTGAAGGGGATACTTGTGGTGATGAGGTGCGAATAAGGGTTTCCTTAGACCAATGGTGTCAAACAAGACGGTTGATGCAAAACGGTAGCCAAAAGTAAGGATGTTTGGAATTTGAGTACTTGATGTAGACTAGTTTTGCACAAAGCCCTAGTTAAGTTCCAAGAGAGAAGGATGATAGATCCTTGATAGTGGATACTTACTAGGTTTGTTTGAGGTTGATATGATCTAGAATTGCTTTGTACTAACCTAGTTTTGATACTTAGTTTGATTTTGGGAAGTTTTGGGAATGTTTTGGATGAGGTGTTCAACAAAAAAGAGGGTATGATGCAAAAAATGGATGGGAGAAGTGATTGCACAGTAAATCTGATCTTGGAAACTGGAACAAGGCTAAAATGGGTATCCAGAAAGGTTGAAAATTTTCTCTCAAAAGACCAGGAAATGCTCACTGTGATGGATGTGCAGCAATAAATGCGCATTTACAGAAGGTAAATGCGCAGCTCTGGTGAAGGATAAAAGCACATGAACATACCACAGATGCACATCGGGTCGAAATGTATACACAGCTCTGCGTAACAAATGCGCAGCTCTGTGTTTTTGACTAATTTTGCAATGTTTTTGGCACGTTTTTCGATGTTTTTTGGTTTTTATTTGGTTGAAAGTTAGTCTTTTTGATTTGATTTTTTCAACTATGGCAAGAAGACATAGCAAACACAGAATATTTTCATGCTTTTTGATTTTTTTAGATTGACTTTTTTTACAAAAAACAAGTACAAATCCTAGGATGGTAGGGGCAATATAAACTGAATTCTCACTTGGTTTTTACACCAGCTACGCTATTCAGAGCAGATAACTTAGGAACTTGGGACATGGGCTCCCCCTTACAAGTGCACAAACTTCTTAGGTACACCAAGTTCTAAGTTCCCAAGGATCGTAAACCTTAGGATTTCCCTATTATCTCTACTATTGAATCGTAAGTACGTGAGCCATCTTAGAAAGATGATAATCGTTCTTTCCAGCACCGGTTTATAGGGGATTTTGGCTTCTAAAACAAAGGATAAGTAGTAAAGACAACTGTTCGAGTGGTTATATGTGTGACAGCGCTACTTTCAGTTATGGAGTCTCCCAGCCTTCAAGGGTTGCGCCTTGGAGGGTTTTGGGGGAGGTTGGTTGTCAGTATAACTAATCAGCACTTGTTGGATGAAGCTTTCACCTCAAGCACAATTTATTTATAGTGGCTAGGCAAAGCTTGGCTTTAGCTTGTTACCACTTAAGGTCATTCCCACTTGGATAGAAGGATATCCAAGGGCAGGCCTGTCTAAAGGTTAAACATGCAAAATGATAGGTTTGGCATTCTGGTCACCCAAGAAAGGGGAGAGCATAGGCCTACTATCATTCTGAAAACATGAAAGACAATGGTTCTTTAATCCTAGTTAAAATGAAAAAGACTAAATGAGTTAAGCTACTTGGGCACACACACGATTTGTTAACTTTGAAAGAAGTAAGATAGCAATGGTTTAATTTTATATCTTTCCAGTAGGGACTATGTTTGAGTTGTTGATGCAACAAGATCAAATTACAATCCTCCTAGTTAGAGCTAAATGAGATTTGCATGATCAAACCAATTATTTTCCTTTGGCTAATTAGATCTAGAGATGAGTTAACAAATGCAACTATATGACTAACCGGCCCCCTAACTTGCAATCAGATCTGAGAATATCTCTACGAGAAATGTTAGCATTAGCAAAATCATAAGAAATAACTCAAAAATCACTGTCAGAACAAATGCACAGCTACAGAGCACATATGCGTAGAAATAGAACACAGATCTCGTGAATGCATTGTTATAAAGAATATATACATTGCCAGAGAGAATAGATGAGCAGTTATGATGTATGCGTAGTTACAGATGATAAAAGCATAGAATCAGAGAACATATGCGCTGTTTAGATAAATGCACTGTTACAGAGCACAGAAGTGCCATTGTAGTGAATAAACTGAATCTTCAGATGCATTGAAACAGATCTTAGATGTGTGATAGAAATGAATAGATGCACATAATCCTCCTGTGTAAGGAACCTAACGCACAAAAACTTAATTTTTGGATTAAATTGAGGCAAGGCCCCACGGTGGGCACCAGAAATGTATCGGAAAAATGTGGATAATATATCAATGATTGATAAATAACCTAATAACTCAATGAAAATGGAAATAAACAAGATTTAAAACAAAGAACAATACCTTCACAAACCTTGTTACTTTGTAGCTTCCATTGTTTGCCTAGTCTCAATCGATCTTTTGTATGAATGAAGCCCTCAAAAAGTGCACTTCCTTGCTTTGTTCTTCAAGATGGCAATAGAGAAACGACTATGATACTTCTTGTAATGAAGAGGAGCTTCAATACAATAAAAAGGGTGATTGCAAGCTATGGAGATGGATTTGGGTGCCAAAGGCGCGCTGTGAATTCTGCAGAGTAAGTTTACTAAAAGCTTGGATGATTGAAATGGAGGAATAGGGGTTGTATTTATAGGTTTGAGAGAGAAGATCAACAGTTGAGGAACCTTGAGAGGATGTGCGTGAATAGGAAGAGGACAAGTGTCTTGCTCCTTCATGCAACATGGGAGTTAACAGAAATAGATTGAAGAGTTAATTGAATAGATTGTCTAGTTAATAGAAAATGGTAATCAGTTAAGTGAATTGATTGATTAGTTAACTAATTTGAAGCGGAGGATAAATAGGACATGTGTGAGGGAACAAATAATTAAATATTAAAATATTTAATTAAGTGTGCACATGGATTTGTATGGATTAATTTTGGTGTTAATCCATTTTTAAGAGAAAATAGAATAATTTAAATAAATGTTTTGATTTATTTAAATATAGAGGATGTTAAGTTTAGAAGAACTAATTAAATAATTGGACATTATTTAATTTAGATTGACTTTAGAATTTAGAAGAGGTAATTAAATAATTTGATATTATTTAATTTAGAGGAATTTTGGAAGAATTAATTAAATAATTTGGTATTATTTAATTTAGAACTTGGAGGATTTTAATTAAATAAATGAATTTATTTAATTTAGAGGAGTATGAAGGATTTAATTAAATAAATGATTTTATTTAATTTTGTGGAGGAATGTGAATCAGATAAATAATTTGATTTATTTATTTATTGATAGATGAATTAAACTGAAATAAATATTAAGAATATTTATTTAGACAGAGTCATGTCATTTTTAGGTGTATACACAAAGAATGGAAATCTTGCACATGGGAACACCGCATTAATAGACAAGATCATGTCGAGTTGTAATATTGATTGTTAGATTACTTTCAAAAACATCATCCAAATCATCCAATCTAAGTGAATTCATGATGGAAAGGTTACCTAGCATATAATTTTCAAAATCCAAACATCTAAAGTACATAGAAAAGCATTCATACAAAAGTAAGAGTGGGTCAATTTTCACAATGATACTTGTAAATTTTCATCCAAGTGTGTGCACGTGATTCATTACTTTCTTTCACCTACAAATTAAGCTAAGAAAATTTTAGATATCAAGTTTTTTAACATTCATGTAGGCAGAGGTTGTCTTTAGATATGAAAGTGTGTATCATTAGACATGCCTTTATTTATTATGTGGTCATGTTCAAGGCATAGCTCCACTATCAGCCAAGCATCTATAGCCTCAACAGAGACACCTAAGCCTCCCAGAATGAATGAGGTTCTTAATTTTTTATTAGGTAGAGGTCATCTTTAGATATGAAAGTGTGTATCATTAAACCTACCTTTATTGATCCTTTCTTTTATTTTTCTATATCTTGCTTTCCTCATCCTGCAGACATTGAAGTCTGCCTCTGGCCATTACGATAATCAAATATTTTTTATTTTTATGAAAATTCACTTTTGGACTTGATATCTTAACTATAGTCACTTTGCCATACAGATTTAAGAATATTTAAATGTGAGAAGTGATGAAAAATACAAGATAATCTTCCAATTACATACACTTCCTTAAGTATGAAAATAAAGCCACACATCTAGATGAAAGACTAATGAAGACTACACCTATACAATTAATCCACCATAAGTACAAAAGGAAAAGATTGTTAGTGAAGATATCTAGAAAGCACACTTAGATCAAGACACAAGTCATTTTGTGATTCAGTCAATCAATGAAGGATAAGGATTTAAAATTAGATTAACAACTAAAGAGGAATGGAAACTAGCTACTAGCTACAACATTATATAATGCCCCAGTAAAACCAAACAAACAAAAATTTAAAAAAATATAATTAAAACAAAAACAAGAAGTAAAACAAAAATAAACCAAATTTTCTTACTCTACCCAACTAATACAAGCTTGATGGTTCAGGAATATGAGTAGGAAAACCCCCGTTTTTACAATTTTTACATTATATAGTAATAAAAATTTAGTTGTGGCAATCTTAGGTTTGTCTTTAAATTCAGAAACAAAAATTTTGAGCCTTAAATTAGGTTCATACTCTATATGATATCCAAGAAAAATCAAAAGCTAAGGAAACTCGTCTTCCTTATGCCAAATCCACAAGCAAATTTGATTACACGAATCCCCATAATTAAAGAAATAAAAAGGTTTAACTAAACCATCCTTAAAATGATCAACTTTAAAATTAGGATGAGGATTCACTTTGTTCATTTTTAAATCAAGATCATTTTTTGTGGTAAATGAGATATCATAACTTTCATTTTTTTTAATGATCAAAATAAAGAAAAAAAAATGAATGACACATGAGAGAAGGTTTAGAAAACTCTTGTATTGTGGTGTTATCAATCAAGGATGTATGCTTGTCATCATGTACTTTGTACTCCTCAAAATGTGTTTCTCCATCCAAATTACTGATATTGTTGGGCATATTGCACATTAAAAAAAATAAAAACTGATCAACACTGTGTCATATAAAGATGCATCAACAAAACATTCTTCAATGCAATCATGTTTTTCATCTAAACCAACTTTCTTACTTTCAAAATTAAAATCGACTGATTTTTCAATTGAATCATTATGATCTTTCCCTACCATGATATTAGCTTCAATGGTGATATTTGATTTCTCATTCACCATCATTTTACTCGTGAGTTTTAAAATCTAGGGATGAATCGTTCAAATTAAATTTGTTAACTATATCAACAAACTCAAGATTACTATTAATTTTAAAGATAAATAAAATAGAATCATTTGTATCTCCCAACCATATTTTCTCATGAATTTCTTGTTTCAGTCTATGGTTAAGATCTTCCAATTGATAATTGGATAGATCAACTTTAAAACAAAGAAAATTAGTGTTTTGAGTTTACAAATTTAAACAATTTTTTTTGCAATATTCTCACTCAAGTCATTGATAATTGGTTCATTAAACTTTTGACACACATGCCACATAGGCACCAACAAATCAACAATACTACTATTTTCTCCTTTGCTGCAAAAAGAATGTGACTCTTCATTTGAACAAGTGCTTGCCCTCAAGTATTTATCTATCAATTGTATATAAGCATCTATTTCATCTACTTCAAATTTTCCAACATTATTTTTATGAGATTCATCACAACATATCTTAGTATGGTTGTCCTCAAGTGTACCAGCATTGCAAGTTGTTACCTCTTTGAGTTGGAGTACCATTGGATTATCCACCAATTGAAAGGAGTCTTACTACTCATGATTTTATTCTATTTTGTTGGTTGAAATGTGTTCTTGGACCTCTTTACTTGACAAAACAACATCATGCTCTTGAATCTCACTTTCCATTTTTGTTGTGTTTATCATTTCTTTGAGATTAATATTCAAACTTAAGATAATTTTGGTGCATGTGACTTCTCCATACTCAATTGTGTTGTGAAAGCGACACTTGTCATGAAAACATATTTTTTCAAAGGTGCCAAGAAATCCAAGGGTTCTCACATGTCATGATTCAACTTCTCAATATACCTTGAGATATCCAATTTGAAACTTAGAGTGGCTAGTTAGGAATCAATGTGTTGATGATCTTACTCATTGTCATTTGTTGGATGTCACAAATCCCTTTGTTGTGCATATTTTTACCATCCTCTTCATTCAAGCTTAAATCCACTATTTTGTCATGATTATTGATTTCAATCTTTTCTCCATTCTTGGGTTCATTGTCAGAGTCATCACTAGTTTCAAGATTTTCCTATGGAATCATTGGGACATCAGCATGATTCATGTTAAATGCCAAAGGAAAAACATTAAAACTTGGTTGGTTACCTTGTTGCAGTTGATGTAGAATTAAACCTTAATAAGGGTAATTTCTTGCTTGCATTGGTTGCATTCCATACATGCTTGGTTGAAAAAATAATTGATTTTGTAGTGGGTTACAATAAATTTGGATTTGTGTGCAATCATTCCTTGTGTCCAATCCCCATAAGTAATGTTTGAATACATCAATTTGACTTGGTCTATTCATAATGTCATTTTTTCTCAAAGCTTGGAAAAACCATTGATTAAAGTGTTCAATAGACTCACCAAGTTGTCTCCTTATCATTGCAAATTGTAAGAAGGCTTCTTTTTTATCCATGTTTTTCCCAAATTGATTTAGGAATGCCTTCTCCAACTCCACCCATGAATATATAAAATTTGGTGTGAGGCCATTATACCAATGAAGAGTTGAAATGCAAAAAGTTTTGACAAAAAATCTACAAGAAAACCCTCATGGTTAATCCAAATTTTAATCATCAAATCTTTACAAATCTTGACAAGTTTGAAACAATGATAACTTTAAGGAAACCCCCCTAAAAAAACCTATAAAATCTTAGTGAATCCTAGCTAAATGCTATAATTTTCTTGGTGAATCTTTCCTTTTTTTTGAAAAAATATTAATTTTCCTAGCGAATCTATGCACATTATTAAAAAATTTGTAAAATCCTGGCAAATCCTAATTAATAATTGGTAAAAATAATAATTACAATGGCGAATCCTAGCAAATAATTACTAAATAAATTAATTACAGTAGCAAATCTTTCCTTTAAAAATTTTCATAGTTGGTCGGCGCAATCCCCCAATATATATTTTTATTTTTTATAATGTTGAAGCAGGGGCCCAGGGGTGGTAGCCACTAGTGGGGTCAAGGGGCAATGCCCCTTGTGGGGGTCGAGGGGGCAACGCCCCTCATGGAGTCCAGCGATAGCAGCCCCGACGCGCTCTTGTCGCGATATAGGTGGGGTCGAGGGGTAGAGCCCCTTGCCACCAAGCACAAATCCACTATCTAAAAAGCATTGGAGCACACATGGATTCAATATTTTTAAAATATCTCACTTTAAAATAAAGACTAAAATAAAAGTTAATTTTTTGCCATCGATTACCTTTTTAATTGAATGGACGTGGTTCAATTCCGCGACACTCTATGCATGTGCCTTTGAGAAGGCTTGTTGAGGCCCAGAATTTGTTTTGGGTGACACAATTAAATCTAATCGTGTGGCCCAAAACAAATTTTGGGCCTCAACAATCCTTTTCAAAGGCATATGCATAGGGTGCTCTGAAATTAAACCATAACCATTCAATTGAAAAGGTAATCAATGGTAACAAATAAAACCCCTTTTCAAAGCAATATCCCTAAAATTAAGTGGAAATTCATTATTAATGGCGATATTGACCCGAAATTAATGGAAGGAATATAATATTAACAACGAATATAATAAAGATTTGTAATTATGCTATAAACTACTGGCGAATTAGCTCCAATGCTGCATAATTTACCTGGCGAATCAACTTGATTTATTAGTTTAAAAAAATAATACATTGGCGAATTAACCAAGACTAAATTAAATTTCTGTAAAAATCAGGCGATTTAGTCTCTTGTACAGCTCGTATTATCCACCATTTTTGGAGGCCCTGATTTTAACTATTCGCCACTAAAAAAATCACTGGTTTGAAAGCATTTTTCCTAGCATTAGGGGAGAAGGTAGTAAACAAATTACACTCCTTTGCAAGAATTTGAATAGCATTGAGCACACGATTTTCCATTAGGATGAAATAACCCCTCTAACCTTGTTATGTTGATGGAAAAAATTGTTTGCAATTGATTTTCAACAACTAGACATCTTTTCTTGTGTTTTTGTTTTCAAAATTTTTTTTTTTTGAAAATTTATAATTTTATATTTTTTGATTCTATAATTCTTTTGTGTTTTGCAAAAAGTGATAAATCTTAGCAAGAAAATAAGGTAGATTAAGCATTAAAAATAACGAATTTAAACTATTCTAATACTCTATTTCTTTCCCTCCTTCTAGAGCCATTTATGTTGATGTGGTTTTTGACACACCAACTTATCTACACACTGTGAAGCACATGGGGTGGAATGATAAAGGTCCCCCTTCTTGGAAGGTGGATAGCCTCAAGATTCTTTTATGAATTGTTTCAGAGGTTCACCAGGATCCCTCAACCAAAGAGCACTTTGGTTGGTCTATTCAAGGAGCTACATTGAGTAATTAGGAATCATTCATGGAAAAAGGGGTCCACTTATTGAGATTTAATCACTATTAGCCACACAAACACTCTTTTTCACCTTTAAATTGAATCATGATTTGATTTGTTTGATTTCCCATAGTTAATTTTTATCATTAAAATTACTTTGCAAATGTTTAAAAAATTTAAAACAATAATTTGCCTAAGTTAAATATTAGAATTTTAAACATGGAATTCAAATGATTTGTGCATTAGAATCTTTTTATTTTAACATAATTTAATTTTGATTTTTAGGACAATAAGGAACTTGATTAAGATCTACAAAATTTAACCTTATGGAAGTCAAAACATTAGCTCAAATTTCTACCTTATAAAAATGATTTATCATTAAAATACTATTCTACCGCTAGTATAAAAAAATTGCAAATAGAAAGGCAAAGATAAAAGGCAAAAGAAAAATAAAAATCTAAACCTGTCCCTAATCGTCTCACACGTTATTTGGAAAATGGATGAATCTGACTCAAACCAATCTTTGCTAGACCTATTTCTGCAATCCCAATGTGAGATGGTGTAATCTTTGAAAAAATGTGTGCATGAACGTTAGTGAGTTTCAACTTGCACAAATGTGTTTAGTTAACCACATAGAGCACCCTACCATCAGTGAGGTGTCGATGGTATAAACACATGTCAATACTCATCAACATTTCTTGAATTATAATTGTAAGATTGAATATAAAAGAAATAAATTTAGAATTTGGAAAACACCATTGAATGGAAGAAAATGTAGAAAATAGAGAAAAAATGAATAATTTGTATTCAAAATCAAGGCTTCCAAACCCCCAACAGGTTTTTCAATGTGATACAATGAGCAGAAAATAATTTTAAATAGGCAGATTTATATGGGAAGGCCAACAGTCCTTCCCTCCAAAAACTCACAAAATGACAAAAAGACACTTCGAAAAGTAAGTGTCATGGGTTATCTCTTCACATTCTACCCTTTCCCTCCATTTTCTTCTATTTGTTTTCAAAATAATTTAAGTCCTTAATTCATATTTCCATAATGCTTGTTGAGGCCAATTTCATGCTTCCTCTTGTTAAAACATATGGCATATTTCACATCTCCATGTTTAAAGCAATCTATATTTTTAGGTTGCTTCTCTAATTTCCTCATCTCTTACATTTTTCTTTTCCCCATGCCATGCCTACTTTGACATGAAATTATGCTTTGCATTCTTCATGGGATTTTAAATCACATACATTTTCCCTTTCAAAAATACATGAAACTCCTATTAGAAAATGAATTTGATAATGTAAAAATTGTCCCTATCTCACACATTCATTCTTAATCACAATGAGAGCCAAAGTGATCATAAAGTTTTTCATGGTCCATTCTTAGGTATCCTTGAGATCTTTCATAAGTACTACTCTTGTGTATATTATTGCAATAAAGGATCCCACAATTACTCCCAATCTTGATAACAAAATAAGCTCATAAAAAAAGGTGCTCTATTATATGTAAACTCGAATCACAAAAGATTTCCAAAAGATTTTACTCCAAAGTGGATCAACCATACCCATTCCATCATTATCTTGAACAAGTTTCTCCTCTCTTTGAAAAGAAAAAATTGTAAACTTTAGATTTTCTTTAGGTTCTCGAAGCCCCTCAATTGGGTTAAGGAATCCCATCTCACATGTAAAACTTGGAGGCTCCCTAAGTTTGTTTCTTGATAAATTTGCATTCATTTTTTGAGTATCCACTTTCTAAATACTAATTTCACTTAAGTTTGCTAGTTTCTCACTTCAATTGAAGACAAATTCCCTATAATATCTTATCCAATTCAATGGACTAGCAAATCCCATATTCTGAGCCTTGTGCAAAGAGTGGAGTCAATACATTCTAGAGTTTAGTATACATGAAAAAACTCTCTTCTCTAGATTTTGATGTTTGTTCCATTACTAAGATGGAGCAAATGTTAGAACAAAATATACAATAGGCAAATAGTTCTACAACTAGTGATCAACCAGCAAATAAAGAAATGTACAACAACACAATAGAAAGGTGATTGGGTAGAGGAACTACACTATCAACAAAAATCAAGTCTATAGTGGCTAAGCCTACTACTATTGGAATCTAAGGAAGACTGGGAGGAAAGAAATAGAAAAGACTCAATGCAATTTTCTTGAAAACCAAACACCACCTTGAACTTTATGTAATGTAGAAAGTTACATACCTTTGCAATTTTACATTGTGTTTTAAATCACTTTGGTGTCTTCTCCCATAGCATGTCTCTAGGCCCACTTGAGCCTTACCTTGGCCTATCATACCCCTCACCAAGGTTTGCCAAAAATCATATCACATGTTTATTTCTCTCAACTTTCTGAGAACACATGCTAAATTCTAGAGAATATTTTGAGGATGCAAGTACAATGTCTAGACATCCCCGCAACACGTTGGCATCTCAAATATTCCAAAAAATTTACTCTCCCACCTTGTTACTCAATTGCATAAGTGGTAATACTCATGTGGCAGTGAAATGACCCCTGTAGCATGCCTGAACCTCTAGATTCCTCATTCTTCATGCAAAGCAAGATTTGGAAAAAAAGGAGCTCTCTTCTCTCTCACACAATTTTTTTTGGCATAATACTACAAATTATTGAACTCTCTTGGCTCTCATAATAGAGATTATTAAATATATTGGTGCTCTTTCAAGTGTAGTACTTTCTCTTCTAGCTTTGTGGATTTCTACTTGCGGCTTGCACATTTTGGAGGCTCTCTTCCAAGGGTTTGGAGCTATTTGCACACAAATTTATCCTTCAAGGAGCTTGTAGCCTCCTTCTTTATTGAATAACTTGGTAACATTGTTTATTTACAAGAAATGGTGTTATTTCTTGTTCTTTAAATATATTGTTTTGTATATTCCTTGGCAAACTTTTGGTGTAGACCACCACCTTGTTTTTCCTATGTACACTAGGGTATTCCTCCCCATAGACCAGAGTTGATACTCTTAGTTTTTATTTACTTTTCACTGATGTTGTTTCCTAGATGCACTTATGAAATAGGAGCACACATGTTTATTTACGTTTTTCCACAGTGGTTGCCCATGGAGGTTGAAAGACCAAAATAGGGGCTTGACATGAAGGCAATCTCCCAAGCAGTCCCAACTATTTTTCTTGGTTTATGTTATTGTAGACACTAGAAGAGATTCAACAGCATGAGGGTTCGATAATATCATCTTTTTTCCCTTCTCTATTTTATTTTGTCAATGAATCCTTCTTTGTTAGTTGATTAAATGCATTTATTCATTGATTTGACATCTTATTACATTGTTGGGTGCTCATGTTGGTTCTTTGTGTAGACTGATTGAGTGAGAAACCTAGATAAAGCTTCACAATATAGATTTTTTATGTTTTTCTACCATATGGATGACAGTGTGACACGTAGATGTCCCCACAATGTGTTGGAATCCTAGGCTAAGACTCTCCCCTTCTGGTGCCAAGTTATTCTAAATCTCTCATCTATTGTTTCGCTTTCCTTTCTGTAATCTAGTTCTTAGATTTTTAGATTTCACAGTATTGTTATTGTGCCTTAGTGTTTTCACTTATCGAGATTGGTTAATTTATAAGTGTAGAGCAAAGTAGAATCTTGACAAGGTTGTTCTATTCTTCCTAATTGGATAGGAGTAGAATAATCTTCCTTAAGGCTGGTTAGATTCTCATGTACTTGTTGGAAATTGACTCTAGTTAGATAGCATTTATTTTTATCTTGTATAAGATTCAATTTTTCATACCATTACACTCTACTAGTTAAATTTACCTCTTATATGTTAGAAAACGTGTTATTCATTCCATGCCATTGTACCCACTATCAACAACAATATCTTCCTTGAATTTAATATCATCGAGTTTCCCTTCATAGTAGGGATGGTATCTGACAAAAAAATAATTGAAGTATCATAAATCTATGTCCATAAAAAGAGGAGGAATATTTCTCTAGGAATTTATTCCATTAGTTGTTAGACCATGGTAGTAGGATTGTGAATAAGAGCCATTAATGTATTTGTAACCTTTCCAAGATTGTGAGGAGGTATATTTGTTGTCGGCATGTGGACACCCTACAACTAGCACTTGGATAGCTCCTTCAGTGGACCATCAAAATTTTCTATAAATTCAACCATATCTAATTTCAAGTCTGCCATAAGTATGGTCTCAGTAAATGCTTCTAATCTTGCTTCTATATATTGCATGGTAGCAGGAGGATTTGCATCAATTGATCCAAAATCTCCATGGCCACTAATAAAATGAAATCACAAAGAGAATCTCTATGCTATTCATAGCAAAGCATTCTACAACTATCAAATGCAAACTTATAAGTAACTAGGGATAGTGGTGCATGAATAATTATTGAATGATTCATAACAAAACAAGGTAAACCCATATGACATATAGAAAAGGATAAGAGAATTTTATGTTTTTTACAACCCCTATGAAGGTCAACTAATTAGTATTTCACTAAATCAACAAATATGATTTTAAAGAAAGACATAATATGCCACCTCCTAAACAATCGTCGTTATCCATGGAGACATTCATACACAAAGAACATTCTAATTGTATTTATTTTCTAAGAGATTACATTCAATGAAGAAATGAAAGATAGAGAAGGACATGCTAAAATTGATGCCAAAGAGAGAACTAATCATAAAGCATAGGATTTACAATAAGGTGTAGCCCTCAAGCCAATTGAAATCCAACATTATTACATTTGTTTGATATGTTCATATAGCATTATAATTCATTACAAGCCACTTGGACATGAAAAACAAGTTGTAGACTAGGTTGCATTATTAGTTACACCTTGCTACACTGAATGTTTTCCTACTGATAGAGAAATTGCACATACATAGAGAAGAGAAACCTTCTCAAATTTGTATGCAAGGTACAACAAGATAGGGGGAAACCTTCTCATCTAGAAAAAAGGAAAATCTTAATTAAATTACAAGATGTGCAATTGCATGGGGCACCTCTACATTATTGTCCCAAGTCTACCATGACTCATGCCTTGCATTAAATATAACCCCAAACAAGAGGTCACCACTATGATGAGAAACCCTTAGCTTATCCATTACACATGGATCTAGGAGTAATAATATCAGACGTGACCCTATATGTCACCAACAAGCTTAGTCATGTCATTAAGGACTCAAGAAATGCATTGGGAGTTAGTAAATTTATATTATTGCCCACAAGAAGAAAAAACTAGACATAATGTGCATAGGGCATGACCTTAAACTTATACATATAGGAAAATCACTACCATTAAAGCCACTAAAAGAATGAAGAGATTGCATAGATTACCACCATGCTAAAAGTAAACTCAATTGCTTTCATATACCATCATGGGAGCTATCACATCAGTTTGCAAGCAAAAATCCTAGTCTACATGGCATGTTGAAAGTCTTATAACTACTAAGGGTGGGCATGCAAGTTAAATGGTTTAAAATTAAGTTGAGATCCATGGTTGAGGTTATGCTAAAGCATCACACCATACATTGATAGTCTTAGTGAATTCATGAAAGAAAAAGAAACATGAGACAAAAACATTGGTAACAACCCAATAACATTAGAATAGGTTACTCTAAGAAAATTCAATCAATAATCATTGAAAAAGAACCTTTGGTCATGAAAATAGATTGGGGACCACCAAGTAAAACATTGCATCACCACATTGAGACATTGGGCTTGTCATAACCACCAAGGCAATTCATGGTGGGTGAAGAATACCTAGTGGGTTCAACGACAAATAGAAATGAGGTGCATAGGGTCCATTGGAAGGAACAATGATATGAACTGAGGCACATAGGAAAATATAAATAACACAAAGACATGAGACTACACAAGGAACCCCACAGAGATCAAATCCTAGTGAAAATTATCTCTAACCGATTGCCTACATTGGGTTTACTAGCATGGAAGCACACCAAATCAGTATACAAAAAATAGTGCCAACACATTGCAAGTTGCTTAGTAGATTCTATTATTACTTTTGCATTCTTTTAGTTGTACAAAGGGTATTAACTAATAAGGTATTTTCATTCTTCTCTCATATTATGGAGTTTATATTAGACTTCATACTTTTAGGGATGAGGATTAATACACTCTATTGAGTCATTTTTACCTAAATGTTTTTCATTCCAAAGAACATGAACTTTTTTTTCTTAGAAGATGTAACTTGATAAAAGGTTGACCTATAATAGGATATGAAATTTGTACAAGAGTACTATAGGATATATATAGAAATGGAAAATGTAGCTCATCTTTTTAATTTACTCCATCTCACTTGTGATAGCTATCTTGAATATTTTTGACATCAAAATGTTAGGAGGTTAGCATGCCCATCATCTTTTCTTCCATTTTCCAATCAAATTTCTTACCAAATATTCAAAGTTAGAAATAATATCTCCTCTTTCTCTTTTCCCCATTGATTGAATAGTTACTAAGGGAATCAACGAAGTGATTATTGAAATTGGTTGAAACTCATGAACCCATTTGTCAAGATATTTAGCTTAAAAGTACTCAAAATAATCTGTAGGTAATTATGTTATGACTTGGTTATTTAAAGTTAAAAGTAGAAAATCACATCACCATCATAAGGAATACTAGAAAATATAAGCCTTGGAATCTCCTTTTACAAAGCTAGTCTTAGCAAGGCTATGACTTTTATTCACCATTTAATCACCACTACAAGGAATATAGTGACATATAAAACCCTTGGAATCTCCTTTTATAGAGATAAAAACTATTCCTTCCTTATTATCAATGTGTAAACATGAAAAATTCTCAAAGTTATTGCCAGTTATAACAAATAACTATCTTCTTTAAAATCAAGCATGATGTGGTTTTGTTAGTGTAGGCTTTTTTCCCTTTTCTAGGTAAGGTTTATTCTACACATATTATTAAGCTTTCTTAATAAAGTGAGTTTAATTAGGTGAGTGTGTGTTGAGGTGTCACCATCCTACAAGGGAAGTGTATTTGTTATCTTGGTAAGATGCTTTTTCTATCTTTGGTCCGCTTGGTGGTCACTCTCTATTGGCTGGTTTTGCCACCTCCACCCTCTTCCTTAGTTTATATAAATTCACTACCTAGATTGTATTTTGTATTATTCTAAGAAATTGATTCAATTCTATTATGATTTGATCTCTTTTGCATCCTTCATTGTGATCTTCTTTATGTGCTTGTTTTTAGCTTTCTATATTTTGTGTTGTTATTTCCATAGCAAAATCTAACATGTTATCAGAGTGGGTGAGTGCCTAGGGATAGTCATTTAGAATATATATGATTTGAGATCAAGGTTGCTCTTGATTTATTTGAGTATTCTCTTCTCTTGCATCCAATGATGAACTGGAGAATAAAAATAATAATAGAAATACTATTTTTCAGGGAGGGTTTTTTGTGGCTTAACTTTGGGAGATTCTTGGAGAAAATCTAAGCTCACCATTGTGTTTAGAGCTACCAAAAAAGTCAAATTATCCCTTTATTTCATCCAAATCAAACATCAGAGACCAGATCTACAAGGGTTTGAAGTAGGAGGTTCATTGCTAGATCTAGTAGGGAGTTGTCTTTTCAGAGCATTTTGGGTCAATCTGACCCTGCCATCACATTCAAAAGGTTTGAAAACCTAAGATTGATTGTCAAATCATTGATTTTGGACAAAGTTGCTCAGAGAGGCAATATTTTTTGTCCAGGAAGGTGTACGACCCCGTGAATAGTGCCTATGAGGCACATTTTTCAAAAATTTCATTTCTGCATTTGTTTATCAAAATTTTCATAAAAGTATATTTTTTATTTTAATGTAGAAAGAACACAAACATATATATATTTTGTTGGAGTAACTTGGGCTTTTAGCCTGGTCCAAGCCTAGAGAGACCCTTATGGGGGATCTCTTCCCAAGGATTTATTGCCAAGACCACTACTGGGGGGTCTCAGTCCTCAAGGTATTATCACCAAGTTCAAACCCGCAAGATCATTGGCCTAGCGAAGGCCCACAGGCTACAAGAATGGTAGCCTAGTGAAGGCACATATCTTGCGAGCACATCAGCCTAGCTAATGCACAAGGCCTACGAGCTCTTTGGCCCAGTGGGGGTTTGAACCTTAGTGGCCACCACAACAACCGTGCGACTTGACCACCAAACCACACCCTTATCAGCTATATATATATTTGTGGTGATTTACCCCTATGTAATACGTAGGGTACCCCAAGGTACATAGTACCTAAGTGCAACATGTGTAAAGCTTTGAGCTTGGGCCTTGTACCCTTAAATCTTTGGCGAGCCCATAATAAAGGTTGTTGGCCTTCTTCAAAACCCACAGACCCTCTAAAGCAAGTCGTGGGGTGTGGCCTTTGGTCCCCCTAACCACTATGCTCATTTAACCTTTAAGGCCTATTTTTCCTTGGTTTCACCTTTTAGGCCTGTCAAACTCTGTTATTTACTAATATATTGATGTAGAAAGGACATATATACTACTCAATGGACCAATAGATCCCTTATCAAGAAATCTACCAGTTATATAACGTGCTACATTTACATTGTCAAACCAGGGAATCATATTCTTTTTGGATGATGCCTATACTGTGTGTACAATTAAGAATTCTTGAGTTTTATCCTAGAGGTTGCGTAAGGGAAATAAAGCAATTACAATATTCTAAGTAAACAGGAATAATGGAAAACAACTAGACTATCCAACACAACAATAATCCAATGTCTTTATGTAACTTCTATGTTAAAGAGGAACTGACAAGTGGTTCAATTGGTGATCACCTTGACTCAATGGACTTGACAACATAAACTATCGAGGTTGAACTACTTCACATGATTCATAACAACAAAAAATCAATCACACACATATATAAACATACAATTTATAAACTAAACATATGAACAAGGTGGAGAAGCATAATACCCCAAGTGGCCGGTTTGAGTGGCTGTGATCCCACAAGATCTAACTAAATCTCTATTGAATCTTTGTAGTCATCAATCAAACTCAAAAACACATACTCCTTTATTGAATGCTAAAAGTAACAAGGATACAACAAAATCTACTACTATATCTCTGTTCAAAACTATGTGTAACAAAATCTAATCTATTCTCCTCTGATCTGGCTAACTAAGATCAGCATTGTTTTTATGAGTAAAGCTACTGAACAATAAATGTTTTAACTGCCCATTATCCCACATCATAGGAAAAGGGACTTTATTACAGAGCAACTAAAAATAGGAAACTAACTAACATGAAGGCGGCAGAGATAACACAGTCCTACTACACTTCTACCTCTTCATTATCCATAAAGAATAATCAAGACTTAGAAACAAAATCATATAGCACAATCTAGGTTCCTCAACTGCATCATTTATTGAAAGATAACCATTATAGAGTCATGTGTGACTCATCCCAATTAATTCAAGAACTTCTTCCTTTGGCTGCAGGTACCTGTATCATCTTCTGCGGATATCAGCATCTCTTTTGGTTGTGGGTTGTTTAGTGTCCTTCATGATATGAAGCCAAGCTTTGTTGCATGAGGAGTTAATACTCTATATAATATTTATGCATCACTACCACTTAGCATTAACATAAAATACTAACATATCACATGAATAATCTATTATCCACACAATTAATTATCAACATATTATATACCATCTTCATGATTCAGTGTCTTAAGGATAAACATGGACATAATTAATACATATATGAGTCTAGAAATGTCTTTGGGAAATAAGTAATTAAAGCAGTAAAAATAAGATAAATCATGATCCCATCACACTCCCGAACTAATCATCTTGCTGGTCCTCTAGCAACCAAGGTCTCAGATTGCACTGGAGGGCTATCTCCCTGTAGTCTATTGGCTCTTCTACTCCTCTTTCCTGTTTGAGGTAGAATCCTTTCTATTCTGCCAATCTGTCCCATCTATTTTGTTCTACAGTCTGATTAGTCCTCTACCCCATCCAATGTAGAATAGGAGAGAGCAGTAGAGGAGGATGGAAGACTAGTGGTAACCATGTTATCCCATGTTCCTTAGCTGACCTTATATATCTTTGTGCTCTATGAATTGTTGCCGACAAGTTAAAGACAGAGTGAGGCTCCTTCCTCTATAATGTTGGTGTCAATTCCTTCCATCTGTCTTGTGAAAATCTCACGGTTTCCATACCATTCTTTCCTACCAATTCCCCAAATTTTTGATATTCCATGGCTCTACATTCCAACAATTTACATTCTACCTCTGGATGCTCAATCAGGCTCACCCATTCTCCCACTATCTTCAGGGGGTTTGGAGATTTTGCCCTCAATTTGAGAGGGATTGACTTCTCTCTTTCATTACATTGTTTCGTTAATTCTCCCCTCCTATGCTCATTTTGAATAAATGAGGCCAAGGCCCTCAATTGTACATCCTCAATTACAACTAGGGGGTTTTAGTGAGTGTCATAAGGAATGGCAAGTTCATGTAGGTAGAATTCACATAGTTGGTTTTACACTTCAGGGGTAGATTTTTGGTAAGTGGTCAGGAATAAGTCAGGTGTAAACAAAGAGATAGGGGCATCACTGTATAGTTGGCTAAATTGGAAGCTCAGGTACTATTCTTGCAAGTAGAGGGCATACACCCTAGCAGGTGGCCTACATCTCATTAACTGAACAATCATGTCTGCCATTCTATCTACCTTGAACTTCAACCTATTTATCTCTGCATTTTTCATTTCAATTTCCCTACTATGTTTCTCCTTCATGTCATCCTATTCCTTTATTAGTTTATCTATTTCATTCCAAAATTGTAAGGTGACTGAAAGTAAGGTGACCGGAGAAGATTCTGTAGGCTGATCTTCTGGCTGCACAGCTCTTGATTCCTCTTATTTATCTCAATGATGGCCAATTGGGCCAATTGTTCAATTCCCGATCCTAGTTTTTGGAAAACATGTAATTGTTCTTCTAACTTTCTAACCCTGTCATTCAATCTAGTCTCCTTCTGTTGACAATTCTTTAATTTCTCCTCCAACTCTGCAATTCTTTTTATTGCCAGCTATAACTCATCTTTCCCACCCTCTGTTGTGTCATAGAGTCTAAAAATAACTCTTCCTCTTGAGGTTCATCTTGAGGGATTGAGAAATCTGGTTCCTTAGTATTAGATGGAGGCCTATGATTCTTCTTGGCTATCGATATATCTTCTTCCTTAGACTCCTCATCAGTCTACTGAACAAGTTTGTAAGCCAAATTTTTCTATCCTCTGTCAACAAACATTCTTCTTCTCAGGTTCCCATGAAAGTTCTTTTTCTTTCAGGTGACCTGAATGCCTATAGGTTTGGACAGGGGTTCCTTATTTGTCCTTAGCTCTGGAAGAAGTTGACTTCCTTTTCTTGGTAGTGCTTGGAACAGAGGAAGTTTCATGGGGAGTTTCAAATGCTAGGGTTTGTGAGCTAGAAGCTCTAGACCACAATTTTTGTTTTAGCTTTCTCTTTTTATGGCTTTTGGTCTGAGGAGATACATGGTCTGCAACTGGGGTTGAAATAGGTGAGCCTGCGGGTGCAGGGGAACTAGCAAGTTGTTCAATGGGTTCAGCGGAGCTTGGAGCTGGCTTCTCCTCAACAAATGCATGGATATGGGTAGGAGAAGCTTTTGGGGGAGAAGCTTCTACCTGTGCCTCTTCTTCTACCTCTAATTCCTCTCTCACCAGCCCCTCATTAACATTATCAACTTCAAGAAATCTCTCCCAAGAAACTTTAGGGTGATGAATAAACATACTTCCTTTTACTAACAGGACCATCAACCCATGGTGGGACAATGAGGACTGACAATTTTTCTTTTTGTATTCAACTATCATCTGTTTTAACAAATTAAATAGAAAATTCGGGACATTTACTATTCTTCCATGACACAGACATGGCTTAGGAGTTTAAAATGAATAGTATAAAGTAGGGATTGCCTTCCATCACATGTAAGGTACTTAATAACCCAAGAAGCTACATTGGCCCAAAACCAAGGTAAGGATAGTCTTTTAGTACCTTGAGAAGATGACTCCAACCTTTCTCCTAGTCGTATGAACTTGGATCTTGCAGAAATGACATCCGCTTTAACAAGAAATTCCTCCCCAACTTCTCGTAGCCCTGTGACCTCAGCTATGGTTGCTACAATAACATCAACCTTTAGACCTTTCACTACAGCTTCCTCATTATGAAATGTCTCAGAAAACTACTAAGTGATGTCCTCATTACATTCTGTTATATAGAAAAAATATTGCAACCAACTTGCATATTGAAAAACCAGCAAGGACTCAACGTCAGCCAATAATGCTGAATGAACAGTAGGTTCTCTTCTTATTGGTTCACGACCCATTATGATATCTCAAGGAAATTCAATTTGTCATTTCAACTTGCTATGTTCAATCCTCTATTTCAACTTACTGTCAATCCTCTATTTCAACTTGATGTTCTCAACTGTTCTTAATCCTTTGTTTGTTTGATACCTGATGCTACTTACCAAAACATTATTACCAGCTACATTTGCCATTTGCTTGCTTTTTTAACTTGAATGTCATGCGGCGGAAGGTAATAATTATGAAATAAGGGGTTTGGAAGTTGATTTGAAGTTTGAATGTATGTGGAATAATTCAAAATCCCCCCCAACTAAAATTTCATTTGTCCTCAAATGAGAAGGATTGACAAGGGTATAGACAAATAGGTTGAAAGCATGTCAAATGGATATAGTATGTAATATTAATTATATGCAAAATAAAGAAAGTCATGAAACAAGTAGCAATTAATGACAATTAAGGTGATGAATGAGATAAAATACCATTCAAGACTAGAATTGTAGCATGTAAACATGATTGCATGGTAGAGTGAGGTGATGTACTCGACTAATGAGCCAGAGCGAATCACAATGATGTGATAGTGAGATTGACATGGTGTGCTAATGGAATGCGTTAGATGTGCGACATGTAGCAAGGAAGTACTATCCATTGGAAAGATGGTAACATGCATATGAGGTGTGAAAATGTCTTGTAGGCAGTGGTGGTTGCATGGATGCAAGCATATCGTGGAATAAATAGGTCCCATGTGTAGTGGCTGCGGGTGCAGTGTTGACAAGTCCCAAGTGAATGATAAACTTGTGGCTGCAGGTGCAGCAAAGACAGGTCCCATGTGTAGTGGCTGTGGGTGCAACGTTGATAGGTCCCAAGTGAATGATAAACTTGTGGCTACGGGTGCAGCAAAGACAGGTCCCATGGAACAAAAAATTACCCTTGGCTACAAGTCCCTTCGATGAAGTGTTTGAATGCCAAAGGAAATTCCTAGTGGAGAATGATACTGAAATGATGGAGCCTGAGCTTTTGATTGGAAGATCACCATGTTTTATTGCTATTGTGATGTGGTGTGTGTGCATTGTGTGTTTTTATTTATGTACAAAGTTTGGAGAACTCAAACTTACTTATGGAACTTTAGTCAAGCTGATAGCTTGATGCGAGACTGGAATAGTAGTATCAGTTGACACCTTGTCGGAATCTAGAATCCTCTTTAGAGGTAGAGGACTATGAAATGTCATTTAATTGGGCAACTAGGTGTAATTCTGGAATAGTGTTGTTAGCTGCTTGTAGACTAGAGACCTCATCTAAGGCAAGAGGCTCTGGAATATTATGAGTCATAGATGCCTTTAATTTCTGGAGAAATGCAGCTTTATCCAAAGGCTTCTTATACAATTTCAATCTATGCCCTTTAACCATCAGTGAAAATCTGACTTGGTCTATAGTGGTTAATTAGACTGCACCATTTGTGAAAACCTCCTTGATCTCATAAAGCCCTAGCCATCTGGTCTATAATTTTCCCTTATGATCTTTGTATCTAGAGTCATAGAGAAGTGCCCAATCACCTACCTAAAAGTTCTTAGTCTTGATGTACTGATCATGCCATTTGATTCTCTTGTTTTGGACTAATTTAGTGTGATGAATTGCTTCCATCCTGAGCTCCTCTAATGCATTAAGTTGATGCAATCTTTCTTCTTGAGCCTTTGATAGGTCCATACCAAGTTGGACAGTTGTTCTCGGTGTTTTATATTCAAACTCAATAGGAAGGACCGCCTTCTTACCATAAACTAACTCATAAGGTGTGTATCATGTTGTAGTCTTCCATGTAGTTCTATATTCCCAAATTGCTTCAGAGAGTCTTGCTACCCGATCCTTCTTATGCACTGCAACTGTTTTTGTCAATATTGCCTCAAGCTCTTTGTTTGTCACCTCAACTTGACCATTTGACTGTGGATGATATGGTGTGGACTTTTTATGCTTGATTTCATATTCATGAACAAGGCTAGCAATTAGTGCAGATGTAAACTGTG
Source organism: Cunninghamia lanceolata (assembly GCA_027924645.1). Taxonomy (NCBI): domain Eukaryota; kingdom Viridiplantae; phylum Streptophyta; class Pinopsida; order Cupressales; family Cupressaceae; genus Cunninghamia; species Cunninghamia lanceolata. The sequence continues at coordinate 5,312,273 of BSBN01000439.1, forward strand.
GTCCTTGATCTGTGACTATTTCCCTTGGGACACCATACCTTGTAAATATTTCTTCATAGAGGAATGCAACAACCTTACTATCTCTGGCTATTGTCAAGGCTTTAACTTCTACCCATTTTGTAAGGTAATCGGTGCAAACATGTATATACTCCTTGTTGTTAGAAGATGGATCAATGGGTCCAATAAAATCAATGCCCCATTTGTTAAATGGTGTGACCACCAATTGAGGTTGTAGAGGCATCTTATTACTTCTTGTAGGTTTGCCCATTCTTTGACAGCAGTCACATCTTGTATAGATTGTTTTATCTTTATGCAATGTTGGCCAAAAATAACCTGTGTTCATAATTTTGACTGTTGTCCTCTTGGTTGCAAAGTGTCCACCGCAGGGTTCATCATGACAAGCTCTAAGAATGTCATACACTTCATCTTCCCTGATACACCTCATAATATAATTAGGTCATGTATAAAAGAGATAACCAGCTACCCATGAATAAGGAAAGTTTTTTTCTACAAGGTGGCACCTTTCTCTGGGCGAGAGGTGTGGAGGTGTTTTCCCTGTGACAAGATAATTTGCTATATCTACATACCATGGAGTTTGTATAGTCATTAAAAATAAGTGTTCATCTGGAAAAGAATCATCAATGATTGGTTCTTCATTACAAGTGGGAAGCCCAGAGAGAAAATCAACAACAATATTGGCCTTTCCTGGCTTGTCTACAATGGTGATATCAAATTCCTGAAGTAGCAGTAACCATCTAACCAATCTGCCACTTACTACTGGTTTATTCATAAGATATCTTATTGCTGCATGATCAGTGTGAATGAAAATAGGATAACCAGTGATATAATGCCTAAACTTATTTATTGCATAAACAACTGCTAACATTTCTTTCTCAATAATAGTATAGTTAAGTTCAACACCTTGAAGATTCTTGTTGATGTAATAAATTGCATATTCCACATTACCTTATTTCTATCCTAACACAGCCCCTACTGTAAAATCAGAGGCATCTATATGTATATGGAAAGGTATTGCCCAATTAGGTCCTATAAGTACAGGTGTCTTTGTTAATGACTCTTTAAGATGGTCAAAGGATATCTGACAATCAATTGTCCAATTAAATTCTATATCTTTAGAGAGTAAGACAAACAAAGGAGCAGCAATCTTACTGAAATCCTTTATAAATCTTCTATAATACCCTGCACGACTTAGAAAACTTTTGACATCCTTTTGTTTTTGAGGAACAAGTAAGGTTGAAATGATTTCAATTTTGTGTGGATCCACTTGAATTCCTACTTTGGACACAAAATGACCAAGCACTACTCCTTCCTGCATCATCATGAAACATTTTTCATGACTAAGGGACAGATTATGATCCTGACATCTCTGCAACACTTTTTCAATGTTCTTCAAGGCCTCCTCATAGGACTCTCCATAAGTGGTAATATCATCCATGTAAAATTCCATAGAGCATGAGTAAGGTCAGCAAAGATGCTTAAGACAACTCTCTGAAATGTGGCAGGAGCATTGTAGAGTCCAAATGGAAGAACAAAATAAGAATATGTCCCCCATGGGCATGTAAATGTTGTCTTATCCTGGTCTTCAGGGGTTATCTTGATCTGGTTATATCCACTAAATCCATCAAGAAAAGAAAAACACTTTTTACCAGCCAAAGAGTCTAAGACCTGGTCAATAAAAGGAAGAGGGAAATGATCTTTCCTAGTGGCAGTATTTAATTCTCTGTAGTCTACACAAACTCTCCACTTACCTCCTTTCTTTGGCACTATAACTAGTAGAGACACCCATTAGCTATCTGATATTGGGTATATGAATCCTGCATCTAGTAATTTCTACAATTCATTCTTCACTATATCTCTTATCGTAGGGTTCATCCTTCTCTATGGCTGCCTAATTGGTCTGCATCTTTCATTAATGTATATCCTATGCATGCAAAGATTGGGGTCAATTCCCTTCGCATCATGATAATCCCATGCAAATGTTGTCTTATGAGCTTGTAGCATTTTAATCAACTCAGTCTTCTGGACAAATGTCAATTCACTATTGATATTGAGTGTTTTCCCAGGTGTAATGTCAACTGGCATTGCCATAGGCAACATCCAACCCTAATAAGTTGAGACTACAACTATGACGCAGTAGCTGATGAAACATTCTGCTAGTGGAAACATGGGCTAGAGTAGTGATTGTAGGCAGAACATTGTGAAGGGGATGGACCATACATATTAGACATGGGTCTTGTTGTATGTTTGTTCCATAATTGTTTTGTATAACATTGGAGAGTACTTCATCTTCATCTTGAATAGCCAATAGTGGATCTCTTTCAATTTTCATTAATGCTTGAAGAGAATATTGGTCAGGATCCCCTAGGTCTAGCCAAATGGATTGCTCGATATCAACAAAAGGTTGAGCAGGTGATAAAGGACCAACTTCATTGTTACATTCCCATTGGAAATTATCATATTCCCTACCTGACATCCTATGAAGGCATCTATTTTTGCTAGCCAGGGTCTCTCTAGGATAAGTGGATATCCTCCTAGGCTAGCCTTGGGCTACAAAACCATAAAGTCTGCACGCTATTCCCATGAATCCAATGTGATAACAAGGTCTTCACTAATTCCCTCTGGCTTGACTGTGGACCTATTTGCCAAATGGAGTACTATGGGGATAGGTCTTAGATTATCTAGCTGAAGGTTACTCATTGTTTCTTTTGTCATTACATTTATGGCTGCACCTAGGTCAATCAAGGTGTTTTTTTATGAGGGTACCATTGATGATTACATCAACCATAGGGCTTCCAAGATCTGCATATTTTGGAACAGCCAAGTTACCTAAAATGATATCAATAAGTTGTCCTATAACATGGACTATCTGAGGATCTTTTCTCTTCCTTCCTGGTTTCTTGAGGCATAAATCTCGTATGGATTTGGTGTAAATGGGCACATATTGATGGCTTTAATGGGGGTAATTTTAACACAAACATCTTTTAGCCACCCCATGAAATCAAAATTAGGTTCAGATGGAGTTGGTTTAGGGTGCATTTTCAATCTCTGTGGAAATGGAGGGCTTTTGTTGATTGTTTCTTCTTGCAGAGAGATTTGCTCAGGAGGCTTTTTCTATTTATTCAGATGGTTGTCAGTGACGAAGGGTTGTTCCTCATCAAAAAGTTTTGTAATGAGCAGTGATGATGGTCCAATAAGCATCTTTCCTGAGTGCATGTGCACATCACTAACTTCAACCGTATATGTTGGGTATTGGATGGCCTCATTAGTATAGTCCTACTGAACAAGCTTGTTATTAGGGTTAGGTGCAAGTTGTGCCAACAATTGAGTAGCTCTAGGATGGACTGGAGTAGGTGAGGCTATATTTGGCATAAGGACAGGTTTCTGAGGTAGGGTTTGTTGTGGCTATCGGTAGTTCACATTTGGATTTTGCCAAGATTGGTTTCCACGCCACTATTGTGGCCATGGGTTTTGATTAGCTTGTCATTGTGGATTATAATTTGAGGATTGGGATGGCTTCTATGGCCATAACCCTAGCTACTAGGTCCAAATAGGTGGCATGGTTTCCCATTGCTATTGTGGCTAGTTATACCAAGGTGCATTATTCCAATTATAAGAATTTGAGACAGGTGGTGCAAATGACATGGAGTTGGTCAATGGGTCTTGAGGCATACCTTATCTTTGCTACCATGGCCTTCATTTTACAATGTAGAACACTTGACCTCCTTCATCTTCTATGGTTCTGAAATCTGCTTCCTCATTCTTACCCTTAGAAATACTAGCAAGTCCCTTGCATCGGCAGTTGGCCTTCTTCTGTCGACAATGTGGACAGTATTCACTCAAAGCTGCCTCTAATGCCTCTTGTTTCTTTTTTATATGCAGAGTATCTAGCTATGTCACCAGATGGCTTATGATATCCTCTTTCATGTTGGACAGGAGATTGTTGAGCTCTACTCTGGAGACTCCAGTGGATGATTTACTTGAAGACAAGGTTTGAAAACCTCTATTTTTCTTTAGAGTAGAACATGAATAGTTTCTACAAATTTGAAAATTTTCATCAAATCCCAATTGAGAGATATCTCCTAATCTAATTAGGTTGAGTGCATCCATACATTCTTCACTCACACCTCTTAGGAAGACTAGCTTGAGCGACTCTGGAGAGAGCCTGTTCTGCCTTGACTTTTTAATACAAAATTGAAATCTCTCAACATAATCTTCCAGAGGTTCATCTTCTTTTTGTGACATCCTGAAGATGTCATCCCCCTTCATGTTTTTGCCATGACAATAGTCCTGATATTTCTGTAAAAATGTTTCTTTCATGATGGACTAGGTAGTTACAGAGTTTTCTCCTAGACCCATAAACCATCTTAATGCTGCATCCTTAGGGGTGGCTGGGAAAAGCTTAAGACTGTATGCATCTGTAGTGTAATCATAACTCCTATAGAGTACATCAAACTCAAAGAGAAGTGTATCAGGATCTTCAGTGATTAGCCCATGAAAGTTTGGTAAAGAAAAAGGGGGGATATTTTTCAAAGTGTTAGCTCTCTCTTGGTTGGTAATAGGAAAGGCAAAGGTAACTGACTCAGCTGGATTCTTTACTTCTTCATCTTCCATGATGTCTGGGTTATGATCTACAATATCTTCAAAATCCTCAGTGTACTCCAGACCAAGGAATGATTCAAAGTGTTCTTCTTCTTCTATTGAACTAGTTGGAAGAAACCTCCCTCTATGGTCTCTTGCTTGCCACATACAATAATGTATGAGCTAGTGGCTCTGTTCCTACACCGTGTTAGTGAATATTTTGGAGATATATGGAGTATCTAATCAATCCTAAATGTTGAAAAGAAAGTATTATCTCCTAATAAAGAAAATACAAACATTAATTAACAAGAACTCATAAACTCTAAACCTTAGCACCATCCCTGGCAATGGCGCCAAAAATGTTGAACTCTGTTATTTACCAATATATTGATGTAGAAAGGACATACATACTACTCAATGGACCAACAGATCCCTTATCAAGCAATCTACCAGTTATATAATGTGCTACATTTACATTTTCAAACCAGTGAATCATATTCTTCTTGGATGATACATGTACTGTGTGTATAGTTAAGAATTCCTGAGTTTTATCCTAGAGATTGCGTAAGAGAAATAAATCAATTACAATATTCTAAGTAAACAAGAATAATGGAAAACAACTAGATTATCCAACACAACAATAATCAAATGTCTTTATGTGACTTCTATGTAAAAGAGGAACTGACAAGTGGTTCAATTGGTGATCACCTTGACTCAATGGACTTGACAACATAAACTATCATGGTTAAACTACTTCACATGATTCATAACAACAAAACATCAATCACACACATATATATAAACATAAAATTTATAAATTAAACATATGAACAAGGTGGAGAAGCACTGTACCTCAAGTGGCCAACTTAAGTGGCTGTGATCCCACAATATCTAATTAAATCTCTACTGAATCTTTGTAGTCATCAACATAACTCAAAAACACATACTCCTTTATTGAATGCTAAAAGTAACAAGGATACAACAAAATCTGCTACTGTATCTCTGTTCAAAACTATGTGTAACAAAATCTAATCTACTCTCCTCTGATCTAGCTAACTGAGATCAACATTGTTTTTATGAGTAAAGCTACTGAACAATAAATGTCTTAATTGCCCATTATCCCACATCGTAGGAAAATGGACTTTATTACAGAGCAACTAAAAATAGTGAAAGGGAGCTAGGTGTGCAGAAATCGCTTCCTACACTAATCTAAAGAGGAGAAAAGAGTGCAAATTCATTTTATCCTTTACAATTACAGAATGTTAACAACAACAATGGAGATATTGTAGCAATACACATACACATAGAAATGAGACAGAAGAGAGAGACACAAGATATACATGGGGAATACCCTTATCGGGTGAAAAACCCCACACTCCAAAACCTACACAATGTATTATCAAAACTGAAATGGTTTACAATACACTTGCAATGCAAGCTCTTAGGAGTCTTTGACACTCATATTTGGAGACAAACTAGTAGCATAACAGTACCTATCAATCACATAATACATCTCCTCTCCAAAGCACCTGTTTATATAGAAAATACAAGGCAAAAAATGGCTCTATCTTGAGATGGGCGTCCAACATGGCCTCATGGCCCAAAACCCACGCCTATGGATACTTGTTCAACACTGTAGGATGTTCCTGACACTTGTCAATTCACCCCATCCCAAAGAGGTCACCTATTCCCAAGATGGGAAATGACAGATGCTCTTACGACTCTTATAACCGTCATAGAATCCATCATACTGACATATCTTACAGCTATAAGAGAATCTGTAATAAATAGGCTATAAATAGCATATTCTCTTACAACATGTCATAACTCTCCTTGGGGCACCCAAAGATGCCTTTTTCCAAGATGCCTTGTGACACATGTCTTCACCTGTCATAGAACCTTCTATTTCTGACTCTTACATGTCATAGATTTTGTCATAGAAATCTGTCATAACCATTTCAGTCAAGATTCACTTACACACTAGTCTAGATGCCGACACATGGCAGAAAACCTCTACCACACAAAAGGGATGCCTATCTCCACATGGAGTGTGTTGACCATCCTAGTCATCTTACAAGTGGAGTGACAACTCATCGTGCCACTTCACACTAAATGACAAAACAGGATGTGCAACAAATTACAACATAGGCTAAGTAAATAAATTACATTACAATAATAAATGTAAGGAATTACCAAGGTTGAGACACCTTAATTCTCAACATTCTCCCACTTGTCGAACACTTTGTAAGAGCCAATAGTAGTAACAGGATTTAACTGCTATAGGCCGAGAGGCCCATAGACTCCGAACACCATCTGAACTTCTCTGTGCCCACTGGTTTCGTCAATGCATCTGCAACATTTTTCAAAGTATCTACCTTCTCCAAACTCACCTTCCCATCCTCTACCATGTCTCACACGAAGTGAAACTGTACATCAATATGCTTTGTTCTGGCATGGAAAGTTGGATTCTTTGCTAGGCAAATCACACTTTGACTGTCACAAAAAATCGTAATCTGTCCTGCATCAACACCAATATCTGAACACAATCTCAAGCTAAATGGATTCCTTGCAAGCATGAGTTGCTGCCATATACTCAGCTTCTATCGTGGACAAAGTAACCACAGGTTGTCACTTACTCATCCAACTAATTGCACCACCGTACATAGTGAACACATAGGCACTGGTGGATCTCCTATTGTCAATGTCACCTACCCAATTAGAATCCACAAATCCATTAATACAAACTAAATGCGGAGGTCCTGTAGCATTACCATGATAGAATATGGAATACTCAAAAGTACACCTCAAATATCTGAACACTCACGTAACTGCAACGCAATGTACCCGTCCAGGATTAGCCATAAATCGACTAAGGACTCCCACTGCTTGGGCAATGTCTGGTCTTGTGCAGACCATAGCATACATCAAAATGCCAACAACACTAGCATAAGGTACTTTTCTCATGTCTTCCACCTCACTAGGATATTTTGGACAATCATTAACAAACAACTTTGTCCCCAATGAAACAGGAACACACAATGGTCTATAATCTGCGATGCTAAACCTATCCAACACGGTCTTCACATACTTACTCTGGCTTAACCAAAGTTTTTTGTTAGCTCTATCTCTTCTCATTTCCATTCCTAGAATGTACCTGGCTGCCCCTAGATTTTTTTATCTCAAACTATGCTGACAACTAAGACTTCAAATCAGAAATCATATTCTTACCATTCCCAATCAACAACATATTGTCAACATACAATGCAATAATGAGAATGTGATCATTGTCAAATTTGTAATACACACAATGATCAGATTTCTATCTTAGAAATCTAATGGACAACACAAAAGAATCAAATTTCATATACCACATCCTAGGAGACTGCTTCAAACCATACAAAGACTTTTTTAACTTGCAAACTAAATTTTCTTTACCTTTCTCTATGTAATGCTCTGGCTGTGACATGTAAATCTCTTCCTCCAAATCACCATGAAGGAAAGTTGTCTTCACATCCATCTATTCTACCTCTAAGTCATAAGCAGCTGCAAGAGATAACAAGAACCGAATGGATGTTAGCTTTGCAACGGGAGAGAAAATTTCACTATAATCAATTCCCTCCACTTGTGAGTACCCATTCGTAACTAATCTAGCCTTGTACTTTTCAACACTTCCATCTGCACTAAATTTCTTCTTGAACACCCATTTGCATCCAACGGGTTTCCGTCCTTCAGGCAAAGGCACCAAGTCCCATGTTTTATTCTTCTCCAAAGAAGCCATCTCATCTTCCATGGCCTCCTTCTAGGAACCTGCATCTTTCATGCCCATAGCCTCTTTCACAGTTCTAGGCTCATCAGTGTTAGTAAGGCAAAAAAACAACTAGAATCAAGTAATGAATAACCAAACCTATAAGGTTGCTTTCTTGTTCGTGTAGACCTCCTCAATGGCTAAGGTTGAAGTTCTGCTTCTTCTTTTGAGATTTCAGAGCTGCTAGATCTCTCCTCATCATCAGGTCTCACAGGGTCTATCGGTTTAGTCTTCTCAGGGGTAGAAGGAAACTGAACCACATCTTCTTTCTTTTCTGTCTGTTCTAGTTGTAGAACAATGGGAGAAGGTGTTAGCTCTCTGAAGATAACACTTCTGCTATACAACACTTTTTAAGCCACAGGATCCCAAAGCTTCTATCCTTTCACACTGACACCATAGCCAATGAAAATACACTTAGCAGCCTTGTTCTCCAATTTAGATTGTTTCTCCCTAGGCACATGTGCATCTGCTTCACAACCAAAAACATGAAGATGTCTAACTGAAGGCTTCTTACCAGACCACACCTCCACAGGTGTCTTACCAACAAGAGCTGATGTAGGAGACCTATTTATTAGGTAGCAAGCAGTGGCTACAGCTTCAGCCCAAAACTTTTGTACGAGGCTTGCTCCACTAAGCATACTCCTAGCCTTCTCCATCAATGTCCTGTTCATCCTCTCTGCAACTCTCCATTTTGCTACTGGGTGTATGTAGTTGTCTTATGTCTTTCAATCCCTTGCTCTTTACAGAACTTATCAAACTCTGTCAAACAAAACTCACCACCGTTGTCAATTCTCAAACACTTAATCTTTTTACTAGTCTAGTTTTCAACAAAGGCTTTAAACTCTTTAAAATGACTAAAGACTTTAATCTTGCTTCTCATAAAATAAACCCATGTCCTACTGTAATCATCTATGAAAGATACAAAATATATAGATTTGGAAATCGAAGCAACATTAACAGGACCAAACACATCAGAATGAATAAGATCCAATACACTAGAAGACGTGTGAGAACTAGAGTAAAACTGAACACGGTTTTGATTTCCATATACACAATGTTCGCAGAAGTTGAACTCGAGATTACAATCATTTAACCCCTCAACGAGGTTTTTATTTTTTAAGGTTCTAAGACCCTTCTCACCAATTTGGCCATATCTCAAATGCCATAACATAGTCTTTTCAGTAGGAAGTTTAGCTTCCAAAGCATGTGCACTACCATCAAAATGTGTTACAATAGATTTTTTCACTGCTCATTTAGATGGCAGGGATGAAGTGACTGCAGCTCTTTTCTTCAAGTAAAAAGAACTATTGCACTGTGAAGTGCATGCCTCCAGCTGAAACCGAGTACCCCTCAGAGTACCCTTTGCAAGCACCATAGATCCTGTAGTCATCTTGCATCCATCCTTTGAAAAGACAACCTGCACACCTACATCATTCAACATATTTATAGAAAGTAGGTTCCGTACCAAACCTGGGATGTGCATAACCCCAGTGATCCCCTTCACTCATCCATCAGGGAATCAGATTGAGACTCTTCCATGACCAACAATCTTCAGATGAGAATCATCACCCAGGTACACTCTTCCACCATCGAACTCTTCATACTTCATGAACCAGCTTTGATGCGAGGTTATGTGGAATGATGCACCAGAATCAGTCAACCACACATCATCAGATGTATGGGTGGCCAGGGCTGAGATGAAGGCATCACCATCATCTTGTGACTTGTCAGAATCTAAATCTAGAGCATTCTTCTTCTTCTTTTTCTTTTCCTCTTTGCATTCCTTTCAGAAATGCCTAGATTTACCACAGTTCCAATAGAGATCCTTAGACTTTCCAGGAGATTTGGATCTCCCACAGGATTTGGATCTGCCCTTTTCACCTTTCTTATCCTTCTTCTTCCCTTTCTCTTTGGGTCTTCCACGAACTGCAAGAGCTTCTTTGGCCGACTTGATTGTCTTTCTCTACATTTCTTCAGATAACAGCAAAGACACTACCTCATCCATCTTGAAAGTGGTTGTAGTGCTTCCGATGGCCATGACTTGATGATCCCATGAATCTGGCAAAGAACAAAGTAGGGTCATACACCAATCCTCCTCCTCCATTTTCACACCCACAAATGTCAACTATGAAACAATCATGTTGAAAGCATTCATATGGTCTGCAACAGATCCTCCATCTTCCATCTTCAGAGAAAACAACTTCTTTTTTAGAAAGAGCTTGTTCACCAAGGACTTGGCTTGATAAACATCTCCCAGCTTCTTCCAAAGAGTTTTCGCGGTCTTCTCCTCATGGATATTTAATAGGACATAGTTAGCTAGATAGAGTCTTATGAGACCCTTAGCCTTTTGATCTTTGAGGTCCCAATCATCTTGTGACATTGTCGTAGGTTTTGTTCCATCAATGATTTCCCATAGGTCATGATCAACAAGTAGATCTTCCATCTTAAGTTTCCACAACTCGAAATTTGTGACATTGAACTTCTCCACCTCTACTCTTCCGGATGTGGTTGCCATCTCCTTCCTACAACAAGATACAGAATACTCTGTACAGACTCCCACTCAACCTAAGATTAGCTCAAAAAACCCCTACCCAGTAGCTAGAACCAAAACTGGCCAGGCTCTGATACCAATTGAAAGGAAGCTAGGTGTGCGAAAATCGCATCCTACACTAATCTAAAGAGGAGAGAATAGTGCAAATTCTTTTTATCCTTTACAATTATAGAATGTTAACAATAACAATGGAGATATTGCAGCAATACACATACACACAAAAATGAGACAAAAGAGAGAGACACAAGATATACGTGGGGAAAACCCTTATCGGGTGAAAAACCCCGCACTCCAAAACCTGCATAATGTATTATCAAAACTAAAATGGTTTATAATACACTTGAAATGAAAGCTCTCATGAGTCTTCGACACTCGTATCTAGAGACAAACCACCAGTATAACAGTACCTGTCAATCAAGTAATACATCTCCTCTCCAAAGCACCTGTTTATATAGAAAATACAAGGCAAAAAATGGCTCTATCTTGAGATGGGCGTCCAACATGGCCTCATGGCCCAAAACCTATGCCTATGGACACTTGTCCAACACTGTAGGATGTTCCTAACACTTGTCAAGTCACCCCATCCCAAAGAGGTCACCTATTCCCAAGATGGGCAATGACAGATGCTCTTACGACTCTTACAACCGTCATAGAATACGTCATACTGACATATCTTACAACTATAAGAGAATTTGTAATAAACATGATATAAATAGCATATTCTCTTACAACATATCATAACTCTCCTTGGGGCACCCAAAGATACCTTTTTCCAAGATGCCTTGTGACACATGTCTTCACCTATCATAGAACCTTCTATTTCTGACTCTTACATGTCATAGATTCTGTCATAGGAATCTATCATAACTGTTTTGGTCAAGATTCACTTACACACTAGTCTAGATGCCGACACATGGTAGAAAACCTCTACCACACAAAAGGGATGCCTATCTCCACATGGAGTGTGTTGACCATCCTAGTCATCTTACAAGTGGAGTGGCAACTCATCGTGCCACTTCACACTAAATGACAAAACAAGATGTGCAACAAATTGCAACATAGGCTAAGTAAATAAATTACATTACAATAATAAATGCAAGGAATTACCAAGGTTGAGACATCTTAATTCCCAACAAATAGGAAACTAACTAACATGAAGGTGACAGAGATAACACAGTCCTACTATAATTCTACCTCTTCATTATCCATAAAGAATAATGAAGACTTAGAAATAGAATCATAGAGCACGATCTAGGTTCCTCAACTACATCATTTATTGAAAGATAATCATTATAGAGTCATGAGTGACTCATCTCAGTTAATTCAGGATCTTCTTCCTTTGGCTGCAAGTACCTGTATCATCTTCTATGGATATCAACATCTCCTTCGGATGCAGGACGTTGTTTAGTATCCTTCATGATACGAAGCCATGCTTTTGCTTCATGAGGAGTTAGTACTCTATATAATATTTATGCATCACTACCACTTAGAATTAACATAAAATACTAACATATCACATGAACAATCTATTATGCACACATAATTAATTATCAACATAATATATACCATCTTCATGCTTCAGTGTCTTAAGGATAAACATGGACATAATTAATACATATATGAGTTTGGAAATGTCTTTGGGAAATAAGTAATTAAAGCAGTAAAAACAAGACAAATCATGGTCCCATCAAGGCCCTCGAAATTTTTGCCACATTTGCCCTTATGCCTAATTTTAGTAATTTCATCAAATTTGGAATAATATTTTGTGAACCCACCACATTTGGCGGCCTCCAAATCTTCACCAAATTTAGCTGAGGTTTTATTTTGGTAGTGCCTTCTATTTTATCTAGTGAGTTACTATAGTTGACACTTTCACTAATATTGGTGAAAATTCTGCAAAAATTGGTAGAGTTAGTCTTTTTTTAATCTTGGACTCCTCTCTGTTGGAGTTTCCAATTTTGCAAGCCAAATTTGAAGACTCGTATCTTAGGCTCATGACCTGATTTCTCAGTGCAATTTTTTTTATTTGGGGTAATTTTATGCGCTCTATGTGCTGTTATAGACTATTTTTTTCAGTGCATAGATTTTCCAAAATTTGTAGATTCTCATAGGTGACACTACATAATTCTGATTTTGGGAACTTCGAAGGCTCATAACTTTTTCATATGACTTCGGATCGAGGTGATTCTTTTTCTAAAAGTGCATGATTTTTCATGTACTTTATAGTGGTGTTATTTATTTCATTTAGTTTTGTTCCAAAATTATATTGTCAACATATACTCATTTTTAAGGATTTGCAAAATCATTGAAGTCAAGTCCACTCAATGTTTCTTGCTAGTGGAAATTGTGATCGTATTAAGTATAAAGTACCAAATCATATATTGCTTTAGGGGTTATTTGATTGAGTGATTTGGGGGCTCTCTTTGTGTTCATTTGCTTTTGATGGATTCAGTCTCTTAATTGATCTTGTGTGTTACTGAATTTAAGGAGTAATCATGGGTATCACAAAGCACCCAGCTGTAATTGAATTAAAAAGAGGGAACTATAAGTCTTGGCGTGATGGCATGTTGAAACATTTTAGATGGATAAATATTTTGTCCTATCTCTATGAACTTGTTCCTCAACCTGAATCATTTCAAAAAAGCATGGTATGGTATCAAAAACTAGCTATGTAGCATCATTTATTGGTTCAAATGTGGACTTTGACACATTGAGTACATTGATTTGGATTTCTTGAACACATACTCGTTGGACCAAACTTTGGGAGATGTATAGTGACTTGGATGATTCTCCATTCCCAAAGGATCATGTTGTAGACTATTTAAAACCACTTGATGTTTTATACCATATGATTTTCAAACAACTATTAAGCTTGATGAATGGAAAGAACTTGAATGTCTGGATGACATAGAGACTTCTCCTGATATTCCTCCTTCAAAGACTTCATGCACTCCAACATTAGTTGATACACCTAGTGTTTTGGCTCCAACATCTTGTAAGGACACAATATCATTTAGGGATCAACAATGTAGTCTGATGACATGGATTCAAATATCATATCCATCACATGTTTCTCTATCGAAGTCTAGTGTTGCTTCTTACATGACTTCTAGTGATTCAGTGCAGTAGGTTCACATTGGTCTTCCCAATCCTAATGCTTGGGATGTATTCCTAGCAGACATCTCATCTTTTTTGTAGAGTCCCACGTTTCAAATTTGGGAGACACTATTGATTGCATTCATCTTCTATGGAATTGATTCTTCTTCATATGATATGAGGGCACATTCAGAGCCTCTTGTTCCTTCTTTACCTACATCTACTTCTATAGTGATAGTTTTTTTAGATATTCATGAGTCCACATATCTGACTCAGTCATCATTCATGTTGACACCCTCTATAGAAGTACCATATTCTCATTGGTCTATTTGTCTTGCCTATGGTGATCATCATACATCCATGGTTATTGTACCTAAATCTTCTATGGTACCTAATCCATCATATCAGCATTTTTAATAGTTTGGCATTGGCTTAGAGATCCTTGAGCAACATTTGGAGAAGTCATACTTATCTTTAGAGGAGATATCTTCATCTTTGGATCCTATTCTATTTCAATTTCCACTTGGTTCTATATTATCACTTTCATCAGTTAGTCTTGGGACTCTTGATTTGGTTGTGTCATCTTTCAACATTGACATGGAGACACATGAGCAGTTTTTAGAGACATCATACATCTTGAGCTTTCTTCCCTCTTATTCCTTTGAGGAATGGGAAGGTATTTTTCATATACCTTTGTTTTTTTTTCTTCCCAAGGGGAGGAACATTGTTTGGCAATCATGGACCAGCTTCTACATCCAATTTCAAGCATCAATCATTTGCTTACTTTCAGGGGACTTCTTAGTCCTCTTTTCTCTTTTTATTTTGGGGGTGTTCTCTCTCTATTTTACGGGGGCTTCTATTCCTTTTTTTGGAGGGGGCTTCTTCTCTTTTGGGGGGAATCTTTGTACATGGGTACCTCATTAGGACCCATCTTTTTACCCACCTAAGCTACACTTAAGGGGGACTATTAGTGTAGATTTTTTTCCTTTTCTTAAGGATTCTCCTACACATATTATTAATCTTTTTTAGGTTAATAAAATGAGTTTAATTAGGTGAATGTGTGTTGAGGTGTCGCCATCCTACAAGGGAGGTGCATTTTCTATCTTGGTAAGATACTCTTGTTATCTTTGGCTTGCTTAGTGGTCACTCCCTATTGGCTAGTTTTCCCACCTCCACCCTCTTCCCGAGTCTATATAAACTCACTACCTAGCTTGTAATTTGTATTTTTCTAAACAATTGATTCAATTTTATTCTAATTGGATCTCTTTTGCATCCTTCATTGTGATCTTCTTTATGTGTTTTCTTTTAATTTTCTAGATTTTGGGTGGTTATTTCCATAGAAAAATCTAATAGTTTTCCACCTCAATGCTATGCTTTCAGCATATTTATTTATTCCAATGTTTTTTGACATAGTTTCATAAAATGATTTTTTATTGTATTCTTTGGGAACTATGCTTCTTTTAATCATGTAAATAAAAAATTATTGTGTGGATCTATTTGTGTTCTATAGAAAACTACAATTACATTTTAACCCTTGTTAATATACATGTGATATAATGTATGAGAGTTTATGTGTAATGATGAGGTTATGCTACTATGTCATTTCAACCTTTACTTGGTGTACTACATGATAGAGATGTGGTACAGCGATAGAATGTTTATGGTGTTGATGGAGAGATGAGATACAAATGCATTAGTTTACAAACTACTAATGGGTGAGATGAATATCACCCTTGAGGATGTGTATAGGATCCTATGATTACCAGTGTGGTGTCGATCACAGATGAAGAATTGGTAGTCTACATACAAGCTACATAGACATATGTGCTCAAGTGCATGATCCCAAGTGACAACACAGGGCATATTTTGTTGCATTGGATGGAGCAAGGGCCAATAGTGATCCCATTCATTAGGCAAGTGATGATCATGATTGTGGCCATGTGTGTTGCACAAGATGTTTGTAGGAAACATCTACATGAAGGACTCATCCACACCATTAGAGTGGTGGATAGTCAAACTATATTCGCTTGGGGGTGTAGCACGCTAGTGTACCTCTACCATGACATGGGACAATATGTATTGTATGAGGGGCATAACTTGATGACCTACACACTCCTACAAGTGTAGGATCTGGAGCACATCCATTAAACTCTGTAAGTATGATTCCCCATCATAGTCACATGGGATATGCCTAGGGCACACACTTATACATTATAAAGGCCTTGGTAGTTCAAGATTTATTATTTTGGAGGCAAACTTTTGATCATCTACCCAAAACTGATGTTATCTAGGATCCCTATAAAAGGATGAAGGGGACAGGTAGGGAACATGTGCCAACTGGTGAGAACATAGAGGAAATAGTGGTTCATCAATCACCTCAATCACATCATCATGCACTTATATCATGACAAGGTGCAATGATAGTTTGGGTAGGCACATGATGTGCTTGTGGATCTACCAACATATCTAAGGTCACATTATAGCATAATCAAGTCCAGGGACCTTCTGCGCCCTGTAGTCATAGATGTCACACTTAGTGACAATGAGGATGATGGGTAAGATCTGAATTTGATATCAAATGCAAATGACGTGGGAATCACACTATGGTTCATTGCATGGTGGTAGGGAGCACGTCTAACTCCCATATTTGTAGCATATGCTTCAACGTAGAATCTAGGGCCAAAAAAAATCCATGAGGATTCAAAAAAGAGTTTAGGCAAAGAGGAGGAGATTGCAGAGGCACAACCAACAAGGAGGTAGTGAGAACAAGAGGAGGGTGTACCCACTGGGGGAAGAGAGTGAGGGCTTAACCCCATGTGGCATAGATAAGGGTGCAAAATGCCATGAAGAGGGGATAGTTGAGTAGTGAAGCTACTACGAGACTCTCAGGAGACCATATCACAACAATGACAGTTGCAACACCAACAACATCCATGGATCCCTATTGGTAGATTGGTGACCTAGGTGTAAATGTTAATTTATTTATGCATTTTATTTGTGTAGAATGCTAGATGTGCAATTTATTATTTTGATTTCTATTATGATGCGCGACTAATTATAAATTATTTTTCTTTTTGTAGTGTGCATTTGAGAGTGGCTCGACTACATTGTCCAAGTCATAGCAAATATGGTCTCCGTAGTGTGGTTGGAGTAGGGAGTGCAAGCTAGTTACAAGCCATAATAGACTGTAGGGCATCACATTAACATTTTTTATCCCATTTCCCAGCTTAGAGCTACATATGAGGAGAGAGGGGTTAGAGGAGTCTAGGCAGCTGCATAGGTCTTATCCCTCATCACAAAGTAGGATTAGGCTATTTCCTGAGGCATAGAGCTTACAACAAAGAATGACCAAGCAATGGTGAGGGTGTGGAGAGAAAAGGCTAGGGAATCAAGCCTAAGAGGAGAGTACAATGGCCTATAGATCTAGCTCAATTAGGTGAGGGAGGCATAGAGGGCTTAGGTAGTGATACTGATAGATCTTGATCACCCATGAGTCCAACCCTTGATGAGTTAGATTGAGAGACAATACACTTGAATAGAGGTGCTATAGCAGAGTGAGTTGTGACTCATAGTAGAGGTAGTAGAGTTGAGGAGTGGTACAAGGTCTACATAATCATAGTGGGTTACTCACCCACTCTAGATCTATAGCATCTATGAGGCATCCCTAGCCAACACCAACACAACCTAATGAGTGACTAGGGCCAAAGGGCTTTGAGCCATGCTCTACCATGATGCAAATATATGTATATATACATACATACATGTATATACACCACATTTTTTTGTAGTAGTGGAGAAATATTATATATGATGTATTTGATCAAACTTTGAGATGATATATATTGAAATTTTGATGGTTTTGAGAGTATTTATGTGTTATGGAATGTGTACATTTGATCTATATGCTTAAATTATTTATGATGTTTTTATTATGATGCTTATATGTATGAAATTGTTTAATTAAATGTAATAAACACCTAATCAAACAATGGAAATGAATGTAATTAATAGATCATTTGGATAATTAATTAGCATGATAAAGAAATGATTTACTCCAAAGAAAGAATAGGAATTGTAGACACCTAAATTTGACCATGTCCCAATATCACTAGATTTCATCCTGCATCTTCCCTTCTAATCATCAATTCAAACATTCTTCTAATGCTAATTAAATAATTCCAAGTATTTAATTAATAAATCCAATCATTTTTCCAACATTAATTAAATAAATGATCATTTATTTAATTAATCCATTATTTTAGTACTTCTGCTATTCCAACCTTTAATTAAATAAATCAACATTTTTTTAATTAAATCAACCATCCTATGTCCATTCCTCCAAAAATTAAATAAATGGATAATATTTATTTAATTCATCTATTTTCTCCCTCGTCATTAGTTAAATAAACAAATCATGTTTACTTAACTAATTAACCACTTGCACAACCCTAAGCATCATTATACAGATCAACCTTGCATATGAATCAAGGTTTGTACATGGCTCAATACATGCAAAAGGCTCCATGAAATCTCCCATCAAATCTTATCCATCCATTCACTCTAGAAAATTCTATCCATCCAAATTTGTTGAATCATTGACCTCCTTATGTTCACCAATCACAAGATGACACTTGGAGGCTTCTCATGCATTTTTTACTCTCAATCAATCTCATCCATTGATCCTCTTCAACCAAAATCTATAAATGGACCCTTAAATAAGTCATTTTCAATAAGCCTCTTTAGAATGCGTGGTCATGATACCCATTTGAGCAACCACAAACTCTCTCATCCACACCAAATTCATTGAGCACAACCACCATTGGTACAACAAGGAATTGTGTTGGTGAGAGCTTTCTAGTTTTCATTGTCTTTGCATGCCCTTAGCTTAATCTAGAGGTTATGATTAGATGTAGATTAAATAGATTATGCTTACATTTTCTATTTGTTCATGATTTACATTTCATTATATACATTTTGGCATGCCTGGTGGGACCCATGCCCCTTTCTAATCATCTTGTTTTGTGATCTTTGGTTCCAGGTCTAACGATTAGCACGTTTGCTCTTCTTTTGTCACATCCACTTCACCCTTTGGCATGTTTTTTGGACTCCTATGCAACATTTTGGTCAGCATCCCTAACTTATTTTTAGTCATTTTTCTCACTATTTTTATAATATTTTCATCATAATAATAACTTATTATGCCTATAATAATCTTCTATATCTTATTTGTCCATTTTCATGTAGGTTTAACCTTATTTTTTGTTAGTCTTTCATCTATTTTCTAGCCTCAACATGTTTTGGTGTCCACTTCCACTTCATAGTTTAGCACATTTGAAAACCCATGGTGCACCCACTCACAATTTGGTGCAACTGCCCTTGAAAAAAACCTAATCTTATTTGCTGTTTTGGGCTAACCTATCTTGCATCATTTTGCTTTTACATCCCCTCTATAGGCTAACTTGCTCTATCTTAACCATTTTTTCTAACCCTTGGCTTGAGAGTTTATTGTTTTGTCATTATTGTTTTGTAGGTTTTCTATTTTTCTATGTAGACCTTCACATTTCAGCACATCTACCACATTTTAATGTCTCCACTTCATAGTGTGGCACATCCATTTCATCTCTTTGGCATGTCCATGGTCAGTGACTGGTAAAAACCTGAACTCTCCTTGTACCTCCCTTTGCTCATATTTTAGTATCTCCACTCTGTGTTTTGGTACCTCCACTTTTGTTTTAGCACATCTATTTTGTTGTTAGTTTTTCATCATTTTCCTTAGGATTTGAGTCTTTTTATTTTTCCTACTAATCATTGCTTATTTTTTTAATTGAGCTAACATCTTTGTGTAGAACTATCACTTGTCCAATATTCTTTTATCAAAATACTACATGTTTGTTGTGGAGCTTTCACTTGTCCAAGATCATGTTTTATCACCAATGTAGTTGCACACTTACTTGTTAAGGTGAATGAACATTGTTGTCTTTGCTTGTATGGACATTTGGCTGTGTATGCTCTCTTCTCACACTAAAAGGTGACCTTGGAGATCAAAATTCCCTCTTTTTCTCTTTTTTGTTTAAACTCCAAGGAGTCAAATGTGTATGATAATTCCTCATGTCATAAGGTGATCTTAGGTATCAAAAACACTTGATCTTCTTTCCTTTTTAGTGGTCCCACCTTTGAATTTCATCACCAAGGGGGATGGCTTGAACCATCATGTTTTGGTGGGGTATACAAATTTGGGGGAGAATCAAAATACTCCTCCATCAAGGTACATTTGTCATTTGAGCTAAGCTTGAAAGAACTTTATACCTTTCATAGTGAAGGTGGAGAGTGGGTTACCCTCTTAAACTAAGCTATTAGACATACACCTTTTCTATATACTTTGGCCTCATGTACCCTTGGTTATATTGAGTACATCCCCTAGCTACCTTGTATAGACTAGATAGGACCTACTAGCCATATATGCTTGTAATGCACTGGTTAGTGGTTAGCATCAAAACGTTACTCACTACATGCCCCTAGAAATGAGTTTGTAGGCCATGTATGTTCTCCTCTCATACCTTTGTGTGATATTGAGGATAAAAAATGGTTAGCACGTCCTCATGGGCCCTACATTATATGGCTATAAAATTCATTAATAATGTGATTACAATTGTATACACTCCCACTTGAATAATCTAGGCCATTCATTTGCTTGGTGTGTCTTCATTTGTGTGAAACCTTGTTGATATCCCTTAAAATATAAAACATCAAAATCTTACAAAATCTAATAATCTCCTCAAGCCAAAGGTTGAAATCTCTCAAAATCCATACCTTCACTAAACTCCAAACACCCTCACTTCACATGGAATCTATCCATCTAAAAACCAATCAATCAATCTAAAGCCAATCAATCCAACTAAACATCAAGTGTCATGCATCCTTGACCTTGATCACATCCTACCTCAAGCTACCTAGTGTCCTAGACATAACTCCTCAAATCCAAAGTCCAAAATTTGATATCAAAGAAAATCTTAAGGTCCAAGCCTTCAAAATCCAAATTCATCAAATCATCCAAAAATCACATCATCTCAAAATTAAATCATAAAAAAAGCAAAGTGAAAACCGTGATAACCTCAAATAAATTTTGTTTTGATCAATCCCCTCATCATAATTGATATGAAAATCCATTTGATGATGAACTATTATAGTCTTGTTGATAAGATGAATATGTTGTTGATCCCCTTGATGACATCATCACAAGCAAGATTTTCATAATCTTTCATTGACTAGTCATAACCAATCAAGATCCTTTTGACCAAGAAATAGATAGCACTCACTATCCCACAACTTCTAAATTCATATCTATTGGTCATCCCTATGGTTCCTTTGATAAGGGAAATACCACTCTAGCCCAAGGCCCTCATTCCAATCCCTATCTCAAATACCCACCTCATGTGTGTGCCTTGTCACCTCCACTTACTATACAAATCCTCCATCCTCCAAACCTTTGTCATATAATAAATACCATCACCCATCAATCCAAATATCTAGTTTGCAATCTATCCCTACCCCGTATAAGTTGGATTTCTCATATTTTCTATAAGGATTCCTAGCAAAGAATCTCAAGCGAAATCATAAAAGCAAAATTGTGGAGCCACGTAACTCCCCTCATAATGTTAAATCCATCACCCTACAAGTCTACTTATGTGGGAAAATAAATGCCATCCTTTCCAAAGTCCCATTCTCTCCATGAAATTTACCATCCATAAGCATCAAAAATCCCTCACCCATCTATGTGCACAACTATAGGAGTATATCTATGCATTAACCAAATAAAAACACCACCTGTATGACAAGAGCTTGTTCCAAGGCATGCCTAAACATGTCCCACCCCAAAAAAATTCAAATCTATAAAATAATCCCTTTCATGATCTCGTACCCCCTAAAAATCAAAGCACCCCAATCAATACCATCCCTGAACTACAACTCTAAGACCTTGGTTCCACCATATTTTTTGCTCCAATTTTCTTGTTGTTAAAGAGCACCTTCCATCTACCACCAATATCTCCCTATCTAATGATGGATTCATGTCTTGTTTCCAAATCAACAAGTATCCCATCACAAAGCACATATGTTAGAGCATGAATTATCAAGGCAAAGGAGCCTTCATGAGCAAGGAATCTTGGAGCCTATACATATCTATTTAAATCATGGCTTCCACGACTATAAATCTCAAGATGCACAATCTAGATCTATTGGTAACACCTCTAAAACTCCTAAGAGAACTTCTTCAAACATCAAAACTATTGCCTCCCATCACTCCTACAAAGATTTTTCTGCCACCAACACATTCATTGACACTACCATCCCTATCACCAAACTTAACCATCTACCACCTCAACTCACTGATCAGGATCAATGAACGCACACATCATTGGACTTATTCCAACATGATGAAGCTATCAAAAACCTCATGGACCTCCAACATCCTATGTCCCAATGGGACCACACCATCAACTTTGGAATTGATTTGGATGCACCAGTATATAAAGTAAAGAGCCCACACAAATTCAAGGATCACCATGCCACAAAGCATTTATATGTCATAGCAAATTAAAATCAAGTCAAAAATCAACATTGATCAAAAAGACCTCATAAGCACACAAATAAAAAAGGAAGCACAAAAACAATGTGGGTCCTAAAGCAAAAAGAAGTAATGAATCCAAGTGGAGCATCCAAATCCACATCTTCAAACATTCATCCCAATCCTAAAACCCTAAATCCAAATCTAAACATCCCAATCCTAAGTCTATTTAGGTCCCTAAATCCCTAAATTAGTACTCCCAAAATCTCCCATCGCAATCCCAAAATTAGAAATCCAACAATCCCCCATCTTGATCCTAAAATCTAAAATTAAGCATCTACCCCAATCCGAAATCCCATATACCCAAATTCCCAAATTCAAATCAACCACTTCAACATCCATCATGGTGTGTGCAATTATTGGTCTTGGTTCTATAAGCACTAAAAAAGTGCATGACCCTACATGGTTATCTAATGATGAGTTATAGTCCTAGTCACATACATGTAAGTGTGAATATTTACATACCTCTCAATAGTATTCCTCTTGGTGACATGTTTTCATTTATTTTTCACTTTTTTTGTGCCTCCATAACCTCCAAGCTAACCTTCCAAGGTCCTGCACACTGTCTTCCTAGTCACCTAACCCATCTTCAACAAAACCACTCTTATTGCTTGCCAACCTTGATGACATCACTAATCCACTTCACAAGAGGGGAAATCCATCTTCCCTAGGAGATTTCCCATCTATTCTTTCTTCCCCATCCATCCAACTCAGTTTCCAATTGCTTACGAACCCTTTATGAGCCTAAGAGACCAACAAGATATACTAGAAAATTTGAGATAAAAGTATAATTTTGACACATTTTCAAGAAAAAACTAATGGCACCACTACGTAGTTCTCAAAACATTATGCAATTTCAAGAAAAATGGAACCCAAAAAGTAGTATGTATGTGCCTGAACGAGCTCCTAGAAGTTCCCTATGTCCTATAGGATCTGCCCTGGGTGACCTACCCTAGTAAAAGGGGCGACCCTACCATTTAAGTGAATCTCCCCTAGGTGATTTTTCCTAGTAAACTAGGTGACCCAGTGGTGTTTTAACATGCATTTTTGTCTTTAGTTCAAGCCCAAATTAGTTTTGTTTTTGCTCTCTAGTTTGCATGGTTCTTTGACCGTAACTGAGCCTAATCTATTTCTAAATCACTATAGACTATCAGTCACACCATTCTAACTCCAAATTATATCTACTCATCTCCATATCAATCTCATACTAACTCCATTCCTTCTTCTATGAAAGGCTATCAAGGCTAGTTCACTCCTAATCAAACCTAGTTCACTGTCCAATCAAGCTTGTTAACTCCCCAATCAAGAGAGTTAACTCTTCAATCAATCCCACCATTCACAAGCCTCTCCAACCTATAAATACCCCTCACCTCTTCATTATTTCTCAAGTCTAAGAATTCTCTTCTCATCTTCACAATATTTTTCAAGCTTCTTCATACACCTTTGAGCCTCTTAATTTCTTTCTTTAGTTTTCCCAAATCTTAAAAGCTTTCCTTGAGAGTCAAATTCATAGTTGCATACTCATTCCAGCCTTGTTTTTTCCCTCTATAGCATGATTATTCTCTTCATAGGACTTTGAGAGCCTTTTAATTTTCTTATTTTAGTTTTCCCAAGCCTCCAAGATTCATAACATCATCACGCTCACCAATTGATTTTGAAAAAGCCAATCCTTAGTGCTTCATAGCTCCCGTAGCTTGAATTATTCCATCATAGATTTCATAACTCAATCCACGTTCAAATAATCTGTCATTTAAATCAATTGCATCTTCATCCCTATTACCAAGAGGAGGTCCCCATTGCTATAGAGGAGAGGAGGTTGCTACAAAAGGACTTATGAGGATACACCAAACTCATGCGTTAAAGATATACCACATTTTTCATCCTTTCAAGTAGTTAATTAGATCGCGTTCTTGCTCTTGGGGGAAGTAACCTTTGTGTTTCTTTTTCCTTGATAGGTTTTGATTAGCATAGCTTAGATAAAATTTTCTTCAATTCATAGATTAGATTTAACTTCAAGTTATTTCATTTTAAAGCATTTTCAATTTCTAGAATAGATTCAAAAATCAAACCAGAAAATACAAAAACATAGGATTAGATTGCATTCAAAAATTCATATAGTTGTATTCATGTTTCCTCTCATAGTGAATTAGAAAAATTAATTTATTCAATTTGGGAAAAGAACAAAAAAAAAGTTTCTTTGCATTCATAATAGTTGCATACATAATAAAATACAAAAAAATAGGAAATATAGAAAACCAAAACCCTCGATTCCATCACAAGGTATACACATCAAGTCAAACAAGGTTAAACCCTTGATCACATCATGAGGTTCATTAACATTAAAAAATCAAACAAAATCATAACAAACCTTTGACCACAAGTGAAAGTCAAACACCTAGTCAAACCTAGGTCAATATAACTCTCTTTCTTTCTCTTAGGTTCAACCATTCAATGTGCCCAGGGGTTAGGGATGATTGAGTCAAGGCTATTCTCAATGAAATAGAGGAAATACACCCTAGGCCTCAGCACACAACACAAATAGTTGAAGAGAAAGAACACGCTCTCATAGTCATCCAAGCAAACAAGAACATGTTACACCTTAGAGAAATAAAAAAGAAAAATAGACTTAGGACTAGGCATTAGAACATGATAAATCCCAACATGAGACATAGAACTAGTGACCCTTCGATTCATATAGTTATCTTCACTACAACTACCATAGAGCACATTTATCAAACATAAATACATACTAGGCATGAAGGCCACCCAACGACCCTCCGTGATGTTCTACTTCAATGAGAATAGAACCACCCCTGGATTATGCCTCCACTTGACTAGCTTTTGCCACAAGAGAGGGAGTGGCTTGGAGGTCACCCATAGCAAGGAGGTGGTTCATGTGTGGTATAGGAGCTGACCTATTTATGTTGTGCTTGAGTCATGTTTTAGAGAACACGTGTTCCCCTTGGTCCCATGACATTTCCTCATGCATCCACCATCCCTCCAACCACCCACCCCTTTTCATAATCACTTCCATTATCCTATACACATCCATAATCACACCCCTCTAATCCAAGATTTCACATAATCCATCCATCCCCCATCCAACCTATATTACATTCCATTTTCCTTGGAAACAACCTCTACACATCAAAGATTTTATGGTACCATGTTTATACTTTGTAGAAGCCCACTTAGTGATCAATAAGGTTTATACCAACATCTATTGAATGCAATGGCACTTGACATGGTCCATCTATAATAGTTATTGAGCATGGGATACTATTAGAACACCATGGAAACAACTTCTTGAGTCCAAAATTCCCATATCCAAATCCTCCCATCGTATTCCAACATCCCAAACCTAGAAAGTTTTAAAATGCTTCAAAAATCACAAAAGTTATAAAATAAAATAAAAAATAAGTAAAGAGAAAATTAATCTAACTATGAAAACCACTCTTATGGCACCTTGGACAAGTACCATGAGGAAAACCCATTCATGGGAATCATGCATTAATCAGTTATCTTTAAACACCCAACACTTGGGCAAAAGCCTCTCTCATCCTATCATATCCTTCCTATCATACCCACCCATTATCTCTACATATGTACCCTTTAACTTCCAATCCATCCCCACTTCCCACTTTCGACCTTGATAAGGATAAGGACATAATGTTGAAACATGCTTTGGAAACCTCTTGGTATACACAATCTTTTATAGCAAATTCTATCATGTATTGTCACGAGCATTATAATGCAATGTCATGAGTGGCATATCTAGAATGAGTGTGCTATTCCTATGCAATGTAGTCCTTGGAGATTGTTATCACTTGGAATTATGCCTTTCCTGAACTGGGTTCAGGCATTCCAATGACATGATTGGATTGATCTCAAAGTATGGGACCTTGCAGATGAGATCAAGCCTCCACAGAAGGCTAGTTCCTCTTTCTAGACTTAAGGTCTAGAGAATGTTGCAACTAAACCTAATTCTAATAATCATAGGGAAAAGGGGAGAGAGAGATAACTGGGATGTAAAAGGAGGTGGTACACCAAGTTTAATTTGTTCAACTGCTCTTGCAAAAACACAACAGTGATCTCTAGAATAGATAACGAATTACACAGACTTAACTGACTTAGTAGAGGTTCCAACAAAAAACTGCAACTTATAAGGAACATTTATTCACAACACAAGTATGCAAAAACCAAATGAACACATAGCAAGGATGTCAAGAGAGGTAAAATATTAGATCTTATTGACCATGAAGGATAAAATCAATTACAAAGGGAAGAAGAGTTAGATGTATAAGGAACAAAGACAAAGTAATCTTTACATTCATAAATGGACAAGTGAAGATGTGAGAGGTTCAAAGAAGAACACAATCCATCAAATTCACTTAGTCCCTATAAATATTTACAAGGTCTTGAACTGCAACTAAGATCCTCTACGCGTGTGATAATCCAGGAAAACAACCAACTCCTTCAAATGTATCAATTACATGTTTATATAGCTTTTTCATTTCACTGTGCAGCTCTGGACATGAGAAAACCCAACCAACATGTTTTGTATACTAACCATACTGTATTAAATTTGGCCCTAGCCCATGCCAGAGAAACTATAGATTTTTGAGGATGCCCATATCCCTAGCATGTTGGAAAACCCTAGTCTAGAAGGTCGCCCATGCCTCTAGTACAAGGTTTCAATGTAGGAAGGCCTTTAGTCAAATGCATCCCTAGGAAATCCATCTACATGGGGTACCCGCATACACTGTTTCATCTTCTTCATCCACCTTTGGTACTGGTGCATTAAAATCAAACATTGTTTGAGCTACCTCAAGGTCCATCTCTGTCTTCTGTATTAATGGCAATGGCATCAAACATAAGTCTCCATGTGAAAGAAACATGTTGTAGGATAGGAATATAAAAAATAAGTGCCCCTTGATGAATCTTTTATAACACTTTAAAATTATTGACTTTGATTTTGCTTTGGCTCCCTTTTGACATTTTGATTATTCATACCTAGCTGATTTCTAGTTTTATAGATCCTTGGATGACTCTGCAAGTCAATAGGATATATTCAGTTAGGTTATGATGTATTTGAGGTGTCAAGAGAGTCAGTGGCATGTTGTCCTGCATTTCTGGGTCATCCTGCAAGCTAACCAAATGTGGATATGCAACATGATATCTGGTTCAATCTAATCCTAGCCACCCTATAGGTCTTGTGTCTAGTCTTGTTCCAAATTTAGTTCTTTGTCTTGCTCATCTGGATGTTGTTCTGAATCCTGCCTTTATTCTGATCCATATCTACTTCTTGATGTTGACCATCCAGATGTGCCACTTCACCTTGATCATTATCTTGATCCTGATGTTGATCTTCTATATGCATACTTCATGCTCCAAGCAAATTCTCTCATTTAACCAGATGTTGGGAAACATCAGGTTGAATGTTCACTTGTTGAGGCCCTTTTTCTTTTGACCATGTGGAAGATGTCTGGTTGGAATATGTTCTTGAGAAATATCTGGTCGAAAAGTTTTCTTAGAAGGTATCCAGTTGGAAACAAGACATCTGCATCCAGACATGTGGCAAATATTCATTGCTCAAAGCAATCAGATATGAAGCAGCTAGATATCTAGATGGAATGTGAGGTTTGGTTGGAAGTTGAAGGCCCAGTTGACTCCTCAATGCATATAGATGAGAAAGGAGCATGCGGCATCAAAATGCATCCAAATATAAGGTAACCAGATATCAAGCTGAAATAAGGATTCAGATGGAAGATTTGGATCCAGTTGGTGAAGATATTCAGTTGGAGGTTGTTGACGTCATCTAGATGTATCAACATTTGGATGTTACTATGCAACCTGATGTTTAGTTAGAAAGGAGATATCTACATCCAGTTGGAAAAGGATCTTGGAAATGTCTTATGGGCTAACAAAGCCTTGCAATCAAACATTCTAACTAAACTGACATTTTAACTGAACCAAATGTTTAACTTGAAAGTTCCACATCCACTTGAATATCTACATCCGGTTGAAGTGATGTTGACATTATCATATCTTGTCGATGCATCTAACTAAACCTGACCTTTATTATTTAAAAGTTCCACATCCGATTGACTTTTCAATATCCAAATGGAAACAAAGGCTCCAATAAACCTAATATCTAGATGGAAGATCTAGTTAGAGTTCAAGGATCTAGATGGAGCAAGGACTTAGCCGATTTTCATCATATCTTAACCAAATTTGAAATGTGAACACCCATTTGGCTCCTTAAAGATGCACTATGATGCAACCAGATCTAGTCATGGAAATACAATTGGATGTGAATAAGGCAATTGGATTAGATGTCTGGATGTCTGGATGTCTGATTGGAGCGATGAGTATAACTTAGCCAAAACTCATCAGATATTCACCACATTTGAACTGTGAATACCCATTTGGCTCCTTAGTAAGATGCACTCCTTACCTAGGCATGAATCCAACTAGATCTATCATATTTTTGAGCATCTACTCCTACAAGAAAAAATAAGGGAAACCTCTTTCTCACCAATAAACACTTATCTTTTATCCTCTTTGCCTTGTCTTTTGGGAAAATTTCTTCCATTTAGGGTATCTCAGATCTAATATATTTGATGGAAGAAGTGCACTATTTTGGTCTGAAGGTAAAATGGGACAACATTTTGGTGACTATGCAGGGTTGTTTTCCTGCTAAACACAAAGAGAACCACTACTATTATGCAATCTATTGGCGCAAAGTCAAAGGGTTTGCAATAATAATGATCACAAGACTGAATATTATCTCAATAACAATAGGTTAAAATATAAAACATAACACAAATAGAGCAAAGAATCTTCTAATGAGGATTCATCCATGTGCAGGCATGCTTGGAGGAAAGAAACCTATCACAAAACAAGCCTACTCTAATTATTTACAAGAATCCCAAGACCAAACTCAGTAATAAGGTTTGAGATGAATCCTATTAACTGGGATTGGAAGTGATTCACCAATCATCTTAGAGAGTTGGAAGACATTAGATTTCTTGCGAGTGATGATAATATATGGATCACTCCATAAGGCATCAAACTTTGTGTGCCTCCAAAATTAGGCTCTTTCCTCATCCCACTTGAATACTAAATCTCCCTCTTTTAAGACTCTATCAACTAACCTTTTATAAAAGGTCCTCCTCACTTGCATTTGTTGGTCCTCCAATGTCTCCATGGCCTAGCTTCTTGTTTCTTCCAACTGCATCATTTTGGTGAACGTTACTGTTATAGCATCATTTTCTAGCAGTTCCAACTGTTGTACAAGTTCAAACGAGGGAAGCTCCAATGACAATGGAAGCCTTGCCTCCTTCCATAGACAAGCATGAAGGGTGAATTGCCAATGGCTCTCTTGGGTGTGATTCTATCAGCCCAAAGAGCTATTTTCAACTTGGAATGCCAAGTCCTTTGCTTGTATTCAATTATTCTTTTGATGATTCTGATTAGGTTTTTGTTGGAGGACTCAGCTAGACCATTCCCCTGAGGATAGTAATTGGAAGAGGTCTTTAGATAGATGTCATAATTGACTACCCACTCACTAATTTTAGCACCCACTAAGGCCTTGGCATTATTTAAAATAATGGTGGATGGGACACCAAACCTTGTAACAATACCTTCAAGAAAATCTAGGACCAAAGCCTTAGTATCATCCTTCAAAGTGGTTGCTTCAGTCCATTTGGTAAAACAATTAGTGGTAGTCAAAATCCACTTGTGACCAACACTGGAAGGTGGGTTTATCATACCAATGAAATCTAAACCCCATTGAGCAAAAGGTTGGTCTGTTTGAATAGGGTGGAGAGGAAGAGGTGCCAACCTCTGTTTTCTAGCAAATAAAGCACATTCCTTGCAACTCCTTACCAATCTATGGGCATCGCTAAACAAATTGGGCCAGTAGTAACTAACCCTCATGATTTTTATTGCATTTGTTCTTGGTGAAAAATGACCATCTGCAAGGCTATTATGGAATTCTTCCATCACCTTGCTGGTTTGATTTTGCTCTATGCATCTAAGAAGAACTCCATTGATGTCCAAACTGAATAAAATTCCATCAACAAGGACATAGGTAATGGATTGGAGCCTAAAATACCTCCTCTTGGCTTGAGTCAAACCATTTGGGCACCTTCCTGACTGTAGAAATGTGATCATGTCATGGCACCAGTCATTTGCAACATTAGGCTCAACTGTTTGGGCCTGATCAAGGGTATATACTATGTCATTTCCAACTCCTATGTCAGTCACCATCTGCTCACATAGTCCATTTCCCCTTACCAACTTAGTGATGTTTATATCTACGTCATATTCCATGACTTGTGTGATCCACTCAGCCCTTTTTTCATTAATATCTTTGCTCAACAAGAACTCCTTCAAACCTGGGTGGTTCACCATCGACTGGATCTTGCTATTTGGCATCATGTGTCTAAACTTTTTCAATGCCTTTACAATGACAAACACTTATTTTTCAATAAAATCATAGTTCAATTCAAACACTTGTTTTTCAATAAAATCATAGTCCAGTTCATAATCTTTTAGGGGTTGACTAAAGAAAGCAACAGGTTACTCCATTTTTTCATCATTCTGCTGCATTAGAACTCCCAAAATGCCTTCCTTGCCTCCAAAGTCATAAAGGATAAAATTATTTTCATAGTTGGGGTTAATCAATGTTGGAGCCTAAGCAACTGCCTATTTGACAACTTTGAAACTATCCTTTCCTTCATTGGACACCCTAAATGTTGGATTTT
This sequence comes from Cunninghamia lanceolata, assembly GCA_027924645.1. NCBI lineage: Eukaryota > Viridiplantae > Streptophyta > Pinopsida > Cupressales > Cupressaceae > Cunninghamia > Cunninghamia lanceolata. Next base: position 5,343,718 of record BSBN01000439.1, read on the forward strand.
TCTTCAACATAGCTATGAGAGGCTTGACTATTGTAGCAAAATTGGAGATGAATCTTCTCACAAAGTTGAATTTGCCAAGGAGACTTTACAGACCCTTTTATGGTTGGGAAGGCAAAGGGACATAATTGCACCTACTCATTCCAGATCAATTGCCAACCCTTCTTTTGAAACAATGTGTCCCACCAACTTACCTTCTGGGATAGCAAATACACACTTCTTTAGATTTAGAGAAATGCCATATTCTCTACATCTTTCAAAAATTTCCTTAAATGACCCAAATGGTCAGTTGTATGCTTTGAACAAACAGTTAAATCATTAAGATATACTAGAATGATATCATTGATTAGGCCTTTGAAGGCCAAATACATTTCTCTTTGGAAGGTTGCACTAGCATTGGTCAACCCAAAAGGCATCTTTTGATAATCCAAGGTACCCCACTTGGTAGTGAAGGTTGTTTAGTATTGATATGATTCCTTTATAAGCATCTAGTTATACCCTGAGTAGCCATCTAGGAGGGAAAATCTCTCAACTCTTACAACTATTTGTAGGATTTATTCCATTGAGGGAAGTGTATAGTGGTCTTTAAGGGAGGCCTTGTTTAGGGCTCTAAAGTCCACACACAGTTTGATTTCCCCATTCCTTTTCATAACTGGAACTAGGTTAGCCACGTAAGAGGAATGTTTGATTGGATAGATAATTTTAGCTTCTATGAGTTTGGATAGCTCTTTCCTCATAAATGGCTCAATTTCGGGATTGAATGGCCTTTGCTTTTAGCAGACAAGTTTTGCATTGGGGTCTAAATCAATAGTATGTTGGATTAAACCAATATCAAAATATTTTAGATCCCTCTAATCCCAAGCAATTAGATCATCAAATTCATTACAAAGCTTAATGAAACCTTGTCTTTTAGCTTGATGACATACCTTGCCATGCTTTAGAAATTTGCCTTGTGTAATTTCCACTTCTTCATAATCTTCTTTTTTGACTGTCATGTTCATTTTTTTCTTTTTTGGGCTGATCATCAGCATCAAAGATATTCTCCAAGGTGATCAATCCCTTGGTCAACTTGTTTGTCTTTAGCTAGATCACTTGGTCACCATAGTGCTCTTGAAATTTGGGTATTCTTAGCAGATAACTCAGCCTCTTCTTGCAACAAGTTTACAATTTGTTGGTCACTATCAAACACCTGCCAACTGGTTATATTAGTAATTACAACATACCACAAAATGATCTTCACATGCTGTTCTAAATTTTGTTTGACATTTTTGGGGATGCCAAACTGGGCACCAACTGTAGCCAACCTGTTTGCATCCTTGTTTTTCTCTCTAGGGATAGCCTGGATGCTAAAGGCGTCAAAATGTTCTATTAGATCCTAGACTCTGTGTTTTTTATAACTTCAACAAGTCATTTTTGAATCACTCTAATTCCTAATTTGGTAGACAACTAGCTTGATGTCACCAAACACTTACAAATTCTTGATTCCTCTTTTCTTGGCCAACTGCATGCCTTGGATCAGTGCTTCATATTCAACAACATTGTTTGTGCAATTAAACTAGAAACAAAATGTAGAGATATAATTTTCCTTTTTTGGTGAAACCAACACCACATCGACTCTTTCTTTGTTCCTTCTTTTGGAGCCATCAAAGTACATCTACCATATCTCATTCAAATCCTCATTAGTCTTCATTAGGTTAGGGATAATGGCATGCTCCTCATGAATACAATATGTACTTAATCATGTTTGCTCAATGTGATCAACATCAAACTAGAAACAGTCTGCCCATTCATCCAATAGGATATATGGAATATCCTCTACAAGGTTAGTTGTTTCATGCATATAGTCGTCATCCTCCTAATCAAAGATAGTGTAGTTCATATTGATTGGGATAGAAGAATAAGGATCTATGTGGTCCTTGGCGATGGGTTCAGCCTTGATTGTCACCTTCATGCCATATCTCATTCTAAAGAGCATATCTAACTAGTCAGAGGATAAGTAGCCACCTATCGTGGCAGTAGAATATCTAGATAGAGATATTCCAAAGTAGGCAGGTAGGTCAATGATGGAAATATCCTGTAGGACAATACAGCTGAGACAGGCATGCAATGTAAGTTTCAAGTCCTTTACCATCCCAATTGTCTTCATTATTGTGCCATCCAACTGCACTACACCTTTTTTCATAGGCTAATATTCTATGTCTAACTGATCAACAACGTTCTTGGGCACGATAGAGCTACCCACTCCAGAATCAATCATACAATTGTACAATGATTTGTCGCCTATGATTAGAGAAACATAGAAAGAGGAGGTTTATTGGTCTTACTCGTGCTTGCCTCCTCTTTCATTTGGTATAGGTTGACTGGATTTATCCCCTCATTTGATGTTTCTTTTGGTCGATTGAAGTTCTTGAGGGCATCCTACAACAAATCCTTTTGGGTTGGAATAGACAAGATGTCCCACATGGTGACATTCAAGTTTGTCTTCTTCATTTGGTCCACTATGTTGAACGGGATGTGACCAACCCTTGGAGGAAACTTTGGGATAGTAATGTCCACTTTGGCTTGTTGGTTTATGTAATGCTGCTACTATGTTGGATTCTCCATACCAATTGTCTGGTTCACCTAGGATGGAGTGGCCTTAGTTGCTGTAACCATTTGTAGCTGTCAAGGATGGTTGAGAGGTTGACACTGGACTAGTCATTGGGATTGAAACCTCTTCTATTGCTCTCCTTTTTTTCTCTTTCATTGTGTGCTATCGGGCTAGTACTCATATTGATGCCAAAAAAATCATCCTCATACCAATTCACCAATGTAGACTCATTTTGGGCTTGTTCTTGCCCACTCATGATTTCTTGGCTAGAAATGGCTTGCTGTTCTAAAACCATTTATGGATTTTGGACTACCAGGGCCTGACTGAATTGCCCAATCATACAATTGTACAGCGATTTGTCGCCTATGTTTAGAGAAACATAGAAAGAGGAGGTTTATTGGTCTTACTCGTGCTTGCCTCCTCTTTCATTTGGTATAGGTTGACTAGATTTATCCCCTCATTTGATGTTTCTTTTGGTCAATTGAAGTTCTTGAGGGCATCCTACAACAAATCCTTTTGGGTTGGAATAGACAAGATGTCCCACATGGTGACATTCAAGTTTATCTTCTTCATTTGGTACACTATGTTGAACAGGATGTGACCAACCCTTGGAGGAAACTTTGGGATAGTAATGTCCACTTTGGCTTGTTGGTTTATGTGATGCTGCTACTATGTTGGATTCTCCATACCAATTGTCTAGTTCACCTAGGATGGAGTGGCCTTAGCTGCTGTAACCATTTGTAGTTGTCAAGGATGGTTGAGAGGTTGACACTGGACCAGTCATTGGGATTGAAACCTCTTCTATTGCTCTCCTTTTTTTCTCTTTCATTATGTGCTATCGGGATAGTACTCATATTGATGCCAAAAAAATCATCCTCATACCAATTCACCAATGTAGACTCATTTTGGGCTTGTTCTTGCCCACTCATGATTTCTTGGCTGGAAATGGCTTGTTGTTCTGAAACCATTTATGGATTTTGGACCACCAGGGCCTGACTGAATTGCACACTCTGACATAAGTTCTGGTTGTGAGGCTGATTACATGGGTAGAACCAATCACTATCCTGAGCTAGATTGTTCTGTATAGGTACAAGAGGTCTGAATGTCCTTACAGCATTAAGATTGATGGCATTTAGGGGCCTAACATAACTAGGTTAATTTTTCATTTGTACATTGCCCTAATATGGCGATCTATTAGGTTTTTGATCTTGATTGAATGGTTGGTATGGCCTACCATACTATTCTTTTTGCCTCTTCAATGCAACTAGCTCATTTCTAAAATTTTGCAGCATGGCTTTGACTTCATGCAATTCATTCGAAGGTGCAGCTAGGGGAGGTGCAAAGGTGATTGTTTTAGGAATTGGAGCCACACTTGGCTGGATGACAAGAGCCTCTATAAATAGAGGTATTGGTGGTCTTGGAGCAATCTTCCCTACCTAGATGAGATTGTTCTCTACCCTTATGTCTATTTCATATACATCGGGCAAGACATTCCCACCCATTAACTAGATTATAACAACAATGTCATTGTTTAATGATCTTAGATAATACAAGAATGTTGTGTTTGGGGAAGGTTTGACAAGAGTTGGAATTTTGTCCCAGGTCTTCTAAAATCTATAGTTGAAGTCAACCATAAATTCATGGGGGACTCTTTTGATTTTTGTCAAATTCTCCATAAGAGACAGGTGGTCACTTTTATCATCAAAGCATTGGCAAAGCCTGTCACTGAACTCATCACAATCATGAATAGAATTTGTTGGTAAACCCCTATACCACTAGAGTGATTTTCCTTTGAAAGAAGAAGCAAGGAGTCTCACAATGACATTTTCTTTAGTGACATTATGGACAGAACACACACTGACAATGTCTTGGATATGTTCAATGGGCATTGTGGAACTTTCACTAGTGAAGAAGAGAATCACCTTCAACGCTGTAGTAGGAATATCATCATATTGTCCTAGATCAAGTGGACTCCCTCCATTGAAGGCCACAAAAACCTTATTTCTTGGCTAAGCCAAGCTTAAGAAGTTCAAATTTATTCTAGGTATATGCAAACTTCTCCTAGAATATTGAAATTAAATAGGAGAGGTGGATTGGGTTCTTGGAGGAGATGACACAACACTATTATTTCCTCTCATAGGGGACCTAGGTAATCTATTTCTTCTTCTTGAAGCAGATAAAGGTAGCTCAACAAACTGAATGTTACCTCTTAAAGATCTTGTCTGTACTATTGGCATGAAATTTGGAATTGGTTTGGACACGATTGGATTGATCTCAAGGTGTGGGACCTTTTAGATGAGATCAAACCTCTAAAGAAGGCTAGTTCCTCTTTCTAGACTTAAGTTCCAGAGAATGTTACAACTAAACCTAATGCTAATAATCTCAAGGAAAAGGGGAGAGATAGACAACTAGAATGTAAAAGGAGGTGATACACCATGTTTGATTTGTTCAATTGCTCCTACAATAGCATAAAAATGATCTCTAGAATAGATAACGAATTACACAAACTTAACTAACTTAGCAGAGGTTTGAGCAAAAGACTGCAACTTAGAAGGAACATTCATTCACAACACAAGTATGCAAAAACCAAATGAACATAGAGTGAGGATGTCAAGAAAGGTAAAATATCAGATGTTATTGAACATAAAGGCTAAAATCCATTACAAAGGGAAGAAGAGTTAGATGCAGATGGAACAAACACAAAGTAATCTTTACATTCATAAGCGAACAACAAGTGAAAATGTGAGAGGTTCAAAGAAGAGCACAATCCATCAAATTCACTTAGTCTATGCAAATATTTAAAAGGTCTTAAATTGCAATTAAGATCCTCTGCCCATGTGACAACCCAGGAAAACAACCAACTTCAATTGTCTCGATTACATGTTTATATAGCTTTTTCATTTCACCGTACAACTCTGGGTGTGAGAAAACCTAATCAAAATATTTTGTAGATTGTCCATACTATAATAAATTTAGCCCATGGCCCATGTCAGAGAACCTACAGATTTTTTAGGATGCCCATGTCCCTAGCGTGTTGGAAAACCACAGTCTATAAGTTTGTCCATGCCTCTAGTACAAGGTTTTAATGTAGGAAGGGCTTTAGTCAAATGTATCCCTGAGAAATCCATCTGTCTGGGGTACCCGTATACACTATTTCATCTTCTTCATCCACCTCTGGTACTAATGCATTAAAATCAAACATTATTTGAGCTACCTTAAGGTCCATCTCTATCTTTTTCATTAATGGTGATGGCGTTGAATAGAAGTTTCCACGCAAAAGAAACACATTTCAAGACAGGGATATTAAAATAAGTGCCCCTTGATGAATCTTTTACAACACTTTAAAATTGTTGACTTTGATTTTGATTTGGAACCCTTTTGACATTTTGATTGTTCATACTTGGCTGATTTCTAGTTGTATAGATCCTTGGATGAATTTTCAATTCGACAGGATATATTCGATCAGGTTTTGATGCAATCGGGGTGTGTGGAGAGTCAGTGACACATTTTTCTTTGTTTTTAGGTCATCCTGCAAGATAACCAGATGTGGATATGCAACATGATATCCAGTTCAATCTAATTGTGGCCACCCTATAGGTCTTGTGCTTGGTCTTGTTCCAGATTCAGTTCTTTGTCTTGGTCAACTGGATTTTATTTTGAATCTTACCTTTATTCTAATCCACATCCACTTCTTGATGTTGTTCTTGATGATGACCATCCAGATGTGTCCCTTCACCTTGATCATTATCTTGATCCTTATATGGATCCTCTTCATGTTGATCAACCTAATGTTGATCTTCTATATGGATACTTCACGCTCCAAGCACATTCTCATATTCAACCAGATGTTGTGAAACATAGGGTTGAATGTTCACTTGTTGAGGCCCTTTTCCCTTTGACCATGTGGAAGATGTCTGGTTGGAAGATGTGCTTGAGAAATATTTGGTTGGAAGATATTCGGTTGGAAGGAAGACATCCACATTCTGACACATGGCAGATATTCATTGGTCGAAGTAGCTAGATATGAAGCAGCCAGATATTTGGAAGGAATGTGAGGTTTGGTTGGAAGCTAAAGGCTTGGTTGAATTTTAAATGCATATAGATGAGAAAGGAGAATGCGGCATCAAAATGCATCCAAATATAAGGTAACTAGACATTAAGCTAAAATAGGATCTAGATGGAAGATCTGGATCCGGTCAGTGAGGATGTCTAGTTGGAAGTTATTGGCATCATCTGGATATATCAGTATCTAGATGTTACTATACAACTGGATGTCTGGTTAGAAAGGTGACATCTACATTTGGTTGGAAAAGGTGCTTGGAAACATCCTATTGGCCAACAAAGCCTTGCAACTAGACATTCTAACTGAACAAGACATTTTATTTCTAAGGAGTCAAGTGTGTATGATCTTCCCTCATTCTGCAAGGTGATCTTGGGAATCAAAAACAATTTATCTTATTTTCCTTTAGTTGTCTTGTCTTTAGATTTCATCACCAAGGGGGACAACTTGAACCCTCATGTTTCTGCAAGGTATACAAATTTGGGGGAAAATCCAAAGACTCCTCCATCAAGGTACATTTGTCATTTGGGATAATCTTGCAAGAAATTTATACCTTGTAGAGTGAAGGTGGAGAGTGGGCTACCCTCTCTAACTAATCCATTATACATACACCTTGTTTATGGACTTTGGCATCCCATACCCTTGGGCATATTGAGCACATCCCCTTGCTATCTTATATATCCTAGATAGGACCTATCAGTTGTATACACTTGTAATACACCAGTTAGTGGTTAGCATCAAGAAGTTACTCACCATATGCCCCTAGAAATGAGTTTATAGACTATGTATGCTCTTCTCTCGCACTTTTGCATGATCTTGAGGATAAAAATGGTTAGCACCTCCTCATCAGCCATACATTATGCACCTAGATAAGCCATTAATAGTGTGCTTACAAGTGTATACACTCTCACTTGAATAATCTAAGGTGTTCATGCACTTGGTGTGTCTTCATTTGTGTGAAACCCATGCATTATCCCTTAAAATCTAAAACATCAAATATCTTGAAAAATCTAAGAATCCCCTCAAGCCAAAGGTTGAAATGCCTCAAAATCCAAATCTTAACTCAAGTCGCAACACCCTCATTTCGCGTGACATCCACCCATATAAAAATCAAACCTCCTAATCTCCCAAATAAAACCAACCCTTGATCAATCCATCCAAAATATAAATCTCCCAAATCAACCCCTAATCTCAAAATTCCAACATCCCAAATCACATTCTACAAAATCCTAATCAATCACACATGATCTTCAAAATCAAATCCTAATCACCCAAATCAAACCATCACCCATTCTAAATCAACCTTCTCTTAAGGACGTAATCAATTAAATCATCCAAGCTCTTGCACTTTCTTCTAGCCAAATTCATCCAATCAACTCTGAATCAAAACCACTCAATCAAAATCAAACCCCCAATTAAGTTCAATCCAATCCAAATCCTAATAAAAACCTAATCAACCCTAGTCAAAATTACACAATCATCCAATCAATCACCTAATCCAAGGTCTTGCATCATAATCCACCTTCTAAATCAAAATATAACAAGGTATTGACCCTTCATCCAAATCAAAGTCAATCTCCATCCAATTAACTCAAATCCATCCAATCAAAGCCTCACCCTAATCAAATCCTTTCAACCCCATCAAACATAAAATCAACCATCATCAAGGTTTCTTGAACTAATCCCTCAAATCATATAAAATTCCAATCAAATCAAAGTTCCATCAAATGAAAGTCCTAATCAAAATTACAACCTCCATCAATCCAAATCTAATCAATTATCAAGTTGCATACATACTTAACCTTGATTAAATCCATCATCCAAATCAAATTGATCATCAACTAATCAATCAATCTAAAGCTAACCAATCCAACCAAACATCAAGTGTCATGCATCCTTTACCTTGATCACATCCAACCTCAAGCTATCTAACATCCTAAACCAAACTCCTCAAATCTAAGTCCAAAATCCTTTGATATCAAAAAAAATATTAAGGTCCAAGCCTTCAAAACCCAAATTCATCAAATCATCCAAAAATCACATCATCTCAAAATCAAATCATCAAAAATGCAAAGAAAAAACCATAGAAACTTCAAATTCATTTTGTTTTGATGAGTCCCCTTTCCATAACCCATATTAGAATCCCTTTGATGACAATGATGATAGTCTTGTTGGTCAAGATAAATATACCATTAATCCCCTTGATGACATCATCACAAGCAAGATTGTCATAAGCTTTCATTGCCCAAGAATGGGCAATCAAGAGCCTTTCCACAAAGAACTAGCTAGCACTCACTATCACACAACTCCTAAATGCATGTCTATTGGTCATCCCTATGGTACCTTTGACAAGGGAAATGTCACTCTAGCCTAAGGCCCTCATCACCAATCCCTATCTCAAATAGTCACCTCATGTGAGTGTCTTGTCACCTCCACCTCCTATACAAATACTTCATCCTCCAAACCTTACCATCTAATCCATCCCATCACCCATTAATCCAAACATCTAATCTATGATGCAACCCTACCACATACAAGTTAGCTTTCTCTTAATCTTCTAGGACTCCTAGCAAAGGATCTCAAACCAAATCACAAATTAAAATTGTGGAGACATGTAACTCCCCTCATAATCCTAAATCCATCACCCCTACAAGTCTACCTATATGGGAAAACAAATGCAGACCTTTCCAAAGGTTCATCCACTCCATCAAATCCATAATCCATAAGTGTCAAAAATCCCTCACCCATCCATGTGCACAACTATAGGAGTATATCCATGCACTTATTAAAGGAAAATGCCACCCCTCCATCGTATCAATCAAAAAAATTAAGCTATTTCAAGATCTTATTCCAAAGCATGCCTAAACATGTCCCCACCTAAATCAAGATCCAAGCATCCAAACTAATCCCTTTCATGATCCCATACCCCCTCAAAATCAAACCCCCAATCAATACCATCCATGAACCACAACTCTATCACCTTGGTTCGACCATCTTTGTTCACTCTAATTTTCTTGCTATCGAAGAGAACGTTGCATCTACCACTAATCCCTCCCTATCTGAAGATAAATTTATGTCTTTCTTCCAAAGAAACAAGTATCCCATCACAAATCGTATATGTCAAAGCATGGATTATCAAGGCAAAGGATTAGGCCTTCATGAGCAATGAATCTTGGAGTCTATACATATCTATGCAAACCAAGAATTCCATGGCACATATACAAATCTCAAGATGCACAATCTAAATCCATTGGTAACACCTCCACAAATCCTAAGAGAGATTCCAACATCAAAACAAGTGCCTCTCGTCACTCCTATAATGAGTCTAATTCCACCAACTTGTTCATCAACACTACTATCCCTATCAACAATATTAAACATCAATCACCTCAACCCACCAAATAGGATCAACAGATGCACACATCATTGGACTTATTCCAACATGATAAATTTATCACAAACCTCATTGAACTCCAAGATCTTATCTCTTCATGGAATCACACCATCAAATTTAGAAGTGATTTGGATGCACCAACATTTAAAGCAAAGAGCCCACCAAAATCTAGGGATTATCATGTCACAAAGCATCGACATGTTATAGAAAATCAAAATCACGTTAAAAAAATAGAATAAAAATTCTAAATAAGCCCATAAATGAATAAGGAAGCACACAATCAATGTGGGTCCCAAAGAAAAAAATAATGAATCCAAGTGGAGCATCCAAATCTGCATCTCCAAACATTCATCGCAATCCTAAAATGCTAAATCCAAATCCAAACTTCCCCATCCTAAGTCCATTTGGGTCCCTAAATCCCAAAATCGGTACACTCCCAAAATCCCCCATCCCAATCCCAAAATCAGCAATCCAACAAATCCCCATCTTGATCCCAAAATTTGAAATCAAGCATCTACCCAATCCCAAATCCCATATACCCAAAATCCCAAATCTAAATCAATTACTTCAACATCCATCATGGTGTGTGCAACTCTTAGTCCTTGTTCCCCTTGGTCCCATGTCATGTCCTCATGCCTCCACCATCCCATCCATCCATCCACCCCTTTTCATAATCACTTCCATCATCCAATATACATCCTTAATAACACCCCTTTAATCCAAGATTTCACATAATCCATCCATCCCCTATCCAACTTGTCTTACATTCCATTTTCCTTGGAAGCATACTCTACACATCGGAGCTTTGATGGTACCATGTTTATACTTTGGAGAAGCCCACTTAGTGATCAATAATGCTTCTTCCAACATCTATTCAAGGCAATGACGCTTGACATGGTCCATGTGTAGCAGTTATTCAACATGGGATACTATTAGAACACCATTGAAACAACTGCTTGAGTCTAAAAATCTCATACCAAAATCCACCCATCCCATCCCAACATCCCAAACCCAAAAAACCTAAAAAACCTTCAAAAATCACAAAAGTCATAAAAACTAAAAAGTACAAAATAAAAAGGTAAAGATAAAAGTCGTCCAATGGTGAAAACCATTGTTATGGCACCTTGGACAAGTACCATGATGAAAACCCATTCTTAGGTGTCATGTGTAAATCAATTATCTTTGAACACCCCACACTTGTGGGTAAACCTCTCCCATCCTATCATACCCATTCATTATCTCTGAATATCTACCATAACTTTGAATCCATCCCCCCTTCTCACTTTTGACCTTGATAAGGATAGGGGCATAATGTTGAAACATGCTTTGGATACCTCTTGGTATAAATAATCTTTTACAAAAATCCTATCATGTATCATCATGAGCATTACAATACAACATCATGAATGACATATCTAGAGTGGGGCATGTTATTCCTATGTGCCGTAGTCCTTGGAGATCACATCCTAAACCCCTCCATCCATCCATCACGAATCCTCTATTCATCCAATCCACTATCAACAATCTCTTAATCCTTCCATCCCATTGTCCTTTCATTCTTGTCTCTACACTTTATTTTCCCTTGTCATTGGTTCTAAGCAAACAACTACCCAAATGCAATCCAATTAAACCATCCCAAAGTAGTCCATCATATTGCAACAAATCTTAATCCATGCAAATATTTCCAAGAAACTTTAGCAAATCATCCAAAAGCATCCATTAGTCTTGTCCTCAGCCTCTTTAAAAGCCTAGATCAACTCAATCAATCAAATCATCATCAAGATATATCATTCCCAATTGTCATGTTATTTTTAGGATATATTTTTCCCACATCAATTACACTATAATTATCATCATCAATCAATATTTGGCTTTTCAACTTGACCAAGGGCAATACCTTTATTTATCTTTGTACCATTTTGTGCATGCTTGTTTGCTTGCTTGTGTGTATTATTATTTTATTTACATCTATATCAATCCTTGCAACATATCACCACAATGACATTATGGTCTTCCATATCATGGTGCCACACAACTTGTTCTTAATTTTAGCCTTTTCTTTTGAGTTAGTCCTTCATGCGTATGACACAACACCATCTCGGTCCCTTATACCATGGTGCATAACATCATACTCTATATCAAACACTAGGTTTCTCAACCTACTTGGCATGACCTCTCTTTCCTCCACCCCATCCATTCATATCCCCATCCCCTCCATTCCTCAACCAATCTTCTCATCCTCAACATTCATCCTATACCTCCTATTTATTCTCCTCCAATCCCTTCTTCCATCATTAACATCCAATCATTTATCCTCATCTTTCTTTCCTAACATCTTTTTCCTCCATTTCAATAGCACACTTTTGTTCTTCACACCCACCTATCCTCTTAAGGGGGAATCCCTACCTCATTCCTCTTTGTCACCCCCTTCCTTCCAACAACTAGGGCATCCTGCCACTAATCCCATCTCTTTCAAAAATCACTATATTTTATCTTTCTTTAAAATTTTGTTACTTATCTTAGTTATAATACCATCTCAAAGAGGGGTAAAATGTAGACACCTAAATCTAACTACATCCCAACATCACCATATTTCATCCCACATCTTCCCTTCTAATCATCAATCCAATCATTCTTTTAATGCTAAATAATTCTAATTATTAATAATTTTGATCATTTTCCCAACATTAACTAAATAATTATCATTTATCTAATTAATAAATTATTTTTAACAATTCTTCTAATGTTCCATCCTTTCATTAAATAAATCAACATTTATTTAATTAAATCATCCATCCTATATCTATTCCTCCAAAAATTAAATAAATAGGCAATATTTATTTAATTTATCTATTTTCCCCCTCATCATTAGTTAAATAAACAAATATGTTTACTTAACTAATTAATCACTTTCGCAATCCTAAGCATCTTTAGCCAAGTACCTTGCACATGACTCAAGGTTTGTGCATGGATTAATGCATGCACAAGACTCCATGAAATTCTATCATCTAATCTTGTCCATCCATTCAATCTAGAAAATAATATCCATCCAAATCCCTTGAATCATGGACCTCCTTATGTGTACCAATCATAAGGTGACATTTGAAGGCTTCTCATGCATTCTTGCCTCTCAATCAAACTCATCCATTGATCTTCTAATTCAATCTCTTTTATTGATCTTCCTCATTCAAAATCTATAAATGGACCCTTCCATAAGCCATTTTCAATAATTCTCCTTAGAATGTATGGTCATGCTACCAATTTGATTAACCACATACTCTCTCATCCATACCAAATCCTTTGAGCACAACCACCATTGGTGCAACAAGGACTTGCGTTGGTGAGAGCTTTCTAGTTTTCATTAGCTTTGCATGTCCTTAGCTTAATATAGAGGTTATGATTATACGTAGATTAAATATATTATGTTTGCATTTTCTATTTTTCCATGATTTACATTTCACCTTATAAAGGAATAAACCATAATAGTAATTTCCAAGATTTTTAAAAATTATGACGAGTAACCCAAAATACTTGAGATTGTGTCAAGGAGAAACAAGTGTGTGTGCTCGACATAAGATGTGGAAAGCACCTAACAAATGGATGCATTGTGTTTTATGAAAGAGGATCTTATATTCATTTAGAATATAAAATACCAAAAAAACTATAGCACCTAAAATGGTGCACATGATAGAATGACGTAAGATAAACAATGGTAGGCATATGAAGATATCTACATTATAAAAATATCACATACAAGAAAGAGAAAGGAGAATTATGCATATAAGCAAGGAAGATGAGAAGTGTAAATCGATTGCTTAAGGGGTTTTCCATAAACGGTAGAGAAGTCGTAAGCCTTATAAATGTAAAAAAAAGTGACTATGAAAGGTCCTAAGGGGCATTACCATTACGTTGGTTCTTGTAGAGGACTAAATCACCAATTTGAAAAGAATGATGCAAGACATGCTTATTGTAAGTCTTATTAAGCATCTTTTGATAGGCTTGAAGATTCTCTAAAGCATTGATTTGATGTTCATTGAGTATTCCAAGCTCTTGCAAATGATTCTCATGATAAATTACTGTCATAAATAAGCCCTTTAAGCAAGACACACAAGGATGGGATCTCCATCTCCAATGACATGATGGCATCAATGACAAAAAAGATTATATAGAATTGTACTAGTATCCATATGAATACTCATATGATAGGACCATAATGTGTAAGAAAGTTGAGTATGCCAATCCTTTCCATGTTTGTTAATGGTTTTACACATGATTTGCTCAATGGTTTTTTTAGAAGCCTCGGCTTGACCATTAGACTAAGGATAATAAGGTGTAGAAAAATGTTGTTGAATGTAAAAAATTTCAAGGAATTGCTTCACATCCTTGTTCTTAAATGATGTACCATTATTAGAAACAAAGGAAAAAGGAAGTCCAAATTGAGAAATTATGTTATCAAGTAAGAATTTGTAAATTACTTCAGCAGTAGTGGAGCGGAGGGGAACAACCTCAACAACCCACTTCGTAAAGTAATTTGTAGCAGTGATGATGAAGGTATGTCCTTGAGAAGATGGCAGAGAAAATTTTCCAATGACATCCAAACCCCAAACAAATAATGGACAAGGTGATTTCTAAGATTGGATCTCTTATGCGGGAGCATAAATTAGATTACTATGTTGTTGACATTGTGGGTATTTCTTGAAAAAATTAAAGGAATCTTGTTCCATCTTTTGCCAATAGCCCATGTAGAGAATTTTTTGAACTAATGATGTTCCCCCAAAATGACCTCCTCAAGCACCTGAATGGGCCTCTTGGAGTGCAATTGGCATTTTAGATTTTGTTAAGGAATGGAGGAGGTTGTTGTAACCTCACCAATATAAGACATTATAAAGTATAATAGAATGCGTTGTATCTTACAAATATGAGTGCAAGTGCTTTTAGAAGAATTTTTTAGGAATGAACCATCTCTCAAGTAGTTGTATAAATGGGAGTACCATTCCTCTGAATTGATACATTACAATAGAAGAGGGTGTCTAAAGAATAACTATCCGTGATGGAAAGTAAAGACAATGTATGAATAACAAAGTTATAATCACCTACCAAATCATCAAAGGGATCAAGGGAAGTAGTGCTAGCTATTGCATCCACATGATAATTATATTTGTGTGGGATAGTATCTATAGAGAAAGAAGAAAAATGATGGACTGATAAGGAAAGGTCATAATACTGGGATATTTTATCTTTCTTAGTTTGATAAGTACCAGTAACTTGCCTTATGATCAATTGGGAATCACCATAAACATGAATAGAGTTGATGTTAAGAGAAAGTGCTACATGTAACCCATCAATAAGGGATTTGTATTGGGTGATATTATTAGTACATTGAAAGTTTAGACAAAAATAAAGTGGAAATGGTTTTTCTGAAGGAGGGACCAAGATGAAACCATCCCTGGAGCCAGTGCAACATCTCAATCCATCAAATAATATTCCTAAGGATGATCAACATCTGTAGAGAGGATTTGGACATCAGGAAAGTTATCAAGGATTAGGAAAAGAGAAAGGAGAAGGAGTCTCAACTAAATGATCAACTACTACTTGTCCCTTGATAGATTTTTGAGAAACAAACTTTAAGTTAAATTCAATCAAAAGCATGACCCATTTATCCAAATGTCATGATAAGTTAGTTCTAGAAAATAGATCTTTTAATGAATCAAATTTTATTATGACACGTGTTTCCACATGGATGAGGTAATGTCACAACTTGTGTGGCAACCACTAAGGCTAGACATTACTTCTCAAGTGTTGTGTAATGAGTTTTGTACTCATGAAAGGTATGACTGATGTAGTAGACAACATGTTCCTTTCCCTCATCATCATGTTGAGCCAAAATAGCATCCACAACATGATACAAAGAAGAGGTGTAGAATAAGAGGACGTCTTGGAATGGCATGCATTAGAATAGGGGGATTGGTCAAATAGATTTTAAGGTCTTCAAAAGCCTTTTAGCAATCCTTATTCCAAGAAAAATAAACATCCTTCTTAAGAAGATGTGTAAAGGGAAGGCTATGATCTGCTACTTGTGAAATAAATTGACAAATGACATGAATCATCCCTTGAAGGATACAAAGTTGAGAAATGCTTTTAGGTGGTAGCATGTTGACAATAGCATCAATATTTTTAGTGTCAACTTCAATGCCATGATGAGATATGGTAAACTCAAGAAGATTACCACTATCCACACTAAAGACACACTTCTGAGGATTGAAATGCATGTTGCATAAATAAAGATGTTTGAAAATGAGACAAATATTGTGTACATGATCTTGGTGAAGAACAGACTTAGCCAAGATATCATCAACATAATATTTGAGGATTTTATGGATGAATTCATGAAAGATGAGGTGCATGGCCTATTGGTAAGTTGCAATAGAATTCTTTAGACCAAAGGGCATGATAACATAGAGAAATGTTCTCCACAATTTTGTAAAAGTTGGTTTGTATCGATCAAGAGGGTTAATGAGAATTTGGTTATAACTCAAGAAGCCATCCATAAAAGAAAGAAGTGCATGGCCTACAATTGATTCAAGAATCATATCTATGTTGGAAAGTGGAAAATCTTCCTTGAGAGATGCTTTATTAAGATCACAAAAGTCAATGCAAACATGAATTCGGCCATCCCAGGTCTAACAACTACTAAAATGTTAGACATCCAAGGTGAGTAGTCAATGGGGAAAATGAAACTAGATATTAAGAGATTTTAAATCTCAGCCTTTACCATGAGGGCTACCTTGGGATGCATTTTTTATATTTTTTGTTTTATGGTTCTGCATCAGGATATAACACTATGTTGTGAACCACAACCTTAGGGTCTATGCTAAGCATATCCTTGTATGTCCAAGCAAAGAGATATGGAAAGTCATGTAAGAGTTGGGAATGTAAAGACCACTCTTTCAATGAGAGACATTCTCCAATTTGAATAATCTTCTCAGGATCATTTGGATCCATAGGAACATTAATAGTATCCCCAAATAAGAGGGTACTACAGTCCTAAGGATTATGAATGGGTGGAAGATCATTAGGAATGTTAGGAGATAGAATAAGATCATCAAATAAAATGGTAGATTCTCCAAATTATGTTTGTGCATTGAGATAGTAAGGGAATCCACGTCATGATGATATGAAGGCAAGTTAGCATATACACCAAGAAATTATGCTAGAGTTTCATTGGTAGAAAAGACATCTAAAGGTGGTATAGGTGACTAATAAGATTTTATGATTAAATTAGGATTTAATATAGGTAGATAAGAACTATTAGATGTAGAGATCATAGCAACATCAATGAAGTTACAATATGAAGGTTTGGAGTGGTGAGAAGGTCAATAACTAAGTCCTGTTGTAGAAAGATGTGGTGTAGGCTCTAAAGGGATATTGATACCTTACTCCTTACGACCCAAACCATTACCTTTATATCTAATCTTTAAAACTATTTGAAAACCACAACCATAATGGGACTACATTCAATATAATATGCAGGATTCCCATTGAAATCATGATCAATATGTGTTGTGTAATTGCATGATTTGGAAGAGGGAGAAGTAGAAGTTTTAAAAGATTGATTCAAAAAGGGTATAAAATGTATTTTTAGGATGTCAAAGTGAGGAGGGTTGACTTTATACTCACCTATGAAAGAGGGAGTAAAGTCTAAAGATCTCCAATCATAACATAGACACACATTAAAAGAAGAGGAAAAAGAATGAAAATATAGAGCATCATTAGTAGGAGGTGATGATGGTGTAATTTGTTTAGGTGAAGAAGAGGATATAAGATTATGAAGGGTAGAAGATGAAATATTTTTAAGCTTGAGATTCATTTGCTGATAGTATTGCATGGATCAACCTTGATTGTAAATTTTTTATTGTCATGAACAAATTCAATAGATTGATGTAAGGTAAACATGACTACAACCATAGCATGAATCCATAGTCTACCTAAGAAAATATTATAGGAAAGAGTTCCTGGCATCACATGAACCATGCTAGGTAATGTAATAGTGCCTAACTTGATAGGCAAGGTTATAGTGCCTAGAGTCTGGTGGCTAATGTTATCAAAACCTCTAATAGAAATATTTGTTGGAGAAATACAAGATGTATTGACATTAATACGGTTCAATAGATCCACACTACATACATTGAGACCAAAACCATTATCAATGAAAGTGCATTTTATTCCAATAGAATTTATTTTGATAATGATAAGGAGAGGCTCATTTTGTCTCTGAACTCAATAGAAGGAAGCTCATATTGTTGGAAGACAATATCAGTAGTATTGGTATAGATGCAATCTAATAAGGCAACTACTTCATTGGGCTTAGCAGAAGATGAAACTGGAACCTTTTGTAAAGATTCTTGAAGCATGCCATGATAATCAAGAGAAGTTTGAATGAACTTCCAGAGAGAGATTTTAACTTTAGTAGCTTGAAGTTGTTAAATGAGATTGTACTCTCTAGCATTCTTATTGGAAAGATGAGGAGTTAATGGAAGAATAGGAGTTGAAGGAAGAAGAGAAATAGGAACAAGGGTATCACATCTCATTTTTGGACTTTATTATATTCGACACTTTTACTATGACTAATTTACTATTAGTGATTCTACATGTGTGAAAGTAACTATTGTGAAAGTTATAAATGCATAATTTTGAAAGTCAATTTAATAATTAAATATTAATGGTATGATTATGGATGTACATTTGGTTTTGGTTTGGCTATGATTTTTGGGGAACTAACCTATTAATTAAAATCTAAGTGCAACTAAGTGCAGAGAAATGTCAAAGATGGGAACTATACGCTCAAAATCGTGACTCTGATTGCCTGGGGCTGTCGGGTCAGATTTCGGCATGGACACGGACCCATTCCCTCCTTGACATGGGGCGATCTGCCACGTCACTCTTGTTCACGTGGAATTAGCCAGTCAAAAGGAGGCGAGACATGGTGGGGGTCTGGCTTGTTGGAGAGCTAGACTTCGCAGAGAGGGGTCAACAAGTACCGTGGCCTTTGTTGTTGTGTGCTTAGTTGTATGTTTCATTCGATTGTTGTTGTAGTTGAGATAGCCCTATGACTTGAAGGGTCACTAGTTTCTCTTCTTCTATTTGGATTTCTAAGATTCCACCTCTATGTGGTAAATGATTATTTTTGTTGATGGCTTCTTCTATTTCAATATCTCAAAGAAATTCTTGTTGTAGTTGTAATTGTCTAGTTTCTTCTAGCAACAAGAGGACAAATGGGTCTCCTTGTGGTAGAACGAATGTTTCTTGTTGTGGTCATGGATGAATGTCCTTGATCTCATCATGGATAGCCCTCACCCACTCTCCTCTTACTCCTAAGCACATTCGTGAATCAAGATAAAGGTAAATGTGTGATTACTAACCTTAACCAGATCTAGGGTTTTGACTTAGGGTTTTGTTGACCTAGGGTTTGACTTGTGTTTTGACTTGTTTTTACCTCGTGATGGTATCAAGGGTTTGATTGGATCATTTTAACTATGGTTACCTCATGATGGTATCGAGGGTTTGCAATTTTATCTATTCTAGGGTTTCTATATGCATGCAAGCTAAATGATATGCAAAACATTTTTTGGTATTTTTTAGTATTTTAGAAATGAAAAGTGCTTTTAATCTATGAAAAGGAAATATGTATGCAATTCTATATGACTTTTCTAATGCAAAGTTAACCTATGTTTTTTGTGTTTTTGATGATTTTGAAGTAATCTAATCTAATGAAAAGGGAAAAATGATTCCTCTAATAATCTAGATCTAGAAATATCAAAGCAACTAATCTAACATCCAAGATCTAATTATCAAGGAAAAAGCAATGTTTTATTGTTCCCAAGAGCAAATTTGATTCTCTAATTACTATTAATTGAACAAAAATAATGAAGGAACCTAGAAGAAATGAAGATTTGTTGACTCCACTACCCTCAGTAATCCTTGTAATTGGCGACCTTGAGTCCTTTTATGACAGCGGGTGATCCTCTTGACAACAAAACAACACAAAGAAGCAAAAAGAAGCTTTGATGAAGCTTGTATGAGCTCAATGAGAGCTTGGATTGAGCACAATGATATAGAATGAAGCAGCGTGATGCTACTTGGTTGAACAAATAAAGCAAAAGGCACCTTCGTCCTATAAGAGCATTTGAATGCTAAGTTGGAGAGCAAAACTGGCAAGAGTTGTGTGCACAATGAATTTGCCTCCCTTTGTACTTGAGGGAGGGGTGTATTTATAGGTTTAGAAGAAGGGATTGATTGAGAAGTTAACTCATTTGATTGATGAGTTAACAAAAATTGATTGGGGAGTTCACTGAATTGATTAGAGAGTGAACTCCATTGATTAGAGAGTGATGAAGAAAAGATAGCTTATCACTGAAGAGGAAATGGTGGTGAGGGAATGCATGAGATTGATTGAAGAGTTAATTTGAGATCAAATAGAGATAATTATGCATGTGTGGGTTCATGAAATAGTTAACTCTATATTAGGCATCAAAAACCATGCAAATTGGAAGAAAAATGGGTGAAAATGGAGCAAAAATGAGTGAGAAACTTGAGTTTTTCTGCGGCTGCAAAAATGATAGGGTCGCCCCTTTTTCTAGTAGGGCTGCCCCTGGGTGACCACGGGTCACCTGGGGGGCGACCCTAGATCACCTAAGGGAGATCCAGGCTGGATAGGGTTAGAATTAGAAAAATAGGTTGAGAGATACAAGAAGAGAAGAAAAAGAGGAGTTCTACTTCAAGAAACAGGTCAGTCATGTGGAAGAATCCAAATCTCCACTTGCATCTGTAGGATCTCTTGGGGGAGATCTGGAAATAATAGGGGGAGATTTGGATTGGTTAGGTGAAACTAAAAATTGAAAGTGGGAGATGGACAAGGAGACCTCTAGAAGGCTTCTAGGAGGTGCACTAGATGAAAAACATAGGGGAGAGGTGAAAACTCACCTACAAGACACTCACAAGGCTTAGGAGCAAGGTCAAAAGCTCAAAAAATGCAAGTCAACAAGTGTTGCAACAAGTGTCGAAAAGCGTCGCAAACAGGGAGAGAGGGAAATCAACAAAGAAGAAACAACACAAGATAAGAAAAGAGGACACGTCATCAAGAGGCCTGCTTCTTAAAGGACATTATTTTATGCTTACATGTACGTGACAAGGATTTGAATCATCATAGGGGTCCTCGTGGAGGATGTGCGTGATTTTTGTGCTTACATATTTGCCCCCTCGGGGACGGTAGTCTACATGAAAGGTAGGTACCATTCCTGAACTAGGCCTTACTTGTTGTCGATTTTCCCGCAATTTGTACCTGCAATAACCAGTATTAGTCTGGCATTTAAATATATCAAAATGAATAATGAAAACTGAATGATGAACTTACCATAGATCGTTTGAGCTTGACTAGTTGCTTGCCTTTGTTAGTTTTGACCTGCAGGGATGAGAGCACGCAAAACAATGCATGAAATGAATGCATAAAAGCAAAGAACTAATCTAAAAATGCATAAATGAACTAAGCTAAGGGCAAACAAAGCAAGGCAAATTGTGAGATCGGAGCAAAACGACGACAGAATCGTTTGTGTGAGCAGTCGCTAGAAAGATATCGTCGAGGAGATCGCAAAGATGGACGCACCTTCTTCAGCCGCGGAGAATCAGGTATGCAATCAGTGAAAAACCCTTCTCTAAACCCTACTTTGAATTTTGTGAAAAATCTCTTAGAATTGTCTAATTTGGTGATTTTCTTTGTTGCATTGTGTTTGTCTCGTCGTTTAGAGCAAGATTGGTTTTTCATTTTCTGAAATTGGTCAAAAAATGAGGTTTTTAGAGCATTTTTTGGTCAAGGGATCCTCCTTTAGGGTCACCCCTTTTGTTAGGTAGGGTCACCCAGGGGAGATCTTGAAAAGCAGCAGGGTCACCTGGGGGAGATCCTGAAAAACAACAAGGTTGCTCAGGGGAGATCCTGAAAAATAGCTAGGTCACCCGGGGCGACCCTATTGGGCTGATTTTGACTGAATTTTGATGTTGTTTAACACTTGTTTCACTCTGATCCGACATGATTTGGTCATTATATTTACCTGTTTATTGCAATTTTGAAGATTTATGTGCTTTTTTTGTGTAAGGTTTTCTACAGTTTTATGATTTTTAGGGATTTTTACAGGTTTACGAGATCTAATCTAAAGTTCTCTTCTGATGTTGCAGGCCATCCGTATCCGATGGAATGCCTACCAAGAGTAGGGATGGCTCTCAGGGATGTTTTCTTCACTGAGTACTGAGGATCATGCTATACTGAAGAGGGCAGGCCTAGCTAGAGTTTGCCATGTACATGTGATTCATCCTGTGTCTCATATATGCTATGACATTTTGACTTACTTGGATGCAGAAAGAAACACATTTAGGTTCCCACATATTTCCAGAGAGTGGACCATCACTCTTTATGATGTGTATCGCATACTTGGGGTTCCTGTGAGAGGAGAACCTTTGTCTCTTCCAGTTAGCGAGTCTTATGAGGACAACGCTTCTTGGGCTGCATTCATGGGGTCAATCACCCTAGGGACTAGACAGGAGTTCAGCTTACTTCCATGCCACAACTTCGCATCCCACTCTTGAGGAGGTTCCTGATTGGATTGATTGCTTCGAGGCTATCAAGAGACAAGGCCTCAGCTCATCTGAGATGGTGCTGGGCACCCATCATTCATGAGATTGAGGAGGGCACAGTTTATGCTTGGGGTCCTGACATTTTGGCCATGGTTTATAGAGATTTCTATTAGATTTCACGATGAGGGTCTCTATCTTTTAGCCACTCTTCTTTAATTATGGCATGGATATTTGAGCACATGAGGCCCTACCAGAAGCTCATTCCGCTTCCAGATAGGTGGTTACTAAGAGCAGCAAGGTGGATGCATGTTGGTCACTTCAATGCTACTTTACCGACTGTTGCTACTCTTACTGATGAGGACATGATCTTTGATCCTTATCACGATATGGAGGGAGCTTGGGCCCGAGATGGTGAGGTCAGAGATTAGTGTCATGAGGTATCTGAGATCACAGACCGCAATGGTATGGTTGAGGCCCATCGGGTTGATCGTGTCTTACAATAGTTTGGTGGGGATGTCCCTGAGGACTTGCCCCCAGTGTCTACTTGTTATAGGACTGTTTAGGAAATGGGTGAGATTGGACAGAGAAACGTCATTTGGACTCCTTTGACTCTAGGCATTTTCATTACTAGGGTCTCTAGAGGAGGATGGAGGGGAGGGAGAGGGACTCCTTCCTAATCTCTGATTGTGACTGTTGACTTAGATTCCATTGACGAGGACTATGTTCCAAATAGTAATGATTCATCAGATGAGGCCCTTCCCGAGGATGAGGATTTTGATGATATTGATGATTCAGATGATGCTCTCGATATCCCCGAGGGTCCTCCTATTGTTCCTCAACCTCCTCATTCAAATGAGGTGATACATCAATTTGACCCTGATTGGCAACCTAGTGACCCACATAAGTTTCGCCTATTCACTTTTTATGTACCTTTGTCCTTTCTCTTTTCATATAGAACTGACTTAGTCTTCTTTCAATTTTCTATTTCAGGCAATATCAGAGAGTGGAGGGACTTTGTTCGTGAGATCAATGTTGGATTAGCTTCTCCCTTCACTAGGATGACTCGTGATCGACTTTTAGATGATCCTGGTGTGCCCCATGCTACAGGGCAACACACTGACATTTTTTCTCTTGTCTATCATGGGTGTCAGATGAATACAGAATTGAAGAACAAGGTCGACATCCTTAAGGGTGAGAACCAGGTACTCCAAGAGATGGCTCTCCTTAATTTTGGACGACGTGATGCTAGCATGGCGGGGCCTTCACAGTCGCATGCTCACAGCAGAGCACCTCACTCTCATAGGTCTCATGGAGCGACAAGTGGTATTCGTAGACAAAGGAGCCGGAGTCCTGAGGGTTCTATTGGAGGGAACTTCCCTTGACTTTCTTTCCTAAAATTGTGCCCCCTTGCATGGGGAGCCTCTACTTTTCTCGAGAGCATTTTGTCTTAGCTCTTTGATACTCTTGTATATGTAAACTTCAGATGTATCTATGAAAGTTTATCCTTTTATGGTTTTCTCCCTATCAAATTTGTACTCATCTCTTATGCATGTTCAGAGGTTTTGGGAACTTTTTGATTTAATGTTTGACCTTTTCAACTCTTTTAACAATGCAAGTATGATAATAATGACATATTTTTGTAATTTTTTGTGACATATATATGAGATGCAGTTCACAATATGATAATGCAAGAACACAAGGAATGATGTAAATGAAACTTCTACTCAAACTGAATGTCATGAGTTATGACATTTGACTTCATTGCTTTGAGACTCTTTTTTTGATTTTTGGCATGAATGCAATGTGGAACAAACAATGTGATTGCTCTTAGCTATGACTTTCAATTCAGGGGATTGCGAGTTGTCCTAATATAAGAGATCTATTGAAGGTTGTGAGATAGGATTCAAGAAAACTCAAGTGGGGAGTGGAAATGAATATGGAGCATTTCTGATTTCTAGACTTAACTAAAGGCTAAACACTGATCCTTATCTAGATAAGACAAGATGACAAGCTTTCAACTTAGACAAGTAGCAAATTTTATTGGTGTTCTCTAGACTTAGATCACAGATGGCAAGCAAAGTAGACCCAGCGTAAAGGGTAAAAGGGAAAGAACAAGGGTCCCTAGATAGAAGATGATCATAGAGACTACTAGACTCTTTGGTTTTGCTTAGCTAGTGTGTGTGTGTGCTTTATACGTTTCTTTCTCTATTAGAATGTCACTCTTGAGGCTTTGAGCTTAGACTGATCTCCACCCAAGAGTACGAACATTCAACAATCTTCTCTCTTACACTCTTTTTTTGCTTTTTTTTTGGTTTTCCTCACTTGATTTTTCTTATTTTTTTGGATTTTGACTTTTTAAGAAATGAATACTTTTTGGAACTCTGATATGCAATGCTTTGATCTCTCAATTCTCACTTTTTGACATTCTTATTTTGACCACTCATTTTTTTATTCACTTGAATCTTAGATTGATTCCTTCATAGTTTTGATCTTCCTGACATTTTTGGCTAAGAAAGATAAGGGGTTGAGCGCCACCTAAAGTTTTTGTAATCTGGTTGGACTTCTCTACTGCTAGGGAAGAATGGGAAGGTCTACTTGCAAGCTTCCTTTGAACACTGTAGGTTTGAATACTAACTTTGTTTAGACCTAACATCTTGACTCATTAAGACTGGGATCAGTGTAAAGCTAAGAGCTAGGTTTTTATTAGAATCACTAAGAATGAAGGGGGATAATGGCGATTGTGGAAATGAGGAATCTCTAGGTCCTAAAAGGATGGCGTATATCTAGACAACATTAGACTCCTTACTAAAAATAAAATAGTACAAGAGCAAGTCACTAAGAGTAATGCAAGATGAACAGAATGATGCAGAAATGCAAGAAACAAATGGTTTTTGACATTTTGAATTTTTTATAATTTTTTTTTATTTTTATGTTTTATGATTTTTTTGGTTTTTAGACATAATATTTCTTGAGGTGAAAGGCATTGATGGTTTCGCCAAATTCCTCTCCCTCCATTGTGCACAAGAGATAGGCAACATTTTTTATGTCTTCTTTGACCATGTAAGGACCTTTCCAGTCTTCTGAAAAATCTCTTTTCATCTTCTTTTCTTATTTTTTGTGCTACCTATTCTTAGGACAAGTTCTCCTATTCTGTAAGGTTTGTCATTTGAATCTATTGCTAACAACGCGGTGGTTTCTCTTGGCATTGTGAGATGAAGTAAGTCTCAAAAGGCTTGTTGATGAGAAGGGGTCCAATATAGGACTCCATCACAATTCAATAGCTCTGCTAATAGGTCAAATTGTTCTTGCATATAGATCTTCACATCTAGTCTTTCTTGGATTCTTTGTAAGAATTGAAACAATTCAAGAGGAGTTTGTGGCTCCCTTTGTTCATCAGGAGGGAAAAAGCTTATACTTGTCCTCCCATTTGGTTCTGGTCTCAAGTCCACGGCATATCCGATATAACTTTTTGGGAGTTCAAAAATGATAGGGTCATCAACACCAACTGTCACCCTCATCTTCACTTTCCTCATCTTCGTTGGGAAGTCTCTCGACCATTTCTATTCGTAACTAGGGTGCTTCCCGTTCACCAAGTTCATTTGATTGGACAGAGGCTGAGGTGGTTGGTTTTTCTTGTGGTTTGGATACCATAAACATCCTAGGTAACATCCCTATAGCATTGGTTGATTCGTTATCTATGGAATGCGTCTCTTCCATGGGTATCATTGGTTGATGTGAATCCTCCATTGGCATGAGAGGTTCATATGATTCTATTTCTTCTGGTGTCTCATGAACACGTGATTCACTTAGTGGTGACAATGGTGTGTAACCTTCCGTTATGTCTTCCTCTACATATGAGAAAGCATGTGGATTCGCATTTCTTAGATCCAATGTGATGGTTTGAAACACCGGTTCTTCGGTTCTGTGAGGCTTTTCCCCTATGCAAAGAAAGAGTTTGTAAGCCTCTTGGAAGTCAATCATGAGTATCTCTAGGGGAAATTAGAGTGTTCCATCTCACTCTATCAACTCAATGATTTTCTTAGTCTTCTCTTTGGGAACTATTTCCTTTTGCTTAGGAAATGGCTCGTTCCCTAAAGTTTTGATCTCTGCAGCGTTTATGGTCTATTCTGGGATTTCCATTCATTTGATACATATCAACTGAGGTGTAGGATTTGGGACAGTTAACTTGTTGGTAGGGAGTTCATAGTCTATGGGGATACCTATGTGCTTGTTTGGTGTGTTTGATTTTAACATAGTGAAAGGTTCTGGATCTCCCTTTGTGACATATACTTTCCTTAAGTGTAAGAATCGAGCTTCTTGAAACAATGTGGATGGTACATCTTTCATTCTATGTATCCATGGCCTTCCAAGAATCAAGTTATATCTCGTGTCTTTATCTATGATGTAGAAAGTGGTTGGAATGGTTTTGGGTCCCAAAGTTACTGGAAGGGTAATTTTTCCTATGGTGGTAGCTTTTAGGTTACATATCTGCTTAGAGTATCTCGTGAGGCAGTGATATTTGTGTGTCCATAGCCCTTCCTCTCTAGTAGGGAGAAAGGAACTATATTCATTGCGGGCCCATCATCGATTAATGTTTGTTTGATGCATGTATCATAGATCCACACTTGAAGATATAGTGTCGGGTCCCCTTTTTTTGTTAACTTTGCCTCAGAAGGCATCTGTTGTAAGTCAAAGAAAAAACCTTGGATCTTTGAGTTCTGAATTTGGTGGGCTGAGATCGTAGTCCATGTGATTGATTTGCTCACTAGGTGAGGGCATAATTTGGTTGAGGTATTTTAGGCCTATTGCTTGTAGTAACACAGAGTGATGTGAAGGGGAGTTCCTGAGTAAATCAATGAATGAAATGTGCACATATATTTTCTTTAAGTCTTCTATGAGCTCATAAGGTCCAATTGGAGGTATTGGTTCTACTATTGAGATGGTACCCTCATACGGTTCTATTTTCTCTTTTTCATCCTCACGGTCTTCCTTTTCCTCTTCGTTGTGCATAATCTCGACTAATCCCATCATCCTAGCTTCTCCTTTTTGTCCCAACTGTGGTGGGATTTCAAGGCTACTACTCTGAGTCATCTTGTTTTGGTTTGTTGTGTCTGTGTCTTTATGCGCAGGGAATGAATCCTGATAAATTCTCATGTTCATGTTTTGTGGCGCTATTGGAGCTTGATTTTATCTTGTATCTTTGTTCTCCGGTGTGACCTCTTGTGGGTTTAAGAACATTTCTATGAATAAACATTGTTGGTCTTTTAGTAGTCTTGCTATAAATCTGTTGTATTCCCTATAAGATTCTGTGCTATGCCCCCTTGTTCTATGAAAACAACAAAATTGGTTGAACTCATATGGGGGTCTCTCGTATCTTCCATCATTTCTGTTCCCGTTTCCATTGCGGTTCCAACTTTGGTAATTGTCTCGAGGGTAGTACCCATTGTTTCTAGGTCAATCTATGGCATTTACGTTAGGAGGATAGTAATCTCTCCCATTGTAATCATTTTTTATCTTCTTGATTGGGGGTTGATCTGTTACCCCATCTATGGTTGCACTCCTATTGTTTTTAAGGATTTTAATGATAGAGGCATTGTTTCCTGTGTCTTTCTTCATTAGCTTTCCGTTTGACCTGTAGACCTTTCTACCACTGTCGATGGCAGCTTGGTAAATCCTCAAGGTAGTTTCCAATGCCTCTTCATAGGATTTGTATGGCAATTTTTGAACATATTTCCTCATGTCCTTGTTGAGGACATGCAGAAAGAGATCTCACAGTTCTCAGTGGTCCATGTTTAGAGCACTAGTTTAAGAATAGAGGACTTACCTGCATCGAGTGACGAAGTGGGCTACAAATTTGTTTGGCTCTTGTTTCATTGTGAGGAATTCTCTGATCCCTGTTTTAACAAGTTTGTTCATGTCGAACACCACGACAAATTCTCTGATTAATTATCTGAATGAATGGATTGTAGCTTTTGGGAGATGATAATACCAATCCAGAGAGATACCTGTTGATGTGTAAAATTGTGCAGGTTCCAACACCAACATGGGAAGTATCAGGAATGTGGGACTTTGCTACCTGAAACAACCTCCAGATTTTAAAGAAGCTTGCTCTTCTCTATCTTGTATGGATTTTTGGGAAAAAAGGTAGAAATTAATAGAATTAAAGATACAATTAAAACAAATCTATCTATGGTGATGCGCCTGAATAATAAATATCTCTCTCAACTTAAGCACAGTGAAGCTATTCTCAAGATTCAATTACATTAAAGAGCAAATATTGCATGATTAACATAAACAGATATAATGAATGAACTCAAAGGCTCACAAATAGACAGTTTGCAATAACACAGAAAATATCAACCAAGGCACAAAACTCTATCTTTCTCATTAAATTTCCAGTAACATAAGAGGCACAAATACATGCATAGTTATATTTACTTTCTGAATCACAAATAACAAAATAAAGGCAAATGATATTCACTGGTCACAGCAAAAGTCTCAAATCTCTGATAGAAAATATCTCTAGCGAAACTATCTATATCCCCTTCTCTATCTGAATGTTGCATATTTATAGCATAGGATCGAATCTAGATCGTCTGCATGATCGAATACCAATGGCCTAATCAAACTGGAGCTAACTAGAAGTCTCTGACACTTAAGATCTTTCAGATCTACAAATAGTTACAATAACTGCAAGTCCATTAGCTATGACAAAATATGCATGGCGCATCTCCTTCTATAGGGAAAAGACTCTTGGCAGCTTCCGCACTCTTTTAAACAATGAAACTCTGAGACACATGGCAGCATCCATGCACATATAACTTGAAACTTCTTCATCTCTCAGGAGAAACAAGAAATTGACACATGGCGGTGTCCATGGCAACTAGAAATAGATACGTGTCTTTATCCGCAACATTTTACTTAACTGGGTCTTTTATATTCAGGTGGCCCCTGCCTGTGACATATGTCACAATCCGCAGCTAGTAAATTAAAACATATTAGAAATGGGACCCATGACTCTCCGCTCACTTTCAAACAGGGACGGGTGGCAGCGTCCGCAGCAACAACTATCTGGTACGTGGTGACTTCCGCAGCCTTCTTGAAACATTAGAAACCCATTTGAGACTCACGCGGAGGTTGACACATGGCGGGCTCCGCATCATTTGAGAAACATTTATTGTCATCAGAGGAAAAGAGGCAACAGCTTTTACTTGGGTGCCACATCCACCATGTGGCATTTTTTGCAACACTGAACCTTTACACTGGGGCCCACCTCTATTTATTACTTTGCGTCAAAGGATACAGAAATAGATACGTGGATGCTAACACTTGGCAAACTCCACGGCTATCATAGAATACACATGGCTCCATCCGCAGGCACTATGAAACTTTATAACTGTGTCTCCACAAGCGACATGTGGCGCCGTCCGCAGGGTCTCAACTTAGAATATATTAGAGACATTTACTCCATATGGCATGATCCACTTTACTCTGAGACTCTATACTGGGGCCCACCCTTATCCTTCACTTATCATTAAAACATATAAGTACCAACCTGCGGAAGCTAACACTTGGCAAGCTCCGCAGCTATTACAAAAAACACATGGCAGCGTCCGCACTCATGCTGAAACATTTAGGGAGCGCCTCTGCTGATGACACATGGCACCGTCCGCAGCTAGTAACTTAAAACAAAAGGAACATCTTTCGCTACGTGGCACACTCTGCGTTAAAATTATAACTTAGACACAAAAGCGGCTTGAAACTAGGGCTTGACACTTGGAAGATTCCACGGCACTGGCAAAAAGAAACCCACAGCAACAGTAAAATGAAACCCTAGTAAAACCCTCGCGGCCATTCTCAAAAATATTTATAGACACAGAAACTGAAACTCGCGGGTGTGCTGCTGAAAACAAAATGTAGAGTTTATACTCTATAGTTCTTGGCAACCAGAAGAGATTTTGAGCCTGCTCAAAAAGAACCCAAAACTTGGCAAAAATATGTATGTAAAATAAAAGACAGGGTTATAAATTCTGCAAAGCTGTCTGATAGACAGACCATTCTGAATCAAAAAGTCCCTGCTTGCTCTGTAAATATTGAAAAGCAAAATCAAGATTTATTATGTCTTTATGGGAGAAGCTCTGCAAAATTTGAACTGCGGTCTTCAGTTGAAACTCTAATTGGGCCATTGGGATTAAGATAGCTTCTACCTCCTATACTGATGAGGAATCAGTTAAACTTTGAAAAATAGATTGATCATTTTGCTTTGTCAAAAGTAGGGTCTTGATATCATCTATCATCAGAATAGTGCTATCATCTGGAAAAGGTGAGGGAAGACCCGCTGCACTAAACCTTCAATGTGTCTCTTCATGTCCTTTACTCCTTCTTTGACAATATCCAGGAGCTCCTAGTAGTTTGTAGCAACTGAATTACAACTTAGAACTTCATTCACTCTCTTTGCAGCTACCATCCTATCACTGATCCCTGTTGCTGACAATATTTCATCTGTTGTGTCATATAGTTTCTTCAGCAATAGTTAGGAGTCAGAAACTCTTAAAGAGAGTAGATAGAGTGGCTTGAACTGAAGTTTCCACCTTCTTGCATAACAGTTGTGCATTTAACAGGAAAGTTAAGGAGGGCTTTAGTTGAACAATCTCCTCAGAGATCCCGTTCCACACTGAAACATATAGCTCCTTGACCAGATTCAGAACTCCAGCATTCTATGGTCTGTTATCTTACTCAAGTGTTAGCTATTTTATCGTTTGTTTCTTTGCTAAGAGTTGTACCTATATTGCAGTAGCAGCATTCTGTTCATTCAGCAACTTTTGTTGAGACTGTGTAGCTTGTTGCAACTTTTCTTGATACCTCTTCTCTAAGGTGGCTTTTTCTTGCTTCAAAACATTAATTGCATCTTTTTCCTGAGCAAGCTCTACTTTCAGAGAAGCATTTTGTGCCACTATCACTTGATGGATTTGACAGGAAACAGTATTTTGCAACTGCTTATTTAGATTCTCTATTTCTTCCTTCTTAGTCTGCAACTCTCCAGCAAGGTTGCCACTATTAATCTTCTCTTGAGCTAAGTTATTTTCAATTTTCTGCAACTTCCTAGAGATTTTCAAGTAGTCAGTTGCAACAGCAGAAGTGGTTTCATTCGGTAGCTTGACCCTATCTTGTGGTCTGAATAGTGACATATCTATGGCTACTGCATTCATGGCAAATTCCTAAGGCTGCATTTGCTCATTTGGCTATATCACATTTGGGGACAAATGTGTGACAGTCAGCTACTGTTGAATAGGGTCAAAAAGAGACCTCATGTGTGGCACAACCAAGCTTTTATTTTCTTTCTTTCTTTTCTTGTCTAGACTAGCTTCTCTAGCTTTCTTTGTAGTGTCTACTTGAGCCTGGAAAGTGGGAGGAGAGGCAATATATCCTCCAGCAAAGGGATGGCCCTGAGGCAAACCATAAGGAATAGCCAAATGTTGGCTAGAGGAAATTTGGGGAGGTGCTCATTTTGGAAATGAGGGGGAAAAGAATGGCAATGAGGTGGCCTGTGAAGACATGGCCTAAGGATTAACAATTGGGGCAAGTGTAGATATAGGCATAGCAGAGGTGGCAGGGGATACTAATGTGTGGCCAGTTGGGATTGCCACCCCTAAGGTAGAAGAAAGAGACTAAGAGGAAGAAGGAGAAGAAACACTTACCTGAGCAGCAACAGATGTAACTGGTAGTTGCTGTTGTAGAGGCTCTGCTTCTTCATCTGACTCTGGTGGTAGGTTCCACTTTCTATGCTTCCTCGGCCTTTCTCCTCTCTTCTTCTGCTGATTCCTTCTCTGCAATATGTACCACTACTGATGGTGGCAAGGATACAAAACTAGAAGTCCCAGTAACTAAAACTGATGGAGTCCCTCCAGGTGATGATGACACCACACCCTTTTGTCTTTCTAAGGTACTGAGAGATTGGGGCCATAGAGATATAGGGATAGCAGAAGAGGCCTGTCCTGCAACTTGTAATGTATGAGTTGACTCAGCCTCCTCTTCAGACTCTTCACCCTTCTTGTGGATTCTGCTTGTATCAGGGCTAGAAACTGGAGAGGGATGCCATTCATCCTAGATGGATTCCCATCTCTCATCTATGTCAACTTTCCCAAAAGAGTGTGTCAATTCAAATATCTCCTGCGTATATTTCCAATAGGCTTCTATTTTCTCTAGATTCCAGTCCTGGGCTTGGAGAGCTTTCTTCAAACCAGTGTCCATTCTGATCTTAGGGTCAAAGGCCCTTTCCTTAACATATAAGGTCTCCCATGGTCTAGGACCCTCATAAGGCAAATCTGACAGTTCCATATATAGGTCTGGGGTACCTTCCTTAGGGTTTCTTCTATCCTCCCAAAAGGGATGACCCTCACGTGCTATTTTAGCCCCAACCTTGTTGGTTTTAACCCAGGAGGCTATAAAACTGTTTGGGTCATATCTCCACTTATCTTCAATGATTAAGAATCCCAAGACAAATAACTTTCTAAGCAATAGGTGTTCAGCATCCCTGACTTCTAAGGCCATGTTCCTTCTAACCCAAGGGATATCATACATTTTCTTTTTCTTCTACTTACTACCATACTCATTGTCAACCACGGACACTTGCCGGGTTACTTCTAAAAACACTAGCCTGAGGGTCAAAACTTTAGGCAATAGCATGGGTTCACCATTGAAGCCATGGACCCTAATGATAGTATTTCATTCCCCAAAGTAGTAGTCACATGAGATTGGGCAATTGGTCATGAAGCCCCTTATGCTCTATGTCAATCTGTGTTCTACAGGCTCAGGGCTCAAATGGCAAAAGGCAGGAGCAACAAAGAGTTCCCAGAACTCATAAGGGTCTGACACCTCAGATAGCACATGTTTCCATGCGGACATAGGAATAGTTCTACTTTAACCAAAATTTGGGTCATACATGTTCAATTGCATAGTTTGTGCAAATATATTGTGGTTCTAATATAACATCAAATGAAACAGGTAAGTAGAATACCTGAAAACTCCTGTGGCTTTGAAATTGACGAGTTGCTCAACCATGGAATAAGCAATTTGTTCTGAAAAATCCAGCCGGTATTCCTGCGACTTATCCACAGTCTTCAACCTAAAAATGATTGCAATTTGCCAATCATAGACAGTGCTATCTTCCTTCATTCTGAAAATGAAAGACATCATGGACAGTGCCTCTTGACTAGCTTGACTAAAATGTGCCCTTCCTGTAGGTAATGTGGGCATCTGGGTATTGTCATCTGCCAGCTACATTTCTGAGTTAAGAAACCTAATTTGGTTGTTCACATTCAACCAGGTCTTTTACATCTTGGCAATAGTAGGAAAAGTGGCAGTTCGGTCATGATACAGGGCCAACATGTCCCTTATAGCCTTAGGTGTAATTTGTACTATAAACTGACCCTGTTGAATGGTATTTGAGGGTGCATGGAATAGCTCCGCGCATAAATCAATTAGGTTAGGGCAAAGGTGCACATTAGGGACCAGGAACTGTGCCAATTGTGAGGTCCAAATCCTCATTCCAAAGGTCTCAGACTGTCCACTCTTCACCTTTTGAATGCATCTCTAGTGTGCCCCTTCGC
Source organism: Cunninghamia lanceolata (assembly GCA_027924645.1). Taxonomy (NCBI): domain Eukaryota; kingdom Viridiplantae; phylum Streptophyta; class Pinopsida; order Cupressales; family Cupressaceae; genus Cunninghamia; species Cunninghamia lanceolata. Next base: position 5,377,989 of record BSBN01000439.1, read on the forward strand.
GGAGAGCCTTGGTAGATTTTTGAAGAGCTGGGTCAAAGATACCATCTGCAAAATCCTTTACTTTCGCTGGGTCGACGGAGTAACCTACTTCAGGGACTCTCATTCTAGGGTAGGGTCTCTTAGGTTGTGCAAGAGCCGAGGTGTAAGATTTGCTTTTTAAAAGGTCGTCAATTGATTCATATATCACGAGTCCCTCTCGAGAGGACTGTGCCTCAACCATGACTATATTCTGTAAGGAAATGTGAGAGGCTTTGACACAAACAGCAACTGCGAGAGAGAAATGACACTTAGCTATGGCAATCGCTAGGGATTAGAGGCAATAGTGATTCGTAGCAAAGAGATAGAAACAAATGAACGCCACAGTTAGGATTTTGCTAATTTAATGAGGCTTTTAATGGCACATTGAGTCTCATAAATGGCATTTACGTCGAGGAAACCGTTAGTGTATCTTTTGAAATCTCCATGGAAAGGAGTGTCAGAACATTATGAGAGTGGCTGCAAAAGTGTACTTTCAATAATTTTGGGGACTAGAGACAACCTTAATGAATGCGAGCTTTTCGAAAAGAGATGGGGCTTGTGTTTATGACACGTGTTCAAAGAACACTTATTGAAAAGGAAAGCAGGAAAACAGGGTGGGAAAACAGGAAAGCAACAAAACGGTAAACTCACTAACTATGGTACATAAGAGCCCCTGCTTAGTTAAAATGTTTCAAATAGATCCCATTTATAGGAATCTCTTCAAGTTCACCGTCCATGGTCTCGAGCTCAAAAGAATTTTTTTGCTTACAAGAACGGATTTTGTAAGGGCCAATCCATAGTGACTCAAACTTGCTGTGTCGGCCTGGCTTGGCAGCTCTTTCATCCCACTTCAAAACCACTGATCCAACTTTGAAATGTGGATTTGAAGTTTTCTTGTCAAAACAATCCTTGATTATTTTCTAGTGTCTCATTAGTGACTCATGTGCTTTCTCTCTTTTCTCTTGTACTTCCAACAGTTCAGCAAGTCTAACTTGCATTGGGCCATTTTCTTCAATCTCTATCTGCTTCAATAACTGTAAAGCAGGGATCTCTAGGCTCAGTGGCATTATTGCTGGTTTGCCATAGACTAATTCATATGGAGACATTTTTGTCACTTGCTTAGGTGTAATTCTGTCAGCCCACAGTGCAGTATTTAGCAGCTTATGCCACTCCCTATGATAGTTGGTCCCTATACTCTTAATGAGTCTGATTAGGTTCTTATTAGTAGACTCTGCCAGACCATTACCCTAAGGGTAATAATTTGAAGAAGTTTTCAAATAAATTCCATACCTTACTACAAACTCTGATATCTTTGTTCCCAAAAATGCCTTAGCATTATCTGATATGATGGTACGAGGAGGGCCAAAATGAGCAGTAATGCTTTCCAGAAAGTCCAGTATTACCTTTCTGTTGCTTCCTTGAGTGGTACTGCTTCACTCCATCTGGTAAAGTAATTAGTGGCTGTAAGGATCCATTTGTGTCCCATACTTGACACTGGATTGATCATACCAATGAAATCAAGACCCCATTGGGCAAAGGGCTCATCAATAATTATGGGACTTAGGGGCATTGTTGCATTTCTTCTTTTTCCTGTATAGAACTGACAGGCTTGGCACTCTTTGACAAACTAATAACAGTTTGTAAATAAAGTGGGCCAGAAGTATCCTACTTGAGTCACCTTTATTGTCGTGGTCCTTGCTGAAAAATGTCCACCTGAGGCTCCATGATGCAATTCATGTAGTATTCTTTGGGCTTCATCTTTCTCTATGCATGTTAAAAGTATACCATCAGTATTTCTTCTGAAAAGAACATGATCAATTAATACAAAGTAGGACCCTTACTGTCTATAATACCTTCTCTTATCATGGGAGAGCTCATTTGGGAAAATCCCATGTTTCATTAATTGAATCCTATTTGTGACCTAGGAATTCTAATCAATCTCTTGGATTCTCAACACATTCTCACTTTTTGTTTCTGTAGTCACCATTCTCTCCATGTCTTGGGCCATATATTGGCACAATCCTTTGCCTCTGACTAGCTTAGTGGGTCTGACCTCTACATCATATTCAATAATATTTGTTATCCAGTTTGCCCTTTTCTCAGTGATCTCTCCCTACATAATGTATTCTCTTACACTAGGGTGAGCCACTAATATCAGAATTTTATTCCTTGTTACCATGTGTCTGAATTTCTTAAGGGATTTGACCATGGCATATGCCTGTTTCTCCACAAAATTGTATCTAGCCTCATATTCTCTTAGTGTCCTAGAGAAAAAGGCTATTGGGTGTTCTCCTTCTTGTTGGTCATCTTTCTGAGTCAAAACAACAACAACATTGAACTCACCTCCATACACATACATTATAAAAGACTTAGAAAAGTCTAGGTTTCTAAGTACTGGGGCTGTTGAAATGGCCTTCTTTACCTCCTCAAAAGCATGTCTCCCTTCTGCATTCCATTTGAAAACCAGGTCCTTTTTTAGCAACAGTGTCATTGGTCTAATTAGACCTGCAAAGTCAGATATGAATCGGCTGACAAAATTGATCTTCCCCAAAAAGGATTGAACTACTTTCTTATTGACTGGCAGAGATAAGTTCATAATGGCAGTAACTCTCTTAGGATCAATAGAGACTCCCTCTTTTGACACTATATGCCCTAACGGTTTACCCTGAGGTATTGCAAAGATACACTTCTTGGGGTTCAGGGATATTCCGAACTCTTGACACTTCTTAAAAACTGCCTCTAAATGATCAAAATGATCAATAGCATTTTTAGAGAAAATAGTGAGGTCATCTAGATAAATCAGGATGATTTTGTTTATGAGCTCTCCAAATGCTACATCCATTGCTCTTTGAAAAGTGGCTCCAACATTTGAAAGGCCAAATGACATCTTAGCATATGCAAATGTTCCCCATTTGGTAGTGAATGTAGTCTTGTGTTGGTCTTCATCAGCCAACCAAATCTAATTGTATCCAGAGAAGCCATCCAGTAAGGAAAATCTTTCTGATCCAGCCACCGTCTGGAAAATTTGTTCCATAGAGGGTAGGGGATAATGATCTTTCAAAGATGCTCTGTTCAGATCCCTGAAATCTACATAGAGCCTTATGCCACCATTCTTTTTCCTGACTGGCACTAGGTTGGATACCCAGGTTGAGTGCTTGATTGAAAAAATTATTTTTGATTCTAAGAGCTTCTGTAACTCATCCACCATTAGAGGTTCAATCCTTGGATTTAATGGCCTTTGCTTATGTCTGACTGGTTTAGATCCTTTAGCCAGCTCTATAGTGTGCTAAATGATATCTCTGTTATAGCCATGAAGGTCTTCATAGGTCTAGGTAATCACTCTATCATAACTTTCACACAAGTCAATTAGTCTTTCTTTTTCTTCTGGGGTTGTGGAATTTCCAATTTTCAACTTCCTTCCTTCACTAACTTGGATTTCAGAATAATCTGCTTTATCTGCTTGAAACCTCTTTTTCTCCAGGCTTACATCTTTTGGGTCAAATAAGTTTTCTAAGGTAATCAGTCCTTTAGGGAGCTTATTGGACTTCAATTGAATAATTTGGTCACATTATGCTTCTTCAATCCTAGGGTGTAACTGATCAACAAACTCTCCTGATTGTTACAAAAATGAGAGGAATTGTAAATCATTTTCAAAAACTTGCCAATTTTAGTCATTGTCTGGGATAGTTGGCCTCACTATAACCTTGACTGACTCATTATTTACTAGTAAATCAATTGCTGGGTCAAATTGTGAACCAATCTGTGCCATTCTATCAACCTCAGAATTTTGGGCTCTAGGAACTACTTCAATATTGAAAGCTTCAAAATCACCTATTAAGTCCCAAATCTTGTGCCTATAGGATCTCATCCTTACATTTTTGGCTACTGCCTTTTCTCTGATTTGTTTCACTACTAGTTCTGAATCTCCTTTTACTATCAGATTCTTTACTCCTTTTTTCTTGGCTAACATGAGTCCATGCACCAAGGATTCATACTTAGCATCATTATTGGTATAGGCAAATTGAAAACGGATGGCTCTTAAAATTTTCTCACCATTTGGGGCAGTAAGGCAAATCCCTACTCCAGCTCCATTCTTACTTCTAGCCCCATCAAAATTTAGAGTCCAGATTTCTGAGTCCTTTTCAGATTCTTGAGTTTGTGGTGTTTCTTTCCTTAAAACATTTGCGATCTCTTGGTCTTCTTCAAATATGACATAAGTGCCTAAACCAGTAGAGTCATAATTTCCATAGGGGTCACTTTGCATCATAGTCAACAACTAATTATTCTCTTCCTCTTATTGGTCATGTTCAGTCCAGTCACCTATCTCTTCAACAAAGATTCTTTCATCTTTATTCAGCATAGCATGGTCTGCCTCTAATTTTGGGGTTGGTCCATTTGTGATATGGTCTTTTGATAATGCTTCAGACAGTATCTTCATCTTTGTCCCATATTTGGTTCTTAGAATGAGGTGTGACCAATCTAATGACATGTAACCTCCTATCTTGGCTGTAAAATCTCTAGATAGACATAGACCAAATTCAGGAGGAATATCTATGACTACCACATCTTGATTCACAATTATATTAGGGCAAGTGTACAATTGCAATGGGAGTTGTTTAATTTTCCCTATTGTTTGCACTGATTTCCCATCCAACTGCATTACTTCTCTAGTAAGTGGCTCATACTTTATCTTCAAAGCATCTGCTAATTGTTTTGGCATTACTGTAGTACTAGCCCCAGAGTCTATCATTGCATTATGTAACAATTTCTTCCCAACTATCAACGTCAAATAAAAGGGTTCTGGTTTGGATTTACCTACCTCAGGTGCATTGTTCAAAAGGGTTGTTGTCTGCAGAGGTACAGTATTTTTGAGCTGCAACTTTTCTTTATCAGCAGGTCCTCCTTTGGCACTAGTATGTTTAGGAACTTCTTGGCCCTATAAAGCTTCTTGCAACAGTATCTTCTGCTCAGGAATAGCTAGCATGTCCCAGATTGATACATGTGCTGGCATCCTTTCTAGCTGATCCACTATATTGACAGGTCCTAATGCTTGGGCCTTTAAGTAATAAGGGTACCTTGCCTTTTCTTGAACTTGACCTAAGGCTACTTGATTCTGCACAGGCTGGGACATTTCTTGTCTAGGGATTGTATTCTGGTGACTCTGAAATGGAGGAGCTCCCATGATTTCATTATTTGTGACTTTAGGCTGCTCCATCATTCTCCTCTTGGCTCTGGTATAGTAATCGGATTGTACCAATGGCTTCTTGGAAGTAGATGCTTCATTCAAGAACACTGAATCTTCTTCCTCAATCCATGAAAATAAAGCATGCTCAGGGGCTATTTCCTCTCTTGTTGTAAAGACATCCCTTGCATCTGAGCCACCAGGACTGCATTTTGTACACCAGGAGACTGATATGGTTGAGTGTTAGTAGTTACAAATTGTCCTTCTAATCCTCTCTGTTCTGCTATCTTCTGCTATAAATTTCCTCTGGGGCAGTCTCTGGGCATATGGGCATTGTTGCAAGGAAAACACCAAGCATTTGTGCTATCTGCAAAATTATTTTTCCCTGGAACAATCTCCCTGTTGGGATTAGGAGGAACAGTCTATAAAGGTGTAGGGACTGTGACTAACTGGTTTGATGGTTGAGGGTTAGCTTGCCTTTGAGGGCCTTGATATTGATTTGACTGAAAGGGAGGTCTATTTCCTTGGTATCCTTGATATTGAGGTTTTGGATAAGGATTATGTTGTCTCTTCAGATTGATCATCTCATTTGAAAAGGTTCTTAAAATGTTCTTGACATCATCCATTTCAGATGATTAAACATGGGTAATTACTTTAGCAGGTTGCTGAGGAAAAGAATACATAGACACAGGTGGGGTTGTAGGATTAGGGACTTCTTGAGGCAGAGGTAAGGTAATTTCTGGGAACATGGGCATAGGAGGCCTTGGGGGCAACTTTCTAGCATCTATTAAGTTATTTTATGCCTTAACTGCAAACTCATAAGCTTCTGGTAGTGTCTGACCTCCAAGGGACTGGATCATCACTGATATATCTGAATTCAAAGCTTTAAGGTAAAACACAATAGCCATACCTGGTAATGGTCTTGCTATGGCAGGGATCCTCTCCCAAGTCTTTTGAAATCTTGAATTGAAATCAGTCATAGCTTCTTGTGGTGCCCTTTTGATGGTGATCAATTGTTGCAGCAAAGAAGATTTATCACCCTTTTCTTTAAATCTTTCAAAGAAAGCATCACCAAGCTGATCCCATGTGGATATTGTATTTGGGGTTAAAGATCTATACCAGTCTAAAGCCTTCCCTTTAAAAGAAGCTGCCAACAGTCTTATAGCCACATTTTGTTGAGTGATCACATGCACTGCACAAACATCAGATACATCTTGCAGATGCTCTTCAGGTATCTTGAAATCTTCCCCACTGAATTTAGGCAGAGCCTTAAGAGCATTGGCTGGAATAGCATCCCAAGTAGCTAGTGGTATTGGAAGAATCAGAGGACTGCCAGTGTTCCAATTTGCATAATTCCTTGGGGCTATAGGTGCTCCCATATTTACTCTTGGTGTTGTCACAAACTGATTCACTCTTCTCCTTGGATTAGTTACCAGCGGTGGCAAAAGAATGCCTGGTCTAGCAGCAAATTTAGCTCTTGTTACAGGTCCACAACTCTAACTCCCTATAGCTTCTTGGCTCATACAATCTTGATGGAAACTTCAAGAAATGGTCCCACCGGGCGTGCCAAAAACTGTTGATGTGTAAAATTGTGCAGGTTCCAACACCAACATGGGAAGTTTCAGGAATGTGGGACTTTGCTACCTGACACAACCTCCAGATTTTAAAGAAGCTGGCTCTTCTCTATCTTGTATGGATTTTTGGGAAAAAAGGTAGAAATTAATAGAATTAAAAATACAATTAAAACAAATCTATCTATGGTGATGCACCTGAATAATAAGTTTCTCCCTCAACTTAAGCACAGTGAAGCTATTCTCAAGATTCAGTTACGTTAAAGAGTAAATATTGCATGATTAACATAAACAGATATAATGAATGAACTCAAATGCTCACAAACAGACAGTTTACAATGACACAAAAAATATCAACCAAGGCACATAACTCTGTCTTTCTCATTAATTTTCTAGTAACATACGAGGCACAAATACATGCATAGTTATATTTACTTTCTGAATCACAAATAACAAAATAAAGGCAAATGATATTCACTGGTCATAGCAAAAGTCTCAAATCTCTGATAGAAAATATCTCTAGTGAAACTATCTATATCCCCTTCTCTATCTGAATGTTACATATTTATAGCATAGGATCGACTCTAGATCGTCTACACGATCGAATCCCAACAGCCTAACCGAACTGGAGCTAACTAGAAGTCTCTAACACTTAAGATCTTTCGGATTTGCAAACAGTTACAATAATTGTAAGTCCATTAGCTGTGACAAAATATGTATGGCGCATCTCCTTCTATAGGGAAAAGACACTTGGCGGCTTTTGCACTCTTTTAAACAATGAAACTCTGAGACACATGGCAGCATCCACGCGCATATAACTTGAAACTTCTTCATCTCTCAAGAGAAACAAGAAACTGACACATGGCAGCGTCCGCAGCAACTAGAAATAGATACGTGTCTTTATCCGCAACATTTTACTTAACTGGGTCTTTTATATTCGAGTGGCCCCTGCCTGTGACATATGTCACAATCTGCGGCTAGTAAATTAAAACATATTAGAAATGGGACCCATGACTCTCCACTCACTTTCAAACAGGGATGGGTGGCAGCGTCTGCAGCAACAACTATCTGGTATGTGGCGACTTCCACAGCCTTCTTGAAACATTAGAAACCCATTTGAGACTCACACGGAGGTTGACACATGGCGGGCTCTGTGTCGTTTGAGAAACATTTATTGTCATCGGAGGAAAAGAGGCAACAACTTTTACTTGGGCGCCACATCCACCACATGGCATTTTCTGCAACACTGAACCTTTACACTAGGACCCACCTCCATTTATTACTTTGCGTCAAAGGATACAGAAATAGATACGTGGACGCTGACACTTGGCAAACTCCATGCCTATCATAGAATACACATGGCTCTCTCCGCAGGCACTATGAAACTTTATAACTGTGTCTCCGCAAGCAACACATGGCGCCATCCATAGGGTCTCAACTTAGAATATATTAGAGATATTTACTCCATATGGCACAATCTGCTTTACTCTGAGACTCTATACTGGGGCCCACCCTTAGCCTTCACTTATCATTAAAACATATAAGAACCAACCTGCGGAAGCTGACACTTGGCAAGCTCCGTAGCTATTACAAAAAACACATGGCAACGTCTGCACCCATGCTGAAATATTTAGGGAGCGCCTCCGCTGATGACACGTGGCGCCGTCCACAGCTAGTAACTTAAAACAAAAGGAACATCTTCCGCTACGTGGCACACTCCACGTTAAAATTATAACTTAGACACAAAAGCGGCTTGAAACTTGGAAGATTCCGCGGCACTGGCAAAAAGAAACCCACAGCAATAGTAAAATGAAACCCTGGTAAAACCCTCGTGGCCATTCTCAGAAATATTTATAGACATAGAAACTGAAACTCACAGGCGCGCTGCTGAAAACACAATGTAGAGTTTATACTCTACAATGCCTTCAAGAGTTTTCAGCAAGATCTTTGCTACAACCCCATCCCATGGGAGGAGTTCTCTTATGGCCATGGTGTAGGCTTTAATGTGTGAATTTGGATCTCCTTCCCCTTTGAACTTCGGGAGATCTGGTAATGGCCGAGGTAATTGCACACTTCTTATGTTTTGGTCCAACAATTATTTCAAGTATTCGAGATACATTCCTAAAAAGGCACTTTGAGATTGCGGGGTTGATAGTAATAATCCCATGGGTGGGTTTTGATAACCCATTGTTGGATTTGTCGGATTGTTCTGAACAGGAGGATTCCCATTCAGACATGTGTCGTTACTTGCATTCCATGAATAGTAATTAAGGTAGGAGGATTTTGTGATGCCCCCTGGTCCTATTCATGGGACTTTTGTCTTCTTTTAGGAGCGGCTTTCTCTGATTCCAAGATTCTAATTCTTTGTACTAGCGTTGCGATCAAGTCTGCAAGATTGGTAGTTCTAGGTGTTTCTTCATTTCTAGGATGTTCTCTTCAAATATTTTTGTGGTAACGTGTTTCCTCGCGTGCGGCATTTTTCTTTTGTTCTTCTTGTAAGGCAATCCTTAATGCCTCTTGAGTGTCTTTGGTTTCTTGCAGATGTTTTTCTAACCGTTTAGCTTCCTCATCAAGATGAGTATTCGATGTGCTTATGGAAGGTTGTTCAGGTCGATGTACATCTGACCTTATCCTTCTTGCTTTATGCGATGCATTTGGTATGGCCAGGTTGTTTTCCCAAGCTAGGTTGTTGAAAGATAGAGAATGTCTGGATTCTCTTTGATCTGGTTCATAATCAGAATCCTCGTGATCATGACAGTTGGTGATTGGTGCATCAGGATGTGGCAGCACATACCTATCATGACATGAATGTTCTCTTGGTTTAAGTTAGGTTCTGTCATATTCAGGGGTGCCATAGACACCACAGAATAAATGGAATGGATGATGGTGTAGGTGACAGAAGCTGAAGCTATTATGCAGAGCAGTGAAAGAATGTTTTTGAAGTTTCTGTTAGCTATTTTGGAATGTTTGAAATGGGAATGCAAAATTACTCGTCCTAGAAGGATTTTCAATTTCATGTCGGGTTCACCAAAATATGTATGCTCAAAATCATGACTTCAGTTTCCTAGGGCTGTCGAGTCAACTTTCAGCACGCACACAGACCCTTTCCCTCCTTGCCATGGGGTGATCTACCATGTCACTCTCGCTCACGTGGAATTATCCAGTCGAGATGAGGTGAGACACGACAGGGGTCTGGCTCGTTGGAGAGCTGGACTTCGTGGAGAGGGGTTAGCAAGTACTGTGGCCTTTGTTGTTGTGTTCTTAGTTGTATGTTTTGTTCGATTGTTGTTGTAGTTGAGATAACCCTATGATCCGAAGGATCACTAATGTCTCTTCCTCAATTTGGATTTCTAAGATTCCATCTCTGTGTGGGTAAATGATTGTTTTCATTGATGGCTTCTCCTATTTCAATATCTTGAAGGAATTCTCATTGTAGTTGTAACTGTCTAGTTTCTTCTAACAACAAGAGGACAAATGGGTCTCCTTGTGGTAGAACGAATGTTTCTTGTTGTGGTCGTGGATAGATGTCCTCAATATCATCATGGATAGCCCTCACCCACTCTCCTTTCACTCCTAAGCACATTCGTGAATCAAGATATAGGTAAATATGTGAGTACTAAACTCTACCAGATCTAGGGTTTTGACCTAAGGTTTTGTTGACCTAGGGTTTGACTTGTGTTTTGACTTTTTTTACCTCGTGATGGTATCGAGGGTTTGTAATTTTGTCTATTCTAGGGTTTCTATATGCATGCAAGTTAAATGATATGCAAAACATTTTTTTAGTATTTTTTAATATTTTGGAAATGAAAAGTGCTTTTAATCTATGAAAAGGAAATATTTATGCAATTCTATATGACTTTTCTAATGCAAAGTTAACCTATGTTTTTTGTGTTTTCGATGATTTTGAAGTAATCTAATCTAATGAAAAGGTAAAATGCTTCTTCTAATAATCTAGATCTAGAAATATGAAAGCAACTAATCTAACATGCAAGATCTAATTATCAAGGAAAAAACAATGTTTTACTATTCCCAATAGCAAATTTGATTCTCTAATTACTATTAATTGAAAAAAAACAATGAAGGAACCTGGAAGAAATGAAGATTTGTTGACTCCACTACCCTTAGTAATCCTTGTAATTGGCAGGTGATCCTCTTGACAACAAAATGACACAAAGAAGCAAAAAGAAGCTTTGATGAAGCTTGTATGAGCTCAATGAGAGCTTGGATTGAGCACAATGGCATAAAATGAAGCAACGTGATGCTACTTGGTTGAACAAACAAAGCAAAAGGCACCTTCATCCTATAAGAGCATTTCAATGCTAAGTTGGAGAGCAAAGCTGGCAAGAGTTGTGTGCATAATAAATTTGCCTCCCTTTGTACTTGAGGGAGGGGTGTATTTATAGGTTTAGAAGAAGGGATTGATTGAGAAGTTAACTCATTTGATTGATGAGTTAACAAGGATTGATTGGGGAGTTCACTGAATTGATTGGAGAGTGGTGAAGCAAAGATAGATTATCACTGAAGAGGAAATGGTGGTGAGGGAATGCATGAGATTGATTGAAGAGTTAATTTGAGATCAAATAGAGCTAAATATGCATGTGTGGGTGCATGAAATAGTTAACTCTATATTAGGTATCAAAAACCATGCAAACTGGAAGAAAAACGAGTGAAAACGAAGCAAAAAGAGGGGGAAACTCAAGTTTTTTCGTGGTTGCAAAAACGGTAGGGTCGCCCCTTTTGCCAGTAGGGTCGCCCGGGGAGATCTGGGCTGGACAGGGTCAGAAGCAGAAAAATAGGTTGGGAGATGCAAGAAGAGAAGAAAAGGAGTTCTACTTCAAGAAACAGGTCAGTCATGTGGAAGAATCCAAATCTCCACTTGCGTCTGCAGGACCTCCCGGGGGAAATCTAGAAATAATAGGGGGAGATTTGGATTGGTTAGGTGAAATTGAAAACCAAAAGTGGGAGATGGACAAGGAGAACTCTAGAAGGCTTCTAGGATGTGCACTAGATGAAAAACATAGGGGAGAGGTAAAAAATCACCTACAAGACACTCACAAGGTTTAGGAGCAAGGTCGAAAGCTCAGAAAATGCAAGTCAACAAGTGTTGCAACAAGTGTCGAAAAGCGTCGCAAACGGGGAGAGAGGGAAATCAACAAAGAAGAAACAACACAAGGCAAGAAAAGAGGACACGTCATCAAGAGGCTCGCTGCTTAAAGGACATTATTTCACGCTTACATGTACGTGACAAGGATTTGAATCATCATAGGGGTCCTTGTGGAGGCTGTGCACGATTTTTGTGCTTACAAGAACATGGTTGAGGTAGAGATGTTCTAGCTGCCTGGCAAGAACTGTTTGGGATGGATAACCCTGATGCACTCACACACTCACATAGTCTCATGTCATATTGTATTTTCTGAATGATCTTTTTATGCATTATTAATTAGTTGATAAATGTGATTGATGATTTGGGAGTAGATAAACATGTGTTTGAGTTGCTATAGTAAGTCCATTTCAAATGCATGATTTAGTCATTAATATTAATGTTCTCTCTATATATCTTTAAAATAGTGTATTTTATATTATTTTAATAATAAATAATAATAAGTGTTTTCCTATTTATACAGATACTATTGTTTGAAAAACAATATCTATTTTAGACTTAAAATAATTATGTTTAATTACAATAGATATATATATTATTATTATTGCGAATACTTCTTGTTGATTTAAGTGATTGTGTTTAATTAAAATAGATAAATTATATTAATAATATTGTTATTATATTTAGAATCTAAATAAAAGAATTAAAAGAAGCTACTATCTTGCAAGTGACAAAAATATAGAGGTTACTGTCATGCAAGTGACAGAAATTTAAGTTATATTATTATATTCTATTCTTTGAAAAAGAAATGTGAGTTTTGAAAAGCAACGATGCATGCAAAACATAAGTAAACATTAGTTTTCGAAAATCAGCCCAAAAACCTAGAAATAATGGGATGCCAAGTTTAGGAAAAGATTTTTAATAAAAGAAGAGGGCAGCAAAAAAGATTATCATCTCAGAGTATCGACAGTTTTTAGCAGCAGGAAGAAGAGGACATTCATTCTTTTATGGAGCAGTGACAGATAGAGAGAAGGATTAGTGACAACAACAAGAATTTGACCCTTTAGCTAGAGTATAACACTGGGTATTTTCCTAGTTTTTAATGCAATAATTTAAGGTTGTATATGACTTAAACCATAGTTATTTGGCCATAAATTCTTCTTACTCTGGTTTGCATTTTGATCTGGGTCGACCCTCTCTCGTTTTGTGTTGACCTGTTACTAGCGCTGGCTCATTTTATTTATGTTATTATTGTTATCCCTCTGCTTCCACCTTGTGATTGATGTACTATTTTCTAGCCTACAAAACATATTATTGAACTTATATTTTATTTCTTGATCATTGAAATATTACGTAGGCCTGCGTTTTAAACCTGCGTGGGTGCCAGGAAGTTGAGCAGCCTGTTGTTTGTGGTTTTCCTTTTGTGATCTAAAACTCCCTGCTGCTAGTCTCCTTAAAAACCACAGCGTTGCATATTGGTTCAGCCTGCCAAACATGTCTGAAGTTGGGCAGTCGTGCTTTGTTGATCTTGCCGCCTGTTCTTGTTTTGTCATCTATTGACTGATTTTGTTCTTAACTCTATCATTCGTTGTTTTCTTGATTTTATGCAAGTGGATCGGCCCTTTTCTTAGCCTTGATGCAACCATTGAATCCATAGATAACAAGTTATCTCAGATGATGTAATCTAATCTATGGTAGTCTTAAATTCGTAAAGGTGTTTCCTTTCTCTGTAATAAGATGGTATTGGCCTTGTAGATCTATTTTACATCCCCTATAGTTGTTGTTACTATCACAGTCTCTTATTTTACTTGTGTAGTTAAGGATTCTTGCCACCGTCAATTAATTCTATTTAATCTTCTTAAAAGGGTTCCTGTAATCTAAACTATAAAGCTCTTGTAGTCTGAAGTATAAGGTTCAAGTCTCAGCAAGTTTAGACCTTCCTATCTCAGATTTATGTTCCTGTGGTAGCTGTATTTTTTATCTATTTTAATGTTGTTTCAGACCTATACAGTTACTGTCACTAGTTCAACGGTAACCTATTTGTGAGTTTCCGCAGCTTAGTTACTATCGCTAGTTCGAAAGTAACTTGTTGTGAGTTATGTTGCTTTTATTTTAACTTCCTGTCATAGCTAGTGAATTCTTCCTATAGCGGACATCAAGGTCTTTCAATGAATTAGATCATAGGTTAAATTACCTTTTCCTTTTATGTTTGTTGTGAATGGAGTAAGTTCTGATGTGGACATACCATTGTCTTATTTACAAGCTTTCTTGAAATGAAATGATATACTTGGTTGGCAATAGAAAACTTATCATATTATGAATATTTGAATGAAATATGGACTATGAAATAAAATCAATTTAATAAAGCCTATATAGATGTCTCTTTGATGAATTACTTTCTTGAAAGTGCACTCTCGTTGGTTGAGAAAAGAAAAGAATTAATGAACCGTATTTAGACAAAAGTATGTGTTGTTGAGTGTTGTGTTGGTGTGTCCTTTGTTGAGAGTTTCATAACTATGCTTCTGTTTGACATAGTGTAGGGTGAGATAGAACCTTAGTTAGTGCTTGAGCACATAATGTATATATTATGGTATTTTGTTGTCTTCTTACTTTTGTTGAGTTTCCAACCTTGGGAATTTGGTTGTTTCAGAATTTTCCCTTAGTAATTGGAGGTTTTCTAGCTTGATGTTGGAAGGGATGCAAATTCTTGTGTGATAAAGTTGTTGTCTTTTGTAATCCATTTTATGGATACTTGGTGTTAGGCCACAAGGAAGCTTTGTGTTGCCTAGTCGATCATGAACTCATGATTGTGTTGTATTGTTGACCTTTAGATCTAGCTTAGTTGAGAGTTGAAGTGGTGTTGTGAGTAGTCTTGCACCTTGTTGTGGAGTTGTAGCAGTTGTAGATGTGCTCCTAGCAGTATCAGGTTGCTAAGCCTTGCTTGATGGAATTACTTATGTTTTTGGAGGGTGTGGTTGGATTATTTCCTCTAAGAACCTATTTGGTTGATCCTAGATTGGTAGTATAGAGCTAGAATGTCAAAGAAATCCTCTGTTTTAGAGTAAGAGTGAGGAAGTACTGTGTGGCTTCATGATTGTTGTTATTGATGGAAACAAAGTTCATCCCACACATCCACAGCACATAGTATGTCTTTACCAGAAGTCAGATTGAAGAGTATTTTGGTCCAGTGAACAAGAACAGAGCATGCAGCAAGGTCTGACAATTAGGTCCGGATCTCTCAGAGGATGTATCTCAGCAAAGTGCAAATTTGGGAAAGTCAAGTAGAGTACCATTACTACTACATTCCAGAGATTGAGCCTCCGGTGATGAAAGAGTGAAAAGATATGAGCATCTAAGTGTTGGGTTCCTGATAGGCAGAGCAAACTGAGAAAGAACTGACTGGCAAAGCATCAGACCTTAATCCAGATGAGAAATTGATGATGGTCAAGCTATTTAAGGAATCATACAGGGTTGGCTGACATGATTGATGACTTCTATATCTATGTTTTTGATATGCATCACATATTGAGCATGGATCCAGCCGACAGATCAATGTTTAGTAAATATCTTGAGTATTCTGGTTGCTGACTAGAAAGATGTTGAAATCCTTGGTGTGGATATATATACCAAATGGATTTAGGTATGAAGGTGTGTGTGTGTGTTGATATAGTGTGCGAAGAAAGGCAGAGAGCAGAGTGGAAGTAGGAATACAAGTCTGGTATGTGACAGAATAGCAGTACTAAAGCAGAGGAAGAATGAAGTGCAGTAGATCAGTATATTGAGCCTAACCAGAACTGAACCTCAGCATATGTGGATGCCTCTTCTCAGTTCAAACACTTGGTTACCTTCCATAAACATTGTAGACAGTGAGTCACTTGTAGGCAGTGTGCCTCTTGTGAGCAGTGTGCTTGGGCAGTGAGCCCCAATTGGCAAGTGCCATTTTGTAATTCTTATTCTTTTAATAGAGAATACAATCTTGGGTTAGTCACCCCGTGGCTTTTCCCTTAACAGGGTTTTCCACGTAAAAATCCTTGTGTTATGTGTGTTGATTCTATTTCTGCTCTCATGATTATGTATGCTCTTATGTTTTGATTCTGCACTAATATTAAAGAAGAAAATAAAGTTAAGATATTTAAGATAACTGATTCACCCCTCCTCTCAGTTATCTGCCTTGTTTCCAACAATTGGTATCAGAGCCAAGTTCCTCCAAATAGAGCCTAATAGCTTGAGGAAGATTTGGGAATCTCAATGGATATGTATGGTATGAGGGAACAACTTCAGTCTGCCCTAGATGATCTTGAGCAATCTCACTCTGAAGTCAATAACCTGAGGGAAAGACTCAAACAAGCTAATGATTTCATAAATGAACTCAAAGAAAAACTGAGTATCTATGTGAAAAAGAGAAAGCAACCACTTCAACAATTAGCAAGTCAAAGTGAAGCCAATGACACTAATGAAGATCTGAATGAGAAAAACAAGTTATGTGAGAAGCTATCAAAAAAGGTCATTATGGTAAGACATGAAATGGAATCAGGGGTCATGAAATTCACCCAAGAAATTGAAGAGAAAAAAAAAATTGAAGATAATCTAAAACAATCTCTCAAGGAGAAGTCAGAAGACTGCCACCAAATGGATAGAATAATTAGGCATCTGGAATCTGATCTTGAAGAATCTAGAGATAATGAAGAACAACTTGAGAATGAGATAGACACTCTCAAAAGGGATCTTCAAACAGCAAATGAATACAAAGAGAAATTCAAAATAAGCTCTGCTCAACTTGAAGTTCTTCTTAAAAGCCAAAAGAGGGTAGATGACAAGCATGGCTTGGGGTATGAAAAAGGTGAAAGCTCCGGATCCGGTCAAAAGAACTCTGGATCAGGAAATCCAAGGAACAGGCCTAGAAGACCTTGTGTAAGGCAACCAAATGCTCAAAGATATCCATCCTTCAATGGATACTGCTACAATTGCAATAACTTCGGTCATAAAGCAAATCAATGCAGAAGAAGAATGAACCAAACTAATTCACCCTTCTCCGGACAATGTTTTAACTACAAAAGGTATGGTCACAAATCTCATGAATGTAGAAATATGCAAATAAATAATTCATTCAATGGTAGATGCTTTGCATGCAATAGAATGGGACATATGGCTAATCAATGCAGATCAAGAGGATATCAGTCAAATATGCAAAGAAATGTTGTTTGCTACAATTGCAATAGATCCAGACATATTGCCAAATTCTACAAAAGTAAGAATCAGGGTAACAAGGGTCTAGTGCATCATAATCAAAATCAAGACAAAGGAAAAGAAAAAGTGAATGCGAATGAAGTTCAAAGGGAGATGAACAAGATTTGGGTAAAGAGAAATACAGAAAATGTTGGGGACGGATCCACACTAGAATCTGGTGCTGATATTCCTTCAAGAAACTAAATTAGATGAGCTCTGGCTTAGGGGGAGTCACAAAGGAAAATAAATTCCCCCAGCTAGTCAATTGGTGCCTAAATTTGGCACATGGAATGCTGCAGATTAAAGGGATCTGAGAGATATATCTAAATAATCCTTAGTAAAAATATGATAGATCCTCAAGAAGCTTTGAAGAGTTTAATCATCCAAGATTGATCCAGTTTGACAACCATCCGGTAAAAGCAAAATTTTCACAGTTAGATCAGGTGTGATTCTAAATTAAAATATCTTGATCTGCGGATAAATGGGATGATTCAAGGAAAGGAGATACATTGTCAGTTATCACCAAAAATAACTCTAAGTGCATCTCAGTGATCCGGAAAGATCTCTCTCAGAACAAGGCAACCGGAATAACTTAAGTTGTGCATTTATTGCAATATGAAATTAGGGTTTGCGTAGAGATAAAAGGGTTCCTTTACTCATCATTTGCACATTTGCATTCGAGGAGAAGAAAGAAAGAGCTCTGCGAACAAGATTGCTTCAACCTTCTCAAAGATCAACTGTAGAATCTGATTCAACCAATGATCTTTTCTGGCTCATATTGTGAACCCTAAAAGCGTAAAAAGGTATTTCCGCTCTTGAATATCTCCCTTTGAATCTTTTGTAAGATGGCTACTCCAAATGTTGTTAAGATCACTGATAGGCCGTACCCAAAATTCAAGAAACATCCTTACAAATCCCTAGAAGTTGATCCCTTAGGCGCATTCTCTAGTATTCTGCATGGGGTTCTACACGTAGAAGATGTTAGGGTATACATCCATGCAAATATTAAGGAATTTGGAGAATCAGAGCTGGTGGATATCTACCATAAGAAATTAATAGATGAAACATTTGAACTTAAACCTCAATACAAGGCCCTCTAGGACAAGCATTTTGGACATTGCATCCACTTTCCCTGTTTTGCAGAGGATGAATGGGTCCGGTATGTTCTTAGTAGAATACATGACAACTTCATGTGGTTGATGAGGCCATTCAAGATTACAAAAGATGCCATTAGGGCAGTAACCGGATTGCACTCATCCGGTGGGTTGCCTACTCTCAAATCGGTTAAGAACCAAATAGTAAGTGAGGCTGCAAGATCAAAATTCGACAAGAGAGTAATGATAATAGAAGATATCACAGATCCGGATATCAAATTTGCCTCTATGATAATTGGCTATAAAATATATCACTCCAGCAGGGAGAATTTTGTATCTGGAACTGCAATATACACTGCATATTAAAGAGATCTAGTGTCTCAAATTACTGCTTGGAACCTCATTTTTAAATTGTTGGTTTTGTTCATATCATTCACATGTTCTTCGTTCATCGGGTTGACAGAATACTATCGGCGTACCCATTTTGGGCTTACCGATGACGTGTTTCATCGATGGTAGTGGCCATCGAGAAGACTTCCTGTATCGGTGCAAATGGAAGTAGTATCACCGATGATCTATGTCTCGTCGATGATGTGGTCAGTGTGAGTCACTCCGATGGAAGACCATCAAAGTGAGTAGCTTTATCGACTCACTGGTAATGGTTCTTATCGATGAGTCTGTCATCCCGATGTTTGGCAAGAAGATATTCATCGGCATAGTGTAAAGTCTTTGGGCCGATGGCAGATGTCTTTTTGATGAAGCATTGGCATCAGTGTGAGAATCACTATCGGTCCAGCTTTGAGGAGTCCCTCTGATGTTAACGGTCTCACCGATGGTGGTTTGTCCAGATGATCAGCGAGAGGATATTCATCGGCACAACGTAAAGTTTTTGGGCCGATGGCAGAGGTCACTCCGATGGAGGTTGAAGGTTTGAGCATTGATGGGACAAGGACTCATCGTTGTGAATGGTAGAGTTGTCGCCGAAGGTTAAGGCTATACCGATGAGGCTTTGATTGGCATCGTCAGCAACAAAATTGCCGACAATAGTCTTACTGAGTGTTTTTGGATTTTTTCATACTGGTGAATGTGGGACTAATGGTCTCGCAAGTATGCGAACAGTCAGACGACAGTTATGCGACGGTTTGAAGACAACGGTGTTGGGTTAGTTGAAATGAGCAGTTAGGGCAGAAGTTAAAAAATAGTTTTGCTATTGAAGACTGTGAATAAATACAGATCTGGTGATGTCATCTAAACTGATGATGTGATTCAATTATATTGTTCATTCTGTAAGTGTGCAGTGAAAGTGAACAGTTTATATAATTTGAGAATCGATACCTGAGCAAGTGAACTGAGATCTTTATTGTAATTGTAAAGTTTACTGTAATAAAGATTGTCTCTTGTGGTGGTGGGTTTTTTACCCGAAAGGGTTTTCCCACATACATCTGGTGTTGATCTTTGTTATCTTGAATGTTTATTCTATATTTTCTAGTGTATTCATCTTTGGATTTGAATTAAAAGTTACCTGTCTGCATTATCCCCTTTGAATTAACATTAGGCAAGCTATATTCCACACCTCTACTTTCCTTACAAGTGGTATCAAAGCCTGGCCAGTTGTGTTATCCTTGTTGGTAGGTTGGGTTTTTTGTGTTAGTTCTATGAGTGGGAGTTCTATAGAGGTCTATTTTGTTAAATACGATGACAAGTACATTAGGAAAAATAGACATTGAAAAGTTCAATGGCACAAACTTTGAGTTGTGGAAGCTTAAAGTTGAAGATATGCTAGTCGACAGAGATCTTTGGGTTATTGTGTCTGAAACTAAACCTTCAGCCATAAAGGAAGAAGACTGGGACCTAGCAGATAGGAAAGCCAGAGGACTGATAAGATTAAGTTTAGCGAATTCTATTCTATTGAACATCCATGAGGAGAAGACTACAAACGCTTTGTGGAAGAAGTTGGGAGACATTTATCAGGGCAAGTCCTTGGTGAATAAACTTTTCCTCAGAAAGAAGTTGTACTCTCTGAAGATGGATGAAGGAGCATCTGTAGCAGACCATCTGAACTCATTTAATTTGATTGTTGTACAGTTGACGTCTGTAGGTGTAAAAATAGAAGAGGAGGACCATTGTATGCTTCTGTTGTGTTCCTTACCTGAATCATGGGATCATCTGGTGATGGCTATTGGAAGTACAACAACCACATTTACAACTGAAGTGGTTGTTGCCTCGCTGTTATCTGAAGAGATGCGGAGGAAATCTTATGAGATGGCCAAAGAGGCCCTGTCTGTTCGAGGTAGGTCAAAGGAAAGAGGCAAGAAGAAGGACAAGAAGTCTAAGTCCAAATCAGATGAGAGATCAAAATCTCCTGGCACAAAGTCCAAGGTGAAGTGTTGGAATTGTGGGCAGAAAGGACACATCAGAAGAGACTGCAAAGAGGAGAAAAAGAAGAAGAAGAAGAACTTCTCTGACAACAATTCTTCTCAGAGTGATGTTGATGCCTTCATTGTTGCCTTGGCAACGCCTACATCTGAAGATGTATGGCTGGTGGATTCAGGAGCATCTTTTCATATGACATCTCACAGAGAATGATTCACTAAGTATGAACCATATGCTAGTGGGAAGGTGTTCCTGGCAAGTGATTCAACACTGGAAATTGTTGGCCGAGTAAGAGTTAGAATCCAGTTCCCGGATGGCAAAAAAGGGAATGAATGGAGTATTACACATACCAAGTCTGGCTCGAAATTTACTTTCTGTTAGTAAGATTAATGATGTTGGAGTGCAAGTTACTTTTGTGAATGGTGGTTGTAAGATGACTAGAGGTTCTATTGTACTGGCAAAGGGTGAACGCATTGGAACTTTGTATAGGTTAGATGCTAAACCAGTGTGCTGTAATAGTGTCTCTGTAAAATCTGAAAAAGCTACTATTGTAACACATGATGCAAACTCTATAGAAGTTAAACTTCCTGTAGAGAAAACAATGCTCTAGCATCATAGACTTGGTCACATAGGTGAAAAAAGTTTAAAAACCTTGAAAAACAAAGCCCTGGTAGATGGGCTGATTGATTGTAATCTAGAGTTCGATTTCTACAAACATTGTATATATGGAAAATAGAACCGTGTTTCTTTTTATTCTAGTTCTCATAAATCTTCTGGTGTTCTGGACTATGTACATTTTGATGTTTTTGGTCTAGTTGATGTTCCTTCTCTGTCTAAATCAAGATACTACGTATCGTTTATTGATGATTATTCAAGGAGGGCATTTGTATATTTTTAAAAAAATAAATTAGAAGTGTTCAGTCAGTTTAAAGAATTTAAAACTCTTGTGGAAAATCAGACTGGTAGAAAAATAAAATGTTTGAGAACGGATAGCGGTGGTGAATATTGCAATGCAAATTTTGATAAATATTGTGTAGATCATGATATAAAAAGGCATAAGACTACACCTTATACTCCACAGCAAAATGGAGTTGGTGAAAGGTTGAATCAATCATTGATGGAGAAAGCAAGAAGTATGTTGAGTTATGCTAGTCTTGAACAAAGGTTCTGGGCTGAGGTAGTTGCTACAACTTGTTACTTGCTGAATCATTCTCCTACTTCGGCATTGGTTGATAAGACACCTATGGAAGCGTGGTCTAGAAAGAAGCCCTCTCTAAGACATCTTTGTGTCTTTGGCTGTGAGGCATATGCTCATATTCCTGAGGTAAAAAGATCTAAGTTGGATTACAAGGCAGTCAAATGTATCTTTATTGGCTATGGAGTCAGTGTTAAAGGGTACAAGCTTTGGAATCTAGAAACTGAAAAAGTAATTTACAGCAGGAATGTAATTTTCAAAGAGCTGAAACCTTTGGTTATTGATCCTCAACCGGAGAAGACAGAAAAGAAGAAAGAAAAGAGTGTTGTTAATATTCCTCTGACCCCTATAAAAGAGGAACAACAAGCACCAAGTGTAGATGATTCAGAAGTGAGTTCGAGTAGCTCTGAAGATTCAGATCCAAAGCAAGAACCTGAACCTGCACCTCAACTATTGAGGTGATCTACATGTGAAAGAAGACAATCAGATAGGTATGGATTTTCAGTACTTGATTCAAGTTGTGCCTATGCTTTGCTTACTTATACTGATGAACCTAGAACTGTGAAAGAAGCTATTAGTTTACCTGATTCAAATTCTTGGTTGGAAGCCATGGATAACAAAATGTCATCGTTGGAGAAAAATGGAACCTAGAATCTGGTGCCCTTGCCTGAAGGTAGAAAACCTGTTGGCTGTAAGTGGGTATTTAAAAAGAAATATGGTCCAGATGGTAGTATTGATAAGTACAAGGCAAGACTGGTTGCTAAGGGGTATTCTCAAAAAGAAGGTATAGATTATGGAGAAATTTTTTCTCCTGTAGCTAAGCTGACATCCATTAGATTTTTGTTGTCACTTGCAGCAGCATATGACTTTGAAATTGAGCAGATGGATGTGACAACAGCATTTCTTCATGGGACCCTTGAAGAAGAAATTTTTATGTCCCAGCCAGAGCATTTTGTGGTAAAAGGTAAAGAACATCTGGTATGTAAACTTAAAAAGTCTCTTTATGATTTGAAGCAATCTCCCAGAATGTGGTATCAAAAATTTGATACGTATGTTTTATCTTTGGGATATGCGAGATCTAAATCTGATCATTGTGTCTATTATAAAACTGAAGGTGATTGGATTCTTATAATTGCACTGTATGTGGATGATATGTTGTTCATTGGCAATGGTAAGGGGATGATCTCAGATTTAAAATCTCAGTTGTCCTTGAAATTTGAAATGAAGAATCTGGGGGCAGTGAAGTACATTCTGGGAATGGAAATCAAAAGGGATAGATCTAAGAGAAAGCTTTGACTTAGCCAGAGCAAGTATATTACCAATGTTCTTGATAAGTTTAATATGTCTGATTCTAAACTGTTAGTTGTTCCAGTTTTGCAGGGAATGAAACTATCTATTGAAGATTGTCTAGAATCTTTGAATGAAATTGACGATATGAAAAAAGTGCCTTATGCAAGTGTTGTTGGCAGTTTGATGTACGCAATGGTCTGTACCAGGCCAGACATTGCCCAAGCAGTGGGAGTTTTGAGCTGGTTTATGGCAAATCTAGGCAGATCACATTAGGATGTTGTGAAAAGAGTTATGAGGTATTTGAAAGGGGCATCTAGCCTTGCTATTTGCTATCATGGAAACTCAATTGGATCTCAGAGATCTATAAGCATTCAGGGATATGTTGATTTTGATTGGGTAGGAGATATTGATAGTAGAAGATCCACCAGTGGATATGTATTCACGTTAAATGGTGGTGCTATCAATTGGATGAGCAAGCGGCAGGCTGTAGTCGCTTTGTCCACAATAGAGGCAAAGTACATGGCAGCTACTCATGCATGTCAAGAAGCCATTTGGTTGAAGAGGTTGTGTTCTGATGTTGGTTTTGATGCAGGGCAAATACAAATTCACTGTGACAATCAAAGTGCTATATGTTTGGCGACGAACCCTACATTTCATGCTAGGACAAAACATATTGATGTCCAATATCACTTTGTTCATGATATGGTGGAAGATAGGAAGGTGAAGTTGGAAAAGATTGACACTTTGGAAAATGTCGCTGACGCCTTAACTAAACCAGTGAGCACAACCAAGTTCAAATGGTGTTCAGATGCAATGGGTCTTCGGGCCCATAATACTCAGTAATCGTATGTGGATTAAGAGGTAGCAGTAATCTCTTTGACAAGTGGGAGATTAAAGAGATCTAGTGTCTCAAATTACTGCTTGGAACCTCATTTTTAAATTGTTGGTTTTGTTCATATCATTCACATGTTCTTCATTCATCGGGTTGACAGAATACTATCGGCGTACCCATGTTGGGCTTACCGATGACATGTGTTTCACTGATGGTAGTGGCCATCGGGAAGACTCCCTATATCGATGCAGATGAAAGTAGTACCACCGATGATCTATGTCTCATCAATGATGTGGTTGGCATGAGTCACTCCGATGGAAGACCATCGGAGTGAGTAACTTTATCGGCTCAGTGGTAATGGTTCTTACCAATGAATCTATCATCCCGATGTTCAGCAAGAAGATATTCATCGGCGTAGCGTAAAGTCTTTGGGCTGATGGCAGATCTCTTTTTGATGAAGCATTGGCGTCAGTGTGAGAATCACTATCGGTCCAACTTTGAGGAGTCCCTCTGATGTTAACGGTCTCACTGATGGTGGTTTGTCCAGACGATCGGCGAGAGGATATTCATCGGCGCATCGTAAAGTTTTTGGGCCGATGGCAGAGGTCACTCCGATGGAGGTTGAAGGTTTGAACATTGGTGGGACAAGGACTCATCGTTGTGAATGGTGGAGTTGTCACTGATGGTTAAGGCTACCAATGAGGCTTTGACTAGCATCGTCAGCAACAAAATTATCGACGATAGTCTTACTGAGTGTTTGTGGATATAAACCGAAATATCATTTTCATACTGGTGAATGTGGGACTAATGGTCTCACAAGTATGCGAACAGTTAGACGGCAGTTATGTGACGGTTTGAAGATAGTGGTGCTGGGTCAGTTAAAACAAGTAGTTAGGGCAAAAGTTAAAAAATAGTTTTGCTCTTGAAGACTGTAAATAAATACAGATCTAGTGATGTCGTCTAAACTGATGATGTTATTCGATTATATTGTTCATTATGTAAGTGTGCAGTGAAAGTGAACAGTTTATATAATTTGAGAATCAATACCTGAGCAAGTGAGCTAAGATCTTTATTGTAACTGTAAAGTTTAATGTAATAAAGATTGTCTCTTGTGGTGGTGGGTTTTTTACCCGAAAGGGTTTTCCCACGTACATCTAGTGTTGATCTTTGTTATCTTGAATGTTTTTTCTATTTTTTTGGTGTATTCATCTTTGGATTTGAATTGAAAGTTACCTATCTGCATTATCCCCTTTGAATTAACATTAGGGAAGCTGTATTCTGTACCTCTTCTTTCCTTACACATATCAAATGCTAAGGGAAAATGCAGACTATGATCTATGTGAGCTTCTCCTGAGCCAACTGTTAGAAAACTTGCAAAAGATCAAAAAGGACAAGAAAAACTCATTCAAGTATGGTGGGCTAATACTATGTTTATTCTTTTACTATATGAATGAGCTACCTAGATCAAGTGGTTGGGTATGGAAAAATGACAGACCAGTTGCCATACAAATCAGAGATTATACGTATGGGCTTGGTGATGCCAAGGCACAAAGTACAACACTCTGGGGATACTTCAAAAACTTCCAAGGCATGATGCAGGCCAGAGAGAGAATCCCCCAATCTCTAGTTGAAAAATACAAGGATACAGTGTGCTTCATGGTAGACACTGATCAATGCCTAACAGAGGCAATGGAACCCAAAATAGTCTGGATTATGCCAATGGGCTATGAGGTAGATGAGAAAACTTTGGAGCTGCATGTCCAACACCTACCGAGTCAACCTAAGGACCCTGAGGCAAAAAGGTTTGGAACCTTTCAAGAATTGAGTGTGAAAATTCATGTTGAACTAAGGCAACCTGAAATAAAGAGAAAAGTCAAGAAGGAAGTAGAGGAAATTGCCAAGAAATATGGCATATCAAAGGAGGCAGTTGGTGCCAACAGAGAGAAAGTAGAAAGAGCAAAGAAAGAGAGACAAGAAGTAGAAAAAGAAAGTGTTCTAGTGCAAGGCCCCTCTCGGACTAGATCCTCAAAGAGCTCTACACCTGCCACCTCTAAGAACCCAAAAGCCTCAAAACCGGAAGCAAAGACATCTGGAAAAGGAGAGAAGAGAACAAAGACAAAGGCCACAAGGTCATACACAAGCCAGAAGGATGATGAAGAGACAAAGACTAATGAGGAGGTTAAGAAAATGAAGAAGAAAAAAAAAATTCTAGGGAATCCTCTGCCGGTGAAAACAAGGAAGAAGAAATAGAAGAATTTGTTGAAAGGCCTACTCTCTCCATCGATGATATCATCAAGGCAGTCACTATGGATAGAAATCTACAACCAATGATAGAATTTTATGATGAGTATAGTGACACAGACAAAAGGATCTTGGAAGAACCTACAACTAAGTACCTGAACATTTATAATAAAGCATTCATTGAAATCATCTCTCTAATTCCCAAAATTTTAGAGAAGGTACCTGAACTCAGAAAAGAGAATGCCAAGGAAAAGGATTTGGAGATCCAGGAACAGATAGCTATTCAGCTCTATCCTTCCATTACTCCAAAACTAATGAACATGATCTTCAAGGACTACAAGGATGAGTTCAGGAGCAAAGCCAGAATGAACAAACTTATGCTTGGAGAGACAGAGCAGGTAGCAAAAGAGACAGAAGGCATCCTCTGGAATGCCTTTATGAGATTCAATCTCTCGGTTATAGAGGAAATAGATGAAGAACCCTCTACCATGGATGTTGAGGGATAAAGTACTTCAAAAGAAGAATCTTTTGAGAAAAATATAGAAGAGTCCAAAGAGATGGATGAAGAGAAGACTAAGGACTTGGATTCCTCTATTCCGGAAGAGGAAGTCCATGAAGGAGTAAACATCTCTCTTCTGGATCCCCCAACAGACTCTGGAACTGAAGCAGAAGAAAGAATAGAAGAGAAAATTAGCCAAGAAGAAGAGGTGAAGGGAAGAGAAGAAATTCAAACATAGAAAATCCCAGATGACAGTTCTGAGGTGGGAAAAGGAAAGAAGACGTTGTCTCCGGCAAGAGACACTATTGAGGTAGTAAAGAGCTTCTTGAACAAAGAAATGTTAGAGATAGATGAACCAGAATTATTTCAAGGACCACTCAATTTCGACTCCCTCTCTCCAGTCCAGACAATGAAGGTAGCATCTTTTGCTCAAGCTAAAGCAAAAGAAAAGCTTCTGAAGTCTCACATGGAAAACTGTGAGCTAATAGAGATTGCATCCAGTGTGATAGAGAAAATCATGTCATCATTCCAAGAGGATCTTTCAGCCTCTTCATCCAGTAATCTAAAATCTCTTGTTAATTCTGTTAGCACACATTTTGATTCTTTGGAGAAATCAACAGAAGAGAAAGTCCGGAAAGAGTTTTTGGGAAAGAGATTCTCCGAAGTGCAGGGACTCATAGCAAATGATAGGAGAAATCTAAATATTGGGATAAAGAGCCTAGAAAATGCTCTTAAAGATGGTGGAGAATTATACAAAATTTGTTTATCTTGGTCCACAATGACAACAGACATTGCAAAGAAGATGGAAGAACAAGAGGGTAAACTGTCAAGTTTATCTCAAAATTTTGATCCTCTAACCTTATCCATAATGAATCAAGAGTGCCAGGCTATTGCCACTATAAATGAGATAAAGAGGCTTGAGAAGGAGAAGAAGAATAGAATAAGCAAAATGAGTGAACTAAGAGGGATAATTATCCCTAAGTTAGAGGCCATGCATGAGGCCCTAACTGATGCTCAGACCACAGCCCGGACCAGTGATCCGGCAGACTTAAAGAGGGCAGAAGCTTTTGCATTTTTGTTGAGTGGTCACATCTCAATTTTGGATAGTATGAAGCAGAGTTGGGCAATAGAATTTGTCCAGTTGAAAACCACCTTTGCGGATATACTTAAGTATATGTAAGTACAACATGTATATATACTTATGCAGAAATGTATAGACTGATTTTTGCAAATTTTGATGTGCGGATTTCACCCTTTGCCATTGATGTCAAAGGGGGAGTAAGGGGTAGTGAAAAATGTGGTATCCAGCTAAGGGGGAGCTCCGGTAAAAATGTACATAAGACAGAGCATCAGCCAAGGGCGAGTTTGCTACGACACTTAGTCATTTTTCACTAAGTATTGCCATCAATGCCAAAGGGGAAGATTGTTGGCAAGAGACACTGTGTGGCTTCATGATTGTTGTCATTGATGGCAACAAAGTTCATCCCACACATCCACAGCACATAGTATGTCTTTACCGAAAGTCAGATTGAAGAGTATTTTGGTCTGATGAACAAGAACAGAGCATGGAGCAAGGTCTGACAATTAGGTTTGGATCTCTCAAAGGATGTATCTCAGCAAAGTGTGGATTTGGGGAAGTAAAGAGGAGTACCATTACTATTACATTCTAGAGATTAAGCCTTCGGTGATGAAAGAGTGAAAAGATATGAGCATCTAAGTGTTGGGTTCCTGACAGGAAGAGCAGACTAAGGAACAACTGACTGACAGAGCATTAGACCTTAATCCGGATGAGAAATTGATGATGGTCAAGCTATTTAAGGAATCATACATGGTTGGCTGACATGATTGATGACTTCTGTTGTTATATGGAGCCTAATCAGACTCGGAGGTTATATTTACCCCACTTTTATCGGTGCGGTTTCCCCCCAAATTCCTAAGGGGTCAAGGGGCAGCGCCCCCAAGATGGGGTCAAGGGGCAGTGCCCCTTGCGGGGTCCAGAGGCAGCGCCCCTGGCGCGTTCCCTATCGCGATACAGGGCAGGGTCGAGGGGCAGTGCCCCCGTGGGGGCTCGGGGGCAACACCCCCAAAACCTCACATGGTTTTTTATTATTTTATAATGCACCGGAAGTTAATTTTTTCATTGACCGACATAAGAAAACCCTATTTTGTAACCGATAAAAGCTTGATAAAAAGCGGCTAAGGGTTAGGGTTTTGGTATTGTATTGTAGCATTTTGCAGCAGTATTGAGTTGCAGGGATTGCTGATTGTAATCAGTTTGATTTACTGGATAATAATATTGGACTCTCTATTTGGTGGATGTAGCCCAAGTTTGGGTGAACCACGTTAAAACTTGTCTCTCGTTGTTATTATTTCTGTGTATTTCCATTTCTCTGTTTAATCTTTATTTGCATTTAATTGATATCTTCTGCCAGCTAACCCTAACAACTTCTAATCTATGTTTTTGATACACATCACATATTGAGCATGGATCCATCCGACAGATCAATGTTTAGTAAATATCTTGAGTATTCCAGTTGCTGACTAGAAATATGTTGAAATCCTTGGTGTGGATATATATACTAGATGGATTTCAGTATGAAGATGTGTGTGTGTTGATATAGTGTGTGAAGAAAGGTAGAGAGCAGAGTGGAAGTAGGAATACAAGCCCGGTATGTGACAGAACAACAGCACTAAAGCAGAGGAAGAATGAAGTGCAATAGATCAGTATATTGAGCCTAACTAGAACTGAACCTTAGCATATGTGGATGCCTCTTCTTAGTTCAAACACTTGGTTACCTTCCATAAACATTGTAGATAGTGAGTCACTTGTAGGCAGTGTGCCTCTTGTGAGCAGTGTGCTCAGGCAATGAGCCCCAATTGGCAAGTGCCATTTTGTAATTCTTATTCTTTTAATAGAGAATACAATCTTGGGTTAGTTACCCCATGGTTTTTCCCTTAACAGGGTTTTCCACGTAAAAATCCTTGTGTTATGTGTGTTGATTCTATTTCTACTCTCATGATTATGTATGCTCTTATGTTTTGATGCTGCACTAATATTAAAGAAGAAAATAAAGTTAAGATATTTAAGATAATTGATTCACCCCCCCTCTCAGTTATCTACCTTGTTTCCAACAGAGGCATGCTTTTGATCAAGATAATGGTGTAATAGTAACCTTTTTAAGTTAAATTTTCATGAACCTTGAGTTCTTTTACTACGGGTAGTACCTGAGGAAGGAATGCTTAGAGAGTAATCTTTGTTTGTAATTCTCCTTGAGAATGGATATGGTAACCTTGTGAGTTTCCTCAGACATAGTAGATAGCTTGAGGGATTATCATAACATAGTTGTGGTCCTGAGTTTGCGGACATGACTTGCTTGTAGTTGTTTCACCTTTTGGCTAGCGCATCTTTTCATTGCAGTAGCAGTTGGAAGATGGAGTGGCATAATCTCAAAGGATTGTATGCAAGATGGTTGGATATGACCTAGTTGGTGCACCTTTGGAGTTTTGTCTTGTTGTTGGAGACCTCGACCTAGTGTCAGTTTGGAGGACTGATCTTTTGATATTATATTGTGTTACCATGAGATTGCATGTGCATTGTAATGATTCATTCATGTTTGAATGTGTCTATGATGAATTGATTTATGCCTCCTTGATGTACATTAAAGATGTGATTGTTATTCTTATGCTAGAATGAATGTAATTGAGCAGTAGTTGTGCTATGTGTTAGATTATATACATTGAATTGGCAGTTGTGCCTATTGGGTGAATATTTTATCATTAACTCACTAACAGCAAAATGGTTATATTAGCCACAGCTATGATGAGACAAAGTCTCTCCTCTCATCAAGGGGAGGTTCCCTCTAGTTACTTAACTATTATAAACAAATAACTTATGAAACTTATGTACACTAAACACTATATTTCTAGTGGTTCCATTTCATCTCATTCTTTTTTTTCAAAATAGATGCTTCTACTTCAAGATGATAATTTCAATGAAACTGATATTAAAGAACTTATAAACTATCACAAAACCACAAAAACACAAAGTTTTCTATCACCTCACTTACTAATTGCAAAAAAAATTATTTGAAGTTGAATGCAGCCCAAAGTCTTCACTCGTCTCTAAGATGATAAAAGTAGATTGAATATAACAACTTGCAACACAAAGTCTTCAAGCTATCTTACTCTCACAAACATAAACATAATGCTCACAAATGATTTGATAACACAAAGTCTATCACAATAAAATTAAGAATGCTCTTTAATCACTTGAAACAATCTCCACACTTCAATTAATACCAAAGAAGATTATGATAGTAAGACGTAAGAACAATGCTATCATAACACAAATAATCTCAAGACAAAGATTGGAATTGAAGTTGCTTTCTTGTATTGATAAATATTTGATAATTGATTCTCACAAAGAAGCAGAAAGTCTTGATTTGATTTTCAATTCACTAGAGTTTTCTTACAATAGACAAAAGATAAAATTACAAAAGAGACCCTCTTTATTTATAGGGAGGACCTGGAGCAAAAATAGGAAATCTACAACTACTTTGACTTATTCAACAAAAGAGTCTTATTTGACTTAGGATTTCCTTTGTTCCATATGTATTTACATTTTATAAAAATGCATATGGATATGTCTAAAACTAATTACAAATTACATATACAAAACTGAAAATAAACTAAGGCATGAAGAAGAATTTTAGCTGCCACCATCATTCTTCTTCAAAAAATCTCGGTACATGGTCTTCACTGCTGACATCTCATACACATCTGGTCTGGTTGTATTGTCTGAAATAGTATGGGCCCTGACAATTGCATATTTGACTGCCTTTATTTCTTTTTCATGTTTTCCAAGGTTATCTTTCAAATTCTCAAAGGTTGAATGGTAATCATAAAGATTATCCATTGAAGCAACTGAAAACACCTCATCTTCAAAATTCTTTTGAACCATTTTCTCAAAAGCATCAATCATTTCATCCACAGAAAGAAATTTGTGATTTTCACCTGTTAGAGTACATGGTAGATCCTCTAGTCTATGCAAAAGTGAGACATCACTCTCTTCACTGATTTCTCATACTTGTGACAAATCTTCAAGCAAGCTTCTTAACACATTAATGCGATGAGTCAAGGATTCTTTAGTCTTGACATATGATTCTCAATTTGACACGACACCAATCGCAATCAAATTCTTTATCTTCATTTTCTTCATCTCAACCCATTCCTCTAAAGTGTCTTCTTGGTCTTTAAGTACCTGAGATAATGAATCAACAAGATTATCCAACTCAACTCTTGCCTTTTCCATTTTTTCTTTCCTCTCCACTACAGTCTTCAGAAGAACTCTGCCCTGTGTCAACAATTGGTCCAGAATCTCACCAACAAGTCTTCCTCTTGTTTGAACCTTTTCCACCTTTTGAATCAAAGGATCTTCAACAGTGATTGCCATTGGTTCCACAATTTTTGATGACTTGACTATCTTTTGAAGAACGGCAGCGAGTTGCTCAGCCTTAGCTTTATATTATTCTTTTTCTTTCTTTTCCTCATCAAATTTCACAAGCAAGGAGCTTGTTGTTGTTTGAAAATCTAATTTAAGGCCTTCATGAGTCGGCTTACCCAATTCAACTCTAGAAACAATGTAATCATTTACATCAAAAGTGTATGTGGTGGCATCAGGAGGAAATCTTGCAATCTCTGCATATCTAACTCCCTTTTCATCAATTAGTCTAGAAATAGTCGTAGGATTTTTCTTTTGAGATTTTGGCTTAGCAGGTAGCAACTTCCCAATATCAATGTCATCTGGTGAAATAGCCTGCTTCTTTCTTTTTGGTGTGTAAGTAGACAACCATGGAGGTAGTGTTTGAACATTAACATTTGGAGATGAATGAATTATCTGGTTAGCAAGATCCATGCTGGCACCTGTTATAGTAACAATTGGAGTAGCGGTGGTAAAAACTATACCTGTAGTATCAACATATTTCTCTGAGCTATCAAGAAAATGATCCAGAATAGTTTTCTCTCTAGTATCAAAACAAGGAGAAGATAAACTAGGTATTGAGCCAGAGGAATCAAAAATAGTTCCAAAACTAGTCTTTACAGAAGGGGGGGTAGAATCAGAAGATACAATAATAGGAGAAGTGAGAACATTAGAAACCACTAGAATATTATCAGAAGCATAAATGTGAGGCAAAGCTATAGAAACTTGTGGTTCTTGGGAAATATATTTTTGGGGAGATTTTTGCAAACCACCAAGTTGTTCATGTTCTACATCTCTTTCTATTTCTTGTTCCTTATCACTTTTATCAGTTGGTTCCTCACTCATATCTATATGCTCAGTATTAGGTTCTTCAATATCCTGTTGTTCTATTTCAACATTTTCAGCTTCCATATTATCAACATTCATTTCTTCATTACCTAGATCTTCCACATTAGAACTCTTTGCAACTTCCTTTACTTTACCTCCTTTAGAAATAAACTTGATCCTTGATTTTGACACCTTGGAAGAAGGAGTGTCACTTTTGTTCTTAGTCATGTTTTCCACTTCTTTCTCGTTTGTTCCTGAATCTCCATCTCTAACCCAGTAAGGAACTCTTTCAAACTAATACCCTTGCTCTGCAACCATATATTGGTGTTAGCTAGTATAGGTTGGAATCATTTCCTAAGGGAAGTCTCTCCTTTCATTGACGACTTGATTTCTGGCAAGGCTGAAGCTTCAATGTTTTTAATGTTATACTTAGGGTCTAAAATACCACCCTCATCCTCAATGCCTTCTGGAACATCAGCTAACCCCAGTTCTTCTATCTGACTCAGATGCAACCTGTAGTAATCCAATTTTCTTATCTCATTTTGGGTCCTCAAGTCGGCCCAAATATCCTCTATCATGGGAACATGAAACACTAATCTCCTTTTAATCTTGTCCTATACTTTTTAGAAATCAAAATAATTTCTCTTCTTGAATTGTTTTATTGTAACCAGTTGCATCTCTGCTTCAACTGCCTTAGCCTTAGTAGTAGATTGAACTAAATATCTTCCAATCTCCACAGGAAACTTAATCCCTAACTTTTTCAATTCCATTTGTTTATTATGTACAACAATTAGTTGTCTGCATAATTCCATTAGAATCACCTTATCACTTGGATATCTAGTCATCATATATGGGTAACCTAGATAGTATCCAACTCTCAAATAAGTAAAAGTAGGAAATTGAAGAAACAAACAACCAAAGGAATTAACAACTTCCCATGCTTCATCAGATACTCTTTTATGTTCTAGCTCATTATTCCATAAGCACATAAAATATGAAAAGAAGGCATCATGCACCCTCTAGAAATGGTGAATAGACCCTTTTAGAGTTAGTTGTAGATAATACTAAAAAATTGGCACAAGCCTTTGATCCCCATCCTGAGTAAGACCTAAAAGTATCCTCATGGATGCAGCAGCGTATACCAAATAAGAGGTCATATAGAACTTGAAAGTAGTATTGACCTTAAGCAACTGATCATGTAAAGCATTGTTGATTTGCCTCCCTAGAATATCTTATGTTTCCCTTTGAGAATAACCTTGATATATGTGTACATCCATTCATGGAATTTAGAGGAAGAAGAAAGACCTCTGATTCTACTCAACAAAGTGATCAGATCACTAACTTCTTCTACAAAATCACTCCTCAAAAGTTCCTTGGGCCATCTTGATAGATTGCTCCTAGGAGTTTGCAACCATTTTCTATTAATGTGCCTCTTTGCAGATTCAACATCAGCATCAAAATCCTTCTGACCTTTAGCAAAGTCAATTTCCACAACATTCTCTATGGGTGGACACATGAAAATCTTATCAAAGAACTTGGCATCTAGTCTCATGATAGCATGCCCCTAAGAATCAGCTATAGTTCTGGTATCCTTATCATAGTGACTTGCCACTTGGAGGACAAACTCTGGATTATGAGCAGCAACAGGAAAAGATGCAACTAGGTGTATATTGCTATCAATGATCTTCTGCATATAGCGGGGAGGATTAGCTTGTTTAGTCCTCTCCACAAATTTTGTCATATCCACATGTCCTATCTCTGTATCCCTAATCTCATCAACATTGGACTGTACTGAAGTGATAGGGAAAACCCCTTGGTATTTGTACTTCATGATCTTAGCTTTGGATGGAGACAGCTCTAACATCAGCTTTGGAGAGAACACTGGAAATGGTGTCGATCACAGCTGCATGATAAAATTGCAAAAGTTCATGATCTCGCAGTTAGGGGAAAAATTAGCAAATTAGGGACACTGCGAATTAATGATCATGTCCATAGGAATATGCTTGAAATGGATTGAGAGCGCGCAAGTCGAGAAATTTGGCGAAAGCGGGTCAAAGGTATCATTTTGTAAAAAATTTCAGAGTTGGGAAAATTTGCAAGTTATGCATGGGCGGTCAAAATGACCGCCCTTGCAAGTTGACAGTTTAGATTTTTGATGTAAGGGCAGTCAAAATGATTGCTCCTACAGGTAGGTAGGTCAAGCAAATTTTTGCATGTATGAGCGGTGGTTTCAACCGCTTTCGCATGTTGATAGAGCTTAATGAATTTTTCCATGTATGGGCGGTCAAAATGACCGCCCTTACATGTGAATAGATATGCAAGGTTTTAAGTGGATGAGTGGTCATTTTTACCACTTGTGCATATGAGGGAACAATCTTTATATTGAAGTTTGTATAGAGGCGGCAAAAATCACCACCCTTATACTTAGGGTAAAACACAAAAGGAAACAAAGGCATGGGTGATGAAAATCACCATCCTTAAATGCCAAGGGAAACTTCTAAGTCATTCAATATAGGTGGTAAAAACCCTCGACCCTGCTAATGAATCATTTTTATAACAAAACATGAAACTAGGGTTTATAGACAAGCGGCAATTTTTGCCACGTTCAAACTTTGAACAAAAATGAAACTGAAAACCTAAGACACACAAACCCTAGAATTTAAAATGATAACACCATTTCAAAAGGAAAATGAAGAATTTGAAAATGATTTTGAGAGAAATAAAATAGCACATAAACTAAAGAACTAACAACATTTAAAACGAAAAAAATGATCTCTTAAAGGAAATCACGACAGGAAAAAATAAGAAAAACT
The DNA here is from genome assembly GCA_027924645.1 of Cunninghamia lanceolata. NCBI lineage: Eukaryota > Viridiplantae > Streptophyta > Pinopsida > Cupressales > Cupressaceae > Cunninghamia > Cunninghamia lanceolata. Next base: position 5,413,731 of record BSBN01000439.1, read on the forward strand.
CACCTGGTAAAATCACAACTTGATTTTGGTGAAGATTTGGAGTAAGAAATCACGCACAATAATGCCAGAGGTCACGAGGGTTTTGATTTGCACCAAGGGGGTTCACAGACGAAGAATATGTACAAATAATCAATTAAAAATGATTTAAAAGGTTTAAAAAGAGACGTATTAAAACATCACACGAGCGCCATTAATGCACTCAACTTAACTTAGAGATGTTCAAGTGGAGAAAATCATCACCTTTACATCAAAAAGTCAAAAACCAAAATAAATTGCATGAGCGGTAGAATTGGTCGCTCGTGCACTTTAAAGTTTAAGTTACAAAACAAGACATGCATGCACGGTGATTTTGACCGCTCCTGCATGAAAGATGATTAAGCACATGTCCAGGAGGTCATTTTCTCCACCCGTGCATATGGACAAACAAGTTACATGTAAGGGTGGGCTTTTTGGCCACCCTTGCATGTAAACTATGAAAAATTCCTAACACCCTAAAAAGGTCAAAATTGATATTTTGACGAGCTTGTAACCTAGTCAATTTCACGAACTTTAAGGAACTGACCTAGGGGAATGTTACAAGCTATTCTTAGGTGTCGGATGACTTCACATGAGGTCAAGAAGACTTCCCTTGAAATGTAAACTTAGAGTGTAGGCTACGAAACAGACAAGTTTCATAGGGGTCGTCCTACAAAATGAGCACAGCTAATTTTGAGGACAACAGTACCATGTGAATTGATTGATTGATTATATACTTGGATTTATTTGATAGACGCAATATTAAAATTGAAATAAAAATGTTGTTTTGTGTAGGATTGAGTAGGACCAATAGTTTTGTTATAATGATATATTTCTAATTATTTAGTATGTGTGTGATAAGACATTAGGACGATGTCTCTTCCTAGTGGGGAAGGATGTCACATCTCGTTTTTGGACTTTATTTTATTGGACACTTTTACTATGAGTGATTCCATGTGTGTGAAAGTAACTATCATGAAAGTAATAAATGCATAATTTTGAAAGTCAATTTAATAATTGAATATTATTGGTACAATTATGGATGTACATTTTATTTTGCTTCAGCTATGATTTTTGGGGAACTAACCTATTAATGAAAATCTAAGTATGATTAAGTGCAGAGAAATGTCGAAGATGAGAACATGGTTGACGTAGAGATGTTCTAGCTGCCTGGAAAGAACTATTTGGGATGGATAACCTTGATGCACTCACACACTCACATAGTCTCATGTCATATTGCATTTTCTAAATGATCTTCTTATGCATTATTAATTAGTCGATAAATGTGATTGATGATTTGGGAGTAGATAAACATGTGTTTGAGTTGCTACAGTAAGTCCATTTCGAATGCATGATTTAGTCATAAATATTAATAGTCTCTCGTTACATATTCAAAATAGTGTATTTTATATTATTTTAATAATAGATAATAATAAGTGTTTTCCTATTTATACAGATATTATTGTTTGAAAAATGATATCTATTTTAGACTTAAAGCAATTATGTTTAATTACAATAGATATTATTATTATTATTAGTATTATTATAATTATTATTATTATTATTATTATAATTATTATTATTGTGAATACTTCTTGTTAATTTAAGTGATTGTGTTTAATTAAAATAGATAAATTATATTAATAATATTGTTATTATATTTAGAATATAAATAAAAGAATTAAAAGAAGTTACTGTCATGCAAGTGACAGAAATTTAAATTAGATTATTATATTCTATTCTTTGAAAAGGAAATGTGAGTTTTGAAAAGCAACGATGTATGCAAAACAGAAGTAAACATTAGTTTTCAAAAGGCAGCTTAAAAACCTAAAAATAATGGGATGCCAAGTTTAGGAAGAGATTTTTAATAAAAGCAGAGAGCAGCAAAAAAGATTATCATCTCAGAGTATCGACAGTTTTTTGGCAGCAAGAAGAAAAGGACATTCATTCTTTTCTAGAGCAGCGATAGATAGAGAGAAGGATTAGCGACAGCAACAAGAATTTGACCCTTGGGCAACCGTATAACATCGGGTATTTTTCTTGTTTTTATTGCAATAATTTAAGGTTGTACATGACTGGTAAACCATAGTTATTTGGTCATAAATTCCTCTTCCTCTATTTTGTATTTTGATCTGGGTCAACCCTCTCTCATTTTGCGTTGACATGTTCCTGGCACTGAATCATTTTATCTCTATTATTGCTATTATCCCTCTGCTTCCACCTTGTGATCGACCTACTATTTTCTAGCTTGTAAAACAAATTATTGAACTTATATTTTATTCCTTGATCGCTGAAATATTATGCAAGCCTACATTTTAAACCTATGTGGGTGCTAGGAAGTTGAGTGGCCTATTGTTCATTGTTTTCCTTTTGTGATCTAAAACTCCCTGCCGCTAGTATCCTTAAAAACCATGGTTTTGGATATTGGTCTAGCCTGCCAAATGTGCCTGAAGTTGGGCAGCCGTGCTTTGTTCATCTTGCCACCTGTTCTTGTTTTGTCATCTGTCGATTGATTTTGTTCTTGACTCTACCATTCGTTGTTTTCTTGATTTTATGCAAGTGGATCGGCCCTTTTCTTGGCCTTGATGCAATAGTTGAATCCATAGATAAGAAGTTATCCTGGATGCTATAATCTAATCTCTAGTAGTCTTAAATTTGTAAAGATGTTTCCTTTCTCTGTAATAAGATGGTATTGGCCTTGCAGACTTGTTTTACTTCCCCCGTAGTTGTTGTTACTGTCATAGTCTCTTATTTTACTTATGCAGTTAAGGATTCTTGCCGCTGTCATTTAATTCTATTTAATCTTCTTAAAAGGGTTCCTATAATCTGAACTATAAAGCTCTTGTAGTCTGAAGTATACGATTCATGTCTCAACAAGTTTAGACCTTCCTATCTTGGATTTATGTTCCTATGGTAGCTATATTTTTTTATCTATTTTAATGTTGTTTCATACCTATACATTTATTGTCGCTAGTTCGATAGTAACCTATTTGTGAGTTTTTGCAGCTTAGTTATTGTCGCTAGTTCGATAGTAACCTATTTGTGAGTTTTTGCAGCTTAGTTACTGTCACTAGTTTGACAATAACTTATTGTGAGTTCTGTTGCGTTTATTTTAACTTCCTTTCACAGCTAGTGAATTCTTCCTGTAGCAAACATCAAGGTCTTTGAATGAATTAGATCATAGGTTAAATTACCTTTTCCTTTTATGTTTGTTGTGAATGGAGTAAGTTCTGATGTGGACATACCATTGTCTTATTTACAAGCTTTCTTGAAGTGAAATGATATACTTGGTTGGCAAAAGAAAACTTATCATATTATGAATATTTGAATGAAATATGGACTATGAAATAAAATCAATTTAATAAAGCCTATATAGATGTCTCTTTGATGAATTACTTGCTTGAAAGTGCACTCTCGTTGGTTGAGGAAAGAAAAAAATTAATGAACCTTATTTAGGCAAAAGTATGTGTTGTTGATTTAGTTATGAAAACATAGATCAAGCTTAAACCTTGGAAATCAATGAGCATATTTACCATATGTATATCTATGTAAATGCCATCTTAAATATTACTAGCAACTATTCTATATAAATTGAATTCTTCTCTTATCTATGTTGCATGAATCATGAAATAGATAGCAAAACTGAGAAAAGATAGTAATAATAATATTTGAAATAAGTATGCATGGAAACTCATTGTTAAAAGTGGAGTAGGCATACATCATTATTGATTTTATTTCTTGAATTGCATTTTCGTTGATTGTGCAAGGGGAAGGGATTAGAATGGTTTAGGCAAATATATGGGATGTTTATCTCTTATGTATGTTTGGGGTGGCTTTTGGGCTAGGATGCCGAATGTGGATTATCAGAAATGGCTTTTCCTCTTTTCAGGAATTGAACTTGTAACTATTTTTCTAAGGCTTAGATCTAAGCGAGGAGTCATTGAAAAAGATGAATATTTTGTCTAGAAAAAGTTTATTTATATATATCTCTGCCACATCCTGTTGTGAGACAAGCTGCATTTCATTATTTAGAATTGCACATTAGACATCAAGTTGCATCAGGTGTTCCCTCCTGCCAGTTGTTTCCAGGTTGCTAGACATTTCACACAGGGCTGGGTTTCCTTCGTGTCATGAAGGGATCCAAGGAAGCGTAATTGTATCATTGTCAGGTGGAAAAGTGCCTGAGCCATGTTCCCATCTCTCAGCTCGCAGGAGGACCATGTGGGTTCATGGTGACTGGAGAGTTTGTTTGATTTATTATTTCTTATATTGTACATGATTATTGTACCTTATTGGATGAATTACGACAAGAAAACCAATTGGACTTTGTATATTCTTTTATAGTGCTAACACTTGGTTTAAGCACGTGATTTTATAAGATTTAAAGACTTTTATTGATTCATATTTATGATATTTATCTTTTACTTGAGATGTTGTAATTAAGTGGATTATTTACTTCATGTAACTTTTGTGATGGAATGCATACTTTACATTTGGTATCAGAGCACAATTCCAACATTGGGAGCTCTGGGGTGTGTGTTGCTCAGTTTGATCAAGCATGTCTGGGTCCTTGTGTGTTGGCCTATTATGAATAGCATGTGCCTTCTTTTTATGGGGTTAGATAGACCTTCGTGATTGTTGAGAAGTTGCTTATGTGTGTTTTTCTTCTTGATGTCCTGAAGGCTTGTCATGAGCCTTTGCAGTGTGTGTGAGTGTACTTGAGTGACCTTTGTAGGGTCATGTTCATGCTTGTGTGACCACTTTTGAGAGGGGAGTAATCAGAACCTTGTGTGAAATAAAATACTATGTTATTGAGTATGACTGAACTTGGTTCACTCTTTTAAGAGTTATGCATTAGTATGTGAAAGAGGATGTTCGATCATATGCTTGTCCTATTTTAATAATTTCCTTTTGGTAAATGCTCGCTTGAAATGCATATTGCATTGTCTTATTGAGAGCATGATCCTGAGTATAGATTCATTATGAGGTTGTAAGAAAGATAGTATTGCATTGCATTGCTAGATAGATCATTTAGGGTAAGGACTTATGTTCTTAGATTGCATTCTTCCCTAGGATTCATGTGGGAATCTGTGTGTATTTATTGCATATTCCTAGTGATTTTGAGGTGTTAGAATCTTGAGTGAAATAGCAAACCTTGCATCTTGTGACTTTGAGTTGTGACTCCCTCATTGTTTAGTGTCATGTTGTGAAGAAATTTAGCCTCATGAGAATGTTGCATTAATGTATTATCCATGCTTGGTGAACCATTGTATGGTGAGAAGTATTAACCGCTGCTTGTTGGTGAGATTGATGTATATAGATAACTTGGTTGGTGAACCTAATTTTGTCCTAGCTTAAATCATGGTTGTTGGATGTTGCTAGTGTATAATTTTGTGTCTTTGCATGACGATTATGATTCCCTTGAATGAGATGCAATCTTTGTTGCTAGGCATCTTGAGTGATGTTTTGTGTGGTTAGTAGAATTGAATTTATGATATGTAAATGCTTAGAGTCTTAGAAGACTTGTTTGTTTGCGTGATTGAGTGTGTTCTCTTACTTGCCTCAATTTTGGATCTAGGCGTAGTGTAGCATCATACTCCCTCTCTAGTGACTAGAATTAGTCACATAGTTCATGTAATGTGGAACTTTTGAATTTTGTTATTTTATTCATTTGACTTTGGTAATTCTCTAAATGTTGTAAGGACCAACATTGAATCTTTATTCTTATTTATGAAAAAGTTTAGCCATCAAAATTTGATATTTACTTATCTTGTGACCTTGATGGTCATGTTGGATTTACTATTGAAATTGTGTGCATGTTTATGCCTTATTGTTGGAATTGATTTTCTTTTCTTTGGAATTTATTTATTTATTTATTATTGGTGGCTATTCTTGAATGTTTTAATCTATTGGTCATGTATCATGTTATGTTTTCTATCATGTCCATGATGGGCCTCTGATAGGTTGTGTAAGGGAGTAGGATGCATAGAATATATTGTTTCATAGGGTGTGTGTTACTAAATCTTTGGTAATTTGAATTCATTAATTGTGTTAGATGCAATAAACATTGTTTGAAGTGTTGAGGAAGTTCTGAAATGGACTTGTGTGTTACTATGGATCACTTGATATGAGTTGAATTTTGTGTGAAGTTAAATGTTGTTTATGTGAACAAGATATGTAGAGAGCTCGTTTGATTGAATCTTGCTTTTGGAGAGTGTTGTGTTGGTGTGTCCTTTGTTGAGAGTTTCATAACTATGCTTCTGTTTGACATAGCGTAGGGTGAGATAGAACCTTAGTTAGTGCTTGAGCACGTAATGTATATACTATGGTTTTTTGTTGTCTTCTTACTTCTGTTGAGTTTCCAACCTTGGGAATTTGGTTGTTTCATAATTTTCCCTTGGTAATTGGACGTTTTCTAGCTTGATGCTAGAAGGGATGCAAATTCTTGTGTGATAAGGTTGTTGTCTTTTGTAATCCATTTTATGGATACTTGGTGTTAGGCCACAAGGAAGCTTTGTGTTGCCTAGTCGATTATGAACTCATGATTGTGTTGTATTGTTGACCTTTAGGTCTAGCTTAGTTGAGAGTTGAAGTGGTGTTGTGAGTAGTCTTGCACCTTGTTTTGGAGTTGTAGCAGCTGTAGATGTGCTCCTAGCAGTATCAAGTTACTAAGCCTTGCTTGATGGAAGTGCTTATGTTGTTGGAGGGTGTGGTTGGATTCTTTCCTCTAAAAACCTATTTGGTTGATCTTAGATTGGTAGTATAGATCTAGAATTTCAAAGAAACCCTCTCTTTTAGAGTAAGAGTGAGGAAGTACCTCATGTGGGGAAACCATGTCTAGAGTTGAGGCATGCTTTTGATTAAGATAATGGTGTAGTAGTAACCTTTTTAAGTTAAATTTTCATGAACCTTGAGTTCTTTTGCTACGGGTAGTACCTGAGGAAGGAATGCTTAGAGAGTAATCTTTGCTTGTAATTCTCCTTGAGAATGGGTATGGTAACATTGTGAGTTTCCCTAGACTTAGTAGATAGCTTGAGGGATTATCATAACATAGTTGTGGTCCTGAGTTTGCGGACTTGACTTGCTTGTAGTTGTTTCGCCTTTTGGCTAGCGTATCTTTTCATTGCAATAGCAGTTGGAAGATGGAGTGGTGTAATCTCAAAGGGTTTTATGCAAGATGGTTGGATATGACCTAGTTGGTGCACCTTTAGAGTTTTGTCTTGTTGTTGGAGACCTTGACCTAGTGTCAGTTTGGAGGACTGATCTTTTGTTATTATATTGTGTTACCATGAGATTGCATGTGCATTGTAATGATTGATTCATGTTTGAATGTGTCTATGATGAATTAATTTATGCCTCCTTGGTGTAAATTAAAGATGTGATTGTTAATCTTATGCTAGAATGAATGTAATTGAGTGGTAGTTGTGTCATGTGTTGGATTATATATATTAAATTGGTAGTTGTGCCATGTGAATTGATTGATTGATTATATACTTGGATTCATTTGATAGATGCAATGTTAAAAGCAAAATAAAGATGTTGTTCTGTGTAGGATTGAGGAGGACCAATAGTTTTGTTATAATGATATATTTCTAATTATTTAGTATGTGTGTGATAAGACATCGAGACGATGTCTCTTTCTAGTGGGAAAGGATGTCACATCTCATTTTTGGACTTTATTTTATTGGACACTTTTACTATGACTAATTTACTATGAGTGATTCCACGTGTGTGAAAGTAACTAACGTGGAAGTTATAAATGTATAATTTTGAAAGTCAATTTAATAATTGAATATTATTAGTACAATTATGGATGTACATTTTGTTTTTCTTTGGCTATGATTTTTGGGGAACTAACCTATTAATGAAAATCTAAGTGCGACTGAGTGCAGAGAAATGTCAAAGACGAGAACATGGTTGAGGTAGAGATGTTCTAGCTACTTGGAAAGAACTATTTGGGATGGATAACCTTGATGCACTCACACACTCACATAGTCTCATGTCATATTGCTTTTTTTGAATGATCTTTTTATGCATTATTAATTAGTCGATAAATGTGATTAATGATTTGGGAGTAGATAAACATGTGTTTAAGTTGCTACAGTAAGTCCATTTTGAATGCATGATTTAGTCATAAATATTAATGTTCTCTCGTTATCTATTTAAAATAGTGTATTTTATATTATTTTAATAATAAATGTTTTCCTATTTATACAGATATTATTGTTTGAAAAACAATATCTATTTTAGACTTAAAACAATTATGTTTAATTACAATATATATATATTATTGCGAATACTTCTTTTTGGTTTAATTAATTGTGTTTAATTAAAAAATAGATAAATTATATTAATAATATTGTTATTATATTTAGAATCTAAATAAAAGAATTAAAAGAAGTTACAGTCATGCAAGTGATAAAAATACTATCATGCAAGTGACATAAATTTAAATTAGATTATTATATTCTATTCTTTGAAAAAGAAATGTGAGTTTTGAAAAGCAACGATGCATGCAAAACAAAAGTAAACATCAGTTTTCAAAAAGCAACCCAAAAACCTAAAAATAATGGGACACCAAGTTTAGGAAGAGATTTTTAATAAAAGAAGAGGGCAGCAAAAAAAATTATCATCTCAGAGTATCGACAGTTTTTAGCAGTAGGAAGAAGAGGACATTCATTCTTTTCTAGAGCAACGACAGACAGAGAGAAGGATTAGCGACAACAGAAAGAATTTGACCCTTTGGCAAGCGTATAACACCAAGTATTTTCCTTATTTTTATTGAAATAATTTAAGGTTGTAAATGACTGTTGAACCATAGTTATTTGGCTATAAATTCTTCTTGCTCTGGTTTGCGTTTTGATCTGGGTCGACCCTCTCTCATTTTTGTTGACATGTTCCTAGCGCTAGCTCATTTTATCTCTATTATTGTTGTTATCCCTTTGCTTCCACCTTGTGATCGACCTACTATTTTCTAGCTTGCAAAACAGATTATTAAACTTATATTTATTCCTTGATCACTGAAATATTACTTAGGCCTGCGTTTTAAAACTATGTGGGTGCTAAGAAGTTGAGCAGCCTGATGTTCTTTGTTTTCCTTTTGTGATCTAAAACTCCCTACTGCCAATCTCCTTAGAAACCACGGCATTGGATATTTGTTCAGCCTGCCAAATGTGCCTAAAGTTGGGCGGCCATGCTTTGTTGATCTTGTTGCCTGTTCTTGTTTTGTCATCTACCAACTGATTTTGTTCTTGACTCTACCATTCATTATTTTCTTGATTTTATGCAAGTGGATCGGCCCTTTTATTGGCCTTGATGCAACCGTTGAATCCATAGATAACAAGTTATCCTAGACATTGTAATCTAATCTCTGGTAGTCTTAAATTCGTAAAGTTGTTTCCTTTCTTTGTAATAAGATGGTATTGGCCTTGCAAACCTGTTTTACTTCCCCTATAGTTGTTACTATCGCAGTCTCTTATTTTACTTCTACAATTAAGGATTCTTGCTGTCATCATTTAATTCTGTTTAATCTTCTTAAAATGGTTCCTATAATCTGAACTATAAAGCTCTTGTAGTCTGAAGTATAAGGTTCCTTTCTCAGCAAGTTTAGACCTTCCTATCTCTAATGTATATTCTTGTGGTAGCTATTTTTTTTAATCTATTTTAATGTTGTTTCAGACCTATACAGTTAATGTCGCTAGTTTGATAGTAACCTGTTTGTGAGTTTCTGCAGCTTAGTTACTGTCGCTAGTTCGACAATAACTTGTTGTGAGTTCTATTACTTTTATTTTAACTTCCCGTCATAGCTAGTGAATTCTTCCTGTAGCAGACAGCAAGGTCTTTGAATGAATTAGATCATAGGTTAAATTACCTTTTCCTTTTATGTTTGTGTGAATGGAGTAAGTTCTGATGTGGACATACCATTGTCTTATTTACAAGCTTTCTTGAAGTGAAATGATAGACTTGGTTGGAAATAGAAAACTTATCATATTATGAATATTTGAATGAAATATGGACTATGAAATAAAATCAATTTAATAAAGCCTATATAGATGTCTCTTTGATGAATTACTTGCTTGAAAGTGCACTCTTGTTGGTTGACCAAAGAAAAGAATTAGTGAACTGTATTTAGGCAAAACTATGTGTTGTTGATTTAGTTATGAAAACATAGATCAAGCTTAAACCTTTGAAATCAGTGAGCATATTTACCATGCGTATATCTATGTAAATGCCATCTTAAATATTACTGGCAACTATTCTATCTAAATTGAATTTTTCTCTTATCTATACTGCATGAATCACGAAATAGACAGTAAAACTGAGAAAAGATAGTAATAATAATATTTGAAATAAGTATGCATGGAAACTCATTGTTAAAAGTGAAGTAGGCATACATCATTATTGATTTTATTGCTTCAATTGTATTTCTGTTGATTGTGCAAGGGGAAGGGATTAGAATGGTTTAGGCAAATATGGGATGTTTATCTCCTATGTATGTTTGGGGTGGCTTTTGGGCTTGGATGTCAAATGTGGATTATCAGAGATGGTTTTTCCTCTTTTCAGGAATTGAACCTATAACTATTTTTCTAAGGCTTAGATCTAAGTGAGGAGTCATTGAAAAAGATAAATATTTTGTTTAGCAAAACTTTATTTATATATATCTCTACCACATCCTGTTGTGAGACAATTTGCATTTCATTATTTAAAATTGCACATTAGACATTAGGTTGCATTAGGTGTTCTCTCCTGCTAGTTATTTCCAAGCTACTAAACATTTCCTATAGGGCTAGGTTTCCTTCATGTCATGAAGGGATCTCGGGAAGCATAATTGCATCATGGTTGGGTGGAAAAGCACCTGAGCCATGTTTTCGTCTCTCAGCTCGCAGGAGGACCATGAGGGTTCGTGGCAACTTATTTCTTATATTGTACATGATTATTGTACCTTATTGGATGAATTATGGCAAGAAATCCAATTGGACTTTGTATATTCTTTTATAGTGCTAACACCTGGTTTAAGCACGTGATTTTGTAAGATTTAAATACTTTTATTGATTCATATTTATGATATTTATCTTTTACTTGAGATTTTGTAATTAAGTGGATTATTTACTTCATGTAGCTTTTGTGATGGAATGCATACTTTACAAAAGGATACCTATTTATTCTTATGAGTTTTATGTGTGTGGACTACAACATGAAAATCAGTAGTCACAAGCACATTACACTTTATAGATTAAGCAATACGAGTATAGAAGTTAGAAGGTTGAGGGTCAATGTCTTAAATAGTGATTATAGGACAAAAAGGTTGAGGTAAATTACGTATACCATGTACAATGATTTTTTTATTTTTGAAGCTCTCTTGTGGAGCTTGAAATGAATATTGTGTTGATTAGATTTTGAGAAAGAGACGGTATAGAGATAGAAGAGTTTGATTTAGTAAGTGAAGAATGAGGAGGGACATGGATGAAGTCATCTAATGCCTCATCTAGAATGTCGAGGTCCTTAGAAAAAGTATTATTGAAAGCATAAAGGTTTGGAGAAAGAAATTTGACATGGTCAAGTTTGCAATGAAGTTCAAGTTCATCAAAATGTAATCTAGAAAAATCAATTTAACCAAGAATGTTCTTTGTTTTCTAAGTTAAGGATTTTCAAACCACTACACTAGGATAAAGCTAGATCTATGGAAGAAAATATCTTGTTTCTTTTATATCATAAAAAGAATAAAATGAAACTAGAATATCCTAACATGTTTTAAACTTGAAAAATGATATGTTTCACTAGGCTAAAACATAGAAATGAATGAGAAATTATTGATTTATAGGAAACTAAAATAAAAAATCAACAAACTAGATTCAGAATCATAAATGGAAGAAAGAGAGAAATGTGTGACCAAAAGATAAAGCTCACTATCTAGGATGTATGCATGACGTGTTGTATTCCACTTCATGCATTGTCATCCTAATTTCTAGTAGAATGCAATCTTCAATCCTGAAATGGTTGATTATGCACACTAGAAAATAAACACAACCAAACAATGAACCCAAGATATACCAGAATGTATAAAAATGTTAAAAAGTAATTTAATCTATATATTTTAGAATGAGAAATAGAAATGGAAAAGACAAAAAGAGAGATGCAAACTATCATGTGATTTGATTCTCAAAAAAACTTATAGCTAAGGACAAGAAAAAGGGTTATGACTAGTTAGGAGCTTGTCACGAATGGTTAAGCCCCTACTTTGGTCTTTCAACCTCCATAGACAATCAAATATAAAAGAGAGATATTTGTGTGTACTCTTAGCCAATGTACATATAGGAACTGAAAACAACGACAAGAATGCTATGAATATTACTTCTAGGTCTACAGGGAGAAATAAACTAGTGTATATTGGATTCAATTAGAAGAAGTGATAGTCACCAAGAAATATGTCAAGAGAAGTATAGAAATAAAAGTGATAAAAAGATTTGATGCAATATCATTCAAAAAAAGATAAGAACAATATTACCGACATGATGTAGAAGAGGAAGAATGAGCTTTTTGGAGTCAATTATAGTACAATAGTAAAAATCCTTAAACAAGCTTCAACAATGATGATATATTCAATAGCATAGAATTAAGAGAGTCAAGAGAGAGTTGCATGTGTTGGAGAGTTGTGTTTTTCTCAATCAAATCCAAAAGCATAGGTTTTCAAAAAGGGTTTCTTGAAATTCGAAGGGTCAAATTCAAATGTTAGAGACATTTTCAGGTAGATGAGCATTATAGTAGTCAATAACATGTAGTTAGGTGGGAAACCATTATTTCATTTTTTGAAAACTTATGGTGCATTAGTGTGTTGCACAAACATCTGTGCATTGTGATGGCATCCTAAAGTAATTTTCTCAAATTCAACATGTGGTCTCAAATCAACAAGGAGAATTAGATTGTGATGAATAAATTTGGCAATCTAGTGAGGGGAAATAGCCCAGGCTAAGAATATAAAACATGCTAGGGAAATGAACACAAAAGCAAGTCCAAAACACAATGTGAAATTGCCAAGGTACGCAATTTCCTATATTATACCTACAATATATAAAAAAAAAATTGTAAATAATAATGCTTACCATCCATACATATTTATATATCTTGATATGTTAAATTTAGTAAGAATTGTCTAACTCGTTTTATAGAGTGTTGTGGAGATAATAGGTTCTATACATTCATTATACATAACATCATGTTTGTGAGCATATGAAAATTAACAACGTTATAAACCATGTGTCATAAAGTAAATAGAATGAATGTATTGCTTTAATTTCAAAGCTAACACTAAATTTTTTGTGTAATATTTATTCCGCAGTTAGTTGCAAGATAACTTGCAAGATAAATATAAATGTTCAATTATTGAATTATTAGTGTTGAATAATAGAGTATAAATTATAATGTTATCTCCCTTTCTAGATTGCTTGTTCATGATTAAGAGACAAGTGTTTTGAGAATTCTTACTATCCCACCTTCAGTTATTATATAACTCTCTCCCCTTTATCTCTTCGGGAATTGGATTTGATAGTGTAGATATATTTACAAGCTAATGGTTAATCTAAATTATAACTAAAAAAATAGCTCAATAAGTGTTAGTTGTTAATGGTAATATAATAGGTTATCAATAGTCAAATTATTCTTTGTTTAGTTAAAATTGCTTTTAGACATGTTTAGGCCTTGGAGATTTCATCTTGGGAGGCATGTCCCTATCGCTCATCATATCAAACCGAAGGAGTGGACACCTTGTAAAGGTCACTCACCTTAGGCATCATACAAGTTGATGCCATGCAACTCTTAGCAAACCTACATGTGTGGGTTTTCCTGCATGGAGATGTTTGCCACATGTTCGTTCATTTAATTTTATTGACCTCCTTCCCCCTCCTTGTGTGCTACTAACACATTTTTTTCATGTGTTTAATATCACATATCATTACACATGATGATGACATGTGTGTTGCACACTATCATTGTGTTATGCCTTTGTAATTAAAAAATTAGTCACAATTTGTGTGTTTTGTCCATGTTAGATTGTGGACCGTACATCTATGATGATAATGCAATGACTAGATTGATAGATGATAGATGATTAAAATGACCTAGGACTTTTCCCTTTTATACAATACCTTACCATTCAAATTTAAATATTTTGTACTTAAGTTGGAAAGTAATGGCTAATTGAAGTTGAGTTAGCTTGGGCCCATAATTAACCTTAGTTTCAAAAATTAGGGCCAAGATTGTATTCATGGTCATGAACAACATTCAAGGTCATCTATGTAGTTGTGACCCAAGGCTAAGAACAACAAAATTAAAGGTTAGGTCTAGACCAATTGTTAATGAGAACTCAATTTTCAAATGAGTTTCACATTGAATTCCAACGAGCTTGCATAAAATACACCATTTAAGTACTAGACTATTACACTAGGAACAAAGGCTCAAAAAGAATTTAAAACAAGTAGGGAAAATACTAGTGATTCACTTTTCACTAGCACATCCCACTTAACCAAAAACTATGCTTTCAAAAAACTACACTTCTACAATTTTTTTTCTTAAAAATAACCCCCTTTTAATTTTATTTTTCAATTAATCCCTATGCATACCTTTCCAAAGTGGATTATTCCTTTCCAAATGGTAAAGGCCCTTAAAGACGGTTGGGTCATCTTTAAAAAATCTTATACGGAAAAGAAAAGGTCTAGACTAAAAATACCCAATCAAACTAGTAAAGTTTGCCAAAAAAAAAAAAAGAGGTACTTTAACTTTCATTTGTTACACCCTCGTTAAAACCCAGCAATAAACTTGTTTTACTTTGACAATTTATAGTGATTATTTCCTTCAAAAAGTGTGCAATGTTGCTTTTTAGTTTTATTTTGTTTACAATAGCTCAAGTATGAATACGGGCAATTAAATACCAAATTTCTACATTATCTCAACTCCATGAATCCATAAAAATTTATAGCTAGTTTATCCAGATTTTGAAATATTGCATTGCATTACTTAGAGCTCCCTAGATAGTAATTACTTGACTTTATTGCAGAAGTGAAACACACAAGGTAGGGTGCAAACATTACAAGTTGGATATTTGGAGAAAAATGAAGGTTTCGACAACTTTTTGTAAACCTATCAATTCTGATATGTGGAAGTTTCATAATTATTAAGGCAGTTTCATCATGGAGCTGTGGTTTCATCACTCCACTAAGAAGCAATTTTATCATGTATTCTAAAATTTCTAATAATACCAAAGAGCACTTTAAATTCCTTTGTTTTTAATTTCTACAGATCATGGACATTTTACAAGTTTATTTAACATGTGTAAAGGCCTATAGAGGCCTATGAGAGGGATTTGAGTTGAGTTTTACTTCTAGTAGAGCTCGTAATTTCATTTGATTATCATAGTCAAAGTATAGAACTAAAAATGTGTAACAAAGAGTTGTAATCTTAGGGGCTAAAATAAGTTGATTTTAGGCTAGTTGTGTGCCCACGAGGTTTGAGATTTTATTCCCCTTCGAAGATGGTGGAAAAGTGAGTGTTTTACCTCACTATTGCTATAGTGTTTTAGAATTAAATCTCTCCAAGGTAAATCCATATGTAATTTGTAGTGTTTATTACTCTCATTTTTCTTTTACTTTATTACTCTCATTTTTCTTTTACTTCATTGTTATTTACTCTTTAGAAAGTAGAGTTGGTTAATCCTTCATAAGATCTATATGTGATAACTAGTAGTAAGGCATAACTTTCTCTAGTTGATGGATCACATTTACTATTAGAGCAAGTTATTTCCTTTGTGGAAGTGTTGTGAGTGAATCTATAAATATATGCCCCACAACAAGAACAAGTGGGAAAGATTTGTTGCCTTTTAAAAGAAACATTGAATATTGTTGTTAGAAATGAAAAGTAAGACACGTCGCAAAAGATGCAAAATTCCTTGATGAAGAATCAAATTCCCTCAAGCTAGGTGCTAATATTTCTAGCATACCTTTGTCAATAGAGAGTGTTAAGGGTATCATGTAGGCTCTCATTGAGAAGTGCTCATTGGAAAACATCAACGGAGGGGAAACACCACTCTATAGAAGAAGAAGGTAAATACCATGGTGAATCAATTCTACCAAGGACAATTCAATTCAAGGTTGAGGCAAAGATTGAGATTCCCACATTCAAAGGAGATAAGGATATGTAGAATCTTAACCATTGGTTGGCTCAATTGGAGGTATATTTTTGTATGCATTCTCTTAGCTTGGAACAAAGGATTTCCTTTTCTAGATTGAGAATGCATGCTTTAACTTCATTTGAAAGTCTCTTCTAGTCTATGGCTCTAAGAAAACAAGCTTCTATTAGTTCATTAGTTCAATTTCATAAATTGATTAAGAAACAATTTTACCTAATATTTCACAGATAGGAAAAACATATGGAGAAATAATTTTTAAATAGAAAGAAGGATAAAGTGTGCAAGAATATGCTATTAAGTTTTGAACAAGGGTTGTCCAAATGGAGAAAGATGTGCAAGATGAGGAGGTTTTGATAAAATACTTTAAAGGCCTTTATAGCTCTCTTTAGAGGCCTGAGTTGTTCTCTAATATGGTGGGCATTGATGAAACATGTACACATGCTCACTACTTTGAAGTAGATAGTTTTCCAACCTCTCCAAACATAATAAAAACCATGACCAAGACAAAAGAAAACAATTGCTACAAACACAAAAGCAAAGCTTGCAATGCATTATAGCTATTTTGATTTGAATGGTCATGCAAATAAAACTTGTTGGAATCTACATACAAAGAAGTGCCCATTTTGTAAAGGTAAGAAGGATAAGAAAACCACAATGCCTATGATCATTAACATGGGTAAAGAAATTGAATATAGTTCAGACGTTGATTATATGCCTATGATCATTAACATGGGTAAAGAAATTGAATATAGTTCAAAGGTTGATTCTAAATTGTCAGGCGCTACAAAGTGAGGAAATATCCACTAAATCCTACTTAATCCAATGAGGAGAGTAATTGTAAGTTTTTCAATTAGTTTAAATTTTAACAAAGTGTAGACACCTAAAAATGACCCTTCACATCGCATCACTTGCATTTTGTCAATTCTGTCAAATCACTTGCATTCAACGTTAATTAAATAATCTAAATATTTAATTAATTTCATCAAGTTCATCAATTTCCTCTATTTTCCTAATTTCCAACATTAATTGAATAAATCCTCTTTATTTAATTAATTTCATTAAATTCCCTAAATTCCTCTAAATTAAATAATTTTAATTATTTAATTAAATCATTTTCTCCTTTCAAATCTTTAAATCCACATTAATTAAATAAATAAAGTATTTAATTAATTCATCACTTAATTTTTTCTTATCCATAATTAAATAATTTTAATTATTTAATTATTCAATTATTCATCCAAATTTAAATAAATTGTTCAAATTTATTTAAGTTGATAAAATCAATATTTTATTTATATCTTATTTATTCTTCTATCATGCCTAAATCAATTTATTTGTTTAATTTATTCTCTATATTTATCTTGTCTATTCTTCCATCATGCACAATAAATTAAATAAATTTATTTATTTAATTTCTCAATTATCTTCCAAATCCTCTAAAAATATCATTTTCTTCTATGTGCACAATCAGTCTTATTTTTAGAACTTCAAAAAAGCAAATCTAAAGTTGAGTTAATTGGCTTTAATCTTATTATTTTTATTATCAACTCATAAATTAGAAAAAAAAATCTAATTTTATGAAATCAATCCTATCTTTAGCCAAAAAGCAATTAATTCAATAAAAATAGTTTTTTCTACATGACACATGTCGTGTGCACATTCATCATAAGCTCTTGATTTATCTCATCCATCTATTTCATTGATTTATCTCCACTGTTGATCGATCTAACCCTGAATCCTATATATACCCCCCTCATCTCTTCATAAATCCTCTTTGATCATTTAAGCTTTTGCATTCCTATAGCGCTTGAGCATACATTGCATCGTTGAGCACATATTCTACCTTGCAATCTTTGAGCACGCAATTACTATTTACATCCGCTTGTTGTAAACATGGTTTCACAATATATTGAGCAATCCACATAAATCCAAGAGATCAATACAATCTAGGTGATAGCTTCTTTGTTCGTAATTTGATTATTCATTGATTTGGTTATCTCTTAGATCCATCTTTTGATGTTATAGGATTGAATTTATTATCATTGTTAGATTTATCTTAAGCTCGATTTTACCTATACACATTCTAGGACCCCGGTGGGACCCACTAACCTTGATTTTTCTTTAGAATTTTTTTTTGAAGTACAGTACAGAAAAGTGCAAACAAACACAAAAAAGTGCATCTGGACAGAATTGAAGCACCTCTAGTCTGCAATAAAGTACCTTCGGGCAACAGTGAAGCACCTTTGGTGCACAGTAAGGCGCATCAAATAGACAGTAAAGCACTTTTGCACAACAGTGAAGCACCTCTGGTTATTAGGGTTTTCTGACTTGATTTTTTTATTTACAAGGTTCTTCTCATATCATACTAATCATATATTGTTAGACAAGATGATTTATTTGTCTTTCAATCATCTTATATAATTCCTAAGCTAATTTATTTAGAAGTATTTTCATTTTGTGAGCTAATCCATCATTTCACGGTTTCTTGTGGTTCGTTCTTGATTGCAGACTACAGATCTCATTACTCATCAAACATCCTGAATCATTACACAATTATTCAATCATCTTTCGATCTAGCTTTTTTAACGAAATCTTATTTTTTGTAGGTCTATTATTACAAAGTGCTTTTGCACGACAGTCAAGCACTTTTGGTCAAAATAGAGTGCTTTTGTATGACTTTCAAGTGCTTTTGGTCAGAAATAGCGCGCATCTACATCACAATCAAGCGCTTCTGGTAATTTCTGAAGTGCCTTTGAACCACAGTGAAGCGCTTTTGGTCCATTGATTTATTTTTTGCTAACTATTTGGTTTTTGTGGAACTAATCAACTTGTTGCAGTATCTTATCACTCATCACAGAGCAAATAGGTTTCCTAACATATCTTTGCAAGACAAACGTTGAAGATTTGCAATCTTTTCCACTAAGTCTTAGAAACACCTAAATTTCTTAAAGGAAATCTACATCTATCATTTTCAATCTTGTGTGGTTAGGTAGTTGCACTTACTTATTTTTCTTACTAAATAGGATGAATGAACATGTGTGATGTGCTTATAAGGTGATAGGTATATGCTCTCCCCTTGTGAAAACTTGGGTGATCAAAAAACCAGACTTGTCTATCTTTTACTTTCAATTTATCCTTTAGAAGGGCCTACTTCTGGATTGCATTTCATCCAAAAGGGACGACCCTAAGCGGATCTTTCCTTTGGACTACTATATAAATTGGTTGAGGTGAAAGCCAAGTCCTAACCAGCATTAGCCTTTGCCATACGGTGCCAACTCGAAAAGAATTGTACGCAACACTCTTGTGAAAGAAATTTTGCATTTGTGTAGGGTATATTGGATTCCTAGTAAAGTTGGTAAAATCTTTTAGTAGCTTGTCGGATGCTTGCAAGGCGTTGGTCTCCCAAAGTAACTAAAAACCACATAGCTAGTGACTACCTGATCTACCTCTGAACATTGCGATAATTTTCAGTGCAAGGGCATAGAAGGTTTTTCCCCCAAGATTACTCACCATAAGGCTCCCTTGAGATGAGACAGAAATCCCTAGCTTAGCATAAGCTACTTGTAGTTTTCAAGGGAAAGGGTGATTGGGTCATCCTTCTAGTCCTGGAGGTCCATATTTATACTCTCTCACAAAGACGAAAAAGTGTACGCACCCACATTAGGTGTGATGACGCTTGAGTCGATGGAGATTCCAAGTTGTGGGCTAATGTATCACAATGAAGCTTATCCTTAGGAATAAAATGTGCTTGATTTATTTGTCAATTATGGTATACCCATGAAAACTTGGGCTTTTTCGTGAGCCTCGAACATACACTATTTGTTGCATCAGTCCTTGGCCACTTTGTTTACTGTGTTTGTTCTCTTGTCAAAGAAAATCCTATCAACATCCATTCAAAAATCTATCAAAATTTGCCTTACAACATCACTGTCACCAAAACAACGCTTTTGCAACACAGTTCAACGCCTTTACACTGCAATAAAGTGCTTTTGAAACATAGTTCAGTGCCTCTGGAAAATAGTAAAGCACCTTTTAACCATAGTCCAGTGCATTCAGTCATTGTCAAACTATCTATCATCCATTTATCCCAGAACACAACAAAATCAAAATTTTGATCATATCAACCTTTGCGCTAGTATCCTATAGAACTGTTAGACCTATTCCATTAGCCATCAAACCATTTCATACATTGTCATACCCAAAACTTGGACTTTTCAAACCTTTCATCCTCTTGAGATTACTATCTATCAACTCCATCTTTGCCAAACAGACCTAAATCCTTACTCATGCTTTTTCTTGCTACGTAATTTAGTCTCCACCGTAGATTCTAGATCACATCAATCCTTTAGTTTGTCTTTGATTTGAGAGTGATTACATCTCTTAGGTCTTTGAAGAGGAATTAGTATCCGTTATTGGTTTTGCATTAGCTTAGAGAATGAATTTCTCTTGAGTTGGTCTAACGCCATTAACCCTAGCTGCCTTCATTTGAGGTCATTAGTCTACTTCTATGATAGGTAATCAATCATCTAAATCAGCTATTGATCTAGTTCTATAATCTTCCACAAGAAACCCATATCAAATCCACCAACATAGTGATCTTAACTTAATTAAATCAGTCCAAAATCAGTCAATCCCCAATCTATGTTTTAGTGCATTTGAGAAATCTTATGGTCACCACTAGACAACAGTATCGTCAAGCCATGGAGGCTAAGCAAAACACCCCTAAATAGCACCGTCAAAACATCCCAAACAATCCATCATTGAACACTCAAACTAGTCCTCACAACGTTGTCTCAATCTATCCTCAAGAAGATAATATCACAGAGATGGATGCTAAACAATACACCACAAGATTACATCCTCATGATCTCCTTCCAACAAGATATACCATTGGTCAAAACCCCTCTCAAGAAGAGAAAAAACTTCTAGGAGGTCAATCCTCTCAAGAAGAAGGGTTCCAAGATCTAGATGAAATCATGCAAGATCCTAAAACTGTGGCAGCTATTGATAAACTCATAAGCTCTAATCAAGATCATTACTTCCATTTGCTTGCTCAAAAGGGAACCAAATTACCTTCAAACTTTGGCACTTCTAATATTAAAGAGGAAGATCCTTTTCAATATTGATAAACTCATAAGCTCTAATCAAGATCATTACTTCCATTTACTTGCTCAAAAGGGAACCAAATTACCTTCAAACTTTGACACATCTAATATTAAAGAGAAAGATCCTTTTCAAGATGTTGTCAATGCTATGGGTAGACCACAAGTAAACCTCCTCCAAACCATGTCTATCATATCTACACCAATTCCTGAATCATCTTCACAAGAGGAGGTATCTAATCCTTTCACAGCAGAATATGTAAATCATCTTTATCAAAACCTCATGGGAGAAACATCAATTGAACCTCTACTTACTCCCATGGAAATCTATAAATATCAACAAGAAAATCTCCACCGTCAAGCCGAACTAGCAATACAAGCCAAATTAGAAAAACAAGCTCAAAAAACAAACCCCTTCTTAGACACATCCATACCTACCAATCCCCAAAATCTACCACGCACATCACAAATTCATACGACCATATCTAATCTTGCATTTTCTACCCCATCATGGTCATCTTTGCCTACCAATTACATACCCATGGATGCTTATGTCACTCCGCCACAAGTGTCACAAGTTCAAACACACCAACCATCACCTAATCAAAATTTCAATACTACTCATATCACTCTACCCCAACATTCTTCAAATATCAAC
The DNA here is from genome assembly GCA_027924645.1 of Cunninghamia lanceolata. Lineage (NCBI taxonomy): Eukaryota > Viridiplantae > Streptophyta > Pinopsida > Cupressales > Cupressaceae > Cunninghamia > Cunninghamia lanceolata. The sequence continues at coordinate 5,435,683 of BSBN01000439.1, forward strand.
ACTACTCATGTCACTCCACCCCAACATTCTTCAAACATCAATACTACTCATGTCACTCCACCCCAACAATCTTCAACTATCAACACTACTCATGTCACTCCACCCCAACATTCTTTAAACATCAATACTACTCATGTCACTCCACCCCAACATTCTTCAAATATCAATACTACTCATGTCACTCCACCTCAACATTCTTCAAACATCAATACTACTCATGTCGTTCCACCCCAACATTCTTCCAGCATCAATACTACCCATATCAATCCACCTCAAAATCTAAACAACACCTACACCAATCCACCTCAACCACCTCAAAATCCAAACAACACCTACACCAATCCACCCCAACATCCTTCGAATCCCAACATCACTTATGTCAATCAACATCAACCACCTCAAAATCAAAACACATACACAATCCCTCCACAACAATATCACAATCCTCCTCAACATTCATATCTAGCACCTCCACAAAATCAAAAACCTCCAACTTTCTTCATTGATCTTACCCAAAACAATCCCCAAACTTCATATGATCCATACAATCTTAATGCTTGCAGATTGAATTCTAATACGTCTTATGGGCCACAACAACCACCCCAAACTCAACAAAATTTGGCTTTATCAATACCCCCATTGGCTTATGAGCTTAAGTTTTCTGAAATGCAAAAATAGCTAGATGATCTTTCATTTGGTCACATCAAGAAAACCTTCTCGTTGGAGGAGGTTTGTCCATACCCATTTGATCGATCTTTATCAATGATCCCTTTTCCACCTAACTTTGACATACCTAAATTTGACAAGTACAAAGGAAAAGGTGATCCTAAAGATCATCTTAGAGAGTTCTACATTGTTTGTCTCGAGGTTGCTCATAACAACACATATCTTACGCGCCTCTTTCCTCATAGTCCTGAAGGACAAGCAATATAATGGTTCTCACACCTATCTACGGGTATTAAAACTTTTAACGAACTAGCGGAAAAATTTGCTACCCATTTCTCTTACAATAATGAACATGAGATTTCCATGATGGAATTGTGTAACAACAAACAACAAAATGGTGAAACCTTTACCTCCTTTGTACAAAGGTGGCAAAGTATGGCTAGCAAATTCCCCTTTCAAATACCTGAAAAATAACTCGTTAGCATCTTTGTACAAAATCTTAATCCTGGTCTTGAGTTTCATTTACAAGTATAAAGTGCTACCTCATTTGAGGAGATCATTCACAAAGGAACTAATATCAAAAAAGCCCTTATTGCAAAAGGTGTAGTCACAATCTTTATGGAGACCAATAACAACCCTCCTCAACAACAATCAAATGACAAACCTAAATTATGGAACAAAAACAAGAACATTGTAAATGATGGTATTGTGGATTCTAAGCACATCCAAACCCTCCAACTACCACTCAATCTATTAAAGACAACCCCATCTACTCCTAGAGAACAAAAACAACAACAACCACAATAGCAACAACAACGAAACCAACAACAACAAGAGTATCCCCCAAGATGTCATTTCACTCCTTTGGGCAAACCTATTGAATCTATCCTCAAGAAACTCATACAAAATGGACTCATCACACTACCCAAATCACATTAGTATGATGAACCCGCTTTCAAACCAACATGGTACAAGGATAACGAATATTGTGAATTCCATAGAACAAAAGGACACAAAACCTCATCTTGCATGAAACTGAAACATTTGATTCAAAACCTCATAGACAGAGGTGAAGTCACCTTCGACGAACCTCCTCAACATACATCAAACAAAGACCTCAACATATACAAGGATCCATTCTCTCAACATGGTAAAGGTCAAAATCCTGATAAAGGTAAGAGCGTTAACAAAGCCTCATCATCTTATGATTCCATTGTAGGTCATCTTGAAGAAAGTCGAGTCTCCACCCTTACTATTAAGAGCAAGAATCCTGAATGTGTTGTCACAACTCGTCATGGTCGTGTTACCCTTCATGGACCAACACCAAATCCTATAGTCACTTCCAATTATAATCTTGTTGAACATCTAGGGAAGACTCCCTCACATATCTCAATACTAGACCTTCTAAAGTCATCACCCACTCATAAAGCTGTTCTTGAAAGAGCCCTACAAGAGTCGTCAGTTCCCCTCAATATAGAGGTCACAGAATTTCAAGAAATGATAGGTAACATTGCATGTCCTTACAATGTGGTCTTTTCTGAAAAAGACCTCCCATCTCATGATCCATGTCATAATGATGCCCTCCATATCGAAGTTTTCATCCACCAATGTAAAATAAAACGTATACTTATAGATGGTGGTGCTGGTTTGAATATCTATTCTCTCAAGTTGTTGAAACAATTAGGATACTCTGAGGATCACATAGATGCAGATCAGTCTATTATTGTCAAAGCATATGATGATGTAGAATGCAGGACAGATGGTGTGATACATTTGCCTATTCAAGTAGGCCCCATCATGCTAGAAACAAGATGCCAAGTCCTAGATATTGAGCTACCATGTAATATTATCCTAGGACGCCCATGGATTCATGCCATGAAAGTTCTGCCTTCAACGTACCATCAATCCCTAAAGTTCCCATTTAATGGTACTGAAATCACTATCCAAGGAGATCCTAATCCATTTGAATTTTGTTGTGCCATGCAAGGGCGTTATAAGAATAGCAACCAAATACCCAACAACATTGAAGCCCCCATATCCCCACTATACATAGACCCAAATACTTTGAAAAATGCCTCTGCAACTACATCCAATCCCATCCCAGAAATCAAAGCCCATATTCGAGACATAAGATTTGGCGAGTCTGATATCTCAAAATATTGTTGTGTGGGGAGGATGCCTCTTTCCCCAAAATCCTACGGCAAACCTCCCATTGCTAAAATTTCCAAAAAGTTAAAGATACCATCTCTTCTCACAAAGTTTACTGATGACCTCTTGCTAGAAGATGAAACTATTGAAGACATATCTTCTTGGATCTATAAAGAAAAAGAACCAGTCACACTTCATGTCAAGAAGTATGGTAATGGCCTTAGAATTGTCAAAAACATGGGCTATAAAGGCAAAGGTGGCTTAGGAAAGCATGGTCAAGGTCAAATGGAACCAATTACTATGACTAAGAAATACAACCAACAAGGTTTAGGATACAGTAAGGAGGTACCACGAGCCTCAGACATCGAGTTTATTCTCGACGAGGTAGCGAAAGCTTGGCCCACAGATTCAATCTCTAAAGAGGATACCATCGAGGACTCTTCCCTATACATCACAGAATTATTCCAAGAAACCTTGATATTTATGATATCGTCCATATCCCTTACTTCAACCATGAAAACCCAAAATCTATCCCTCATTTACCCTGAACTCATTGATTGGGACCAACAAGAGGCCCCCGTTCTAGACGTTTTTTAGAATGATGAGGCTATAGCAAAATTTATGGGACTTCAGGATGGTATTCCACTTGGAGATCACAAAGTTGGTTTTATCATGGAGTTAGATCAAGCTGCTTATATTGGTGAGAATGCCAAATCCTCCAGTTGTCAAATTGAAAATAAAAATAGATCCTTAGGTGAGTGGCGCCTCTTGATCACAAAATAGTAAAAATAAAGGACGTATCAGAAGGTGAAAACCTCTTTGAGGCACCTGAGGATGGAGGATTTGACCTTCACCCACTATCTAAGTATCAAGAAAAATCAACTCTCTTAGTAGAAGACTCAACAAAGATGAATCTAGGACCAATTCAGAATCCAAAGGTCACATTTCTTGCAGCATCATTATCAAAACAAGAGCAGAAGGACTTTGTGAGATTCTTCTTACAAAGGACAATTAACTTTTCTTGGACATATGCTGACATGCCTAGGTTAGACCCTTCACTTGTGGTTCATCACCTAGCTGTCTCTCCCAATATCAAGTCGGTCAAACAGAAGCTTCGCATGATGCACCCTCAGATAGCCCTATTGGTCAAAGTAGAGCTTGAGAAATTGCTCGATGCTAAGTTCATACAACCAATTGATTACATGAAGTGGGTCTCAAATCTTGTACCTATTTCTAAACCAAATGGGGGCATCCGCATATGCACAGACTTCTGAGACCTAAATAAAGCATGTCCCAAGGATGATTTTCCACTTCCAAACATAGATATCATAGTGGACTTGACAGTAGGTCATGATATGCTTTCTCTTATGGATGGATTCTTGGGTTACAATCAAATCACGATAGCAGAAGAAGATCAACATAAAATAGCCTTCACGTGTCCTTGGGGTACTTACTGTTGGGTAGTTATGCCTTTCGGTCTCAAGAATGCAGGAGCTACTTATCAAAGGGCTATGACAGTGATATTCCATGACTTATTTCACACTATAATGGAGGACTATGTCGATGATATATTTGCAAAATCTTCTAGGATAGATCATATTCAGGTTCTAGGGAAAATCTTCGATCGACTAGAGAAGTATCAAGTAAGGCTAAATCCAAAGAAATGTGTCTTCAGGGTTACTTCAGGAAAACTATTGGGGTACATTGTATCTCATAGGGGAATTGAAGTGGATCTAGAAAAAGTTAAAGCCATTGTGGAGATGCCTCCACCAAAGAATCTCAAAGCACTAAGGAGCCTTCAATGGTGGTTACAATCTATCAGACACTTTATTTCAAAGGTAGTAGATAAGTGTCAACCATTCCAACACTTGCTTTACAAGATGTCTCATTATGGTGGGATAACAAGTGCCAACAAGCATTTGATCAACTTAAGGAATATCTAGCTAATCCTCTAGTTTTGGTACCACTAGTACCTGGTAGACCTTTGATCCTATAAATCTCCACTACATCTACAGCATTAGGTGCTCTTCTTGTACAACATGATGAGTTAGGTAAAGAACATGCTATCTATTATATTAGCCACACCTTGGTTGGGTATGGACTCAACTACACTCCTATGGAAAGGGCATGTTTAACAGTAGTGTTTACTTCCCAGAAGTTGCGACATTACATGTTAAACCAAACAACCACTCTTATTTCTAAGATTGATCCATTAAAGTATATTTTATCCAAGGCAGCCCTCACAGGCTGTCTAGCTAAATGGGTCGTGATCTTGAGCGCATTTACCATAGAGTATGTTGATAAAAAAGATATCAAGGGACATATTCTCACAGACCAACTAGCTGAAGCTCTAATTATAGATGTAAAACCTATGATCTCTGACTTTCCAAATGAAGGTCTATTCACTCTAGCTACCTCAGTGGAGTGGAAGTTGTACTTTGATGGCTCCTACACACAGCATGGTTCGGAGGCAGGCATCTTGGTTATCACATTGTAGAATGACTACATTCCAAAATCATATCGGCTAGCATTCCCATGCACCAACAATATAGTTGAGTATGAAGCACTTCTCACAGGTCTTCGTATAGCAATAGAATGGAAATATCAAGGAACTTCAAGTCTATGGGGACTCTCAACTAGTTATCAGACAAGTCACTGATGAATACCAAACTAAAGATGACAAGTTGATACCATATAAGAAACTAGTTGATACTTATAAGCCTCACTTCTCTAGCATCACTTTTGAGCATATCCCAAGGGTACATAACAAGGTTGTTGATTCTATGGCTACTATTGGATCACTTGTGGACATGCCTGCTAACACTTAGAAATGTGAATTCTTAATTGAGCCACTATTGGTACCTACCATTGATGTTCCTCAAACTAAATTCGTCTGCAAACTTGTTGGTCCCAATTCCCCTTGGTACAAAGATATATATGAATACCTTAAAAATGGTACCTTTCCCTTTGAACTATCCAAAACCCAATGCAAAACCTTGATCCGCCAAGCCTCTCATTTCACTATTCTAGGTGACACCCTTTATCGTCAGAGTCTTGACGGTATCCTTCTTAGATGTCTTAACTCAGAAGAAGCTAATGCTACCTTAAGAGACATACACGAAGGTGTTTGTGGATCACATTTCACCGATCCAACTCTAGCTAAGAAGGTACTCCGAACAGGTTATTATTGGCCAACTATAGAGCAAGATGCAGTTCAATTTGCTAAGAAATGTTTACAATACCAATAGCATGGGGACCTGATCCATGCACTAACACATGAGCTGCAACCTATTATAACTCCATGGCCTTTTTCATAGTGGGGACTCAACCTCATGGGTAAAATCCATCCATCCTCATCCAATGGCCATAAGTTTATCATTACCGCCACTGAGTATTTTACTAAGTGGGTAGAAGCTATTCCAATGACCTATATCACCAGTAAGTAAATAATCAAGTTTATCCTCAATTATCTCATTTGCCGGTATGGGATTCCCCAATCCATTGTCACTGATAATGGAAGACCATTCAAGAATCAAGATGTCTGTGCCTTATGCACACAATACAATATCCAACATCACTTTTCCACTCCATATTATCCTTAGTCAAATGGCCAAGCTAAGGCTTCGAACAAAACCATACTCAAAATCCTAAAGAAAATGGCCAATGAAGCTGGTCATGATTGGCATCTGCAACTCAACCGTGCCTTATGGACCTATCGCACTAGTATCAAAACACCAACTAGTGTTACACCCTTTGCCTTAGTCTATGGCACTAAAGCCATTTTACCCATTGAGGTCGAGATCCCATCTCTAAAAGTATCTATGCAGCACCTGATTGATGGAAAGGAGTATCAAATTTGTAGATTAGTTGAGCTTGAGTTACTTGACGAGAGGCGTCAAACAACACTAAACCATCTTCATGTCTATCAAAATTGCCTCCGTCGTAACTACAATAAGAAGATCAAGGAAAGAAGGTTTCAAATAGGTTATCTTGTCCTTAATTAAAATCAATGCAACCAATCCAACCGAGACAAGAAAGGCAATTTTGAACCGAATTGGTTGGGACCCTTTGTTATTACTGCAATCTATGGATCAGGAGCTTACACTTTGTCAACACCTGAAGGCATTCCCTTGGGTGAACCCATCAATAGTGTTCATCTCAAGAGATTTTATGCTTGATCCTCACAGTATCCTTAGAAAAATACAAAAAAATTGAAAAAAATATAAAAAAATACAAAAATACAAAAAATACAAAAATAAAACAAATTAAAAAAATACAAAAATACAAAAAATCAAAAAAATAGAAAAATCCAAAAAAATAATTTGTCCTCTGGTGAAAACCTGGTAAACAGGAGCCTTGGATAAGTACCATAGTGAAAACCTGGCAAATAGGTGCTATGTGTAGAGTCAGCATCCACCATCTTAAGTCGTACATCCATCTCATTCCATATCAATCCATAATAAATCCCCATCCATCCATATTGTCTTAGCATTTCCATCTTCCCATCTATCATGGCTCGGAAATTGTCAGTGTTAGTTATCCTTTAGCATCATCTAGTGTCAATTCATCCATAGTTAGTTCATCTCTTAGCATCATCCAAATGTTAGTTATCCATAAGTCAATACATCCATCATCATCCATAATAAAACCTCTACTTGAATGGGGGCAACTTTTTCCTTAACTTAAGTTTAGGAATGGATTCTTATTCGAGGTATGATCTAACATCACTAATCATCACTTCATCTTCTCCTACATCATCAAAATATCCTAGAACTAAATATCATCTCATCTCAATCTTAATGTACCTTGATTCCATGGATACAGGTATGTAGGTAGTCTGGAATACAAAGGAAGTATCCAGTACTCAAGTACATAAGATGTCATCTTTTTCACCTAACCATTCTCATTGCATTTCACCTATCTCATCACATTTCCTAGAACTACATATTATCATAGTCATCTTTCATTGTAATATGCCTTGATCCCATGGATACAGGGTATGTAGGCAGTCTAGAATACGAAGGAAGTATCTAGTACTCAGGCACATATGATTCATCATTCTTCACCTCAATTCATTAACATTTCCATCTTTCTTATCTTCCATTTATCATAATCCATTCATCCACCTAGACTTGACTAACTCAAGCAGAAAATGAACTATGCACCCTTCTAAAAGCTTAAGTACCTATTCAAAACCTGAAGCAAAAGGACTACTCCTAAAGCTATATGTTGTCCTTCATTACCGCTTGCCACATTTTCTATATTAATCCACCTATCTTAGATCAGATCAATAGCCTTTACGGATATATCTTTCCTACAATAAGGCTTCATCTATCTATCTACCTAGAGCAACCTCTTTGGAAAGAGAATATGTTGGTTGTATGTTTACTTTATTAGTCAGTCAATTTTATTTTTGGTTTATCTTTTGTTCCTTCCTATTACTTATTCAAAAATGCCTTGATTTATCTATATCTTGGTATGTTGCGATGCAGTATGGATTGGGGCATAGTCTTTGCTTTCGTATGATATGTTTGTGGGATGTTCTTATCATCTTACTATGTCTAATATTTATCTTGTGCATGTATTACAACCTAGCATCTTACATATTAATATACTTTGGCATTTATGTATTAAGTTTATTATATGTTCAAGACTATGGCTCATTCACATGTGTGTGTTACAACCTAGCATCTTACATATTAATAGTCTTTTGCATTTATGTATTAAGACTATTTTATGTTCAAGACTATGGCTCATTCACATATCCAACAAGGTTATATTATGTCTAGTAGATATAAGTTCAAACCATTTTCTTGCAGAGTCAACATCCTTGCACCGGATATCTCGGCACCTTGGTCTTATATACCTTAGTTGCATAACTATCCATGTGCTATATTAAAATCTAGGATTGCTCTTTATAAATATTTGTGTAACCGTTGTAACAAGTTATCCATTTATCCATCCATACATCCAAAATCTTGATATATTTTTCATACAAAGATCGATCATTAAAATATTATTTTCTATCTATCATATTCTATTTTCTATCTCATTTCTTCTATCTATCATCATGGTCTTCTGTATACCTACAAAACCATGTGTTAGAAATCACAATCCATACATCTATAAGCATAGACATCATCATGTAAACCCATAATCATATCATAATGTCATCACAATCCATACATCTATAAGCATTGATATCATCACATGAATCCATAATCATAAGTACAACATCATCACGTCCATAGCATATAAAAGTACATCATCATAAGCATGAACATCCATTAACATCATCATACATCATAAAGATCATCGCATATATCATATATCATCATCAAGGTCATCAAAAGAATACAAATGTTCGTATATACATCATGTATATAAAAAATGGTGCTATAATACATCATGGCTATCATGAGCCCTCAAAAATGTACATCAAATGTACGCATGCATCGTAATCAAAATACATAGTTGATACATATAATACAAATATACATCTGTACAAATATGAATACAAGCATGCTCTAGTGTGAGCCATGCGTCAAGCTTCCTACCTGCTGTGACCCCTGTGATCCACCTGCACTAGGTAGAGTTCCTCCAGCTAGTCCCCCTCTAGGTGTATGACAAGGAGGACCCATCATTGATGAACCTGATCTCCTCAACATCTGTGAGGTCGAGGCCCCCAATCTTCTCCGCTCTCGGAAGCTCAGCTCCCTCTAATCCGTCAGCACTGCTCCAAAGTAGAGACCTCTATAGTACTCTACCTCTCTACCTGCCACAGTCATCTCACCCTAAACCTGGGCAAGCTCCCCTACCAATGTCATTTGATCAGCACCCAAGGCTCGGCATGCTACATCTCTCTCTCACCTCACCCTCTAAAGGGTGGCCTCCGCTACTAATCTTAGCTATGTCCCTCTCTGTAGTAACTCATGCAAGTTGGCCATCATCTGTTGGTGGTGGTGGTGGTGGTGGTGGTGGTGGCACTGCTGCTACTGCCTATGCCTATATCTAGGCCTGGGCCTCAGCCTTCCTAGCCTCAGTCTGTGCAGCGTCTCTCTCTCTCTCTGCATCCTCACCATCCGCAGCTCTATGCAAGTCCTCCTCGTTGTATCCTCTTGCAAAAGTCTAGGAGCCTGTTGTAGCTCGGTCTCGACCAGCTGCACCACCTAATGTGGTGCCCTGGCATCTGCCATCAATATGTCATCACCTCCTCCACCATCACCTCCTGCTTGTCTCTGAGTTGGGACCCTCTGTCGATCCTCTCAGTGAGCCCTCGCCTCATGGCCTGGTGTTGCCACCTCTCTCACTGCTCCCTCTACCCCAGGGACTGTAAATCTCACTGGCCTATGAGACTGCCAGTATACATCATATGCCAGTAGTATCCTGGGATCCGCCTCTTCAAGGATCCAATCCCACATCACTAGGGAAGTCCCTATAAGTCTACCAAAGTTGTTGATGCAGGAGCATCCATGGCATAGTGGCAATCCTGTGTCAACCAAAAATATGTTTAATTTTTATGTTGCATTTTTGGAGTGGTTTGAATTTCATATTTTATCTTGTGAAATTCATTTTGTTGTGCATTTGATGTCATGTCATTTTTTAAAATTAAAATATGAATTTGGAGTTAATTTGAGAAAAGCAAGATAATGGAGATGTGGGAATTGTGATTTAAAATCACAAAATTGAGAAAAAGTAAAAGGGGGCATTAGTTTTTTGGAGGTTTCCAATTCCATTTAAATTAGAAAATTTAAGGTTCTCAAATCCCTAAAAAATAGGGCTGCAAAGAGTGGGTGCCCAAGTTAAGGAAAGTAGATTTTTTACTTTAATACATGAAAGCAAGAATGCTAAAAATAGCCCCACAACAAAGCATGGCAAGTCACAAAAATTGAAATGGCTTATTTTAGTCAATATTAATTAATTAAAATAAATAAAAATTGGCTTTTCCAAAGGAGGGCATTGCATTTTGGAGAGTGGGCTGGAAATGAATTGAAATGCAAATAATTTAATACAAATTACATTTTTTTTCATGCAAATGAGAGGAGATACAAAAAGAAAATGTAATTCATTTTGAAGTTAGTTTTTCCATGTTGCAGTAGAGACAAAGAGGAGGCATGGCATACCTCCAAGAGGGGTTTTTGGATGGTTTTGTTGCAGGTTTGGGGCTGATTGTACAGCCATTTAGATTCCAAGGGAATCAGTTACAGAGGCATAGTTTTGGTGTTATGATTTTGTGTTGTTGCAGGAGCTGAAAGGAGTGATTTGGAAAAACTTTGGTTTGTTGTAGCAAATCATTTTTATTTCTGATTTTTGAAGTTTTGAGAGGGTTTGTTGCAGCCCATTTTCCTTTTTAGACTGCTGTAAATTCATTTTATAAAACTGGATGAATATATGAGACTTTGGTTGCAAGTTGTTGCAAACCTGATTTGCAAGTAATTGTTGTAAGTTTTAATTTATGTTTTTGTGTGTGTGAAAAATATATGTGAGGTATGTTTAAACCATCTCTAATTTCATTAGTGGTATCAAAGCAAGCTTGATCCTGAGTGTGTAGACAGACCACTGAAGAGAGGCAGTTTACACCAGGATCTGTGAGTTGTGGGTGATTAGAAAAATGTATGGTAGAGGAACCCATCATGGAAGAGGTAGAGGAAGAGGAAGAATGGACAATTTTGTCCATGATGATGATTTTAGAGCTTTGAGAAGACAAGTAAAAACACTCCAAGAAGAAATAAGAAGAGGGTTTGCACAGAGAAGAGAACCAGAGAGTGATTAAGAAGAAGCCTCGGAGAATGCTAGCCTCACAAGTGAGCAAAGAGATGCAGCTACAGCAGTTGCGAATGACCCATTGTTGAGAGCCCTTTCAAAGATTGGAAAGAGGCCAAAGATTGATGTTCCTACCTTTAATGGTAATTTGAATCCAAAAGAGTTGATAGATTGGATTAATGATATGGAGGAGTATTTTGAATTCAAGGAAATTGAAGACCCTGGTAGAGTAAGGTTTGCAAAAACTAGATTAAAGGGTCATGCTTCCATTTGGTGGAGAGAGATTCAGATGGAAAGAGGTAGAAAAGGGAATGAGAAAATAACAAAATGGGACAAAATGATTGAGAAAATGAAAAGGCAATTCATTCCAGTAGACTATGAGCTAGATTTGCTCAAGAAGATGCAAGCATTGAAGCAAGGAACAAAGACAGTAAAAGAATACACTGAAGAGTTTCATTGGATTCTCATTAGGACGGGACATGCTGAAGCAACTAAGGAGAAGGTTGCAAGGTACATTAATGGTTTGAGGCCAAGCATTCAAGAAGAGATGACCTTGGTGAGAGTTTTGGCAATAAAAGATGCATATCAAATTGCCTTGAAGATTGAAGAAAGAATGAATAAGAGATTTGAAAATAAGAAAAGAAGAAAAGGTAAAAATAATGTGCAATAGTATGAGGACAAAAATCAGATTGGAGACACTAAGGGAAGCAAGGAAGAAAGAGGTGAAAGTTCAAATCAGACCCATGATCAAAACTTCAAAGAAAGAGGAAGATCAAGTAGAGGATTTGGAAGAGGAAATTATAAATTAACTTGTTTCAGATGTGGAGAAGGACATAGATTTTATGAGTGTCTAGAGAAAGAGAGGACAACTAAGAGGACTGAAAATAATGCAAGGGAAGCAAATGTGAATGAGGAAGATACTAAGTCTTTGCACTCGGAAGATGCAGAGAGTGGAGAAGTACTTGTTTCAAGAAGAGTCTTGATGAACGAGGGAAAAGAACTTGATCAAAGGAGAAGAGTGTTCAGAATGAGATGCAAATGTGAAGGTAAAGTTTGTAATGTTATTATTGATGGTGGTAGTACTAACAATCTTATTTCTGAAGAAACGGTGAATAAGTTGTAGCTAGAAAGGAGAAGACACCCGCATCCATACCGGATTGCTTGGTTGCAAGATGACCGCAAAGTTCTAGTAAATGAACAATGTCTGGTAAAGTTTAAGATTGGTGATTATCATGATGAAGTATTGTGTGATATAATGTCTAGATGTTTGTCATGTGTTATTGGGAAGACCTTGGTAGTTTGACAGGTGTGCAATGCATGATGGGTATGCTAATACATACTCTTTGACAAATGATGGAATCAAACACAAGTTGAAGCCCTTGAATGAGGAAGATGGAAAGGTATGTCATAGAAATGGAAATTGTTTGGTTAATGGAGTTAAACAATTAGTGAAAGAGGATGAAGATGAAGATGAAGATTTTCTAATGCAAGTTGCAGCAGTATTGATGGCATACAAGAGAGGTAAAATGAAGGTTTCAGTGGAGAAAGAAGAAGAGGTAGAATCTAATTTTTGCAAGAATGATGTTAAATCTGATTTATTTAAGCATGGTAAAACTGTTTTAGAAGATGAGGTGGCAGCAAAGAACACATTAGTAAAAGAAGGCACAATGGTTGAAAGTAAGGAAGGTTACGAGAAGGAGGATGTTGAGTTCTTTGGTGAACTTCCCTTTGCATCATTTCTTGACTTATGTGATAAAGAGATTGGTATGAATTATAGTTTATTACAGGTTGGAGAGGATAAATCTTTTGATTATGTCACTAACATTGATAAGAATGTAGAGGATGAAGTGATTGCAGCTGAAAATTGTCTTTTAGAAGGCATGGACGAGGAAGAGCATAGTGTTGTAACCAAGGGTGATGACGAACAAGTGGTTGAAGCAATAACAAAGAAAGAGGTAATGCATGGATTTAATTACTTTCATGATGATCAAGAAGCTAATGTTTATGTTTTTCCAGAGTTTCACAGTGTAGGTTGGTGGGAGATGAATTATGTGAAAAGAGGGAGAAAAAGAGGAGGAATGAAGGATGGAAGAGATATCAAATTGTAGGGATATGTACGAAAGAATGTTCAGGTGGACAAACTGGGAAGATGGATTCAGAAAGAGCATGGAATCTACAAATGTTTATGAGTCACATTCATGAAACATTTTCTTTCTACTGTGGGTGTGTGATGCACGAGCATCCATGGCATAGTGGCAATCCTGTGTCAACCAAAAATATGTTTAATTTTTATGTTGCATTTTTGGAGTAGTTTGAATTTCGTATTTTATCTTGTGAAATTAATTTTGCTGTACATTTGGATGTCATGTCATATTTTAAAATTAAAATATGAATTTGGAGTTAATTTGAGAAAAGCAAGATAGTGGAGATAGTGGGAATTGTGATTTAAAATCACAAAATCTAGAAAAAGCAAAAGGGGGTGTTGGTTTTTTAGAGGTTTCCAATTCCATTTAAATTAGCAAATTTAAGATTCCCAAATCCCTAAAAAATAGGGTTGGAGAGAGTGGGTGCCCAAGTTAAGGAAAGTAGATTTTTTACTTTAATACATGAAAGCAAGAATGCTAAAAATAGCCCCACAACAAAGCATGGCAAGTCATAAAAATTGAAATGGCTTATTTTAGTCAATATTAATTGATTAAAATAAGTAAAAATTGGCTTTTCCAAAGGAGGGCATTGCATTTTGGAGAGTGGACTGGAAATGAATTGAAATGCAAATAATTTAATACAAATTACATTTTTTTCATGCAAATGGGAGGAGATATAAAAAGAAAATGTAATTCATTTTGAAGTTAGTTTTTCCAGGTTATAGGAGAGACAAAGAGGAGGCATGGCATACCTCCAAGAGGGGTTTTTGGATGGTTTTGTTGCAGGTTTGGGGCTGATTGTACAACCATTGAGATTCCAGGAGAATTAGTTACAGAGGCATAGTTTTGGTGTTGTGATTTTGTGTTGTTGCAAGAGCTGAAAGGAGTGATTTGGCAAAACTTTGGTTTGTTGTAGAAAATCAAATTTTTGTTTATTGTAGCCCATTTTCCTTTTTGGACTGTTGTAAATTCATTTTATAAAACTGGATGAATATATGAGACTTTGGTTGCAAGTTGTAAACCTGATTTGCAAGTAATTGTTGTAAGTTTTAATTTCTATTTTTGTGTGTGTGAAAAATATATGTGAGGGTTGTTTAAACCATCTTTCATTTCATTAGTTGTTGCCCCCATGATCTTAGGCTCCCAGTCTACAACCTCCCTCCGGGTCCGCACATGAATGGTGTCTCCCACTGGCTCCCCCTGTGGCAGTCCAGACTGTCGAAGCACCCTCTCTGGTAAGTATCTCTCCATGGTATCTACTCGGCAACCAAACATGTATCTCGCCTGTCTATAGTGGACAAGCTACTCCGTGTCATCATCCCATGACTCACAATATCTCCATGGACACCATACAAAGATGTCCATCTCATCTATATGTCTCCTCCAATAGCTCACAACTCCAAGTCACCTGTGAGTCAATACACCGTCGTATAAATATACCAAAGGCTCGCCTCTCTCTCAGCGACATTGGGAAATTAGTCTAATCATTGGGATGTGCTCCGAGGCCCATACCTCTAACAAAGTCACACCTGCTGCTAAGCTCCCCACTGATATATATACACAGTCATGTAAATCATGGTACAACTGACCCAGCACATAGGGTCCCCAAGCATATCAGATGTTGTGTGTAAACATCCCTAATAACATTGTGCCCCATCCAACTGATAAACCTCAGTAGCATCTTTCTGGGCATAAGAATCCTCCAATCAAAGCTACTACAATCCACCGGATCCTATCACAAAGTCAAGGCACTCGAGCCCACCGGATCTCATGCTTTTGCACACCTGGATCATCAGTAGCAAACACCTCCTGCATACCATCCTCGCCCTGCTCAGTATCATAGTCAACTCTAGCTCCATATGTGAGAATCCTGAGAATGCACCATACATCCTCCAGTGTCATGGTCGTCCCACCCATAGGAAAGTGGAAGGAGGATGTCTCACTATGCCATCTCTCAACCAAAGTTGTCAACAATGAGAGGTTAGCCCTAATCAGTGTAAGATGGGCTACATGCCATAATCCCATGACCTCCATAAATATGTCCTCCTCCCAATCTATTTGGATCACCTCAGCTGCGTCAACGAAGTGTCCCTCCCTACACTGCAAGGGTTGTAAGACAACCTGCATTCACAAGATCACTTGTTATTGTTATCACTGGGAATTGCACCCGTATGCAAGGTTGGTTAAAGCACTGCAATTCCGTGTAACATGGGACTAATGTTAGGTTGTGGGTGCCCTATGACGAGATTAGACCTCCAGATTATGGGTTGGTTCCCTTTAAATGTTCTATTGAGATGTATGTTTTTACTTTTTGGGAAAAGGGAAGAAAGAAACTAAATGAATATTAAAGGTAAAATGGTGATGCACCTGATATGGATAAAAATAATGCAATCTGATTCATGATGTTTACCCAAAAATCTGACTTCTACACAATCCAGACTTGGCATATATATCACAAAAATGATTCTAAGGAAGGTTTGAAAATAGGTTTTATGAAGGAAATGGTTTTTTCACAGCATAAAAAGACTATTTCTGGTTAACACAACCTAAGACCTATGATGAATATATGATTTAATGCTGCAAACAAGGAGGTGAGACAATAATTTTGAAGGTTTAATAATAAAACACAACAAAATTTCATCAAAATCACTTCAACATTCAGCACAAAAGGGAAAGGTAATTCAACTAATCTGAAATAAACAAAGGAAAGCTTTGCAAAAACACAAAAGATAACCTGTAACCTGTCGATCTCTCAATAAAACTGTAAAAGTGAGCTACAAGAATTCTCCAATCTATCTAAATCAGAATGAGAATCAAGAACTAGCCAAAACAAACTTTTGCTTTACAATAAATAGGTTTGCTCTCTCTAAGAGGCATGCAAAAAATATGGACTTGTAGATAACTGCCTCTAAAAATACTCATTCCCGAGCAACCTCCAAAATCCTCAAAATTAGGGCCTAAGACTGTCACAAATTGAGTAAAAATAGCTTCAATTTGGGCCTCTCCATATGTTTGACCAAAAAAATTGACCAAGGACCCTAAAAATACTCCTAAAAGTCATGCAAAACCTCCTAGGTGACCTAGTTAACTCCACTAATCAATTTGCATGATTTTACATGAGAAAAATTGATTGTGAGCAAATAATAAAGTAATAGAATATTACTTTATTATTGGTTACAATTTGTTCTATTTTCAATTTTACAGTTTGTGAAAAATAATAAAGTAATTTATAGAATATTACTTTATTATTTATTTACAATTAATGACTTTGTAAAATCGTGCATGATTAGAAGAAAAACATGACTCCTTATCACTCCAACTACAATTGCCTATTTTGCATTATTTGAGCACAAAAATAGGACTTAGAAGAAAAAGAAAACTCCTTATATCTCCATGTGAGAAAATATCTCTATTTTGCATGACTTGAATATACATCAAGGCAAAATTTTATCCTTATCACTCCAAATGCACTAAGGAGAAAATAATATCACCCTTATATCTCCATGCATAGTATATGCCTTCATGCATAAATTTTATCTCTCATCACAACATGATAACAAACACCTTGTTACTCCTACACATTATATCAATATGCATTCACCATGCAAAACAAAATAACAGTCTAAGAAGACTCCCTGCCACCTTGTCATATACATCATCATGCAAAAACTCTAACATAACCCTTTGCCACTTTGTAATCATTTTGTCTCCATGTGGCCTCTTTCTTTTTGGCTTTAGATGATAAATTTACAAGACATAAAAAATCATTCCTTTTGATCATTTGGTCATCCTGCATGTATGGAACCTCTGATTGGAAGGGGACAAGGTATAGTTGCAACATGCAAGGGTCTAAGGATCTTCGACCATGCATCGTTGACCATAAGGTAATAAGTCTTGTTTGAATTTTGCATAAGGCACAACACTTACCTTATAATAATGCTGACCACCATTTGACTTTGGGAAAAATATGCAAGAATCATATCTATCAGCCCTTCCTTAAAATGATTGCTAGGGATCTTAATCCCTCAAGTCTTGACCCCGACAGGCTTTGGATAATGTAATAATTTGATTTTTTGACATAAGTCAAAATATGGGGAAAAGAACCCATCGGGCTCCTTGACAAAACAAGGGTTTGAAACCCTAAAACATCATTTGTGTTTGTTGCTCCTTTGGCTCTGCTGAACTGCCGCCATGTTGGTCGAGGGTTTGGCTTCTTCTGTGGTTCTCCTTGCCATTTTGATGACCACTCTCAGTATTGACTATGGCATGTTAATGCAGGGACAAAGGTAAGTGTGGTTGAGCTTTCATTAACAACATCTTATCATTTTTTATGCTCCATTGATATATTCAGCCCGCGGCCTGTATGGCTGTGTGCTAAGTCTTTATTTGACACATCCTCTATTGTATCCTCTTGTCTGGGTTTCTAGTATGTGAGCATCATTTTGACATTCTTGAGAAGGAAATAAAAGAGAGAGAACATGGCCTCTCCACAGCCATGAAAGGTAATCATTTTGAACTATTACAATATCTCTTTCCAGTTCAGTTTGACCCAAATAATAAAGAAATACTCCTTATCTTACTCGTGTATATTTTGTTTGGTAAGAATAAGAAAAGGGTGGCCCTCTTGATCGCGGCCTGTATATCCTCCATCTCGGTGTTTTGATCTTCTCATCACTTCAGCTTCTTTTTACTAACCTTTTAGGGCTTGAAAACTACCATATAAGTTTCTCCTGGATTGCACCTTTCAATAGGCTTTGTCTGCACTTTCTCTTAAGCCTAAACCATAAAAGAGCTTAATGACTCTGTCATGTTGCTCTGTTTGAAGTAAATGTTGAAAGAAAAGTCTATATATCTCGTGCTATACAAGCCTCTTACTCTGCATACTTGATGATAGAGTGTATCTCTTGTTCACTGTCCATCTAGCTTCTTCAAACCCCAGCAGCAGCTTCAAATGCAAGAAGGGTTTTTTCCTCCTTGTTCTTCTCACAAACCTATAGGTAACTGTGTAGACCTCTTTGAGATAATGATGCATGACTATTTGTGCTGGCTGGGTCCCTACATGTGATCTTTATTTTGATATGAGTGCTGCCCTTTTTGACAGTAATTTAACTATCCCTTTTCATTTTGACAGCAAATAAATTACTATCCCTTGATAGAAAATTGCATACATTCGTCCATATGACTGTTTAGCCCTCATCTTGGTCTTCTTTCCTTGATAGTGGCATGACTATGTTTTGTTGCCTTGACAGTGGCATGACTGCTTCTTCATATGTTAAATCTGGGCAGTCACTATGAATGCCTTTGCTCCTTTACAATTTTCCAAGATATATGCTCTGCCATGGCTAACCATTACATAGCAATTTTACACTTCATTCACAACAAAAAGTGGTAAATATTTATCCTCTGGATTGTTTGCAGCCTACTCTAAGAGGCATTTGAAAGAACTCATATCAAAAGTAACCTTTCTAGCTAGTATTTCTACTTGTTTTATTAGAAGGTCCATTTGGTCCATCATGGCTGTTATTATGATACCTCTAGCATCATCCTCTTTGTCATTTGACAAAATTTGTACCCTTTTATACTTCAAAAAGAAGAGGATAATATGACAGTAAGATGACATTGTATGATGTTGTCATGACTCCTGTAGCCTATATAGTCATGTGTACTTGATGAGGTTGTTTTGCTTGGTTGGCTTCATGATAATCTTTGCAAACTCTTCACTCAACTGATTCTCATGTATTTTATGCATTATTCATACATATAATACCTTCATAACTGCACTTTATCCTTTTGGCTACTGTACCTCTATTCTTTATGCATATCAGTCTCTCTTGAATGGGTGTATTCTTCATCCATTGATCTTTTGCTTCTAAATGTGCATGAAGTCTTCATGCAGATTGGTAGTGACTGCTCTAGATGCAATGGTAGTTTATGCCAGTTCATGGTAGGGAGAATGACTATATTTTTGTCTATATTTGCTGGCACTATTGCGTTCTTTAAATACACCTGTAGTTGTCCTTTTGCATACTGACTACTTATCTTAGGATTTGGATTTCATAGTAGCATATCTATCAAGAATTCTTCTTCATTTATAACAATTGTTTACTATGACTGTATCATGATAGAATAATGGCATATAAGAAAGAGACTGCCTACCTTGTGAATTGTCAATGACCTATCACTGTAGCACTTGATATAGTCTTTCTCTTCTTTTGAAGTTCCTCTTTCATTATTGATGCACTTCTGTAGATGGATATGGCAACTAAAATATACTCTGTATGTCTCTTGCACATGTAAGCTACTTTATTGATCTTCTCCTGACTGTTCATGGTGAAGGTGACTGTACCTGTCTTTATTCTTCATGGTATCTCTCTTTATGGCATTGTTGACTATATCATGGTATCACTGTAGCCTCAAGGTGTATGAGGTAAGGCTTATTTGATCAAAACAGTGATAAGGTGCATGGAAACCACCTTGTTATCTTTGGACTGTGGCATTGTTGACACTCCACTGTGCTTAATGTATTTGGACTCCCTCTTTGCTCTAGACATGACTATCTCTTGTTCTTGGATTTGTACTTGACTGTCATGTCAGTGATGTACTATGGTATTTGTTATGCATCATGTGCTTCATCCTTGAATGCTTGAATGTTTGAACACCTGACTACATTTGGACTATTTCATTAGTGCCTCCTTATATCTTGATGGTTTGAAGTTTCAAGGCATTGATGACTGCCTAGTTACTGGTCCAAGATAATGATATATTCATGACTGCATTTTCACACTACCATATATCAGCCTAGAGCTAATGATGCCTTGCTGTTTTGATTTGTCTCTTTAAAAGGCATAACTTGTATCTTTCTTTATGTTGTCTCTCTTCTCTTTATCAGGCACATCAATCTAAAAACTTGTATCATATCCTTGTACTATGAATGCACTCTATCAGTTGTTCTTTATTAGCTGTGATGAAATAAATACATGTGTTAGGGGAAATTTGGTTCAAACAATGAATATCAATAAATAAACAATATCAAATACCCAAAACTCAATAGAATAGTGAACTAAGAAGATTAAACCAAATAAACAATGAATCAACATATGCAAACCTTCCTTAGATCGAAACTTCCATTGTTGCCTATCAAAAATCATCCTTGTGTGTATGAAAAGGGCCCTCAGTGAGTGCACTTCTTTGCTTTGTCAAGAATGTCGATTATGAATGGCTGTGGTGATATCGCAATGAAGAGGAGCTCCAAAATGAAGGTAGTAGTGTGTAGTGCATAGTAAAAAGTGTGATCACAAGCAATGAAGGAATTGGTGCCAAAGGCGCACTGTAATTCCTACAGAGTAACAATACTTAAAGCTTGGATGAATAGAATGGAAGAATGAGGTTTCTTTTATAGACTTGGAAAAAATAAGATCAATGGTATAGAAGACTTGAGAAGATGAACGGTTGAGAACAGATGAGGAACGTGCAACAAATAAGAAGAAGACAAGTGTCACACAAAAGCTATTTTATTTGAGTTAATCACTTTCTTTTCTAAAGATAAGACATGCTTTTCATAAATTAGAAAGTTTTTTTCTAATTTAAGAGAAATTAATAAAAACAAGTTTGATTGAATAGATAACTCAACTTAAGATTTGCTTTTGCATGATTTGAGAGAAATTAAATAATAAATTATTTAATTTTGTGTGCATGGAGAAGAAGACTTATTTTTAGAAGATTTTAGAAGATATTTGAAGAATTTGAAGATAAGAAAGTAAATTAAATAAATAAATTTATTTAATTGTTGTGCATGATTTAGAAGAATAAATAAAATATTTGATTTATTTTATTTTTGGAGAGTGAGAGAATTTAAATAAATTTGATTTGATTTATTCAAATTTGGAGGAATGAATTTGACTTAATTAAATAATTAAGAATTATTTAATTGTTTGGAGGAATTTAATTAAATAAAAGGATTTTATGTAATTGTTGACTTTAGAAGAGGTAATTAAATATTTTGATATTTAATTAACTTAGAGGAATATGAATCAAATAAATAAATTTGGTTATTTATTTATTGATAGAGGAATTAGAAGGGAATAAATATTAAGAATACTTATCTAGACCGAATCGTGTCATTTTTAGGCATATACATTTTTCCCCTCTTTGATGCAATGCGGTTTATGGCGTTGCTTGAAAGAATAGATAGTTTGACAATGATACATGCCCCAGTTTGCCCCTAGTACAGGTTATGATGATAGGATGCCCCCTCGGGAGATTGGACGGGAAGAAGGCAGAAGGACGAGAGACGGACAATCTCACGAAGATGAAGGAAAACAAGGTTGGGTTTGAAGAAAACAGGACGCATTTCTGAGAAACGGGAAGAGAACTGGAAGAAATGGGCATGGGAAGTAGTTGTAGTCACCACCTAGCCAGATTAGGGTTTGCATGCTATAAATAGGAGTTGGGTCCACAAGACAATTCATTTGCACACTTGTCTTGGTTTGATTCGCATTGGAGAGCTTAGAGCAGTCAGAGCATAGAGCAGTCAACACGAGGATGGACATTCCACGCGAGGAGCATCAATTCGAGTGCGTTCATCGATTCAACCAGCTAGTAGAGGTAGGACCCCCGATATGTATCTCAAAAAACTTTCCCTAGGGTCACGTTTGAGGGTTATAAATGCTAGGAGAAAATTAGGGAAAACAAATGTGCTAAAAGCCAGTGTGGCACATATGTTGCGCGAAACGACGCATTTGTAGTTTTGCGGCGCATACATGCAATAAAGTGGCGCATATGTAGAATCAGCACATACATAATCTTGTAGCGCATGCATGAGATGTAACGACGCATACACCAGAGTGGCGCATGTATAGCATAGGACGGCACATACATGTGTTTCTGCAGCGCATTTACCAGAAGTGGCGCATAGGTCAAGAAACGGTGTATTTACCGTGAAACAGCGCACTTACCACCTATTGTGGCGCATATAATATAGATAAGCGAAAGACTTAGCAAATTGACTCGATTGGTGTCCTTCTTGACACGTCAATCAATAAGCTATCTCTGAGATTGCAGGAATCTAGTCAAGAGATGTAGTGTACTATTTTGATCAATTTGAAACTCTAAGTTAGTTGATATGTTTCTATAGATATGTTGAGTATGGGACCTGTAGTTTTGGATTGACGCCTTGCTTTGCGTGCTTGCAGGAGGATATACGAGATACACTTCAGTCTAGGGAGCAATTCCCTATGCCTATGCTGCAGAGATACATGCTAATGGAGATAGATAGAGAGGCACTCGGCGCTATGGGACTCGACTATCATGCCTGAGGTTCGAGCGAATCGCGGATTACTGACTACTACAGTGGAGAGATTCCACAGTGAGGATGGGACCTTCCACCTCCCTACTGGTGAGATGACCATCACCTTGGAGGATGTATACTGGATTCTACACTTGCCTATTCAGGGTGACTTGGTGGAGTATGATCCACAGAGAGGCGCAGGACTCGCTGAGTGCAAGCGAGTGTTTGACGACCCTGAGCTGGTAGGGTAGGTTATCCCATGGTAGGATATCTACGAGTGTTACAACTACTTCCCAGGCATTGTAGCAGGATTGATCGGAGGTGTGGTATGCCCCGACAGGAGGTCGCACGGGTTCCCCATTGGATGGGGTAGGATCATGGAGAGGATGATTACAGAGGGTACTCGGTATGCATGGGAGGTTTGCGTACTTGCTCATTTATACCACAATATGCACCAGGTGGTATATCACAGGAGTACGAGCCTATTTGTAGGCGTGTCACTTCTACAGTTTTGGCTATGGGAGCACATAGCGATCACTAGACCGATCCATGTGTTCGAGAGACAGAGAGGAGAGCCATACAGCTATGGCTATGTAGGAGTGATTTCCCAGCATAGGCTGGGGAAGCTGGAGTATTGCACACGCATTGGATGGAGTAGCTGTGGTCAAGTGGCGACCATATCTAGACTATGAGCCGTGGGATGACGAGGCAGACGAGCTTCCTTATTGCTATCAGATGCAATGGATGATAGGACGGACATGCTTTATCCTAGAGAGGCAGATAGTCAGCCGGGTACAGAGGCAGTTTGGGAGGAGACAGGGCATACCACAGGGGCAGGCACGGTTTGCCAGGACACACGCGGACAGGTACAGATGGGGGCTGATGGAATCCTATGAGGAGGCACTAGCTGAGTTTCAACAGATGCCATACATTGCCTGGGACATGAGGAGGATGATCGCATATGCAGGGGTGACATAGGATTATGAGGACTAGTTTACTGCACACCCATTTCTGAGATACTCAAGACCTGGGGTGCTGATGCCTCACATAGATGAGACAGATTCATATGACGAGGGCCAGGTGGGCCAGAGGAGGAGGAGGGGGAGGAGAGGAGGATGAGGGGGTGGCAGAGATGGAGGAGATGATGGGGATGACGAAGATGATGGAGGTCGACCCAAACAGAGGAGGAGAGGGGGGAGGGACCATCCCAGGCTGAGCAGGCAATGCCATCACAGGTTGCACAGTAGGTACCACAGCAGGTGCAAATGCCGCCACCCCAGCAAGTAGCATAGCAGTAGGGACCTCAGCCACAGGGTCAAAGATAAATAGAGGCAGCTCAGGGTCCTGCACAGCCAGATGTGCAGGAAAGGACCATAGCTATCCTAAGGGGAGAGATTAGGTAGCTACGGGCATAGCTCAGGAGAGCCAACACCCGATGAGAGATAGATGCAGAGGTGATTGTGGGGTTGACTAGAGAGATAGACATGTCAGACACATGGATACGCATTATCCGCATAGAACAGGATACTGCATTGGCAGCCCTGGGGACAGATGCAGCAACCAGTTTCTTGGTTGGGCAGGTGCAGCAGGCACAAGCACAGTTAGCACAGACATAGACACAGCTAGCATAGGTGCAGGGTGAGCTTGCCAGAGTACAGGCTCAGGCATAGTACTATCAGGGGTTGTATCATGGTGCCATGCCGGTGAGTCAAAGGGCCTCTAGCTACAGGAGTCAGTCAGCGGCCTCCCAAAGAGCAGGTCCATCGAGGTCAAGGGCCTCTGTTGTGGGCCCACAGCAATCTGAGGCCAACAGAGGAGGAGACACTGTTGGCAGTGGTGGTCCATAGCAGCAGGGGTAGCAGAGACTTGATCTATGTACCTCTTTGATGGCTCAAATAGCCGGATAGACTTGTACCACTTTTGTTTATTTTGAGACATGTATCACCATCCATAGTGATGTATTTTTGTATATGACACTGATTCAGAGACAAAGATTTTGATATTTGTACATTTGGACACATTTTCATGATATTTATATGATGATGCAGCTATGTGATTCTCTCTATATGTATGAGTTTATGATGTATTTCTATTGTATGATGTGATGTATGTGTGTATCTGATGCAGACTTAGATGTTTTTACTTGATGCTATGAGATGTTATCTAGATGCAGCTTTTGATATGATGTTATGTGATGCTATATGACCTAATGCAAAACTTAGATGATTTTTACTTGACATGCTTCTAATGTGTGTGAGTGCAAATGGTATCTATGTGTGATGTACTTATCTATGTTTTTTGGTTGTTTTCTGTTTTGACACTATATGATGATTGTAACAAATTGTATATGGATGACTTAATGCACTCTATTATGTATGCAACTGATTTAATCATGTGATATGATATGCAGCTATATGCTCTATTTTTGTGGTGTCCAAATGTACTCTATCGACACAGAAATGAAAGGATGATAGATAGAAGACAGATTGAATAGAAGAATGACTCGACAGAAAGATTCACAAGCTTGGACTTTGGTATTGTTACTCTGTATTGCTTTGATCTTTTATTGCATGGGATATGGATGTATGGATGTGTAAATGAATGTATAATGGATGGATTTGCTTTTGACATCTTGACAGTGCAAGTATTTTGAAGTGCTTTAGTTAACACAAGCATCTAGGTATAATTAAACCGAGATGACCTGAGTATTGCTTACATGGAATTTGATTTAGCAAGTTAATACAAGCATCGAGGTATAATTGAACCAAGATAACCTGAGTATTTCTTGCATATCAACAAACAAGGATTGTTCCCGTTCATGTTAGACCTTGGATGTCCTTGATGAGTTTTACCGATCATGTCCTTAGACAAGGTTTCACATTACTAAAGATTAATCCACAAGCAATAAACAAAGAAAATAATCATGCCCCCATCATAGCATCTCTAGTTTTTGGCATCATCGAGTAGCATAGAAAGGCATGATAGCAAAAATCAAGACTCTGTATGTTAACCTAACCAACACAAAACATTCTTGTATTTAGATGTGTTTGTTTCTTGCCATAATTTGAGTAAAATCATTTAGAAGGCCTTAGGTGTTTTGCTGCTTTGCTTTGGATAGGTTAAGTGCCTCATGTCAAAATTTTTGCTTTGGGATCAGGTTCTGCTTGCGTTTGCTTTCCTGGTGAGAAGATTCCACAATCCTTATTGGTGAAACGGACCCTAAGGGACTGACCTAGTGCCTCGGGGGCTCATTGCTAGATGGCCTTGCCTATGTGACGACACAGAGGCAATGTAGTTCGGGGTAAACCCTAAATGGACCATGGATGGACTAGAAGAAAGATGACAAGAAATGGGACGGATGGGACAATGGAGCCTTGGGGGCGCATAGAAATATGGCCTTGCCTACGTGACGACGTAGAGGCAATGTAGTTCATGGACTTGGACCATGGAGACCAACGAGAGACACTATACTAGGCTAACACTATGGATAGGATATGGGATAAAACCTTGGTTGACAAGGCAACAGAGAGATAGAGTATCAAGCCATGATAGGTTACCGATGGGTTTTTATTGTGGAGCGGATATGGATCGAATGGGATGCGAGGAAGAATGGACACAAGGTGATTGGTTTCCCAAAGATGGAGAAGGTGGTTTATCACAAGTAATGCCTATTTACCAGGTTTTCACCACTTGCTTTTTATTTGTACGAAAAAGATAGAAAGTATACATGACGCCTGTTTGCCAGGTTTTTATCATGATACCTATCCAAGGCGCCTGTTTGCTAGGTTTTCACCAAAGGATGATTTTTTTGTACTTTTCTATTTTTTTGATTTTTTTGATTTTGTTTGTATTTTTCTAATTTTTGATTTTTTTTTTGTATTTTTACTTCCACCTTACATTGGGGTTTTCCTAGGTATAGAACTTCCGAAGATGCATGTTGTTGATTGGGTTATCAAACAGCTCACCCTCTGATGTTGCTAACTGATATGCCCCTGATCCATAAGCAGCTACAATTACATAAGGCCCAAGCCAGTTGGGTTTGAACTTGCCCTTCTTTTCCCTATCCTGTTGATTGTGGGGATTTTCCTTAAGGACCAAATCTCCAACTTTGAAGACTCTTGGGTGAACTCTGTGGTTATAGCTTTGTGACATCATTTGTTGGTATGCTTTGAGATGGTCAAAGGCTTTCTGTCTCCTTTCCTCTAGCAACTCTAGTTCTTGTAATCTGGAGACTCTGTATTCTTCATCTGATATGAGACCTTTTTACGACACCCTAAGAGATGGTAATTCAACCTCTATGGGAAGGATAGATTCTGAGCCATAGACAAGGGAGTAAGGTGTAGCACCTGTGGGAGTGCGTATACTGGTTCTGTAGGCCCACAGAGTGGGATTGAGTTGGATGTGCCAATCACAGCCAGCATCATTGACAGTCTTCTTGAGAAGTTTCAAGATGGTCTTGTTGGATGCTTCAGCTTGACCGTTACCTTGGGGGTAATAGGGTGTGGAGAAACAGTGTTGGATTTTGAATCGGTCAATGAGGTCTTGGACATCCTGGTTTTGAAGGGTCTTCTGTTATCTGTGATAATGGATGAAGGAATTCTGTATCTACAGATGAGGTAATTCAGGATCAATGAGGAGATTTGCTTACCTGTGACGGTGGTGAGGGGAACAGCTTCAATCCACTTGGTAAAGTACTCAGTGGCGGTTATGATGAATTTATGGCCTTTGGAGGAGGGTGGATGGATCTTTCCCACAAGGTCAAGTCCCCATTGGCAAAAGGGCCAAGGTGTCATTAAAAGTCTCAACTCTTGAGCTGGTGCATGGATCAGGTTCCCATGTAATTGGCACTGCTTACACTTCTTGACAAACTGATATGAATCTATTTCCATGTTCGGCTAGTAATAACCCAAACGCATGAGTTTCTTGGCTAAGGAAGTACTGCTAGAGTGTGTCCCACAAATCCCTTCGTGCACGTCTTGTAAGGCGGTTAGGGATTCTTCTCGTTCCAAACAACGGAGTAAAGTACCATCTAGACCACGTCGGTATGGTGTATTGGCAATAATGGTATAGCGAGAGGTTTGGCGTATAAAGGTTCATCGTTGGTTTAAAGATAGGTCAAGTGGGAGGGTGTTGTCCTTGAGGTAAGTATAAATCTTACCATACCAAGGTGAATCAGATCCAACTAATAGGCATATGGTATGGTTTTCCGGAAGATCATAAGCTGGTTGTCGAATAGTTTCCACTAAGAACTCGTATCGTGACTCATTCTCTAGTATCTCAAGAAGAGAGACAATGGTCGCCATGGTATCTGCTGCTTTGTTCTCAAATCTGAGGTATCTACTCAAAAGAGATGATCACAAAGTGTTCCTTAAAGTCATCGACCATCTGCTTGAAGGGGACAAGCTTTTCATCTTTGGTTTGGTAATCATCATTGACCTGATTTATCACTAGTTGAGAATCACCATAGACATGTAGCTCTTTGATTTTCCACTCTGTTGCCATCTTGATACCAATGACTAAGGCTTCATATTCTGCTATGTTGTTGGTGCATGGGAATAGCAAACGGTAAGACTTCAGAATGGTGTCGCCATGAGGAGTTACAAACAAGATTCCTGCCCCCGATCCATGGTTGGTGTAGGACCCATCATAGTATAGTTTCCAAGAATGTGTTGAGATGTTGAATAAGGATTCATCCAGAAACTCAAATTGCATTGGTGTGGAGTCCTGTAGTGGTGCATCTGCTAACTGATCAGCAATGACTTTCCCTTTGATAGCTTTTTTGTCTACATACTCAATGTCGTATTCGCTTAGGAGCATTACCCATTTGGCTAGGCGACCTGTGAGAGCTACTTTGCTTAGTAGGTACTTCAAGGGATCTATTTTTGCAATAAGTTTGACTGGATGTGCAAGCATATAATGTCAGAGTTTTTGGGAAGCAAAAACTACCGCAAGACATGACCTTTCTATTTGTGAGTATTGCAACTCGTAGCCCACTAGTGTTCAACTGATATAGTAGACGGCTCTTTCTTTATTCTCATAATCTTGTTGTGCTAGAAGAGCCCCAAGAGCTGTAGGTGTAGCAGATATGTAGAGTATCAATGGTTTCCCTTAGATAGGAGGCATGAGAATAGGTGGATTCATAAGGTACTCTTTCAATTTGTTGAATGCCTCTTCACATTTCTCATCACATCTAAATGGAATGTTTTTGTGCAGGAGATGACTGAATGGTTGACACTTGTCTACCAGCTGTGATATGAATCTACGGATTGCTTGTAGCTTGCCTTGTAGCGATCTTAGTTGTGTTAGAGTCTTGGGTGGTGGCATATCCATGATAGCCTTGACTTTGGCTGGGTCCACCTCTATTCCATTTGCTGATACAATAAAGCCTAGAAGCTTGCCTAAGGTGACTCCAAACACACACTTCTTTGGGTTCAACTTGAATTTAAATTGCTCTAATCTCTGAAAGACCTTCTCTAACACATCGAGATGTGATTCCCTTGTGAGTGACTTTGCTAGGATATCATCTACATAATCTTCCATTGTTACGTGCATCATGTCATGAAATATAGTGGTCATAGCATGCTAATATGTGGCTCCTGCATTCTTTAGCGCAAATGGCATGACATTCCAGCAAAATGTGCCCCATGGATAAGTAAAAGATGTCTTGTGTTGGTCTTCTGGTGCTATCCTGATCTGGTTATATCCTGAGAATCTGTCCATGAGAGACAACATGGTATGCCCTGTTGTTAAGTCGACTATGATATCTATATTTAGCAATGAAAAATCATCCTTGCAGCAAGCTTTGTTTAGATCTCTAAAGTCATTGCATAGTCTGACTCTTCCATCTGGTTTAGACACTGGTACAATGTTGGATATCCACTCTGGGTAGTCTATTGCTCTGATAAACCCCCCATCCAACAACTTCTTCAGTTCTTCTTTGACCAACAGTGCTATGTGTGGATGCATCTTTCTAAGCTTTTGTTTGACTGGTTTCACACCTAGATCGAATGGAAGATGATGTAGGATTAATTTTGGGTCTAGACCCGGCATGTCCGCATATGACCAAGCGAAGTTGCCTCTCTTTTTCTTGAAAAATGGTACAAACTTGGTCTTCTCTGGTGGAGTAAGAGATTTAGCAAAGTGAATGATCTTAGTTTGTTTCTCTGTTCCAATGTTAACTGGCTCTGTGGGTTCCACAACAATCTAAGACTTCTCCCGGTGCATGTCATTGGGGAGAGTGTCAAGCCTTCCATCGTCAGGTGCCACAGTTGGGCTTCACCTTCGGATACGTCCTTTCTTTTTACTATTTTAGGATCTGACACTGCCGCAAAATGGTTTTCACTGTCAGATCCAATTTTGATTTTGATATTTTTACAACTGGAAGGCTTGGCACCCTCTCTGAAGTAAGCCACGGTATTAAGTTCAATATCAAAACCAGCTTTATGATCTCCCTTGGGTAGGTGGTCCCTAAGTTCCATATAGTCAATATAAGCATCGTCGTTTTGGAACATATCTAGTTGAGGGGTTCCCCGTAGATCCCAGTCAATAAGTTTAGGATGCACAAGGGGGAGGGATTCAGAGGATAAATCTGATTCATTGGTGGTTTGAATGGATATACTAGGAGTATTGGGAGGGGGAGTGTTCATGATGGTATTTTCCTCCAAAATGTTTATTGTGATAGAACTCAAACCTTCCTCAAAAGTCGTATTCTCAAAGATAGGCAAATCAGACTCTAGTGGTCTGTTCAGTAGCGTTTGTCCCTCACAGTAGGGGCTATAAGTTTGAATGGTATCACATTCTTTGTCATCGTAGGAATGCTCTGTCAGCTCATCCCACTCATATTCATTGGAATCTGTGTCACTGTCCACTTGAAGTGTATGTATCATTTCCACTAAACAAGCATTTTCTTTAGCTTTGCCCTTGCCTTTATATCCTAGGCCATTTGTATTTCTAGCCAATGATGATGAAGAAGGTTGAATGGGTTCTATGATTCCTTCCTTTCTTAGGCCGATAGGGCCTTGTCCTTCGTAACCCATTCTATTTAGGATAGCTTCACCTTGCCCATAGAGTTATGTTGGGAGTCTAGGAGGTTCTTGTAGTATGTTCTCTTCTTCTTCGATAGAAAGCCATTGTAGGACATCTCTTTCCTTTGTTTCATCTGATAAGGTCCCCCATTTTACAAAGGGAGCTGTGGGAGCTATAGGAGGAGCAGATGGCTTTGGAAAATGCTTGGGTCAACCAAAGGATCTAGGAGATAAAGGCATCTTAGCTAGATTGAGGTTGTGCTCAATGGAGTATTCCCCAACTCCGGTTTCTTTGATAGTAACTTTCTGCTCTTTGGGCCTTGATGGGGAAGCTTCAGAGGTATGGTCTTGTTGTGGGGTAGGGGATGTAGATGCTTTGTTATTTGGTATGATGCAATCAGGTTTTGAAAGGATAGAGTTGCAATGCTGGAAGGGATCAGGGTCTCCTTGGATGGTAACTTGCTTGCCATTATGTGGGAATTTTATACATTGATGATAGGTAGAGGGCATAGCTTTCATGGCATGAATCCCTAGTCTCCTGAGGAGAATATTATAGGTGAGCTCCCTATCTAGGACTTGGCACACAACATATTTTATGATAGGTCCCACTTGTATGGGTAATACCACTGTTCCCTTTGTAGTTCTCTCCTCTTCATCATAGGCTTTGATAGTAATCGTCTTCCTTGGATCGACGGCATTTTCAGAGAACCCCAATGTAAGGACTAGATTTAACGTGCAAATATTTAAACCAGCTCCCCCATTAATGAGAACCCTCTTGATGCAGTGCTTGTGGATGAAGGCGTAGAGGGGTGTTGTGGGGTTGAGACACAGAGAGGTCATCTTGCTCAGTAAATGATATGGTACTTGAGGAGGTCAGATTACCTACCATGGCCTGAAACTTCTCTTGGGCCAAGTTAGTGGGGACGGTAGTTTCCACTAAGGCTTTATTGAGAATCTCCTTATGAGAAGGAGATAGACGCAACAACTCCAAGATAGAAATGTGGGCTGGAGTCTTCTGTAGTTGGTCTATGACATTATACTGATGGAAGTTGGACTGACAAGGTGACGACCTTGTAGGGACGGTATTCAATGTGACTTTACCACTGCGGGTAATGATACTACAACCAGTTCTGTTAGGTTCTGATTGTTGATTGGGCGTGACCACATTGATTTGTGGGACATGCTCAGATAGGCAATTGATGGTATAGTCGAATGGCACACTTGCATAGTTGGCATTACTATTCCCACTATTTTGATTTGGCATGTTGTGGTTGTTGTTGTTGTTACCGTTGTTATTGCCATGGTTGTTGTTGCCATTGTTGCTATTGCCATGATTGTTATTGTTGTTGTACGGCCTGTCATGATTGAGAAGCGGATCCCTGTAAGCCACATGTGTCTCATTGGAGGTATACTATTGGGTTCCCCCTTGATTTTGATCTAGTACATCTTGGATAACATGTTTGAGATGGATACAATTGTTGGTGGTATGTCCCCTTCCTCTATGATATTCACAATAGTCAGTGTCTTTCCAATAGGGAGGTTTGACGATAGGCTCATAATCACTTGTTGGCAGTAGAGAGATTTCATTGTTAGCCAAAAACTTCCGTAATGCGGATTCTTGAGACTCGCCCAGCAGTGTGAACTTTCGCCTTGGATTTGCGCTAAACCATAGTCATGGCTCCTGAGAGAATTGTTTGTTGGGCGTAACATTGCTTGCTTCTCCTTTGAGAGTGAATATGGGTTGTTGCTTGGGAGCCGCCATCTTAGCGTCAACCACTCCGTCGTTGACAACATTCTTATTCTTGGTCCAAAACTTGGATCTGTCAATCGTATAGTTGGAGGTACGTGTGTCCTTGTATAACTTGATTTGCCCCTTGGCGATCATAGCTTTTTTGATAAATAATCCCATCTCGATGAATTTTGATAATGATGTAGGGCATTGTATTTGTATTTGATAGCCGAGATCGGTGTTGAGGTTATGGACAAACATCTCCATTAGTTGCTTCTCAGGTACATCGTATGAGCACTTGCTTGCTAGTTGTCTCCATCATTGTAGGAAGGTGGAAAATGATTCACCACCCTTTTGTTTGGTGTTGCATAGATCAAGCATAGAGACTTCGTGTTCAATGTTGTAAGAGAAATGAGTGATAAACTTGTTGACTAGCTCATCAAAAGTTTTGATGCCCGGTGGAAGTCGTGAGAACCACTCCATAGCTTGACTGCCTAGAGATCTAGGGAATAGTCTCATTAAGTAAGTCTCGTTGTGAGCTACTTCTAAACATGCTGCATTGAATTCCCTGATGTGATCTATAGGGTCCCCTTTCCCTTTGTACTTGTCAAACTTAGGAACTTCGAATCGATAGGGAAATGGTTTCATGACCAAGTTTTTATCAAATGGGTACGGTGCAATATCTTCCAAGGAGTAATTTTTGGTGTTAGTACCCTTCTTGAGATCCGACATTTGTTGCTTTAGACCCTCAAGTTCTTTCTTCATTTCTTCCATAGGGGTGCTTTGGTCTATGGTTTTATTTTCTTTATCTTCTGCATTTGTGTCTAGGGTTTTCTTTCCCTTTTCACGATCATCCTCTATGTTTTCCAGGATTGAGTTTATATCAAAATCTATGGGCAGTTTAATTCCAAGACTAGAAAGATGATAGAAATACTTGTGAGGGTCGTCATGGAGCACTTTCTCTACTAGGCGTTGGAATTTTCGATCTTGGATGCTTCCCTGATAGTCTTCATTAGAGATTTTCTCATCACTATCGTGAGGTGAGAAGATGTGGTTGGATGACCCGGCCATTTCAAGTTATTTTTTGTATTGAGATCTAGTAAGAACCATGCAAGGTGACGTGGGACGAAGTGAAATGGGACTAGAGATTTTGGCGAGGTGCCGATGGAGACTATTGTGAATAGGATACTTATGACAAGATTTTGACAAAGGACTTTCTCGATCAATGGTTCTAAGTAAGATGGCCGTTACAAGATGGTAGCCACTAGTAAGGGTACTCGATACCTATCTTACCGTGTAGGGAATAATTGTGCACCAAGACCTATTAGAAAAGTTCTGTGACTAACTAGTTTTACTCGAATCCACAAGTGATATGAAAAAGGGGCCTATGCTGACCGGATATGGGATATTTTTGACTTTTGACTAGAAAGACCTGATAGAAGGTGAATGGGATGACCAATGAAAGAGAGATATTGACATGAAATGGATGGAAAACTGACTGCAAGGTGAGACCTAATCTATGAACCTGAAACTAGACTGAAACGGGTACCCAAAACTGGTGAAATTTCTCTTGAAAAGTATGCAAGTGCTCACTGTCGTGTATGCACCGAAACAGATGTGCTGCGGAAATGGACAAATGCGCTAGAAGTCTGAATATATGCGCCAGACTGGTGAAATGTATATGCGTAGGAACAGTATGCAAAAGTGCAGAAAGTCACCACAAATGCGCCAAAAGTCGACACAGATGCACAGGAACAGTGGACGAATGCACTGCTCTGGCTTTTTTCAATTTTTTTTGCAAGTTTTTGGAATTTTTTGGTGTTTTTGGTACTTTGGTTGCAAGAATGCTTTTCTGATCTGATTTTCTAAATTTATGGCAAGAAGACACAACAAACACAAAGAATTTTTATGGTTTTTTTTTACTTTTTTTGAGATTTTTTGACTCTTTTTGGACTAAAAGAAAAAAACAAGTACAAAATCCTAGGCTTGAAATGGATTATAAGGGTTTTTGGCCACTAGAACAAAAGGTGTTTAATGAGGGCAACCGTTCGAGTGGTTACACATGCGGCAACACTACTCTCCATTATGGAGTCTCCCAGCCTGCAAGGGTTGCACCTTGGAGGGTTTTGGGGGAGGTTGGCTGTCGGTGTAACACAACTGCACTCATTGTTTGAAGCTTTCACTCCAAACACAATTTATTTATAGTGGCTTGGAAGGGATTGGTGTCTAGTCTATTACCACTTAAGGTCATTCCTACTTGGATAAGCGGTATCCAAGAGCAGGCCCCTCTAAAGGAAAAACACATGCGAAAAATGATACTTCTGGTATTTTGGTCACCCAAGATAGGGGAGAGCATAGGCCTGGTATCATTCCCAAAACATAGTATACAGTGGTTCTTTTTCCCCTAGTTAAAATAGAAAAAACTAGATGAGCTATCTACTTGGGCAAGCACAAAACTTTGAAGTGAGTAGCAAGATAGCAATGGTCCAGTTTTAACCAAGATAGCAATGGTGAGTTCAGTTTTAATCCATGTAGCACGAAATAGTTAACTTTGAAATGTTTGGTCAATTGAGACAACAGTGGTTCAGTTTTAACCCAGATAGCAA
Source organism: Cunninghamia lanceolata (assembly GCA_027924645.1). Taxonomy (NCBI): domain Eukaryota; kingdom Viridiplantae; phylum Streptophyta; class Pinopsida; order Cupressales; family Cupressaceae; genus Cunninghamia; species Cunninghamia lanceolata. The sequence continues at coordinate 5,471,049 of BSBN01000439.1, forward strand.
TAGTGAGTTTAGTTTTAATCCACAATAGCACGAATTGTTAACTTTGAAATTTTGGTCAATCGAGATAGCAGTGGTTTAGTTTTAACCCAGATAGCAATAGTGAGTTTAGTTTTAATCCAGATAGCAATAACTTTGAAAAGATAGCAATGTTATAATGCAAGATAGCAAAGGTTCCATTTACCACTCTCCTAGTTAGACTATGTGAGACTTTGCATGAACATCCGTTTTACTTTCCCGTTTTAGAAATCAAAGTGTGATCTAGCAAATGCAACTATATGAATCTAAACCAATGCCTAGCCTACAAAACCGATAAGAGAATTCTTGCAAAGATGTCAGCGTTAGCAAAAATCTCCTAAAAAACCCTAAAATAACTACCTACAACAAAAGCGCAGCTTCACAGACTAAATGCGCAGAAACAGTCAACAGAAGCGTAGTAATACAGATGCATCGAAACAGTCAGTAAATATGCTGAAATAAATAGTAAATGCGCCGATCTGATGTATGCGCCATCTCCAAGGGTAAAAGCGCAAGAACAGTGTATGTATGCGCAGCTTCAACAGATGTGCCGTGAAAGTTGGTATATGCGTTGGAACAGTGTATGTATGCGTAGCTTCAATAGATGCATCGTGACAGGTAACAAATATGTGTTAGAAATTGAGGTATGCGCTATTTCCTCTTATGTATGGATTTCTAACACAAAAAACTCAATTTTTGGTTAAATTTGGGGCTAGGCCCCACGGTGGGTGCCAAAAATGTTAGGGGAAATTTGGTTCAAACAATGAATATCAATAAATAAACAATATCAAATACCCAAAACTCAATAGAATAGTGAACTAAGAAGATTAAACCAAATAAACAATGAATCAACAGATGCAAACCTTCCTTAGATCGAAACTTCCATTGTTGCCTATCAAAAATCATCCTTGTGTGTATGAAAAGGGCCCTCAGTGAGTGCACTTCTTTGCTTTGTCAAGAATGTCGATTATGAATGACTGTGGTAATATCGCAATGAAGAGGAGCTCCAAAATGAAGGTAGTAGTGTGTAGTGCGTAGTAAAAAGCGTGATCACAAGCAATGAAGGAATTGGTGCCAAAGGCGCGCTGTAATTCCTGTAGAGTAACAATACTTAAAGCTTGGATGAATAGAATGGAAGAATGAGGTTTCTTTTATAGACTTAGAAGAAATAAGATCAACGGTATAGAAGACTTGAGAAGATCAACGGTTGAGAACAGATGAGGAACGTGCAATGAATAAGAAGAAGACAAGTGTCACACAAAAGCTGTTTTATTTGAGTTAATCACTTTCTTTTTTAAAGATAGGACATGTTTTTCATAAATTAGAAAGTTTTTTTCTAATTTAAGAGAAATTGATAAAAACAAGGTTGATTGAATAGATAACTCAACTTAAGATTTGCTTTTGCATGATTTGAGAGAAATTAAATAATAAATTATTTAATTTTGTGTGCATGGTGAAGAAAACTTATTTTTAGAAGATTTTAGAAGATATTTGAAGAATTTGAAGATAAGAAAGCAAATTAAATAAATAAATTTATTTAATTGTTGTGCATGATTTAGAAGAATAAATAAAATATTTGATTTATTTTATTTTTGGAGAGTGAGAGAATTTAAATAAATTTGATTTGATTTATTCAAATTTGGAGGAATGAATTTGACTTAATTAAATAATTAAGAATTATTTAATTGTTTGGAGGAATTTAATTAAATAAAAGGATTTTATTTAATTGTTGACTTTAGAAGAGGTAATTAAATATTTTGATATTTAATTAACTTAGAGAAATATAAATCAAATAAATAAATTTGGTTATTTATTTATTGATAGAGGAATTAGAAGGGAATAAATATTAAGAATACTTATCTAGACCGAATCGTGTCATTTTTAGGCATATACAACATGCATTCATAATAATACTGTACCTTAGATGGCTCCTATAGCTTGGATGACTGTAATCTGATTTCTGTCTTTTTTTTGTCAATCTTGACTCAGTCATATTACTCTAATTTGCTCTAATCAACTAATGCCATGATGACATATCTTTTATGTGAGTTGATTAGATGATGCATGATATAGCTTGGAATGATGCATCCTGTCTTTCTGATACTCTTTTCAAAAATGAAAAGAAACATGTTGGGCTCAAACTCTTGTGGGAGCCACATTTAATCCACATGTTTATTTGTCTTCAAACCAGCAACAAAATTTGTCCTATACTTGTATAGTGAACAAACAAGTTAGCATAAAAAGTACCTGATAATGTTGATTGATCTTCCTCATGACTTCTTCCTAATTTGTGTCATTATCTGATCTAAATTCTTATCTGAATGCATGATATGATAAGTAGATGTCTTTGTTTGATAAAAGCATGTGATAACTGTAAACATTTGGAGCACTAACAAGGTTGTCCCCAAAATTTTGTAGGTTTCAACTTGATGATGGCTTAGAGTGAAGAATGAAGACTGAAGACTTGAAGGCCAACTTCAACAGCAACCTCCTATTGCAAGTATGAGGTTAACCAATGTTGTCATTCATGTCAACATACTCATATTGCATTTGTAAGAAGGTTTGGATGAGCTGTGTGTTGAGGATATTAAGAAAAATAGTCTCAATCAGGAACAGTGAAGAACAATGATAAGAAGAAGGCAAATGTACTCAATAGGTTGAGAATCAGAGGATGCGGATTAAAGGGTTTGTCGATATGAGTCTTGAGATGATCTAGTTAAGATTTCAGAGGTCCGCATGAAGATATGAAAAAGTTGTGATCGGTCAAGTAGAACCGGTTCCGGGAGTTGTTCCGGAGTGATAGAGTGTTACAAAAAGGTCCGGTGAGATCCGGAGGAGCATTGTCAAACTCTGCGGATTGGAAAGAGTGTTTGGGATGTCCTTGAGATGTGTCATCTTGGTTTGTACAAAGTTTGGAGATCCAGAAGCACCTTCTTCAGTATGACAGTGGCGACAGACTGTGTTCTTGAAGTTTCAGATGAAGAGGAGAAGAGATTCTAGTAAGTAGAGGAAGTGCGGATGTACCTGGTTAATCAGGCAAGCTTGTGAAGGTTCTTGGATCATGTTGAGGTTATGTTGTCGGTCCGCATTGGTGGTAGAGCCCAGAATTGAAGATATTCTTCCGGATGAAGTTCTTGCTCAGACTAGCCGATCGGATGAGTTGTTCATCTTGCGAATGTTCTTGTGGTGACCGACCGGATGTATTAATCATCTTGCGGATGTCCTTATGGTTGATTGCCGACTTAGATGATTGTTCCTAAGTCAATGTCATGTATAAATAAAGGTTTATGAGTTCATTTCAAAGTGGGTTGAGCAGCGAATGAGAGTGGTATAGCGAAAGAGCGAAGGGCAGAACAGAAGTATCTCGGGCTTAAATGGAACTGATCCAGACATGGTAAAGATGTCAATCTCCCGTTCAAGTTTGTGATTCTTATCACTTTGTAGACAGTGTGTCTCTTGTAGGCAGTGTGCCTCTTTGTGAGTAGTGTGCTCGGGCAGTGAGCCCTAATTGGCATGTGCCATTCATTTTTCTTATTCTTCTAACAGAGAATAATCCTTGGGTTAATCACCCCATAGTTTTTCCCTTAACCGAGTTTTCCATGTCAAAATCTTGGTGTCCAATGTGTTGATGATTATCTGCACTTGTGTTTATGCATTATGCTTTCATGGATGGTTAACTAATATGCTATTAACTAACAAAGAAGAATCAAGTGTTTGAAGTAGAAGCAAGTTTTTGTACAACTGATTCACCCCCCCTCTCAGTTGTGTGCCCTAGATCTAACAATTGGTATCATAGCCAAGTTCCTCTGAAAGGAGCTTAACTGCTTGAGGAGATCCAGGATGTCATCATACAAGAAGGATAGTCTAAAGTTCGATGGAACCAACTTCACTCTCTGGAAAGGTCGCATGAAATGTCACTTGGAGTGTATGGGAAAAGCATACTTGGCCATGGTCTCAAAACCATATGTACCTCCACAGGGTGGTTCGACAACTCTGAATGAAATCACAGATGCTGAAAACAATTTGCGGACCAAGGAAGCTCTTCTAAGCACATTGAATGACTCAGATCTCTCAAATGTTATTGACCTACCAACTACATATGAGATCTAGACTAAACTGGAACTTCTGTATGAAGGAGATGAGTTTGTCAAAAGTGCAAGGTTGCAAAGTCTGAAAGGGAAATTTGAAAGATTGAAGATGAGAGATGATGAAAATATCACTACCTTTATGCCAAGAGTGAATGAGCTAGTGTGTGGAATCAGGAATGCTGGTGGAGTTCTGGATGAAAATGAAATTGTTTGCAAAATTCTCAGATCCCTTCCTGCTGCCTACAAAATCAAGGTTGTTGTCATTGATGAATTCAGAGCCCATACAACTGTCACAAGAGAGCAACTGGCTGGCAAACTGGCTGCATTTGAAATGACTGAGTTTGGAGATGATCTCCCCAAGACTGAATCTGCATTCAAAGCCAGTGCCTATGTGAAAAGCAAACAAAAATTTGATCTGGGAGAGAACTCTTCAAGGACGCTATCATGGTATGAACAAGCAAGGAAAGATATGGAAGAGGAAGAAGCAGAAACAGCTCAACTTGAAGCCCTCATTGCAAAAAGACTGCCAAGAGGATCCGGTAAGTATGAAGGAAAACTACCCTTTCAGTGCTTCAACTGCAATAAGATTGGTCATTTTGCTTCAAGATGTCTGAAAAGATCTACAAGGTCTAATACCAACAGACAAAGGTTTCAAAAGAACTGCTATTATGTTCATGAAGAAGATGACAATGAAGGAGTAACAAATGATGAATCAGAAATAGGAAGCAAATCCAGAAATGAATGGGTGTTTATTGCCATCAAGGAAGAAGATTCAATATCCTCTGAATCTGTCAATCATAAGGTTGTAGAAAGAGCTTTGGCTACCCAAATTGAAGAAAAGGATGATTGGGTTATTGACAGTGGATGCTCTCACCCTATGACTGGTGACAAGAACAAGTTCTTAGATTTGGAAAAGTATGAAGGAGGAATGGTAAAGTTTGGTGATAATTCTACTGGCAGAGTCAGAGGTAGGGGAACTATTTCTTTTGATGGAAAGAGCAAAACCAGTAATGTACTATATGTTGAAGGATTGAAGTACAATCTTCTCAGTATTGGTCAGTTAGTGGATATAAGCTATGATCTCCGGTTCAAGAATGGAAGATGCAGAATCTTTACAAGCTCCGGAACTGAGATTGCATCCGGTACTCAAACTAAAGGTAATATCTTCCATCTGGTTGGTTCAAATAAAAGTTGTTTGTTTGTTCAAGTTGATCAGAGTTGGCTATGGCATAGAAGGATGTGTCATGTAAATTTTGATAGCATCATCAAGATAAGCAATATTTAGGCTGTAAGAGATCTTCCAAAATTGGTGAAACCTACAAATAGTTTGTGCAAAGAATGTCAGCTAGGTAAATAGAGCAGAGTCTCTTTCAAAAGCAAGGATCAGTCTACTACCGTATTGTTGGAATTAGTACATACTGATCTCTATGGTCCGACAAGAATCAAGAGTATGCAAGGTGATAGATATTTCATGTTGCTAATTGATGACCATTCCCAGATGATGTGGGTTACCTTCCTTAAAGAGAAATCAAAAGCCCTTGAGAAGTTCAAACTCTTCAAAGCTATGGTAGAGAATCAAACCAGATTGAAACTAAAGTGTCTAAGGTCTGATAGAGGTGGTGAATTCACATCCGGTGAATTCATAGACTTTTGTGAGAAGCATGGCATAAAGAGACAATTGTCTGCTCCTAGGACTCCACAGCAGAATGGAGTAGTTGAGAGAAAGAACTGGACCATCCAGGAAGCTTTCAGGACAATGATGATGGAAGCAAATGTTCCTCAAATGTTTTGGAGAGAAGCTGTCAGCACTGTAGTCTACACTCTTAACCGAGTTCAAATCAGAAACAATACCGGTAAGACTCCTTATGAACTTTGGTTTGGTATAACTCCTACTGTGAGATATTTTAGATTATTTGGTAGCAAGTGTTACATCAAAATAGATGAAGATCTAGGAAAGGTTGATGCTAGAAGTGATGAAGGAATTTTCTTGGGTTACTCCACTCAAAGCAAAGCATACCGGTGTTACAATAAGAGACTGAAAAAAGATGATAGAAAGTACAAATGTGAAGGTTGATGAAGGAATTGAGAAGCCCTCAAGGTTTTATGAATATGATGAAGATGATCAGGATGGTGCTCTAATTCAAGGAACTCAATCCCTTCCTAAAAGTCAGATTCAGACTGATCCGGTAAATCAGGAAGAAGAGGTTTGTCTGAATGAACCTGATCAAGAAACAGCAATGCAAGAGACTCAAAGTTCCAAGGTATGTAACTTTAAATCACTCTGAAGATCAGATCATAGGTGACAAAAGCAAAGGGGTACAAACAAGGAGGAAAATTGCTCAAAATTTAGATGAATGTTGTTTGATTTCAAAGATTGAACCTAAGACAATAAATGAAGCATGCAATGATGAAAATTGGACAAAAGCAATGGAAGAAGAGTTGATGCAAATTGAGAAAAATCACACTTGGGATCTTGTTCCCAGACCTAAAAACAAGAATGTGATTGGAACCAAATGGGTCTTCCGGAACAAACTAAATGAGGTTGGTGAAGTTATCAGAAATAAACCCAGATTGGTCTGCAAAGGCTACTCTCAAATAGAAGGAATTGATTTTGAAGAAACCTTTGCTCCGGTAGCAAGAATTGAAGCAGTCAGATTATTTCTTGCATATGCTGCCTTCAAAGACTTCAAGGTATATCAGATGGATGTCAAGTCTACCTTCCTAAATGGTGATTTGGAAGAAGAAGTATACATTGAACAACTGGATGGATTTTAATTGTCTGATAATGATGATATGGTCTGCAAGTTGAAGAAAGCAATGTATGGATTGAAGCAAGCCCCAAGAGCATGGTATGAAAGGTTGGATAAGCATCTTGTGCAGATTGGATTTAACAAAGGTACTGCTGACAATAACTTATATTTCAAAATTGATCATGAAAACATTTTGATTGTTGAAGTGTTTGTGGATGATATCATTTTTGGAGGAAGAGATAGTATGTGCAAAACTTTTGCAAATTAGATGAAAAGTGAGTTTGAAATGTCTATGCTTGGTGAAATGAATTTCTTCTTGGGTCTGCAAATTACTCAAACAAAGAAAGGGATCTGCATTTCTCAGACCAAATATGTGAAAGAATTGTTGAGAAAATTTGGTATGGAAGATTCAAAGCCAATGAACACTCGTCTTGTGGCAAGATTTTAGGCTGATCCTAGAGAATCTCATGTTATGGCAATCAAAAGAATTTTTAGGTACTTGAAAGGAACAGTTGAGTATGGTCTATGGTATCCTAGAGATCTGGATTTCTCTCTTCATGCATATACAGATGCAGATTGGGCAGGAGATGTGGATGACCGAAAGAGCACCAGTGGTGGAGCATTCTTTTTGGGAAAGAGATTGGTTTCTTGGCTAAGCAAGAAACAAGATGCAATATCTCTGTCGACAATTGAAGAGAATACATTTCAACAGCAAGTAGTTGCACTCAAATCTTATGGATGAAGCAGATGCTAAGAGACATTAAAGTTGAATATGAGGAGCCTATCACAATTTTCTGTGATAATTCAAGTGTAATTAATATTTCTAAGAATCCGGTATTGCATTCTAAGACCAAGAACATATCTATCAAGTTTCACTTTCTGAGAGAACAAGTGAACAAGGATGAAGTCAGATTGGAGTATGTACCCTCCAAGGATCATATTACAGATATTTTTACTAAACCTCTCCCCAAGGACTCTTTTGAGTATCTACGGGAGAAGTTAGGGGTCATGGCCCCTCCGGTGATGAACTAGGATGCACTAATGTGCATTAGTCTGGTGGATATCACAGTCACATCTTGTGATCCGGATTGATGATGGGGAGCTGCTACTAAGGGGGAGCAGCTGGTATGATTCTGATATGTTACAAGTGCAAGTATGAGCCCTTTGCCATTGATTTCAAAGGGGGAGAGAAGACATATGAAAAACAAGTGGTTGATGATCAAAGGGGGAGTAGTAAAGGAAGAGAAGACATGTGAAGAGTTGTTGCTGATGGTTTTTCACATTATATGTTGCCATCAATGACAAAGGGGGAGATTGTTGCAAGTATGAGGTTAACTAGTGTTGTCATTGATGTCAACATACTCATATTGCATTGGTAAGAAGGTTTGGATGAGCTGTGTGTTGAGGATATTAAGAAAAGTAGTCTCAATCAGGAACAGTGAAGAACAGTGATAAGAAGAAGGCAAATGTACTCAATAGGTTGAGAATCAGAGGATGCAGATTAAAGGGTTTGTAGATATGAGTCTTGAGATGATCCAATTAAGATTTCAGAGGTCCGCATGAAGATATGAAAAGGTTGTGATCGGTCAAGTAGAACCGATTCTGGGAGCTATTCCGGAGTGACAGAGTGTTACAAAAAGGTCCGGTGAGATCCGGAGGAGCATTGTCAGACTCTGCGGATTGGAAGGAGTGTTTGGCATGTCCTTGAGATGTGTCATCTCAGTTTGTACAAATTTTGGAGGTCCAGAAGCACCTTCTTTAGTATGACAGTGGTGACAGACTGTGTTCTTGAAGTTTCAGATGAAGAGGAGAAGAGATTCCAATGAGTAGAGGAAGTGTGGATGTACCTGGTTAATCAGGCAAGCTTGTGAAGGTTCTTGGATCATGTTGAGGTTATGTTGTCGGTCCGCATTGGTGGTAGAGCCCAGAATTGAAGATATTCTTCTGGATGAAGTTCTTGCTCAGACTAGCCAACCGGATGAGTTGTTCATCTTGCGAATGTTCTTGTGGTGGCCGACCGGATGTATTAGTCATCTTGCAGATGTCCTTATGGTTGATTGCTGACTTAGATGATTGTTCCTAAGTCGATGTCTTGTATAAATAAAGGTTTGTGAGTTCATTTCAAAGTGGGTTGAGCAGCGGATGAGAGTGGTATAGCGAAAGAGCGAAGGGCAGAACAGAAGTATCTCGGGCTTAAATGGAACTAATCCAGACATGGTAAAGATGTCAATCTCCAGTTCAAGTTTGTGATTCTTATCACTTTGTAGATAGTGTGTCTCTTGTAGGCAGTGTGCCTCTTTGTGAGCAGTGTGCTCGGGCAGTGAGCCCTAATTGGCATGTGCCATTCATTTTTCTTATTCTTCTAACAGAGAATAATCCTTGGGTTAATCACCTCGTAGTTTTTCCCTTAACCGGGTTTTCCACGTCAAAATCTTGGTGTCCAATGTGTTGATGATTATCTGCTCTTGTGTTTATGCATTATGCTTTCATGGATGGTTAACTGATATGCTATTAACTAACAAAGAAGAATCAAGTGTTTGAAGTAGGAGCAAGTTTTTGTACAACTGATTCACCCCCCCTCTCAGTTGTGTGCCCTAGATCTAACACCTCCATCATCAGGCAATGATGGATGTTTAGATTTATCATATGTTCTTTTCTCTTTTCTTTTATCAAATAGATACATAGCTTGCATGTCTGCAATTTCTCAGTCTAGTTACTCCGACGACTTGTGTGGGACACATTTGAACACTTCTTTTAAACATGATCAGTTAGTTTCTCTGATGCATATGATGTATATGTATTTCCTTTTCAATCAATGCATGAGATAAAGTAACAGATACTTGCATGTATGTTCAAAACCTAACATGAAATAACAATGTAATACAAAATATCTTTCTTCCTTTTACTCAAAATTGATTAACTGAATAATCAATCTAACTTATAGCTCCTGAAAGATCAAACTAAGTAGAACAACTATATCTCCTTAAATGTTTGATTTCTTGACAATCAATTCTCTTGTCATGATAACTTATCAGTCCTGATTGAACTGATGAGTTATACTGACAACTGGATATCCTTCTCTACTCTGTCAAGGCATCAACCATTCAAGAAATGCATAACTTTGATTTTTTCTATTATTCCTTCTAAACAATTACACTTAGATCCAACTAATTTTTAGTGTGAACAAAAAATTAGTAACAGTTATTACTTGTAAAATCTCTTACAAATAAATTTAATCCTAAGTCTAATCCAACGTTAGACATAGTTCCCTACTAGGTAAAACATTGTGCAAGCCCTAGGTCGACCTTAGTAAAACCTTATCAACCTATCTTTCTAAGTCAACCAAGGTCAAATCTATGCCAAACCAAAATTGCCTCACTGTCATTCAAGTGTGCTTCACTGCTCCTCACAAGCGCCTTGCTATCTTGCAAATGCACTTTCAAACTTAAACCATGAGTGCTTCACTTTTAACAAGTGCACCTCACTGTCGTTCAAGTGCGCTTTGCTTTTGTCCAAAAGTGCTTTGATCCTAAACCTAGGGTGCCTTGCTATTTTACAAATGTGTTTCAAGCATACCAAAGGCATGTTAGTTTTGACCATCTGCAGTTCATTGGGGACCATATGCATTGCGCCATGGGCCAAATGCGCTTTGATCTAATCTCGTGGCCAAAGTCACCTCGCTATCACCAAAGGCATGTTAGCACGCCTCATATGCGCTTTGCTACGCCAAAGGCACTTCAAAATAGACTAAAGGCACCTAATTCCTAATGGCACACTTTTGGCCAAAAACCTAGAAAACCCTAGAAAAAGACCTATTAAATGCAACAAAAAGCTAGTTTTCAACTACTTACCACTATCAGAGCTCCTACTGGTCTCCCATAGGTCCACACCTGCTCACCATGATGCCTCTACACTGGAATCGGCATGTGTGCAAGTTTGTGAACCTCTCTAAGCAAGGATCTCTTACACTAAGCTAGAAGGCTAAGGGCTTTGATCTCTATGAACTCTAGGTGTGCAAATGAGTTGTGTGTGACCCCATTTGCCCTATTTATAGCATCCCAACCCTAATTCTTCCCACCCCTTATCCCATTTTTCCTCATGTCAACCTATTTTCTTCATCGTGTCAGCCTCCATCTATCCAAGCTAGTCCTTCTCAGCCTATTTTCTATCGCGTCATTCTCTTTGTCTTCTAGTCGAGAGTCAACCCAATCTTTATGTCGCTTCCCTGTCTTTCCTCTTGAGGGGTATCCTATGCCAGCTACACTAGGGCATGATTGTATCATATTTTTATCATCATTTTCTTTGAAACAACGCTAAATCACATTATATCAAAGAGGGGCAAAATGTAGACACCTAAAAATGACCCTTCACATTGCATCACTTGCATTTCATCAATTATGTCAAATCACTTGCATTCAACATTAATTAAATAATCTAATTATTTAATTAATTTCGTCAAATTCATCAATTTCCTCTATTTTCCTAATTTCCAACATTAATTGAATAAATCCTCTTTATTTAATTAATTTCATTAAATTCCCTAAATTCCTCTAAATTAAATAATTTTAATTATTTAATTAAATCATATTCTCCTTTCAAATGTTTAAATCCACATTAATTAAATAAATAAATTATTTAATTATATTTGGAGTAGTGTTACAGTCCCTTCGGTGGAGTTGCTAGACCATGGTTTCTTCCTTGTTTCATTTCTAAATTCTGAAGATTGCAGGTTTGTCCTAAACAATGGGCCTTGGTTTTATGGCAAATTTGGTTTTCTCATGACCCCGTGGTCCCCTTTTTTGATCCGACAAATGTGTGAATCATTTCCATTCTGATCTGGATACAGCTTTACAACTTACCTTTGGTTATGCACAATAAGGGGCTAATTGAATCCATGATCAACCATGTTGAAACTTTTATCAAGGTTGAGGATGCTTCCTCTGTGGCTCCAAGATGATTCACCAGGGTGTGTGCCATGGTGGATATCTCTAGACCTTTGCCGCACATGATTCGTATTAATTCTTCTATGGGTTCGTGGCTACAATACCTAAATTACGAAGGGCTTCCAGAGTGATGTTTTAGATGTAACCAGCTTGGGCACAAGATTGTTGTCTTCCATGCAAAGTCCATAAATGGTCTTCGAGCTCTTAGTCTTAAGAGATGGGTTCGCAAGGAGGGAAGTCCAGATGCAGATTTTATCTGGAGAAATCATGGTGTTTTCATGCAACATCGCTCACCAGACCCAACGGATTGTGGGACTGTTGGTGAAGGTTTTGAGAGTGCAGCCCCTCCTGTAGATTTGGAAGGTTTGGCTTTAGATCAGCAGGCTAATGGTGATTTAGATCATCAGGACTTTTCTTTGTCCTCAGATGATGAGGAGAGATGGTTGGTTCTAGCTGGAGAGCAGGATTATCTTTTGGATCAGGCTGATGTTTTGGCTTGTTTTGACATTCGCACCATTTCTCAGACTACAAGCAAGATTTCAAAGCCAAATATTCCCAAGAGTGGCAAGCGCAAGGGGAGGAAATCTGAAGTAGAAAAGCTAAGGATGGAAGCTTTGGATGTGATTGATGATGGCACACAATGGACAATGGAAGCGCTCCTTACCAGGAGCATGCGGAACAAAAGAAAGGTTGATCTCTAGTGTTACCTTCTTGATAGCTTGAGTTGACCCTATAGATGGTTAAGATGGTTTGTTGTAGATTTTTCATCCTATTTGCCTCTCTTTCTCTCTATCTTTTTGCTCCCTGATTTCAGGTCTGAAGCTTTCTTCTTTTTCTAGCTTCTATGCTTTACGAGAGTGGGCCCACATCCCACAACTTACCAAAAAAAAAATTATTTAATTAATTCATCACTTAATTTTCTCTTATCCATAATTAAATAATTTTAGTTATTTAATTATTCAATTATTCCTCCAAATTTAAATAAATTGTTCAAATTTATTTAAGTTGATAAAATTAATATTTTATTTATATCTTATTTATTCCTCTATGATGCAGAATAAATTAAATCAATTTATTTGTTTAATTTATTCTCTATAATTAATCCTGTGTATTCTTCCATCATGCACAATAAATTAAATATACTTATTTATTTAATTTCTCAATTATTTTCCAAGTCCTCTAAAAATATCATTTTCTTCTATGTGCACAATCAGTCTTATTTTCAGAACTTCAAAAAAGCAAATCTAAAGTTGAGTTAATTGGCTTTAATCTTATTATTTTTATCATCAACTCATAAATTAGAAAAAAGCATTCTAATTTTATGAAATCAATCCTATCTTTAGCCAAAAAGCAATTAATTCAATAAAAATAGCTCTTTCTACATGACACATGTCGTGTGCACATTCATCATGAGTTCTTGATTTATCTCATCCATCTATTTCATTGATTTATCTCTACCGTTGATCGATCTAACCCTAAATCCTATATATACCCCCCTCATCTCTTCATAAATCCTCTTCAATCATTTAAGCTTTTGCATTCCTATAGCGCTTGAGCATACATTGAATCGTTAAGCACATATTCTACCTCGCAATCTTTGAGCACGTAATTACTATTTACATCTACTTGTTGTAAACATGGTTTTGCAATATATTGAGCAATCCACATAAATCCAAGAGATCAATACAATCTAGGTTATAGCTTCTTTGTTCGTAATTTGATTATTCATTGATTTCGTTATCTCTTATATCGATCTTTTGATGCTATAGGATTGATTTTATTATCATTGTTTTGATTTATCCTAAGCTCGATTTTACGTATACACACAAAGTTTCAATATAGTAACAACATAGATAAAAGACAAATAGAAGAAAGAAGAAGAATATAATAAAATAACCACAATAGAAAGTGACACCAGATACACCATGGCAAAACTCTTGTAAAGAAAAAATAATCTCCAAAGCATCAAATCTTATGTATTAATTTGTAACTAGTAGTTACAATACAATAGTAGCCTTCATGCTTCATAGGAGATGTAAACGTTGAACCTCAGGGAACTTTGGTAGCATAAATATGCATAAAACATGACATATAAGCTCCATCCCAACCCCTATATATATAGACCAAGAAGACCCAAGAAACCAAGAAACGTTTTCCAAAATCATGAGCCAAAGTCAAGTCCAAGCACATTCAACCCATGCAATCCACTCCAAAAGTAACTCCACAATTACAAGGTCACTCACGATTGACTTGTTTGACCCCTATGACTAAGGGCCCAACTATAAATTCCAACATGAGACAATAATAAAACTTACACATGACTATAAATTATGGTCAAAGATGTTAGTCATACTCCACCTAGTAACCCCTATTCAAATACTTCTCCTAATCTTCATAAAACTAATGACAAGTGGTGAGAGAGTGCCAACAATGGAATCTTAAGATTGTATCCAAGTGGGGCACCTTTTCCATGTGGTCACATTATTTATAATATTACAATATTAAATAGTTGCTCCTAGACCTAGGACTTTGCAAGGTTTATGACCACACCTAGTCCTCTAGTCCTAACACAAAGAATGTTAGTTTTAATGTGTTGACACAAGAATAAAGCAAGCATTCATAGTTGTTAAGCATTAAGATACAAACCAAGAATGCTAAAATTGACATACTTTTCAATTATTATTCAACTAACCTCATTTCTCAAGATTTGGTTGAGAAACTTACCAATAACCCAATCCTTATGCTTTGGGTTAGATAAAAATTGGTGTAGATTTGTCCATTACTAAGCAATGTAGAGTGAAGATTGTTGTTAACCATAAATTTGTTGAGAAAGGAGTTTCAAATGTTGTCTATAGATGTTTGTGGAGTTGTGTTGAGAAACCCTATGTGTATGACACAAAAGTTGTGTACTATTGAAGGTCTAACAGGCACCGCTTATGCAAAGGTGGATAGTGCTCCTTAGTAATGTATTACAAGGACAAGGAGCAAGATATGGTCCTAAATATTCAAGCCAAGAGAATGTTAATTGAAAACACCTAAAAAATTCATCTTGTGTGGAAGAAACAAATGATGATAAAGCCCCTTCAACAAGTTCAATAGATAGTCAGAGGGATAGGTTTTCTAGATCTTGGTTAGAATGGGCAAGGTGAGGCAACAACCATGTCATCTATTAAGAGGGGCATCTATCTTGTTTTGAGTCTTCATAACTTTTAGGGACCAAAATACTTCTATATTAGGGAGGTGTGATTAATAAAATGATGAATGACTTCATTGGAGAAGTTGAACATAGCTCAAAAGGAACATGAAGCATTGTACAACCATTAGAAGTTGGAAATCCGAAGGAAAATGAAGGTTTTGGAACCTTTATGTAAAACCATACTTCTAACATATGGTAGTTATATAATCACCAAGATAATTTTGTCATGTATCAACACTTATGTCATTGCATAAAGCAATAGTTTCATCACATGTTCTAAAATGATCAATAACACCCAAGAAGACTTCAAATTCATTTTGTTTCAAAATTTTATGATTGTTGGGATCCTTGATAGAACTACACAAGTTTATTAAACATGTGTAAATTCCCATAGAGGTATATGATAAATATTTGAGTTGAGTTGTTTAGATTCTAAAAGAGTTCATGGGTCCACTTGACTATCATAGGAAAAGTACAAAACTAAGAGTGCGTAATTGAGTAGTTGTAGTGATTTTAGGAACTAAAATAAAGTGATTTCAAGCTTCTTGTGTATGCACAAGGCCTAAGATTGTATTACACTTTGAGGATACTAGAAATCTGACTAAGATTGTATTACACTTTGAAGATAGTGGAAATCTTGTTGAACACAAGGAATACTGAGAGGGAGGGGTGAATCAGTATTCTATAAAACCATTCCTTCACATATTCATTAATCCATTTACCAAATTCAATAACATGAAAGCAAAATAAACATAAGAAGAGCAACCACAAAGTCATAACACATAGACACCAGGATTTTTACGTGGAAAACCCAAAAAGGGAAAAACCACAGTGAGTGTTAGCTCACAATATATTATGATATCAAAACTGGATTACAAAAGGCTCACTGCCCAAGGACTCACTATCTAGAGAAGTGCACACTGCAATAGGCTCATTGCCATAGAGAAGAGAAGATAGAGAAAGGGTGGCTCACTACCAAGAAAGGACTGCTACAAATACATCTACAGAATGCTGGAATGCAGTTCCATTGATAGCTCAATATACAAATTCAAAGGTCTTCATTATATCTTCCCTGCTTTTTTGTTCTACTTCACATATACTCTGTTCTTCTACCCTCTACACTCTTATTGTACTTTTCACATCACAAATTCAGAGTAGGATTGCATATACACAACTATCATATCTCATCTCACTGAAATCCATTAGTTATTAATATCCACAACAAGATCTAACCCAAAATTTGGTCGACTTGCCAATGATGAAGCGTGTACACAAAAAGCTCATACTCTATCGGCTTGAATTCTTTACATGAAGTTATGCGAACTAATGAAAACCTTCAAGGATCTTCATATAGGTATGAACCTATTTTAGAACAACTTAGAATAATGATTTAAGCAATATATCTTCACTGCACAACGATCTAACTGAGAGTCAGCTTCATTCTTAAGTATACTCTTAACCTTGTTGTCTGTCATATCACAACTTCTAATGCAGATCTCATGGGACTCCAAAATTCATATCAAACATTCATTAGGCATCACCAATCATACCTTCATAACCACAAATCATAATATTCTTATATGGCGAGATGCAGATCTCTGAACTGATGACTCTGTCTTTGTGAAACACTGTCAAACTAAATGTCGATACTTGGAAGCTTGTAGATGATCTTCTGGTGAACTTTAGAATCTACAAATCTAGAATTAGATACTTCTCATATGTGTTTACAACAACTCCAAACTGCACATCGAAACAATCAATACCAGAGGAATGCGGACCGAAATACTCAGGTGTTCTTCACTATTTATAACTGGACTCTGCTTATGCGGACTTAGGCAATTCATATTATGACTTCTAGAGATTGTCAGGATATGAAACTTGAAATATAATATCATCAAACAATTATATGTAACATACCAGAACCGTAAACCAAAGTCTTCATATGCGGACGAGTACCAATCGATTCTCTGTCATTGACTCAATGAGCTGCCAACACTTAGTTAATTTGACTAAGTTATTCTTACCAGACCAAAGACACTATGCATAACATGTATCAAAAGCTATCTCCAATCATATCTTGTTGTTTCCATCAATGACAACATCAAATCTCCATCATAACAGCAGTGTCTCTTGCCCATGTTGCCAACAATCTCCCCCTTTGGCATTGATGGCAACACTTAGTGAAAAATGCTCACACTGCTCCCCCTTACTATGTACACTCTATTTTTCTTCTTTCCTTAAGATGTTTGACCATTTTTCACTAGTTCTTCTTCTCCCCCTTTGACATCAATGGTAAAGGTGTATATACAAGTAACAAAATGGTGTCAAAATTGTTATACTTATCCACACATTTACAGGTTCTATCATATAGCTTCCTTACTAAAAGGTGGAGAGGATGTCTGAGTATATGACTTTCAATTGAGCTATCTGTCCATCCTATTTGGCCTTGGCACTGTTCAAAATTTGAATGTTTCCATTCTCTTGAAATACTAATTCCTCTGCTTTGTCTACTGTGGTAGGCACATCAGTTATTGCCTTTATTTTTGCTGCCTCTGCTAGAAGACCAGTCATGGAATCAACCTTGGATATTTCTCTGACTTGGCACATTCTGCCTTTAGTGGCTTCTTTCTTATTCTACAGACTACTTATCTTTGCATGAATGCCTTCAATTTCTGCGTTTTTGTTTCTAATGTAGTCAGATGCTGGATGAAATGTTTCTAAGATTTTTATCAATCGAAGTTCTAAGTCATCTATTTTCCTCTTCATTTCTTTTGTTGTCTCAGGCCATTTTACACAAAATTTGTTTATATCACTAGCATCATTAATAGTAGCATCTATGTTCTTGATGCTATTATCTAAAAAAATTGCATCTTTAGCTAGCTTATCCTTCAACTCAACTAACTTTTTATCATGAATTTTTGCTCTAACCTTATTATCTACAGCTTTTTCAAAAGATTCAAAATGTGAACTTATAGAATTTATGACCCTTTTGAGTTGCTCAAATGGTGTCAGAGTTGTATCTTTTTGTAGTCCAAGCATCAATTTCTCCAAAACATCAGATGCCCTATCAATGAGCTCATTGTCCTGAATATGAGACCTTAGAATTTCTTCCTAAGCTTTGGCTTGAACAATTGATACTAGTTTGAACTTCTACAGAGGTGACATTGAGGCTAGGTTTATTGGTCCTTGCAGCAACTCAGGTGAATCAAAAATCTGTGTTTCTTATTGCTTCTCCAAAAATTCTCTAACAGAGTCAACCGGATCATGAGTGGCAGCAGTGTCTCTTACCACTTCTTCTTCTTCTTTGCTCTGTTCCGGGGGATCTTGCTCCATAGCTTCTAGCTCATCAATTTTGTGTTCCGGAGGAGGACTTTTCTTAGCTTGCTCATCCTCTTGATTTCCTTGATCAACATTTTCAGTTTCTCCAGAGGAACTTGAGTATTCTTGGGAGTCTTATCTCCTTCTTGCTTTTCCTAATCACAAGTTACATTTTTCTCTAGAGGGATTTCAACATTCTCAGAAGTGTTATCCTCTTCTTGTTCCTTCATCTCTTCATCCTTCCTTGGGCTTCCTGGAGGAGTGTTTGTTTGGTTTAGTTCTTGCTCAAAGCTTATTTCCAGAAGTGGATTGTCATTACCAACATTTGTTTCTTCCTTGTCATAGATTGTTGAAATCTTAAACTCTCTTAAGACATTGAGAGTTACTTTTTCTGTATCCTCTACCACTTTCTCTATGTATCCAGACATCAACATGTTTGTCCTTGTCTTTATGTCAAGCATTCTTCCAATTGTCTTGGTGATTTTTGTTTTCTCCTTAGCAGTTATCTCCGGACACAATTCTATCAGTGCATGCTCTCTTAATTCTAGGTCTTTTGCCATAGCTGCTTCCTTTATGGATAACATAATACTGCCCAGGCTATCAGGTAAATTAGTGATTACCTCAAGAAGGGCTTTGTTAAACATTTCCAGAAATTTGATCACTACAGTTTCAATGATGTTCTTGTCTACATCATTATATTCATCATACAGGTCTGCTATAGGTTTTAGATTGAAATGTGTTGCCATAGCATTAAGGACATCTTCCAAATTTATTGTATCTTTTGCTTTTCCAGGCTCTGTTTGCCTTGGCTTTTTCATTTTTTTGCCCTTATCGAAGGGTTTGTCCTGTTTGCTTTTTGAGACTTCACTAGCCTTGGTCTTCATTTTCTTTACCTCTTCATATGTCTTAGTCTCCTCATCATTAGCTCCTACACTAACATACATTATTTTGCCTTTTGTTTTCTTTCTCTTGTTCTCTTTTGGAGTGGTTTCCTTTGCATGTGCTTCCACACTCATAGAAGGTGTGGGACCAGAGGATACAGTAGTAGTTTGAGTAGAAGTTGAACTTCTTGTTCTTTTCCTTATTACTACAGACTCCTTTACTTTCTTCTCAGACTCTTCGAGAGCCTTTTCTGGTTCATCTTGCTTCTTTTCTCTAGCTAGCCTTTCTGCTTCAGACTTCGCTCTAGCTTCAGCAATTTGTTCTTTGGTGAAGCCCTTGCTCTGGGCATATTCTTCTGCCATTTTTCTAGCCTTCTTTATACTTTCAAGCTTTCTTAATTTAACATGAACTTTTACTGATTTTTCCTAATAGGTGCCAAATCTTTCTTCTGTGGTGTCTCTGGGTTTGTTCAACATGAGCTCAGCATAACTATTTAACACATTCTTAGCTACTTTATAACCCATTGAAAGGATCCAAAATGTCCTTGGCTCCACAGCTTCCATCATGCATTGATCTTTGTTGACAATGAAACATATATCATTTTTGTACTTTTCCACAACTGACTTAGGTATTCTCTCCCTTGATTGCATGGCCCTTTAAAAAAATTTGAAATAGCCCCATAGGGTTTCATTTTGTGCATTACAACTGCCTAGGCTATTCAAATGATTTCTAATTTGTGTGGCAACAGGTTTGTTACCAAGCCAGATTAAATTTCTCATTCTGGGCAAATCTTTCATAAAGTAGAAGAATAGGCAGAGAATTAACGTACCATACTTGAATGGATATTTATGCTCCTTGGTCTTCTTCAGATTTTCCATTAGTTGTTGTCGGAGCAACTCATAGAGGTCATAATCTACATTCTTCTTAACCATCTCATTAGCAGTGTAGACGGTTGTACTAGAGACAGAGTTCTCTCAGTTTGTGAAGTATATCTTGTAACCAATTACCATTGATGTGAACCTTATTACATGGTTTTCAATATCGTTAACTGTCGATACCCTTTTGTCAAATTGGGCTCTGGTGACCTCTGTCACAGTGCTATTCTTTACAGCCTTTAGCACAGGCACCTTTTGGCTAGAGTTCAATCATGTCACAGCCCTAATAGCCTCCTTTGTAATCATGAAGGGTGTGTCAAGCCACATGAATTCATCGTGGATTCTACTCAATACATATCAAACCCATTTGTCCTCTATGAATGTTGGAAATTCTACATAGTGTATGAATTTCTTTTCTGCCAATGCCTTGTATTCTTCCTTCAACTCAAAATCATCATTGCTTAGATGTTTCAGGTGCAAATCTATAAGTTAGCTACCACCCAATTCTTCTAGGGTAACATGAATGTATGCCCTAATATCTTCCTCATGCATTACACCATATGACACTTCTAAAAATGCACCATTTGGGTCGACTTCCATTGATTTGAAAGGGTGTTTCTTGAATTTTGGTCGAGGTCTCTCAGTGATGTCGATTACTTGTGGAGTTTCCATTTCCAAAATAATTCAAACAAGTTTGCCATAGGGTTTCAAATTATAAATACCTTTTTTTGTTGAACTAAGGTTTACTCTGCTTAGAATCGCTGGAAATTGTTGATGTCGCTTAGGGTTTCACTTCTGCTCTCCTTAGATACTTGAAAACTGAAATGCAAATTGATTAATCCTTTGGATGCAACCCTTTTTAACTTTGTTTACAAAAACCTAATCGCCATAAATGTTGTTTTCCAAAAAATTGTCAAACACTTCACTAATAAGCACAGTCGATCAAGATTGCTCCGCAATGTGCCACATTAGATCTTTTTCTGTTAGTTTCTTCTTCAAATGATTCATCAAATACTCTTTTAACTCATACCTTAGTGTTAGATCTCAGCACCCACTATCTGGCTAGGGGAACAAGATATTCAATAAAAGCTCCCCTTGAGCCAGAGCTCCCAATTTACTTCCCGGAGGAAGTATCTGCACCAAAAGCTGGTGCGGATCCATCATTGACCTCTTTAACATCCTTCTTAATCCATATCTTGCTCATTTCCTTCTAGGTTTTTGCCGGATCAACCTTGTTCGTTCCCTTATCTTCCCTCTGCTCTATTTTCTTCTCTTCTGCAGAATAGTTTCTTTTCACATTCTTGCTTCTGTAGAATTTTGCAACATGTCCATGTCTATTTCAATAGTAGCAAACAATATTCCTCTATCCTTGATTCCTTTCATTGATTGGATTCATTCTTGATCTGCATTGGTTATCCATATGCCCAAATCTATTGCATGCAAAGCACTTTCCATTGAAAGATTGAGTGTTCCTTACATTGTTAAAACCATTCCTTTCCAGACTTTTGCATTCATTTGATCTATGACCAATTTTCTTGCAATTGAAACATTGACTAGAGAATGATGGAACATTTTGATTCCTTCTAGTCCTACATTGAGTAGCCTTGTGACCAAACTTATTGCAATTAAAACAATAGCCATTGAAGGATGGGTACCTTTGAGCATTCGATTCCCTGATCGGAGGTCTTCTAGGTATGTTTCTTTGATTCCAGACCTAGTTGCCTTTGACTCTCTTCTTCTCAGTGTTATCTTGACCTAATTTAGAGCTTTCTCCCTTTTCAAAACCCAAACCTTGTTTATCATCTGGACTTTTCTTATTTTCAATCAACTCATCAAGCTTTGCAGAACTTAGTTTGAACTTTTCTTTATAGCTATTAGCAACTTCCAAGTCAAATTTTAGAAGCACAACATCTTATGCCAATTTTTCACATTCTTCAAACTAGTCTTTCAAAACTTGATTTAAATGCTCCTCAACCTTTTCTTTCTCTTCAATGAACATTAACAAATCATTTAGGGTTTCATTTGTTGCTTTCAATTGTTCACTTAGCTCTCTACTCCTATCCTTTGATCTTTTAACTTGCTCTCTTAGCTTCAGGATGCATTCATCAGCTTCTTTGACATTTTCCTTCAAATTTTAGATATATGCTTCATACTTATCAAGATCTTCAAGAGCAGTTTTTAGTTCTTGATTACTAACATATGTGCAATCATCAATTGTGACATTGTCTGGAGCAGGATACCTTATGGCTGCCATGTGTACACTTTCCCAGATCTTCCTCAAGTTGTTAGGTTTCCTCCAAGGAACCTTGCTCTGATACCAATTGTTGAACACAAGGAATACTGAGAGGGGGGGTAAATCAATACTCTGTAAAACCATTCCTTCACATATTCATTAATCCATTTACCAAATTCAATAACATGAAAGCAAAATAAACATAAGAAGAGCAACCACAAAGTCATAACACATAGACACCATAATTTTTACGTGGAAAACCCAAAAAGGGAAAAACCATGGTGAGTGTTAGCTCACAATATATTATGATATCAAAAATGGATTACAAAAGGCTCACCGCCCAAGGACTCACTATCCAAAGAAGTTCTCACTGCAATAGGCTCACTACCATAGAGAAGAGAAGATAGAGAACGGGTGGCTCACTGCCAAGAAAGGACTGCTACAAATGCATCTACAGAATGCTGGAATGCAGTTTCATTGATAGTTCAATATACATATTCAAAGGTCTTCATTATATCTGCCCTGCTTTTTTGTTCTACTTCACATATACTTTGTTCTTTTGCCCTCTGCACTCTTATTGTACTTTTTGCATCACAAATTCAGAGTAGGATCGCATATGCACAACTATCATATCTCATCTCATCGAAATCCATTAGGTATTAATATCCACAACAAGATCTAACCCAAAATTTGGTCAGCTTGCCAGTGATGAAGCGTGTACACAAAAAACTCATACTCTGTTGGCTTGAATTCTTTACATGAAGTTATGCGGACCAATGAAAACCTTCAAGGATCTTCATATAGGTATGGACCTATTTTAGAACAACTTAGAATAATGATTTAAGCAATATATCTTCACTGCACAATGATCTAACTGAGAATCGGCTTCATTCTTAAGTATACTCTTAACCTGATTATCTGTCATATCACAACTTCTAATGCGGACCTCATAGGACTCCAAAATTCATATCAAACATTCATTAGGCATCACCAATTATACCTTCATAACTGCAGATCATAATATTCTTATATGGCGAGATGCGGATCTCTGAACTAATGACTGTCTTTGTGAAACACTGTCAAACTAAATGTCGATACTTGGAAGCTTGTAGATGATCTTCTGGTGAACTTCAAAATCTACAAATCTGGAATTAGATACTTCTAATATGTGTTTACAACACCTCCAAACCGCACATCAAAACAATCAATACTGGAGGAATGCGGACCGAAATACTCAGGTGTTCTTCACTGTTTATAACCGAACTCTACTTACCCAGACTTAGGCAATTCATATTATAACTTTCAGAGATTGTCAGGATATGAAACTTGAAATATAATACCATCAAACAATTATATGTAACATACTAGAACCGCAAACCAAAGTCTTCATCTGCGGAGGAGTACCAATCAATTCTCTATCACTAACTCAATGAGCTGCCAACACTTAGTTAATTTGGCTAAGTTATTCTTACCAGACCAAATACACTATGCATAACCTGTCTCAAAAGTTGTCTCCAATCATATCTAGTTGTTGCCATCAATGAAAACATCAAATCTCCATCATAACAGCAGTGTCTCTTGACCATGTTGCCAACAAATCTAAGTGTTTTGCCTCACCATTACTAGAATTTTCCCTCAAAATTCAAGTTCTCCAAAGTGAATTCTAGTCTCCTTATTTGTGATGCTCATTGCTCTCATTTTCATTTTAAATCTTTATTATTAACTTGTTAGAAAATACAATTATTTAATTTTTTATAAAATTTATATATAATAACTAATAGTAAGATACAACTTTTTTTAATTAACAAATTAAAAAAAACGTCCATCATAAACTTTCACCTTACTCTATTTAAAATCTTTTATTTCTTTCTATTTCTTCATTTTATTAATTATTAAATGTTAAAATATCTCAAATAAAATACCCAACTCACATAAAATTCATTAAAAATATTTACTATCTAAAACTAAATCTATCATATCTCCCATATACTGTATAAAATATTTCTTATGTCTAAAACTAAAACTAACACGTTGCACATATACTTCTTTTATTTAAAACTCAAACTAACTTTACATTGAATTATACTTTATTAAATAATTCGAACATTTAAAATTAAAACTTTACATTGAATTAAATATCCAATACATGATCAAAAGGCATCGTTGACATGGCTTCATCTACAATATAATCATCACATTTGTTCGTGGTTATGGTAATTTCTTATTAGATTGATTTGAACATACTTGTTATTTATCGACCTCTTAGAATTATATTCATGAACTTGGCCTGCGAACTTTTATTTCAATATAAACATATTATTTAAAATCTAGTTTCTAAATATAACTATTTTACTGGGACTTGCACCCATAGGAGGTACAAGGAATACGTCGATAGGAACAACCGACGACTTCAGAAAATTTTCCGACGGCGTGAGATAATTCCGAGCACTATAATGCTCACATATAAAAGTCTATCGGCTAAATATAATTGTTCAAAGGGTTGAGTAATGGAAATTCATTTAAGAATGTGGCTCAAATTAAATCAACCCATAGTGATAGAGATCAAAGGTTATTAACATTATATTAACAAACTAGGATGGGGTCTACTGTTGCACCATCTGACCTACAACTATCGTGTTTGTTGTTGGAATGTTGTTTTGTGTTGTTTTTGTCCCATATCTCATGGTACTCATTATATTTGTCTTCTATCTTCTGATTGTTTTTAATAAATGGGTCAATGCCCTTTCAAAAACCCATTTTTTTACTATATTCAAAAACACTATATTAACAAACATAAATTGATCCATAACAAGGTGCAGTAGGCATAGCTTTAGATAACAAATTGGATGCGCATACTTAAAAAAACCATGTGTGATTTCTAGTATTATTCAAGTGGCCTTTCACATTATTCAAACACAATGTTGGGTGTTTGCTCCATGCAAGACACATGCAACTATGGACGCCTTTTTGGGGCATGATAAAATGTTACCATTTAAAAGTAATTTTTTCAAATAAATATATTGCAAACCTATATCACAAAAATAAACATGATTCAGATAGAATTTCAACATTTTTTAAACTCAAAATGTGATAGCATGCATATGCCTCTTCAAATCGTGAGAATAGTATTAGATTTTACATTGGTTATGTTGTGGTGGTTGTGGATTTGGATTTCCATGCCTCTTTTTCACCTTCAATCATTGATACATAATGCATCTTTTCTTATAATCAACTTTTTACTATAATCTTCACCTCACATGTTGATTTTGTAACGTCCATTTTCTAGTCCATTCCAACATTATTGGAAAATTTCAAGATACTTGGAGAAATCCATCCTCCTTGGAGAGGGAAAATTTTCTATGGACTAGAGACATGCATTAAAAGTGTTGGTGGAGTTGTCTGGAAAATTTAATTGGCTTATTTTAATATTTTTTGTAACTTTTGTGGTTGTGTAGAAAATAATTAAATTATTAAATGGTTAAATATTTAAGTTGTCGAAAAGTGGAGAATCAAAAGACAACTTATATTTAATTATTTAAAGAGGGAGTTATAGGTTGTTTAAATAAAGTGTCACTAGGAGCTTGGCACAAAAAGGACACTTTGTTATATTTTATAACTTTGCATAAAATAAAGGGATAAAAAGAAATAATATTATTTTATTTCTTTGGAAGGCTATAAAAGGAGGTTTTGAGGAGGGAAGGCTCATTGTGAACATTTTATTAAACCCTTGTTTATGGGGAGATTGAACTTGGTTAATTCTTTAGTCGAAGGATGAAAAACTCTTTGGCAATAGTTTCGTGGACGAAAAATCACGTAGATGATCGAGTGATTTCACTTAGAAATCACCATTGTGTTGAATGCAGGAAGATATTGGGTTTAGGGATGAAAACCCTCATATCCATCAAAGAAATTTCATACAGAGGTTGCCATTGTGCTCAACAAGTTGTGTCATTGTTATTTGTGTGAAGTTTTCAAGATTTTTCGATATTTGGAGATTTGAATGAATACAAGTAATTTCCATATTTGTGAATGAAAATAATTTCCACATCAGTATTTTTATTCGCGGAGGATTCACAAATTTAAGACTAGCGAAAAATCATTTGCAAGAAAAATACAGATTTATATCAAGTATTGAATGGTAGAAGTAATTTTATTATAGTTCTGATAAATTTCATTATCAATATTTTTTTAAATCATCAAAAAATATTTATATTGCCGTGTGGAAGAAATTATTATATTTGTTTAGGTCAAAGATCAGCCACAGTAGATCCGTACCCTTTCCAAGGTTCCGTACCAATTCCTTCATTACAGTACCATATATTCATATATATTGTGGTACCAAATATTTTAAAAGGGTCGAATGAAGTTGGAAGGTGGTGTGAGAAATTGAGGAATGGCTTCTTTTAATATAGTCTTTGGAGATTATTACTAACCGTGGCCTTTTAGACATTGATTAAAGTGGAAAGAAGGGAGCGCTTTTTCCCTCCATATTGGCTACTACCTTTTTGAATAATTTTATGAATCCTTGCTACGTATTGTTTGGGAAAAAATAATGGTATTTGAGGGATACATGGGAAGTTAGGAGGTAGTTGGAGTCTTGTTAGGCCGGTTTATTCAATATCAAATTTACTTCAGATAATTTAAGGGTGAACCGCTGTCATAGGGGAGATATAAGGAATTTATCATTACTGGTATAATTACAACATAGTTTAGAAAATTACAAATTCAAGTGTTGTTCTAAATTGTAGTGCATAAGGGGCATTAATATTCAGTTAGTCATCATAGCTATAGATAAAGGGTTGATGATGTATTGATTTAGTAATTAGAAATTTTATCTCTAGATTATCATTCATATTCCTTGTTAAATCTTAAGAGGTTAGAGTTATTTATTTTAGTTCTGAATGTTTGAATTGTGAATGAAGTAATGATGTTATCAATAGTTAGTATAACATTTGTATCGGTTTAATATTAGTTAATTTCATATTTATAAAGTATGTTGGACAATTGTTTGTCAAAATGTCTATGAACTGCTCAATGAATGCAAACTTTTTGTGAATATACTTATGATCATTAAGGATAGTTGCAGTTGTTATAAACTCAGAAATATTGAATTGTTTTCATGTTCCACCAACTATTTAATGAAATGCCTATGAGCTAACAAAAATAAAATTATAAGTTTATTGAAAAATCTTGGTATGGATATTACAATGGTATCAAAGCTAGTTTTCTTGCCAACTTGTTGGAATTTTGACAGATTGATGCGGAATGATGAAGGCATTTCAAGAATCCATGGTAGAAGTATTGCAAGTATCAAGAAAATATTAGAAAGATCTAACAACATTGATGAGAGAGATGGACAAAATGAATTATGATCCGTATCAAGAACTCCCTTATGAATTCAAAGACCAAGTTTCCCTTGATGATTACTTGGAGTTACTTGAAATAGAGCATCCTAACAAAAAGAACCTTTATAACTACATAAGGAGGTTGAGAATGGAAGAAGAGAAGTTAGCAGCAAAAATTTCTAAAGTTGTTAAACACATTGAATTTGAGAAAGATGAATATTCAGAACTTCCTATGTAGAAGAAAATGTCTTGATTGAAGAGGCATGTGGGATGGAGCTCCAAAATGACTTTATTGAAGGATATGCAGTTACTAATGATGGGTTTAAGCTTGCTGGAAATTTTAGAATAGCAACCTATGATAAATTCTTAGATCAATTTTGTGAAGCTAATTTAGAAAGTGAGTTGGAGATGCAAGAAACCCATCCGAGTGACTTTCAGAAAGACTTTATTATAAGGTATCTCCTAGAAAAGAATGTTGTTTTTTTTTGCATTGAGTCTAACAAAAGTTCATTTTATTTGCATGGCTTCGAATTTCATAAGGGAAATTGCAAAGCAACAATTAGAGAGGTAGTTGATTTTGAAAGTCATGTGGCTCCTACAAATAAAATCAATACAGAAACCTTGTTGTGCGATAAGCAATCACTTTAGTGAAATAGAACAAAGGCTTAAAGAATTGTAAGAATTGAAGAATCATCTCTTAGTCACTGAAGAGAAATTCGTGCAAGTTTTAACAAGAGTTGACAGCACACACAAGTGCATTAAAGGTCTCATTTAGAAGGCTCAAGTTGAGGAGAGACATAAAGGCATTGAGGGAGGAGCTACTCTTGCAGATTTACAAATAGTCAAGAGTGCAATGAAAATAATGAAATCTGAATATTTGCATCTTATCAAAGACATAGATGTAGCCATCAAATTTGTAGGTGAGGCCTTAACTGCATCTAAGGAAATGAAGGTAAAGGTTGATGAGCTCACCTTTGAGGTTAAATCAACAAATGACTCATTAGAAAGTACCCAAATAACACTATTGGAGGTAGAAGATTAGCTTGCTACTACAAAACATTTCAAGGAGAGAGAGAATGAAGAAAGGGCTAATAAAATCAAG
Source organism: Cunninghamia lanceolata (assembly GCA_027924645.1). Taxonomy (NCBI): domain Eukaryota; kingdom Viridiplantae; phylum Streptophyta; class Pinopsida; order Cupressales; family Cupressaceae; genus Cunninghamia; species Cunninghamia lanceolata. The sequence continues at coordinate 5,499,796 of BSBN01000439.1, forward strand.
CAAGTAATTGATGAGCGTGATAGACTTCAAGAAAATTTTGATTTAGAGCAATTTCTTGAGATTACAAGGACAAAGTTAGAACACCAGGAAGATTGGTCTAAACAAGAAAATGTAAATAACTTCCAATATGTTGATAACCCACTTTTTGAAATGGATGCAAAGTTATCTTTTGATAATCTTGTTTTTGTGATGAATATTGCCATTTTTTATTCTAGTAACATAGCTTGTGACAATCACAAAATATGGGATCCAAGTGAAATTTTCAAACATGAGATAGTGCCTTGTGATATGGTTAAGGAACCATCAAAAACTACTATTGCCAAGCAAATGGAGAGTCTTTCCCACAATGATCGGTTTATTCATTCACAAGAGGTTTTTCCTTTTAAGGACAAAGGATCATATCATGAGAAAGTGCAAAGCCTTGTGGTCAAGTGCAACAAGCTTCTTGATGGTAATCCACCAAGGAGACACTTGATAAAGAATTTATAAATGAGGTTGAAGATGAAGTTTCCACATGGAATGTGATGCTACATGGAAGCTTCATCATTCCTAACTTTGTGAAGACACAACCACTAGATGACTCATGGAATGAGATCAAGTTATGCAATATTTGGAGCTAGTTAAGGTATATTTTCATGATGGAGCTTGCTTTGTGTTGTATCAACCTTAGATGGTGTTTAAACTTACATGTTTGAGTTTGCCAAGAAGTAGGAAACACCATTACTATTGTGAGTTAAGGAATTGTGTTGAGTATCCTCCTATCTATGGAGTCATCATGAATATCAGAATGACAAAGCATAAGCATGGTTATGCCACTTCATTAAGCAGTTTTCATGCAAGAGGACATTAGTTGATATGGATAGAGGTTGATAGTGATAGGAAGAAGATTGCATGGAGCTCTACAAAACAAAAATTCATCATCAATAATGTTGTTTTCATACAAATCAGTCACCATGAAATTTCATATGTATACTTACAAGGGACTTGGCATACACTTTTGGATAAGGAGTGGAGCAATTTTCAAATGGTGGTTGAATGGGATGTTGATGCAGAGCATCCATGACTAGCAGATTCCTGCCAAGACTTACGGTGAACATGGAGGAGTGGGTGAGTTTGTTGGAGAAAATATAGGAATCAATCTTGACGTGGGATAGTCAGAGTTAAAGAAGACCACTCCTACTAGTTATGCATGAATTTACTCTAACTAACGTTTACAATAGTTGTAGATTATTATTAAGTGGTTTCATATGAAGAGTGGGGCGAAATTGTTGGGTAGTTACTCCTGCTGGGCATCTTTATAAACAAAACTAAAAGTTGTATTTAGTAGGGGGGAAAAAGATACAGGTAGTTTTTTTTAGTTTTGGGATGAGTTTGATGGGGAGCTTTGCTTCCTCTGTAAAATATAAGTTATGTAAATATTTACTTCTTTGGGATTTAAACGAATCCACTGTGGTTCACTATTTTCTGTGTTTTTCCTTATGGCAAATGATGTTTTCTCTTTGTTGTTGTATTTACTAGTCAGTATACAGAGGGCGTGTGTCTAATTTGCAGGATGAGAGAATTTGTCTGCATCAATTTGGTATCAGAGCTAAATATCCTAATAATTTCTACGGCTGGTGGGTGAACTTCTTAGTAGAATTGTCTAGGGAGGCGATATCAAGCTTAGTATGGGAGATTCTATTGTTATGAGTTGCAGAGCAAATGGTGGGGAAAGAGTTAAGACAATGTTGTAAGTGTTTAATATTTTTCTGAATAGATTGGCTATGTTTTTGTTTTGGAAGGTAAATGGACTATTATTCTTTGTACGTGGGGCTGTTATAAATCTACTCTTGACTGCCATGATTGATTCATTATAAAAGGAGGTTTGGTTGAGTTTGTTGGTGATGGAATAGACTATATGTAAGATGTTTCTTCTTATGTCCTGAGAATATAAGGTTGCAACCTTCCATTGGCTATGTGGTGATTAATAATTCCCTATGTCAAACTCTGCGTACTTTCTTTATAGTTCCTAGTTTGAGTATGAGTTGTAAGATTAGAACATCCAGATTAGAGTGTTAATCTGCAGCAGCAGAGGCTATCGGCATCGATATTCAAAGTGGTGACCAATTTAAGGTGCTTAAAGTGTCCAGCATTAGTTTATGGAGAGCAGAGGTGGTATTCGTGAGGAATGGAAGAGTTCAACATTTGTAATGGTTTATAATTCTGAATAAGAAGGATCTATTCACTATGATTTCTGATTGTTGTTTTTGATTCGATGATTATTTGTTGGCATTCAGCTTGCCCCAAATTTTGAGTTGTCTTTCCTATGAGTTAAATGGTTTATTATGATTTATTCATTGATATTCTATTGAATTGGTTATGGTTCTAGTTCTCAGTAAGGGCAGAAGGGCTACATACAGATTTGGAGGAGATCCATGGGTGCAGCAGTGGCTATCACAGCTTGGTAGGAATCCTATGCTAAGAGAACAAAATTTTAATGTCTAAGAAACACAACAGAGATGGGATCTTTGTGTAAAAAAATATGTATCACCAGTCTAAAAGATTGATGAAGTGTTGTTCATGGTGAACAGTTGTGTGCAAAAGGTGAAAGTTGTGAGAAAGCAAGAAGAAGTTGCAGCTGTCTATGTGGGTTTGGCTATAAATTCAAATATGGATTTTTATCATGATGTGAGAAAAAGGATAACCAAGATGGAAGAAAGAATAAGGGAGAGACAAAGACAAAAGCAAACTGAAGACCAACAAAAGGAGCTACAAAAATTAGAGTTTGAGTTGGAGGAGTTATGGTGGATGTTGGAGGAATGTGAGACTAGCAGTAATAAGAAGACAAAGAAGAAGAAATCTATAGAAAAAGCATTGAAGAGTTCCCAGAAGGTAAAAAAGAATGGTAAGGATAAGTACTCAACTTGTGAGCAAGAATCCTTTACAGAGAGAAAAGCCATAGAGGCAAGGATTAGCCAAGGGATAGAATTTTTGGAGTGGGGAAAGCTTAAATCCCTCGATGAGTTGGCAAGATTGTTATTCGATGCGAGGCCAATAAATGAGATTTGCAAAGAGTTTGAGACAGAGGATGAATGGGATGAATCAAGATGATGAGTTCGATGGACTTGTTGAGTTGTGTTACCCCGAAGAAGGGGACAGTATTGAAGATTACAATACAAGAGGAGAAGAGTTTGAAGACTGCAATGAAGAGAAATGTAGCCTATCACAAGAGGAGGCCCAAAATGTTGTAGCAGTGGAAGCGGTCCACATTAGAGAGGAAGTTGCAGTAGAGATGGAGATCTTTGGGAGCCCCATATGTGATGAATTCCTATTGGTTTCATAGAAGAAAACCAACCAAAAGCAACTAGAGGAAGGTCTAGAGAATCCAATCATTGATGGAAAGAAAGTAGAAGATCATCACTTTCTTGGAGAAAGAATCAGAGTGACTGAGGGAAGAAATAGAGATATGTTCAATTGTGGTACAACTTTGGACAATGCAGAAAATACAATAAAGGAGGATAATACAAAGGAGTTGTCTTGTGAACAACATCAGACAGAGCTAGGAAATGAAGACCACCTCACAAAAGATGAATTGAAAAGCATGCCTAAATGGCATAATGCAAGAGAGGAAGCACTTATGGGAAATTTTGATACCCTTAACTTCATTTCTATTTTTACTAGTTTTTGTGCAGGTGCAGCAAAAGGTGGTATGAGTGGTGCAAAGAACCATGATGGTTTTCAATGGTGGAAGACCACTAAGCCATCAAGGAGTTGAGAAAAGAGAAAGAGCACCAAATGGCAATGGAGGATGAACTCGAATCCAACAGGAGGTTGGAAGCGAAAGAAGAAAAAGTTTGATGATTTGCAGAGGTATCTAATTTGGTGGAAGGGAACACCATGGCTTGGTTCTTCAAGTCAAAAGGATGGTTCTACCATCTAGCCTGAACACTTACTTGGATGTTTGATGTAGTAGCATCTTAGGGTAGAAGCAATCCTACATCAAAAAAAAACTATAATAGTTGAGTCTTTAGGTTTCTTAGTGTGTTAAGTTTAGCTTTGAACTAGGAGGTTCAAATTTTCTAAAAAAAGAAGGGGAGAATGATGCAGAGCATCCATGACTAGAAAATTCCTGCCAAGACTTACGGTGAACATGGAGGAGTGGGTGAGTATGTTGGAGAAAATACAGGAATCAATCCTGATGTGGGACAGTCAGAGTTAAAGAAGACCACTCCTACCAATTACGCATGAATTCACTCTAGCTGACAGCTCTAATAGTTGGAGATTATTATCAAGCGGTTTCATATGAAGAGTGGGGCGAAATTGTTGGGTAGTTACCCCTGCTGGGCATCTTTATAAACAAAATTGAAAGTTGTATTTAGTAGGGGGGAAAAAGATACGGTTAGTTTTTTTAGTTTTGGGATAAGTTAGATGGGGAGCTTTGCTTCCTCTATAAAATATAAGTTATGTAAATATTTACTTCTCTGGGATTTAAACGAATCCGCTGTGTTTCACTATTTTCTATGTTTTTCCTTATGGTAGATGATGTTTTCTCTTTTTTGTTGTATTTACTAGTCAGTATACAGAGGGCATGTGTCTGATTTGCAGGATGAGAGAATTCGTAGGGGGGAAAAAGATACGGGTAGTTTTTTTAGTTTTGGGATGAGTTCGATGGGGAGCTTTGCTTCCTCTATAAAATATAAGTTATGTAAATATTTACTTCTCTAGGATTTAAACGAATCTGCTGTGTTTCACTATTTTCTGTGTTTTTCCTTATGGCAGATGATGTTTTCTCTTTGCTGTTGTATTTACTAGTTAGTATACAGAGGGCGTGTGTCTAATTTGCAGGATGAGAGAATTCATCTACATCAGATGTTTTTTCCAGCCTCTATAGAAGAATTTATTATTATTTTATTGCTCACATTTCCTATGCATATAGAAATAATTCATTATTGCAACTTTTGTCTTGGTTTCAAGATGTTGATTTTGATAAAATCAGCCAATGAGTTGTTGATTTCAGACCTGAACAAATGCAAAAATATTTATTGTAAGGTCACTAAATCATGGAATCATATTGGTGAATAGTTTCAGCTCAAGAGATCAAAGTTTCCAACCCACATATGATGCAGGAGCATCTCGGGTAAACAGGCAATCCTACATCACCCAAAAACATTTCATTTTCCTTTTGGTTTTGTGTTTCAGTTTGGTTGAAGCATCTTGAAGTTTAGAAGCTTGATCACACTCACCAGCACAAGTTTCTTTGATGTTGCTAAGCAAGGGCTCTACTGTTAGAGGAGTAGTTTGTAATCCTAAGGATAGCAAGTGTGAACATCTGAGAGAGTTGGAAGGAGACTATGGCAGTCTTTCTGAAGTTCTTAGAGAATGTGATGGTATGTTCCACATGACCTGCCTTCTCACGGATTGACTCTCAACTAGTGATAGAACCAGCAGTGAAGGGAACGACAAATGTGTTAGAAGCCTCTACAAATTGTGGAGTGAAGAGCATCGTGTTCACCTCTTCAATAGATGCAGTTTACATGGACCCAAACAGAGATTCCCATCTTGTAGCTGATGAATCTTACTGGAGAGATTTGTATAGAATGTTGTATGATGAAATGCCACACGAAGTTGTTTCGTCTTAATAGAATGCATCGAGTGTCATAGTTGAAATGATTTGGTGAAAGAAGGTGCTCTGCAAAGAAATATAGAAATTCGATGGGCATATACCACTGGTCCTCAAGCAACCTGCCCTCAAAACAAGCTTGGTAACTTGGAAATTAAACCTTCTAGAACGTATATGTTCAAACTCCAGCCAAGAATGCATACAAAAATGACAGAATACTAATACCGATTCTACCAAAGGTCACGCAACTCCTTATAAGAGACGTAATTTCCTAAAGGGCGGTTACAAAAACATTACTCAAGCCTTATGCAATCTGATCCTCACCTCATCATGGTAAGTAAGAAAGGTTTTGAAAACGTGGAGGTAAGCAACTAAGTTCCTTCATTAGGCATCGATTTGGAGACTTACTATTCACCATAAGGAGCCTCACCTCATCATGGTAAGTAAGAAAGGTTTTGAAAATGTGGAGGTAAGCAACTAAGTTCCTTCATTAGGCGTCGATTTGGAGACTTACTATTCACCATAAGGAGCCTCACCTCATCATGGTAAGTAAGAAAGGTTTTGAAAACGTGGAGGTAAGCAACTAAGTTCCTTCATTAGGCGTCGATTTGGAGACTTACTATTCACCATAAGGAAGCCCCTTTGAACAACAAACAAGATATCTTTTAAGGCAGATGCACCAATGTTGGGGTGGCACGTAATTTTCATAAAGGTAATAAAATATAGTTTTCAATGGCGCGACAGAAGACTGTTGGGGTCAGCGAATCACCCATATAAGGTTTGTAACAAATTTTGTTTTATTGCATAAGGAGATGAAACGTTTGGGAGGCTGATCGAAGGTTGAGGGATCACCGTAGCATAGAATGTGAAAGGAAATTCAAATTAAAGATTTGAATTTTCTGTCTATAAAAACCAAAAGAAATGTAGAAGTATGGGGGGGTGGTCTATGTGATAAAGAGAGGCTCAGACCATAGAGGAATGGAGAGGTGTTGGGTGTGAGGTCACATCCTGCCAGAGGAGAAATAGACGAACAAACCATGCTTACTTGAAACAATAAGTTGATTGAGGAAAGAGGAGTTGTTTACTCCCAAACAGAGATAATGGAGTACAAGAGGAGGAGAGCTGCTTGTATCAATGTGATGGTGTTTTGTTGTCAATTTCAATTGTAAAAAGCCTATAGTTAGTTTTGAAATCAATAAGAAGTCAAGTAATTTTGTTGTTATATATGGATGTAGACTGTACATGTTTGCAGTTTGGTATATTGAGTGTGAGGGTGTGTTTAGACATGTGCAATTGGCAAGAGGGTGTTTGTCCTCTTGCGTCAACATACCTTTGGTGTGGATGGAAATCCAAATGGATTACAGCTGTCAAAATGTATTTTCGGTTCAAACTAATCTATACCATTTCTTGGAGAAAACAACTTACAACGTTCTTGCTAAAGATCAATCTAAGTTTGTTTGTTTTGAGTACTTTGCTAACTTGTTTTCTCAGGTGCCTAAGATCATGATTGGCAGTGGAGTTGGAGGTAATGTCTGAATTGATATAATTGTGAGTGATGTATTATTCTTTGCTTACTGTCCACATGGGAATAAATTGATCAAATTGCAAATGATGCATAAGGGTATGGTGGATAAAGGATTTCATAGAACACTCTAGTATGAGGTGCTTCGTTATATAGAAAAACTCATATTTTGTGGGTATTTCAGCTCAGCTCGTCATGATGGTTATCATTTTGGGGTACAGAAAGTGAAAATAGAAAAGATTTGCATAGATTTTCCTATTTTATCATAGTGGAGCAGTAGAAATCAAATAGAGTAGAGCAAGTTTTTGGGAAGATTTTGGAAATCTTATGAATGATTGCTATTCATTTAGCAAGAAGAGTGAAGGAGGTTTTATTTGAAGGTGTATTGCAACATAGTACATCAAACAGATGGACACACAAACATCCTAAATTGATTAGAAATCATAGAATCACATTGATTTTTCCCTAGGATTTATCAGTTGGTGGAGTTTGCATTACTTGAGAACAAGCAATTTTGGGGAGGGAGGACTTGTAATGTCCCTTTTCTTGTCCATTCCAACATTCTTGAAAAATTCCAAGATTCTTGGAGAAATCCATCCTCCTTGGAAACGTCAATTTTCTATGGGCGAGAGACATGTAGTTAAAGTGTTGGCATAATTGTTTGGAAAGTTTAATTGACTAAATTTAATATTTTCCGTAACTTTGGTGGTTGTGCGGAAAATAATTAAATTATTAAATGGTTAAATATTTAAGTTGTTGAAAAGTGAAGAATCAAAAGATAACTTATATTTAATTATTTAAAGAGGGAGTTATAAGTTGTTTAAATAAAGTGTCACTAGGAGCTTGATAAAAAAAGACAATATTTTATAACTTCACAAAAATAAATGGATAAAAAAATATAATATTATTTTATTTCTCTGAAAGTCTATAAAAGGAGGTTTTGAGGAGAAAAGACTCATTCTAAACATTTTTAGCAAACCCTTGTTTATGGGAAGATTGAACATGATTCATTCTTCAATTAAAGGATGAAAAACCTTTTTGGCAATCAATTTCATGGTCGAAAACCCAGCTAATTGATCCGGTGATTTCACCCATAGATCACCATTGTGTTGAATGTAGGAAGATATTGGGTTTAGGGACGAAAACCCTCACATCCATTCGAATAATTTCATACAGAGGTTGCTATTGTGCAGAATGAGTTGTGCTATTGTTATTTGTGTGAAGTTTTCAGGGTTTTCAATATTTGGAGATTTGAATGAATGTTGATAATTTCTAGATTTGTGAATGAAGATAATTTTCACATCAATATTTTGATTCGGGGAGGATTCACATGTTTGAGATTAGCGAAAAATCATTTGCAAGAAAATACATATTTATAACAGGTATTGAATGGTACAAATAATTTTATTATATTTCCAATAAATTTCATTATCAATATTTCTGAAAATCGTAATTATGATATTTCCACAGTCGAGAGTGTAGAGCTTCTGGCTGAAACTGTGTGTTACTTTTTAGATCGACGTTTCGAATCACACTCCGTGATCCATCATAGGAAGAAAAGTAGAGAAAGAGTAAGATGCAATTGTAGAAATGGTTTCTTTAAAAAGAGAAAAGGAGGTTGTGGTACGAAGTTTAACCAAGGTGAGAACCAAGAGAGGGATGACAGAAAAGGAACACTAAATCAAAAAGTTAAAAAATAAAAGAGAAAGAAAATAAAAATCACAAAAGAGACATTAGTATCAACCTAGCTAAAAATAGGAGAAGAATCAAATAAATTAGCAAAAATAAAAATAAAAATGAGAATGGGTAGATATATTAATATATAAATACTATTTATACAAAAGAAAAGAAGTTAGAAAGATAGGTAAAAAGAACCCCTATCCAAATATTAAAACGAAAGAATGCAGGAGTGATAGAAATCTGCATATAAGAATAATATTTAAATATAACAATACAATGAAGAAGTGCAAATATATAGTAAAGTAAAAATATAAAAGTACTTAGTGGGGATAGACATATATAAAAATAATATATGTGATAAATAGAAAGGATTGTTGAGTACATATAAATAGTATTTATAAATAGATAAAAAGAAAACGACAAGATGACAGAAATGAAAGAAATAAGAATAACTACTAATTTTATATGGAAATGTAAAAATAATAAGATAAAAAGATATTTATATCTAAATATAGAAACAAAGCAATAAATATAAAATAGTATTATATATTTATCAATCCTGTCTTTATACATTTATTTTGTTTTTCTATACCTTGGTATTCTTAATAGTATTGTTATATAAAAATAGTATTTATACATGCATATTTCTATCACACCTCGGGCTTAAATTTGACAGTTGTATAGCTGTATTTAAACATTTTTGATGTAAAATACAATCAAAATTTTAAAAAGATTGTATCATATGAAAGGAGGTATTTTGAACAAACTGTCAAAATTTATATAGGATTATGATGATATATATATTTGTTTTTTGTATGATTTACTTATATTAAAGCATGTCATAGTCTTTGATGGGCACCATTGAATAGATAATTGTCATAAAAAAATTGCTTGACAGGCAAGGTGGACTGTCAAATTTAAGCCCTGATTCACACCTACCTACTTCTCATATATATACTTTTGCCTATTAGATTCATTTATTTATATACTCTTATGAGTGTTTGTGTGTTCTTTTTACCTATCTTTATAGTTTTTATCTACTATATTAATAGTATTTAACAGATATTATTAGCCTTCTTTCTTATTATTTCATATTTATTGCTTTGTTTCTATCTTTAGATATAAATATCTTTCTATCTTATTATTTTTACATTTCCATGTAAAATTAGTAGTTATTTTTATTTCTTTCATTTCTCTTAGTTTTACTTTCACTGGCACACATATTACAGTGTCTTGTCTTTTTCTTTTTATCTATATATAAATACTATCCTTTCTATTTATCACATATATTATTTTTATATATGTCTATCCCAGTACTTTGATATTTTTACTTTACTATATATTTGCACTTCTTCATTGTATTGTTATATTTAAATATTATTCTTATATGCAGATTTCTATCACTCCTGCATTCTTTTCGTTTTAATATTTGGTTAGGGGTTCTTTTTACCTATCTTTCTAACTTCTTTTCTTCTGTATAAATAGTATTTATATATTAATATATCTACCCATTCTCATTTTTATTTTTATTTTTGCTAATTTATTTGATTCTTCTCCTATTTTTAGTTAGGTTGATACTAATGTCTCTTTTGTGATTTTTTGTTTTCTTTCTCTTTTATTTTTTAACTTTTTGATTTAGTGTTCTTTTTTTCTCATCCTTCTCTTGGTTCTCACCTTGGTTAAACTTCTTACCACAACCTCCTTTTCTCTTTTTAAAGAAACCATTTCTGCAATTGCATCTTACTCTTTCTCTACTTTTCTCCCTGATGATGGATCACGGAATGTGATCTGAAACACAGCTTCAGCCAGAAGCTCTACACTCTCATTTCTGAAAATCATCAAAAAAAATTATTTATATGGCCAAGCGTGGAAGAAATTATTATAATTGTTTAGGTCAAAGATCAGCCACAGCAGATCCATACCCTTTCTAAGGTTCCGTACTAATTTCTTCATTACCTTCCGTACTAATTTATTCATTACCGTACCATATATTCATATATGCTGCTGTACCAACTATTTTAAAAGGGGGCGAGTTAAGTTGGAAGGTGGCGTGAGAAATTAAGGAAGAATTGCTTCTTTTAATGTAGTCTTTGGAGACTATTACTAACCCTAGCCTTTTAGACATGGATTAGAGTGGAAAGAAGGGAGCGCTTCTTATTTGGTGGGTCCCGCAACATTAGCTACCACCTTTTTGAATAATTTTGTGAAGGCTTGCTAAGTATTGTTTGGGAAAAAGGAATGGTATTTGAGGGATACGTGGGAAGTTTGGAGGTAGTTGGAGCCTTGTTAGGCTAGTTTATTCACTACCAGATTTATTTCTGTTAATTTAAGGGTAAACCATTATCAAAGAAGAGATAAGGAATTTATCATTGCTGGTATAGTTACAACAGAGTTAGAAAAATTGTAGATTAAGTGTTGTACAAGATTGCAATGCATAAAGAGCATTAATATTCATTAATATTCAGTTTACCATCATCTACAGTCATCATAGCTACAGATGAAGGGCTAACGATGTATTGATTTAGCAATCAAAAATCTTATCTCCAGATTATCATTCACATTGCTTGCTAAATCTCTAAGAGGTCAGAATTATTTATTTCAATTCTGAATGTTTGAATTGTGAATGAATTAATGATGTTAGCAGCAGTTAGTATAACATTTGTATTAGTTTAATATCAACTGATTTCATATTTATAAAATATGTTGGACAATTGTTTGTCAAAATGTCTATGAATTGTTCAATAAACAAAATGTTTGTAAATATGCCTATGATCATTAAGGATAATTACAGTTGTTATCAATTTAGAAATATTGAATTGTTTTCATGTTTCACCAACTGTTTGATGAAAAACCTGTCAATTAAAAAGAAAAAAAATTACAAGTTTATTGAAAAAACCTTGATAGGGACATTACATATTTACATATGTACTTGTATATTATGGCTATGGTTAAATTTTACTTGTTTTGGCTTTGGGTATATCCCCTCCTATCTTTTACCTTCGTTGTTTATTTTTTAGTGATTTAATTCACTTCTTGATATCCTAATAGTTTATTGAAAAAATATTGGTTGGGCATTACATATTTGCATATGTACTTGTATATTATGGTTATGGTTAAAGTTTACTTGCTTTGGGTATATCCCCTCTTATCTTTTACCTTCGTTGTTTATTTTTTAGTGATTTGGTTCACATCTTGATATCCTAATATTTTCGTCAATTGTGGACAATTTTTTTTTTTAATTTCTCTTTTTCCCTTGTTTTCTACAACATCCAACTTTTAGTCAGATTTAATCACTTCATTTGAGTGTTCTAGGGCTAATTATAGCTAGAGTCCTACAACCACATCTTTTTCAATCCTCCCTTACCTTTCTCCCACCTTTTTTTTAAAGAAATCTTTCTTTGTTTCTTCTCTTATATATGAGTAATAAATAAACTTGACTAAATTTTCTTATCAAACTCTTGTTAGAACATCCAACTTTTAGTCAGATTTAATCACTTCATTTGAGTGTTCTAGGGCTAATTATAGCTAGAGTCCTACAACCACATCTTTTTCAATCCTCCTTTTTAATTCAAATAAAAATATTTGTTCTCAACAACATGTGGCCATTATATTTCCCCCTTACCTTTCTCCCACTTTTTTTTAAAGAAATCTTTCTTTGTTTCTTCTCTTATATATGAGTTACAAATAAACTTGACTAAATTTTCTTATCAAACTCTTGTTAGGCTCTCATACTAGTTGAGAGCAAACTAAGCAAGTTCATCCAAAATATAAGACTTTTATACATTAATACTTGTGAAAGGCCAAAGCCACACAAACATCTATCCATAGATAACAGAGTTTTTCTTCGCAATTGAGTACACATGCATTATAATCCAATAGATGACAATTACAACATAGAAAGGCCCATCAGCTTATATTATTATAAACCTTGAATTGTCGAACTCTATTTATTATTATTATACACTCTACTTAAACATCATCCATTTCAATGTTCAAACAGTCAATAGCAATTTTACACCTCATCCACAATAAAAAGTGGTAAATATTTGTCCTATTTTTATTGGCCAAAATTAAACTTTGACTGTCGAAATGGATGATGTTTAAGAATAACCGTATGGATATGATATTTCAATGTTGGACATGTTGGAGCATAAGCATTCTCCCCCGGTCTGCAAATTGATTGCATGAAGTAGAAACTCATGAAATGACTGGCAACAAAGAGAGAAGAAATTGATGGTACAACTTTGATTCCTATAGAAAAATTGACCCACGTAGGCCCAATGGAAAGAATCAAATCCCCACAAATAGAAGAAATTACTACGGATGGTTATACTACAGTGCTTGCTGCTTGGACCTTAAACTTATCTCAAATGACCTGAAAAATCTTTCAATATTTATTAGCCACGACGCAACTTGTAGGAATAGAAGACGAACTTCCACTTCCAGAATTATTAAATAAAAGTTCAATCTTGACAGAATGGACGCCTCTTGTAGTAGCTCCATCTCTGCAACTGCTGCTGATGACACCCTCCCAATAATGGTATATGTGTTCACAGATGCTCCCTGCATGTCCAAAAACAAATATTAACAGCCTCTTAAGGAAAAAAATTAGGTCAATTGGAAGATAAACAACTAAAGTTAAACTTTCTGTAAGTTGGGACGCCTTCCTTTGATGATTCTTAATGGGGCAGGCACCTGATAATCTTCTCCTAGTGTTCAAATGCCATATATGTCCTTGTCGCACATTTTCCAAAATTTAAACAAACTTTCAAACTAGAAAAATAAAGATTCCAAGACTAATTTGCTTCAGAGAGTCGTCCAAGATTCTTATATTTCACAAAAAAGTCTTGTTATTCTTTTTGAAAGCTGCATCTGAACATCTCTAATCGATCACTTTGAAAAAACCTTTTTAGTTACCATTCAAATATGTTCAATCCTGTAGTAGTCCGTCAACTCTTTAATGCACATTTTATCATAAATTAAACACAATTTCAAACAAGAAAAATAAGATTCTAAAAATAACGTTTTAGATCTTCATGCAAGATTGTTGTATTCCATAGCAAATCTAGTTGTTCTTTTGAAATCTGTAACTCAAGATCTCTGATTGATCCCTTGGTTAAAAATATACAGTGAATGTTTAAACATATCCAATTCTATAGTAGTCTGTCATACTCTTTATCTTCACTACCTTTCGAATTACTCAGAAACAAGGCAAACATAAGCAGTATATGTAGATGATGCTTCAATTATACATGGCATGTCAATGCATAGAAAAACATTTCATTCAAAGATAATGAAATACTCCTATGTGCCTACTAATACAGTGCAATTTTGATTTTGTTTACAAATAGAGAAGAAATACCAAGGCATGATCTACAGCACGCAAGCAGTCATTTGTCTTCAAAAGTAAAAGAATCACACGAGGAAGCCTCTTCAAAAGCTCCGAAATCTGCACAAAATATTGTGATGCGTACATCTGCCAATTACCAACGACAGAAACCGCAATCAGCCTTGTGGACTTATTTACTATATCAAAGATTAATATCTACTAACACATTGAATCCACAAGTCCTCAAGACCTTATACTAGTTTAGATGAAAAAGAACAGTAGAAAACATGTATTCATGGGCATAAGAATCCTAACCAGTCAAAAGCGAAACAGACTCAGAAATTATGTAAATCATACAAGTTCATCCACCAATTGTTTTTCTAGTTGAACTTGAGGTGTGCCACTAGGTTGTATCAGATCTGAGGAATTGAACTCTGTTGGAAGGGTGAAATTGCCACAAGTGAAGGACAACAGCAATTTTCTAAGACAACACAAGACACCAAGGGGGGATAGCACAACAGGGGACAACATCCCATAACAAGATTCCTCATCTCCGAATTTGTAGTAAAGAAGTTATGGTAAGTTCTTATCTTAGTCTCTTGTACATGGAAAAAGTATAGGAAATAGGATTGTGTATTCGTCTAATCATTGGGATGAGGCTACTACATTTACACGGTTCCAATTATTCCATTCAAGATTCTGCATTCTCCTGATTGAAGCAATGTATTACACTTATACTGTCATCCAACAGCCTTACACCCATACCTACTGTCTTCTTGCCCGTGGAAAGTCCACCTTTGATATGTGCATGTTCTCCACAATACAAAGATGTGCAGTACTAGTATTATATCTTGAGATGACCTTGCAAATCGTAAAGCTACCTTATTTTAAGGGGTCTACCAGAATTCTCACTATCTGAAGATGCTGCAAAAAGACCAAAGTCTAGGGTTTCTCTTAGATGATGCAAAAATAACCAACCCATGATGCTGCTTCTGAGAGAACCAAAACATCAAGGAGCATAGGCCACAGCATGGAAATTCACTGCTAGTTTACGCTATTAAGGAAAGCATTAGATCAGGTATATACAATCAAGTAAAGCAATACCATTGTCTCTTTGTCCCAAGCATGATAAGGGAAACGACACCAGAAAATGGAGTTTTCAATATGCTATGACTGGAAATCAGAGTACCATGACATACAGAACAAATAATCACATCGTTTATGAAGAGAAGTTATACTGATGAACCTATGCAAAGACAAGCAATGCTAATAGAATCTTAAATGTAGCAGAAAGAAATAATGGCACATTTGCAATATAACAAGATATTTTACCCTAGAAACCCCTTCTGGGAAAAAACCCAGCAAAGACAGCACTCTCACAGTATTAACTCAACCATTCACTATACAATAAGATATTTTGCAATTGTGTTTAGCCCTAATCCATAATGAGTATTTATGGGCACATCAATATAGAAAACCACTAAGCAGTATTACAATACAATCATATAAAGCCATGGACAGAAAAAGCCACCAATAAGGGCTGTGAAAAATATTTTGATGATTGCCGCCACTAAACCCCATATGTGGGGCTGCTGGCCCCCAAAACCCCCCAGCCAAGACAAATCTATTTAATTATATTCCATATATTACATAGAGGTTGGTTGTTGACAAACTTTCCAAAATATAGGAATTTAACGAAATTTATTGGAGTGCCCAACTTTCCACTCTCCCATTGGTCTCTCAACAGTGGTTGGGAATGGGTTCAGTGTCTATCTACGGTGGAGAAGTAGGATATAAAGAAGAAATTGAATCAGGGAACATTCTTTGCCTTATCTCTGGACGAGGTGATGGCCATTGACAATACTTCTTGGGTGTGCATTCACGTTTATATTATAGAAATATAATTAATTAGATTTGTCTTTCAACAACTTGCTGCCACACAAGGCATCAAACGTGGAAAGTCTACATAGATATGGAGAATCTGTAAAACAATCTCTAGGATTGAAAGGCTGGTTCCTTGTCTATTCTAGCATTAAGCCTAATTTTATCAAAGGAAAATGGGAGAAATGCTGAAAGAAATAACTGAAAAATCAAAAGGCGATGCACCATAATAGACATTTTTTGTAATCCTTTTGAGAGATTTATAACACAACTTAGGGGATATTTCCTTCACTAATATAGGCTTTGTGCCTTAACTGTTTTGAGGGAATTTCTATTAGTTGGGATCTTTTCCATAAATAAAGAGCATTGTACTCATTTGTACGTAGATTTAATCTTGTAAGCATGAGCTCTAAAAGCCTTGTGCGCATTTTTATTTCTCAATTTCTTTGTTCTTAGGCTCCGAAGGAATCTCTATGCATGTGCCCAAAAATGTCTGGCTTTTCATTTTATATGTAACCTAAGTTGCCGGTTCTTGTTCGAATCCTAGTTCAAGTTCGTGGATTTGATTCGTGGATTCGGCCAAATGTTTCTGGGAAGCTGGGTTTGTTGGTACAAAAGACATGTAATATATATATAATTTTAATAATATAATATTATAATATATAAATATAATAATAAATATTAAACATAAATACAATAATATATTATAAATAGAAATATTATTAACATAAATATAAATATATTAATAATATAATATTATAAGATATAAATATTAATAATTTAATAATATGATATAATATTATAATATAAATATTAATATTATAATTGTTATATTATAATATTATATTTAGATATAGATATTTAGAATCCACGTATAATGTATTAAAGGTCATCGATTTCTTCATGAGTTGAAATAGGGTGGGCTTTAATCTGTATAACGTATATACAGATTGCTATTGTAGTTTATCTTCTGTGAGGTAGGTATTTATCTCCTACGATGTCAGATGGAGAATTTTTTTAAAATCGTGTTTTTTGTGTGTTGGCACCCAGATTTTCAAACCTCATATTTGCAAAATCTTGTCAAATTCTTCAGAATTTTCCTAAGGGGTCCCTGTGCCTTTACCCCGATGCATGTTGTTGAACCCCTGAATTTAGCTAAGTTGGAAACCCTGAAAATTTGGTTGTCTGAAATCTGAATGATCCTCCAAATTCTATATTTTGCATATTAACTCCTATGGATCTGGGACCACTCTCAAACACCCTAACAATATATACATCTACGCACTTTCAGGTCCGCTAAAACCTTTGGACCCGGTTCCAAAATTCCTCGTCCTCCCGAACTCCCGATCCTCGCTAGTAGAGAAGACTCTTCAAAGTCTGAAATCTTTCCAGACCCCCTGAGTTTTCAAGTCAAATTTGAAGGGGTAAAAAATCGAAATTTCAAATAATTTTTTGAGAAAATGGCTAAGTATTTTATGTAATTTCGGGTGTATTTTATGCAATTTCGGGTCAAACTTTTATTTTGGACCTTCACCACTTTTGGTTCCTGCAAGACCTTTATGCAGTTTCGGGTCAAACTTTCATTTTGGACCTTCGTCACTTTTGGTTCCGGCTAGACTTCGAGTCTCGCTGGCACCTTCGCATCAGTTCCTAGGTGTCAGGTTCTCCCGCCTTCCCACCACCTGCCAAGGGCCTAGAAACGCCTAGAATCATGCGGAAATGCGCCACCAATTCTCCAGATTGCCATTAATGCGAAGTGGGTGGTTGAAATTGAAGTTTTTATTGCAGTAGGTAGAGTTGTTGGGGTTTTCACTCTCATTTTTACATCAAATCCAAGTTGCAAGTGTTATAAATAAAAGATTGAAAATCATTTTGAAGGATTGGTCACTTTGCCATTTTTTAGACAACTGGTGCAGCGTGATAAGGGTTTCTATCACTGTGAAAGTTTCAGATCTTCAGGGGCAATTTTTTGTAAATAATATGGATGAATCAATGCAAAGTTTGTGAGCAGAATCATTTGTCTCCATTGTTGCAGATGTTCATTTAGGGAATTTCTAATTTATTACAGGATTCCTCTTGCCACGATTTGTGGTGTGATTGTAATCTTCATTTGAAGGATTTGACAAATCCATAATATATTACATGTTGTAATAGTCATTTTTGTTAATTTTAGCAATCAGATTGACAGTAAGGAACAAAAAAAAAACACAAATGCACACATAACACAATGATACCCTAGGAAAACCTCCCTCTTGGAGGTGAAAAACCCAGCAAGAAAATCTCATATCCGATTTAGATTAAGAGCAGAAACAGATTACAACTTGCCTAGCTAGGGCACAAAACATAGGCACCAAAACACAACTTATCTGAACCTTAATTCTGATCCAAACTGATTATGATGTCCAGAATGAAGCTCGCTTGCACATAAGAGTGATTGCACAGTAAACACAAAGGTTCGGCACCCTTAGATAATCTTTAGCAGACCTAGGGTTACATTCAGTTAGCCTGAAACAGCTTCGCTCATGCTAGATCAGATTCGCTTCACCAAGTAACAAGTTCGCTGATGATTGCTGATGAATATTAATTGTCTTAATGCAAATCGTTGATGGATAGTTCGCTCATAGCAGAGATAGATGTTATGACTTCATTGATTTGTGACTACAAGTCACTTTACATTTATAGGAGATCAGACAACCAATAACCTTGGTCGGCCTTATGCAATTTGGCGCCAAGTTACAATAATTCAAATAGTTATTTACAAGTTACATTGAATAGGTCCTGACCTATTTGCAATTACAAGTTACACATAATCAATTCGCCCAAATAGGGCCTGCCTCAAATCAGATGACACAGTTGAGATTCTCAAAATGCTAAGGCCGATAGGCCATTCAGCATTTTATGACTAGGTCGGCCCCTAGGAGGGATCCGACCTAGCTACCAAAATCAACAATTTTAAGATTGCATATGAATGAATGTTGTGTGAGAAGGGATCAATAAGCATGTCTGGTTATGTTTTCAAGTTTCATGCATCTGGGTGATCCAGTTAGACAACTCACTATCATTTCATTGTTGTTCTCCCTTTTTGATAATCTGTAAACACAATAACCCATGGAAGGCACTGGTCTGAATGGTGTTTTGATCACCAAAAAATTTTATAAATCAAACAAATCAACCTAGTGTGAGGTAGAAGTAATCAGATTTGTATGTCTTGTGTGATTTGCATTATAACCAGGGAATATAAATTGTAAACTATTTTCATACCATCTCTAAAACAAATTACTTGTGCATATTAGCAACTTGCAGTCATGCAAGAATGTTTCCATCAGCAAGAATGTTTTATTTCAGTGACAGTTTTTGGGATTAAATTATTAAAACAATTGTCTGGGTATTGCTGCAAAGTTACAAATTTGAAGATAAATAGTGTGTAGTTTTAAATCCCTATTAAGGGATACCTCAGGATTACCCTCTTAAGCCTAGTTGAGCTTGAAGTGTAGAGGAGTTTACCCACTTTTGTAAGTTGGCCAAAATCGTCCTAAACCTGTTGATAAACCCCTTTCCAATCACTATGATGACACTGTAATGTCCCCATTTGGCATTTAGCCAAGTTTGTGACCAATAGCCTATTCCCTTGAGCTTTTGTAGGCTATCTGGGTTGGTTAGGGAGCTCTATTTGTTGTGAAGAGCACAGGTTCAATTATTTGTGATGTTTTGCCTTGGCTTTGAGCTCAATGATGTCTCAGGATGGCTATGCAACTTTCAGAAGTTTGTTCGGCCTTCCGGATAGCTCTCCAAGATTCTTGGAGGAGCCATCTATTTATAGTAAGTCACCCGAATGACATTGTTTTCATCCCAAACCTCCTGGAGCACGTTGGTATGATTTATTTTGCAGTTCGCTTGAATTTGGGACTTCCCACAAAGTTGGATGGATTAATGAGCTATTTAATTATTATTTTCACTTAAGTCTCCTAAGGATGAAAATAATTTAAAAAGTACCCAAGTATTATAGCTCATTGGAAAGGTTATTAAATGTTCTAAATAATAGACATTTAAAAAGGGGGCCTCACACATGATATATTTTTATTATTTCAAAAAAGGTCTTTTTGACAGAAGAAAAATGAAAAGGTAAAGAGAAAATAATATTATACTCCTCTCAAAAAGTTATAAAAAGGGGATGAGAGCTCATTCGGAGGGATGCTATTGTTTTGATATTGTTATGTTGCTGGATTGAACTTGCATGTTCTTCCATTTTCCTTCTTGAGGACGAAAGCCCTCTTGGAGATGATCAGTTTCAATGGTGAGAGATCCACCCTAGCTAGTAATGGTGGCTTCAAACAGGAATCACATTGAGCTTTCACGAAGTTTGTGGTATTCTGATTTGATGTTGATCATTTGAGATTTTTATGGTATTTTGGATTGATTTGATTGAGCATTCTAATGAATCTTTTGGAGTTTTATGAAGATTGAAGATGCAGCCAATGCTTATACAGGCTGTACAGTTTATTGAGGGCAATTTGATTGCTTGGAAGAGTTCAATGTCTATTTTGTTTGATTGTGTTTGGAAATCCTTCAACATGATGGAGCTCTTTCTTCTGAGCTTTCTTTATATAAGATTGATTTCATTTTGTTATTGAAGTTTTTGAAACCTATCTGCTGGGCCGTACCTTTCAGGCTGTACCAGGGTTTATGTGCATCATCTAAGATTTATTATTGATTGGTTTATGCTAATAATATTGATGGATCAGATTCAGCAGGTTGGGACGGCCTTTCTTCAGTGGTTTTGAGATTGAATGATGCAGATTTGATACATTTTCCATGTCCCAGACCTACAGCAGGTCCGTACAGCGTGGGAACAGAAGGGTGAACAGCAGTGGAAATTGCCCATGTTTTATATGTGTGCTCAATGGGGTTTGAGGTGCCTTTGTATGAGGGTGTCATTTGCATGATATTTGGAATGGAATCAAGGGTTTGAGCTTAATATGAGGTGTTTATTTTTCTGATTTACAGTGCTACAGACCTTGACATGCTACAGCAGTCCTTCAGACATATTCTAAAACTGAATTCATCCTTTTAGCTCCTTATGTATGGTATTTACTTGGTGCTCCTATGGATTAAATGAGTTTTTTTGATATTGTTAGAGTGTTGGCAGACTTCCATGCATTTTATGCAGTGTTTTATCTTGTTTTGAGTTACTGTCACTGTTACATGCTAATTGATACATTGTGAAGTGTTGTCTGGGGTTTGATGCCTGGAATAGTGTGATCTGGGACTAATTTGAAGTAGTTTTCAGTGCTGATATAGAAATTACAGTCTTGATATCAGCTACAGTAGTAATATGAACTCTTTAATCTGGGAACACACATCCATATCTGCTCATATGGTATATCCATGGTGAATTAGTTGATCATATGCTTGTTCTTTCATGTTTCCATATATCTTCAATACATCTAACTGGTGGCAGCGGTGACAAATTGTGTAAGTCCGGGGTAGTGATTTAGTTTGCATTTGATTCATTGCATTGTAATCTTTATTAATGTTGCAACATATTTTGTAACCCCTAGATGGTTTACCGCCAGTGTGGAGTGTTTATCTTTCTTGTTCAACCACCCACTGAATAAGTGGAGTATTCCCACTGAATAAGTGGATGCCTACTGAAAAGCAGATGCCTGCTATATAGCGGATGATTGTATTTAGTTTCATTTGCAAGCATTGATTTATAAGCCAAAGCATTGTATGCTCTCACCTTGCCCATCCTGGGAACTTGGTGATCAGAAGTGTGGAGGTTCTATTTGGTTACATTGCTGTGCTAACCCTGCTGTGATAGATTGTATAAATCTAAAAAAAAAATTTGGTGTAGCATATTAAAGACACCCCTGGTCCTGGGTAATTGAGTAATGCTTTAGGGTTTTGGGTTGTAGTAATTTTGGGAATCAACACTGTGAACAGATTAACCCTAGAAATGCGTAGAAATTCGTCAAAAAGTAGGAAAAAAATAATGAAAAATGCTTAAATTTGTTGCACCAGTCACGAAATTGGTCCAAATTCGTGACGTGTTCACCCGGGTTCATCCCAAATGAACCTGCAGAGCTTTTATGGAACCCTGGACGAACCGGATGGCGGATCAATTCCGAATCCGGACCGGGTTCGAATTGGACCCGAATTTGGCTAGGTTTTCGGCGAATCCGGCAACATAGTATGTAATTATACAACATATTTTTAAGTATTCAATTGAAGAAGTTGAGATAATTGTTATCCTATTTCTAAAAGTTGTCTATTGATAAATTGTCTTATACATCTTTAGGATCATACTTTCATTGTTTCTCTAGACAACTATTTAGTGTGATAAAAAGCTCTCAAAAGGATTACAAAAAAATTCTATTATGATACATCGCCTTATGATTTTCAGTTATTTCTTTCGGCATTTCTCCCATTATCCTTTGATAAAATTGGGCTTAAAGCTAGAATAGAGGAGGAACCAACCTTTGAATCCTGGAGATTGTTTTACAGATTCTCCATATCTGTGTACACTTTCCATGCTTGATGCCCTGTGTGGCACAAGTTGTTGAAAGACAAATCTAAGCATCAATAGGTACCATACAATTTTGGATTGGCCCATGGGCTGTAAGACTGTTTTGCAAATATCATAGAATGTGTGTTTTCCCGATTCTCTATTGTTTTTTCTTATGTTTGTGCTTCTGTTGTAATTCTGGGCAACTGTTAGCTGGTTCATCCAACCCGTTTACCGTTTGCATCATGAAGTCAAGTCAGTCTACAAGGTTTTGTATTGTAGTACACAAAGAGAGAGATTTCAATTTTCTAGAAGCATATAAGGAGAGGCGCATGAAAACATGGAGAGAAAGAAATGAGGATGTATCCTCAAAGGTTGCACTCTGAAATCAAGACAACTTACAAGTCACATCATAATTATGTTGCAGATCAAAATTTCAAAAATGAATCCTGGAGAGCATGACATAGCAAATTCTATAGTGAGACAGACCATTGTACATGTCAATCGTGGGACCGAGGAATTTGTAGACATGTAGACAATTTTGTTTCAGACATGTGAGTTCGAACGGTTTTGAGAAGTCCACCGAAGAAATTGTAAGTTACTGTCACCCAAGAATTTCTATCATTTGCAGAATATATCTGATGGGAAACAGTGACAATAAGAAATGTCTACAACAAATGAATCAAATACAGCTCATGTGAATGTTTCAGATTTTTAACTGGTAAAACAAACAGTTTCTATAAAACCAAAGAATTTTTTGGTTTTGAGAGATCATGTGATTTTTTTGTTCCTATTTCTGGGCATACCTTCTGTATCATTGAAGTCATCTTGAGATGGCTAAAACTGACAAGGGTCAAATCTCACAAATATTTAAAATATGAACTATTTTGATATTTGTTGATTGATATTGGATTTTGACCAGGACCCAGGATGCTTGATTTGCAGAGCATCATGTTGAGTGCTTGTCAAATAGATAATGAAAAATCGTATTTCAAAAAGCTCTGCCAGGAGGAAATGTCTTTGACCAGAAGTCTAAACTTTTTTTTGAAAGATCCATAGAGTTTAGGAACACACATGTTCAAATTTAGTCAGAATATTACTGCTTTATATGGTCAGATCCTATGCAATCCTAAAAGAAATAAATGTGTTCAGATATCATTAACTGTCTGTCTGATACAAATGTTCAACGTCAACCTGAAGTACAGCCAGTCATATGTAAAATTATTACCATTTTTCAACAATGCCCAAAAACAAATGTATCATATTGTTAACAAGGTAACCACCACATCAAACACAAGCATACTACAGAACCAGCAACCATTTACCTGAAGTTCTGCCCGATCCTCACTTGTCCCATTCAAACGTAAATGGTCTATTGCTGGATCAACCACCTTGTTCCATGGCCTCATTGTGAGAATACCAGCAAAAAGAATATAGAGATCCTCTCCAGCACCTAATTTCACACTATGGTACTTTATCCCACTGACATCTGCAAACACAAGAGCCTGCATGGAAACTTAGAAACATCATTCAAACCACAAAAAATGAGAAGATTTTAAATTTAAGTTACCATAAAACATTAACAGTCAATCTTATTTGGCAAAACAAATAGATCTCAGAAATAGAAATAAACACCTTCCAAAGTTTAGCATAGTGCTCCCGCATTGTGTTATCAAGCACCCTATATAAGCCATGGTCAAGCAATATCAATTGTGGCTTTCTCTTACCTGCATGGTTAATAAAAATAATGTTGATTACACATCCACAAATTCATCTTAGTTATACTATGGCAGATACTCCAAAATTAGATTCTTTAGCTGGCTAATACAGGTGTCAGGCTTTAAGAGTTTGAAACTTCAGGAGTTGAGTACAAGGTGAGTAAACACACAGTTAATCTACAAGTGTCAAGAATATATGCATAACAGAGCACCAAAACATAGTTGTTTAGTCATGACCAGTTCCTAGTGAAAGTAAACACCCCTTTTTTGATGAAGCTGTTTCCTTCTGCTGACTGCTTGCCTCTTTTGCTAACTCTAAGGCTCTCACTAGCATCCAAAGTGTTTTTTTTTTGGCTCCCCCCCTGCTGGTTGCTTGAGGCAATGTAATGGAGATCCAACCAGTTTGCTTACCACTCTGCAATAGCATTGAACACTCTAAAATGACCACTGGGCATAGCAACGGTATTTGCAACATTGAAGCAGAAAACAAACACAACAGAGCTTTAAAGGTTTCTCCTCTATGGTGCTCTAGAGTCCTAGACTAAAGAAAGCCCATTTCAGAGTTCTCCCATTGTCACCTTCAGATTGACTCTGTGTGCATTGTTAATTTCTATTTAGGCTTCAAAATGAACCATATTTCCCAGGATCTGAGGCAGGAAGTCCTCCAAGCAATAGAAGGCTCTGAGGTGCATTGCCCCTTGGCTTGGGATGAGACTGTTGGATGGGCCTACTTGACATGAATGATTACGGACAAACACATCCTTTCTGGATAGGGTGGGCTATCTGCCCTCTGGTGAGGGAAAAGGTTCCCAAGCAATAGGTGAGTGCAAGACACATGGTAATGTCCCCCAAGTCCTAGTTAAAGAAGGGAGATATATTGCCCCACTACCCTCATGTGTGGGCCTTGAACACATTAAATAAGGGGGTGGGAGATTTATTGCAACGCAGTCAGAATGAATAACCAATATGAGAATTCTCAAGTGTGTTTGTGCCTCCCAAGCATATGGATTTCCTCGATAGACTGCTGTTGCTTAGATATTGCATTCTTCCTAGGGAAACCATGGAGTGATGCTTTAAAGGCTGGAGGATGTTAATGAGATTGAAATTGGAATGACAAAAATAGCATCTAGGACCCCTATAATTTTTGTCATCTGTTGTAGCCATAAAAAAAATTTCATACGAAAAAAAATTCCTATCAGGCCCAATTTCAAGCTAAAACTTCGTCTTTTCGTCAAGTCAAGTGTAATGTTTTTGTTGTCTCTTGTTCATGTCTCTGCAGGATCAACAAATTGAGCTCTCAAACACATCTGCCAAGGCAAAGAACGAAGTTCAAACAATGAGGAAGCAGCAAAAATGTACGAAGTGTTGGGATGCGCCATACAAGGTGAAAATATGGATTTTTCATGTTGTGGAGTCTGCATGATAATGGTTGAGTGTTCGCCATTATGAAGAAAGAAGAGACTTTTGTTTTAAGTCTATTGCAGGCATGAGCACAGAAGTGCACACCATTGAAGGGGCAAACAGAAATTCATTCAAAAACTTGCAATCACATAGCCAGGTGTGTGACATTGGTCAGCAGGACAGAATTTTGAAATTTCACAAATGATGCAAAACAACAGTCAGGTGTGCGCCCTTTCAATGCAGATCAGATTTCATGAAATAAAAGTGTGTAAGCAGATACCTTGGCACATGCCATTCCATAGAAAATTGCAAGTTTTCAAAATCAAATTCGCTTGCCCGTGTATGAATGTGCAACATGTGAGGAGAAGCAGGGTTTTCAAAGGGTTCCAAGCCAAAAATCTACAAGTACCTTGATTGGCACACGCCCTTTCAAACTGAACAGATTTTCTAAAATGAAAAGGCATGCAAGGCTCTCCATAGGCACACACCACAGAATAGAGGGTGCAATTTTTTATTTTTCTTTCAATTTTGCAAACATAGACCATGAGTGTGAGCCTTTTAACATAGCAAAATATATTTGAAAACACAAAAATACACAGGGCGGTTAGGGGGCACACACCTCACAATGTGGAAAACAAAATTTTGAAGTCAAGTTTGCATACATATTACCAGGCGTGCACCAATGATAATGGAGACATGAAATTACAAAAACAAAATCTGCCATGGTAAATGAAAGCACACACTCTGCTAAAGGATAAATATGTTAGGGTTTTCATCAAAACTTTGCAAGAGTAGTAGACCGGCGGACACCGCAGCATGTAGAGAGATTTTTCAGTTTAGAAGTGTTCATTGACCTTGAATGGTGTGTGCTATCATGAAGAGGAAACAAGTTTCAACATAAAAAAATGTGCCACCGTAGTCTGCCGCATCCCTTACTGAAGAGCAGCAGATTTGAAGATTTTAGACAAACATTACATCCTAATACCAGCACATGCTATACAGAGAAGACAGCTTATTGTTTTAAAAGATGCAAACAGCCTTCATTTGCGCACACCATTGATATAAATCATTCAGAATGATCGGAACCAAGAATATGCCGTGATATGTGTTTAAAACAGACAATCATTTCACTCATCCGGCAACAGCAGATCAGCAGTGATCTTTGTCATGTGCATGGGGTTTTCAACAAACAGAAACTGTCATGTGCATGGGGTTTTCAACAAACAGAAAAACCATCTTATTTCCAGATTTCTGAACAGTCTTCATTGGTTTTCAGTGACCTACAGCAGTGTTCATCATCAAAGGTGATTGTATTTCAGCAATTTTTCATTAATCCCTGGCAAGGCTTGTAATTTATCCAACAATTTTCATTTGTAATCAAGCCAAATTTCTTCCTAGAACAGGGTTTCATCTTCCAAAAATTCAGATTTTCAGCAGCCCGTAGGATTTTTGGATTTTTGGTGTTCCAGCTCTTATATTTATCCAAATCCTTGGAATCACTTCTTAAAAAGTGTATTTGCCAGAGCCGGGTCAGAACAGTGATAGTGAGCAGAATTTCATAAAGTGGCAGTATTTCGTAGTCTTAAAGGATGCCTAGGATTTGGGGGTTTTCATCACCAAACATACAACTGCTGATATTCTTCCGGTCTTCTAGAATTCAAATTATGACAAATCCATCATTTTGGTGATCGTCTTCAGATTGTGGTTAGGAATTGCTAAAGAATCGACAGAGTGAAGGGAGGACAGATGCAAAGCACCAAGATTGGTTGTCCGGTCTTCAAGATTCTTCAGAGGATCTGCTATGGACAGAACAGAAGAACTTCATCAGAATCATCATTCAAAGCCAACTGTCAGAAAATCTATTTTTTGTCAGAAGTATTTATAGCTCACGCTAATTTTAGCTATCACCATTTTCAAGGAAATAAGCATATTCTGAGAAGTCTATGTTTAGCAGCTCTTTTTAGACAATCTTTTAGGTAGTCTATTTTTAGCTAATACTTATCCTTATTAGAAATGTATCTGAAGATTTCTTAAGTTAGGGTTTAGTATTTGTAGATAAAATTGTGTAATAAGCTTGATTTGCATGCAAGCAAACTATTCTTAGCATAGAAGTGGTAGTTAGCTTTTTGATTTATTTTTCAAGCAATAGTCATGTAAACCATTAGAAGTGCGTGCTCTTGGCACTTAGTTTAGGAATTTTGTATCATTCAATAGAATTTGGTATGCCTATTTTGCTGCTCCAATTCATGTTGAAGTGTTCTGCGTCCTTGTGTTATTGTGCTTTTATGAGTCGAATATCACTTAACAGTTATTGGAACCTAGTATTATAGTAGTCATTAAGTTGGTAGTTGTAGCTTTGAATACAATTACTATGTTTAACTCATAAGGTCTAATGTATGTGTACATGAAGTGAATTGAAATGATTTTATTGTTAACTATAGGCTTTAAATTGCGAGTAACAATGAAGTCAGTTTTGTACCTTTGTATGCAATTCCCCTCTTCTAATTTACCAAGTCATTCGGGTTGTTTTAACCAATCTTAGTCTTATGTATACTTGCACTACTCAATCTCTACCTTTAGATGAACAGTGTAAGCATGTTAGTTATCGTAAGATGTTTTTATTTTAAGTTCTTTTTCTATTGAACACTTAAAGACACCTTTAGTTTTGTTTGGTATGTGTGAAGTTGTGAACCACCTCATAAAACACTGTACATATTATGAATAGCAAGTATATATTGTTCGGATTAGGTTAGTTTTTGTTACAGGGAGCTTCCCCTTCTAATTTGACAAACAATTCTACCGTACACACTATTCTGTTTTGTGTCACACAGAAAAGGGCAAATTAAAATGCTAAGAGTTTTTGGCAGCTTTGTTGGGGAGCGACATCAGGCTACCTGTCTTATCCATCTTGTCATGCAAGTATAGCACAAAGGTCCTATACAAAATTTAAAAGAAAAGCAAGCACTATTAATCCAGTATTTCAATATCTCAATTGCTCACCTTCAGGTGACAGATATGCTTCTTCTCTTTCTGTACAGGAGCTTATTGAGATATTTTCAGCTTTAGAAGAAGAATCACTTTGAACCATGGCCGATCAGAAGGGCAAAGACAACAACAATGATTCGTTGCCTCCTCCCTTGCCTCAAGGAGAAAAAATTTATCTATTAGCTCTAGCAGAACATCGTGAGCTTCCCCATGGATTATGGAAGGGCTTTCCAAAAATTTTCGATGATGGTAGCCAATATCCAACCAAGCATATTTTAGCATTTACAACATGTGAAACTTTGGGTGTTGATCATGAGGATGTTGCAGTTCGATTATTTGTTAAGTCTTTAGCAAGCATAGCTACAAATTGGTTACATCATCTTCAAGTTGGCTTCATCACCAATTGGAACATTATGCATGAAAAGTTTCTTGCACACTTCAAACCAACTGAAGAGAGTCATATTTTGTTTGCTCAACTCTCGAGTGCCAAGAAAGACAACATTACACACGCTAATACAACAGCTAATAATATGATATGAATCACATGACAACTGCAAATCATCATCAAAATCTACAATTCCATGCAAGTTACAACAATTTATAATCTTTCTTCCTCGTATAGATCCTAGTGATGTTGGGGCCTTGCTCCTTGCAGTCAATTGCAGCTCCACCCTCAAACTATAACATAATGACTCCTCCCTAGGATCACCATCATCCTCAACCATGATGTCATCCAATCCATTGCCTTTGCCTTTACTTCTTTGGCACCCTCCTTTACTTGCCTCTCAAAATCAGCAAACTCGTCTTCTGTAAGCATGGGGTCCTCATCCTAAAGAGTCTAATTGCTATAAGGATCAATGTCATCCAAGTCAATCACATCATCACTATCTAAACCCTACACTTTTTTGAGCAAAGGTTGTTGCTTATCAATCACAACTTGGACCACATTTTGTATATCAACCTCTAAGAAAACATCCTCAAATATTTGACTCAAATTTTGAGCATTCTTTACTTTGTAAAAAACAAAGCCTCTAACAGATTGACTTTAACATTCAAAATTGTTTTTCTTTAAATAATTTACAACTATGTCATTAGAATATCTTGTGCAGTCCTAAACTGAAATATCATTAGAGAATCATGTTGGTCTGTTTTTCCTCTTGCCCATGTCTATGCAATGTTAAGTGGAGTCATCTGCTGGGGAACAATACAATATAGCTGTTATATATTTTGGTGCATGGTACGAGTGAAATTATCATATGTTTATTAGAGGTCTTGTAGGCATATATTTAGCCAATGTTGACATGATGAACTTAGTGTATTGGGTATGGCTGCCTAAAGGCCTAGAGTTTAAATTGTTATTTCTTTTTAATTGTCATGTTGTTGAGACCTCAAGGAACACCCCCCTTGGCCTTGCAGAGGCTAAAGTTGAAGGTGAGTTTACCCACTCACAATAATTGGTCCATTCATGCCACTGTCTGAGCATAAGTCTTGCTTACCTTTGTCGACATATCCCTGGCCTTACGCTTTGGTGCTAGTCTTTAGGATTTGTGGGGCTACATGTTTGAGCACCAACAATTTCATCTTTTCCAAATGTATATCAAGACCATCTCCTCCATGATATCTAGGCAGCGCTTTTGTAGGTGCCAATCCTACACAATGCTACTATGGGACATCATGGCCCCCCAATTGCCAGTTGTAGAGATCTGCTTCTGATCATCTGCCTTCTTAAAATGCATTACACCAACTTATCTCTATGTTGACAATTGAAATAACATAATTATTATCCATTGGCTGTATTATTGTATATATTCTTGCTTTGCTCCTTGAAACATCATCTTCTTAATTTTCCATTTCTATATGATAAGGAACCTCAACTTTGGATCTAGTGGGATACTCTGGCAGTCATTCCCAATCACAAGTTGTTTCCGAGCTCTCCAAATTGACGATATCCTAGGCATTGATGGCTCAATCCATACAAATAAGAGTGAGATAAGGAAAGAGTTCATTTATAGCCATTTTCCAAATGGGGATCTTTAACTAAGAAATACCACACCTATAGTGTATCCAATTAAATCAATAATGAAGGGTAATTCAATAAATCTCCCAGTTATCCAACAGTAACTTTACAACGTTCTCGCTGCTATGTATAAGCAAAACTCATACACACAAATGAAGAAAAACCAATAAGCATAAATGAAGCACTACATTATGTACAACTAAAAAAACAACTTTTGAACCAGAAAGTGGGAAGGAAGTTGTTGAGATGCGACCAGAAAAACTGTAAAATGCCATTGAAATTCCAATTTTCTGATTGAACCCAAATTAAAATAACTAAGATTCATTCATTCATTTTGTATTGCTAAATAATAAATATACTGAAACTTGTTATTTTCAACAAGTTTTGTAATATGAATATCAAACATTAATCACTTGCAGTCTGATATGAAAAAAAATAAAAGCATGACACTAAGAACATGCACCACAAAAATTATCTTTGCAGATTTACCAGGAAGGTTGTCTGAGTGAAAAAATGATTAAAATACTTTGCAGTATCATAATACTTTCATTCTACATTGCCAAAGAACACTTTACATGCAAGTTTTGTTCCCAAAAAAAAAAAACTGAATAAATCATCAGGAAAAAAGAGAGAATAATTCATAGTTTAATAAAACTTAGGAATATTAACGCAGTACTCTATTCACTTTCAGTAAGCCAATACAGTCAAATTAGGATTGTAATCAGCTCAATCCAAACACTAGTTACGAATGACCTGACTTCATTGTGATCTAAAAACCAATTGCTGACTACATGAAACTTGTACATAGGGGAGAATAAAAGAATAAGAAAAGAAAATAAATTCAATGTCTAGGACTCCAGACAAACCAACAATGAGAATCAAAGAGATACTAGAGAAAGAATCTACCTAGAATACCAATTTTACTAGAAGGGGCAACCCGAACCATCATGTTCGCTGCATGTGGGTCACAATGTACAAATCCATGTTTGAAAATCATCTCTGCAAATGCCTGGCTTATCTGCAAAATAAATGAGCATTTCAGTTTAGCCCAATAGTTGTAAACAAATGAAACCATGAGCCATTTTTATTTTATATTTTCTTCAATAAAATATTGAAAAATTTTCTTAATATGAAAATTGAATATTGCAGAGGGCTCTTATATCAGAATTCATAAATATTCATCTTTAGAGCACTTACAATTTTTGCAACATCACTTGGCTGAATCCCAAGCGCCTTGATGGCATCCACATCAGTGACTCCAACTCCTTCCAGAAACTCCATCGTCATTAATCTTGACGTACTCAAGTTCCAGTTTACACTGGGAATATAAATATATGGGGCAAGATGAGGAGATGATCTTTTGAAATTATAAAGACATCGTTCACTATTTTTTGCCTCATATATGAAATCAAGCTCCTGGAGTTAGAACAGCATATCAAACGATTAGAAGAGAGAGATCATCCTCCAAGATGAAAATGGCTACTAAATAAGCGTGAAGCATATAATAGACCATATGCAATAAAATATTAAAAAAGAATAAGTTTTTAACAGAAGGCATACTTCTAGTTATGTTACCAAAGGCTGTATTAATTCCATGGCAAAAGTGCAATATCTAGGGATTATATACACAAAAAATAACTTCTATTATTCAATTCTAAACAGGGATCAGCACTTTGCTTATTTCAGCTGACCAACTAAACCTTATTCTCCCACCACAAAATATCTGGTAAGAACAACAATTTCCTGCACTAGGGTCTCTAGATTAGCAAAGAAGTCGCATGATGCTACAACTGAATGGAAATAAATCAGTAAGTTTTCAAGATATTATTCCCACTAATATTACTCCTATATGTGCTAATAGCAAATACTTACCTTTGGAAGACTCTCGCGCACTTCATCAATCAACCACCTATAAATGAAGTAAATTTTAATCAGGGTGTGCAAACATCCTACAAACTACTAAGATACTACATTTCACTGCAACTATTGAATATTTACCTCATGCAAATCAAGTAGTGATAAACTCAAAACTTTTCACAAGGACAGATGTTTTAATCTATTTACCTTGAAGTACAATTACCAAAACAATAAATAATCCATTAAGTGACAAATACCTATAATCAAATGCAGGAAAAATCCAGTGCAAAATATTAACAACCAACTCCACTGTTGCAGTATCAATAGCTGCGGTGTTGGTCAAATGTGTGTGCTGAACCTAAACCCAAGATCATCCCACCAGAACAAAATTTCAGTACCATAATAATGATATGAAAGTGGAGATGTATAAAGGCATATATAAATAAGTAAAACTAAGGTATAGAAGCAGATTCTACACCCAAATGAGTACAGAAGGATACAACATGGCAGATGTAAAGCTGAGTACAAACAAAAGAAACAGGGGATAAGAAAGAACACATCAATCTGAGGAATTCGTCGAAATTATTTGCACATAGGATTACCTTGACAGCAACTTTCTTGCCATCGTAGGTGCGAGCAGCATGTACTTGAGCAAGGGAAGCACTTGCCAATGGGATGGGATTGAACTCCAAAAACACCTTCACAAGAAACATACAATACCATGCTTTATCATGTACCAACATCACATGTATTCCCCCAGGATAAATTGTCAAAATAAGCATTGGGTAAACTTTCCCAGCTCCTAAGATATAATTTGCCACGCTCAATGAAATATCATGAACAGCAAAGAAAAGAGCAGAATCAAATCATACTTCATGGGGAAGCTTGCCAAGTTCTTTTGTGAACACATCACAGACTTGTGAATATGAAGATATGGGACACTTGTTCAACATTGAAGTCCTCATCACTTGTACATACTCCTGAGGAACCAGGTATTCCTGAAAAATAGCACTCATAAATTAGCAGACTTAACAGGATATATTTTTAAAAAATCAAATTAGTAAGAGCAAAATGAAACTGTAGGATGTATGCCTGACCTGCTATAGATTATGATCCTAGATTATGATCCAGACTATGGTTTTTGGAATCTGGAGATCACATGGAATTTATATACTTACTTTCTTTATGTTTGGCCACTCTTGATTCTATGGGTAGTCAAAGAATAATTCCACAATTTGAAAGATCAACTCCTCTATTCGACATGCATCAAATTTCAATTATAATGTTCATTGCCACCATATTTTTACATAAATTCTCGAAAGAACTTAACTTTAAAAAAGAGCATGAAGGTTCCAAAAGGATATGCAATTACGCAACCAACAAAAGAAATCCAGCAAAAAATTGTGTAGGAAAGTTGCTGGGTCCAATAATGTGAGTCATCAGAATAGGTTTATAATTTCATAATGTAGAACTTGCTGGTTGATCATCTTTTAATATTCTATCTCGTTATAAATATTTTAGAACAATATGGCATCTGAATCATGTCACTCAAGTCAAAGTTGCACTACACATGTTTTGCAGTGTCAGAATACAAGCTTCATGGCAGGAAACAATATTTTAGAACAATGTTCAACAAGGAAAAAGATTGTGATGGGAATCCATCCTAGGGAATCACTGGATTCAATAGTCTTGATAAACAGAAATAGATAATTTTTCATATTTTTCAGTACATGCTATAAGGAAAAACTACCAAATTTCTGTTAAATAGCTGTTTTGCATGTCTACTGCTCTCCTAGTACAAACATCCACAAGGATAATCTTTCAACTTTCTTCTTTGCACCATTCACACATGATTTCACTATCGGTGGAACAAAACTGCATTGACACTCGAAACAAAAAATTGATGAGTTGTAATTTGGGACTAGCATTTGTGACTTGTAATTGTCCCTCTCCTAGGTGGTCACGTCCTAGCCATCTGAATCATGTCACTCAAGTCAAAGTAGGCAATAGTGGCATCTCTATTGCAAGATGGAATTGCAATGTAGTGTGGTCTCTATGCACCTTCCACGATGTTATCAAACACTGAGATCTTATCTTCCTTATAGAGACCTAGAAGAGCCCTGGGTGGACCATCCCTCTAGTTACAATCTAACTCTGGATCTTGACAATCCAACAAGAGACTTGTAGATCAGTTGGTGTTTGTGGTTTGGGAGTGTGGTTTTCCTCATTCATGACTGCATTCTGTCCAACGTGTACTATTGCCTTCTAAAGTGCACGCTAGATACATGTGGCTTCGAGTTAAAACTGGATCACCTACCTTTTGGCATATAGTTATTCCAGTTAGCTATTTCCCACCAGCTTCTTCATCTTTTTCCATGCACACTGAAGCAGCTGAGACCACAAGTCAAAGCTTACCCAACTTAACCCTTACTCAAGGACACATGATGGAAAGGTGTTATTACACAATGTCCCCCCTTAACAACAAATTCCAAATAACATCGTATTTCCCAAAAGAGCATGGTGATGATCATATTTTGAAGCCAATATGATCCAACTATGATGGCCAACAAGCAAGAATTGAGGCTCAACCAAAATGCTTCAAGCAAGGTGCATGGTGCTAGGCTCAACCAAGACACTAACAAGAACTAGACAAGTGCTCCAAAACAAGAAACAAACCAAGGATGGTCTTCCAACCACCACTAGGCTCTAAAATATAATCATGTTACGAGAAGCAAAGCACCCATGAATGAATCTGCCAAAATAAAAGATATATCACAACAATCAAAGGTTCACAAACTCCAAGAACAATAATAGATCCACAAATGCTCCAACCAGTCACGTGTGACAAATGGTCATCTCATAAATAGGTTTTTTGCAATGTTAGCATTTGATAGAATGACAGAACCACCAATAGATACCATCAATGCTGCCAAGAAGAGATTTGAATAACTCGACAAATGATCTTCTAATCAATACTTAAGTCTTTTGCAATGTTGCTGTGCGATAGAGTGACACAGAAACCAATAGATACCATCAATATTGTCCAGAAGAGTCGCACAACTGCCACACAACTTAATCGCAAGAGCTTAAATTAGTGAGGAAACTATGCAAAATGATACCCTCAAACAAGAGGTAAAATATTAGCACAACCAATAATCAATCCATCCATAATCAGTCCTAACAAAGAGTATTATTCAAGATTCTACCATCTATGATTCCTCATAGCCAAAGAATGGGGTTGTAATGTCCCCATTTTCTGAGTGATCACTTAGCATAGTTGGCTAGCCTATCATGTTCCCGTAGGCTAAGCTGGAGGGCTAAGGGAATAACCTATTTGGCTAGATTTCATATTTAGCCAATTTTATTAGGGCAACTTGATCATAAGGGATGGCTTTGTATATTTTTGTGAAATTATTGGAGAAGTCAAAGTAATTAAAATAATTTGCCCTAGAGATGAGAGACCAAGGGAGAGAAAAGAAAAAATGAAAAGAAGGAGGAACAAGAGGGAAAATGCCTTGGAGAGTTTGAAGAAAAATAAGAATAAATTATAATAATTTCCCTTGGTGGAGGACGACCTAATTGAAGGTCAAAATCATGATGTATGGGATGCCTAAGTGGTTCGCCCACTTGGTGAATGGAAAGAGAAAATAATTAAATATATATATATTTCTTTATTCTTGGCACCTAAAGGGAGGTCGGCCCTGTGGGAGGAAGAAATAAAATAAAAATAAAAGAATAGCCAAGAGTAGGTCAGCCTTGAGGAGGGAAGAAGAATTGTGTATAAATACAAGGTCATTGCAAGTCATTTCATCATCATTCACATTCATATTTTCTCTTGAGTTTATCTCATTTAGCTGCAATATTGCTAGTCTTCATTCCAAGGACAAAAACCCTTAGGAATGTGGCGAGTTGGACGGAACCCTAGCTCATCCTTGTGGAGGTTTCATCACGAAGATCTAATTGTGCTTCATTGGTGACTTTTGGAGGAGAAGA
The DNA here is from genome assembly GCA_027924645.1 of Cunninghamia lanceolata. Classification (NCBI taxonomy): domain Eukaryota; kingdom Viridiplantae; phylum Streptophyta; class Pinopsida; order Cupressales; family Cupressaceae; genus Cunninghamia; species Cunninghamia lanceolata. Next base: position 5,536,283 of record BSBN01000439.1, read on the forward strand.
GCTTGATTGCATATTCAGATTTTGGATCAGCATTGGAAGAGGTTTCCTTGTGGCATTTTGTGTTCATTTGGCACTAGGGTTTTACCCTAGACTTGAGAGCCACACTTGGAGGATCATTATTGTGGCATTTTGGTGTGCACATTGCATTAGGGCTTGCCCTAGTTGGAGGGCCACACCTAGAGGAGGGCGACTTGGCTTTTGGAGGCGATTTCACCATTGTTGAGGGTTTCTAAACCCTAACCCTAACAGCAGCCCAAGCGCCATCATTTAGGAGGGTTTGTGGAGCATCATTGTCCATCATTTGTGGTATGTACAAACCTGATTTGTAAAGGCAGATTTCTGCCCTGTGTTTGGGCATGTTTGGCCTATGTATTTGATGTAATTGCAAACTCAGATTATTCTGATTTGTAGCAGCAGATTGATATATTCAGAAATCAGAATTGTTTGTTATCTTATTTGCATTTGGATGATCAAATCTTGTGGATGAGTTTATGATTGATGTTATTAACATATGGGTCCATTACTGGCATGTTATTTGAGCATTTTGGATGCATATATGTTCGCTGTCCACATTTGTTGTAATCCGAAAATAAAGTCAGAATTTTAGGGTTTTGAGCAGAATTCTAAAAGTGCAGAAATTTAGGGCAGAATTCAGAAATGTAAATCAGAATTTTAGGGCACATCCCATTGGGGATATTACAGGGGTGTAGCAGCAACCATATGAATATGTCAGGTGAAATGAATGCTAGTACCTGGGTTAAAAGAATGTGGGAATTTCTCCAGAATGAGGATGCCAAAATGGCTTGATTGAGAATGGTGCATGTTCTGGTTTTTGCTGTTAAAAAAAAAGAAGAAGAACCTTATGATGGTTCAAGATCCGGTTCCTTTTGATAAGAAGAATTGACTAATGTTTCAGGATTTGTTTCCTTCTGATAAATGGTGGAAAATTCTGAATTCATGATGGTCACCTATAAATGTCACTTATGACAACCAAAAGCCACTCTCTGCAATTTCAACTCAAGCTTAATAGGAGTGACTAATTTTTCCAGCGTTACAAAGTCCATCTATATAACCCATTTACTGAAGCAAATTTGTAACCATTGTCTTTCATGTGCTCCTCAGTTTCACCTGCACCTAGAGAAGATTTCATTAGTGATAACAGAAGCATGATCATGTCGAAATAAATCTGAAGTAGAACAAGCAACATCATCCTATGATGATGAACTAAATCCTCTTGTATTTGCTCGTGTATTTCTACTTCCTCTCCAAATTGATCTATGAGATTTTAAAAGACGAAGTTCATGGTGTAATCTGCACTACAATTCTAATATTCTAATCGTACTTAATTCAAAGATAAATCTTTACAAGGGGTTCACAGACAATTTTCAAAATTGGTTATGCATCTTGTTTTCAACATCATTATCACACTTCGAATGCTTACACTCATCAAAGATTTTGGCATCATTACTCCAAAGTGGATTGACTCCTTTAAAAGGCTCTACATTGTCATCCTGCAATAAGACGGTCTCCTCAAGCTTATGATTCCCATGTTGTGTTACCTCATTTGACTTATTATAGACCTTCTCAGGAATATCTTGTGTATCCTTGGGCAATTCCAAGTCCTTGATATGAAACAATAATTCAGTGGAGACAAGAATGTCGATATGCCCAAGAAACATTTATTTCCATAAGCCACTACTTTCTCCTTTGCATTAACAAGGTTATTTCTCATTGCCCTTGATAGTACACCACAGGCTAAAATTAAAGAATGCGTTGTTTCTACACAAATCACAAGCTCCAGGAACCTACCAGTACAATCATCACAACTCAAAATCAAGCCTGTGCACCACACAATTCAAATTAAATATTATTGCCCCAGCTACCATCGAGCTGTACAATTTTCACAATATACTGTTAGACAGTGAATTACAGCTCTAGCTGCAAACTATTATCCAAGCTCTGACAAAAAAATCATTTCAGAACTTTGACAGCTTGTTCCTAAAGCTTGGAGCTTAAAATGATCATATCTTAGTCATTCAGCATTTGTTTTTCCAAACAAATACTTGTCAGAAAGTTCTCAAGATAAGATAAATAACAGTGAAGATGAACCAAAAAAAATCACAGCAGGTTTTTGACAATCCTTAGTAGATGTTTGTTGTCCTGCATAGTACATAGATGACATCTTTGTGACATACCAACAAAATTTAGCAAACCAAAATACTCTATCAAAGAAGAATAAACCACAGAAAAGCAAATTAACATAGTACTTTGCTCACTCGCTGCAATCAAAATAAGTTTTGGCAGTTCAAAATTTTCCAGGCTGATATTTCAACTATCCCTCAACAGGATCTTGCAAACAAATATCCCTTAGAAAGACATCACTGATAAAAACACAACTACTCCAACAAAAATTTTAAATGAACTTCCAATTGTTTGCATCAATAAACAGGCTTTTGCTATGCTGCAGCCTTTCCTATTTCCATGTCTTCAAACTCACAAACTTCTTTAGTCTATAACACAAAGCTTTGTGCAGTTTGAACTGGCTGTTGATGCACTTTTATAATTGCACTTCATACGTAACTATTTTTCTCCTTGATTACTCTGTGATATAGTTGGCCCTTTGAATACACAATTAATTATTATTCTCTATTTGCTATTCACAAAAATAATGAAGCGAATACCTTGACTTCATTCACTTCCCAAGGATGCCACATGTGAGCAGCTGAAGGGCCACCAATAAAATGTTCACACATGTTAAGAATTGTGTTCTAGAAGCTAAGTAGTCGTGGTATTTCAAATTCCTTTCAATATTGTCATCATGATAAGCTATGAGATTGTTGATGATGTCCTCCACTCTCACCATCCTTACACCTTACTAAAACAAATTAATGTCCATTTACTCACACTCCCCTAAAGGCTTAAAAGGACAACTTCATGCCTTTGATTACTATTGTCATAAACCTTAATAAAACCAAGGTCATGGTTTTCTCTTGGTACTCTTAAGTTCTCTAGAATGAACCCCTAGATTTACTGAAGGATATCCAACAGCAGGAGGTAGATCAAATTAATAATCATATTTGTAGGCATCACAGAGATTCACGCCACTTGATAGGAAAGGGTTATCTCCTCTGCACTTTTGGCTCCGCTAGGTCATGGGCGGGGTATACTTTAAGAAATGACCTCTTGAAAATTCTATAGAATCCTTGGCGAATCCACTACAACGAAGAATAATATTCTAGGTGATTTTCTTTTATATTGGAAATCAAATTTTATAATGGATGGAATTTTTTTCCTTGGTACATTTTTGTACAATCCAATGACTAAATTTTTCTATTTAATGTATGCCTTTTATAGTGATTCAATGTTTAAATTTTCTATCAATATATGAATTTTAAACAAAGATGTTGAAATGGGGTGAGTATAGAAAATACAAAATATCTCCTAATAAAATCAGGAGATTAGGGTCCCTGTTTATATATATAATAGTGTGATATGTGTATATCCTAAAGAATTAAAGTTTCTAATGCAAAATGGTTTTATTAAAGTTTCTAATGCCAAATTTGGGGGATAGAAATGGAAAATATAGCCAAATGGTGACATATAGCCACTAAAAAATCCTTGGTCATGGGGGTATCCCTAATGCTCTATATTAGAGAAATTTACAACGATTTAAAAGGATTTCCAAGAAAATTGAACCCTACCATATAAGAGAGCCCAATTCTTTGTCAGTATTTGCCCTTAACACCAATTTACTCCTTAAAAGGAGATCAGAACCTTTTTTTAGCAGAAAGAAAGAAACCATACAATGCTTTTATCATAATGTAAACTTTTAACCTGCTCAGTTCTCAAATATGAATTCTCTAAAGCAAATGCGGACTCAATTGAAGTTTAACTTACTTGGATTTAGTAAAATCAACAACAATAAGAAACCAAATCCTTAGTATGCAAGAAATAAACCATTCATTCAAAGAGATGATCAATTTCATGTTTACAAGACTAGTGCCTAACTCCATTGGGCAAATAAATTGATAGAAATGCAAAGAAACACAATAATCTGAGGAATTATAACTTGTCTAATGTAAATTGGCATCACACACATCAAATCTCTATGAAGTTAGCAAGGCATTATTAACAAATTGGTTGTCATTCATATCCTATGTTACCAAGTCCCAAAAGAACCCCCCCCCCTACCAGTATGGGTCCGGTTCGGGTATGGGTCCTAAGCCAGTTCTGTGTTGGATTCCCCCAAGGTACTGCCCGGGCACCCTAGGTTCCCTATGGATGCTTCGCAAAAGGACCCACAAGGAACCCAAGGTGCCCAAGCAGTAACCCAAGCGAACCTAGGGGGACCCACGGCACCTAAGCGCCAAAAACAATAAATTTTACACTTTTTTGACATTTTTTAAAATAAAAAAATACCTCAAAGCACAAATTTGCCCTAAAGTGAGGGCACAACACTTTTTTTTCACTCATTTCACAAACACAAAAGATCAAAACAACATTTTTCTCCTCCAAGCTGCCATTGTTGGGTTTTCAAGGTTGCTTCATTTTCCTTCGAAGGTGAGGGCTACAAGAGAGTTAAAGCCACGTCAATAGGGGAGAGATATCTGCACAAAGAAGATTTAACCATCAAAGGTGAGTGAATCTTTCTTTTTTTTTCAAGTTTTGAATAAATTTCTTTTAGATTTTTCAATATTTTTAAGTTTTTTTTTGTCAGTTTTGAATATTTTTTTTGAACTTTTTATGCATAATGGGGGTTATAATGCCAAAAAAATATATTTTTTAAGTTGTAGGGTTGTAAATTTGTCAGGTTTTTTTGTTGTAGGTTCATACAAAATGGCGGGTAGTTCCAGTTCAGTTGCCGCAATGCAGAGAGTTCATTTAAATTTGATGCAGCATCACCTCTTTGGCGACATACAATAATGATTGAACAACTTCCTAGTGGTGGGGGTTATCATTGGTGTTGTAACCAATGTGGAACTAAGTATAAGAGCTCGTACAGTCGAGTGAAATCTCACTTCTACGCTATTCCCAACTTGGGAATAAAAGCTTGTCCTGGGTTGAATAAAAAAGGGTTGCCAAAGCAACAAATAATGGGGTACATTAAAGAAAAAGAGGATGCCGACATGGTAAGTAGTAGATCAAAGGAAAAAGCACATCCTCTTGCCAAGAAAAGCTAGCAAAAGCCTCCTTAGTGGCGTATCACAACCGACTAGCCCACATTCCGAGAAAATAATGTTTCACGTAAAAGAGGCCCATTGGAAAAGGCCTTCAAGAATGAAGCGAGGGAGGTTGCAGATGAGAGCATTGCTCGTTGCATTTATGGCAATGGGCTTCCTTTCAACCTTGTTAGATCACCATATTGGCGAGATATGGTGACAGCCATTGCCAATGCACCTGCTGATTATCTTAGTCCTAGGTATGAAAAGGTGTGAACCACCTTATTGGCAAAGGACAAAGCTTTAGTAGAGACATCATTAAGAGAAATCAAGGATACATGGCCTGAAACAAGTGTGTCCATTTCTAATGGATGAAAAGATTGCAAAAATAGAGCACTGATCGATGTCATTGCAATGTCCCCTAAAGGGGTGATGTTTTGAAGGTAATGGATTGTGAAGGGCAAGTGACGGATGCAACTTTCATTTCCAACATCCTCATAGAATCCATTGAAATGGTGGGCCCCGAAAATGTTGTCCAAGTCATAATGGGCTATGCTAAAAAATTGTAGGGCAGCTGGTACTATAGTGCAAGGTAGGTATGGGCATATTTTTTGGACATCATGTGTTGTCCACTCACTCAATTTGATATTGCAAAAGATTGGCACAGAGATTGAGTGGGGTCAAAGAAATCTACACGGAGGTTGATGAGATTCAAATGTTTGTGACTAATCATCATATGTCACAAGGCATCTTCAGGGCCTTCTCTAACTTGGAGTTGTTGAAGGTAATTTAAATTTTATTTTTTAGTATATTTTTTAATTTTTTTATTTGTTATGTGACATGTCATCTACCTTTCAATATTTTAATTTGTATTTTTTTTACACCATCAATTTGCATCACACAATTGTCTTAAGATGACTTGTGAAGGTGCAAGATGCATTGAGTGCTATGGTCATCAACAATCTTTGGAGTGTATGGAGGCAATCAAGTACAGAGAGAGCCCAAAAAATCAAAGCATTGATCCTAGATGATGAGTGGTGGGTTCATGTTGAATATGTTATGAGTTTCACTGAGCCCATCATCAGCATGATTAGGTATGTTGTTACAGACCACCCATGTTTGGGTGAAATTTATCATGGCATAGACTCCATGGTTGAAAAAATAAGGATCATCATAGAAGCCAAGGAGCATGACCCAACAGAAGCATTTTTCAAAAGAGTGCAAAGGATTATTATTGACCGTTGGAACAAGATCACCACGCCCTTGCATCTCCTAGCATTTGCTTTGTCCCAAAAGTATTATAGCAAAGAGATACTTTCCTTGCCAAGGAGGGTGGCACCATATAGGGATGAAGAGGTTGTTGTTGGCTATAAGACTGCATTTAGAAGAATATTTCCAGATGTAGATATTCAAAGTGTTGTCTTGAGTGAGTTTGGCCACTTCATATCTTCAAAGAATCATAATGTTTGCACTCTTCCAGACAAGTACAAAAAAGATGCTCATAAAGGGTGGTACATACATGACCAATGCTCCATTTACTTGCAGTCTCTTGCAATAAAAATTCTCTCTCAAGTATGCATATTTTTATTTTTTATTTTTCTCGTTTTTCATTTGTTGCTATATATTATAATTTTATAATTTATGTTTTGTAATTGTAAAGGTGTATGCAAATTCAACAGGTTGCAAGTTCTTCTTCAGCTAAGCAGAATTAGAGTACATACTCCTCCATCTACTCAGTTAAGTGCAACTGATTGGGTGCAAAAAAAGATGAGAATTTGGTCTTTGTGCAATCCAACCTTCGTCTCTTGTCACATAAGACACTTGAATACAATGAGTTGGTGACAAAGAATTGGGATCAAACTCCTAAGTGTGCTGACTTAGATGCTATAGTTGCATAGCTTGCCGAAGTCTCTATAGATGAGGCAGCTTCTGCATGTGATGATGAACACACGGTTCTACTAGGGGTTCTACTGGGGGGGGTGAATCAATATATATTAAAACTTTCACTTTTCAAACTTTAACCAATCACAATAAATCACACATGTAAGATCTAGCAATTATGAACACAGAGAGAACACACGATTTTATGTGGAAACCCTTGCAGGAGAAAACCACGGCAAAATGTTGCTTATATATGTATATTGATCTTCTTTTGTAGGCACCAACCTACTTCTCTTACAATACTTCTTTTGTGAGCACCAACCCACAAGAGACACCAATCTCCACTTACAGAACCTTATAGGCACCAACCCATAGTTGGAAAACTCGAACCCAGCAAAAAACTCACCAGGCCCAAAAAACTCGACTTCACAAAAACTCAGCAACTTAAAAAATTGCTTAAATTCAATAGAAACACATTTTTTTGCAAAATTCAATGACAAGATGTATCCAATGAGTACAAAAGTTTTTTCTATTAAATTTGATTGATTTGAATGCAAATTGAGTACAAAATTGCATCCTCATGCAGAATCCTGATAGCTGATAGCCTGATACAATAGATAGCTGACAAAATGAAAATAGTAAAATTAAAAGTAAATACAACATTTTACATCTTCCTCTTCCCTACTCTACTGAAAACTAGGGGAGAGGTAGAGGTTCTAGTCCTTGGAGTCCGTTGTGGCTCCTCACTTGGCATGGAAGGCATGACTCCTACTCAACCTCATCAATGTCATCCAATCCTAGATCTCCTCCTGCACCCACCTCCTCCAATGCTTGCCTCTCAAAATCAAGAATCTCATCTTCAGTAAACAATGGAGGTTGCTCATCCTAACCCTGTCCAATCACTCTATCTCATCCAAATCAATGTGATCATCTGATTTGTCCTCGACACTTCTTGTGCGCGGCTAAAGGTTGTATTGCACAAAGACAAGTTCCTATGCTTCAAATTTCGCTTCCAAATTCGCAAAAAAATCCTTTTGAATCTTCAAACGTTGATGTTGGACTGCTGTGTGCAAAGTGGGAGGGGCATTGAGGGTTTTGGTGAGCAGAAGAAGTCATAAAATGAAGAAAAAAGGCATTGAAATGGCGTTTTAAAACGTTGCGCCTTCACTTTTTGACGCAAGCAAGTCCGTGCCAAAAACTCGTCGAGTTTATGGCGAGTTCTCGCCAAAAAACTGGCAAGTACTTGCTAGAAACTCGGCGAGTTTTATGGAGAGTAAACACTGCTATTACTCGCCATAGTGAAAAACTCGCAAGTTTTTCAAGACTCACCGAGTACTCAGAGAGTCTTCCATCTATGCACCAATCTATTGGAGACACCAATCCCCACCACTGAGCACCAACTCGGCAATAGATAGGCTTCAAGCTTTTAATTCTTCAATGGCTGATATGAATTTCTTCTTCACTCACAATCTGATCACTACTTCTGATTTTGTATGATGTAAGTCTTTCCTTTTCAAATCAGGTTCACACACATATACTTTCTTCCCTCACAAATCTGATCACACACTTTCTTCTACTTCAAATCTGATTGAAATCATGTACAACTTCTTTACACAAAACTGCTCATAACATGGCAATATCTTCACATAAATTTCTACTCATTATCACACACAGTTCCTTTCAAAACAAATCAGATTTGCACTTCATACTTCTGCCCCTTCTCTTCCTCTATATCTGCTCTTAACTCAGATAAATCATTTAAATTGCTTTATATCAAGACGCACCTTCACTCTCTTATTATATCTCCTCAAAAGAGGCGTCCTTGGTAAATAGATATGTCCTTTTATGAAGGTTGCACCTCTTCATAAATCACAGCTCTTCTAAAACAAATCGCAGCCCTTTGATATTAATCGCTGCCCTTTCAAAATTGTATCTGCTTTTCATATTAATTGCACCACTTGATGTGTCTTTAATAACTAAGTCTTTTTCTTATATATGTAGAGCGCTCCATGTAAGAAGGGAGTCGGCTATCTGTACTTTAATTTCTTATGCTGGAGTTACTCATGTTTTTCTTGAAGGTTGTGAAGTTTGATGATACCCCTGAATTGGTCATACCATCCCAGTCCATCCCAGGCAAGCACACGCTCCAAGGGGTTCTCTAATGCCTTGATATCATTGTTACATATTTACCTCAACAGCACCTAAGGGTTGTTGATCCGCAAGGGGTGGCATCATACCCAACAGATGTTACAGGAGGCGGAGTAAGTCTGGCTGCGGACTCAGCACACTTCCATCCGGGTTGAGGAATGGCGACTGGTATGTCTGCTACGTCCACCATGATCATATAGACCAAAGTATTGAATGGAGGACGAAGTCATCTTAATCGCTCCTATCACTGTTATGGTGATGCAGCGCACAAACTTACAGCTACAGATTTAGAGCAACACATTAGTTGTAGCATCATCAGCAAGTAATATGAAGTGCCATTTGGTTCCCTTGTAGGGTCGATGCATGTATCTGGGTTTGATTCGGAATAAACATTTAAGTATAATCAGTAGTGTGCACTAAAATACATGATAACCCTTCCATATCTGCCGCATACTATAGAGGGCACTGTATTTTTGAAGTTCCAGACGTGGGTTTCAGACTAGTGATGTATTTTGGACTACAATGATATTGTGTGGTATTAAGTCTGAGCTAAATTTCTAGAGTGGGGTTACAGCTATGTGCTGAGTCTCCATTATCTTTGAAGAGCTTGCTTTCATCTTCATTAGACTGCCGTACAGCAGGAGTAAAGGCTGTCTCAGTGTTGTGTAAACAGCAGCAAATCAGATTAGTGAGGGGCTGCCACGTGGGTTTCCAGACTTCTAAACAGCTATAGCAATACCAGGACACTATCTTCTAATCTATGCTCTCTATTCTTCCATATTCTTCATATTGGTAGGTTAATGGTGGACATCTAAGATTCCTATGATGCTTTATTCATGTCATCTTTTGGCATTGTACTCTAACTAGTTGCAGCTGTGAAACTTTGTAAAAAATCAGAGGCATGTGGTTTAGTTTGCAAGTTATTCATAGCATTGTAATCTTTATCTTGTTGCAAACACATATTGTAACCCCTAGATGGTTTACCGCCAGTGTGGAAGAATGAACATTATGTATCTTTCTTTATTCACCCACTGAACAAGTGGAGTAATCCCACTGAATAAGTGGATACCTGTTGAAAAGCACATGCCTGCTGTTAGCAGATGACTGCATTTAGTTTCATTTGCAAAGCTTTGATTGTTAAGCCAAAGCACTGTATGCTCTCACCTTGCCCATCCTGGGAACTTGGTGATCAGAGAATGTGGAGGTTCTATTGGCTGCATTCTTGTGCTAACCCTACTGTGATCATTTATATAAATTTGAAAAAAAAATTTGGGGTAGCTCATTACAGAGCCCTCCTTGTTTACATAAGACAAGATTGTTGATTTTGAGAGACAGGCTATGGAGGATGTAGCTACAACCAGTGATGAAAAACCCACCTGAAACTCGCCAGAATCGCGAGTAATCGCGAGTCCATTCCGGCCGCGGGTTTTTTGATGAAAAACTCGGCCCGAGTTTTTGATCAAAAAATGGCATAAAAATCGCCTGAATCGCATGGATTTCCTGCAAAAACTCGGCGCAAAAAAATAGGTTAAAAGTTTAAAAGAAAAATGCAAAAGTTAAAAACATCATTACTTCAAAGTTCATTTTCTTTATTCCGCGTCTTTATTCCGCGAAACCCATGCACGCAGCGGTGCAAAACCCTTTCTCCTGGCGGCACACTAAAAAAATTGTGTAATTCAGTCTGCACAGGTGAAATCCCAAAATCGTGTGGACTATGGAGTCGAACAAAGGTAAAAGTCCGAGTCGAAGTTCGAAGTCACATGAAGTTTGAACTTTCAAGTTTCAACTGTTAAAACTTAAAAGGAGAGATTTTGGACGAACTGTTAAAATTTATATAGGATATATCATATGACGAAATGATAAATAGATGATGATCGATTATAATTTATAAACTTAAAAGTTAAAAAGATTGTATCATATGAAAGGAGAGATTTTGGACGAACTGTCAAAATTTATATAAATTTTGACAATTCGTCCAAAATCTCTCCTTTCATATGATAGTCTTTTTAAAATTAAATTTTGACAATTCGTCCAAAATCTCTCCTTTCATATGATAATGATAGTCTTTTTAAAATTTTGATTTTTTATTATTTATAAAATTTATGATATAAAATTATAAATTTTGACATTTCGTCCAAAATCTCTCCTTTCATATGATAGTCTTTTTAAAATGAAATTTTGACAGTTCGTCCAAAATCTCTCCTTTCATATGATACAGTCTTTTTAAAATTTCGATTTTTTTATTATTTATAAAATTTATGACGTATCATATGAAAGGAGAGTTTTTGGACGAACTCTCAAAAATAAAAATCATTATAATCCTATATAAATTTTGAATTTTTGACAATTCATCCAAAAACTCTTCTTTCATATGATAGTCATTTTAAAATTTTGATTTTTTTATAATACTGTTGCAAATTACTGTCAAAATTTATATAGGATTATGATGATATAATTTAATTATATATATTATATTATATAAAATAAAACAGTCTAGAGTTAGACTTTATTTTATAAATAATACAGTCCAAAATCTCTCCTTTCATATGATACAGACTTTTTATAATTTCGATTGTTTTTTATAGCAAAAATGTCAAAATACAGCTATACATCAGTCAACTGTGTTATTGTTGAATTAAAATTTTAAGTGAACTTTTTTTGTTCTCTTTTTTGATAGGTAACAGGTTATAACTTATGGCTTCTGCAAGTGGAACTGGAGGTAGAAGAACCGGTGGCAAAACTAAGGACCCTTGCTGGAAACATGGGACACCAGGTCCAAAGCGAGTAAATGTCATTTGTAACCATTGCACTAAACATATGTCTGGAGGCGTTAATCAATTAAATACCACCTTGCACAGGTCCCTTGCAATGATGTTGAGATATGTGACAAAGCTCCTGTGGAGGTTCAGAGGGAGGCACACGTCCTCCTTATGGATTATGAACGAAAGAAAGAAGCTAAAAAGAGAGCAGCAGAGGTAATGGCAGCCCCAAACCAAGATTTGAGTTCTACAGGGTCAGATTATAAAAGTGTAACTGTAGAGGCCTCTTCTACGTCTTCCATTGGGCCATGGATACGACGATCAGGCAAAGGGCTTCATAGCTTTTTTGTTCCTCGGAACACTCCTGGTGCGCAACCTTCATTGGATGGTCTTGCAAATACATGGAATAGAGAGGTGCATCATGAGGCGAAGTTGGCATGTGCACGATTTTGGTACTACAACAATATTCCCTTCAATGTCGCTTCGAGTCCTTATTGGGAGCACTTGGTCACTGCATTGACTGTGGCAGGTAAGGGGTTCAAGGCCCCAAGTCGTCATGAGTTGAGTGGCCCATTGTTGCAGGAGGAGGTTGAACACACACATCTACTAGTACAGGATCAGAGGAAAGTTTGGGAAAGAAAAGGCTGCACTATTTTATCTGATGGATGGACAGATGCCAGGAATAGGACTCTCATCAATTTTTTAGTGGCTTCAGCGGAGCAGCTAGTCTTTTTAAAGTCAGTTGATGCCTCCAATCAAATAAAAAATGCAGAAACCTTGTGCAACATGTTGGATGAGGTGGTGATGGAGGTGGGAGTGGAAAATGTCGTCCAAATAGTGACTGACAATGCAGCTGCATATGTGGCAGCCGGTAGACTTCTAGAGGCAAAGCATCCAACCATTTTATGGAGCCCTTGTGCTGCCCACTGTATTGACCTTCTTCTTGAGGACATTGGAAAATTAAGCTGGGTGAAGAATGTGGTTGAAGAGGCAAGAAATATCACAAAATACATCTACAACCACACATGGGTCCTAAATCTTATGAGGGAGTACACTGGTGGCAAGGAGCTCACACGATCAGGAGTCACACGCTTTGCCACTAATTTCCTTACCTTGCAGAGTATAGCAGCATTATTGCCCCACCTTAGGCGCATGTTTGTGGCCAAAAGGTGGATAGAGAGTCCTTATCATAGGAAGCCGGAAGCAGAGAGGGTTGAGAAGGCAGTTTATGATATTGTCATGGAAAAATCCATGGAGGAGATCATCAAAGTAAGTTTTCAAACACTAATTTTTATTTATTTTTTTATTTGCTAATGTTAAAATTTGCTGATTTTGTAAAAAACTTATATTTATATTTGTTGAATTTCAATTACTATAATTCTCTAATTTTATTTTCATCAACTATTGATTTAGGTGTCAGAACCGTTGGTTAGGGTTCTACGATTGGTGGATGGGGATCAAAAGCCCATGGGGTATCTATATGAGGCCATGGATAAGGCCAAAAAGGCCATTCAGCATTTGTATGGGTCAAATAAAACAAAATATGAGCCCATATGGCGCATTATTGATCAGAGGTGGAATCGACAACTCCACCAACATATTTATACTGCTGGTTACTATTTGAACCCCGCGTTTTTCTTCTCCTCTTCATTCAAAGCAGATGCAGAGGTTAAGCTTGGCCTGAACACATGCATGAAGAGGTTGGTCTTTGATGATAACCTTCGAGACATCATACTCGATGAGTTACAGGCCTATAAGAATGCAGATGGGCCTTTTTTTTCTTCAAGAGATGCCATTCGTAGGAGATCCACTCTGCAACCAGGTAAAAAACATATGTTTATTTTTCATTTACTATTTATTTTAATATTTAAGTTTACTAAAATCCTTACAAAATTATAAATGTTATCCTTGCAGATTTATGGTGGGAAGATTATGGTGCCTCAACGCCTAATCTTCAAAAGATAGCCATCCAGATTTTATACCAGCCTTGTAGTGCATCCGGTTGTGAGCGCAACTGGAGTGTTTTTGAGGCCATTCACACAAAGTAGCATAACAGGTTGACTCAAAAGCGCTTGAATGACCTTGTTTATGTGTCGTACAACCTTCGGTTACATGAGAAGAAGGTAGAAGGCCAAGACTCATATCAGGCATTGGACCTTGACAACATTGATCCATATTCGGATTGGATTGCTGAGGATGTTGATGTTGATCCATCGCGTGATGATGATGATATAGCTGCTATGGAGAGGGATACAGCTGAATGGCAAGCGAATGTTGCAACATATGAGGATTCAGAGACAGAGTCAGATGATGATATTGATGTGCCATCAGGGGCGGGTTCCTCCCATGTACCGCTTGATCCTATAGATGAGGATCCTGTTGAGGATACCTCAACTAGAGCAGCCACTTCCGCACCACCCACAAAGAGAAACAAAACTCTTTTGAGCTTTACTCGTAGAAGAAATTTATGATTTATATCTTCTAGTGATAATGGAACTCTTTTTTTGGTCTATGATATGTAATATGTATTATCAAACTGGAATTTCATGTGTATTCGAAGGTTGAACTCCTTTTTTTGTCTATGATATGTATTAAACTCTTAATTTTGATTTATATACGAAGGAAATCAGCAATGCATTCTACAATTTCAGAAATGTGTGTTTTTTAAGAATATTTTTAAAAAAATTATGTTTGTCAAGTTATTGCCGAGTTTTTCCCCGAGTTTTTGGCGAGTCCCGAGTTTTTAAAAATTTTGGGTCTGCCGAGTTTTTGCCGAGTCCGAGTTTTGCAACTACGGCTACAACAAAAGGAGAGATTGGATTGGATGATATCAATGTGGCAGAAGAGTCATTGCCATTTAGTAGCAGGGCGGAGCCACACATGCAGCCTTCTAGGCTGAGCGTGGAGTTGCAGCCAAGTGCAAGCATTAGAACCTCTCCCCAATTTTTCACTAGAATGGCAAAGAGGAAATTGTAAAATCTTGTAATTTGTAACTTGCCTAGATATGCAATTTATGATGATGATTTTCAAAGACAATCATTATAAATTCATAATAGTTATTAGCTAACAATTGTATCCGCATGATGATGTGATTTTGTACTCTATTTGTATTCAAATCTAATAGAAAACACTTCCCCAATGTTTTATAGACTCATTTGATACATTTTGCAATTGAATTTCGCATAAAAATCGTCTTTTTTAAAAAAATTTAGGTAGTTTTTAAGCTCCCAAGTTTTGCTGAGTTTTTGCCAAGTTTGAGATTTTTGGTCTAGCAAGTTCAAGTCAAGTCCAAGTGTGTGAACTATGCATGGTTCTACAATCAGAACACCAAAGAAATTCAAAAAGTTGGAAGCCAAAAGGTGCTCTAACTCATCCCAGAATACATAAAAGGAAATTTTTGGAATTCCCACCCACAAGAAGTATGTAGACATAACATCGAGTCAACCAAGCAATTCTATGAGGAGAATTCTAATCAATGCCTCCAAATACTCAACAAATGCCAGCAAAAGAAAGAAAGAGCTACAATTTCCAGAATGCCTAAGACGCTTCACCGAAGCGAGATTGTGAAAGAAATTGTAAATATTAAAAATCATAATGATATTACTGAATGATATATTTACAAGATAGAGCAAAGCTCTATTTAAAGAGATTACAAGAAGTTTCTATAAAAAAAACAGGAGTTCCATAAAGGAAACTATAGCTAAGAAAGCAGAAGAAATAGAAACAAACTAAACTAAAACGGAATTAGAAACTATCTAATAGATTACATTATTGACCATTAAGAAACTATCTAAATTTATTTTAATACCCCCCTTAATGGTCAATCTACCAACTACACCAAGGTGCCCCCCTAAATCTGATAAACGTATCCGGGGTCAAATACTTGGTGAGAAAATCTGTAGGCTGGTCCACGATGCCGAGATGCACCTGAATCAATATACCAGGCAGAAGAGTTGACAGGATATGCTGGTGTCTTGGCCATAAAGGCGTAGAAAGCAGACTCCTTCTGATCAGTGTGCTCTACAACAAGGGCTGATGGTGTGGACTCTCATGGCTTGGACTGTGTAGAAGTCAAGTGTTTCCAGCAATCCTTCTTCATATGGCCAAACTTATGGCAGTAATTGCACTGAATGTTCTTTTTCTTTGAAGGGTCCTGGGATTGACCCTGACTGGATGGCTGAGAGGGCTGAGTGTTGCCCTTATTCTACTGAAAGGACTTGGTAGTAAATGCCTGCTCTGTAGAGGAGGAACTAGCACTGCTACCAAACTGTTGTCTCCATCGATCCTGCTATAGAAGTTTGTTGCAAAGCTCGGGAAACTTCAAGTCAACATTAGTTGAGGTAATGTTGAGCGTTTTGATAAAGTGCTCATAAGATTGTGGTAGACTTTTCAAAGTGATGACTACCATATCTTCCTCATACATCTTCCGACCAATCACCTCAAACTGATCACGAATGTCCTTGATTTTGGTGAGATGCTCCTGCAAAGACATCTTTTCATCCATCATGATCGAGAAAAGCATGTTCTTCAGAAAGAACACTCGGCTTTTGTCAGATGCTTCATGAAGATCCTTCAACGAATCCCAGATTTCTTTTGTTGTTTTACCAAACGAAACCTAAGGCAACTGATCATTGGTGACCGTTAATTTAATAAGCATAACCGCTTCCCGATTCTGCTCATCAAATTTATCCTAATCTTTACCCGCCACTGGAGGGCATGTAGTTTTGCCCAGAACTAGCTGGTCAAGGCACCAATACTCAAATATGGTTAACATACGCTGCTTCCAGGTATTGTAGTTACTGTCGTTGAACTTCTGATTGCCTTCCAACATGATGTTGGACCAGGACGCTATTATTCACATTTTTCGAGGCACAAAAAACAGATTACAAGCTGATGGCACAAAAAACAGGGTAGATTGATGGCACAGACAGAGAACAAAACCCTAGCACGGGTTACGAGGCACAAATTCCGAGAGCACAAAATACACAGGCTCAAAAATCCTAAACACGGATTTCGAGGCACATATCCTAAAAGAACAAAACTCAAATCCTAGCACGAATCCCGAGGTTGATGGCAAATGAAAAGGACTACGGGCTAAGGTGACTTCGTCATTGGTCACAAGGAGTTGGATGCTGAGCGCTTGAAACCAAGCAAAGTGAACACTTTCTAGGATTGAAGACACGGGCCTGGTCACCACGTGACCACAAGCTGCGGCTAAAACTTTAGCTTTGGCAATATTACCACGTAACAGAAAATTAGGTCTGCTGCCGGCAACCTCAAACAGTGAATAAACACAGAATTGTGGCCTCAAATGGAGACCAAGAATATATGGAAACCATGAGAAGGCCACCGAAGCACTAAGAAGACCGCCGAAAATATCAAAACATAGACCACTAACTAGTGGAAAACAAAGAAATAGCCAAAGATGTTTGAAAATCGCGTTCCAAAAGATTTTTAGAAAAAAACCCCGTCAAGAATCACGACCCACGAATCCAAAGCTTTCAAACATAAGATCGCCCGCCAAAACAAACAGACTACCCGAATATATGGGCGATGGTTCTCAACGAGACCACATTCGGGTAGTTAAGGCGCTGTAAGTGCTTATCAGAGACCGCTAAACAAAAAGGATTTGAGCGCTCGAAACTGGTGCAGACAATGGAATTCACTGGAGATCACCAACGAGTTTAATGGCGACCAAAACAAACAGCGACCATTTTGAATCTCGCCGACCAAAGAAATTTCAAACGGCGACTTAAACATCAACGAGCCCTTTCAGATCGCGACCACTTCCAACAGACATATAAGACGGGAGTCTTCAAACATCAATCGCGAGTCTTCAGAGACACAAAACGCAACTACCAGAAACAAAATGCGAGTTCCAAAAAACACGCGACTAGACCAAAACATGAACCACAGAGAATCCTACAACAGACACAGAGAATCCTCCGGGAAAAACAGAACACGATCTGGGCAAATAAGAGCACGACCTCAGAAGAAATCGAAAACCCAACAGAAAGAGACAAAAATGAACCAGTCTAGCGTCGTCCGTATATTGTACGGAAATTCCAAAGCATCAAAAAAAGAAAAAATCAAAACACAGGTTTCCCGTTCAATTTTTGCTCTGATTCCATGTAAATATTAAAAATTAGAATGATATTACTGAATGATATATTTACACGATAGAGCAAAGCTCTATTTAAAGAGATTACAAGAAGTTTCTATAAAGAAAACAGGAGTTCCATAAAGGAAACTACAGCTAAGAAAGCAGAAGAAATAGAAACAAACTAAACTAAAATGGAATTAGAAACTATCTAATAGATTACATTATTGACCATTAAGAAACTATCTAAATTTATTTTAATAGAAATGAGCAATTTAATAACCTAATTAACAGAATTCTTGGAAATCCAATTGCCAAGGAGTTCCACCCATGATGTTCCAATTATTGTTGAAATTCTAGATGATAAATAGTACAACGACTGGGGTACTCTAATCAACAACAATTTGCATAATCAAATGGTCCATGTTATTCCATCAAAGAACTTCTTTATGACCTCCTACCTAGTCTACTCTATTGCCAAGAGGGCTATCCCTCCCAATTTAGAAAGAGATGGAGTCATAGGTGCTAGTGTTAAACACAAATTGGTTTATGAGCATTACCCCCAGCTTGAACTCAAAGCAAGTCAAAGATGTTTTAGGAAGGTGAATGTGCCTTTGTTTTCCTCATCATCAAGATGCTAGAGAATGATATTAACAAGTAGATGTTAGCTGAAGCAACTATTGCTATCACTATGAGGAGAAATTGGTTTATTCAATTTCCTACTTCCTCATATATCAAGGTTGGAGGATTCACTGGTGCTCTGTATCAGCTTCCACTATACATCAATGACAAATTAATTTTGTTGGAATTATGCCACCAGCTAGCAAAAGTTCATAAGGTTTTATCCAACAAGCATAAAATGGGCATCCAATTCCCACTGGCAATTGACGATTACACATGTCCAACCTATGCAAGTGCAAAAGGTGCAAAGGCAGAAATGGTTGTGGTGACCCTTCATCCTTTTAAAAGAAGAATAGCATATGACCCCAGGGGACTCGTGGAAATGCAAGCAGTGTTAGCATACACACAAAGCCAAGCCTTGAGGATTTGGGGGCTGACTATGATGATGAGAATGAGGTTTTTTGCAAGTTTTTGATCTATGGCTCTGACCAAGACCGGTTGGTTAACAAAGGAGATATTGGATAATTTTACGATAAATCTTTCAAAAGGGTAATATGGGAAGCCATGTGCTTGCTAAACAAAGTATTAGGAGCTCCCACTATAGAGTACATTGATGCTGCTTGGGTTCCTCTTTTACTCATGATTCTAGATAATGACAAGGTTCCAAATTGGAGGGAACTAATTGCAGCCACACTCCAATGGCAGTTTTTGGCAGCACAAAAAGGTGGTAATTTCTATATGATCTCTTACCTTATAGATGCAATATATGTCACTTTTCAATTTAGTACACAACTTCCTCACTAGATTCCCGCCACCAGATTGCCTGTCCACATGATTTTCAATTTTCTACATTCCACTCATTTTCACAAATCCATGGGAGACATCTATAGTGAATGGTATCCCACTGTCTTCTTTCATATTTGTTCAAAACCTATGCCGTAGGTTTTGAAAGAAACAGTAGATTTGTTGAAGCAGATTGCAAGATGGTGGCTGTTTAGTAGTTACACCATCATCCGAACGGTGGCAGTTCTGATACCACCTCATATTTTTACCAAAGTTTGTGACAATTGGTCTTCATGTAAGTATGCTCACAAAATTGCACGAGTAGTTTCAAAAACCTTGACTGCCACTTGATTTGGGGGATATGAAAATTTTGTCTTTTACTTTCTGTTCTACTGCTGCACTCGGCTCCCTAATCATGGGATATAAGTTTTTCAGCTGTGAATAGTCATGAAGAATATAAAGAAGATGAATTATTTTCGTATGTTGTTCATAATAAGTAGGTCTTGGACAAGTTGTCGATGGCAAAGCAGTCGTATTTAATGCCACAAACAATGATTGTTGCATATAGAGAAAGAATGGCTCTACGCTTAGACTTAAATACTACACCACCACAGCCACCATCCATGGCCAAGGTAATTGCAGCTAAATTGGTTGTACCAAGACCCTCCTCATCATCAGCCACTCCAGTTGGAAAAGATATGTTGTCACCATGTAAATTGGTACCTAATCCATTTCCATTCACCAAGAAAAATTGATAAATGGCAAAGCGACTGAGGCAAGGGAAGGCACCTTATTACCACAACCCACAATCACAGTCACTGAAATTCAAACACAAAGGGAATTAACCCCTCCACGGCTGCAAATAATTGATGTTGAAGACACTTGGATGAAAGAGGAAGAGCCAACCAAGGGGAAAAAGAATGCCTTGCAGTCAAAAGAAGTCTTAGTCCACCTGGGTGTCCAGCTCTAACAACGAATAAGAAAACCACGACCCCAAAGGAGGTTCTCATTCCTAATCCCACAATGGAAGAGATTTTGACTCTCAGAGTTACAATCCCAGTAGTTTTGGGGATTCCTCCTACGTCACAGACAGTAACCCTGGTTCACACCACCAATTCTTCTTGTTCCTTGAATTTAGATTTTTCTTCTGTATCTATTCGTTTTGGCACGCCAATAAGTATAGGAACACATTCTTTAGTTTCATCCATGGCCCCTTGGCTAAAGGAAATTAAAATGGAGGCTGAGACACCTGAAATCAAAGCATAAGCATTATGAATGATACTCTTGCTGAACTATGGAGACTAGTATGATAAGAAGATCGGGAGTGTCAATAGAACATATTCGAAGAGGGTAAGGAAAGGAGGGGAAATGATGGCCATGTACATTGAAAAGAATCTTTTCCAAATATCCAAGAAACGAAAAGGTGCAGAGATGATGTTCTCCATAATCAACACACTAGAAGATATAAACAAGGACCAAATTAAATCTCTAACAAAAGAATGTGAAACCATCGCAGAGATCCATGGTGGTGTTCTTGGAACACATTTTGAAAGATACTGAAAAAAGAATGAATAATTTGTTTCATTTGGTTCAAAGTGTACAAGATTTATTACTGCAGTTACAGTGCTATTGTTTCAAACAGAGAGAAAGTTAAGACAATTAAGCAAAAGATTGAGTTTATTCTTTCACTATTTCATTCTACCATTGGGGTGTCTATCTTGATAATGACTGAACAGGAGGCCAAGTTTTGCAAGGGCATTCTTTGTAATCATCAAGATACTCTCACAAGATATAGCGGTACATTCAACACATTATAATGGTTGTCAAATCCCCCAAAAGCAAATCTTAATAAATAATTTGAATTGGCTAGAGTGTCAATCTAAGGGATGGAGATGGCATGTACCTTTCTTAGAAGTAATTTGCAATAATTGTTGATGATTTTATGATGGGTTTCAAATTATAGATCCAGGACATCAGCAAGGAAATGATAAAGTCATGGACTTTATCATTATGGCAACCACTCGCATCAAGAAAATCTCGATCATACTGGAGTTTGCAAGGGAGGTCATTCAATTGTTCCCAAAAGAGTTAGAAATAATTAAGTTGTGAGTGAACTGTCAATTTTTGGTTAATGGAATTCAAATTGATGTTGATTTCTAGGCATGCAAGCAAGCAGTTGCTGGAAAAGGCAAGCGACGATCTGGAAAAGTTTGTTTGTTTGTTGGATATTTCTTTAATTAGTCTATTAGTTCTATTAGTCAATTATTTACTTTTGTGCAGTTGGATCCGCAAATCACTGCCATAAATTCTATATATTAGCATAGTTTTACTTTGTATGGATTGAAGAGCTTACAATTGGAAGCAAGAATTTATGTTTTGTTGATTTGTGTTTTTTACTTCCTGTTGAATGTTTTATCAATTTGAATATTGAGATTTAACACTTGCATGCTTAAATTTTGTATTGATTCATGCTTTGAAAAGAATATTGTTTTGTGTGAATCAAGATCTTATGGTCTTATCCTTGAATTTACTCCGAGTGTCCACACATTTGTGGCCACTTGTTCTCGTAGAATATCTTTAAGCAAGAATTTTCCTTTGAATCTCACATGTAGTACTTTATGTTGAGAAATTTTGCTAATGGTGGTAATATATTGTGTTCTATAAAGCTTTGAGTTTGCATGTGTTAGGTAGATAGTCAGACAAGTAGAATATTCAACATTTCTTTCCGCCTTGCCCTCTTCACTCTTTTGATCTTACTTTGTATCATTTACTGGAGTAATTATTTATAATAGACAGAATTTATGAAATAAATTTAGATTAAAGTTTCAAGGTAGTGGCAAAGATCTTTTGTGAATGTTTCTTCCTTTCAGTGTAAAAATGACTATACGCGATGAAGCTCCTCTTTTACAACCAAAACCTAAACTAGATAGAAGTTAAACAAGAAGACATAATAACTAGTTTAAGAAGGTTTGCCTTTATTATAGGAGAATCACAGTCCAATGGTGAGTCATTGTCAGCATCCTTGATGAGGAACAAAAAATAGCAAACATAACTGGTAAACCTAAAACAAATAGTAGAAAGCCATCTAGCCTCCAAGAGCCTTGCAAGTAAAGTCATATCTCAAGCCATCCCCACAATACCTTTATCAAAAGGACATGGAACCTTAGAAGAGAATAAAATCCCTTTCATAAGAGGAGTGTGACCACTAAAAGATGTTGGTGTGCGGAATAGTGCATCAACAAAACCCATGGAAAATCCATCTATTAATGGAGCTAAGTATGCACTCACTTTTGTTGATGATTGTTTTGTATGTGTTTGAATCCAATGTTTTTAAATTAAAGCACAAGTTCTAGAATATTTCATTGATTTCCATGTTTTTGTTGAAAGACAGTTTGGATCGCAAATTAAGCTGCTTAGAACTGATGATGGAACTGAATATGTTAGCAATGCACCTCCTCCTTATTTAAAGAGATGTGGCACTAAACATGAAAGAACAGCCTATTATACACCTGAGTAAAATGGAATAGGTAAAAGAATGCATTGGACAATTGTAGAAATGGCTAGGTGTATGTTGCATGCTAAAAATATATCTTAAGTTTTGGGCTAAAGTTATTGCTTGTGTTGTTTTTTTAATTAATAGGACCCCTACCAAAGCTGTAAGGAATGTCGCTCCTGAAGAAACTTGGTAATGAAAAAAACCTAATGTTAAGCATTTACATGTGTTTAGTTCTCCTACTTTTGTGCATGATCCTAAGGGAGAAAGAACCAAACTTGAATCTAAATCTATCCCACATATTTTTGTTCGGTAAGATGGACATTCTAAAAAATATAGTGTACAATCCCCAAAGTAACAAAGTTGGTATTAAAAGGGATGTATGATTGCTAAGAATGGAATTCATGATTGTTTTAAAATTGATGTGATTGTTGTTGAAGACAATAATGTTATTAGTGTTAACAAGCTTAATATAGAAATTGATAGTGATAGTGAAATGGATTCTAGTGAAAGTGGGTGGAAATAATCACTCTTACAGTAGTGATGATTCTCCTTGAGCATCTAAACCTATACCTAAATGGGTCCAAAATTAAATCAAAGAGGGCGATGAATATTTGAATAATAGAGGGGCGGGGGCCCTAGCTCGATTGGCTAAGTAATTCCGTTGCGGTAAAGATGGTCACGAGGTCTAGTCCCCCCCTGTCCCCGTGGTACCCGAGGGCGTGTCGTGCCAGCGTCACCGGTCACGTGAAAAAAGTTTACCAGGCACAAGAACAAAAAAAAAAAAAAAATTGATTAACAGAGCTCCAATTAAAATTGCAAGAGCCGATTATTGCAACTATGCTTGATAGTCTAAGATTCTTGAGACAAATGATCATCATCCCTAAGACCAAGTAAAAGGCCAACCTCATTGATAAAAGGCCATGCTAGAGGAATACAAACCACTTATGTCTAATCAAACTTGGGGCTGAGTTCAATTACCTAAAGGTAAAAATTTAGTTTCTTGCAAATGGTTGTTTCAAGCTAAATTCAATGCTAAATTCTAGGAGTTTTCCGCAAGTAGAAGGCCTTAGTTGCTCTCCTTGCCAAAATGCCTACTATTAATCTTGTGTTAGCCTTGATAGTGAAAAGGATTCTAGTGAAAGTGAGGGTGGAAATAATCACTCTTACAGTAGTGATGATTCTCCTTGAGCATCTAAACCTATACCTAAATGGGTCCAAAATTAAATCAAAGAGGGCGATGAAAATTTGAATAATAGAGCTCCAATTAAAATTGGAAGAGCCGATTATTGCAACAATGCTTTATAGTCTAAAATTCTTGAGACAAGTGATCATCATCCCTATGACCAAGTAAAAGGCCAACCTCATTGATAAAAGGCCATGCTAGAGGAATACAAACCACTTATGTCTAAACAAACTTGGGGCTGAGTTCAATTACCTAAAGGTAAAAATTTAGTTTCTTGCAAATGGTTGTTTCAAGCTAAATTCAATGCTAAACTCTAGGACTTTTCCGCAAGTAAAAGGCCTTAGTTGCTCTCCTTGCCAAAATGCCTACTATTAATCTTGTGTTAGCCTTAATTGCAAAAATGAATTGGCCTATCCATCAAATGGATGTTAAAAGTATTTATTTGAGTGATGACTTACATGAAGAATTTGTCTTAACCCCAAGGCTTTGTTATGAAAGAAAGAATCCCCTAAAGAATAGTATGAAAAAATCAACATATGTCGGGTTTTCTTCCATCAAACAGTTTTCCCCTCTTCAAAAACCCTGTCTCACCTTTGTCGTGGTATGAGTTTTTTTTTTTTCCTTTTTTTGCTTGTTATTTAATGTTTAGTACTTGATCTTGGCATTATCTTTTTCCCTAGAACTTGCCGTTCACATTTTCATTGTCATCACAAGAATATTCAATGTTTTTTATACCTTAATCCCAGCTTGTAACACAAGAAACTGAAGCAGTTCTTATTTCTTTAACTGCACATAAATCTAATTTTAATAGGAGGTTGGAACAAAATAATTGATACCGCAACTAACACATTAACTATACTAGACAATGTTTTAATAAGCAAAATACTTAAAATTCTAATGGAAAGCCTTGGTAGTAGAGCTCTTCCAAACAAATATTGTTTCTTACTATTGTTCATATTTGTCGTAAAAATTAAAGACCAAAAGACTGGTTTTGCAAACTCTTAAGGGATCCTCTTAATTTGGCCAAGCATATGGTAAAGCAAATTTGATTTGAAAAAAGTTCAGAAAAGTGTTCCACCACGTTAGAGTTAAACCATGACTTATTTGCACTTTTCTCCTTGAAGAACATCTCCAACATTTTTAGCCTCTTGAATTTTAAAATATCCCACTAAACCTTTTCTATAAAAGTGAGAAATTACTCCCCCCACTCAAGGGGTAAGAGATGAGCACTTAAAGGAACTTGCAAGATATTGGTAGAAAGCACAACTCAGTTGAGGTTAGAGAGATAAAGTCCCCTCCTCTAGAAGTTTTTGTAAAAGTTAATTTTGAAGGGGCTGCTAAAGGAAACCCTGAGCAAGGAGGTGGAGGATTCTTATTGCGTGACAGTTCAGGTAATTTCTTGTTTGGGGGTTCTCTTTTCCTTGGTACAAAGACCAACAACGAGGCTGAATAGGAGGCGCTTATAGTTGTTCTGGGTTCAACTATATCTCTAATTACAAGGAAGTGGTAATGGAAGGTGATTCCCTTATAGTGATTAATGCTCTGAACAAAGGACACAGTCCGAATTGGAGATTCAACCGATTTGTGGAAGAGGTTGGAAGTCTGAAAAGTAATTTTCGAGAGCTACAAATTCAGCATTGTAAGCAAAAAGTGAATGCAGCTGCTGATTTCTTAGCAAATATGGGTGTGGCTCAAGATCCCTTAATGGCATAACTGAGTCATTTAACCTCTTCATGGCCTGATTTAGAAAATTACAATGGATGCCACCCACCTTGAACAACTCTTGTTTACAATACTATAGGGATGGGCTATCGGTCACTACATTCCCCTCTATATTATGATTTTTGCCAGCAGGAGTTTAATGTCATTTATTTCTTTAGGAATCAGATAATCTTTGGCATGATGTGAAAAGCATTGGAATTAATAGTCGGAGGCCTTCCATATGCAATTGGGGCAAAGCTCAACTTAAGCAAGTATTAGATTGGTTATGGAAGTGACTGCTAATGATGACATAAGCATTCGGCATGCTCCTCTTCTAATTAAGTGTTCTTTGTAGTTATTATTGTACAATGTGGCTTTGTGCTTGGCATTTCTCTGTGGTTTTGTTGGTTGCTTTGGATTTGTTCTCACCATAATAGCATGCAAGAAAAGCAGTGAGAAGGACAAGGATGTAAAGATTTCGGGTGGAGTAGCTCCTCATTGGCTGCTTATGATTTTTAATTTTTTAGCTGTGAATTGGATGCGGCTTTAGGGTTTGTATATGCAGTATTGGGGGAAGCTGGTTTAGAGCATGGTCATAGACCCAAGTCGGCACTGCGTGAGATATTTATATACAATTTAGCTCAGTTTGTCCCTGATTTGGAGCTGAGAATGTACCTGCTAAAGATGTTTTTTGCTACAGCAATTTGCAGATATGGTGCCAACAAGGTTGTTTGAAGAACATAGGGGTGTGACGAGGAAAGAAGGTGCAGGGCTGAAGCCAAAGGAGTTAACAAGCTCGGTGATGGCCAAATGGTATACGTAGGAAGATGTGGACGAGCTTAGGAGGGAAGTTGGAGTGCTCTGGGCCTTTTTCTATGATACAGGGACGGTTCTAACCTCCATGCTTGTCATCTGTCATTATGGCATCAAAGAAGTTGACAATGATTATTCCACGCCCGTGTTTTGTGCTTTGTCTCTATAGAGGGCAAGGCACAGGAAGGATATGGAATCAGGTTTCCATTTTCCGCCCCAATAGGGAGCTGCTCAATTCAACAAGACTAGTGGACAGTCAGTTGGTCTGACAATGTGGATTGAAGACTTTGTTATTGATCGTGTGAATGTGGTCCAAGGTCATGAAAAATGAATTGAGATGTAAGGTGGCGTTGCTGTGTGTTTTTGTCTTATGTTGGCTCTTTTTGGCCCATGAGCCATTTTGAAAGTGGTTGTTAGGGCATTTTGTATCTAGCCTTTATTGGACCTCTTCTCTGCTTATAGTTTGTAAGTCTTGCTATAGTTTAGCATACTCTTCATAGTTTTTTTCTGGTGGATGTAATTTGTATGCAGTTTATTTTCAGGCGGGACCCCAATAGAAACCATGGCTAAGTTATCAAAAAAAAAGTGAGAAATTACTTTTTTCTCAACTTGTAATAAAATCCTACCCCCAATCCAACAAAGCAGAAAGATATTTTACAAAAAAAATTCATCATACTAGACACAATATTCCCATAATATCTAGAAGAGTAGAGGACAGAAGAATGTGATCAATCATTGAATCATTTTCAATGCATTCTTAAACAAATAACTAAATTTTCTTCCAAAGCCAAAATTCAAATGGCTGGTAATGTATATTAACACCATGACTTTATGTCAGTTTTATTAGATTAGCTCCTGAAAATAGTTCATGTAGGGGTTCCCAATTGTTGAATTCTTTACTAGTAATAGAAGTACAAAGTTTATAAACAAATGTATTAAATCAAAAATTTACAAAACCATCTTTAGAAAGGGCACTAATAAAGTAAGCCTGATAAAAAAAACTTGAAATCTACATTAATTCTTACCAACTGCCCAATATGTTGACCAAGCTTAATATAGATTCCTCCATTTTGGAAACACAGCTCCTGAAGTCTATTTGCACACCTAAGGTGAACTTCATGTTTTGCTTTCATTCTCTCAACACTTCCTTCCGGCAATCCCCATAATGAATACTCATAATCTGAAAGTAGTTTTAACAGAAATCAGAAAATAAATTTAAAGAGTAGATATACATAATCTAAAGAATAGTTTTTAGCAGCTGACAATCTAGTTTTCTGTCAAATGATTGAATGGAGAAAAACAACAAAGCAGAAGCAGCAACTGCAGTGGTTGGACCAAAGCTTGCTGCCTCCTTAGGAATCCGGCACTTTGTTGTGGAACAAGATTTGCGGGTGTTATTGGTGCAATGGTTAAAAGCTCTTGTCAATATTGGTGCCTAAATAATATTCTGGATGATGGTCATTCTTAAGTTTCTCAGTTTCATTTTATCCCATCATCACACATCCTTCAGGAAGGTAAATTCAGCTGCAGATTTTCTTGCCAACTGCAGAATTTGTCATAATTCATTTTCTTTCATATGGGCAGCTCTCGATGAGCTAGTCTCAGATTGTAACACTCCAAAGACCCCTCTTCTCACCTAAAGAGCTTAGTTAGAGAATTAGACCTGAAGAAGCCATCTTTTTAATTATCAGTTTGATTTTTTGGGATTAAAATATTTGGATGATGAATTACCTATATTAGGACTAAATGTTTAAACGTTAATTTTGATGTTAAGTCGTGATTACATTTTGTACTCTAGATGTTTGATGTGAAACTAGTTTAGCATGTGAATGGAATAATGTTCTAAAGTAACCTTTAGATAATCTGAATTACCATGATTATAAATTTAATTGTCCTGGATAATGTTTATTTATTCACTCAATTTATCTATCCTGCATGGTGCCTTGATGAATCAGATCAAGCTTGTGCAAGGTACAGGTGATGTGAAGTATCAGGCAAAGTCAAAGGGGGTCACCCCGTTCCATAGGTGATAGCCATGGTATTCAGGGAGGTTGCACCGTGACACATCAGTGATAAGGTCCGACCAGTGAATGACTTGGCGGAAGGGATGTGAGGGGTGTCAAAGCAAATGAGGGAGCTTCCACCCAAAGAACAAGCACATGGTTATTGAAATCGGTGTAAACAAAATTCCAACGATCATAAAATTGTGTTATTATTTTAAATTGTACCTTTTGGTACAACAAAAACAAAATATTATGTGAGGTAAACCTCTCTTCAAATTGGAAGGGGCAGCTCCCTTGAAACTAAAACTAACCCCAGACCCTAGACTATGGACAAAATCTACAAGTACACACACTATGCATAATAATTCTCTCAGTGGTTTTTGATGCAAAGTGAAATAAAGCAAAATAAATCTGCCCTATCCTTTTGGCCTTGGGTATGAGCAGAAGATGGAAATTAATTTTTCTCTCACAAATCAACAGCTAATCCAAACACAACACTCACTTATCCTATTGGCTGAAAGCAGAAACCAGAAAAGTCAGTATATACGAAGATTTAAGGAATAAACTACTCTAACACACAAATAACACAAGATTTCAGAAATTGAAAAACTAGATGCATACAAAGAAATAACTTAGATGAACAATAACACTAATAGTCTAATACAAAGCCTAACACTATTCCTCACATTCGATTCAATCAATGGAATCTAAATAAAATGATCATAACCACATGAAACTCAGATTGAACACTTGAAGTTTGAACAAAAAATTTTGCAGCATAAGTGTAGAATCAACTATGATTTTTCTAAATTAACAATTTAAGTTTCTTCATACCAAAGGCAACTTCAAAGAAATCAGGATCAAACCTAAATACAACTTGGTCATCAAAATTGCAGATTTCCCTTCTTTCCAGGTCATAATGATGTACACATGCTGTAATCAGCTCTCAACACCAAATGGCAACTGGAAAAAAAGCTGCCTACACTAGCCCATAGATTCTCAATCTCTTTATAAATTTACTGGCTTGCTTTATACTCTCGCCCAAGTGTAAATCAAGAATATTTACATGACCAAGCAAGGTATCCTTCACAACAAGGTATTCATTTACCAACACTGATTTCAGCTCAACAACACGCTCTTGGAATTCCACTCTCAAACAAAACCCTAGCTGCCTTTTTCAAACAGGAAACTAAAATTCTTGTATTGAACAAACCCTAAAAAGATTTCAACCTTCACAAAGCATTCGCGAAGTTTGAAAATTTCTGCTCTTCAAACTCTAGGATTTTTTTTAAATAGATGGCAACTTCACCAATTCTTGCACAAAAACACAATACCAACCTCAGCACCCTCCTTGAGAATGCATAAAAATGATGAAAATGCTGAATTTTACTGCCAGTGCACCCTGCAAACCCTTGGAAAATCTGATAAATTCTCTTGCCCTCACACCAGCGCTTCAATCTTGGATACCACAACTGAAAATGATGAAAAAAAATCTTCACTTTTGCTACTTTAAGACCACGCACACTTTACAAGGGCAATTTTTAATTTTGATCTCCTTTTTTTATGCTTTAAATGGCAACGATATGCTAGGCAGATGCCTAGGAGGTCTCAACCTGGCAATTGAAGGAAAAGCATGCCCTTTCTCGGACTTAACCAATCATTTTTGCTCATGACATGAAAAGTGCATTCCTAGGATGGTTTTGTCATCAACACTTTGCCAATTTTATTCAAAGCGCACTTTTGGAGGTGGCTTGCTAGGTAGAAGCACACTCCTAGACAACTTTTGCCACTTACTTTTTGGTTCTAACTGAAAAAGTGTGCGCTTTGAGACCCTTTACCACTTTTTCGATGCCTTGGTGACTTTGTCATTGATTTTAGCAAATACAAAACAAGCACACCCCCTAAGGTCACTTAACCATGGCAAGTCACCAAAAAGCATGTGCTTTTTTGTGTTTTGACCAAATTTCTAGACTCATTTTTCAACATGACAAAGACAAAGCGTGCCTCAAGAGTCATCTTGCAAGTTCGTCCTATACTTAGTCAATTTCACTGTTTTAGCAACTTTTCTACTATGGACCATGATTTAACTTCACATCTGTCCAACTCAACAAAATAATTAATGTGTTCCTACGATAATAAACTTTACCTACGACATGTGGACAAGACGAAGGAACAACCATGACATTAAACAGCTTTCAATGTCAAACTTAAATGATGACTCAATAAATCATGTGAAAAAGTTTCCATTAATAAAAGTTTCGTAGGTGTACAACAAACCAGCAAGAACCTAGATATCAAAGGATTGCATCACATAAAGAAATCAAAGGGACAAATGAACCATGGGCAGCAAGGAAATCCAACACAAGTCAACTGGAGAAAGTAGGATGAAATGGAACCCAGAGATTAGATGAAAGGATGGTAATGATTTGTAAACTGGGGTGAATATTCCAAACATGCTCATCAACATATGAACCAATATAGACCCACAACAACCTGCACTATAGTAATAGAATGGACAACAATTGCAATCATCAACATACAGATTTACAATGCTGTGATGTCCCAAATGGAGATCACCCCAAAACCCTAGTTCTGCCCTGAATTTCTGCACTTTAACAGTCTGCCCTAACCCTAGCTCTGCCGGAAATCAGACTTGAAAACAATTGCATTCATACACCAAATTCATATTAATCATCACAAGATCATGCTTAAGAGGTTCGCTTCATTATGTAGGGCAGTTTGAACATAGAATCACATATAAACATGAAGAAATAAACCATGAAATAACAATCATGCAAGCTGCTGTTACAATCTGAACATATGTCTGATTATTACATGAAAATGATGGCAAACATGCCAAGCAATATACCAAACAACATCCAATTGATCCACAAATGAAAGCGCTACACTTTGGGACTAGTCGCCCTTACTTCATGCTATGATTCGACCTTATGAATGCTCCTCTTAGCTGGGCAAAGGTCTGCTGTAGCAGATCAGCAAAGATGAAACCCTAGCAGTCCAGAAATCTGAAGATGTCAACCACAAATCTGCCCTAGACAGATCGCCCTTCTTTAAAGGTGATGCACCCTAGATTGAGGATGGATTCGCCCTTGAGTATGCTCTTGTAGCTGCTCCAAAATCTGCTAAATGATGGTTGAATGCACAAGTGGATCCCCGTCACGGAAACCGCAAATTGAGAAGCTAGATTGTCGCCCAACTTCCCTTAGAAGACTTGAGGTTTTCGTCCCAAGCTCCGTTTGAGATTGCTCTCCACAATTGAATGAATGAATGCTTCGATGATGTCTTAGGATGCCAAATCTATTGGGTATATATACATAACTTGTCATTAATCTCCTCTTGGCCGACCTAGGAGGAATATCCTTTTATTTTAATAACCCTTTCCCAGC
The DNA here is from genome assembly GCA_027924645.1 of Cunninghamia lanceolata. NCBI lineage: Eukaryota > Viridiplantae > Streptophyta > Pinopsida > Cupressales > Cupressaceae > Cunninghamia > Cunninghamia lanceolata. Next base: position 5,568,337 of record BSBN01000439.1, read on the forward strand.
TAGGTAGGCCGACCTACCTCAATCCTCATGAGTGCCCAAATAAATGAATTCATTATAGTTTTATTCCTCTTTCATTATCTCCTAGCTCCAAAGTAATTATCACAAGTCGTCCCAATCAAGATGCAAAGAAGATCTCTCCAAGGTGAGCGCATGCATGAATAGGATTAGTATCTCCTCAATGAGCACCTAGGAGATATGTTGTCTTTCATCCCAAGATAACTAGTAGCATCCAAGATGAAATCAATTCGCCCAATGTGAAATATGATGAGCACCCAAGTGCGACATATAGATGATGTTGGCTCTTCGGCCAAGTGAATGGCGACCTCCATGACGATCTCCATAGCAATGATAAATCTCCAAGAGCCAAGTGTCCATGAGATGACATCCAAGAGTGAAGTGATAGCATCGATGGTGGGGCTCAACCTCTCTCAGCACCTCGAAGTCCACTGGAAAGTGCAACAATCTCTAGATGGTGACCGTTCCGGAGAAAGGGACATGACAAATGCCCAGGTTTCTCCATACTCCACACACATTCCTTGCATTTACAATGGACTTTTAACATGCAAAGACGAATGCAACATCGCATATAAAGAACTATGCATCCAAATGTGGAATGAACAAAACAATGCAATTCATACAAATTGCAACACAACACATATTGTTGGAGAAAATCCTTCAATGGGAAAAACTCCAGAAGAGTGAGTAAAAACTCCTCATGCCACTATATGGCAGTCATTACTAATTATTACATGCCTCATGGTCTAATACAAGAGCATCCATGGCAACTACCATGCTCCTTACACCTACAAACTATCAATGACACCAATACAAACCTGCAACAACCTGTGCTATAGTAATAGAATGGAAAACAATCACCCAAACATATGGGGAAAAGGACTACAAACCACTATTCTACCCATCAACAAGATGATTGCCCAATACCACCCATGCTATCCATAAGACTGAGAGGACTACAACCCCCAACTCTTAATAAGGTACTCTCATGTCCTCCAACATGAAGGAAAACTGCTACATCCTCACAACAGTCCTAAAATGGACTCAAGCCATCAATAGGATGAAAGCCTTCACTCAAATCAACCAACCAACTCGCTAGTCAACTTCTCTATTTGGTTGCCAACAAACTCTCTACTACTCTCTGCCAACCTCTCTTTTTCCTCTCTATTTCTGCCTCCTAAATCCACATCTAATAGAAGCTCAACCATCTAGAATGGTAATGGCCAGTCTTGTGTAACTATGCACCATTCAAATGCCAACTTGGAAACTCTAAACGGCTTCAACACAACTACCAACAAAACAAAAAATGATAAAGATGCCCGCCAAACAATCATGAACTATTGTGATGGCAGGGTTAACCAAATAGTCACAACTTCAAGGAATGATTAGCCTGCAACTAACGACCTTTTGTTGCCCTAACGCCACCCAAAATGGAAAGCAATAGACACGGCCCTTTTTGAAGTCAAACAATTGCCCAACAAAAGACAAGTTGCCTTTCACACACCTGTAGCATTCGCTTGCACAACAACTAAGTCCTCTTGTGCAACAACTAAGGTACTTTGCACAGCAACTGAGACCTCTGCTTACGTAGCAACTGGGATACTTTGTACATCAACTAAGAGCTAGTCAATTTCATCCCTGTTTTCAGATCAGGTAAGGACATCAGCACACAAGAAGCCACCGAAAGAGTAACCATCCAAAGAATGTTAACCTTGACAAGTTTGTATCATCTAGGTAACCCATGCAAGGAAAATCCTAGGAGGATGTCACAGAAAAATATAAATTGCCATGATCGTCCAATTAGGTGTAAGGCACGGAAACCCGAAGAGACTTTATAAATACCAAGTAAAACCTGCAAAAAAGGTTATTGATGTTATTCCAGTGGTTGATCCCATTTTTACTGAAAATATTATTCTAGTCATCTCAATCCTTGTTGCATTTTGCAACTGTAATTATCTAGAGAAACTGGAGAAGAGATTTACTGAGGGGAGAAGAGGCATCAATGGAGAAAGCAGAGCACATAGAAGGCGCATAAATTAGGAGGTAGCCAAGTTGAATCTTCTTACCATTTTTTTTGTGTACATTATCTAGTCCTGTAAGTCTTTGGTCTAGGTTGAGATCATTTGTATTCTAAACTAAAGATTGTCAAGCTCTAGTGGGACTTATCTTATGATTCTCAATGTTTAAAATTATCCTATTAAATATGTCTAGCACCCTAAGGCATTTTTTACCATAGGAAAACTTTTGAGATGAACCTAGGAAGCCGAATACAGAGACTGTAAATTAAAGTAACCTGCAGTCCTCTGTGGCACAAGGTAAGTAACCTATGGAGGCCTCAAGAGGACAGTTGGGGACCACACCCATTTTGTGAAAGGAGAAGGCGGTGGATGATTGCATTCGAGATGAATGGGAAGGGCGATAGATGACTGCATATGTGAGTCTCTCAATAAAATCCAAGCTTAGTTCCATGTGTCAAGTATGACATTTCTTATTAGTTTAGTTATGTATCTATGCAAGCTCTTGTCTAGATAGGATTGAGCCTTGCTTAGAGTTGGGTTGTGTCCTATGAGTGCACTAAGGAGTTGGTTGAACACAATTTATGACATAAGGGAAAGTCAGAATGGGCATGTGATTAATAGTTGCAACCACAATATCATCGCCGTGCATGTGCATCAACTAGATACTGGTATAGAACTAGATAGTCGCTATGAGTGTGCCTGGGGGAACATCTTTCCTATTGGTTTTATTTTCCCCAACCAAAGCAACACCTAAAGGCATCCAACATTTAACTTGGAGACATTCATTTTCCCGTGTCTCTAATGGTTGAGCTAACTTAGATACATTGTATTGTTTTGTGTGTGAGCGCGTGATAAATATGCCTAGTTAAATGTCTTGCACTTTTAGTTTGTAACCTGCAGGTGATGTGTAGACTGGTTAGCCAAACATCCAAGAAGTAGCTGCCGAGAAGACATGCAGGAAAAATCAAAGTTGCTTAGCAAAAGGTGGTAGATCTACCTATTGGCTGGCAAAAGGTCTTTAGATTCTTGTAGAGGAAGGAGAGGAGTGCACTATTGTTATTAAAATATTATTTAGCTTATTTAATGGTCAATATTGATTAACTTAGATATATTGTATTGTTTTGTGTGTGAGCGCGTGATAAATATGCCTAGTTAAATGTCTTGCACTTTTAGTTTGTAACCTGCAGGTGATGTGTAGACTGGTTAGCCAAACATCCAAGAAGTAGCTGCCGAGAAGACATGCAGGAAAAATCAAAGTTGCTTAGCAAAAGGTGGTAGATCTACCCATTGGCTGGCAAAAGGTCTTTAGATTCTTGTAGAGGAAGGAGAGGAGTGCACTATTGTTATTAAAATATTATTTAGCTTATTTAATGGTCAATATTGTATTCTATTAGATAGTTTCTAATTCTGTTTTAGTTTAGTATGTTTCTATTTCTTCTGCTTTATTAAGCTGTAGTTTCCTTTATGGAACTCATGTATTCGTTATAGAAACATCTCATTGTACTCTATTTAAAGAGCTTTGCTCTCATGTAAATATATATCATTATGTTTTATTTCATTACATGATATTAGAGCCCAAGGCGAGCGGGAAAAGTTTCTTTTTGAAATTTTTTTGGCGCTTTTTGTTTTTTTCGTACATCGTACGGACAGTGTACCTTCTCAGTGATCTAGCTCTCTGTTTTTTTTTTTGCCTTCCAATGATCGCCCTCTGTCCTAGAACAGAACTCAGCCTCTATCTGCGACCTGTCCGCGACCTATCTGCATCATGTCCGCGACTTGTGCAAACGTCTTCGTCTTTTGATCGCGGTTGAAGGTGTCTTTTAGCGGGTTTCCGTTTGGCAATTTAGGGTTCATTGTTTGCAGGGTTTCAAACTCGAGATTTGTGTCTCAAAATCTATGTTCGGGTTTTTTGAGCCCGTGTTTTCCGTATTCTCGAGATTTGTGCCTCGAAATCCGTGTTCGAGTTTTTTGAGCCTATGTTTTTCGTACTCTTGGGATTTTGCCTTGAAATCCGTGTTCGAGTTTTTTGAGCCTATGTTTTCCGTACTCTCAAGATTTGTGCCTCGAAATCCATGATAGGGTTTCAAGCCTGTTTTTTCAATCTCAGAGTCTACCTTGTTTTTTGTGCCATCAGTTTGTTCTCCGTTTTTTCGTGCCTCAAAAAACGTAAAAGATGGCGTCCTGGTCCAACATCATGTTGGAAGGCAATCAGAAGTTCAACGGCCGCAATTACAACACCTGGAAGCAGCGAATATGACAATCTTCGAGTATCGGTGCCTTGACCAACTTGTTCTGGGCAAATCTACACACCCTCCAGTGGCAGGTAAAGATCAGGATAAGTTCGATGAGCAAAATCAAGAAGCGGTCATGCTCATTAAATTATTGGTCACTGATGATCAACTGCCTCAGGTTCTGTATGGGAAATCAACGAAAGAAATCTGAGATTCGTTGAAGGACCTTCATGAAACATCCGACAAGAGCCAAGCGTTCTTTTAAAGAACATGTTTTCCATCATGATGGATGAGAAGACAACTCTGCGGGAGCACTTGACAAAAATCAAGGACATCTGTGATCAACTCGAAGCGATTGGTCGGAAGATGGAGGAGGAAGATATGGTAGTCATTACTCTGAAAAGTCTACCACAATCCTATGAGCACTTTATCGAAACGCTCAACATTACTTTGACTAATGTTGATTTGAAGTTTTCAGAGCTGTGCAACACCCTTCTACAACAAGATCGGTGGAAACAGCAGTTTGGAAGTGCTGCTAGTTCATCCTCCACGGAGCAGGCATTTACTGCCAAGTCCTTTTAGCAGAATAAGGGCAACAATCAGCCCTCTCAGCCATCCAATCAAGGTCAATCCCAATTCCCTTCCAAGAAGAAGAACATTCAATGCAATTACTGCCATAAGTATGGCCATATGAAGAAGGATTGCCGAAAACGCTTGGCTTTTGCATATTCCAAGCCACGAGAGTCCACACCATCAGCCCATGTTGCAGAGCACACTACGTAGAAGGAATCTGCTTTCTACGCCTTTATGGCCAAGACACCAACAGATCCTGTCCATTCTTCTGCCTAGTATATTGATTCAGGTGCATCTCGGCATCGTGGACCAAACTGCAGATCTTCTCACCAAGTCTCTGAGCTCGGATAAGTTTATCAGATCAAATTTAGGGGGCACCTTGGTGTAGTTGATAGATTGACCATTAAGGGGGGGTATTAAAATATTATTTAGCTTATTTAATGGTCAATATTGTATTTTATTAGATAGTTTCTAATTCTATTTTAGTTTAGTATGTTTCTATTTCTTCTGCTTTATTAAGCTATAGTTTCCTTTATGGAACTCCTGTATTCGTTATAGAAACATCTCATTGTACTCTATTTAAAGAGCTTTGCTCTCATGTAAATATATATCATTCTGTTTTATTTCATTACAATTGTCACGTAGAGGATTTAGATTAAGGCATTCTATCTAATGTAACCGAGTTTCCTTGATATCATACAAGTAACTTGATTATATGTTTGTAACGACTCAAAAAAACATATATGTTTAATGAATGCTTTGGTTTCATATTTTGTATGATTCCTACGAGGCTCGCAAGGGTTGAGATGTGTATTTAATTAAAAGGACCTAATGACCTTATTATAGTGAAATGAGTTCTGAGATCTAAAAGAATCAAGTTAAGATAGTCAGACTCGAGATCTACCTTGCAAGAACACCTTGTGCATATCCCTAATCTAGTGCACGCTAGCACTAGTTTAATCTTTAAGCCGCAAAGCACAATCCAATAGCTTCATCTTAGAGATACCTATTTTTACGCACAATAAGGAAGTCATGCACTTGGATTGTGCCCAAGAAAGTACTAGTAAGATGTTTGCAACCTAGTTGCCTGAATAGACTGGATTTAGTCATTTTCCTAGTTTGTCAAGGTAAGGATCCACCATGGAAGTTCTTTGAGATGTACAAAGCATCTGACTCATTCTTGTAGATGTCTTAAGTTACCTTAACAAGTTGATCTAAGTTAACCGCATCAACCTAGATGTGCGAGATTGTGCCACATGTTTGAATCTCATACCATCAGGTAGTCGGAATTCTTATTGATGGTCTTTTGCTTTTCTGGACACCAACTTGTCATTGACTAGGTTGAGAAGACCATCAGATCCAAACTCACTTCAAAGTCGTCTTCCTCTAAACATTGCCTCAAGTGGTTTGAGAGAGAAATGGGTCTGAATCCATATTGAAATCCATTTAATCAGATGTTAAATCCATGTAATCTAGTTGTAGATATGTCGGAGTTAACATGATGTGACCAAGTGTTAAGCCAAGAGTGGTGGGACATGCAGTGGGCCCTAGTTTATTCCCTAGCAAGATTCCTTTGGAGTAACTGGCTTGTGCGAAGTAGCCACATGTCCACTCTGGAGCAATTTATCCTATTAGTTATCTTGTTGTAAACTTGGAGCCAAAATCCTCAATCAATCAAATTCCAAAGGGACTTTACATATGAAATCCCTTCACTGGTTTGGCCTTAGAATTTGCCCAAGGTTGCTTGAACAAGAAACAAAGCCAAAAAAATATTTATTAAACTCGGTTCAGACCCTTTTGGGTCTATATTTCATAAGAGCCCTTTGATTAGACTTTTGTGAAACCCGAATTAAGCATTGGTTAAATCTTTGAGTGCCAATTGTGTGAGGGTCTGCCACATGGCCTCGAAGGTTGCCAAGATATTGCCAAGTGTACTTGGATTCACCTATGTTATGTCAAGTGTCAATTCAGGAGTGATTCAATGCAATATAGATTTTCTTTGGTTAACACCTCGAATGGTGGACCCAAGACCTTAGAGTAAATCGAATTTTAATGCATATCAAATCTAGAATTAGCTCACACCAAAATTTACCAAAGTTTGCCCCCAAGAGCCCCAAAAGATGGATCCAGCTCCAAAATTGGAATTAAATCTGATGTAAAAAAGAGTTTTGGGTCCAAATATCAAATTGGTATGCCTTAGTCATTACTAGTTCTCCCTTGGGTAAAGAACAGTTAAGTTTCCTTAACCTAGGAGAGCAACATGTTGCCATGTGTCCTCCCAACTGATGTGGGATCGTAACACTTGTTTGTTATTCACAAACCTAGAATTTAGCCGAAGATAATGCCATGAAGCCAATTATCAAGCTTAAGTCATCCCTATGGGATGGAAGGCGAGCAAGACTGCCACATGTACCTGAGGTAAAGCAGGATTGAGACAACTGTAACCCCATGAGTCAATCCGTAGAGTCAAACATAATTTAGCTGAAGTTTACTTATTAAAATAATGTTTACTTTATATTAATGGTCAATTTTGTAAATGTTTCTAAATCTGTTTAGATTAGTTTTAATCTATTTAGAAACATCTGTAGTTTAGAAACTTATGTTTGGTTTCTTTTTAGAAGCATCACCTTTGTAAATTCTTTAAACGGCTATTGCCTCATTCATTTTAATTCATTCAGATTTTTACCAAAATATGGTATCAGAGCCCAAACGAGCGGGAAAACATTTTTTTTTAAATTTCTTCTCTGCTTCGTACGCGGCCGTACAATTCCGTACGGCGTCGTACCTTAACTCATGTCCTGTGCAGGCACGATTTGCAGTTCTCAGTTTCAGTCATTTTTGTTTTTGGTTGTTTTTGCCTGGAGATCGGCGATTTCTGTCAAGAGGGTCGTGATTTTGCTAAGGGTTTTTTTGTTTCGCCATTGTTTTCCTCTTAATCGTGTTTTTCCTCCTAATCGCGATTTCCTCTAGTTTTCCTCTGAAAATTGTAGGTTTTCATCAGCGTCGGCTTTCATGTCTTTGATCGCATTTGTTTTGGGACGCGTTTTTCTGCCTTTGGTCGCAATTTCTAGTAATTCTATTTGCCGTTTTTGAAGATGCGTTTGTTGAATTTGATTTCAGCTTCATCTGTGGCGAGTTTCGTCCCTAGTTCTAGCGCCCTAAACCCTCAGTCGCGTTTTTTTGAAGGAAGATTCTTCTGTTGTCAGCAAAGGCATTTGCAAGTATTCCGGTGGATTTTGTAGCTATTTGAAGGGTTTCGGCGAAGCTTTCCAAACCTGCTATGATCGTGATCTCTCCTCTGGTCGTAAACTTTCCTTTGGGTCGTGCATCTATTTGGTGGCATTTTTTTACATTCCGCTATCTTTCCTTTGGCGACTCCTGAAAATTCGTCTTTGAACGCGACTTTTGGTGGTCAATATCTATTCTTTGGGTGTCGTTTAACCATCCTCTCGCATTCTTTTTTATTATGGGTCGTGGGTACCATTTTGGCGGGTTTTCTACAAACTCTTTGGACGCGCTTTGAAGTTCCTTGGTCGCTGTCTAAAGGATTTGTCTTGGCGCCTTCTGAAGAAATCTTTGTTCGAAATCACGTGGTCACCAGGTTTGCGAACTTTTTTGTCTGTGCCATTAAATTTTTGTCTTGCCTCGAAAAGCGTGAAGATGGCATCCTTTGCCGAGCACACTGAACAGAAGGAGTCTGCATTCTATGCCCTTATGGCCAAGCAACCAGCAAATCCTGTCAAATCTTTTGCCTGGTATATTGATTCAGGTGCTTCACGACATTTCACACATCGACGAGATTGGTTCACGGAGTACACGCCATTCAGAGATTCTGTCATCTTTGGAGGAGGCGAAGAGTATATTGTTGTCAGAAAGGGCAACGTACAGATTCAATCTAGTGGGAGAAATCTAATATTTCTCGATGTATACTTTGTACCTGGCATGGAGCTGAACCTTCTCTCTTTCAGTCAGATTATGCGGCACTCTCCTCATCTGGATGTTGTTTTCAGCATGCACACATATAGCATAGTGGATCGTGAGACACGCACCATCGTTGCCCAAGGACTTAAGGATCATGATCTGTATAGACTCGTTGATTTTGGTGATTCTCAAGAGCACGCCATGGTAGCCAAGAGTACTTCCATCAGCAAACTCTGGCATCAACGTTATGGGCATCTGAACATGCACTCTCTCTCAGCTAGCTTAGGAGGGTCTGGTTGGTGGTCTTCCTGAGATTCAGACTCAGATTCATGGCGTATGCGACGCATGTCAGGCTGGCAAGCAACATCGGACTCCATTCCCAGATGGTGACAAATGGAGAGCATCCAAGGTATTGCAATTGGTTCACGCTGATGTATGTGGACCAATGAACACTCCTTCAGTTACTGGGTGCAGATATTTCCTTCTATTTGTTGATGATTTCAGCAGAAAGATGTGGGTGTATTTTTTGAAAAACAAATCAGTTGTGTTTGGTATATTTCAACAGTTCAAGGCCTTAGTCGAAAAAGAGTCAGGTTGTCCAATTGTCACTCTTAGGTTTGATAATGGGGGGGAGTTTTGCTCCTCTGACTTCTCTCGTTTTTGTGCTCCACATGGCATCAAACGCCAGCTTACCACACCTTACACCCCTCAGTAGAATGGTGTCGTTGAGTATAGAAATCACACCATTACTGAGATGGCACGTTCTATGCTGGAGCATAGAAGTGTTCCTAACAAGTTCTGGGTTGAAGCAGTCTACACTGTTGTTTATCTTCTGAACTGGTCTCCTACCTATGCCGTCAAGAAGATGACTCCTGAAGAAGCCTGGTCTAGACGCAAGCCCCGGGTCAACCATCTGAAAGTTTTTGGCTCTACTGCTCATGTTTGGATTCCCAATGCCAAGCACACCAAGCTGGACTCCAAAAGCCAGAAACTCATGTTCACTGGTTACAGTGAAAATCATAAGGCATACAGGCTGATTGATGTAGACACTGATCGTCTCATATTCAATCGTGATGTAGTGGTTGATGAAACTACTGGGCCCTTTCTTCTATCTACCCCTTCTATTAGTCCTGAGGATCAGCCTTTGAAGGCTTCAGATTTGGGTGTTTGTCTTCCTCTAGCTCCACCTGATGGGAGGGATTCTGCAGTTGTCCAGGCACCACAGCCTATTGTTCCACCACCCACCCCTCCTTAGAACGATCTAGATCCTCTTGACATTGTTCCTGCCACACCAGGTCATGTTGTTCCTCCTGATTTAGATGTTGGTACATCTACTCTCTGGTCTAAATGGTGGGCTAAAACCATCGGTGATCTTCATGATGATGAGTTGATCGAGGGTAGATCTGCTTGGAAGAAGAGCAAGAAACAGAATACTAACAATTTTGCTCTTATGGCCAACCTTCACAGCATCTCGGAGCCTCAGACATATTCAAAGGCTAAAGGCATACCTAAGTCGAAACAGGCTATGGAAGCTGAACATCATAGCCTTTTAAAGAACAACACTTGGGTCCTTTCTGATCTTCCACCTGGGAAGAAGCCCATTGGATGCAAACGGGTGTACAAAGTTAAGTACAAGGCTAACGGAACCCTCGATAAGTATAAGGCTGGGTCGGTAGCCAAAGGGTTCTCACAGAAAGAGGGCATTGACTATGAGGAGACTTTTGCTCCCACAGCCAAAATGAATACCATTCGGCTTGTTCTCACTATGGCAGCCCAGTTTGGATGGAAAGTCCATCAAATGGACGTCAAGAGTGCTAGTAAAGAACACCAGGTGTGCAAACTGGTGAAAGCACTCTATGGCCTTAAACAAGCTCCACGGGCATGGTACATAAAGATTGATAAGTACCTAGTGGATCATGGTTTTCAGCGGAGTCCTTATGATTCCAATTTGTATGTCAAACAATGTGCTGATGATAGTCTTTATATCGTTGTCTATGTTGATGATCTAATTATTACTGGCAACTCGGAGTAGTTGATTAAGGAAATCAAACATGATCTCAGTCAATCTTTTGACATGACAAATTTGGGACTTCTACATTATTGCCTAGGTGTTGAGGTTTGGTAGACAGCTGATAGCATCTTCATCTCCCAGTCCAAGTATGCTCGAAGTCTGCTAGACAAGTTTCGGATGACAGATTGCAAACCTACATCTACACCTATGGATAAAGGGTTGAAGCTATCAGCCAATTCAGACTCCCCTGTGGAGAATGAATCCGCATTCAGGCAACTAGTGGGCAGCCTCATCTATCTCACTGCCACTAGACCTGATCTTAGTTTTGCAGTGAGCTACATCTCTCGCTTCATGACAGCCCCTAAATCTGAACATTGGGTTGCAGCGAAGCGTGTGCTGCGATATGTGAAAGGCACTTCCAACTTTGGCATTCTATATGGAAGGTGCAAAGATTCTAAGCTGATCGGTTTTACAGACTCAGATTGGGCAAGCTCTATTGATGACAGGAAGTCTACTTCTAGGTATGTTTTCAGTTTGGGCACAGGTGCAATCACATGGACCAACAATAAGCAACAGGCAGTGGCTCTCTCCTCGACAGAAGCTGAATATCGGGGAGCTGTTAAAGCAGCGTGTGAGGCAGTTTGGCTTCGAAGGATGCTTTCTGACATGCAAATGTCTCAAGCAGGGCCTTCACCCTTGTATTGTGACAATCAAGGGGTGCCGAAACTTGCCAAAAATCTAATCTTCCATTAAAGGACAAAGCATGTTGACCTTCATTGTCATTTCATCTGCCAACTTGTCGAAGATGCCGCATAAGTTTGTCAAATTTAGGGGGCACCTTGGTGTAGTTGATAGATTGACCATTACGGGAGGGTATTATAATAATATTTACTTTATATTAATGGTCAACTTTGTAAATGTTTCTAAATCTGTTTAGATTAGTTTTAATCTATTTAGAAACATCTGTAGTTTAGAAACTTTTGTTTGGTTTCTTTTTAGAAACATCACCTTTGTAAATTCTTTAAAAGGATGTTGCCTCATTCATTTTAATTCATTCAGATTTTTACCAAAATATTACTAAGTTAACCGGATTTCAAAGTGGGATTGCATTTGGATCCCCTTCGCACCCAAGGTTGATAAAAATATGTGTGCCTGGTTGCTCTGAAGCCATTTCAGATCCGAAGTTTTATTAGACTTAGTTGAATGTTCTCTCAAGCATAGATTAGCCATAATGTAGTCTATGATCTTGGATTAACACCGTGCTTCCCAAAGAGTCAATTGCGGTTTGGTCAACCTAGATTTTATAAAAAGTAGATAGGATTTAAAACAGTTTTGGTCCAGATTCATTTTGGCCCAAGAATGAAATGTGAAACTGGATTGAGATCTAAAGAATATGCAAAGCCAAAGTCAAAGTTAAATCTGACATATAAATTATGTTCAGGTCCAGATTTATTTGATTAAGACCTCCATTTAAAAATTAATCCCTTGCATCCTCGGAGGAAACCAGTGACTGTCATGTGGCTAGTAGATCCCAAATAAACTTGACAGTTATCTGAAAGTCTGTTAATCAGATTACCTTGGCGATGTAGGCCGGACAAATAGGATCTAGCCTGGAATATGATATTGTTAACCAAAGTTTGGTTACTTGGTGATCCAACTAACATGATCTCACCTTAAATTAACAAGTAAACCAATAATTAGAGTTTAACCTAGCAAATTAAACACTTATTGAAATGGGAAAAAATTGGGTCTAGTTTTTGGTAGCCTAGTTAGGGTGTTACACAAATGAAGCTAAAAACGAGATTAATTCCTCCTAGTAGAGTTAAAGCTCACTCATTGCTCTATCTTGGGGAGCATTGCTACAATTCTTCACATCACATATCCATAGGTATGTCTCCATTCAAAGCTTTGTATAGATGTGATGCTCCATCTTTCTTCGATTTGGTTGTTTCAAATAAGGTGCAACAAAGACAGAATATCTTGAGAGCACTTAAGGAGAATCTACAACAAGCACAAAATCAACAAAAAGTGTATGCAGACTGCCACAGTTTGGAGAGAACTTTTGAGGTGGGAAACATGGTTTTCTTGAAGTTGCAGGCCTATAGACAATCTTCTCTCAAAAGGAGTGAAGTGAAAAAGTTCAAACCACATACTGGATATTGAGGAGGATTGGGGAGGTTGCTTATGAGATTGAGTTGCCAGAGCATAACAGGATCCATAATGTGTTTCATGTTTCATACCTCAAAAGGGCACTTGGACAGCATATTACTCCTACAAAGTTGCCATCACTTGATGATGAGGGTAAGTTGATTTTGGTGTCAAAAACTATTGTTGATGTGAGAGAAAAAAAAAGTTGAGGAATAGAAGCATAACAAAGTATTTGGTGCGTTGGAGGAGTCTTCCATTGGCGGATGCCATTTGGGAGGGTGCAAAGATTCTTGATCATCCTAATCTACAATTGCTTGAAGGCAAGCAATTTCGGGAAGGGCAGACTATCATGTCCCCTTTTCTAAAATAGAGCCATGGAGAAGACCTCTAGCCTATTTCCTAAGTTGTCGATCTTGGTACAGGGATGGGGTATAGGTTCGGGTATGTCAGTGCATCAATATTTTTTCCTCGCATACGGGTATGACTATATATATATATTGAGTATTATTCAATATAACTATAATTTATAATTATATATATATATATACATAAAATTATAAATTATATTATATATTATATAATAAAAATTATAACTATAATTTATAACTTATATACAACTATAATTTATAATTTTATACATATTAAAAATTATAAAAACAATAATACTCACAATTCCCAATAAACAAAATATTAAAATACTTAATAATTTACAAAAAAGAAAATATTCATAATTTAGTGATTTGTCAAATGTCAATACAAAATGAAAATTATAATCAACTATATAACTCGCAACCTATTGAAATGTATAACTTTAAGCAAAATAAGCTGCGATAAATCCCCAATACAACAATTGTATCAAATAAAGTTTTAATAAACACACAAAATGGACACTGCAATTTGAAACGAACTTGGTGTGTCCCCTAAACCACTGCAGAATAAGGTTTTATTATACGTCAACCTTCAATTGCAATAACATTTCTCACGTAGAAACAACGACTGGTGGCAAAATGAGCTTTCAACACTTGGATAACAACACCCCTGTGACATTTTTTTCATTGACTTTCACTTGGATACACCCGGATCTTAGACGAGACAACCTAGGGTTCGCCCAGGGTCCACCCCGAGTTCTTTGAACCTGAGGTGCCCAAGGTGGACCCTGGGTGAACCCCAGGTCATCTTGTCCCCGTACCTAGCACCATATCAAACCCATACAAGCACGAGGGGCAAAACTGCATAACCTGGTAACTTAGCCTATTTCCATTTCTAGTAGACTGGGGGAAAAGCAAGGAAAATAAATTATAATATTATTTTAAGTTGGGCCCAATAATTATTAATTTAAGGGCAGCTTAAATAATATTATTAAAATAAAATAAAAAGTGTTTTTAAACACTAGTATTGAATAAGAACTATTTTTAAATATCAAAAATAAAATAAAATAAAAATAAGAAATATTTTTAAATACCATTTGAGGAAATTTAATCACGTACCTGATTTGGAAATGTTTAAAAGGGGGTGCTTGGCTTCCATTTTGGCATTGATATTTCATTTGCCATTTTTATTGTAAACTTTGGCATTTGAGTTTGGCATCCAACGACGAAAACCCTTAGCTGTTTTCAGCGAACCGAGAGGACAAAAACCCTCTTAGCTCTTGATTTCCAGAGGTGAGGACCAAAACCCTCAACTTTGGCATTGGCAAATTTCACCTAGGATTTGCATGTTGAACCAATTTGGCGATTTATGCAAAATTTCAGCGTCTTATTGATTTGGATTTGCAAGAAAATATTGGTTCACGATTTTGGGAGCATTCTTGGGGTCCATACAATAGCATATTAGAGTTTCCAGCCTACTACACCAGCAAAGGGGAGATTTTGACACATTAAAACCATAAATTTTGACCTGTTACCGGCCGCCATACAATCTGATCCAACCATACAGGACTGCAGCAGACTATATGGGAGTCGTACCATCATCTAGGAGGAGCAATTTGCATTTTTAGACCTATTTTCTAAGGCACCATTATTTATTACCAGCCATACCATCATACACTGGTCATACATCATCAAATTGGCAGCAAATTAGGGTCTGATCCAGGCCATACAAGATCATTATTGCAGCAATTAGTGTCTGATCTGAAGTTTCAGGTGATTACAGAGTGATAGGGAATCAATTCTCAGCCAGCCGTACCATCTTCAGAGGGTTTGTGAGTAGATTTTTATTCTAAAAAATTGTAGTTAAGCTGTCCATGCCAAATCAGCATTTGTAATTTTGTCATACAGCAGAAATAAAATAGAATATCAGTTGGAATTCATTCGTGGTGGCTATCAAATCTATTCTATTTTCAGATCTGAATATTTTAAGTGATCTAGGGTTTGTACCAGCAATTATATGTGTCAAGAATTGATTCAGATTTGATATGTGATGTGTTTGAGGGTTTGATTAAGCGTTTCCAGCTGTTTGTGTTCAATTTTTATTTGCTATTCCAGTTTGTTTTGGTTGTCAAAATTCAGAAAAATACAAAAAAAATAAAAAGGGGACATTACATAACAAACTTTTTTTCCTCCCTACTTAGGCGCATTTTGACTAGGTAGTGTGTGCCACTGCATTTGAAATTGTTTTTAAAGAATTTTTAGAGACATCCCCCCAATTTGCAAGAAGCTGACAGTGACATCCCCCATTTAGATAGCCTTTTAGGGATGGCCTACTATCCTTGAGTTCCCTCAACTACCCTGCAGATTTAAAGTTGTCCCCCCATGCCTTCTTTTTATATAACTTTAGAAAGAAAAACCCTAACAAACAAACAAAAAAACCCTAATCCCTTTATGGAGGGCCCACAAGGCCCCTCAACCTTAATATACACCCAAAAACCATCACATTTGCATTATAATTTCATATTTTGTACTTTGTGTTTTTACAATTTACTTTTGCAAGCAAGAAGAGGAAACCTCAAAAAAGAGGGTGGAGGAAGGAAGAAGAACAGAGTGAGTTCAATCTCTCATACATTGAATCCCCAAGTATGTCAATGATTCAATCCATCCATTTTTTCATATTTTCTTGGTTATGTTTCATGTTTGTAACATGATTTTTTTTTTCATTTTTGTTTGTTTACATTGTAATAATAAATGTAAAGTATAGGCTGAATAACACATTGTAATTGAACTCAGTTCAATCACAATGAGTTTAACTTTTTGTGTGTGTGAGAGAGATTAAATATGCTACTATTTTTTTTCCACTTCAAAGCATTAAAAACTATGTTGTTTTTATATTTCTATGTTTAAGATTTGTTCTTTGTTCT
This sequence comes from Cunninghamia lanceolata, assembly GCA_027924645.1. Taxonomy (NCBI): domain Eukaryota; kingdom Viridiplantae; phylum Streptophyta; class Pinopsida; order Cupressales; family Cupressaceae; genus Cunninghamia; species Cunninghamia lanceolata. Next base: position 5,584,546 of record BSBN01000439.1, read on the forward strand.
TTTATACTTAAGAAAACTGTTTTTTTTTAACACTTAGAATGCGTTAACATTTTGTCATTTCTTTTTGTAGTTCTAACGCCCTAAAAAATTTAAAAGCTACTGTATTTAGATTTTTGCATCTGATACATGCTACAATGCATAAAAAAGTTTGTTATTTTTCTATTTATATTGTTTTTTTTGTTGTATTTCTTTTCAAGGTCAAGATGACTTACTTGAGAAAAAATGTGGACCTTGATATGGGTGATGAAAGTGGGGGAAACAGGGGGAAAAGGTGAGGGCAATCAAACCCCCTAGACAAGCAGTTTGGTTGGGAGTGCATTGCAATATGAATGCCCTTCCAAGATGTTGGCAAAATATGCCAGGGTCCCATTTGACAGTGAGGGCAGTCAACACCCTAGACAAGCAGTTTGGTTGGGAATGCATTGCAATATGAATGCCCTTCCAAGATGTTGGCAAAATATGCCAAGGTTACATTTGACAAGAAAAACCTTTTGTGCCAACTTGCAGTGATGCTTGATATTAACAAGGCAAATAATCCAAGCAAGAGTCGGCACTGAAAATGCAATATTTTACCCCTTGAGTGGAGGGCTTAAGAGTGTTGGTTGACACTTGAGGAGAGCGAAATGATAATCAAATTATATAAGGGGGACATCATACCATATACTACCTCCTCCAAGGTTTCTGCACAAGGAAATACACTTACTGCATTTCCAATTTTGAAGTGAGTGGTGTGGGATCAAGGGCGAAATGGAAGGCCACAAGTTCAACATCAACAAACCCGATGATAGAAGAAAGAAAGACAGAAAGAAAGAAATTATATTAATGTTCAAGGATGACCAACAGTAGGTCAATGGGACTCAAGAGTACACCAATTTACAATAGAAAGTTCTATGAAGAGAAACCTAGAGAGGCCCCACAAAGGGGAAGAACCAGAAACAAAAATACAAAACAGCTGGGGGCCACCAACATATGTGGTCAAGAAACCAATACAAATAGCCAAATAGGGGGAGCAAGAACCCCAAAGAGCATAAGCTAAGGAGTACTAGATAGATAGGAAAGTCTCATCAAGTATCATATGTTCAATGTATACGCTAGAGAAAAGATACATGAAGCCATCAGAATATTTATTTTTGTCAACAATATTCCTTCTCATGTTGCTTGATCACCTTATTACAAGGAGGCTATAGCCAAGGTAAGTATAGGTGGTGTTATTTATGTGCCAACTAGCAAAACCAAATTGAGGAACACAATCTTGGAAAAAAGTTATTCCAAGGTTAAGTTATTGATGGATAATTGAAGGTCACATGGATATCGCATAGCTACAGCATAATAATAGATGGGTGGATGGACATTAAACATTGACCACTCATCAACATTATAGTTACATTTTACTTCCTGAGGGTTATTGACTACTCAAGAAAATGCAAAGATGCTAAGTTTTAGTTTCAAATCCTAAGAGATGCCAATGAGGGGGTTTGTCCTCAAAAATGTAGTGTAGGTAGTTATATATCAGTATATGTGTGCAGTGCAACAAGAAAATTAAAGTCCACCTACACATCTATTAGACCGACCATTGTGTGCATGCCATGAACAATGCACTAAAAACATTAGGAAATTTGGGTGGGTCAAAAAAGTTGTGGTGGATGCAAGGGATGTTCAAATGTTCATTTACAACCACCACCCTTGTGGGCATTTTTTTGGGTCTCAATCGAGACTCGATTTGCTTCATACTTCATTCTATTGCAAAAGATGCTTGAGTTGCAAGAGCCCTTGCAACTTATGATCATAACACAAGATTGGACTAAGTGGGGAGAATCCAAGGTAGAGCAAGGGATGGGGTTGAAGAAGATTGCACTCAAAGATGGATGTTGATCAAATGTGAGATACATCACATCTTTTATTTTCCTTGTTTCACCATCATCAAATTTGACATTTCTAACAATCCTAGCCTTGAAGAGATCTATGAGTGTATTGATAGTATGCTTGGTCAGATGAAGGCCACCATTTGTGGAGAGATCCACCCTATTATTCTTACTATGAGCTTATTCAGTCCATCATTTAGCACAGGTGGGAGATGTTGAGCACTCCTCATCCAAAACAATATGTGGAAAGCAGTGATAGAATGCTTCCACTTGACAACCACAAGGTAAGGAACGGCCTCATGAAGGCCCTAAATAAAAAATGCAGTGAAGAAGAAACTTCGTTAATCGGAATTGTGTGGATTACTAATGGCTACCAAAGTACAACAAAGATTGATCGACAAACTTTGGGATAGGACAACTCAGTTAGTTGGTGGCGACTATCTAAGCCTCAAGGATTACTATGTACACTTGTCATTCGTCTCCTCTTGTAGGTTTCTAGTTCCTCTACTATTAAAAGGAACTAGTCCACGTATAGCTTTACAAACTCAATAGAATGTCATTGCAAATTCTGCACATTGCAAATTCTGATTATATGATGGATTATTGGATCAATAGAATGTCATTGCAAATTCTGATTATATGATGGATTATTGGATCAATAGAATGTCATTGCAAATTCTGCACATTGCAAATTCTGATTATATGATGGATTATTGGATCAATAGAATGTCATTGCAAATTCTGATTATACGATGGATTATTGGATCAATAGAATGTCATTGCAAATTCTGCACATTGCAAATTCTGATTATACGATGGATTATTGGATCAATAGAATGTCATTGCAAATCCTGCACATTGCAAATTCTGATTATACGATGGATTATTGGATCAACAGAATGTCATTGCAAATTCTGCACATTGTATGTACTTTTAAAGTTGTCAACTTACATTACATTATTTTTATTTATTTAAATTTTAAAATTTTAAATATTAGTTTTTTAATAATATTTTAATAACCATCTCAAAATCTGGAAAAGAAAATTGTTTCCTTTCAAACCATGCCTTCCCCCTGGTCCCCAAATCTCTGAGAAACACTGATTACATTTTAGAACCTAGGGTTATTTTCACCTTATTAGTACTTTCTCGTTGTAATTTGGATTTTTTCAGTTGTCAATATAAATATAATTTATCTCTTCATCTTCCTAATCAGTCGGGCAATAAAAATATAGCATGAGCGGGGAATGGTAATGAAGGTGGCATACCAAAGGCAATGATGGCGGCTGTGAGAGCATTGCGAGAGAGACGGAGGGGCACTGCCACTGCAATTTTCAACCTCCGCACAACATCGTATTCCTCGCCCTTGACGCTGTTGCTGTTGCTGTTGCTGAGGCTCATCCATCCCAGGCTTAGGCCTAGGCCTACTCCTACTCCCACTCCCACTCCCACCCCAACAACACCTCCGACTCGCCGGAGAAGCGTCCTTGGCGCTGTTGATGACAATGATAATGATAATGACCGCAATTCATGATTTTCATTTTGAGATCGGCCCAGTAAACGTTTTAATCTCCATCCCCATGCCATGTATGTTTCTCTCTCTGCCCCGCACGGGAACACACATCTAGCTCGTCCCAATTGTTTTCCAATTAAACTAAAAATATTTCTTCTACGCCCTCCCCCTCTACTTCAATCTTAGTAGCTGCAACTACCCCCTTATTGATATCTCGCATTAATCACTCGTACCATACCTAGTGTTGTAATGATGGATTTAACATAGCAAGGTTTATCAGAGGATAGATTTAACATAGCAAGGTTTATCAGAATGTTTCGGGAGTGACATTGGGGTTGAATAGGGTGTCATTTATCTCCTACCCTGTTTGGATTATGCATTGACAAATTAGAAGAGTAGACAGACAAGTTTGGTGGTGGGGGTGTTCAGTTGGCCACTTATGTAATAAAGTTGCTTCTATATGGAGATGATCTTATTTTAATGGCAAAATCAGCGCATGATTTGAAAGAACATTTGAAAGCTCTGTAATTGTTTTGTTAGGAGGTTGGGATGCAAGTGAACATTAGTAAAACTAAGTCCATGATTTTTACCTTAAAGAGAAAGAAGGCTCAGATAGACTTTGTCTTTGAAGGCAGCCCCTTGCAAGTGGTTAATGAATATAAATATCTTGACCTCAATTTTCACAACAAGCTCAGTTGGGAGATGTGTAAGGTAAAAAGGATACAAGGAGGATGGAAAGCTTTATACTCATTGCAAAATAGATGCAGAAGGGCTGAGTTGTGGGATTGGAAAACTAAGACAACTCTTTTCAAGTTGCTAGTGGTGTTGGTGGTGCTATATAGGTGTGAAGTTTGGGGTAGCAACATGTCAATGATGAAGTGGAGATAGATAGAAAGGTTACAAAAGCACCTAATCACAAGTAATTTCAAAACAAAAAACGACGGTTACTTACGAGATTGCCTTAGTTGAAGTTGGTGCATTTTATTTGGAGGCATTGACTTTGATTTGGTTGTTAAGTTATTTAAAGAGCCTAGAGAACATGGAGTTGCATCGTTGGCCCAAAATGGCAGCAGAAGAAAAATTAGATAGAAGGAAGAGCACATGGATGAAACAAAATGACAAGTGGATGAATAAGTGGGATATTAGCATGAGAGAGTGCCCTAACACTAATGGGGATGTAACAAGTCATCTCATATTAACCAGATTTACATCCCCAAATTACTACCAAGTAAATAATCATGATCATCATAAACATTTGTTTTAAATAAGACATTAATCATTTGCATAATCACTAACATAAAAAACATACATTTTCTCGATATTTTCAAATTGAAAATTACAACATATGCAAAGATAGTATGCTAGTGAAATCCTTCACTTTACAATCACAATGTCTTGCTTATGGCAATAATGATAAATTTACATAAAATTTGACTCTCAAGTCATATAATTTTGATTATACTGCATCTGGAGTTTTAATATATGTATTCATAAGTCTTGACTTGTCATCTGCTTGGGAAGGAGAGCATCACCCGAGTGCTTTTCCTCCAACCACAGACCAGCGGTCCCTCTCACACTTTCCTTCCTAGAAGTGGCCCTACCCTTCACGAAGGGAATAGATATAAGAACCAATAGGTTTTTCATCTAAGTTTCTAGTGTTGTGTCCTACATAACTCATCACGGTCATACAACTATAGATCCCCTCTAACTATGTATGACACTATTGGATGGTTATGCCATCTGGAACACAGTGAACCGACTAATGCATGCAGAGACAGATGCATTACTTTGGCCAAAGATTTAATATATATAAACGTTTTGCAATGAACGTGGTCGATTGTTCACCCACTTCTAACTCGACTTAGAAGTTATCTCATCCTATGGTAAATTTAGTTTGACTATTTCTATTTATGGGGTGTCTTAATAAATCTCACCCACAATCTTCCTGACTTTTTTTATCTACTCCGATATCTGGAGTATAAGACCAAGATGGTTCATATGGAGGTCTTAATCCTTCGAAGAAGTTTCCTATTGCAACTGCAACATAGAATCTGTGACTCCCTGTCACTATGTTCCTTGTTTCAAAAGTTTATATATATACTTGGTTTTGATGTCTCATCTCGACATAAGAATAGTTTTATTGATAACCTCGTAAGTTCGCCCAAGACTATTCACTCGGTTCAAGGATTTTTATCTAATCCTCTTCGATAATGACTTATTTTATTTTACTCTATAATCGACATAAAGAGTCTTTTTGTTTACTAAAAATTCCTACAATATTTGAGGTTTACCTTCTCTAAACCCAAAACAATATTTTAAACTTGCTATTTGAAGATAAAAGAATATCAATTAATTGATAATAATAACTACTTTGTTCAAGGCCTCAAAAATCACCTTCATTCTTCGAATGTCATCTAGAGTTCTTATAAAACAAACCAAGTGAGTATTTCTATATAATACGGTTGTCTCAACCTTTAGTCTTCTTTACCTACCACTAATTTCAGTGGTCTTATCTTTATACTATGATAAAGAATAATAGTATACTTATAATAAAGTACGACATTAAACTATGACAAAGAATAAAAGTCCTACTTTACACTATACCAACTCTTCGTATCATGATCCATTATATCTCAAAACAAAATTTCTAAATATGGAGACTGTGAAGTGATACCTCAGTCTGTGGTACTAACCACAGTCGACCACCTTTGTTGTTCACCATCAAAGAATAGTATAATCTTTTGTAAAAAGACATGTAAGCCACAATTTCCTAGCAACAGTTTATAGAATCTATTGATAAAAGAAAAGTTGATACAAACAGGGTAGTTATCTTGACATCTTGGCTACTGTATTATCATTCCACAATAGAAAGATAGGGTTTACAACCACATTAGCTTTAATCTATGTTGTTATTGATGTTCTATCAGTGAGCACGAGTGGAAACTCTATTTAACATAGACACTACATATTTATATACATATATCAATAAAGAATAATAATTCATATGCTCACCGATAACCATCTTTCTTTCTCACAAGGAGAACTTTAAGTTGTCTGTTAAAACACTACAATCATTTCGATGGCTATCTCATAGAGCGACCTCTAAGATAATGCTAGAGTCTTACTGTTATTATCCGAAATGCAAAAAAGTTGGTTTACACAAAGAAAGAATATCGGCCTTCTTAGGCATTAAACAAACACCACAGAGTAACCAAATTTGTTTGACAGTGTAAACAAAGGAGATATGTTTTGAGCACAACTATAGCCATAGCTATAATATTCGAAAGTACCTAAATATTACTCGGGCACCAACTCTTTACCAGGCTTTCCCAGCTTTTATGTCGTGCGGTCTCTAGTTTCTTGACTATCCACGGTAGTTTTTCCTTGTCTCATCCTTTCTACTCTTGAATGTGACAAACTTGAATGACAACTTGTCCTCCCATAATACTCATCCACTAGATCCTATTAAGGCTCCCAAGATGTGCATGCAGAAATAATCGTGCTCCTACTTTGCATGACTCACCGATGCATCTCAACAATTCACTCTTTCCACTTTCTCCACATTTCGTGGAGTATAGAGTGCTTAAAGAAAATGAGTGTAGAGGCCTACCATAGCTAAGTTATCACGACAAGATAAGGTTTGAGACTTAAATAAACAACTCACTTATACATTAAGTATGTATATCCATATACAAATAATATAAAATATAATTATTAATTACACATTTGTTGCAATACCCAAGTACTGTATTGAATTAATCATGCAACAAAAAGTGAATAAGGGATTGAGGTCTTTTTCTCCCTCACCACCCTAGACTAACGTCAATAAAATTAAGTCGGTACTCAAAGAATAATATATACGTGTATCAAATAGTTCAACAAAGGAGATAGGATAAACTCTATCCGTATAATATTTCCTGAATATCTCTCGACCAATTCAACAAAGTTGTAGTCAGAAGCCTTTCTGTAATGACAAATCAACAATGGTCGATCTAAGATTAACTCAACAAGGAAAGTTAACTGACACATACCCCGTCTCATGAAGGTTCATGTAATGTTCAACTTGGAACTCAAATGGCAAACCAAACTTTTCCAAAATATCTATCCCCTTCTCTCTGGTGATGATCTCCTTCCATTCTTGGAGGTGGAATTCTTTTCATGGTTACACTCATAGTCATACAAACTATGATCAGTGTATCATCAATAAATCATTATACATCATGCTTAAATAATCTTATTTGTTAGGGTTCAAGCAGATCAAAGCAATAAACACTAACAATTATATGCAGATTAAATAACCCAAATATAACAATGAAGAATAACACAAAAGAGATCAACACAGAATTTTAACATGGTTCACCCAAAATGGACTACACCACAGAAACTCAACAATCCAATGATTTTATTATCCAGTGTGCAAAATAGATTACAATCTCACGAATTCCACACCTGTAACATACATCCCAGCCACTTATAACAAGCTTTTGGAAGCTCTTAGAATTAGGGTTTACAATGTCGTTTTTCTTTTGTTAGTTAACAAAAATTAACAACCGACTCCGAACGTGCAAAAAAAAAATTCCTAGAAAGGATACGTTACGAGTATACAATATTTGTATGATCAGTCGCCACATTCCAACATTAATAACATGTAATCTCATTTCTAATTCTAAGCATTAATCATAGTTCATAAAATCAATTATTTATCCTGACATTTTCCTAACGTCAAATCATTAATCTATGATTAGTTAACCACTTAATCACATGAAAGTAAAAGTAAAACATAGTCAATTTTTTGGGGATGTAACATATCTCCCCCCATAAGAATCATTGTCCCCGATGATTTAATGTATCTAGAGTTCATAACATAAAAAGAGTTTTGTTCATCGTAATAAAAAGCTTAAAATAGATGAGGGAATCTTTGATAAATATCATCATAATTATCCTAGGTGGCATTCTCTTATGCATACTGGTCCCACTGGTCCTTGCATTGAGTAATTTCTTTATTACGCAAGCGTAGCTTACGTATTTTGAGCACTTTAATTGGCTTGATCATTACCACCCATGGGTCTTTCACCTGTATGACATTCCAATCAAGAATAGGAATATGATTATCTCATGCAACATACCTAAATTCAAATAAGAAACATGGAAAACATTGTGCATCATGGCAAGAGTTGGCAGTAGAGCAATCTTGTATGCAATTGAGTTGACCTCTTCAAGAACTTCAAAGGGATTCGCATACCTAGGAGCTAGTTTGGATGACTTTCCAAACTTAATGGAACTCTTTTGTGGTTTGACTCTTAACAGGACTTTCTCTCCTACTGGGAAATGTTTTGCGATGCACTTAGCATTCGCATAGCTATTATGCATATCATTCGCTTCCGCTAGCTTTTTCTTAATTAGATGGACATGTTCTTCCATTTTTTATAGCATTTCTGGACCAAGGCTAATCATATCTTGTATCTTATCCCAGATTATAGGAGTTCGACACTTTCTTTCATATAATGTTTCAATTAGAGTCATCTTGATAGTGGAATGATAGGAATTATTGTAAGAAAATTTTATAAGAGTAAGGTAATCTTCCCACTTGTATTGCTGGTCCATGCAATACATTCTCAATAGGTCTTCCAACACTTGGTTTACTCTTTCTGTTTGGCCATCTGTTTCAGGATGATAAGTTGAGCTTATGTTTAACTGAGTTCCAAGTGAGGAAAATAAAGTTTGCCAAAACCTTGATGTCATACGGGCATCCCTATTTGATATAATCTTCTTAGGAACATCATGCAATCTGAATACTTCTTGCACAAATTTGTGGGCAATGATCAGTTCTCCATCTGTCAAATTCTTGGGTATGAAATGTGCTATCTTAGTGAGTCTATCCACTACTACCAGAATAGCATTGTGTCTATTTCTAGACATAGGAAGTCCTTGTACAAAATCCATGCTAATGATCTGTCATTTCCATTCCAAAATCTCATGAGGGTATAGAAGTCCTGCCAGGTGATGGTGTTCTACCTTCACTGTCTGGCATTCTAAACATCCGACTGCAAGCCTTGCAGCATCCTTCTTCATTCCTTTCTATAATGATTTTACATCAGCCAACAATTTCGTCACTCTAGGATGTCCTGAATAAGGTGCAGAATGAACTTCCTTCCACACTATATTCCTTAACTCCTTGGAGTTTGAAACATACATTCTTCCTTTAAACCTTAAGAGTCCATCTAATTCAAAGTGGAATCCATCATACCTAGAATCATGAGGATTGTCCACGATAGCTTGTTTTACCTGCTCATAGTATTCATCTCCCTTGGACTTTTGCAACTGGAGTGTAACTGACCAATTCTGTAGCAGTAGATGGATCTAACTGGACAGCATGTTTTGTTCTACGGTCAGACTTATATCTAGGTAGATGTTCAACAGAAGAAAGCTATCAGGTAGTAAATCCTGATGAAAAAACTTGGGGACAGTATGAAGCAAAGGTTCATACGAAGATAGGGACGAAACAAAAGAAATCTGAGGCTCAGAGAAACTGGCATTCAGCATGGATGCAAACTGCTTCTGAAAATCTAGATGACATAGCAGTTGATGTTAAACAGAATATGAATAGGACTGTGTCAGTTTATGATGGTTTATTACAAGTCCAGAACAGTCAGTATAAAACTGAAACTGCTTTAAGTAGAATAGACAAACAGTGTACCTCTACACTAAATAATTTTGGTACAGTTGGTTATCAGGTCAGTCAAACTCATACCATGGCCACTAGTATTCAAGCCACTAGTGAGCGAATAGAAAATGTGACCAACCAAGTCTATTCTCAGGTCTCTGTTTCAGATGACAGAAGAGACACTCAAGCACAAGAAAATAAAGCCCTTATGGAAAATGTGGCAAGAAACTTAGAAAGGGTTAGAAAATATGTAAAAAAGATTAGAGTGTCCCAAAAAGGAGCAAATAGTTCAGAAGAAGAAACTTCTGAAGCAAAAGCCAGTAAATCCCAGAAGTCCGAGCCAAAACCCAGACCAAGGATACAAAAGAAGAAAAGTATTCTCTTCACAGAAGAAATAGAAGAAGAGAAACCAGTAGTCACATAGAGAAGTCATAACCCTCCTATGCCTACTAAGCTTGTCTTGCCTAAACACAAAGAACATATGTTGCAGGCCACAGAAGGCTTAAAGGATTGGTTAGCTGAAAATGATCTACAAGATAGTGAACCAGTGTATATGGATGAGCCAGCTGCTGCTGCACAGTCTTCTGAGGAAGAAGCATGTGATACCATATCCCTTGTAGATCCAGATCTAGAATCAGAAAGAGATTATGAATCTCCTATTGAGATAGAAATTGAGGAAGATTGGGAACCTCTTTATAAAACCACTATAGTTGATGATAACTTTGATATAGAAATGAAAGATGTGTTATCTGAAAATTCCCAACCAGAAAATATGCGTGCCTATGCTACTTCTGGTTATATCCTCAACATAGATAAGATTCTAGATCCTTATGATACTATTTGTACCTGGTGTGACACATTAGAGAATTTCTTTGATACCAGAGGCACCACTTGGTCTGAAGCAAACAAAGTCCTCTATGCTGTCCGCCTCATGTCTGGAAAATTAAGAAACTGGTGGAACTCTCTCCTGGATGATGGAATCATATCTATAGATGCAGATGGAGATGAGTATGTTAAAGAAAAAGACATGGGCCGTAATGATATTTCTGCTGAAGGTTTTACTACCTTAAAATTGTATTTAGTTGGCTTATTCAGTGGCAACAGGAAGAATGCAATTCATGAAGCAGAGAGAATTTTATATTCTCTACAATTAAAGGATCTGGGGAAATTACACAAGTATAATTTAGTGTTTGAGAAATACATGATTGCTGCAGGCAAATACTATGACACTACTACAAAGAAGTTCTACTTGAATTCTCTTCCCTGTGGTCTAGGAGCCTATGTAGAGGATTATGTGACAGAAAAATATAAATCAAATATTGGTGCTCATGGCTTCATAGAACTGAGACAATTAGTCACTCATAAGGTAGACAAAGGATGTTTGATGAAAACTTTGAGTGATAATAAAGATCAGTTTAATTCTTCATGTAATTTACAAGATTATTGCAATCAACCACCGCACAGCCAGCTAAAAGAATTTAAATCTATCAGAAAGTTTAGCAGAAATTCTTGTGGAAAACATTGTTCATGTAAAAAGTGTAAATACTCTGTCGATAATGATGATTATAGAAAGCATTCTTCTAAAAGGTACAAGAAGAAGTATAGATTTGCCCCTGTAACTAAAAATTCTTTCAAAGGTCGAAGACCTCCTAAATATTTATTCAGGAAAAATAAGTTTCAGAAAGGCCAGAGAAATAGATCCAAATCAGTGCAGTGTTTTATTTGCAAAGGTCCACACTATGCCACTGACTGCCCAAAGAAGTATCAGAAAGATAATAAAGTTTATGCTATGATTGCTGATCAGTTTTCACTTGATTGGGACATTGTTCATTCTGCAGATGTGCTGGGACGAACAGGAGATACATTATTTGAACTTGTAGAAATATTGCCAGAACAATATTCTATGGCCAGAGATAAGCACAAAAAGGTAAAATCTTCTAGTTCTAGTTCTTCATCAGAATCTGACAGTTCTCATTCTTCTGATACTCATACAATTTCAAAGACTTTGAAGAAAGAACTCAAAAACCTTGAATTTAAGATCAGTATGGCAAAGGCCAAGGACCCATATCATATGCCTGGTTCCTTAGAGGAACGAAAGAAAGCTACAAAGCAACAGGTGAAAGATCTTAAAGACTGGAACAATCAAAAAGCTGCTATTCTTCGCAAGCTTAAAAAGCCTTCCCACAGATCTGTTTCCAGTTCACCTTCCCCGCTTCCTAGGTCTTCTCATGGTTACACAGTTCCTCGATGGTCTCCGTCTAAACATACGCATTCTCATAAATCTGATAGACCATCCTCTAAATCTCATAGGTCACCTTCACCATCCCATTCCCTGGGTAGATGTATTGATACTCTCTGTTTAAAGGTTGACCGTTGTACTGAAGCTATTGATATCCTGGCTCGTCAATCTGCCCTTCATGCCAAAACTCTTAAATCTCTTTCTTCTCAGGTGAGGGAAATTTTGGAACTTTTAACTAAAGCTGATTCTCAGTCCTCCTCACAGTCTGAATCTGAACCAGAATCCCTAGGTGAACCCGCTAAGGCCTTATATATGGTTGAGAATTGTACATACATCTGGACTAACCTTTGTTTTCCAGGATATAAGCCGATTCCCCTAGATGCTTTTGTTGATTCAGGTTCTTCCAGAAGTTTTGCAAAAACTGGAGCAATTCCTCCTGATTTCTGCAAACATAAATCAGACCTCCCCTCTGGGTATGCCATTAATGGAAATGAGTTATAGATGGGTAGATATGCACAGGATGTCCAGATAGAAATACAAGGTTAGAAATTTGTGGTTGATTTCATTGAGTTAGATAGTCTCAGAGAAGACATTCTGTTAGGTTATACTTTCCTAACTAAATACCAGCCATTTGTGTTAAGAACTCATGAAATTACTCTCAAACATCCAAATGGCCCAGTCAAGGTTCCTTCTCTGAAAGTTGTAACCCACAAATTGTCTGACAAAGTAAAGAAACAGAAAGAGTCTCTAAAGTCTCAGGGACCTCAATTGCCTCTGCTTCTAGAACCTGTAAAGGCTAGATTTGAAAAAGAATGTTGTAGTCTAAACCCCTTACAGTTCTAGACAAAGGACCACGAAGAATGTGAAATCAGACTCAAGCCTGAATGTCAATCAGTTATTCCATTTGAGCCTGCTTATTTGATGAGTCCGTCAGAGGTAAAAGAAATTGATGAGCATTTGCAAGAGTTAATTGATGGCAAGTTTATCAGGGATAGTAAAAGTCCATTCAGCTGTCCAGCTTTCCTGGTAAATAAAAGAGCCGAATAGATCAGAGGTAAGAAAAGATTTTGCATAAATTACAAGCCTCTGAATGATATTATTTTGCCATTCAATTGTCCAATTCCTTTCAGCACTGATTTGATAATGAGAGCAGCTTCCAAAAAGGTCTTCTCCAAGTTCAACTGCAAGTCTGGTTTCTGGCAGATCAAGGTGAAAGAAGAAGATAGGTACAAAACTGCTTTCTCTGTCCCTCAAGGACTTTATGAATGGAATGTCATGCCCTTTGGTTTGAAAACTGCACCAGCTTATTTTCAAAGGCGCATGGATAGGGCATTAAGGAGCTTGAAAGATTTCTGTTCAGTTTATATAGATGATATCATTGTTTATTCTAAGAATGAGACTGAACATTTGAAACATTTAGAATCTTTGTATAATGCTATTAAAGAAAATGGGATATGTTTGTTTGCCAAGAAAATGGTTATTGGTAAACAGGAAATTAATTTCTTGGGATTGGTTATGTCAAATGGCAAGGTAAAACTCCAGCCCCACATTCTAAAGCATATCTCAGAATTTCCAGATGTTTTGGTTGGAACAAAACAAATACAAAGATTTCTAGGTTGTTTAAATTATGTCAGTCCATTTTACAATGGATTAGCCAAAGACAGAAAGAAATTACAAGCTCAGTTGAAAGAAGGTGCAGGTCCTTGGACAGATGAACTCACTGAAATAGTCCAAAGGATAAAACAAAAATGCCAGTACCTCCCTATTCTACATCTTCCAGAAGAAGGTTTTTCATTGCTTTTATTCACTGATGCTTTTGACGATGTTTGGGGTGCTGTGCTGTTACAGGAGATTCCTCTCAAAGGAACTCAAGTTTGTGGATATAGGTCTGGGACATTCATTGATACAGAATGTCGATACACTATCTATGAAAAAGAAATTTTGGCTGTTAAGAAAGGAATTGAAAAGTTTAAAATATTTCTTAAACCTGTGCATTTTATTGTCAAAACAGATAGCAAGCCAATGAGATCTCTTCTTAGTAAAAAGCCTAATAAAGACATTGCTCATGGTCGAATTGCAAGATGGTATTTAGATTTCACCAGTTATGATTTTGAAATTGAATGGATAAAAGGTGATAACAATCCACTTGCAGATTCCTTAACCAGAGAAATGGCGAAATTGGCAGAACCAGCTAGTATGGTGATCATTCCAGGAGAGACCCTTGTCAGAAAAGATGGTGTAGAGATTTTCCTGAGCAAAGATGATCAAGGTAATGACCTATGGGTTCCACAACTCCCTCCAGAGATTATAACACCAATTCTGGAGTGTTATTTCATGAATAAGTGGCTTCAAGAATTACGTGATGTAATTCATAAAAATTATTGTAGAGGTATTTTATCAGGTCCACAACAATCAGAATTTCTGTCTCAGTTTGGTCTTGAAGATGCTGCAATTTACTTTGCACTCAGAAATAGTGTTGCATTTGATGTTTGCATAACATCCCTGTTGCCAATGAATTGGCCAGTAAGGATTAAAAAGAATTTTCTAAAATGTGCAAAATTTGGTTTATTTAACAGCGTCACTTTGTTACAAACAGAATTTGAAGATTATGCTGATTTGTTCCTTGGTTATAATGAACGAATTCTTCAAGATGATATGAAGGAGTTCTTTAATCATATGCAAAAGAATTTTGCATGGGCCATAGAAGAAGGCATGGCAGGCCCTTCTGGTTATCTACAAATGAGGTTACATTATGCTCTTCCTAGAGTAGAATATTATCCTCTCACAATGAATTGGTTCCCACAGGCCTAGATAGAAGGAATGGAGATCGCATTACTTCCTGCTTTGATTGCTGCAAGAACAGAGATTGATTTCGCATCTCCTGACGAGATCACCAAAATCATCTATACCTTCAACCAGCGAGATGATGACCTGGCAATAGCTTTTCAGCCTCTACCCCAACACTTGATGCCACCAACTGATCTGGACCACCACTACGAGGAACTGGATCCACCTCCTCCTGTTATCCAACCAAATTATTCTGATGAAAGCGACGATGATAATGATGGATATCAGTCTGATGGTAGCTAGCACATGGGCTTGTCTGTGCCGTGACGCCAGCCACGTTAAGATCTGGCAATAGGACGCAACCCTATTCAAAAAGCAAGATCCCCGTAGCTACTTTCGGGTGTAAAGTGGGCCGTGTCACATGCAGTGTGCTTCATGTGATTTTCCTCTAGTAACAGTTGCTAATACGTGTCAGCATTGTATGGTTCAATCTTCCACTAGCATTAGTGCGAGACGCGTGTCTTCTTCGTATGGTCGGAACTCAAAATTGCCTTAATCTTTTGGCATCCGACTTTGTGTATAAATAAGGACCCAATGCATTGTGTTAGGCATTCGGGGTCGGAGTAAAATTTTAAGTCTAGAGTCTTTGTTTGAGTCTCAAGAATAGTATGCTCTTGTTCTGCGCGTAATGCGATCTGAACAATCAGAAATTCTTATCAGTTGCCTTGTAATCATCTGAAAAATCAATAACGAAGTAGTTTTTGTTTTGGAATTCCGTTGTATAGTTTGGTAGCAGAGCCACGTTCATGTATTTACTTGATTCTTCTTTTTTCGCCCCGGGTGAGTTGTATTGCTGAAAGTACTGCTAGTAGCGTGCTATAGTACCTATGGAGGATCATGGCAAGAGTTGGCAGTAGAGCAATCTTGTATGCAATTGAGTTGACCTCTTCAAGAACTTCAAAGGGATTCGCATACCTAGGAGCTAGTTTGGATGACTTTCCAAACTTAATGGAACTCTTTTGTGGTTTGACTCTTAACAGGACTTTCTCTCCTACTGGGAAATGTTTTGCGATGCACTTAGCATTCGCATAGCTATTATGCATATCATTCGCTTCCGCTAGCTTTTTCTTAATTAGATGGACATGTTCTTCCATTTTTTATAGCATTTCTGGACCAAGGCTAATCATATCTTGTATCTTATCCCAGATTATAGGAGTTCGACACTTTCTTTCATATAATGTTTCAATTAGAGTCATCTTGATAGTGGAATGATAGGAATTATTGTAAGAAAATTTTATAAGAGTAAGGTAATCTTCCCACTTGTATTGCTGGTCCATGCAATACATTCTCAATAGGTCTTCCAACACTTGGTTTACTCTTTCTGTTTGGCCATCTGTTTCAGGATGATAAGTTGAGCTTATGTTTAACTGAGTTCCAAGTGAGGAAAATAAAGTTTGCCAAAACCTTGATGTCATACGGGCATCCCTATTTGATATAATCTTCTTAGGAACATCATGCAATCTGAATACTTCTTGCACAAATTTGTGGGCAATGATCAGTTCTCCATCTGTCAAATTCTTGGGTATGAAATGTGCTATCTTAGTGAGTCTATCCACTACTACCAGAATAGCATTGTGTCTATTTCTAGACATAGGAAGTCCTTGTACAAAATCCATGCTAATGATCTGTCATTTCCATTCCAAAATCTCATGAGGGTATAGAAGTCCTGCCAGGTGATGGTGTTCTACCTTCACTGTCTGGCATTCTAAACATCCGACTGCAAGCCTTGAAGCATCCTTCTTCATTCCTTTCTATAATGATTTTACATCAGCCAACAATTTCGTCACTCTAGGATGTCCTGAATAAGGTGCAGAATGAACTTCCTTCCACACTATATTCCTTAACTCCTTGGAGTTTGAAACATACATTCTTCCTTTAAACCTTAAGAGTCCATCTAATTCAAAGTGGAATCCATCATACCTAGAATCATGAGGATTGTCCACGATAGCTTGTTTTACCTGCTCATAGTATTCATCTCCCTTGGACTTTTGCAACACCTGATTTCTAAAATCTGAATGTATAGAGATCATTAAGGAGATATGTCTTCTCCTACTTAAAGCATCTACCACTTGATTTTCCTTGCCCTGGATGTATTTGTTATAGGAAAATGTGAACAACAGCACAAACAACTAATCATCCAATAACTCAATGGAAAATGATGTAAATACAAATAATCAACAAATATACCTTTGAAGGCCATTTTACCTCTGTACTTCCATTGATTGCCTATCTGCTCTTGATCTTGATGATAATGGAGCTCTCAGAAGTGTTGCACTTCCTCGTTGTTTGAAGATGACAAGAATAGAATGGCTGTGATATGGAATGTACAATGGAGACTAAACTACAATGCAACTATAATGGAGATGGGTGATTGATAATGGAGACATGGTGATGATAATGGAATTGTAATACAAATGCAATGATGGTGGTTTTGGCAAAGGCACACTGTAATGATTCCTACAGAGTAAGATTGCTTAAACTTAGATGGATGATGAAAGGGGTATGAGGACCTTGTTTATATAGGCTGAGGGAAGACCAAATCCAAGTGTGAACAGATCCATAATTGGAGGAATTACCTGTGAGGTGTACGGTTGAGAAGTCTTGAGGGAATGTGCACAAATCAAGAGAGGACAAATGTCCAAGCCTTCTTCATGAGTTACGGGAGTTAACAGAATAGATTGAAGAGTTAACTGAGATGATTGATCAATTAACTGGGTTGATTAGGGAGTCAACAGAATAGATTGACCAGTGAACTCAGTTGACTAATTAGTTAATTGTTTTGATTGATGAGTTAACTAATCTGATTGGAGGAGAAATAGGACATGTGGGTGAGGGAATTGTTACTAATTTTTTGTTCACACTAAAATTAGTTTCACCTAAGTGCAATTGTTCAGAAGGGATAAAAGAAAAT
The DNA here is from genome assembly GCA_027924645.1 of Cunninghamia lanceolata. Classification (NCBI taxonomy): domain Eukaryota; kingdom Viridiplantae; phylum Streptophyta; class Pinopsida; order Cupressales; family Cupressaceae; genus Cunninghamia; species Cunninghamia lanceolata. Next base: position 5,602,579 of record BSBN01000439.1, read on the forward strand.
TTTGAAGCTATGCATTCAATGAACAATTGATATTTTGATAGAGCAAAAATAGACTTTAGATGGCAAGATAACCCATCAGTTTAATTAGGACTGATGAGTCATCATGACAAGAGAATCAGATAGTCAAGGTATCAGTCATTCAAAAAGTAAAGTTGTTTTAACAGTGTGTTATCTTTCTGGAGTTATAAGTTAAATTGATTATTCAGTTAATTAGTTTTAAAATAAATAAAGAAAGATATTTATATTGAACTATTTTTTCATGTCATGTTTTGAACATACATTCAATATCTGTTACTTTATCCTATGCATTGATTGAAAAAGAAATACACATTTATCAAGTGCATATGATAAACTAACTGATTATGTTTAAAAGAAGTGTTCAAATGTCTCCCACACACGCCGTGGGAGTAACTAGACTGAGCAATTACAGACATGCAAGCTATACATCTGGATGATAAAAAAAATGAAATAAACACATGATAAAATGAAACATCCATCATTGCCTGAGAAAGAAGGTTGTTTTGTTGATTCTGGTCTTCAATCTTCAGTCTTTATCTTCAACTCCCATCATCAGTTGAACCTGTAAAAAATTTGGGGACAGCCCTATTAGTGCTTCAGATGTTTAAGGTTATCATATGCTCTTATCAAGCAGATACATCAACTTGTCACATCATGCAATTCATATGAAAGATCATACAAGACAGATACCATAAAGAAGATAAATCAATACCATCAGGTATATTTTTTATGCTAACTTGTTTGTTCACTGTACAGGTATAGGAAAGGTAATGTTGATGATTTGAAGACCTTAAAGCATGTGGAGGAAATGTGGCTCCCACAAGGGTAGAGCCCAGCATGCTTCTTTCTTAGGATATCAGGAGTGATAAACAATTACATCATATGTTTCTCCCCCATGATATGTTATCAAGAGCTTATGTCCACATGAGATACATCAAAAGTAGGGGTACCATTCAATGCCTTGTTATGCAATGAGGAACACAAGTACAACTACAAAATGGAGCAGCACTTGGTACCGAGTATTTCTCATATTGTTAATGATAATCAAAGTTTGACAGTCCTATCACATTCAAGTTGCAAGTGTGTCATAAGAACAGTCAGCAAACGCCACATGGAACAGTAGATGCGACAACCTCCAAGGTAGGAGCAATCATATATACTCTGTGCCAACTTGACTGTCATAAAGGAAAACCTCACAAGACTATGTGAGGGAGCAGTAAATATGTCTTACAAGAGGTCATATCAAACAAATTGAAAGGTGCAGTGTTTAAATGCAGTTCAACCCGTATTTGTAAGTCCTCATATCAAATACATGTCTACAATGATGTCTATGAGCCTATAAAATCAACTGGAAGCCTTATATCTACAAGAATGTCTATACATAATCTCTTCATAGTTTTGCAATGGCCACTAATGTATAAAGAGCACAAACAGCAACACAGATAGTTGAACAGAAGCTTGGGAGAGCTTTATTTTGATGCTTATCACCAAAGATTATACGTGAGTACAGTGCCTTCCAAATGTAGGTATCATGAAGCCACTGTTACAGAGGTTTTGACAACATGTTCGAGTTCACAACAATTCCAAACATTATGTGAAGCTTTCAAGGAGCATACAACCTTAAAGAAGAATCAAGATACAGGTAGATAAAAATAGCATAGCTATTTACCAATGTTTATTGTGAAGTATAAACTTGCTGCTGACTGTTTGATCATTGAAATAGATGATATTACAAGATGATTGTTGAAACAACTCAATTTGAGGTAGCCATACCTCAATCATTACAATATAATGCCATCACTGTCATATGCCAAGACAAAGGCATGAGGAGCAATCACAGGAGCAAAAATAAGTTATTTCTCACTGTCATCCTTACCACTACAAAGTATAACAAACCATGAGATAGTTTCCATCATTTTGAGAAGGAAGCTGAAATAGTGTATGAAGTAAAACATCATAAATGCTACCATTATCGAGTGCAGGGGATAGTATAAAGACTAAATCATGAGCAAACAAGGCAAAGATGGAGGAGAAATATACGACAATGAAGATACAAATGTGCTAGGTATCCAAAGACATGAATGGAATAGCAGTCTTCATAGATTGAATAATGATAATTTGGAACAACAAGATAAAAAGAGTTAGTGTATCTTCATTCATTCTTCTAGACAGTGCCAAGAAGCTATGACAAGTGCCTAAAGTACAGGAGGGACAGCACAGTGACTGCTATAGTCAGTAACATGAAAGACCTTGCAATGGACAACTAAGCACCACGAAAGTGCATAAGGCCATGGTGAGGGTGTCAGAGATAACAATGAATCCATAAGGAACCTCCAGAATAAAGGTGAAGATAACCACAATGCAGATGATACTAATACAGATTTCCAAAAGAATAAAAGGCCCTAATCATCATATATATCATATGGGACATTCTTACCAGGAATAAAAGAATTCACATGATTACAATGATATATATGAAATAGGCATATTCTGGTTTAGATTCTTATGAAAAGGGGGTAGACGAATAGTCAAAAGGCTCGGCCTTTTCACTCCAACAGTCAAAACTAAAAATAAGACAAATATTTACCACTTTTTGTTGTGAATAAAGTGTAAAATTATTGTTTACAGTCATTTGAAATGGCTGGTAAAAGCATCTAAATGGCTGAAAAGTAGTCTTAAGTGACTTTAATAGCAGGTCATCTCAGTATAGTAGAAGTACAACAGATAGAAGGCATATCACTTATCTTTCCAAGAATTTCAAAGCATACAAGTAGCAATTCTTATCTCAGAGCTAACCACAATGTTACATGGTGCAAATAACGGGTTCAGAAGTATGTTTCCAAGCATGGCCGTGCCCCAAAAAGGAAATTTCTGTATGAAGAAAACTCAAATGCAATATCCTTATTTATAAATTTTGAGACCCTTATACTTTCTACATCTGCAAGGTCAAAAATGTACAAAAAGCAGGGAAAAACCATGACTGTACCAGGAAAAGCATTTTTGTACTTTAGAGGTTAAAACCCTCATTATAAAAAATGAAACCCTTGCTACATTTTACCCAGAGCCAAAGAAATGCTACACAGGAAGAAGGTATTGTCATGGCCATGACTAGGAGGGTTGTCTCCTCAAAAGAAACAACACCTAGTTCACATTTCTTTTTAGAACCCTCGCCATTTATCTAATTCACAATGGTTCCAATATACAGTAAAGGACGAGGAAACTCACCGTTCAATTGCAGGTATAGAGGAGAAAGGCCGCGACCCCGCCTTTGAGGGTTTTATCATTTCTTTTGCCACATTTGTAAAATAGCAACACAAAGAAGACAAAGGAAGTTTATCAAAAGGTTGCAGAGAATAAATGATCAAAATGGCAGCCATTCAAAGAATTTGCAGATACAGGAGTCAATAAAAATGCAAATAAAAACCTTAGGGCAAATATTTACCTTCTTCTACATTTGGAAGCCATTTTCAACCACAGAGGCCACCATATGGAGAAATAACCAGATGAAGAAATAAACCCTAAGCAATGCCAAAGATGTTGCAGAGCAAAGCGGCAGTCGGAGGAGAACAACAAGTGAAAATAACCAAATGCTTAGGGTTTCTAACCCTTTTGTTCGAAGTTTCTTTTCTTCATTAAAATTTTTGACTTCACAAAAACTTAATTATTGTCATATCCTAATATTAATCGGGGTCAACAAATTCAGTAGTATATTGCCTAACAATCATCATAAGAAATGGCCAACAGGGGTATACTTTGCATGTTATGTGGTGGCCTAATCACTTCAAAGGTAAGTGTTATACCTTGCAAGAAAATCAAACAATGATTATTACCTTGTGGTCGACTATGCCAATATCACATGGTCAATGGATAGTAATTGTGCCTTATATCTTTTTTGAAAAGATGGGTATTTCCTTATGTCTTACAAAGTCAAAGTCAAGAGTCATCATATGAAGAGCTAGCATGGACAAGACAAGGATGAGGTGGCAGACTTGTGGATAAGGTAATGTTTTGCATGGAGATATTGATATAGTGATGCAAGAATATTTGTATAAGGTTTTCTGAAGGCATGGTGATGTGTGAAAGGTGGCAGGAAGAATGAAGACACGTGTTTTTTGCAAGATAAATGAAGACAAAAGGCAGGGTGTATTCTTTTATGCCTTAAAATACCTTGGTGTTTTGTAATGATATATTTTTTTCCCTTGGCAATGTATTTGGAGAGATAAGGGTGTATTTTTTCCATAGGCCATATTGTCATGCAAGAGGGTGTTATTTCTCACAAGGAGTAATAAGGAGATGATATTTGTCTCTAAGTCCTAATTTTTGCTAAAACCATGCAAATTAGGCATATGTATTTGGAGTAATAAGGAGTTAGTTTTTCATGCATGATTTTACAAATACATTAATTGTAAATAAATAATAAAGTAATATTTTCTAAATTACTTTATTATTTTTCACAAATTGTAAAGTCAAAATTAGAACAAGTTGTAACCAATAATAAAGTAATTATTTTTATTACTTTATTATTTACTCACAATCAATTTTGCTAAAGCAAAATCATGCAAATTGATTAGTTGAGTTAGCTAGGCCACTTGGGAGGTTCTTGCATGATTTAAGGAGTATTTTTAGGGTTCTTGGTCAACTTTTTGGTCAAGCATATGGAGAGGTCCAAATTGGAGCTATTTTTGCTGAATTTGTGGCAGTTTGAGCCCCTATTTTTGAGGATTTTGGAGGTTGCTCGTGAGAGATTATTTTTAGAGGAATTTAGCTGCAAGTTCATTTTTTGCATGCCTCTTATTGAGAGCAAACCTATATATTGTAAAGCAAAAGATTGTTTTTGCTAGTTCTTGCCTTTTTACTCTTATACACTTTGAGAGAAGAAGGTTTTGTAGCTCAATTTTTTATAGTTTTATAGAGATCAGCAGGTTACAAGTTCCATTTTTTTCTCTTTTGCAATATTTCCTTTATTATTTGGAATCAAGTAATTACCTTTTCATTTAATGCAAATTGTATGAAGTGATTTGATGAAGTTTTACTATGTTTAATAATTAAACCTTTAAAATTATTGTCTCACTTTTGCTTGGAGTATTAAACATATTATTATTACAGGTCTTAGGTTGTGTTCATGAAAGTTATCCTTTTATGTTGTGAGAAAATCCCTTTTTTGTTCATAGAAAGCCTTATTTTCAAGCCTTCCTTAGAATCACTTTTGTGATATTTATGCAAGATTGGATTGTGTGAGTCAAATTTCTGAGTTGTATTGTGAACTAGATTGCATATTTTTATCCATATTAGGTGCATCACCAAATTTTACAGTTTCATTTCCATATAGTTTCCTTCTTTCCTTTTTCCAAAATAGAAAATTCATACATCCCAATAGAATATTTTAAGGGAACCAGCCCACAATCTGGAGGTCTAATTTCATTATAGGGCACCCACAACCTGAAATTAGTCCCATGTTACACGAAATTGTAGAACTTTTCAAGTCTTGCATACAGGTGTAAGTCCCAGTGATAACAGGAATATTAGCTAATTAAATATTAAAATATTTAATTGCATGTGCAACATGGTGAGGTGGAATGGTGAGGTGGAAAGATGAGGTGGATTTATGGAGTTAGGACTTAGGATAGAAGAATTTAGGATTAATTAAATAATTTAAGATTATTTAATTATGTGAGACATTAGAAGAATTAGGGGATTTAATTTAATTAAATAAATTGATTTTATTTAATTATTGGAGGGTAAGGAACCAATTAAATAAATTTAGAATATTTATTTAATTGATAGAAGAATAAGAATTAAGATAATATTAAAATATTTACTTAATTCGACATGAGCCAATTTTAGGCGTATACATTTTGCCCCTCTTTGATCCAATGTGTTTTATCACGTTGTTTCAAAGAATAAAAAATTGTGCGATTGATACGTGCCCCAGTTTGCCCCTGGTACATGTTTATGACGATAGGATGCCCCCTCAAGAGATTGGTCGGGAAGAACGTGACGACAGGATGACAGATAATCTCATGATGAGATAGGTTGAATGACAGGTTAGGGTGAAGAAAATGGAGGATGCAAGATAAGGGATGGACGAAAAAGATGAAATGATACGTTATGCAAGGTAAAATGATAACACACACAAGCAAGCAAGCAAGTATGTATAAATGATACAAGAACAAACAAGGTATTGCCCCTGTCCAGCTGTAAACCACTGGTTAATCGATAATGATCAATGATAGTGTTTTTCATTGTGGGGAACAATATATCCCTAGATCAACACAAAGATGCAGGAAAGATATATCCCACTAATGATGACGATTGGTTGCTTTGGTTCATGACAAGATTAGGATCAAGACCACTGATTGCGATTGGATAATTTGACAAGATTGATTTACTCGATTGGTATGGATTAAGGATGGACTTGCATTTGGATGATTGCTTAGATCGATTGGATTGATTTGATGATCAGATGAATGATTGGATTGTTGATTGGTGATGCCCCAGTCACTCAAGAGTGAGGGTGACAAGTAAAGATAATGGTAAGTTAGCAAATAAGATGAATGATGATGAAAGATAATTTAGAAGAATGATTTGGTTAATGGATGAAATGGTTTGGATAAATGGATAACTTAGATCTTGAGACACTTGGAATTTGGATAATGATGTAATGCTTATAAATGAAATGAAATGCAATTTGGTATGTATGATAGCGGATTTTGTCATCTTCTTGTGCAAGTTTTTGAAGTACTTTGTTTCATCATTGAGCTTTTAAAATGTTGTAAGAAAAATGCAAGCATCTAGGTATAATTAAACCATGATGACATGAGTATCTCTTACATGGATTTTGATACAGCAAGTTAATACAAGCATCTAGTCAAAATTGAATCTAGATGACCTAAGTATGCCTTGCATATGTGTCAACAGACAAGGATTGCCCTGTTTCATGTTTAGACTTAGAACGTCCTCAATGATCTTTTGTCGATCATGTCTTTAGACCAAAGTCATCACATTACTAAAGTTTGATCTACAAACAACAAATAAATAAGACAATTATGCCCCCATCATAGCTTCTCTAGTTTTTTATATCCTCGAGTAGCATAAAAAGACATAATAACAAAAATTAAGGCTCTATAACTTAAACCTTTTTATTAAACACAAAATTTCTTGCCATAGTTATGTTTTCTTGCAAGGAAAATAGATACAATCATCATGGTGGTTGAGGTCCATTGTGTCTTGTTCACAGGTCTAGTCCTTGTGTCAAGTGTTTTGTTGAAAAAGTGTGTTTGTAATGTTGTCTGTTGTCTGGTGATGGTATCGTGATCCTTATTGTTATCCTTTGAGATGCGGGACATTCAAGAATCCAACTCTTCGACTAAGTCAAGGATTTGCCCCCAGTCAAGTAAAGGATTGATTTATTATGGATGAACTGACAATAGATATGAAGAAACGGGCCCTAAGGGACTGATCTAGTGCCTCAGGGCCTCATTGATAAATGACCTTGCCTATGTGACGACGCAGAGGCAACATAGTTTGGGGTGTGGACTTTGTGGACCTAAGACCTAGGCAATGGGAAACGGTGTAGATTCTAATGGACCAAAGGATGGGTGACACGGGATGGAATGGATGGGAGAGGAGCGTAAGAAAAAAAGGATGTGATCTCCAAGGACTATGTCACATAGGAATAACTCAGGATTTGACATGACAACACTTATGACAAGAGGGTAATAGGAATGGATTGGTTTGAAAAAGATAAGTTACATCAAAAGATTTTCCAAAGCATGTTTCGACATTTTGCCCCCATATCTTTATCAAGATCAAAAGAGGAATGGAGGATGAATGGATTTAATATGATAGGTATATGTAGGATAAGGATGATAGGAGGGTATGGTAATGATATGATGGAAAATGATAGGGTCAATGAGATAATGTGCTCCCAAGGGTAAATGACACAGAAGACCAACCTACACATGACACCTATTTGCCAAGTTTTCATCATGGTACTTATCCAAGGTGCCTATTTATCAGGTTTTCACCATTGGATGAAAGGATTTTTGTTTACTTTATTTTTATTTTTATTTTTATTTTTCTTTTTTTTTCCTTTTTTTTGACTTTTTTCTTTTTTTTTGAATATTTGGATAGGATAGGTGGAATACAGACGAGAGGGACTCAAGTGTCTGGTTCCATGAAGGTGATAGTGTCTTGTTAGAGATGCATGTCGTCGCATGGATCATGTCAATTGTCTTTATGCTCATAGATGTTGGTAAGGATCGCATGAAAGGAAGACGGAGTAGGTAGATAGCAAATTATGGAAGGTGCAATAGTGGATTATGATGCGGATTGTGTAAAACTTATGTAAGGTTGGAGGGAAGGCTTATGCAAAAGCATGTACCATAGGAATAGAATGGGGAAGATATGTAGGATAATATTGGAAGGAAGGGGAGATGGAGGTATGTGGAAGGGTCGTGGGATGGAAGGGAACCATGACCAATGATTGCACATACCATGATAAACATTTAAACTTATGATGGGAAGGTGGTGTAGGAAGCAATGGAGATGTTTGCTTAGTGAATGAGTGATTTAGGCATTTAGGGACTCACATAGACTTAGTATATTTCTGATTTTTGCTTGTCATGTGGGACGGAAGGATTTGAGAGTTTTGGATGGAAAAGGAAAAAGTGGATGGTTAGGATTCTTGAGAGGTGGATGCCTCATTTAACTTTAGGCTTTACTTGTGAAGATATGGGTTTGGGTATATGCATCTTTTGTGTAGCTTCTGAGGTTAATACTTGTTGCTTGGGGAACCACACCTTTGTCATTTTTGCTTTGATGTGTGTGAGTGTATGTAGCTTTTGAGATGGGTTTTTCTTTGATTTTTTGGAATGATTTCCTAAGGTATTAGGACCCTTAGGATTTTTGACTTCGTGAAAGGAGGCATCCCAATGTTTATTTTTAGATCCCATAAGTTTGGTGGAATGAGTGGAAGCTTCATGTTTAGACAATATGTGCATTTGTCGGTCATGATTCAAAATGTGAGGGAGCGTGTGGATAGATGGATTTGGTTTTGGGAGAAGTGATGGTAAAATGAAAGGAGGGATGTTAGGAGTTGGAAGTAGCGAAGGTAGATTGGATGGTGGAAGGTGTATGGTCACATGCTCTTGGGATTTGTATGATAAAGGGGGTGGAATGGTGACATATGTTTTAGGAATATGATAGGGTTTGTGATGGAAAGTGGTGGACTTAGGAGGAGTGGAGGAAGTACCAACATATTTGGATTGTTCACCTTGGGGTATGTATCCAAGGCTATACGAGCGAGGAGGAACACTGACATGGACGAGCTCCAAAATACCTTGTTCGTGAAGGCCTAAGCCTTTACCTTGGTAATTCATGTTTTGGAGCATGCGATGTATAATTGGACTATGCGTGTGTTTGGAATTAGACACGAGTTCATTATTGGATGAAGAAGGTGAAGTGGATAATGGTTGTTGTGTTCCAAAGGAAGAACACTCATGAATGAAAGTGGATAAACCAAGTGGATATGATGGTGGATTCAAAATAGGAACGATGGTAGATGTGGAAGGATCATTAGGATCTTGATTAGTATTGTGTTCACTTAGATCCAAGTTATTTGATTGATCCTCTATGTTTATGTGTTCTCGGGAGGCACATGTCGCATCATGACAAGTGGCAGTGGTTGGATCATGAATAGAGCTAGATGGAGGATGGATAGGGGTGGTTGTGAGAGTATGGATAGGATCAATTTTCTCATAGATAGGCTCTTGATCATAGAGAGGATTAACATGGATAGGATGACTTTGAATTACTTGCTCATGGGTAGTAACTTGATCATAGATAATATCTTGATCATAAAGAGGATTAAGTGTGATACAAATGGGATCAATTTGCTCATGTATAGGTTCTTCATCAATGATAATATCTTGATCATAGAAAAGGTATAGGTTATGGATGGGTTGGATTTCTTTCTCATGGATAGGTTCTTCATAGGTAATATCTTGATCATGGAAAAGATAAATGTTATGGATGGGTTGGATGAAGTTGCTTTGATCTTGATCTAGATAAAGGGTTGATGTTTCTACATGCTCTAGAGTATACTCTTGACATAACTCTTGATTTTCTTGAATTGAAGTGGAGGTAGGAGACTCTTGGATATGCTTGATAGGCTCTTGATGGTCACTAACATGAGGGTAGAATGAATCTTGATTTGGACTCATGGTAGAAGACTCTTTAATAGGCTTGATGGGTTGCGGATTACATGACGAGGTTGGAGCAATGGACATGTTTGAAGGCTCTTCGATAGGCTCTTGGATAGGTGCTTTATGACATGGAGATGGTTGATTCCTTGCTAGTAGCCCTTGGATCACATCCTTTGTAGGTGCATGGTAGATGAATGATGTAATGGATGGGTAGATTTGGGTGAAGGAGGTAATGGTGTGAGATGAAAGGTTTGCTTAATGGAATACTCTCCTACACCTTTATCCTTGATCTTAAATTTTTGTTTCGGGGATTTTGATGTAGAAGGTATTGAGCTTGGGTCAACATTGGCTGTAGAGGGTGAAGCTGTACGGTTGGTGGGGATTACAACTTCGGGATTGGATTGGATGGAATTGTAATATTGGAATGGGTTGGGATCATCTTGGATGGTGATTTATTGGCTGTCATGGGGGAATTTGATATGGGAATGACCTTCTGAAATGTGGTTAACAACATAGTCATATGACACGTTTGTATAGTTGGTGTTGTTAGCCCCACTTTGGTTTTGATTTGAATAACCTCCCTTCTCATAGTTGGGGAGTGGATTCTTGAATTCTATATGATCATCATTGGAGGCATGGTCATCAAGTGATATCTATTTTTGATCCAACAAGTCTTGAATGGTGTGTTTGAGCGCTTGACAATCGTTAGTTTTGTGTCCTTTATTTCAGTGATATTCACAAAAGTCAGTGTCTTTCCACCAAGGAAGTTTAACTTGTGGTTCATAATCCCATGCCGTTGGAAGCATTATGAGATTATTTGTTATTAGCTTCCGTAGGGCGGATTCTAGTGTTTCCCCTAGAGGTGTGAACTTTCTTCGAGGAGGAAAGTTTGTAGACCGTGATTCAGTGTTTTGCGGTTTGTTTTGTGGGTGGTTGTTTTGTGGGTTCGAATAAGTTGAAAATTGGTTGCTTGGGCATCACATTTTTGGCATCAACCACCCCATCATTCATGATGTTCTTATTTTTGGTCCAAAATCGTGGTTTATCTGTGTTGACATTTGCACTAGGAGTGTCCTTGTAAAGTTTTATTTTCCCCTTTGCTATCAAAGCTTTTTCAATGAGTAAACCCATCTCAATGACCTTACTAAAAGTAGGGCATTGGATTTGTATTTGGTAGCTTAGATTAGCGTGTAGGTTGTGGACAAACATTTCCAGCATTTATTTTTCTGGTATATGATATTGACATTTTCTTGCCAATTATCTCCATCGTTTAAGAAAGAGGCGAAGGATTCTCCACCCTTGTGTTTAGTGTTACAAAGATCTAACATTGAGATTTCATGCTCAATGTTGTAGGAGAAGTGAGTGACAAACTTATCCACTAGTTCATCGAAGGTTCGAATGCCGGGAGGTAGGTGAGAGAACCACTCCATAGCTTGTCTTCCCAAGCTCCTTGGGAATAGTTACATGAGATAGGTGTCATTGTGGGCGACTTCAAGACATGCTGCACTAAATTCTCTAATATGGTCTCTTGGATCACCCTTTCCTCGATATTTGTCAAATTTTGGTACCTCAAATTTTGAGGGGAAAGGTATCATAATCAAGCCTTTGTCAAAAGGATATGGTGAAATATCCTCGAGCGAGTAGTGTTTTGTTGATGCTCCTATTTGAATATCGGCGAGCTGTTGTTGTAAGGCTTGGATTTGTGCTGTTAATATATCTAAGGGATTGATTGTGTCCTTAGCCTTCTCCGTATTAAAAGTATTACGATCAATTTTAGGAGTATCTTTATCTTGTTTGGAGCCCTCTTTTGATGACTCAGCTTCATTAGAAGTATTGCTCTCTCTTAGATCAAAGAGATCAAAGTTAGAGGGCAACTTAGCTCCTTGTTGAGCTAGCATGAGGAAATACTTTTGAGGGTTCATGTTGAGGACCTTGTCCATCATCTCAAGAAATTTTGCATCTTGTGAAGCACCAATTACTTCCACATAGGGGATTTCTTCCTCTCCATCACTGTGAGGTGGAGATGGTATGTCTTTGTTCAAAGGATCCATATCTTGCTTTTCTTTGGATTTTGATCTAGTGGCAACCATAAAAACTGTTTGGTGGGGGTGAAAGTTGGACGAAAGTGTTTGTGAAGGGATGCTTTTGGTGTGGTTGAGATGACAAGATTTTTCCTAAGGTTTGAATTTTGATCTAATGTTTGCTCAAACAAATGTGCTCTTGAGGTAAAAGATAGTCAAAGTAGGGAGAGTTAATCATCGCTATTGATATGGACCACTTTTATCAAGATAACACTAGTGTAGTTCCAAGATGAAGGATGATATATCCTGTTATGAAACCAACTAGATTTTTGTTTTGAGTTTTGGAAGATTTTAATGACACCTTAGTAGGAAACTTGGTTTGTTTTGTTTGATGTTTTTGCTTTGGATGAAACGACAAATGAAAATGGATGTGAAACTGATTTGTATGGTTTTTCTGAGATCACAAATGAGGTATATACAATAATGGGTACCTAGAACTAGTTTAAATGTTTCCCAAAAGTGTATGGAATAGCTCACCGTGTTGTATGCACAGCTTCAGATGCGCAGGAGGAATGGTCAAATGCGCATGACTGGTTCAAATGCACTAATTTTTAAAAGCGCAGCATTGTGGCTTGGATGTGTGACTCTGTACGTCAAATGCATAGAAATATGGCATGCGCAACAAAATGTCTCAAATGCGCAGCAGAACGGGTCAATTGCGCAGCAGGATTATATGCGCAACAAAACTTGTCATATGCGCAACAGAATTTCTCCAATGTGCAAAACTGCGGGTAGTGTTGTCTTTTTGTTTCAATTTTCTTGATCTTGGTTTGTTTTCACAATGTTTCTTGAAGGTAGCTTGGCTCATGATTTGTATCAATTAGTTGCAAGAAAACACAACACACAAGAAGATTCCATGTTTGTTATTACAAATTTTTGACCAACAAAACAAGCACAATCCTAAGGTTGGTAAGGATAGTATTTGATGAGTTTCAACTTGGTTTTTACACTAGCCACTTGCATGAAGGTGTGACAGATAGCAACTTGGTAGCACCGGCTCCCCTCCACGGCACTCACTTCTCACGCATACCAAGTTACGATTCCTCCAAAGAGTTGAACCTTTCTGCCTCCACACTGAATGAGTGTATGACATTGGATGGCTCTAGAGGATTATCCTCCTATGTCACCAAATAGGGGATTTTGGCTTACTAGAACAAAAGGATTTTAATCAAGGCATCCGTTCGGGTGGTTACACGTGCGGCCATTCGCTCCAATAAGGAGGCTTCCCAGCCTGTAGAGGTTACGCTCCACAGGGTTTTGGGGGAAACATTGGTCGGTGTAACACAACAACACCTATTGCTTGCAACTTTTGCTACAAACACAATTTATTTGTAGTGACTTGGAGGTGGCTTGGATTTAGATCATTATCACTTAAGGTCATCCCACTTGGAAGGAAGGAATTCCAAGGGCATGCCTCTCTAAAGGTTAAACATGCAAAATGATAAGTTTGGCATTTTGGTCACCCAGAGAAGGGGAGAGCATAGTCCTATTATCATTCTGAAAACACAGAGAACACTGGTTCTTTAACCCCCTAGTTAAAAGAAAAGAAACTAAATGTGTTAATCTACCAAGCACAATCCATTTGACGAGATAGCAATAACTTTGAAAAGGTGGTTCATTTTATCCCTTGAACAGATCTATGTGAAGATTGTTTGTTGCAGAATAAAAAGAAACAAGTTACTTTCCCCTAAGTTAAGCTAAATGAGAGATTTGTAATTGTAAGATTGACTTGAAAGATTTGTTCAATTTTTAACCACCTAAGTTGGGGCTAAGTGAAAGTCATATGCAACAAATCAGTTTACTTCCTCCTATTTTAATCTAGAGGAAATTTGTATGAAGATGTTAAATTACTATCCCCTAATTAAATCTAGATGGACTAAGGATGCAGCTAAATGACTAAACAACGCTCCTACACCTACGAGAAGATGTCAGTATAGAAATCCTTGTGAAACATTACAACTTTCTCTAACACATAAAATGTGTAGATCTGCAGGTCATATGCGTAGTACTGCGATTTATATGCGCAATACTGCGATTCATATGTGCATATTTATAATAAGCGCAACAATAATGATTATATGAGTAGGACTGCAGTTTGTATGCACTGAAAGATCATAAGTGTAGCAGAACCTATCGTATGCGCTGGACTGCACTGTGTATGTGTCAGAAGATCAAGAGCGCAGAGAAATGTGTTAGATATGCAGCAAAACCAGTCAGATGTGCAGAAAGATTGAATGCGGTGTAGAAAGTGTTGAATGCGTAGAACTAGAAGTTGTATGTGCAGGAATGACCTGTTGTGACAGAACCTTCACAAAACACTCAAATCAAAGTTAAAAACGAGGTAGGGCCCCACGGTGGGCACCATAAATGTTATAGGAAAATGTGAACAATAGCATAAACAACTAATCATCTAATAACTCAATGGAAAATGATGTAAATACAAATAATCAACGAATATACCTTTGAAGACCGTTTGACCTTTGTACTTCCATTGATCGCCTATCTGCTCTTGATCTTGATGATAATGGAGCTCTCAGAAGTGTTGCACTTCCTCACTATTTGAAGATGACAAGAATAGAATGATCGTGATATGGAATGTGTAATGGAGACTAAACTACAATTCAACTATAATGGAGATGGGTGATTGATAATGGAGACATGGTGATGATAATGGATTTGTAATGCAAATGCAATGATGGTGGTTTTGCCAAAGGCACACTATAATGATTCCTGCAGAGTAAGATTTCTTAAACTTAGATGGATGATGAAATGGGTATGAGGACCTTGTTTATATAGGCTGAGGGAAGACCAAATCCAAGTGTCAACAGATCCATAACTAGAGGAATTACCTGTGAGGTGTACGGTTGAGAAGTCTTGAGGGAATGTGCACAAATTAGGAGACGACAAGTGTCCAAGCCTTCTTCATGAGTTATGGGAGTTAACAGAATAGATTGAAGAGTTAATTGAGATGATTGATCAGTTAATTGGTTTGATTGGGGAGTCAACAGAATAGATTGACCAGTGAACTCAATTGACTAATTAGTTAACTGTTTTGATTGATGAGTTAACTAATTTGATTGGAGGAGAAATAAGACGTGGGTGAGGGAATATTAGCTAATTAAATATTAAAATATTTAATTACATGTGCAACATGGTGAGGAGGAAAGGTGAGGTGGATTTATGGAGTTAGGATTTAGGATAGAGGAATTTAGGATTAAATAAATAATTTAAGATTATTTAATTATGTGAGACATTAGAAGAATTAGGGGATTTAATTTAATTAAATAAATTGATTTTATTTAATTATTGGAGGGATAAGGAACCAATTAAATAAATTTAGAATATTTATTTAATTGATAGAAAAATAAGAATTAAGATAAATATTTAAATATTTACTTATTTTAGCATGAGCCAATTTTAGGCATATACAGTATTTAATCTCAAAACCATAATCAGATATTAGCTCTAACTACCTTATCTAGCGAGCATTAAGATGTGGTTGAGTAAACAAATATTTAAGCCCTTGATGTTCTATTTTTAATTCAGAAGGTTTCCCAAATAAATAATGTCTCAACATTTGTAGTGCATGAACCACTACTACCAATTCCAGATTGTGAGGAGCATAATTTTGTGCATATATTTTCATTTTTTGGGACTCATGCAATAACTTGCTCATCCTCGACAAGTACACCACCTAATCCTTCTCCTGAGGCATCAGTGATGACTACAAAATGACCTTTCGGGTCAGGTACCTTTAAAATTGGTGTCGTAGTCAACTTTTCTTTTAGTTGGTTGAATGCCTATTGGCATTTCTCTGACCAATCAAATATTTTACCTTTTTGTTGTAGAGAAGTAATAGGATAGGCATTTTTTGAAAAATTAGCCACAAATTTTATGTAATACCCTGCTAGGCCCATAAAACTATAGACTTCATGCACATTTTTCGGTGTTGGCCATTCCAAAATGGCTCTAATCTTTGTTGGGTCCACATCAATTCTCTTCACTAAAATTATATGATCCAAGTATTGTACTTCCTTTTGAAAGAAAGTACACTTTGAGAGCTTGACATACCATGTATGCTCTCTCAATCCCTGGAGAACAATTCGTAAATGCTAGAGGGGTTCCTCCTCATTTTTGGAGTAAATCAAAATATCATCAAGAAAAACAAGGACAAACTTGTCCAAACAATCTCTGAACACACTGTGCATTAAGTTCATGAATGTTGCAGGTTAGCATATTTGACTGACCATGTATTTGCCATGTAACTAGCTTTTCTAGATATCTTATTTAAAACTTTTAGAGAAATAAAACATTATGTAGCACCAGTATCTATCAAAACTGAAATAGGATCACCAAATAAAGTAGTTGTGGTTTCAATTGGAGTAATCTGATTATCCGCTTGCCGATTATCCAAGGCTGCATGTATTCGTTGTTGGAAGGGTGCCTATTGCGAGGGTAAAGGATTTCCTTGTGGTTGAGTCCTGTTACTCCACTTTTGAAACTTGCTAAAGCATTTGTGTCTTAGGAAAGTCCTTATTCTTTTATTCATTATTGTCCTCGTCCTTGCACAAGTTTGTATCTTTCACTTAGTCTTTTTTATGTTATGTTAGAAAATTTTCAAGTCTTTGAACCTAAGTCGGTAGGTTCAAGAGTTCTTGAACCACTTGACTTCCCGACTGGTCTCCAAGTCTTACATCCCTAAGTCTTTTTCTCATCGGTCTTGGTTGCCTTTGTTTTAAAGAAAGCCTTTATTGTCGGGAGGTCAGAAGTTCTTTGAACTTCTGAACTCTCAAGTCTTGTGGTTTAAAAGTTTAATGAATCTCTGACTCGCCAATCGATCATTCTCACTGCTCCTTTGGCACCTTTGCTGAGTTGGCAAGGACTGTGGTGAAATGACACTTGTCATTTCACATTTAATTTGGAATGTGTGAAAGTACGTGGGTGCTCTTTTCAGAGGGAAATTGCAGGGGACATTACGAATTTCAAAATTTGATCCGCCGCTAGCATTTATTGAAATTTATGAGTGAATTTATGGGATCTGAAATGAAAAATGAATAAGTTTATCTTCCTACCAAGAAAGCAGTCATAATTTTGCGAAGGGGATTACATTACAGAGCAGAATTCACCATACACCCGGAGTTTGTGAGGTTCCTGAGAAATAGGTCAGCTCAGTTGGCTTCTTTTTCTCCCTCTCATTTTCCACATTTTCTTTAAATTCAGAAGCTCTTTGGTGGCAAAAATCTTTGTTTTCATGAATCTCCATATTTCTTCCCCTGTATTGTGGAGTTCTACCGTGCCTGTGAATATTTATGAGTTATTGGTTGATTGGGTTTTAAAGGTAGTTAAGATGAAATTCAAATACCAAGGAGCTCCTACAACCCCTATGGTGGAGAATAGATTATCCAATGTGAAAGATACTAAATTGGGTCATATCAACTTTGATGATTTTTGGAGAAGAATGCAACCTAAGGGTAGAACTCCCCTAGTTGATAAAATTGTAAGCAATGGTTTAGACCAGGTTGGAGGTTTTCCACTTGTTGTGTGTTGTCTGGACTTGATAGTTGCATGTGCCAACAACTATTTTCCAGATGACTAGGAGATAAGAGCTCGTGATGGCTCTGTAATTGCTTGGATTGATGCAAATTTTGTGGCTCTAGCTTTGAATTTAGATGAGTATGAGGAAAATGCTGATGTTTCAGTGACTTCTGCTTGGACATATTATCATGAGAAAAAGGATTGGTGTCAGAATCGAATTGCTAAAATGTGGTTGGAAGATGAGAAGAAATGAAAATCAAGGCTTCTTGCAAATCTGAAAAGGGGCATTTAAAGGATGAAATTTTTGATATGATTACCCTTTTGCATTGTGTGGTTGGAAGTGCAGATTTAGACTCTTTCAGGTATTGGATGTGTTGATTCATGTTGCTTATTTGCGGAGATCACCACATAGATTGGGCAAGGATTATCAGCGAATGCATGTACGAGCAATTGATAAATTTCCTATAGAAGGTTAGCTTTCATGTGTGTTCTTAGCCAATATACATGTTATCCATTAAAGATGTTGCTTGGCCCAGTTTAAGAGCTCAAGGAGCTCCTGCCCTAGGCACACTTGTGTTCCAGACTTTTTTGTACTTACATAGGAATATTGATATGAAAGATTTTCGTCGCATTAATGATGCTTTTTCTATGTTACTTGTTAAAGAAATTGAGGGCTCATTAGAAAGAAGGTTCTTTGCTGAGGCAGCTGCCCTGGTGATGAATTTTGGTAGTTTTTATGTGCAATTCAACTACTTCTTGTACTTAAGAATTGGAGGCTATGAAAGTACTCCAATGAAACTACTGAGATACCCATCTGACTATCTCATATTTCTTGAGGTATGTCACCAAATGGCAGTGGTTAATATCAAATATCATGTGATGAAGAAAAGAGGGTATTCTTTACCTATGTCTCTTTCATTTTACTCCTGTAATAGCAACGACAGTGCTAAACGTGCTGAGAAATTATTGGTGGAATTCAATCTCCATCGGTTGTTTGTTCGTGTGGCTTTTGATAGTAAACTTTTTGTAAAATAAAATATGCATGGAGGTGGATCTTATCAGTACAAAACCCAGCTAGAAGATTTCTATGAAGATTGCTTGGATGAAAGAGAAGTGCAGAGAAGAGGTTTCATGAGATTGACTATTGATCAGGTCTGTGCATTCGAACTACCGATAGAAGTTATTGACTTGGTCGATGAAAACTCTAATATCTTGGATGAGGGTTATCAAAATGCCTCTCTGCAACCACTCCCTCCTATTAAGTGGTCTGACAAAGAATGTACTGATCTCCTATTGCGCTCCTATCTTGTGATAAGAAGAATTGAAAAATGGATGAAGGGAAAATTTAGGGAGCAGGATGGTTCAGCAACACCGAAGGATTCATCTACTCAAGCATAGAATAAAGTCCAATCAAGTCACACCAGAAGAAGATCCTCGAGTTTGGACCCAACTCTTCACAGAGTTGGCTCACAATCGGGTGGTGATAGTGAGCAGCCTAAGGATGATGTCAACAAATTGAAGACTACCTACGAATAGGATGATCAACCCCTAAGAAGTAATACCAGATTGGTTGCTTCATTACAGGAAGACCATGTGCCACCTACACCTCCATTTGTAAGTGATAATGATTCTCTAATTTTTACTCAATTGGGTGATGAAAATATTTTATAATCTTTGTTGAGTCCTCAAAATTCACTGCTCCCAAATAATCCTTTGGAGCACAATTCTTCTCATATGCATTCGAATGGTGCAATGAATATGGTTAGAAATGTTAATGTTCCTTATTCATCCCCTACCTAGTTGAGAAAGGCAGTTGAGAAAAAGAAAAGGTATACTCCTACTATGGATTCCGATGTTGATACTGTAGCCAAATGCTTGCAAGAAATGCCCAAGCCTAAGAAGGCTAAGAGAATGTCAAGGATGGTAGCTGTCTCTGCCATAAGGCATCACATCTTGGAAATAGCCGACCCTGTCGAAGATAAAAATAAGAATAAAGTCACTGGACCAGACTTCAACTTGAAAAGAATAGATATGGGACCTTCCACTATTGAGGGAGATATTTATCATGCAAAGTTTTCAGTGAGCAATTTGTCAAAGAGAATTAAAAAGGAGCAACAAGAAGATGCAAAGTTGAAAACACAAGTAAGTTTTCTATCTCTCTTCATTCAGTCTATTATCAAAGTCACTACATAATCAACAGATGTTGTGCCTGACTTGAGTATTAGTGCCCCTGATCCAAATCTATTGCAACAAATAAAATGGTCCCGAGCTTTGAGTAATGCCATGGACCAGTGGATGGAAAAAGTTGTTTTTGATGGTCTTTTGTTCATTGAAGAAGCTGTTAAATTGTTTGATTATAGTTCTAATAAAAGGGAGACTTTAATAGTTGAGTTCTAAACAGTTAGAAGCAACCATAACAACCTATCCTTAACCTCAAAAGAGATACAAGAAATGACCAACATAGATGTCAATATCTTAGTGGTTGAGAAAGTTTTAAATGATCTTGGAGAATTGGATGCACCTGTATGGGCTGACATAATCGAGTGGAAGTCGTGTCCTAATATCAGTTGAGGAGGAAGTGAGAAATGCAATTGCACTTTGCTATGTAGAAATGATGAGAATCAAAACCAATTTCGCTATCATAGAAAGAGAAGCCACTGGGGACGATGATGATAAGTTGTTGGATATTAAATAAATCAAACTTAGTTTTTAAGAAATCAGTGACTAAAGAGATGGTGAACTAAGATACCATAACAAGGGAATCACTAGGTAAACTTGCAAGGATTGTTTCTTATATCAAGATTGTCAAGAGTGGGTTGGATGATATTCATCAAAAAGTGATCAATGCAGATAGAGCAGTGAGCAAGTAGAAGTGTCGAATCAACATGATTGGGACTCCAACTGGGATATCTTTATCACTCATTATCAATAGGTACAGGTCATACAAGGCAAGACTTAGGGCATAGGTGGCACAAGCGGATGCAACAGCTAGTGATGAATAGATGAAGGAGAAGGAAGCAACACTAGAAGACAACTTGGAGGAAGAGGACATGGTTATCATTAATTAGCTTTCTTTTCATATGCTTTAGTATTATTCCTTATTTTCTCAAAAACTATTGGCTCTGGAGGGCCCTTTATTTTAATTATGTTAATTTTAAAACCTTTTATAATCGGTTGTCTTCAAGAAGCCATTATCTTTGAAAGACAGTTATTGGGGGACTTGGCTATAAATTTGATTAGTCAATCGATGTATGGATCTTTTGGCAAACTTTATGTTGGTGATAGATCAATTTTGCTTTCTGTTCAACTACTTTTATATATGGAATAGAAATCAATACAACAGAGTTTGGATGATCGTAAACTTTGCATTATGGTTATTTGAATTTATATTCTTCTTATGTTGGATATGTTCTTGCTGATGTTGATGATATTTCTATATTGAGGTGTTGGACATCTTTAATTCTTGCTCACTACTGTGAATTATCTATCCTTTGGTATATGATTTATGGTGGTGATTATATGATATATGGTGGAATTGTTTATTGATTCATTTGAAGTTATGGTTGCTGAAGTCTTTGCACTTATTTGAATTTAGTTGTTTTTGGGATATATTGCCTTTATTGCTTTCTAGTTAAAAGCACCACCTTTTATTTGCTTTTTGGTAAAAAACAATCTATGTTTTCATTCATTAAACATTACAAGAAGGTAGTTGCACCTTGGTAAATAGGCAAAGGGTCATTGTAAAATACCATTACAACCAATTCAACTATTGTTACATTTGTCACTTGCATGGGCGTGAAAATATAGAGTTAGGTGGCAAATCAGTAAACCAACAAGTCCCCTATGTCTTATTGGGATACTGATTGGCATAATGGTCACTACCACATGAAAAACATCCTCCCACAGGTCGTCGCCTTTCATAAGGCTTTCCTAAATTATCTCCATTTTTATTGGAGTTATTATTGTTTTTCTTTTCACCCCTGGATTCATTCTGATTATCCTTGAATCCTTTATCACCTTTCTTTTTTGAATTATGTTTATTGCCCTTTTTCTTAAATGTCTGGGAGGATTGTAACTGACTGAACATTTTACGGTTATTTTCCCAGTATGCAAATATGGGTTTCAATGTTTGTTCCCATTTAATAGCTCTCATAAACTTGGTCCATTGTAGTGGGACCATACACATCTACTTCACCTCCAATTTGGGCATTAAATCCCATAATAAACTTTCAGATGCGAAACCTTTCATCCTGTTGGTATTGAGGGACATATTTAAGGAGACAAGTGAATTTCTTCTAGTACCCATTCACAGATGAATCACCTTGTCTCAGGTTTTGGAAATCTATGAGCTTTTGATCAAAATACAACTGTGGCAACCATCTTTACCTAAAGAGTTCCACAAACCTTTCCCAGGTTAGACTCAAGGAGCTCAATCTTAGCTCCATCTTCTTGTTCATCCACCAGGTGGATGCTTCACCTGCCAATTGGTATGCTCCCCATACCACTTTGGTTATTTCAGAATAGTTCCTTATTTCACAGTATTTCTCCATTTCTGTAAGCCATGCCTCTGTGGCATATCTTCTCACAGTCCCATCAAATTTGGGAGGTGTAACCTTTTTCATATCTCTAGATAACTCAAGGGCCAAGTGGCTCCTTTTATCCTCATCTTGTCTCATTTCAGAGTTATTCTCTCCATGCCCACTATGGGTGGTGTTTTCATGGCGTTCCTTGTCTTCACCCTTGTGGAAGGCTTCATGCTTGGGTCCATTTTGACCCCTGACCTCTTGCTCTAAATTTCCAATTCTTACCCTTGTTTCATGGAGCATAGTAAGGATCTAGTCAAGTTTTACATCGGAGTGGCCAGAAGGTTGCCCTTCCTCTTGGCTACCCCCAAGGCTGGTTCTTATCCGAACCATGTTGCAACCTACTTCTCTTGAAGTTTGCATGTTAAGCATTCAAATAGTTTTTTCATACTAATGAATCCATTCGTAAACATAAATCCATTCTAATTTATGAAATCTTAAACAAGAAAGAAAAAAACTTTGTCAAAATTTCAAAATTGTATTATAGTATCCATGGATCACATAATATCCATCATTTATTACAAATTTTTACATCTTGCAACTGCAAGTCACTTTTAGAGAGGGATATCTTCCCAAATTCATCCTCATCCTTGAGGTTTACTAAATCAAACTTGGGAGGTGGATGTACTCGCAGCTACTCATCCATGACTTCCCAACTGATAATAGGAGCTTTAGGACCACATCCAAATGGTAAGTCCTTAGGCACAAAGGGTTTAACTAATTCATTATCAGAGATAGGAACAATAGCCTTAACGACTTTGTCTTTTTCCTTCTCTTGCTTGATGCATTTAATAGCATCAGTGAAGGTTTCAGTATCAGTTAACCATGCGTCTTCCAAGTAACCAGTTTGGCCTATGCTTCTCATTCTTGAGGCTCGCTCCCTCATAGTCTCTAGGTAATGTCCATTTCCCATTACCTTCTTCCTTGTGGTCATTCTTGTTCTTACCATTATGGCAAAAGAACATCGAAACATTAGCAACTGTTAATGTTTGAGGAAGATTTCATGCAGTGAGCTCATAGGTCCATGTATTGAACCTGGTAGCTATGATACCATATGTAACAAGTCATCTCATATTACTTAGATTTACATCCCTAATTTATTACCAAGTAAATAATCACGATCATCATAAACATTTGTTTTAAATAAAACATTAATTATTTGCATAATCACTACATAAAAAACATATTTTTTTTGGATATTTTCAAACTAAAAATTACAACATATGCAAAGATAGTATGCTAGTGAAATCCTTCACTTTACAATCACAATGTCTTGCTCATGGAAATAATGATAAATTTACAAAAAAATTGACTATCAAGTCATATAATTTTGATTATACTGCATCTAGAGTTTTGATATATGTCTTCATAAGTCTCAGCTTGTCATATGCTTGGGAAGGAGAGCATCCCTAGAGTGCTTTTCCTCCAACCGCAGACCGACAGTCCCCCACACACCTTCCTTCCTGGAAGTGGCCCTACCCTTCACGAAGGGAATAGATATAAGAACCAATAGGTTTGCCATTTGAGTTTCTAGTGTTGTGTCCTACATAACTCATCAATGTCATGCAACTATAGATCCCCTCTAACTATGTATGACACTATTGGATGGTTATGCCATCTGGAACACAATGAACTAACTAATGCATGCAAAGATGGATGCATTACTTTGGCCAAAGATTTAATATATATACATTTCACAATGAATGTAGTCGATTGTTCACCCACTTCTAACTTGACTTAGAAGTTATCTCATCCTACAGTAAATTTAGTTTGACTATTTCTAGTTATGGGGTGTCTTAATAAATCTCACCCACAATCTTCCTAACTTTTGTTATCTACTCTGATATCTGGAGTATAAGACAAAGATGGTTCATATGGAGGTCTTAATCCTTCGAAGAAGTTTCATGTTGCAATTGCAACATGGAATCTGTGACTCCCTGTCACTTTGTTCCTTGTTTCAAAAGTTTATATATACTTGGTTTTGATGTCTCATCTCGACATAAGAATAGTTTTATTGATAACCTCGTAAGTTCGCCCAAAGATATTCACTTGGTTCAAGGATTTTTATCTAATCCTCTTTGATAATGACTTCTTTTGTTTTACTCTATAATTGACATAAAGAGTCTTTTTATTTACTAAACATTCCTGCAATATTTGAGGCTTACCTTCTCTAACCCTAAAATAATATTATAAACTTGCTATTTGAAGATAAAAGAATATCAATTGATTGACAATAATAACTACTTTGTTCAAGGCCTCAAAAATCACCTTTATTCTTCGATTGTCATCTAGAGTTCTTATAAAACAAACCAGGTGAGTATTATTATATAATACAGTTCTCTCGACCTTTAGTCTTCTTCAACTACCACTAATTTTAGTGGTCTTATCTTTATACTATGATAAATAATAAAAATATACTATAATAAAGTACAACATTAAACTATGATAAAGAATAAAAGTTTCAATTTACACTATACCAACTCTTCATATCATGAGCCATTATATCTCAAAATAGAGTTTCTAAACATGGAGACTATGAAGTGATACCTTGGCCTATGGTACTAACCACAATCAACTACCTTCGTTGTTCACAATCAAAGAATAGTATAATCTTTTGTAAAAAGACATGTAAGCCATAGTCTCCTATCGATAGTTTATAAAATTTATTGATAAAATAAAAGTTGATACAAATAGGGTAGTTATCTTGACATCTTGGCTATTGTATTATCGTTCCACGATAGAAAGATAGGGTTTACAACCCCAGTAGCTTTAATCTATGTTGTTACTAACGTTCTGTCAGTGAACGCAAGTGGAAACTCTATTTAACGTAGACATTACATATTTATATACATATATATCAATAGAAAATAATAATTCATATGCTCACTGATAACCATCTTTCTTTCTCACAAGGAGAGCTTTAAGTTGTTTGTTAAAACCCTGCAATCGTTTCAATGGCTATCTCATAGAGAGGCCTCTAAGACAATGCTAGAGTCTTATTGTTGTTAACCGAAATGCAGAAAAGTTGGTTTGCACAAAGAAAGAATATCGGCCTTCTTAGACATTAAACAAACACCATAGAGTAACCAAATTTGTTTGATAGTGTAAACAAAGGAGATATGTTTTGAGTACAACTATAGCCATAGCTATAATATTTGAAAGTACCTGAATATTGCTCGGGCACTTACTCTTTACCAGGCTTGCCAAGCTTTTCTGTCGTGCAATCCCTAGTTTCTTGACTATCCATGGTAGATTTTCCTTGTCTCATCCCTTCTACTCTTGAATGTGACAAACTTGAATGACAACTTGTCCTCCCAGAATACTCATCCACTATATCGTATTAAGGCTCCCAAGAGGAGCATGCAAAAATAATCATGCTCCTACTTCACATGGCTCACTGATGCATCTCAACAACACTCTTTCCACTTTCTCCACATTTCGTGGAGTACGGAGTGCTTAAAGAAAATGAGAGTAGTGGCCTGCCATGGCTAAGTTATCACGACAAGATAAGGTTCGAGACTTAAACAAACAACTCACTTATACATTAAGTATGTATATCCATATACAAATAATAGAAAATATAATTCTATTTATGACACATTTGTTGCAATACCCAAGTATTGTATTGAATTAATCATGCAACAAAAAGTGAATAAGGGATTGAGGTCTTTTTCTCCCTCACCACCCTAGATTGACGTCAATAAAATTAAGTCAGTACTAAAAAGAATAATATATACGTGTATTGAATAGTTTGACAAAGGAGATAGAATAAACTCTATCCTTATAATATTTCTTGAATATCTCTCTACCAATTCAGCAAAGTTGTCATTGGAAGCCTTTCCATAATGACAAATCCATAATGGTCGATTTGAGATGAACTCAACAAAGAAATTTAACTAACACATACCCCGTCTCATGAAGGTTCACATAATGTTCAACTTGGAACTCAAATGAAAATATCTATCCCCTTCTCTCTGGTGATACTCTCCTTCCATTCTTGGAGGTGGAAATATTTTCCTAGTTACAGTCACAATCATACAAACTATGACTAGTGTATCATCAATAAATCATTATACATCATGCTTAAATAATCTCAATAACATGTAATCTCATTTCTAATTCTAAGCATTAATCATAGTTCATAAAATCAATGATTTATCCTGACATTTTCCTAACGTCAAATCATTAATCTATGATTAGTTAACCACTTAATCATATGAAAGTAAAAGTAAAACATAGTCAAAGTTATGGGGATGTAACAGGGGACATCAAAAAGTACACACGAGAAAAAGTCAAGGTAAGCATGTGGACAAGGTAACTTGGGAGGAAAAGAGAATACTATATGAAGCATTTCAATCCTTCATGTGACCACACACAAAAGAATTATATAGAAGTAGAACTAAAATGGAAAGTGAAAATGTTAATAACTTGGCTAAGGACTAGTTCACACTAGCTTACAAGTGAGACCGGAAGGTGGACAATGCCTAAAGAAGAGTGGGCAAATAAAATATATTATTTTTGTACTTTAGATTTAGTGGAGATGGAATGGCGCTACTTCATGGAATGCCCAACTTACAAGGATATTCAGGTCAATTGCATTGATATTTTGAATGGGGGCTACTTGATTAACCTATTTGAAGAGGAAAGGATAAAAAAAATTGTAGATTATTTGATCAAGATCCACAGTAGAAGATCAAGGATCCAAAAGGAAAGAGAGACAATTTAGGCATTGTGTGGGCGACCTACTTGTTTGGGGATTTTGTGCTTAGCAGTGTGGTTTATTATCCAATGGTCCCATAGGTTGTTTGGGCTTTTGGACGTTATTAAAAATCTTCATTCATTTATCCTCATTTTTCATTTTGTTTGATTGGTTTGATCATGATATATTTATTTATTTTTGTTTTTACCAATTCTTATATATTTGTTATTTATTCATTATTCTTATTGCATATTTATTACGCCAAGAGGCATTATATAGTGGCATTAAGGGGATGATTGTTACCGTGTACATAAAAACAAAACGTAACCGACATATATTTTGAAAAAAGTAATAAAATAAATATTTTAAATTAAAAATAGATAGCCAACATAGTTTTATAAAATTAATGCAAATACCAACATAGATTTAATAATGTATATAAATACAAGTAATACTCGAATATATATATAAAAAAATTCAAATCAAATAAAAAAGAAGCAAAGTGGTTGTGAACAAATTTAAATGGTAAGGTCATTATGTTTTATAGATTTTACTATATAGTCATCAACTTTTATTTTCTTTTGTTTTTTTCATAATGAAATTTAATTAATTAATTTATTTAGTGTTGCATTAATAAGATATAGAGTTTTATCTTATAATATTTCCAAGATTAATAATATTAATAAGGCACTATATTTTATTATTAGAGCACTATATTTGATTAAAACTATATTTTATTAGGGAATTGTATTTGTTTTGGTAGTTACTTTTTTTAATAGATGAACTGCTACCATTGGGGGTAGCTCCCTTTGCATTAAAATATCAGAGTAAAAATTACATGGGTGCATCTACTCTGTAAGCAGAGCATGCATTTTATACATTATTCACTTGGAATCGTTAGATGCATAAGAAAATGCAGGCCTTCGAACACTTCGAAGGCGTGTTCTAGCTGAGCAAGGGAAAGCAAGTCAACATGTTGACTCAAATAAAAATTAAACACTTCCATGTTGTTACGAGTCATACCATCCCCGAATAATTTGACTACCTCTATAGTGATCTTCTCTTGGTTAACGACATTGGCATCGAAGACGCCACCTAGCAATCCTTTCATTGGCTTCTTATTGAAAGTCAAGATCACTCTATATGCTAGCTCCCTCATTTATTTTTTGAAAAAGGTGTGAGAAAGCACTTTCCCCTAGCTCTTCTTGCCCGAAATAAAGACTGTGTTTGAGAGAAATTATCCAAATAGAACCCCATCATGTATATGATATCCATTAAAATGATGCATCCCAACTATGTTTTGTATAACTTTTACCACCCCTTCTTTTTCTGCATTGAACAACCTTTTGATCCACTTTTCAACGTCCTCCTTCAAGCACTCACAGTTACATTCAACATTCATATGTTGAGACATTGTTTCTGTGGTAATGATAGTGAGCATACATTAATAGCCTCTCCAAATGCATTCCCCATGACACTCATGATATTTGTACTAATCACCTTCATTATAGGAAATAATCATTCTAATTCCCATCTAGTTGCATAAAATATTCTATCCGCCTCCAATAGCTGATTTAAGTGTTTCCAAGTAGTTACTTATTTTAACAATGAGTAACCTTCTTATTTTCTAATTCTAATATTTTATCTTTTAAGATTTCCTGCATTAATAAAATATAGTGTTATAAAATAATATTTTATTAGTTTTTTTTATCTTTTAAGATTTCTAGCATTAATAATATTATTAGAGTACTATAACATGTCGAGAGATATTCTTCCCATCTATTTAACTTATATATGAAAAAATGATTTGAAAATAGGCACCTCGAGAAGGATATCTCTTAGCGTATTTTACATAGATTTTTCTAAAGATAGGTATGCTAGTTGGTACTTACTTTCATATATTCATTTTTTATAAAAATTATTATTTTAGTCTTAAGATTCATTTTTAAGTGGTTTAAGATTGACAATGGAATAAACTTGAAATTTGAATTTTCAAATTGAGATTTCAAGTTTCTTGCCCCTTCTATTAATCATTATGAGCTGACTAGTACATGTTTTGTAAAATTTGTTACTATGTCATTATATTTAAATACATTTAATGTGTAATTAATTCATTTCCAAGAAGAAGTGAAGATCATTAAAGCACACTTCAATTTTAAAGGGACATAAAAAGTTATATTCTACATATAGGCCATTTGCATGTTGATGAATGTTGTCTTCGATATCATTCATCATCGTTAATCTAACCTACCTATAATGCCCCAAAACACACAAGGGACAAAATGGAAGAAAACATGGCCAACAATTTTTTTGTGTTCACAAATAATGTTAGTGTAAATAGGATCATTATCTATCTAGTTAGTTAATCACCCTTTCTAGGTTGACTCATTCACACTTAGTTTAAGTTTACTTGGAGGATAAGATTCTCTTTTGTCTCACCTCATGTGGACTTGACATGTATCCTCACACTTGTCTCATGTGAGTTAACATGTGTTGCACATTTGGAGGGGTAGTCAAATGTTTAATCCTACTATCCTACCTCCTCTTCCTTGCCCTTATATGCAAGGGCTCTCATTGTACATTTAGATACTCTCATTGATATGATCAACATGATTTTGTGCTTTATCATTCACTTGTGGAATTTTGTCTTGGACATTGTATTTTGATCTTGGTTGCTTCAACATGGTATCAAAGCAATGAATTACACATCCCTTCTAGAATATGGGTGACTCTAGAACTGAGCCCTATCATCGGAGCATCGTGGAGCCAGACAAACCTTGTCATTGAGTCTAGAAGGCCCAAGAAACGACATATAGCCTTTCATTTTTGTGAATTTTGTTAACTTCAATTTTTTGCAAGTTCCCTCTATGTCATTTGTATCGTATGGTCATACAATACAATCGTACTTATATGAATTTTTATAAAAAAAAGGTAAAAAAATTTAGCAGAGGAGCCCTTGACTTTGTCAACCTCTGCTATAATTTTTTGGTGAAAATTTTTAGGTTTTTTGTAAGTTTGAGGCATATTTTTGGGCTTGGGTTTTGGCCCTGATCGACCTGATTTTTGGCACTCTATGGCCCATTATGCGCACTCACAGACGTACTAGGCCCTCGTTTTAGGATGCCTAGGCCCGATTCACTATTCTTTTGGTTCTTTTAGCCCATATTTTGCAATTCATTCTAGTCGCTCCAAGATCCTTTAGTCCCAATCTCAGCCACTTTGCACCTTAATTTAGGCCTGTTTGGCCTTTTCTCAGACTTCAATGGCCTCGTTGGCCTCCTATGGACATGATCCAAGGTTTGTTTAGTTGGCCACCCTTGGCCACTATGTTCCAAGTGAACTCATTTAAGGTCCCAATTGTCCTTTTTTTGGGTCTCTTTGGCCTATTTGGCCCTCTTCAATGATCTTTCATCTTCCATGTTTGATTACTGCTTGAGATCCCACGATCATCGAGAGGAGGCACTCATTGTGGGTCGAGTTCCTGTTCCTTGACCCGTTCAGTGTATTGTTTGGCCAGGCCAAGTCCTGCCTCCATAGTTTGCAGGACTCGGTCACTTCATCCTTCATTCTATTGTGACTCATTTCCCAGCCCTTACCAATCTCATAGTCCTATTCATAACTCTTTTGCAATCTTCTTGCTTGCCCTCTACTCTACATCCAATCTGCTCAGCTATCTCTCCAAGCCTCTGCACACAGACCCATTCGGCCACCTTATCCACAAAGTGTACCATTTGTCTGCCAGGCAAACTCCTTGTCTGCCCTACTAGCCCTGATCAATCCAAAACCAACCTAATTCAAGCTCTACTAGGCAGCCACCAGGGCACCACTAGGCCTTTCTTTTGCCTCCAAGAGGGGCTTTTTTCATTTTTCTATAACTTTTGATTTAGATGGTCAAATTTAGCAAACTTATAGTTGACATAAAGCTCATTCCATCACCGACATTGTGGTGTTGTTAATTTTGTACAATTGTAACATTTTTTATGATTTTATCCATTCAAAGTTTATTTTTTCACAATTTTCTATGACACATATCCTTCACCCCATTTATCAAAAAATTACAAGCCTTTTTAAAAAACTTAAGAAAATTTTGCATGGAATTTATCAATAAATATAATTATAATTTTTAGATAGTCATTTTTTACAAAAAATTGTAAACATCATTATGCAATATAAATGATCAATTTAAGCATCCAAACTTAACACACTTGTACTTTTCCTTATCTATTCTTTTAGGGGCTATTTTTTAACACTAATCATTTTAGGGGGGTAATCTTACATTTATGCTTTGGATATTGGTGCTAATCCAATCATGTCTCACACTAAATGCCTTCCATTTGAGTATTATTCGTAATCCTCTAAGAAATGGAAAATCAAGTGTCTATATTGTGAGAAGAACAAACATATTGAAGAAGATTGTATCTATCGTCAAAGTTGATGAAATAAAATTTCTCATTGATCATAGTATTGTTTTACCTTATCATTATATCTAGCACCTGCAGAAACATCATCTAATCTCACTCAAACATCTTGTGAGACAACATCATTTGGGGATGAATAATGTAGTCCAATGACTTGCATTTAGATCTCATCTCTTCCATCACTTGTTGCTACATCCAAATCTAGTGTTGATACATCCATGGCTTCCAGAGATTTTATGCATCAAGACATTGATATCAAGTTTTCAAATTTTCCACATTGAGATACATTTCTACAAGACATATCATCCTTATTTGTAGAATCCCACATTGCAGATTTGGAAGACACCATTGAGGACATTCGTCTTCTATTTGATGACAACCACATCAATGATATTATCCCCATATATTAATTTTTGGATTATGTTCTACAACAGTTTCCACATGGAACATTTGAGCAACATTCAAAGACATTATAGGCATCATCTAGGTCTTTAGATCATGTGTAGAATTCAAAGACATTCACCCTTCTTCCTGTATTTTCCTATCCGAAATGGGAAGATATCTTGCAAAATTCCATGGTTCTATTTCTTCCCAAGGGGAGAAATGTTGTTTAGCGATCATGGATCATCTTCAACGTCTAATGTCAAGCATCTAGCAGCACTATAGGAGGCATTTTGAGGGTATGTTGCATGGTTTCTCTTCTCATCTTAGTTCTAGGAGGAAACATTTCTTCGCATGGAGTTCTTTCCTTCTCACTTTTTGGGGGGGTTGCATAAACCTTCTCTCTTCCTTCTCCTATGGGGTGAACATTTATTGTACATTAGTGTTAGAAGTAGTCCTTGGGAGTTTATGTATAGTCCTCCTTCTTTGAACTTATATAATTTTTTCATGCATCTTTTCTCTTTTGGAGAGGAGTTTATTTCCCATCGGGTTTTCTCCTTTACTCTATTTATGAGAAATTTGTTTGTACATGGGTACCTAACATGACCTAGTATCTAGGAGCCATTTTTATCATTGTATCACTTCTGCCTAAGTTGCACTTAAGGGGAGTGGTAGTGTAAATAGGGTCATTATCTATCTAGTTAGCTAATCACCCTTTCTAGGTTGACCCATTCACACTTAGCTTAAGTTTACTTAGATGATAAGATTGCCTTTTGTCTCACCTCATGTGGACTTGACACATGCCCTCACACTTGTCTTGTGCGAGCTAACATGTGTTGGACATTTGGAGGGCTAGTCAGATGTTCAGTCCTACCATCCTACCTCCTCTTCCTTGTCTTTATATGCAAAGGCTCTCATTTTACAATTAGACACTCATTTTTATGATAGACATGCTTTTGTGCTTTATCATTCACTCGTGGAAGTTATCTTGGATGTTGTATTTTGTGTTGGGATTAGTTGTCATTAACTTTGCAATCCTAACCATTTTCATGTGTCTCCAAAGTTGTTGGAAAGTGTTCTTGAACACATAGAGACTTGAGAGATAAATTATTATTTAATTATGTCACTTGCACATGTTGTAGTTACAATCTATGTGGTGGGACCCAATATGGGTGCCCATTTTGGAAGTGGAGCCTACGAAGACTAGGAGTTGACTTCTTGATGTCCATATTGACTTGTAGATACTTCCTAGGAGGTGGAACCCATCTTGGGCACCCACTTTGGAGGAGATTCCAATGTGGACTTGCAGTTAGCTTTTTTTGTTTGCGTGAGTGGATAACGTTGATATACTTTGCATGAGTATGATGTGGGAGTTAAATTGGAGTTAGAGATGCATTATACTTGCGTGTTTCTTGCACGAGCTTGTATGAGTTTGCATGGACTTGCATGTTGTTGCATGTTACTTGCATGGAATTGCATGTTGCATGTCACTTGTATGAGCTTGCATGTCACTTGCATGTACTTGCATGTTGTTGCATGTTACTTGCATGGACTTGCATGTGAGTTGCATGGACTTGCATGTTGTTCAATGTCACTTGTATGAGCTTGCATATACTTGCATGTTGTTGCATGTCACTTGCATGTGCTTGCATGTTGTTGCATGTTACTTGCATGGACTTGCATGTTGTTGCATGTGAGTTGAATGTACTTGCATTTGCTTGCATGTTGCTTCATTTTAGTTGCATGTACTTACATGTTAGTTGCATGTACTTATATGGAGTTGATGTGTCTTGCATGACACTCTAACTCAAGTTCATCTTTGTATGACTCTTGCATGATGTTACAGGTCATTACATGACTCTTGTATGATACAAACAAATTGTTACAGATCCATATTGGGGACGCCAAGTAATGCATGTTGTTTGCATGACATTGGTGTGAGTTGGAGTACTTTAGCTGACTGAATTAGATTGGGACTTCTTGGGTGCCCAACTTGAGACTTTTAGTTCTACCTTGTTGTTGTCACATAACACTTCAGTTGACTAAGTTTGATTGGGACTTCTTGGGTGCCCATGTTTGAGACTATTAGTTAACGGGTGATTTCTACTATGCAACTTTGGAGTTCACTATATAGGGTGCTTGGTTTTTGTATGAGGATTCTTCTCATGTTATTGGATACAATTGATTGTATTTTGAGATCCATGGCTTCTATATAATGATGCATTTAATTTGTAGAAACTATGACAGGTTTTTGAAGTTGAAGAAGTAACGAAGTGTTGCCAGAATTTAGAGAGAATTCAGTGTTAAATGTAAACTTGATTACAAGATTTAATACAAACATAATATCTCTTTGAGTGTGGAGTTTTTATTCTACAAGGGTTTTTCTGTGTAAATTCTATGTCAACTTCTTTGATTAATTTCCTTCTCTACTACATTGATTAAATATGCAAATCACTTACACATAAATTGAAACTCGTTGATCTAATTTTCAAATTTGAACACACATAAATAAAGTTTTATAGCAGCAGTTTCACCTTGATTTGCAACATTCTAACCTTGGCTTCTCCAAAAAATACTAGTAGTGTTGCAACACACGTCCATGCACAAGTATTGTTATCTCCATGACAAAATTAGCACTAGCATGCAACACATGGATAGAATAAATGTGTAGGTAAGGAGAGACACAATGTCAGTCTCATAAGGAAGGTGTGGAAAGCATCTCAATGTAACACACTCTCTAAAAAAAAGCACCACCATAAGATATTTACACAAGTAGAGAGTTGCCTCCAATCCAATCTACTCAATGAGATATGCAACACAATGTAATACAAATACATGTATAGAAAAGACTACAACAAGAAGGATTGGGTACATGTCTCATGCTAAACCAACAAGACTGGATAGGGGAGATAATGTCTCACCCTATACTAGTGACAAGGTACTCATCACCTATCATCGAGACACCTAAAAGTAATAACTAAAGCAAAAGTAAGGTATTATTCAATCTATGATTCATTAGTTCAAACATAAAGGAAACACACATGAATTAAGAACAACCTTCAATTCATTCAAATATAAGGGCATACAGCAAAATGAAAGAGGTCGCACCATACTTTTCATCCAATTTCAATTGCACAAGGATCATTGGGAAGGTTCACTAGCGCACATAGTTTGTAGAAGAGATTGTGTAATCCTTCCAAGGAATACAAATTCAACTTTAAAAATGTTGAATACATTTTAGGAATCATAATTACACATTCCTATAAGGAGGGAAAAAGGCAAGTCCCATGGGCTAGTTTTTACTTTACAAACCATCTCAAAAAGTTTTGTTTTCCACTTCCTATTCTGGTTCACCCCTTTTACCAATAGTGTTTGCCCCTAGTGAATCTAAGTTAACCTTGGTGAACCCTACTAGCAAAACATGTGAGTTCTACTATGTGAGGGTAGAGAGAGCAATTTTGCCTAATTTTTCCCATTTTTTCTCATCCAAGAAAGGGATATGATTACATACGATATGTCTACGTTTGAAAGACCTAAACACAAAATTTAAGAAATAAAAACTCTCTCCCATACTCAATTGCTTCCAAAGCAAGCATAATAACACTACAAGCAAGGATACCTAGAAATTATATGTTCTCTTATAACTTTTGAGC
Source organism: Cunninghamia lanceolata (assembly GCA_027924645.1). Taxonomy (NCBI): domain Eukaryota; kingdom Viridiplantae; phylum Streptophyta; class Pinopsida; order Cupressales; family Cupressaceae; genus Cunninghamia; species Cunninghamia lanceolata. The sequence continues at coordinate 5,638,152 of BSBN01000439.1, forward strand.
ATCAAATTTTGGTACAAATACAATTCACCAATGATTTATAATTGTTCACAACAACATATCCACTAGATAAATGGTTGGAAAACATCATTTTTCATTTTATATATAAAAATCACATTTCCTTCTCTAGGATGAAGATTCCCGTCTCAAAATATCTTTTGTTCAAAGATCAAAACATGAATAATATTAAATAACATATCTACGTCCATAAATGGATCATCATGGCTCTACCCATAAATTAATGATGAAGAGCCTACCACTTAACCATGTGGATCTTAAAGGTCCACCCCACTTGACTATGAAGATGACCTTATGGATAACATACACAAACTATCACACAAATAAGATTAGCAACATATAAAAACATGTTCAAGCATGGATTTCTCAACACATTTAGAGATACACATAATAAACAACTAATTTCAGTGGTTCAAATCGAGAAGGTTCTAAAACTAGGCACATGTTGGAGTAGTTTCATAAAGCAACTAGAAACTACTTTCAATAATGTATTGAATGTCGAAGTGGGTATATAGTGAGTTCATGATTGGAGGGAAGTTCTATGAGAATTCTTGGTAATGGTTTGGAATGTTGCTATGACCTTAATGGAGGTTCAATCTTTTTTATCACTTATTGTAGGAGAATTCTAGTATTAATATGTTGTTGCTAAAGTATTACTAATTAAGTGTCTTTAGTTGCTCCTCAAAAGTTGTTGAAGTGACTTCATTTGCTACTAAAGATCAATAGTGTTTTTGAAGTGCTATTGAAAGGCACATGATGCTGCTGAAATATACATGTTGTTGCCAAAGTGTACGTTGGTGGGATAAGATTCATTTATGTTTATTAATTGGCCATTAACTTGAAAAAGATGTGTTTTTGGGTCATTTTTAAATTTGGATAGTGTTAGGGTGATAAAATGTCATATGAAGTGGACCGATATTGTTGGTAGTTATTTTATTAGTTTTTATGACATTGTGGTTGTAGATGCATGGATAGCAGTTGATTAACTATTGATATTTCCTCTAATACTAGAAATTACATACCCTGTGTTGGTGCCTGCACCTGGAGTTAAGGTTTTGAGCTAAAAATCCGCAAACATTTTCATTGTAAAACCTTCAAATTTTCTAAGTCTGTCGGCCTTCACTTTTTCATGCATGTATCTTTGTATATGCATTGCTATTTGTATGTACATTTGAATGTGCAAGTGTGAATGTACATTGGCGGGCCCGAAAAATAAGTTAAATCAACTTTAGAAAAGTGAAAAAATCAGTTGTATGCATATCGGGCTTATATGTGCTATTTAGGTGCTTTTCTGGATGTAAAAAAGTGGATATACATTGAAGATTCCATCGCAGATTCCTAGAATATTCCACGGTTGTATCTTCGCAGTTGTATGTATAATTGTGTTGTATATTTGATATACAACGGGTAGATACATTGGTGATATGCAAGAGCGAAACATACATCTCAAAGATACAAGGGCGATATACAAAAAGAAATGTTCAAGGGTTAATGTGCAAAGGCAGACATGCAAAGAGGTTTCATCGGCAAAACAATATCCATCTGCGACTCATGCAACAGTCTCCCTAACAGCCGATGCATGTAAACATACAAAGGGGGAGATACAATTGGTGGGGTCCGCTTTATATACAAGTCGCATTGTATATGTGATATACATTCGACGCATACAAAGGAAATATACAAGCAGGCAGGTGCGAAGGTGGACGCGGCCAAGGAGTTAGTTGCATTTGAGAAACAAGTGAAATCCGTGGTTGTATATTGGGGTTGTATGTTCCCAATATACAATCGGACATACGACAGAAGATACAAAGAAAAATATACAAAGCAGGTATGGTTAAAGTCAAAGTGTTCAGGAACCTAGTGGGCCCACGCAGTTGTATGTCCCGCGATTGTATGTGTGCATATACAATGCAAGATACAAAGCACATATACAATCCAGACGCGAGTGAAGAGTGTGTTATAGTGGATAGGTGGTTGAAATCCGTGGGTTGTATATTGCACATTGTATGTACAATATGTAAGGCGACATACAAGGAGTTATATACAAGGCCCGGACCTGACTGAGATTTCAAAGTTTGTTCCATAAAAATTTGGGGTTCGCCCTTGTATGCTTGGCGATTGTATGTACGTACAATTGCATATACATAGGCGAAAACGACGAAAAAGACAAAATGGAAGAGGGAAAAGTCAGCGATAGGGAAATGCGCCTACGTGGCACGTTTTAATTGGCCAACGACTTTTCAGCATGATTTGGAGCCGCAGATCTCAGCAAGAAAGAGGGAAATCAACGGCCCTGTTTTGATTGCCCGAGGAAGGAATGAATTTCTGTGTGTTCGCTGCATCTTCTCCAGGCAGGAAAAAAAATTCAAAAAACATGCAAACCATTGCCGCATCCCGAAATGGGTAGGTTGGCCATTAATGGCAAATTTGCAGAGGTATGGTCGATGATGGACAGGCCAGCTACCTTGTTAAAGGAAAATCTTTAGATGGTGGCACATCTCTCGATCTCAGCCACTCCTTTCCTCTTTGTCTCTCTGCTGCATTGAATGTTTTGGGCGCCATCCTCATGGTGCATTGTATCTGGTTGAATTTTAAATTGACCATTGTAATTAATTGCTGAGTACACGTTCTTGCTATATAGCGAACTGTGTTACTCATTTTTAGGTGGTTGAAGACTTGGGCAATTTTTTGGAGAAAATAACAAAAAATAGAGCATTTCTTGGTTGTTCTATCTCTTTTGGAGTTTATGAGTTGCATTTGAATGCACCTTACACATATGTTCAGTTTCATGTTGTGTTTATATGAAAAATGCATTGTTGCATGTGTTTAGTTGTTTGTCTCCATTTGTTGTATGCATTGCTTCTTTTGAATCTAGTTGCTAAGGGTTTCTAAGATTCTAGGATACATATTTCTGTATTGCATGCTTGATCTGTGACTTCCATTCAAGGAGTGGATTAAACTGTTTTAGGTTAAGTATGAAGAAGAATGTATGTCAGCTAGGATATTTGTAAGTAGAGGCAACTAAATATTTAGTCTTGGGTGGTATTTGTAAGGCAAATACCAGTCCTAACCCCTTGAAACTTGAATGCCGGTGCAAATCATTCTCTTGTATACGTCTAGTTGACTCCTTGCCCTAAGATAGGCACTGATCTGCCCTTGTGTAGTAGTTATGATCCAAAACCCCCTGTCTTGCATCCAAAACATAAATACAAATCATTTCATATTTCCAACCTATTAGTTTGTAGGATTAGAAATAGGACCCCTGCATACTCTCATATCTAACCAGTCAGATATGTCTAAGAACATTGCCAGCCTTGTGATCTATCATGCAAATCTTGGTCCTAAAATGAGAGTATTCTACCTGTTATTGTAAAGCTAAATCTTTTTGTCATTGGGTGAGTCAAGGTTACATCTTTAGCTATAGGGATACCCCCTTGGTGCGACAGAACCAGAAGTGAAGGGGAGGCAGCTCACGTAACCTCCTGTATTTGTTAGTCAAATCTACCTGTGCATAGGAACTGGCAAACCCTTTTTTGATCCGAAGACCAACAAAGTGGCAACTTTGCTAGGGAGAGAGTTGAATGATTTTAAGGACTGGAAAGTCTAGTTTCCAGTGAAGTTGTTGCAGCAATACCAAAGAACAACCATGTGGTGCTCTGATGGCGTGATGAATCCAGAAAATAAAAATGCCTTGTTGATATTCTGTCCTCTCTGTGGGAGGTGGCGACTCTATTGATTGAACCTATCAAAGATGCAACATATTTCCAGGTATTCCATCTTTTTCACTCGAAATGATTCAAATAGAGCAATAGTCCTGGTTGTGCTCTCAAAGAAGACCATTTTTTATTGAAAGATATAAGGCCCTGAATTTCAAAGGAACATGTGGTTACCCAAATGTTATTCCCAATAAGATTAGAAAATGTTTGCCAAAATATAGTGGATCAAATTCTGAATGTGCAAACAAACATCTGCAAAATTTTTATAATTTGATAGAAGATTGTGAGGTAGAGGCTGAAGATGTAGTAATGAGACTTTTTGTTTAGTCATTAGAGGATGATGCCAGGGTCTGGTTTTCAGACCTGCCTGTGTGTTCAGTTTCTTCATGGATAGATTTAGAGATTGCATTCCTAGAGCAGTTTGGTGAAAGATTTAATTTGGCCTCATTGATCATACATTTCATGAATATCCAAAAGGAAGATGAGGAACTGGTTCCAGCCTTTAATCTTAGGTTTATTAAGTTGCTCAAGTAGATCCCTGAATATATGAGACCCAATGATGCATTGTGCTTGGCAATTTATTTGGCTACATTTGATGAAGAAATGAGTTATTTATTGAGAGATAAAGAACCAGCTACACTTCACCAGGCTTACAAATTTGCTATGGACATTGAAAATAATCAGAAATATGGAATGCCAGTAAGATTCATGACTGCAAGCCTTCAAAATAGTTTTCAAAATGAATATATTTCAGCTTTCCCAGTGTGTTCGTTGAGAGATGATTTTGCAAAGGGGAATGTATCTCACAACAATGGGTGCAGTCATGATGTGATGCATGAACATGAAGAAGATGTTGTAGAAAATGTAGGCACATCCTATAATGGTGAAGACAAAGATTGTTATCAGCCTCTAGAGGAGAAGCCTGTAGATACAAAATATGTTTCAGATGATGAAATGAAAGATATACATGAAGTTGTGTCCTACAACAATAGGCATATCCTAGTTATTCCTGAATATTTATATGAGGTGGATATGTAGAGCTTCACTCTGAATACAGAAGATGCAGATTCAAGGGACGACAGTGAATATGTTAGTGACTGTCAGCATTCAGATGCATATGTGAGCCTTTCAGATGATGAAATATATATGGATACTGAGTATGAGTGCTTCCTTGAAGATTATGACCACCTCTACAATGCATAAGTTGAAATTTTTGCTGTTGATCATTAGTGCATTGGTGAAGAGAAAAAACATGGTAACTATTTAGATGTGAATGGACAAGTTGCAGATGTATGTGCTCATACAGATGGGGATAGTGTTGGTTGCAGGGCTGACTATGAAGCTTTCAGTGTAGGGTTGCACTCTGAGCTTTTTATGCCTTCTCTTGAGGCATTCCAGGTGGACATTAATGATAAAATTGCTGAGCACAATGATGATGGATATCTGAATGTTTATAAAAATAAATATGATTATGAGATGTTGCTCGTGCCTGAATATTGTATGTTTAATACAGAGGAGCTCTTATTTTTTGAAGAAGGGCAAAATTCTGATGTGGATTCATTTGTTCCATATGAGTTTGTTATTTTTCAAAGCAACATTGGTGACTCATATGATGATGACATTCTACAGCTGATGATAATGTATGCTGATGAAGCTTGTTGTAGAATTGTTAAAGAAAGAGAAATGAGTAGCAACACAACCAATTGCAATGTAGGGTGTTGCAGACAGCCAAGTGTTTTTCGGCTTCATTTGAAGAAATCAAAAGAAAATCAGATATTTGAAAAAGGAAAATACTAGTTTTTCCTTTTTGGTGGCCCTAGGCCATCAAGTAAAATTTGAAAGTGTGATTTGTGATGCAGGTTGGTGTAATGTTTGACTCTGTGCCCAATGGATAAGGGACTGGTCTGCATCCCAGAAATCTACGGTTCTTGCCATGCTTGCAAGAGGCATGTGTCCCCAGACATAGCTAATGTTGGTGCATGCACCTAGAGTTAAGGTTTTGAGCTAAAAATCTACAAACATTTTCATTGTAAAACCTTCAAATTTTCTAAGTTTGTTAGCCTTCACTTTTTCATGTATGTATCTTTGTATATGCATTACTGTTTGTATGTACATTTGAATGTGCAAGCGTGAATGTACATTGGCGAGCCTGAAAAATAAGTTAAATTGACTTCAGAAAAGTGAAAAAATTAGTTGTATGCATCGTTGTATGCATATCGGGCTTATATGTGCTATTCGGGTTCTTTTCTAGATGTAAAAAAGTGGATATACATTGAAGATTCCATCGCAGATTCCTAGAATATTTCGCAGTTGTATCTTCGCAGTTGCATGTATAATTGTGTTGTATATTTGATATACAACGGGTAGATACATTGGCGATATGCAAGAGCGAAACATACATCGCAAAGATACAAGGGCGATATACAAGAAGAAATGTGCAAGGGTTAATGTGCAAAGGCAGACATGCAAAGACGTTTCATCGGTGAAACAATATCCATCGGCAACTCATGCAACAGTCTCCCTGACAGCCGATGCATGCAAACATACAAAGGGGGAGATACAATTGGTGGGGTCCGCTTTATATACAAGTCGCATTGTATATGCGATATACATTCTCCGCATACAAAGGAAATATACAAGCAGGCAAGTACGAAAGGTGGACGTGGCCGAGGAGTTAGTTACATTTGAGAAACAGGTGAAATTCGTGGTTGTATATTGGGGTTGTATGTTCCCAATATACAATCGGACATACAACAGAAGATACAAAGAAAAATATACAAAGCAGGTATGGTCAAAGTCAAAGTGTTCAGGAACCTGGTGGGCTCGCGTAGCTATATGTCCCGCGATTGTATGTGTGCATATACAATGCAAGATACAAAGCACATATACAATCCGGACGCGAGTGAAGAGTGTGTTATAGCGGATAGGTGGCTGAAATTTGCGGGTTGTATATTGCACATTGTATGTACAATATGCAAGGCAACATACAAGGAGTTATATACAAGGCCTGAACCTGATTGAGATTTCAAAGTTTGTTCCATAAAAATTTGGGGTCCGCCCTTGTATGCTTGGCGATTGTATGTACGTACAATTGCATATACATAGGCAAAAATGACGAAAAAGGCAAAATGGAAGAGGGAAAAGTCAGCGATAGGGAAATGCGCCTACGTGACACGTTTTAATTGGCCGACAACTTTTCAGCATGATTTGGAGCCGTAGATCTCAGCGAGAAAGAGGGAAATTAACGGCCCTATTTTGATTGCCGGAGGAAGGAATGAATTTTTGTGTGTTCACTGCATCTTCTCCAAATGGGAAAAAACTTAAAAAAACATGTGAATCATTGCTGCATCCTAAAATGGGTAGGTTGGCCATTAATGACAAATTTGTAGAGGTATGGTCAATGATGGACGAGCCAGCTACCTTGTTAAAGGAAAATCTTTAGACGATGGCACATCTCCTGATCTCAGCTACTCCTTTCCTCTTTGTCTCTCTACTGCATTGAATGTTTTGGGCACCATCCTCATGGTGCATTGTATTTGGCTGAATTTTGAATTGACCATTGTAATTAATTGCTGAGTACATATTCTTGCTATATAGCGAACTGTGTTACTCATTTTTAGGTGGTTGAAGACTTGGGCAATTTTTTGGAGAAAATAACGAAAAATAGAGCATTTCTTGGTTGTTCTATCTCTTTTGGAGTTTATGAGTTGCATTTGAATGCACCTTGCACATATGTTCAGTTTCATGTTGTGTTTATATGAAAAATGCATTGTTGCATGTGTTTAGTTGTTTGTCTCCATTTGCTATATGCATTGCTTCTTTTGAATATGGTTGCTAAGGGTTTCTAAGATTCTAGGATACAGATTTATGTATTGCATGCTTGATCTGTGACTTCCATTCAAGGAGTGGATTAAACTGTTTTAGGTTAAGTATGAAGAAGAATGTATGTCAGCTAGGATATTTGTAAGTAGAGGTAGCTAAATACTTAGTCTTGGGTGGTGTTTGTATGGCAAATACCAGTCCTAACCCATTGAAACTTGAATGCCAGTGCAAATCATTCTCTTGTATACGTCTAGTTGACTCCTTGCCCTGAGATAGGCACCGGTCTGCCCTTGTGTAGTAGTTATGATCCAAACCCCCTATCTTGCATCCAAAACATAAATACAAATCATTTCATATTTCCAACCTGTTAGTTTGTAGGATTAGAAATAGGACCCCTGCATACTCTCATACCTAACCAGTCAGATATGTCCAAGAACATTGCTAGCCTTGTGATCTATCATGCAAATCTTGGTCCTAAAATGAGAGTATTCTGCCTGTTGTTGTAAAGCTAAATCTTTTTATCATTGGGTGAGTCAAGGTTACATCTTTAGCTATAGGGATACCCCCCTTGGTGCAGCAGAACTAGAAGTGAAGGGGAGGCAGCTCACGTAACCTCCTGTATTTGTTGGCCGAATCTGCTTGTGCATAGGAACTGGCAAACCCTTTGCCGATCTGGAGACCAACACCCTGCAACTTTGTTATTATGTTTTTGTGTTTATTTTAGCCCAGGCCCATGTATGTGCATTTTCATGTTGTTCTAACCCCTATCCCTAGCCTAAGCCATTTTTAACCATCCTCTTATGTTATCCCCATGGTCTTGTTTAGAGTTCTTATGAGTCCATTTTCATTTAATTTTTATCTCCCTTACATGTCCTAACCCCACCTTTAATATCCCTTTAATTTATCCTATAAGATACTAGAGATTTTATATCTCACATTTTGGGGGTTGCAACATTGGTATCCGAACACAATTCAAACACTAGAGACTCGAACCTACTAGTGAACTACTAAGAAAAATTTTACTGGTCACTTAAGTATTGGTAGTAAATGATTTAAGAGTACGTTTAAATTTGAATAAATTTCAATCTTGGATTTTGATTGAATTTTTAATCTATGTGACTAGATGGCTAGACCGAGGAGGAATGTAGTGCAAGGACATGAGAAGCTAGTGAGGCTAGAGGAGGAGAAAATTCTTAGGGTAATCAAGAGAACTAAATCTTTGAAGGCTGAAATGGATGCTTTAAAAGTGCATATAGTTATGTAATAATGATAGATTAATGGTTTGTTAAAGCATAATAAAAATGATACTAAAAAAATAACCATAGGATCATGAACAACATGGTAGTGATGAGGATGAATGTAGTAAGGATGCATCGATTTCTATTCATTGTTCACATCATTGGGAATCATCTCAAAGAGAGAGAGAGTAGATATACTATCCAAGGAACTAAAGAAGATGAAACCTCTTAAATTTAATGGTAGATGAGGTGGCGATGTTGCAAAGACCTGAGTTATAAGCATGGGTAAATATTTTATACTTTTGGACATGAGTCACAGTACAAAGTCTATATTTGCTATCTACCACTTGAAGGGTGAAATATCATTATGGTGAGAAATTTTGAAAACCATGAAGAATTTTGAGATTACAAATATTCCTTGGAAGGATTTTGAGAAGAGGTTAGGCAAGAGTACTTGTTAGATTGACATAAAGATAAAAACTTTCTAGAATTTCACTCTTTGCAATAAGGATCCTCTATAATGGAAGACTATAAATCTAAGTACATGGGTTTTCTTAGATAAGCTCATTATATGAAAATGAAGAATATTAAATTAATAATTTTATATTGGGATTAAACAAAGGAATAATGTTTACAATGAATATTGTGAAGCCTAGGAATTTGGATTAAGCAGTTAACGCAACATTAATAGTTAAAGAAAAGAGGAAAAGTAAGTATCAAAGGAAGTAAAGGATAAAGACTAAGAATAACTCTAGTATTCATAATCCAACTGGGCATGGAAGGTTACAAATGCATAAAAATGGAAATAGACTCAAGAGGAAGTTTGAGGGTGGGGCAACTAATTCTTCATGAGATAATTAGAATGAGTAAAGGGAACCTAAATAGAAGATTGGATGTAAGGTTCTATTTCCAAGATAATGCATTTATGGATGGGATCATTTTAAAGGGATTATCCTCAGTTTAGTAAAAAGGCTATTAATGTACAACCTAATAGTTAAATTTTGATTAATAAGTAAAATAATATTAGTGTTTTTCAGTTTTAAGATTATAGAGATTGATGAGGTATAAACAACCTCATTTTTATAATAAGCCATATAACCCTTTTTTGTCCTGACCAATCACCTTAGCCTTGCCAATTTGTTTATTTTTAGAAACAATATTTATCTATTTTTGATAAAATGATGTATAAATCTTTATTTTCAAATTGATTGAAATTAGCCACTAATGTTGACTTAATTGCTGTAGAGCTTGTGTAATTATGCAGGTTTCCATGTATGGCCTAATGAAAGGAGTGGACTTCAAAGTGGCTGAAGTCAGGGTGCCAGAATTTTAGGGCACTAGAAATTTAGGCATACATCATAGACTTTGTTAAGCAATTCTATTATTTTCTGTTGGGCATACTTAAGACTTTACGACTCCACTCAGAGTCTTTAATGTGTTTTATTTCAAAGACATCCAGTTAGTTTGTAATTCTATTTTTCTTTAAAAGACTTCTTCAATGGCATTTACCTGCCATCTGAAATTTAGGATTTGGTAGCAGTGCAGGATATATATGTAGTTGCTCAAAACAAGGATGCCATGCTATTATGTTATGTTCTGATACTATTTAACTATGTTCTGTGTTCTATGATACTTTTATGATATAACTGAATATCACAAGTCTTATTCTGAGTAATCTTTTCTGAGTAATGGAATTAATATGAATGGGATTTACTTTGGAGCTGTTGAAGTACTGAATGCGATTTGAATTGATAGTAGGATCTCCCAAGAGCTGACCACTCGAGGGATTATAGAATAGATAAGTATTTTTATTATTGGTGTTGTCATTTCTATTTTGTGCATGCTCTGTTTAGATCAATGTCACTTTGTACTTAGCTTTGTTATGTGTTCCTAAGGTTGTGGTTTTAAGTTAATGATCGTTGAATTCTGTTTACTTGAAAATTTCAGAGCATCCACTCCATTCATTAATCTGTTGTTAGTTATTGATTAAAAGATGCCAAATGTACTTTCAGTTAGTAGGTAGTTGCCTTTGTTTTGAATTCATAGTTAAACTGCAAGAGTTGATTCTTAGATAGTTTACATGCTTTCTAGATTAGGAATTCAAATGCTTTCTAGCTTAAAGATTTCATGATTTCTAGTTTAGATTATGTTTCAAGCTTTTAAAAAATTCAGAAAATTTGTTACTAAGTGAGATGTCCAAAAATATCCCCTATTGCATACAACCTTGGACACTACCTGGTTGACATAATTGACATATTTTTAACTAAAGTGTTAGGACCTTACGATAGCCTGTCACTTTTTGGCGCCGTTGCCAAGGACCTTCTTTTCTAGTGTTAATAGGAGATTGCTTGGATACCTCTTTTAGAAAAAAAATAGTTGTCAGACTTCTTTTTCTGTATGGTCAGGAAACGAGGTCCACACAGAAGATACCAAGAACCCCCCAATAGTAGTTCCAACCATAAGCAGGGAAGTAGAAGTCTCAGCTGAAGAACTTAGTTATGAATTGATCGATCAGGATCAACTTGATACCTCCCAAAATACCCTAGAAGTTTAGCCATCAGACCAAACCTTTGAAGAGGAAATCATTCAACCAACAAACCCAATCTTTGAGGAGGAGAACATTCCTTTTAACATCATGGCTGACAATCACAATGATAACCCTTTCAATGGAAGGCAAACAAACCAAGGAGATGGTGATAGCCTAAGAAGAGTAGCATGGACATTTACCTATCCTATTGCTCTCAATGAAGATGACGATGCACCCATGAAAAACATTTCACCATCCATTTTACCAACTTTCAGAGGATTATCCTCTGAAGACCCTGACCAGTTCCTCTTTGAGTTCAAAGTCCTATGTCAGACATATGACTACAAAAATGATAACCAGAAACTTAAACTCTTCCCCTCCACTCTGAGAGATGCTACAATGAGTTGGTTCATGGGATTAGTTTCAGGGTCGATAACCACATGGGACAATATGGAAACCATTTTTTTAGACAAATATCAGAGTTATTGTAGAGTTAGTGATATGAAAGAGGGATTGTTTAAACTAAGGTAAAAAGAAGATGAGAGCCTAGAAGATTACCTTTAGAGGTTCATCTTTTTAACCAAACAATGTGGCAAAGAAGCCATAAGCCCATAAATTTTGAAGACCATATTTCTCAAAGGACTTGATGAGGATGCTAGGTGAAGTCTAGATTTAATGGGAAAGGGAGATGTGTCCCAACTTGAACTCAGTGATATTGCCGATGCAAGAATTTCTCCCGTACTCGAGGAGGTATTCATAAATCTAGTCTTTTGAGGGGCTCAAATGAAATAGGTAAACTACGAGAGGAAATAGCAAATTTGAAAATTGATATTCTTGTTTAGCTAAACACCACTTTGGATGGTTCATACAAGATAAAACACGTAATCCTGAAACCTTATCCATCTACTACCCTAGGTGTTAAAACAAACATATGTTAAGGGAGTGTCCTTTGGACAAAGCTGATGATTGCCAAATTTGTGAAAAGATTCATGCCACTGACCAATGCGAGATCCTGACTGCAATCAAAAATTCCAAGAAAAGGTCATCTCACACTGAGGAGGAGATCAATTTTGTGGGTTAAAGACCTGGAGGGAATTTCTCCTATGGCTAGTATTCAAATCCCTCCTGGAGACCTCCAAATAATTGGAATAATAGTCAATGAGCGGCACCTTGGCCTCAAGCACCACCTAATTGGGGACCTTACCCTTGGGGACCACCTGAATGGGAAAATCAGTCCTAGGAAAATCCTCAATGGCCAAATCAAACTCAACAACATTGGCATCCTCAAAATCTTGTCCCTCAATGGAATCAGACTCCAAATCAGTTTTATCATGGACCAAGGAGGATGCCTAATCCATAGCAGAACCTTTTGCCAACTCCCCAAAACCCTCAACAAAATGAGCAGGTTAACCAACCACAACTTCCATTGCAACCTATCCCTAATCCAAAGAATAACTGTCAAACTACACCTGTGTATTCCACAGAGCAAGAAAACATGGCTGGAGTTAATGCTATCTATTGTGGAAACCTGTAGTCAAGGTCAGGAAAAACACTCAAGTAGCCTACCATAGTCGAGATCCTTGATGAACTAAATGCAGAATCTACTGAAGGAATATAGACACCTCCCATGCCTTCAAATAAAAACCAAGCGAGTAACCCAAAAAATATTCTTCAACAATCCTCATCCAAAACTTCTGAGTTACCTTAGGAAGAAGTTGGCCAATGATCAACAAATCTTTCAAAGAAGGATTCCACCTTGAAAAAGAAACCTCAAGCACCTTTTCCCGAGTGCCTCAAAGCAACTTCTTTGTACAACCCTCTGGAAATGACCTTACCTACTGAAACCACATTAATACAAGAAATTAAACAACTCCATATTGAGATTCCCTTGTTACAAGCGATTAAAGAAATTCCTTAACTAATGGTGCTAATTAAATAGTTGTGCATAAAAACACCAAGAAGGAAATCGAAACAAATTAATACTGTGCACATCAATGGATACCTAGCTAACCTTCTACCTGGAAAAAAATCAACCCCAAAATATGGTGACCCAGGCAGTCCACTCATAACAGTGACAATCGATGAGGTAGTAATACCAAATGCACTTGTGGACTTGAGAGCAACCATTAACATCATGACGGTGGATGTTATGGAAAAATTGGGACTCATTGATCTATGTCCCACAACCACCATACTGCGAATGGCAAATCAATCCATAGCTATTCCCTAGGGTGTCCTAGAAAATGTTCCTGTCAAGGTTGATGATTGGGAATACCCAACGGATTTCCAAATAATCCAGTCCCTCACACCCAAGGACAATTACCTTATAATATTGGGCAGACCTTGGTTAGCTACAGTTGTAGCTAAGATTGGCTACAGAGCAGGAGGAATGACCATTTCAAATGGTCCCAATAGCAAACACTTATTCCTGTATCCCCCTGCTCAACCTGCTGCACATAACCAAGTTTGGATTGATGAACCATATGGTTCTAACAAACAAGAGAATCTAGCCTCACTTGCTATGGTAGTCATTAAACAACACGGTGAATAATTGGAAGATGAATTGGAAAACAACATGCAAGATCTTTCTGTAGACTTAGGTGATAAAGAAATTTTAGAAGTAGAAGAGATTTTAGGACACTCTATCCACACTGATGATATCAAACATGATTACACCCACTTCACAACGTTACCTTGTTCTCTAGCCAATATCATTATGAAAACATATCACTTTTTCAAAGATATTGCCAGATTTCACAGAACTATATCGCATAGCTGTCCTCTCAACACCTTAATGAGAGAAGTTCATACTGTCACCTCCAACTACCCTGAAACCAAAACTATCATGTTACTACTAGGAAAAACCTTAAATATCAACAATTGGTTGACAGAGTTAGATGAACTCAAATTATTTGACATTTTGGTAAATAGATCCAAAGCTTTTGCTTGGGATTATACAGACATGAGAGGAATACACCCAAGTATTTGTACCCATTACATCTATACTGAAGATGTTAGACCTGTTCGTCAACCACAATGAAGACTCAACCCTGCTCTCAAAGATATTGTTAAAACAGAGATTGAGAAACTCCTGCAAGTAGGATTCATTTATCCCATCTCTAATTGCAAATGGTTTTCACCTCTGGTAGTAGTCCCAAATAAAAATGGGAAGTGGAGAGTGTGCATTTATTATAGAGAGCTCAACAAATCCACATATAGAGATTACTTTCCATTACCTTACATAGACCAGGTCGTGGATAATTTTGCTGGAAGGAAGTATTTCTCATTTTTGGACGGATTTAGTGGATATAACCAAATACAAGTAGCAACAGAGGACCAGGACAAAACAACTTTTACCTGTCCCTGGGGAACATTCGCATATTGAGTTCTTCCCTTTGGGCTATGCAACACTCCTGCAACATTTCAGAGAGTTATTATGGCCATCTTTGTTGAGCTAGTAAATGATTGTGTGGAAGTCTATATGGACGAATTCACAGTGTATCGCTCCACTTGTGATGAAGCTCTTAAAAATTTGGTCAAGGTGTTGCAGCGATGTGAGGACCATCAGCTATCCCTGAGTCATGAAAAATGTTTATAATAATGGTAGAACAAGGGATAGTGTTGGAACACCGCATCTCAGCTGAAGGGATAAAAGTGGATCCTAAGAAAATTGAAGTGAAACAACAACTAGAGACTCCAAAAAATGAAACTAATGTCTGAAGTTTCTTAGGGCATGCTGGATACTACCATAGATTCGTAGAAAACTTCAATAAAATTGCAGCCCCCATGTTCTCCCTTCTCCAAAAGGATATAGACTTTGTCTAGACAACAAAATGTCAAACATCATTTGAGATCATTAAGAAGAAACTCATTTCTGCACCTATTTTACGTGGACCTAACTGGAACCTTCCTTTCCATATTTACACAGATGCTTCCAATGATGCTATTAGAGCATTTTTAGGTTAGGAAAATGAGAATGGAGGAAAATATGCCATCTATTTCATCAGTAAGAATTTGACTCCCATTGTACGGAACTATACTACTACGGAGAAAGAATTCTTAGTTGTGGTTCATGCAATCAATAAATTTTGACATTACATCATAGGGTACAAAGTAACAATGTACATAGACCATTCAGCTATCAATTACCTAATGAAGAAACCTGCAGTAAATGAAAGAATAATTAGATGGTTATTGCTTCTTCAAGAATTCAACATGACCATCATTGATAAACCTGTGAAGTTCAATGTAGTTGCAGATTTCTTATCTCGGATCAAAAAAGACAATGGAGATTGTGCTCTTGTACAATATGAATTCCCAGATGAAAATTTATTTGCCATCTCCATTAAAACCCCCTGGTTTGCAAACATCGCCAACTATCTTACTACTTCTGAGTTGCCACCAAACTTTACGTCAAAACAAAAGAAACACCTCATTCGAGAAAGTGCTCAATTCAAATGGATTAATGGGATGCTATTTTGATGTGGCCCTGATCTGCTTTTATGATGTTGTGTCAGATTAGATGAAACATACATCATCCCTAGAGTCTACCATAATGATCCCTCTGGAGGTCATTACTCCACCAAGAGAATGTCCCATAAAATCTTAGGTGTAGGATATTATTGGCCCTCCATGCATAAAGGCATAAAAAACTATGTTTGCCACTGTGATGAATGCCAATGAGTAGGAAGACCCACGTTATCCAATGAGATGCCTATGTAGCCGCAAGTAGTTTTTGAACCATTTGAAAAGTGGGGATTACATTTCATCGGTCCCATAGATCCTCCTTCATAGGGTAAAGAATATATTATGGTATGTATTGACTATTTGACTAAGTGGGCAGAAGTCCAAGCCCTAAGAGTTGCTAGGGAAGAACAAGTTGCAGACTTCTTGTATAACAGGATTTTTCTCAGATTTGGAGCCCCTAGATCAATTGTCACAGATCAAGGAACCCAATTTATGTCCAAAGTCTTGCTAGCCTTTACTGATCATTTCCAAGTAAGCCATAAAAATTCGTCACCTTTTCACCCATAAACAAATGGTCAAGTGGAAGTCACTAACAGGGAGCTTGAAAACATTTTGACAAAAATAGTTTCATCAGGAAAAAGAGATTGGGCTAGAAAATTACTTGAAGCTGTTTGGGCCTATAATACAACCTAGAAATCAACTACTGGTCTTACTCCTTACGAGTTAGTATTTGGGAAGAAACCTCTCTTATCCATTAAATTTGAACTTCAAACACTTAGAACAACAATGGAGGTAGGCCTCGACCTTGATCAAGCCCAGGTTGAAAGAGTCCTACAGCTTAGTGAATTAGATGAACTCCGGCTGGAATCTATTCACCAGATTGAGTTAGTTTAACAATGGAAGGCCTAGCATGATAAACATATAAAAGAAAGAGAGTTCCATAATGGGGATTGGACACTGTTAATTGATTCCAAATACAAAGACCAGAAAGGTAAACTAAGCACTCATTGGCTAGGTCCATATGATATTTCTGAAGTATTTCCAAATGGATCAGTGTAGCTTAAACCATCGATGGTGACATTCAAACCCTCTTAGTCAACGGTCATCGATTACGAATCTACCACAAACCTGTTAACAAAGAAGAATTTACACGAATGGTAGAAATGCAAGGAGAAACCTAATGTATTGACTCTGCTACGACAGAGGCAGTATAATATTCAACCAAAAAATAATAATAAATATGGGGTGTATGTATTCATGATTATTTCAGAGCATTCTTATTATGTCTTCATCTTTGTACTTGTCTAAAATTCATTATTGTTTTGCAGTACTTCATCTTTGTCCAAGAACCATATTCCGGTACATCTTTCAGCGATGCTTTGGAACTTTGTTCTTTCATTCCAGCTGCATCTTTCAATGATGCTTCGGATCTTGTTCCTTCATGTTTTTCCTACATTCCACTACATCTTTCAGCGATGCTCTAAAACTTTGTTCTTTCATTCCAGCCACATCTTTCAGCGATGCTCCGGAACTTTGTTCTTTCATTTTGTCTCTATCTTTTAGCGATGCTCCAGAACTTTGTTCTTTCATTCTGGTAGCATCTTTCAGTGATGCTCTGAAACTTTATTCTTTCATTCTAGTTGCATATTTTAGTGATGCTCCAGAACTTTGTTCTTTCATTCTGGCTGTGTCTTTCAATGATGCTTTGGAACTTTGTTCCTATATTTTGGCGCACCTTTCAGTGATTCTCTAGAACATTGTTCTTTCATTCTAGCTGCATCTTTCAACGATGCTTCGAAACTTGTTCCTTCATGCTATTCCTACATTTTGGTGCATCTTTCAGCGATGCTCTTAAACTTGTTCCTTCATGTTGTTCCTGCATTCTGATGCATCTTTCAGCGATGCTCTGGAACTTTGTTCTGCATTCTGGCTGCATCTTTCAATGATGCTCCAGAACTTCGTTCTTGATTTCGAATGCATCTTTCAATGATGCTCTGAAACTTCATTCTTCACTCCGACTGCATCTTTCAGCGATGCTCCAAAATTTTGTTCCTGTACTCCGGCTGCATCTTTCAACAATGCTTTGAAATTTTGTTCCTTATACTCATTCCACAAGCATCTTTTCCCTATGTTTTGGATTCGTGATTTCCCCTTCTTTGCAAATGCTCCTACATCCTCAACAACATACCCATTGTCATCACTAAATTTTTCCATACCACTGCCACCTCAAAAATTCACGCCCTATATTGCCATCTCTTACCATAATAAATAACATTATTGTGACAAAACCTATCGTCATAATAATTAGAACACTTTTTAGCCACCCCATCTTCATTAGTAATAAATCCATTACCACCCTTTACCATCCCATTTGAATCTAATAACACGGCCATCTACAATGCCATTACATCAACATACATGCGGTGACTTTCAAATCAATGACAGAATGTAAAGTACGTACATCTTTTGTCTTAAGTAGGTAAATTATTGTAAATAAAATTAAATAAATTGGCACATTCCCCCATCTTTTCCAAATTTAGTAAATTGTGTGAACTGTACCTTCACTGGAAGAGGTGGTTGCTCACTCATTCCATTCCATGCAAGGTAATAATTAGAAAAAAAGCAGCTGGATGCCGTGAATTAATCTTTGTCCTATCAACATTCTCAGACTACAAGTGGCCATAAAGATTGAGTTTTGTTTAATCTACATATCAGTTTGTCTGAAATAGTTTTTGTATACACATAAATATAACTCGAGTTGAATTAAATAAATATTTTAATATTTATTTTATTCTTATTCTTCTATCAATAAATAAATATCCTAATTTATTTACTTGGTTCACATTTATCTTATTATTCCAAATAATTAAATAAAATATCAATTTATTTAATTAATCATTCCTAAATTCCTCTAATGTCATATCTAATTAAATAATCCTAAATTATTTAATTAATTCCTCTAAGACAGTCCTATGTCTAAAATCCACATCATCTTATCCTTGTCATTTCCCACATCATTAGACACCTCATCATGTTGCTCCAATAATTAAACATTCTTAATATTTAATTAGTCATTTATCCTCTCAAACATATGCCCTATATCTTCTCAACCATCAAACATGGTCAAAGACACTTGTCTTCTAAATCCTATATTCCCTCTCACATTCCAACAACCAAAGACTCCTCCCTCCATGTTCTTCTCTTGGTCTTCCACCTTTTTCTCAATGGTCTTTGTGAGCATCATGGCATGTGGCTTATGGTTCCACATACTCCTCCACCTTGTCATCGTAGTAGGAACATCTTCCACCTTTATCTCCCTCATACCAATCAATTTTATCTTGACTGTATATGTGACAAGACTTATTCTCCACCATGGACCTTTTGACACTTGGATTGGACCCCTCCTTGGCCTATAAAAGGAACCTCCTCACCTTCATTTTGTATCACAAGAGCTATAGTACTTACATGTTGTAGAAATTTCCATCAAGCAATCAAGCGTGCCTTTGGATCCCCATTTGTATTATCATTTAGCTTCATAGTTGCATATCATTACCCTCATTATCAATATCAATGGCTTCATATCATTATCATTAGCTTTGCATTGTAGAAATCCTTCACATTGCATATTTGCATCCACAATTCCATTCATCTCATTGTTATCTTGAAAAACAAAGAAGTACAATTCTGAGAGCAACATCATTATCAAAAAGATCATTGAGAAGATAGGAGACAATGGAATGAAAAGGATAAATCACTTTACAAGGTATAACTTATCTTTTCTGTATTTTTCTTAGTTTCATTGATGTATTGAATTTGAGTAGGAATTCTAGAGTAATTGTGGTATCTTAGTAGGTTCTTACAATAGTTTCAAATTATCAATCACATTTTGGCGCCCACTAGGGCCTTGCCCCCTTTTTTAACTTCCAAATTTGAGTTTTTGGTGTCCTTACAGTCGTAACAGGTCATTCCTGCGCATTCAATTTCCAGTTCTGCGCATCTATGAAGAAAATACCAGTCCTGCGCATTTGAAACTTATTGCTGCGCATTTGACACTTTATGTTGCACATTTGTCTTTCTGCGCATATAACTCATCCTGTTGCACATCTGTTGTCTATTTTTGTGCATTTGAAATTAGTCAGTTTAGTACATGTCTTTTTCATAATTTCTAATGCTAACTCCTGTGGCAACTGTCATTGATCATCAAAGAAGTGTATTCAAGCTACTGACAATTGGTTTTGCAGGTTTAGGGCTTGGTTTAGACATCATTTTCTCATACTTTATTAATCTAGTAGCACCTAGTTTAAAATACGAGGAGTAATCATACCATTTTGCATTACAATTGTGCATACAATCATAACTTAATTTTAATTAGGAGTAATTCTATCTTGCATACAATATTCACCTACTCTAAATTAGGAGGTTAATTGGACAAATTTTGCATTCTATCTTGCATACAATTATCACATAGTCTAAATTAGGAGGTTAAATTGGACAATCTTGCATACAATCTTCACATAGTCTAAATTAGGAGGTTAATTGGATAAATTTTACATACAATCCAAACATAGCATAAATAGGAGGAAGTAATTTCATCCAATCTTGCATACAAATTATCACATAGTTTAATTAAGAGACTAAATTTGACTATCTTTCCTTTTATGCTATCATGCAGATATGGCATTTTGTGTTGTTAGATTAGTCACACTTAGCTTAATCTAGGCAGTTAATAAACAAGTGTTTGCTATGCTTGCAAAGGTGATAGGCATACGCTCTCCCCTTGCAACATCTTGGGTGATCAAAAAGCCACACTCATCTACCCTTTTCTTGTTTACCCTTAGAAAGGCATGCTCTTGGATTGCACTTCATCCAAGAGGGATGACCTTAAGCATAGCTTTCCTTTGACCCGCTATATAAATGGGATAAGGTGAAAGCCAAGTCCTAACCAGCGTTAGCCTTGCCTTTCGGTGCCAAATCAAAAAGAGGTGTACTAGCACTTTGTGGAAATGATTTTCACATTGTGTGAAGTATATGATACTCTTAGTAGGATTGGTCAAAGCTTTTAGTAGCTTGTTGTATGCTCGCAAGGCATTGGTCCCTCAAAGTTACTAAGAACCATTTGTTTTAGAGACCAAAATCCTGTTACTTGTTGACGTAGGAAGTTGGACCTTCGAAGCCGCCCAACATTTTCACTAATCATGTGTAGAGATAAAAATTCCTCTTTTGGGGAATGAAACTCAATGTGCCCGAGAAGTGTGTGCTATGTAAGGGGGAGCTAGTGCCACCAAGTTTCTAGTTGTCCGCCTTGTTTAAGTGGCTAGAGAAATCTAAGTTGGGATTCAACAAGTAGTATCCTTTCTCACCTAGGATTGTACTTGTCTTCAAATTTGTGTTAAACACTAAATGTCACAAACAAACATCAAATTGTACTGTCTGCTATGTTTTCTTGCCTAAGAATAGAGAAAATCATCACCAGAAAAACATTAGGTTATGTTGAAAAATGTGCCAAAAACACTCAAACTTGAACAAAATCCAGTCATTTCAGCAGACCTGTGCATTTGCAATTTCCTACTGCATATTTGATAAATCTTGTTGCGCATATACTTCTGTTGTGCATTTAAAACATTCTACTACACATTTGATCAATCTTGCTGCGCATATACCCTTACTGCGCATTTGCACCCTGTTACTGCGCATTCAGACCTGCACATACATCACTTTTTGTTGTGCATACACACTTTGTTCCTGCGCATCCACAACAATGAGCTATTCCTGAGATTTTGAGAAAATAACCAAACTAGTTTTGGATACCCATTTCTACTTAGAATACACTTGAGAAATCATTTGAACCATACAAATATGTCCCGTAACCATTTCAAACATTCCACCTTACATCTCATACTTGACCTTTCCAAAATCAAACAAAAACCAAAATTTTCCCAAAGGTGCCATCGAGATCTTCATATTCAAACAAACAATTTAGTTAGTTTCCCTATTAGGATCAATAATCCTCTATCTAGAAACTACACTAAACATCTTGGCAAGGTTAGTCTACAACAATAGTGATTTCAATCATCCCTATTTGGCTTACTTTGGATCAACACTTTGATAGCTAACACATCATATCTCAAGACCATTTGTTTGAACAAAGATCAAAACTCCACCTTTATAAAATCTTATCACCAACACAATCAACCCAATCTTTCACCCAAGATTACACATCACAAAAACATCACTTGCATCCACAAGTCTCTCATCCAACTCCCTTCATATAAAAAATTTTACGGTTGAAACTAGGTCTCAAACCAAAAGAAGAAGAGAAATGGATCTATCCAATAGTAGTGAACACTCTTCTAGTGATGGAGAGGAGGAAATCCCCCAAGAAGAACTTGTTAGTGCCTTACAAGATCCAAAATTTCAAAAGATCCTTGATAAGGTCATAACAATGGACCCACAAAAGTACTTCCTTATGCTAGCACAACAAAGAGTCAAGCTACCCACTGATTTTGACATTTCCAAATTAAGAGAAACTGAAGCTCCCAAGAATGAAAAGGCTAAGGATCCATTAGATTCACTCACACAACAAATCCAAGCCTTGAAACAACAATTTGTGGACCTACAAACAGTAACTTCCACAAAACATTACTCATTAGAGGATATATCTCCATATCCTTGTTGCAAGTATGTGCCTAATTGGTGTTGTCATTGATGTCAACATATCTTTGTTGTCATTGGTGTCAATTGTATCCTATTTTTTTATTTGTTTAAAAGCTTTATATGTTAAGGATATTGAGAAAATTAGCCTCTTCAGAAGAATCAGAAAGTAAACAGTGAATCACAGTGAAGACAATAAGTTGCATACTGAAGAACAGTCCAGAAGATTGCTCCACATTTCTTGCCAACTGAATATCTTGGTCTGCAGATTGGAAGTTATTTAGAAGCATGGCTGAAGATGTAAAATCCGGAGTTTGAGCCTCCAGTATGAAGATTTGAGTGAGTTACATTTACCAGAGTAAAACCTGCTCTTTCTGATTATTCACTGGTGCCTGAGAGAAAGTATTATGCTCCGCATTCCTCCACATTAAAGTGTTTTGCTTTGCGGTTCTAGACAGAATTCTGGGATGATGATAAGTTCCTACAATTGCAATGGTTTGTGTTTTGGTGGTTTGCAAGCTATCTTTCTTTTATGACAGTTAAAGATAGTGAAGTTCATGTGCTCCGGTGTGAAGTATCTAATGAATAAAGTGGTTTGAGTTTGTGTGGTTGCTTCTGATTATTTCAACGTGCTTGTGGATACCTCTTGATCATGTTCCTACCTTTACATTGGTCTACGTTAAGGAATTGAGATCGTGTTTGAAGATTATTCCCAGATAACATAGTGTGTAACCAGTCTTAGCTGACTTGGTTAATTCCAATGATTGCAAAGATCCCTTGAAGATTATGGAAGTGTGTTGTGGTGTGGAAGATCAGGTTTGAGTCCCAGCTAAGGCGTGGCGTGATCCACATACATCTATACAACAATTCCTTAGCACAATTTTGTATTAGGTCAAGAAGTATTTTATAAATATTTGTAATGCTAACCTTGGAGATTGTTCCAATGCTTGATGATTGTAATGCCGACCTTGATGATCATTCCAAGGTTGAAGACGTGTATAAATACTTGTAATTGAGTCATGGAAAAGGCATCCTTGGGTGAAGATGGGAAGATAAGAAAAGAGGTGGAAAGACAGAGTAGAGCAGAGGAACTATTATACTTCAATGTATTAATTTTAGACATGAAGAAGATGTTGATCTTGGAAGTGAGCTGCCAGTAGGGTTTAACAACCCTTATTGTAATCTTTCTAGGTTTGGGTTGAGGCAGTGAGCCTGCTAGACCTAGCTGTACTTCATGGTAGTGAGCCAGTATGTTCTAGGCCCATGGAGTGACCAAGCTGTTGCAAGTATGTGCCTAATCGACATTGTCATTGATGTCAACATATCCTTGTTGTCATTAGTGTCAACTGCATCTTGTTTAGAAGACTTGTATGTTGAGGATATTGAGAAAATTAGCCTCTCCGGAAGAAACAAGTGAGTTACAGAGAAGTGCAGTACAGACAGTGAGTTGTATGCTAAAGATCAGTCCGGTAAACTGCTCTGCATTTATTTCTACTTGAAGATCATAGTCTGCATATTGGAAGTAAGTTAGAGGTATGTTTGATGATGCTATATTCCAGGTTTGAGCCATTCACATGAAGATCTGAGTGAGCTGCATTCACTAGAGTGAAGCCTGCTTTTTTTGTAAGTTTAGTTGTGATAGGAAGAAAGTAATATGCTTCGCATTCCTCCACAATAAAGTATTTTGCTCTGCGGTTCTAGAGGGAAGTCTGGGATAATGATAAGTGCCTAAAGTTGTAATGGTTCATGGTTTGGTGGCCCACAAGCTATCTTTCTTTTATGATAGTTGAAGACAGTGAAGTTCTTGTGTTCCAGTGAGAAGATTCCTATGGATAAAGTGGTTAAGTTTCGTGCAGTTGCTCCTGATGATTATAGCATGCTTGTGGATGTCTCCTAATTATGTTCCTATTTGGACCTTTGTCTGCATTAAGAAATTGAGATGGTGTGTGAAGATTGTTTTGAGATAATGTAGCGTGTAACCAGTCTTGGCCGACCTGGTTGATCCTAATGATTGCAAAGATCTTTGGAAGATTGTGGAAGCATGTTGTGGCATGGAAGATCGTGTTTGAGTCCCAATTAAGGCACGACATGATCCACATTTCATTCCCTTTGCATGATATTGCAATAGGTTAGGACCTATTTTGTAAATGCTTGTAATACCGACCTTGGAGATTGTTCCAATGGTTGATGATTGTGATGCCGACCTTGATGATCATTCCAAGGTTGATGTAGTGTATAAATACTTGTAGTTGAGTTGTGGAAAAGGTGTCCTTGAGCAGAAATGGAAAGATATTAAGAAAGGTCCAAAGGCAGAGCAGAGAAGGGGCAGAGGAAAGAAGAGGAAGAGAAGAACAAAGGAAGAGCAGAGCAAAGGAAAGGCAGAGCAGGGAAATTATTATACTTTAGTCGCAAATAGAGAAAGGTGTTGATCATGGTAGTGAATAGGGTTTAACAGCCCTTATTGTAATCTTTCTAGGTTTAGGGTTGAGGCAGTGAGCCTGCTAGACCTAGTTGTTCTTCATGGCAGTAAGCCAATATGTTTAGGCCCATGGAGTGACCAAGCCTAAACATCACTATTTCAAGATTGCAATATTTATTGAGAGTTAATCCTCTTTGTGGTTTTTCCCCACCTTGGGGGTTTCCATGTAAATCTGGTGTCTCTTGTGTTTGATGTTGTATCTGTGGTTAAGTTTCTAATTTCATGCACTCATTATTAAATCATAATAATTGTGGATAAGAGATGAATGTTTAAATTGCAGAAAGTGTTTAAGTTTTTGGGACAACTGATTCACCCCCCCTCTCAGTTGTTTGATGCATATCAACAATTGGTATCAGAGCTAAGTTCCTCTGAAGAAAGTTTAACAGATTGAGGAAGATCCAAAATGTCTTACAAGAAGGAAGCGCCGCATTTTGATGGAAGGAATTATGTTCTCTGGAAGGCTCAGATAAAAAGTCATCTTCTTTCTCTTGGTTACAAAGTTTGGAAAGCTACAGAAATAGAATACACCATACCTCCAAATGGCCTGACGACTGAAGACGAAATCAAAGAATATGAGATAGATATCAAGGCAAAGGATGCTCTACTAAGCTCATTAATTGACTCAATATTGACGAAAGTAGTAGATCTTGAAACTGCAAATAAGGTATGGGAAAAATTGAAAAATATGTATGAAGGAGATGATTCTGTGAAGGAAGCCAAGTTACAAAGTCTGAAAGTGAAATATGAAAGCTTGAAGATGAACAATGATGAAAATATATTAGCTTTTATGCAAAGAGTTGATGAACTTGTTACAGGGATAAAAGCCATAGGTGGAACTCTCGAAGAAAAGAAAATTGTTATGAAAATACTCAGATCTCTGCCCAAGTCCTACTGTCACAAGGTGGCCATGATTGAAGAATTCATGCAAGTAAAAATAGTTAACACAGATCAGTTGCTTGGTAAGCTTATTGCTTTTGAAATGAAGGAGTTAGATGATGCTTTGCCGAAAGTTGAGATGGCCTTCAAAGCTAGTACTCCTGGAAGTACTTCCAGATCAGAAAAGTACAAGGTAGAATTTGATGATGAGTTAGATGAAGTTGAAGACAACTTTGTGGACAAACTACAAAGAGGATCTAGTAAGTATAAAGGCAAACTTCCTTTCAAATGTTTTTCCTATGGTAAAGTAGGTCATTTTGCTTCCAGATGTCCTGAAAGAATTGAAAGAAATAGAAGAAGATATGAGAATAGGCCTAGGACCTAAAAGAAGTGTTATTATGATGGAGTATCACATAATGGTGAACCAGATAATGCTAGTTGCTCTGTAAATGAATGCTTGTTCATTTCTATTAAGGAAGATCTTGTGTCTACCAATTCTCCTAGCTGTATGAAGGAAGAAAAACCAGTGGAAAGTGCTTTGGCTGCTTAGGTCATTAAGGACAAGGATGAATGGGTTATTGATAGTGGTTGCTCTCACCACATGACTGGTGACAAAAGTAAGTTTGTAAGTTTGGAAAAATATGATTGTGTACTGGTTAGGTTTGGAGATGATACAGCTGGTAGGATTTGTGGGAAAGGATCTATTTCTTTTGATGACAAGCATAATATTGAAGATGTCTTGTATGTGAAAGGATTAAAGCACAATCTTCTAAGTGTGGGTCAGATGTGTGACAAGGGCTATGACTTAAGCTTCAAGGACAATAGATGCAAGATTAGGGAAAGCTCCAGAATAGTCATTGCAACTGGTAAGAAGACCAGAGGTAATATCTATCACTTGAAAGGAACCGAGAACTATTGTTTGTTGACTCAGATTGATGAGAGTTGGTTATGGCATAGAAGGTTGTGTCATATAAATTTTGATAATATTATGAAGATAAGTACTGCATAGATTGTTAGAGATCTGCCTAAGCTTGTGAAGCCTGCTAATCTAGTTTTCAAGGAGTGTCAATTTGGGAAATAGACAAGAACAAGTTTCAAAAGCAAGGATCAATCAGTTGGAGGACTACTTGAGCTAGTGCATACAGATTTGTGTGGACCCACTAAAGTAAGAAGTTTGCAAGGAGAAAGGTATTTCATGATGCTCATTGATGAATATTCTAGAATGACTTGGGTTACCTTTTTGAAAGAGAAAGATGAGGCTATAGATAAATTCATTTAAGGCAATGGTTGAAACTGAGATGGATTTGAAAATCAAATGTTTGAGGTCTGATAGAGGAGGAGAGTTCACATCAAATGAATTCAATTTGTTTTATGAAGAGCATGGAATAAAGAGACAACTATCTGCGCCCAGAACTCCACAACAAAATGGAGTTATTGAAAGGAAAAATAGAATAGTTCAAGAAGCTACTAGAACCATGATGAAGGAATCTCATCTTCGAGAAGCATATTGGAGAGAGGCAATTCATACCGCAATATATATCCTAAATAGTGTTTAAGTAAAAGGTAACAGTTTAAAAACTCCCTATGAATTGTGGCATGGTAGAGTTCCTACTGTGAAATATTTCAAAGTTTTTGGTAGCAAATGTTATATCAAAAGAGAAGAAGATTTAGGCAAGTTTGATGCTAGATGTGATGAAGGAATCTTCCTTGGTTACTCCACCAAGAGTAAGGCCTACTAATGTTATAATAAGAGGCCAAATAAGATCATTGAAAGTGCAAATGTTAAAGTTGATGAATGTAAGGAAAGGTCTTCAGAATCAAGTGGATATGAGTTAGATGATCCGAATGTTTCAGAAGTCGTGCAACATGAAGATAACATAGATGAACAACAAGCTCTGGTAAGTGCTACCAAAACTCCAAGATATGTAAGAATCAGTCATTCTAAAAATCAAATCATAGGAGATAAGAGAAAAGGGATCTTAACCAGAAGAAAAGCTGCAGAAGAACAAGTAAATTTCTATTTGATCTCTAAGATTGAACCTAAAACTGTGGATGAGGCTTGCAAAGATGAGAATTGGATAAAGGCCATGGAAGAAGAATTGATGTAGATAGAGAAGAATTAGAATTGGGATCTTGTTCCTAGACCAACAGATAAGAATGTAATTGGTACAAAGTGGGTCTTCAGAAACAAAATAAATGAGAATGGTGAAGTGGTAAGAAACAAAGCAAGATTGGTATGCAAAGGATACGCTAAGGTTGAAGGAATAGACTTTGAAGAAACTTTTGCTCTAGTAGCAAGGATTGAAGCAATAAGGATGTTTCTAGCTTTTGCAGCATACAAAGATTTCAAGGTTTATCAAATGGATGTGAAGTCTGCCTTCTTAAATGGAGAGTTGGAAGAGGAAGTCTATATTGAATAACCGAAAGGATTTTAGTCATCAGAATAAGGGGACATGGTATGCAAATTGAAGAAAGCATTGTATGGATTAAAACAAGCTCTAAGGGCATGGTATGGATGGTTGGATAGGTTCCTGATACATATAGGGTTCAGTCAAGGTACTACATATAGTAATCTCTACTTCAAGATCAATGATGAACAAACCCTGATTGTTGCAGTTTCTGTTGATGATATTATTTTTGGAGGCAATGAAGGTATGTGCTCAATTTTTGCTGGAGAAATGCAAAGTGAATTTGAAATGTCTATGTTTGGAGAGATGAACTTCTTTTTAGGTCTACAAATAAGTCAATCAGATAAGGGTATCTTCATTTCTCAGTCTAAGTATGTGAAAGAATTGTTAAAGAAATTTGGGATGGAAGACTCTAAACCAGTATGCACACCTATGATAACTAGTTGTAAGTTGAGCAAATATGATAACTCACCCATGGTAGATTAGAAAAAGTATAGATCTATGATTAGAGGATTACTTTATTTGACTCAAACCAGACCTGACATAATGCATGCAATGTGTCTTGTGGCAAGATTTCAGGCAGAACCCAGGAATCACATGTGATGGCAGTCAAAAGAATTCTGAGATATTTAAAAGGCACAATAGATTATGGTTTGTGGTACCCTAAGGACTGTGACTTTACTCTCAGTGCATATACTGATGCTGATTGGGCTGGAGATGTGGATGACAAAAAAAGTACAAGTAGAGGTGCATTCTTCTTGGGAAAAAGATTAGTATCTTGGCTTAGGATTCAATATCCCTATCTACTGTAGAGGCATAATAGTTTGCAACAGCATGTAGTTGCACTCAAGTGTTATGGATGAAGTAGACTTTGAAGGACATCAAAGCTGTGTATGAAGAACCTATTGCAATCTTTTGTGACAACACAAGTGCCATAAACATATCAAAGAACCCAATGATGCATTCAAGGACCAAGCATATATCCATTAGGTATCATTTCCTAAGAGAAAAAGTGACAGAGAATGAAGTTAAGTTGGAGTATGTTTCTACCAAGGATCCAATTGTAGACATTTTTACCAAGCCTTTGCTCAAGGATACTTTTGAGTATCTCAGAGAAAAGTTAGGGGTCATCACCCTCCTGCTCTAAACTAAGATACATAATAGTGCATTAGTCTGGAGGTGTTTAGAGGTTCAGATTGATGCTTTTTAGGGCTACTTCTAAGGGGGAGTAGTTAGAAAGTTTAGAAGAAAGATTAGATCAGAGCAGAATAGTACACGTATGTGCCCTTTGCCATTGATGTCAAAGGGGGAGAGAAGTCATGTGAAAAACTTAGAGTGCAGATGTGTAAAAGAAAGGGGGACAATTTTGGAGAAAGAAAGAAGTGTAGGTGTGTAAAGAGAAAGGGGGAGAATCTTGTCTTGATGGTTGTTGCAATTTTTCACATCATATGTTGCCATTAATGACAAAAGGGGAGATTGTTGCAAGTATGTGCCTAATTGGTGTTGTCATTGATGTCAACATATCCTTGTTGTCATTAGTGTCTACTGTATCTTGTTTAGAAGACTTGTATGTTGAGGATATTGAGAAAATTAGCATCTCTGGAAGAAATAAGTGAGTTACAGAGAAGTGCAGTACAAACAATGAGTTGTATGCTGAAGATCAGTCTAGTAAACTGCTCCGCATTTATTTCTACTTGAAGATCGTGGTCTGTGGATTGGAAGTAAGTTAGAGGTATGTCTGAGGATGCTATATTCCAGGTTTGAGCCATTCACATGAAGATCTGAGTGAGCTGCATTCACCAGAGTGAAACCTACTTTTTTTGTAAGTTCAGTTGTGACAGGGAGAAAGTATTATTCTCTGCATTCCTTCGCAATAAAGTATTTCACTCTGTAGTTCTAGAGGGAAGTCTGGGATAAAGATAAGTGTCTACAGTTACAATGGTTCATGGTTTGGTGGTCCGCAAGCTGTCTTTCTTTTATGACAGTTGAAGATAGTGAAGTTCATGTGTTCCGGTGAGAAGATTCCTATGGATAAAGTGGTTAAGGTTCGTGTGGTTGCTCCTGATGATTATAGCATGCTTGTGGATGTCTCCTAATCGTGTTCCTATCTGGACTTTGGTCCACGTTAAGAAATTGAGATGGTGTGTGAAGATTGTTCTGAGATAATGTAGCGTGTAACTAGTCTTGGCCGACCTGGTTGATCCCAGTGATTGCAGAGATCTCTAGAAGATTGTGGAAGCACGTTGTGGCATGGAAGATCATGTTTGAGTCCTAGCTAATGCATGACATGATCCGCATTTCATTCCCTATGCATGATATTGCAATAGGTTAGGACTTATTTTGTAAATGCTTGTAATACCGACCTTGGAGATTGTTCCAATGGTTGATGATTGTGATGCCAACCCTGATGATCATTCCAAGGTTGATGTAGTGTATAAATACTTGTAGTTGAGTCGTAGAAAAGGTGTCCTTGAGCATAAATGGAAAGATATTAAGAAGGGTCCAAAGGCAGAGCAGAGAAGGGGCAGAGGAAAGAAGAGGAAGAGAAGAATAGAGGAAGAGCAGAGCAGAGGAAAGGTAGAGTAGCGAAATTATTATACTTCAGTCACAAATAGAGAAAGGTGTTAATAGTGGTAGTGAATAGAGTTTAACATCCCTCGAGGTTTAACAACCCTTATTATAATCTTGCTACATTTAGGGTTGAGGCAGTGAGCCTGCTAGACCTAGTTGTTCTTCATGGCAGTAAGCCAGTATGTTTAGGCTCATGGAGTGACCAAGCCTGAACATCACTATTTCAAGATTGCAATCTATATTGAGAGTTAATCCTCTCCATGGTTTTTCCCCACCTTAGGGTTTTCCACGTAAATCTGGTCTCTTATGTTTGATGTTGTATCTATGGTTAAGTTTCTAATTTCATGCACTCATTGTTAAATCATAATAATCGTGGATAAGAGATGAATGCTTAAATTGTAGAAAGTGTTTAAGTTTTTGGGACAACTTATTCACCCCCCCTCTCAGTTGTCCGGCGCATATTAACACAAGCCTGAACATCATTTTTCAAAGATTGCAATATATTTTGAGAGCTAATCCTCTCCGTGGTTTTTCCCCATCTTGGGGTTTTCCACGTAAAAATCTGGTGTCTCTTGTGTTTAATGTTGCATCTGTGTTTAAGTTTCTAATTTCATGCATTCATTATTTAATCATAATAACTATGGACAAGTGATTAATGTTTAAGTGCAGAAGTGTTTGAGTTTTTGGGACAACTGATTCACCCCCCTCTCAGTTGTTTGGCACATTTCAACAATTGGTATCAGAGCAAGGTCCCTTCGGAAAGAGTTTAACAACTCGAGGGAGATCCTAAATGGAGCCTAAGGAAAAACAACTACTTATTGATGCACCCGAATGCTCATCAAGAGATAATAAAGTTGGTTTTTCCAAGGAAGCATCTTATGAAGATAAGAATGTCAACAATCTAAGATATTCTGATTCAGAGGTATGCACCAGCAATGAAGCTATGTTCCAAGGTGAGAACTATTGGGTGATTGATAGTAGTTGTTCAAATCACATGGCTAATGATAAAAATAACTTTGTAAGTCTAGAAAGATATAATGGAGGGCTTGTTAGGTTTGGAGATGACTGCATTGCTAAAATATGTGGAAAGGGTTCAATCAATCTTGGAAATAGACAAACTACTGATGATATTTTTATGTTAAAAATCTAAAGCAAAGTCTCTTAAGCGTTGGATAGTTATGCAAAAAGGGATTCAGTTTTATATTTGAGAATGAGACTTTTGAAATCAAAGAGAATTCTGGGGCTACAATGGCCATGAGAAAAAGGACAGAAGAAAATCTCTATCATCTCAGGGAAGGTGACATTCTTGGGCTCACAACTCATACCATGAAAGCTGGGTTTGGCATAGAAGACTATGTCATGCAAATCTTGATGATTTAGTAAAGATAGGCTCAATTCAAATTGTAAAAGATCCACTAGAAGTTGATTGCTTAGATCACATCATTTGCAGAAAATGTCAAGATAAAAGGCTGTCAAGAAGAATACTACAAAAATCTTCCACTAAATGACTGGAATTGATCCATGCAAGCCTTTATGGTCCTACAAGAATACGAAGCCTTCGTGATGACAGGTACTTTATGTTTTTCATTGATGATTATTCTAGAATGATTTGGGTTAGCTTTTTCAAAGATAAATCAGAAACTCTAGATGCACTCAAAGCTTTTAAAGAAATGGTTGAAAATGAGCTAAGCATGAAAATCAAGTGTTTGAGTATTCGTAAGGAAGAGGAGTTTGCCTCCAACAATTTCAATATGTTCTGTGAAACCTATGGGATAGAGAAACAACTCTCTGCCAAGAATAAAATAATGGAAGAAGAAAGCAGGAATATTTAGGAAACTGCAAAATTAATAATGGAAGAGGTAAATCTGTCAGAAATATTTTGGAAGGAGCCAATTCAAACTACTATCTACACACTAAACATAGTTAAGGTAAAAGCCAAAAATGAAAAGACTCCTTTTGAATTATGGTATGGAACAATACCCACTGTGAAATACTTCAAAATCTTTGGAAGAAAATGCCTTATCAAAATGGAAATGGATGATGACATGTTTGAGGAGGGCATTTTTATCATATATTCATCTTGGAACAAAGCCTACCACTGCTACAACAACAGATTGGGAAAAATTGTTGAAAGTACAAATGTCAAAGTTAATGAGAACACTCAAAAGTACTCTGATTCAATCAATAAGGAACTGCAGAATGAAGCACAAGAAGGTTTCTAGACCATCAGTGATTAAACAAAATGTGATATATGCTTGATTGCCAGTGTTGAATCTAAAGCAGCTGTTATTGACAGAAAAGGGCACCAAGTCACTCCAGAAGACATTAATAATCTGAGGAACAAAACTTGGACTCAAAACAAAATATGGCAGAATTAAATAGTTTCATCCAAGAGCTAAATAAGGAAATCAAGCAACTCCAACAAAGTCTTAAACAGAAAAGTGAAGAATTGAGTTTGGCAAATGAAAATAAAACAAGAATAGAGGTTCATCTAAGCCATGTTGTGAAAGAAAAGTCAGAAGAATGTGAGAAATTGGTAGAAGAAATTGTACTTTTGAAGTCTAATCTAGAGGCAACCAACAACTACAGAGAAAAATTCATAATAAGCTCTGCAAAACTTGATGAGTTGCTAGCCAGACAAAAGTATCCAGATGATAGGCAAGGCTTGGGATTTGAAAAGGGAGAAAGCTCAAATTTAGAACAAGTCAGATCTAGAGAAGGAAAAGGTAGAAACCATCCGGTAAGGAACCAAAGAAGAGGACCCAAAAGATCTCCAGTTAGGCAACCAAATGCTCAAAGGTACCCATCATTCAATGGTTATTGTTTTAAATGCAATAAGTAATGGTCATAGGGCTACTCAATGTAAAAGAAAAATAAATCAAAATGTTCCATTCTTCTCTGGTCAATGTTTCAATTGCAAGAAAATTGGTCATAAAGCAAATGAGTGCAGAAGTGTGTCAAGAAATAATCAAATCAATCCAAGGAATGCTAAATTATTCAATGGAAAGTATTTTAAATGCAATAGATATGGGCATATGGTTAATCAGTGTAGATTAAGGCCAAATTCAAATAATAGGAGAAATCAAGGTCAGAGAGATATTGTTTGTCTAAATTGTGACAAGCCCAGACATTCTACCAGATTTTGCAGAAGCAAAAATGTAGAAAGAAACTATCCCACAGTAAAAAGGAAAACTGAGCAAAGAATAGACAAAGGTAAAAAGAAGATTGATCTAGTAGAAACCAAGAAAGAGATGAATTAGATCTGGATCAAGAAGGATGTTACTAAGATCAAGGATGGATCCACACTAGTCTCTGGTGCAAATACTTCCTTCGGGAGGTAAATTGAGAGCTCTGGCACAGGGGGAGCAGTGTCAAAAATCTAGATCCCCCATCCAGAAAGTTGGTCCTGGAATCCAACGTGAAGACTTACCATTGAATTTGACAAGACAAATCTCGTGAAAAAGAAGCCAGAAGAGGATAAGCTAATGTGAAACATTGCAGAGAAATTTCAATCGACTGTATGTACAGAGAAGGGTAGTCAGAAGAAACTTGATAGGGACAGAGAATCATCCATTGCTGATGTAAAGGAGGAGGATGATAATAATGATGATGATGCCATTATTTTCTCTAGAAAGAAGAAGGCTAGAGGTAAGAAAAATGCAGGAGATGGGGAAGGAGGTAAATCAGTGGATAATTCTACATCGAAAGAAAAACATGAGGACAACGAAGTGGATGATATGATTCAATTTACAAAAAAGGGGGAAGACAGTAGAAGGCAATGCCAATGTTGATGCAAACAATGATGTGTTTATGATTGAGGAGGGTCAAAAACAAGGAGGACCTGCAGTTCAGATGCATCTAAGAAGCAAAAATCTAAGATGAAAAACTCAAGAAGGTTAAAGGAAAGGCTCTGGTCAAAAAGGAAAGGTTGGAAAGATTAAAAGAAGAGGAAGAGCAGCGTAAGATGCTCACAGGTTGTCTTAATGAGAGAGCAATTCCCTACCTAAAGTTAGGGGTTATCACTCCTCCTGCTCTAAACTAAGATGCACAAGAGTGCATCAGTCCGGTGGTGCTTAAAGTTCCTTCTTCAGATCCGGATTGATGCTGTTAGGGCTACTTCTCAGGGGGAGTAGTTAGAGAGTTCAGAAGAGAGATTGGATCAGAGTAAAAGAGTGCAAGTATGTGCCCTTTGCCATTGATGTCAGAGGGGGAGATAAATCATGTGAAAAACTCAGAGAGAGAGTGCAGAGAGTGCAGATATAGGGGGAGAATCTTGTTTGGATGGTTGTTGCAGTTTTTCACATCATATGTTGCCATCAATGACAAAGGGGGATATTGTTGCAAGTATGTGCCTAATTGGTGTTGTCATTGATGTCAACTATATCCTATTTTGTTATTTGTTTAGAAGCTTTATATGTTGAGGATATTGAGAAAATTAGCCTCTCCAGAAGAATCAGAAAGTAAACAGTGAATCACAGTGAAGATAGTAAGTTGCATACTGAAGAACAGTCTAGAAGATTGTTCCTCATTTCTTGCCAACTGAATATCTTGGTCTGTAGATTGGAAGTTATTTAGAAGCATGGATGAAGATGCAAAATCCTGAGTTTGAGCCTCCGGTATGAAGATTTGAGTGAGTTACATTCACAGAGTAAAACCTACTCTTTTTGATTATTCACTGGTACCTGAGAGAAATTATTCTGCTCCGCATTAAAGTGTTTTGCTCTGCGGTTCTAGGCGGAAGTCTGGGATGATGATAAGTGCCTACATTTGCAATGGTTGGTGTTTTGGTTGTCCGCAAGCTATCTTTCTTTTATGATAGTTGAAGACAGTGAAGTTCATGTGCTCTGGTGTGAAGAATCTCATGAATAAAGTGGTTTGAGTTTGTGTAGTTCATCCTGATGATTTCAACGTGCTTGTGGATACCTCCCGATCATGTTCCTACCTTTACATTGTTCCGCGTTAAGGAATTGAGATCGTGTTTGAAGATTATTCCCAGATAATGTAGTGTGTAACCAATCTTAGCCGACTTGGTTAATTCCAGAGATTGCAAAGATCCCTTGAAGATTATGGAAGCATGTTGTGGCATGGAAGATTGTGTTTGAGTCCCAGTTAAGGCATGGCGTGATCTGCATACATCTATACAACAATTCCTTCGTACAATTTTGTATTAGGTCAAGACATATTTTGTAAATGTTTGTAATGCCGACCTTGGAGATTGTTCCAATGCTTGATGATTGTAATTCCAACCTTGATGATCATTCCAAGGTTGATGAAGCTTATAAATACTTGTAATTGAGTCGTGGAAAAGGCATCCTTGGGTGAAGATGGGAAGATAAGAAAAGAGGTGGAAAGGCAGAGTAGAGCAGAGGAACTATTGTACTTCAATGTGTTAATTTCAGACATGAAGAAGATGTTGATCTTGGTAGTGAGCTTGGAAGTGAGCTACCAGTAGGGTTTAACAACCCTTATTGTAATATTTCTAGGTTTAGGGTTGAGGCAGTGAGTTTGCTAGACCTAGCTGTACTTCATGGCAGTGAGCTAGTATGTTCTAGGCCCGTGGAGTGACCAAGCCTGGACATCATTTTTCAAAGATTGCAATATATTTTGAGAGATAATCCTCTCTGTGGTTTTCCCCACCTTGGGGTTTTCCACGTAAAAATCTGGTGTCTCTTGTGTTTAATCTTGCATCTGTGTTTAAGTTTCTGATTTCATGCATTCATTGTTTAATCATAATAACTGTGGACAAGTGATTAATGTTTAAGTGTAGAAGTGTTTAAGTTTTTGGGACAACTGATTCACCCCCCCTCTTAGTTGTTCAGTGCATTTCAACAATCCTTTTGACAAAAGCTTGGTCATGATACCTTTCCCTTCAAGATTCGAAGTCCCTAAATTTGACAAATATAGGGGGAAAGGTGATCCACATGACCACATTAGAGAATTTAGCGCTGCATGTTTAGAAGTTGCCCATAATGAGGCATATCTAATGCGACTCTTCCCACTCAGCCTAGGAGGTCAAGCAATGGAATGGTTCTCCCGTCTACGTCCTAGAATCTGAACATTCAATGAACTAGTGGACAAGTTTGTGACACACTTCTCCTACAACATTGAACATGAAGTTTGAATGTTAGATCTATGCAACAACAAACAAAAGGGTGGAGAATCCTTCACCACTTTCTTGCAAAGATGGAGACAACTTGCAAGTAAATGTCCTTACCACATCCCCAAGAAGTAAATGATTGAAATGTTTGTCCATAAGTTGAACACCAAATTAAGCTATCAAATCCAAATCTAATGTCCTACTTCCTTTAGTAAGGTCATTGAGATGGGATTACTTATTGAGAAGGCTTTGATAGATAAAGGACAAATAAAAATCTACAAGGATGTCCCTAGTTCAAGCAACAACACAAATAAATCAAGGTTTTGGACTAAGAATAAGAAGATTGTAAATGATGGATTTGTAGATGCAAAACGTGTGACACAAAAATAACCTATTCTAAATCTATCAAGTTCACACAACAATACACCTCCAAACAAACCCACAAATAATGATCCAAGACCAACAAATTTTCCCCCTCACAGAAAATTTACACCATTGGGTGAATCAATTGAATCTGCCCTAAGGAAGCTTATAGAAAACAACCTCATAACACTTCCTACGGAAAGATAATATGAACCAAAGTTCAAACCCTCTTGGTGGAACGATTCAGATTTTTGTGAATTCCATAGAAGTAAAGGTCACAAGACCAACGATTTCCAACGACTGAAAAACACCATCCAAGACTTGATAGATCGCAAAGATATATCAGTTGATGGACATGCATCCAATGATGACTATATGGCATTCAAGAATCCTCTCCCTGACTATGAGAAGGGAGGTCCCTTTAAAAAAAACAATAATGGTGGTAACAATGCCAATTACATGAATGCATCATATGAATACACGGTTAACGACATCTCTAAAAGTGATTCACATGTAAATGTGATTACTATAAATAACAAGCCCGATTGTAATGTAACCACTCGTCGTGGAAAGATTACACTCCAAGGGGTTCCACCTAAACCATCTTCTGTATCCAATCAGTATAATGTCCTAGACCAACTCCAAAAGACACCGACACATATATCTATATTTTGCGTCTTTCACCATCCCATAAGGCTATCCTAGAAAAAGCTCTATTGGAAACCACTGTGCCAACAAATCTAGCCCAAGAGCAATTCCAAGAATGGTAGGACATCTTACTACCCCTCACTTCCTATCTTTTACCAAAAAAGATGACATGTCCATTACTCAACCTCATAATGCATCCCTTCACATTGAAGCCCTCATTCACAAACACGTAATAAAATGGGTCCTTATAGATGGAGGGGCAAGTTTAAATATATGCACATTAAAATTAATCCTTGCATTGGGGTTCTCTGAGAATGTTGTTGATCCAAAGAATAAGATCACAATCAAGGCATATGATGAGGAAGAAAGAACCTCTAAAGGCACTGTTGTTTTGCTAATACGAGTTAGACCGGTAGAGAAAGATATGGTTTGCCAAGTTCTTGACATGGAACTAGCATACAATATTCTCCTTGGTCAACCTTGGATACATGCGATGAAGGCCGTACCATCCACCTATCATCAATGTATAAAGTTCCCTTACAATGGCTAAGAGATTACTATCCAAGGTGATTTTGACCCATTTCAATACTGCAACACCATCAAACCAAAGCTGGAAGTTGTCATACTTACCAACCATGCAAGCTTGTCCTCTACAGCCCTTGTTGACCCAAGTTCAATACCTTCTACATCAAAAACCACCAAACTAAAAGTCAAGCACAAAGATAAAGGGATAGGAGAGTATTCCATTGAGCAAACCTTTTGTCTTGCAAAACTACCCCTATCACCCAAGTCTTATGGAAAACCATTTATGGACAAATCGTAGTCATTAAAAACTCCTAATGGTCCTTTTATCAAATGGGGCACTCTATCAGATGAAAGTGATGAGAAAGATGTCCTTCAATGACTATACATAGATGAAGATATGGAATCCAAGCCACAAGATCAACAACCCCAATTACAAACTGATCAATATGGCCCGGGTCTTACTATCTTACAAAGAATGGGATAAGATGGTCATAGTCCCATAGGCTTGAGAAAATAAGGTATCATGGAACCCATACAACCTTCTTCCTTATCGGCCTGAGACACTATAGGGCTAGGCTACAAAGGAAAAGAAAAGGAAAAGGTTACCACCAATCTAGTTGAGCAAATTCACAAATTGCAAGAAGAGAGTGAAATAGACTCTAACCAATGGGAATGGGATAGTATTTCTGAACTATCTTGTGAAGACAAGGGCATTGATGTAGTTCAAACATATAGCTCAACATATGCATACCATGAGGGTCAAAGCTTAGGGTCTAGATCGCTAGAGTTTGATTCACAAAATACTGAGAGTGAGTCTCAAGAGGAAGGTTGGATGTCACACTTGATAGATAATACTGAGGAGAGTACTGTTTTAGACCTTGTAAATACCCCCACAAACCTAGACTACTCCTCTATCCTAACCATCATTACCCTTGAGTCAAACCAACCTGATGATCCTCTACCATTAGTACATCCCAAATTTATAGATTGGGAACTACAAGAGACTTTCGAACTAGATACCTTTCAAAATGACGGTGCTATTATTGATTATCTAGAACTACAGGATCACTTACCCTCAGGAGATCATAAAGCTGGCTTTACTATAGAACTCAATGACATGGCTTATTTTGGAGAGAGTGTCAAGCCTTTTAGCTGCAAAAATGTAAAAATAAAAAATAGATCTAATGGTGAAAACCACTCTGCGACAGTATTAGATCATGAAAAAATAAAAATAAATGGTGTATCTAATGGTGAAAACCTCTCTGAGGCACCAAAAGATGAAAGGCTTGACACTCTCCCCAACCCTACATAGCAGGAGAGATCATCAATTTTGATAGAACCAACAGAACTTCTCAACATTGGCACAGAAGACAATCCAAGGATAATCCATTTAGCAGAATCTCTATCTAAGCAAGAAAAGACAAAATTCATCAAATTCTTCAAATAGAGACATATTAATTTTTCTTGGTCCTATGCGGATATGCCTAGACTTGATCCAGATCTCATAATGCATCACTTATCACTAGCTCCGAGAGCTAAACTAGTCAAAGAAAAGCTAAGAAAGATGCATCTGCATATAGCGCTATTAGTGAAAGAAGAATTGAAGAAGCTGTTGGATGTTGGGTTTATCAAACCTATTGATTATCCAGAATGGATTTCTAATATTGTTCCTATCTCAAAACCAGATGGAAGGATCAGACTTTGCAATGATTTCAGGAATTTGAATAAAGCTTACCCCAAGGATGACTTTCCTTTGGCTAATATCGACATCATTATGGACCTGACAACGGGGCATACTATGCTATCTCTCATGGATGGGTTTTCTGGCTACAATCAGATCAAAATAGCATCAGAAGACCAACACAAGACCGCTTTTACATGTCCATGGGATACATATTGCTGGTGTGTGATGCCATTTGGACTGAAAAAATAGGAGCAACATACCAAAGAGCAATGACAACAATTTTCCATGATATGATGCACACCATTCTGGAAGATTATGTGGATGATATTCTAGGCAAATCACTCACAAGAGAAGAACGCTTGCAGGTATTAGATAAAATATTTTAGAGACTGGAGCAATTCAACATCTGCTTGAATCCAAAGAAGTGTGTGTTCAGAGTTACATCCAGAAAACTTTTAGGATATATAGTTTCAACCAATGGTATTGAGGTGGATCCGACCAAAGTGAAAGCAATAATGGACATGCCACCACCTAGAAATATCAGTCAATTAAGGTCATTGCAAGGAAAGCTACAATCTATTCGTTAGTTTATCTCACAATTAGTCGACAAATGTCATCCATTTATTCATCTCCTTCACAAGAATGGGATGAGAACTATGAACAAGCCTTTCAACTCCTGAAAGAGTATCTAATGAATCCTCCAATCTTGATGCTACCAATCCAAGGCAAACCACGTTTGCTTTATATTTTAACTACACCAACTTGTCTAGGGGCTTTACTAGCACAACAAGACTA
This sequence comes from Cunninghamia lanceolata, assembly GCA_027924645.1. NCBI lineage: Eukaryota > Viridiplantae > Streptophyta > Pinopsida > Cupressales > Cupressaceae > Cunninghamia > Cunninghamia lanceolata. The sequence goes on from BSBN01000439.1 coordinate 5,679,034, forward strand.
TGAAGGAAAGGAATAGGCTATTTACTACATCAGTCAGACATTGGTAGGCTATGATCTACAATACACGCCTATTGAATGAGCATGCCTTGCCGTAGTTTTTGCATCCCAAAAATTAAGACATTATATGCTGACACAATCCATCAAGTTGATAGAAAAGATAGATCCATTGAAGTATTTGCTTAGTAAGGCTACTCTAACAGGAAGACTATCAAAGTGGATAATGATTCTCAGTGAGTTTGACATTGAATATGTGGACAGAAGAGCTATAAAAGGCCAGATGATTGCGGATCAGTTAGTAGATGCACCATTGAATGATGATAATCCATTAAAATTTAAGTTTCCAGATGAAGCCATCTTCAACATAACAACCCAAACATGGAAACTCTATTTTGATGGATCCTATACTTAGCATGGGTCAGGAGCTAACATTTTGTTGGTCACACCTTAGGGAGATACAATCCTAAAATCATATAGACTACTTTTCCCTTGTACCAACAACGTGGCAGAATATGAGGCATTGGTCATTGGTCTCAAAATGGCTATAGAATCGAAAGTCCAAGAGCTTCATGTTTACGAAGATTCACAGCTAGTCATCAATCAGGTAAATGATGACTATCAAACCAAGGATGAGAAGTAAATACCTTACAAGCATATGGTAGATGACTTCAAAGAATATTTTGTTGTGATTTCCTTTGAATAAATACCAAGACTAGAAAACAAAGCCACAGACACCATGACAACCATTGCATCACTCCTGGATATACCAAAAAATTAGTCACATTATGAGTTCTTAATGGAGCTAGTGTCTAATCCTACTTACGATATTCCTGAAACAAGAATCATATGCCACATAGTAGGATCTGATTCCCCCTTGTACGAAAATATCTATACCTATCTGAAAAAGAATACATTACCACCAAGTTTATCTAATAATCAACGACGAACCTTCATCTGTCAAGCTGCTCGCTATACCATAATTGCCGATACCCTTTATTGACGAGGTCTTGATGGTACTCTCCTTAGGTGTCTCGAAAGTGAGGAATATCAAACTGCCTTAAAGGTGTTCATGAAGGTATTTGTGGAACCCACTCTAGTGGTCCTACCTTGGCTAAGAAACTCATGTGTATGGGATACTATTGGCCAAGTATGGAAACAAACTCTTATCATTTTGTGAAAAGGTGCAAGAAATGCCAAATTCATGGAAATCTAATACATGCACCGGCACAAGAGTTGCAACCTTTAATGACTCCTTGGCCTTTTTATCAGTGGGGACTTGACCTTGTGTGCAAGATTCATCCCCCATCATCCAACAACCATAAATTCATAATAACCGCCACTGAGTACTTTACTAAGTGGATCAAAGTTGTACCTTTAACCAATGTCATAGGCAAGCAAATTGCCTCATTCACTCTGAACTACATCATTTGCTGCTATGGCATTCATTTATCCATTATCACTGATAATGGAAGACCTTTCAAAAACTAGGATGTCAAAGAGCTCTGTGACAAGTTCCATATACAACACTATTTTTCCACCCCGTACTATCGCTAAGGAAATGGTCAGGTAGAGATGTCTAATAAAATAATCTTGAAAGTCTTGAAGAAGACTGTCAATGATGCTGGCCGTGATTGGCATATCCAACTAAATCCCACTCTGTGGGCCTACCATACAAGTATCCACACACCCATAGGTGCAACACCCTATGCCCTAGTCTATGGCTTCAAAGAAATCTTGCCCATTGAGGTTGAGTTACCATCCTTGTGAGTATCGTTAAAAGGTCTAATAATCGATGAAGAGTACCGGGTTTCCAGACTCCAGGAGTTAGAGCTGTTGGAGGAAAGAAGACAAAATGCCTTTAATCACCTCAAAGCCTATCAACAAAGGATGTCTAGAAGCTACAACCACAGAGAAAAACCCAGAGTCTTTCAAGTGGTGACCTACTTCTCAAGGAAAACCCTATAAATCAACAGGACATGGAAAAGAAAGGCAAGTTTGAACCCAAATGGCTTGGTCCATATGCAATCATTGCTGCCTATGGATCAAGAGCCTAACAGTTAGCAACATTAAAAGGTGATTTGTTTGATTACCCCATCAACAATATACATCTTTGAAAGTTCTATATCTAAAAACCCCAGTGCAAGGGAACCTAAAAAAATGTGCAAATAAAAGCAAGTGGTGAAAACCTGGAAACATACACTATTTGTGATAAACACTTCCTCCATCTCTTAGGATTGCAGTCCTCATCCATCTTTTCTTATCGCATCCATAAAAATACATAAAGATACCTATCATGGCTTGTTACTCGCTCGCCTTTACCGCCTTATCAAATTAGGTCAGCCATCTAATCCTTCATCCATCTTGTCATCTATCACAACTTCATCGTTAAGAATCATAGTCGAACTACGTCGCCTCTGAGCTATCATGTAGGGAAGGCCATCATTGATGGACCCCTGAGGCTTCCCATCCATCCATACCACTCATCTTATCATAGTAATTTCATTCCATCTGTTCATCCATCACCAGTGTCAACCTCCATTGTTGAACTACGTCGCCTCTGAGCTATCACGTAGGTAAGGCCATCATCGATGAGCCCCCGAGGCTTCCCACCCCGTAGGTCTTAGGTCCACATCATCAAACTACGTTGCCTTTGCATTGTCACATAGGCAAGGCCATCATCAATGAGCCCTCGAGGCACTAGGTCAGTCCCTTAGGGCCCGTCACATCGAATTTACCATCCGTTCAGTCCATATGTTTCATCCATAATAAATAGATCCTTTACTTCACTGGGGGCAAAATCCTCAACCTAGTTATAGAATTGGATTCTTGAATGTCACAAATCTCAGAGGATAACAATCAGGATCGTGATACTATCTCCAGGCAACATGCAACACTACAGACAAAACCTTTTTCAACAAAAACTTGACGCAAGACATTAACCTATATCCGACAACAATGTGCCTAAACTATCAAGATGGTTATATCTGTTATCATGGCAAGAAAACATATCTATGGAAAGAAGATTTGATGGCTATTATAAGTTTATGTCTTAGGTCTTGATTTTTTGTTATCATGTTTCTTATGCTACTCAAGGATGTCCAAGACTAGAGGAGCAATGATGGGGCATGGTTATTTTCATTTGTTTGTTTTTTGTGGATTAATCTTTAGTAATGTGATGACTTGTCTAAATGACATGATCGACAAAAGATCATCGAGGAAATTATGGGTCTAAGTGTGAAAGAGTGCAATCCTTGTCTATTGATACATGCAAGCAATAATCAGGACATCTAGGTTCAATATTGCCTAGATGCTTGTATTAACTTGCTAAATCAAAATCCATGTAAGAGATACTCATTTCATCATGGTTTAATTATACCTAGACGCTTGTATTTCCTTACAACATTTTAAAAGCTCAATGATGAAAAAGTACTTCAAATATTTGTATACAAGATGACTAAATCTCATTTGTGCATATTAGGTTTGCATTTCATTTCATTAATAAGAATTCCATAATTATCATTTACCAAGTGGCTTAAGATCCAAATCATTTCTTTCATTCATCCAAATTATTCTTCTACATTACCTATTTTTCAAAATCATTAGTCTAATTCATCTAAGTGTTCTTTTATTCATGATGGAGTATACTTGGCATAACAAAAACAAATCATCAAATCATTGTGTATATCATAGGCATGTCAATCATAAGTTTATATCCTTTAAAGTGCATTAGTTACATTAAACATTTAGATCATGATAGTGATGTCATTTATCCACATAAAAGTGCATACATAACATTTATCATCAAAAAAATCAAATCACATAGATATAATTGTCATAGCATATTAGATCATCATACACAGAAAAGTAAACATCATGTATTGCATGTAAAAATCATCAACATATGCATTAGGTCATCATAAGCTATAAGCATATAGAATCATTGCACATAACATTACACATAGATATAAGTCATCATGTGAACCATAGGAACATCATATCGCAAGTATCATGTACATCATAGAATCAACATATTTAGAATCATCAAAATAGAAACATAATCATAACATCCATCATATAGATAACATCTATCATATAGAAAATATCCATCCATAAGTACACATGCATATAGTCCATCGAACTCATATATATCATCATCAAATATAATAAAATGTCCAAGTATACAATGACATCATGAAAATGTATCTTGAGCTATCAAAAATAATGTGTATACAAATGATACAAAATGATACATGTCTCAAAATGCCTATGCAGTACTACCTCCAAAATGTGTTGGCTACTGAGGCTGAGGTTAAGGACCTAAAGGCCCTATCCCTGGTGGGCCATGAGGAGGTGGTGGCCCCATAACTCCTCCACTCTCAGATAGTGTCTACTTGGATCTACTGCACGAACTTGGCTGGAAGCAACTTGCTCTCTGCTTCGGGGGCACTACCTACTCATAAAGAGATCTCGAATAGAAAATCTACTGACCAGCTCAGACCATCTCTAAAATAGTCTACCTAGTGGGACCCTATGCTGCGGTCTACTGTACCTGCTAAAGTAGGGCCTCTGCCCTAGTATATCTATGTATAGCCGTATCCTACTCTAGTATAGCAGTCCTCACATCTCCCTATAGTTGGGTAATCTACCTATGCATCTATCCAACCTGGCCCTGAAGCTGAGCCACCTATGATTGTAATGTTGCCATCACCCTGTCATCCTGAGCCTATGCTTGCACCGACACCTGTGCCTATACCTATGCCTACACATGAGGCTAAACCTGTACCTGTGGTGCCCCCTCAACTCTCTGTCTCACTCTCCTCTATCCTCCATCATCCCCCCATCATCTCCATCATCACCTCCGCCACCTCTGCCTCCATCATCACCTCCTCCACCTCTGCCACCATCATCCCCTTCACATCCAACTGTAAATCCATGTGATCTCCTATTTGGGTAGACCACACCTCCAATCAAACCTACTAGTATAGCTAGCAAGGGCTCATAGTAATCAACAATATCAACCTAGCTAATCTCTGTCCCCTCAATGTTTGCATCATCTAATACTCTATGGTACTCATCCAATCCTGCTCCCATATGTGGCTCATACTCCACTAGCTCTCCCTATATCAGAATCTACAGAATCTGATGCACATCCTCTAATGTCACTGCAATCTCTCCAATCGGCAGGTGGAATTTTCCATGATCACTATGAAACCTCTCTGCCAGCGCAGTCAGTAGCCCCAAATTTGCCTGAATCTTGGGCATAAGGCAAAGATACCATAATCCAACTGATCCAAGAACCAACTGATCGGTCTCGGCCAAATATGGTCATAGCAGCTGTGTAACGAGAAATCTCTCCCGCGACATCAAAACATCATCTAGCTCCTCCTGCAATCAATAACACAAGCGCGTTAACCAAATAACTAAGTTGCATATCTACCACATCTATCAAAATAATTACTTAGCTATCCTATCGTTAAACCTATCCTATCATCTCTTCTGAGATTCTATCAATCTTGAAGATGAACTATCAGTTGGCCAACATCGATCACGATGCCGACTTAATCAAATCAGCTAAGTAATTGACCACTTTTATCAGACGCACAACTCTATTTATCAAAAGCATGACTTTATACCATATGCGTAGGAGCCCTAATCATTTGCGTGACTTCATGCATATGCATAGAATTAGGTGTCATATGCATAGACTTATAACAGATGCGTAACATCATAATGCATGTGTAGGACCCCTGATTGCATGCACAAGACTGTTTTATATGGCAGGATTGTTAATTGCATGCGCAAAATCACACATATGCATCGAAACCCTAATTATATGCATAGGATTAACTCACATGCTCAAGACTATTTACTAGATGCGAAAAAATTACATATGCGCCAATTCAGCTCTGAGATGCACAGAATCAAGTTATATGCGTAGACCTACCTATCATATGCATAGAAACAACATAACCACACATTCAAAAATGTGGACTTTGACCCTAAATTTTGACCACAATAAATGCACTTTGACCAAAATTAAGAGCAAGCATACCGGGGGTCCGTACTCTACTAGCTGCCTGAATCACCGAATTCTCTCGAACCTGTGGTTCTCTATTATAATTTGATGCATCTTTGCTGATTGCTCTGCTCTGATATGTACTAGGGCTCCCTATAATCTCTCTTCAAATGATAAGTGTGCAAATGAATAGAAAGGAGACCCCACATCCTTATTTATGGCCAAATGAACCCTACCTGGAGGTGTTTGACCTTGCACATGCATGTCATGTTTTTCATCATTTTTCATTCTCCATCACCCAAATTTTTCATCTGCACATTGTGTCATCAATTCTTCTACATCATGAGATTGTTTGTCATCCTTTTGTCAAATTGAACACAACCAATCTCCCGAGGGGGCATCCTACCGTCATCAAACCTATACCAGGGGAAAACTGGGGCATGTATCATAGTAAAAAAAATTTATTCTCTGAAACAACGTGATAAAACACATTGTCTCAAAGAAGGACAAAATGTATACACATAAAAATGGCTCGAGTCGAATTAAATAAATATTTTAATATTTATTTTATTCTTATTCTTCTATCAATAAATAAATATCCTAATTTATTTACTTGGTTCACATTTATCTTATTATTCCAAATAGTTAAATAAAATATCAATTTATTTAATTAATCATTCCTAAATTCCTCTAATGTCATATATAATTAAATAATCCTAAATTATTTAATTAATTCCTCTACGACAAAGTCCTATGTCTAAAATTGACATCATCTTATCCTTGTCATTTTGCACATCATTAGACACCTCATCATGTTGCTCCAAAATTAAACATTCTTAATATATAATTAGTCATTTATCCTCTCAAACATGTACCCTATATCTTCTCAACCATCAAACATGGTCAAAGACACCTATCTTCTAAATCCTATATTCCCTCGCACATTCCAACAACCAAAGACTCCTTCCTCCATGTTCTTCTCTTGGTCTTCCACCTTTGTCTCAATGGTCTTTGTGAGCATTATGACATGTGGCTTATGGTTCCACATATTCCTCCACCTTGTCATCATAGTAGGAACATCTTCCACCTTTATCTCCCTCATCCCAACCAATTTGATCTTGACCGTACATGTGAAAGGACATATTCTCCACCATGGATCTTTTGACACTTGGATTGGACCCCTCCTTGGCCTATAAAAGGAACCTCCTCACCTTCATTTTGTATCACAAGAGCTATAGTACTTACATGCTGCAGAAATTTCCATCAAGCAATCAAGCGTGCCTTTGGCCCCCCATTTGCATTATCATTTAGCTTCATAGTTGCATATCATTACCCTCATTATCAATATCAATGGCTTCATATCATTATCATTAGCTTTGCATTATAGAAATCCTTCACATTGCATAGTTGCATCCATAATTCCGTTCATCTCATTGTCATCTTGAAAAGCAAAGAAGTACAATTCTGAGAGCAACATCATTATCCACAAGATCATTGAGAAGATAGGAGACAAGGGAATGAAAAGGATAAATCAGTTTGCAAGGTATAACTTATGTTTTCTATATTTTTCTTAGTTTCATTGATGTATTGAATTTGAGTAGGAATTCTAGAGTAATTGTGGTATCTTAGTAGGTTCTTACAATAGTTTGAAATTATCAATCACAGTTTTCACCTTGTTGTGCCACGAAATTTAGTAGACACTTAGCAAAGTTGCCAGCAAGGGATAGAATGGGAGGATCAAAGCACAAATTAGAGCCAACTTTCACAGATAAGTTATTGACACTTAATAATATTTCAGAACTATTTCAAAGGGTGGGATGGCTAGAATTCATGAAAAAGTTTGAGGAGCATAATACACAACTAGTTCAAGAGTTCATTGAGAACTTCTCAGATGGATAGTTGATTGTACATGGAAAAAAATTTAAGGTGAGTCCCTAAAATATTTCTAGCTTATCTAGTATTAAAAATGAAAGTATAAATCTATCAGAAACTACAAACATTTCTTACAAGAAACTGATATGACTCTTCATAAGGGAAGGGGAACCTCAACCATTACTAGTTGTGAATACCTGAGGACAAAATAAAGGGTTTCAAAGAATTTCTATTGCAGATCCGTGTAGAATGATGATAGCCTTGATAATCAAGTATTTCATATGTGAAGGACAATGTGCTACCGTAGTTGGTCCTCCCTTCCGTCTGCTCATTCACCTGCACCAATGTGCCAAAAACCCTGAATTGAGGGTTAACCTTCTTGCTTTCCTTAGTGATTCCCTCGTCCATATGATAGAGAGGTTTAAAATCTGGTCAGGTCCATTGAAACACCATAACCTTATTTCTTTGATTTGCAAACACTAGATCCTTAAGAAGAGAATCCCAAATTATGTACTTGTTGAAGAGGAAGAGGCTCAAGAGGATGAGCCTGTAGAAACATTTTCTTCCACTCAGCAGCCATCAACAAAACATAGAATTGACACAATCCCCCAAAGTGGACAGTTATCCCTTTTGAATACTATCAATGACACAGAACAAGGTCTACTAGAAGTAAATGATGAAGGACATGTGTCTACTAATGATTTAAGAACTTTTGTTCCCCCTCTTGCTAATGATACAAAGAACTTTGTTCCCCCTCTTCCCAATGATATAGAAACTTTTGTTCCCCCTCTTGACAATGATACAAAAAATAAAAAATGTGATCCCTTAAAAGTGAAATTAGAAGAATTAAGGGAAGAAATAGCACAGTTGAAAAACAAAATCCAACAAAATGAGGAACAGATAGCCAAACAACAATAGGAAATGAACATATAGACAAAACTTTTGCAGCAGAAAGCTCAGGGAATCAAAACCCTAGGAACTCAATTAGAACAGAAGGATAAATTCATTAAGGAATTGCAGTAAAAAAATGAAACAAATTGAGGAAAGAGATAAGGAACATTTGGTTAGTTTATCAGAAAAGAATGAATAGATTAAAAATTTGACTGTGAATTTGGAGCAATTCCTTTAATCATTTGTAGAGGAATAGGAGAAACAAAAATTAGAACTTAATTTAGCTCTTAGTAAAACTGTAGAGTTGGAACAAGAATTACAGGAATTCAATATTAAGCCAACTATGGAATCAAAAGAAATACAAATTGAATTGACCAAAATGGAGTGGTTTCAAGTCCACATTCCTCCCATGTTGGCCAAGTGGATGGAAAGGTACTATTTCCTGAGACAATCAGGGGCAAAAAATGCTAGACTTAAGAAGGAAATGATATTATTGAAGGAATCCTATGACAGACTCTACCAAGCTAAAACTGATGCATGCAAGATTGGAGAGTTGTTATTAGCCTGTAGGAAGCCATCTAGATTGTATTCTATGATCCTCAATGAATAGTTATTGAGATGGAAACTTTTAAGAATTTCCTGCAACTTACCTCATGACCGAGATGATAAAAAGTTCCTAGAAGAATTCAAAGAGACACCCCTTGTTCAACAGAATCTACTGTGTGAATTTTTCATACATAATCTATTTTTGGAAAAATATAGTGATTTTTTCATTAACCTTTTTGTGGGAGAGGTATAGATCAGAGCCTTCATGTCTAATATGAAAAATCAACTCCATTGGTAGGATAGGACCAGAGAATATCTTCAAGCAGAGAGAATTGTAGGGCTCTAAATGAGATACCCTAACTGTAACCCCTTTGCCTTCAAAGCTCAATTCCAGGGGATTAAAAGTTATGAAGCTATGAAGAACAAGTATAATGAAAGTATCGGGATTTGTTTTGAAGATTTTAAAGTTGATGGGCCATAATTAATAGACAAGGCATGGAGTGCCTGTGAGGAGTGATATACTCCCCTACTATGTATCTCAAACAAAGGGAGATGATTTCTCCAACCAATCTCAGATGGTCTTATAAAAGAGCAGAAGCTTTGATAGAAATATTACAGCAAGTCAAGACCAAGTGGATAGGGATGCGATATAGACCTCCATTACTCCTTTAGCCACCCCCTGCAGTTTTGGTCACTACAGAGCAAGATCCCAGGGACTTACATGCATGGAAGATGAGGATTGGATTGAACAAAGGTTTTCTTAAGTACCCTGATCATTTGGATGAGGAGGCAAAAGACATGTATGATCTCAACTCCAAATATGATGAACTAAATAGAAAGAGGGATGTAGAGAGACAGAGGGCTCATCAGAGAGCATGAGGACCTACTCAAGATTAGGAAGAGGAGGGTGATGAGGTATAAACAACCTCATTTTTATAAAAAAGCCATATAACCCTTTTTGTCCTAATCAATCACCTTAACCATGCCAATTTGTTTATTTTTAGAAACAATATTTATCTATTTTTGATAAAATGATGTATAAGTCTTTATTTTCAAATTGATTGAAATTAACCACTAATGTTGGAGCTTGTATAATTATGTAGGGTTCCATGTATGGCCTAACAGAAGGAGTGGACTTCAAAGCGGCTGAATTCAAAGCACTAAAATTTTAGGGCGCCATAAATTTAGGCATACATCATAAACTTTGTTAAACAATTTTGTTATTTTCTATTGGGCATACTCAAGACTTTACGGATCCATTCAGAGCCTTTAATGTGCTTTATATCAAAAACATCCAGTTAGTTTGTAATTATGTTTTCTTTAAAAGACTTCTTTAATGGCATTTACCTACCATCTGAAATTTAGGATTCGGTAGTAATGCAGTATATATATGTAGTTGCTCAAAACAAGGATGCTATGCTATTATGTTATGTTCTGATACTATTTAGCTATGTTCTGTGTTCTGTGATACTTTTATGATATAAATGAATATTGCCAGTCTTATTCTGAGTAATCTTTTCTAAGCAATGGAAGTAATATGAATGGGATTTACTTTGGAGTTGTTGAAGTATTTAATGTGATTTGAATTGATAGTAGGATCTCCCAAGAGTTGGCCACTCGAGGGATTATATAATAGATAAGTATTTTTATTGTTGGTGTTGTCGTTTCTATTTTATGCATGCTCTGTTTAGATCAATGTCACTTTGTGCTTAGCTCTGTTATGTGTTCCTGCAGGTTGTGGTTTTAAGTTAATGATCGTTGAATTTTGTTTACTTGAAATTTTCAGAGCATCCACTCTATTCATAAATCTGTTGTTAGTTATTGATTAAAAGATGTCATATGTACTTTCAGTTAGTAGCTAGTTGCCTTTGTTTTGATTCATAGTTAAACTACAAGAGTTGATTCTTATATAGTTTACATGCTTTCTAGATTAGGAATTCAAATGCTTTCTAGCTTAAAGATATCATGCTTTCTAGTTTAGTTTCCATTTCAAGCTTTTCAAAAATTTAGAAAATCTATTACTAAGTGAGATGTCCAAAAATATCCCCTATTGCATACAGCCTTGGACACTACCCGGTCGACATAATTGACATATTTTTAACTAAAGTGTTAGAACCTTACTACAGCCTATCAGGGATTCTCTAGGGGCCCCATCCTTGATAATATCCAAAAATACAATATTACTAACCAATTTTTTACAATAGCCTTCATAGGTGCAACAGAGAAACACAAGATAGCAGTAAACCATCATGGTAAGACTATTTGATATACATAAACTAAGCATCCACCTATAGTTATAAAGCCTTGACATAGAGCTAAGAGAAAAAATAAAGTGAAACCCAAATAACAAAAATTAAACTAGAAACTAACACAAGCTATCACCATATTAGAACTTGTCAACCCTATTATGGATAAGTGCCACCAATAACCACCATAAAAATGACCACCACATGTAGGAGATGAAGATATAAGCTATAACACTACCACACCTCAATTCTCCATATTGATATCCTTGGGAAATATTTTCCCCCATTAATAAGCCCTAGAACGAACCCATGAACCAAAAAAATCAGCTCCAGGAGTAGTATCTAAGGACCTGCCATGTTCTCTATCCTACAAACTTGATACCTTTTGAAATCTCCACCTGTTACAGGGATTTAGTGGTTTTTCCCTCCTCTAAAACTGACAAAATATATCCAAGGAGCTGCCAACTGGAAAATAGTTGCATCTTATGCAAGAAAAATGAGGAAACCATCAACCACCTTCTAATTGAATGCCCTTATGCATGGAAGACTAAATAGTGGATTCTTGCGAAATTTAGTATTCATTGCACGTCTAGTAGGAAGATGTTAAACAAATGACTAAAAGTTGGATCTCTCCTTTTAGACACCCTTTGATTAACGAATTATGGATTCGGTCTCTACTTTATGTGGGATGGGGAATATAGAAAGAATGGAATAATAGAATATTCACGAATCAAAATAAACCTTGGAAGGTGACTACAAACAAGATAATACATAGCATTTTTTAAAATGTCAAGATTGATAATATGAAGAAATAGAAAATGAACCCTACTGATTTAGAAGATCAGATTGCTAAGAGCTAGGTCTCCATGATAGATTAGAAAAATACAACTTCACTAAGATAATGCAAACGAAAAGCACCAAATGGACCCCCCTGATCCTGGATGATACAAACTTAACCTTGATGACTCTATGAAGGGTAACATAGGGCAGACGGGAGGAGGGCTGATAAGGAATAACAAAGGACAAGTCATTAGTGCACTCTCTAAGAACCTTGGATGTCAAACCAAAAATTATGTTGAAGCCTCAGTGGCTCTTCAATCAAGAGATTATTATAGCAAAAAATAAAAGCATAAGTAAAATTATTATAGAAGGGGATTCCAAAAACATTATAGACATGGTTAATTCAAAATCCACCCCCATTGGTCCTATAGAGGCATCATAGAGGAGATCAAAGATATCCTAAGGGAGTTTCAAGGTGTTAAAGCCAAACACATCTTTAGAGAAGGAAATTCTTTTGTGGACCTATGAGTCGATCTTGGAGGCCAGATAGAAGGGGTTAAAGTATGGGAAGATATTCTTTCTATACTGCCTAACATAAGAATCAAAGTAAATGAGGAAGCAACTCAAAATAATTAAGATCCAATAGGTAATCATCCCTTGTCGTATGGTTGACACGAGCAGAGGGGATGGTTTGGATTGGAGCAATAATGGTAAGATAGGTTGGAGGCTCTCTTTCCCTATTCCTTCCTTTTTTATTATTGCAGGCATTGAATTAAGGTGAGATCAATAGAACATTGCTGACTGAGCTTTGAATTGCGAGAATGTTCAACAGTAATGCTAAGGTATGGGATATTCTAAGGAGATGTAATCTTACTTCATGTATTGAGGCTATGAATGGGCATTACACATTGTTGTCCACATGAATTTTCCAAATCCTAGAAAGATCAAAGCATAAGCATGAATTTTAGAAGTGGGCGATAGTCACAAAAGTAGTCATGCAAGATTGTGACAACATTGCACGTGATTATATTTGACAATAAAATAGACATCACAAACACATTAGCTATAGGAGTCACTCTCCATATCTAGTTTCAAAAACTCAAGATGAGTTATCAAACACTTATGCAAAATTCATCTACATAAACCTTTATCATCATCAAGAGCCAAACAATTCTAACCTCTTATTTACCTTATATCAACTTGTTAGACCTGACTCACTGTATTTATTTAGACATGATTAACATTAATTATTGAATTATTTTTTAGACCTAGACATCTTATGGGGCACATCTAACTTTAGGATGTGATTTGGCCTTGGGTTGTGTTTTAATGCTAAACCTAGGGGTCTAACTAAATAGCATTGGAATAAAATTTTATGGATAAATAATTAATTAATTCCATTATGCATGCCTTAAATATAGTTCAATTGGGGGTGAACTAGGTAGGCATCATAGGAACTCTAGAGGGTTTTAAAGATGAGGATGTGAGCCACATAAATGGATCCATGTGGACTCCATGGGCGTCGTTTAGTTCATTTATATTGTCATTGTTGACATCAATGAATGTCATGGTCAAGCTTAATTAACTATTTAACTAGAAATTTGTTGTACCTAGGTTGAGATTATTATTTGGGTTATTGATGGTCATTGCATCTCCATCTATACTCCCATGTCAATTAGATTGCATAGTCAACAATGCCACATCAACATGATGTCATAATGATGTCACACCTACTTTTATCAATATTTGCCCACTATGGAAGAAAAAACTTCAAAAAATCATAACTTTTGAGTTGTAACTTATATTTTGATGTTATTTTACCCTAGCTAATTTTAACTTAGAATCCAAATCTATCACTAGATTTAATTATTCTATCTTTTTTCTAAAATTGTGTAAAGTCACTAGAAATCTATAAGCATGTGATTAGGACATTTTGTAAAAGCACTAGATATAAAGTGCCATTAACAATTTTTTGGTGGGGTTGTATCAGATAATATTTCATGGGGGTTGTATCAAGTTGTGTTGATAAACTTTTGGGTGTCATCTCTCTTTGAGGTGGGTATCTCTTTGTTTTTAATGAGGGGGTCTATCTCTCTAGTGGATACATTTTGTACATGCATACCTAACATGGATTAGTTGTTAGGGCACATCCTTTTTACCCACCTAAGTTGTGCTTCAAAGACATATTGGTGTAAATAATATTTCATTGTACCTCAGGTTATATTCATCTTGCCTAAGTAGATATTATTTAGATTATCTCTGACTATTTTAGATAATTCTAAGATAAGTTTATTGTATTCCCTAATTTTCTCTAAATAGGGTTTAAGATAATATTGTTGGTTTTGGATGTTGAGTTATCCTTTTAATCTTCTATTGTATTCTAATTTTATGATTGTGTGGTATACTTAGTTTATATGCTTACTTTGTTGAATAGGATTGTTCTCTATTAATTCATCCTTTCATGTCTATATGTGTTTAATTTATTGAATAGATAGTTATTTATTTTGAATTTGAATTGTTCCTATGCTCTAGATTTATTTCAACTATGACAAAAACTAGAAGACACCCACCCCCATTTTTCCCCATTCAAAATTTTAAAAGTTGTTTCAGAATGGTTATTATAGAGATTTTAACCTAATATTGGATGATATTGGAGAGAACAAAATAATCTTTAAGAAACAAGTTTGTAAACTTGAAGAGGATAAAAGTTCATACCTTGCACTTTACCCCTTGGTTTTACACCACTTTACACACATGTTTATGTTGTTAAAGAGGCCCTTCTAGAATTAACCAATTTACACACATGTTTATTTTTAAGTGGCCCTAGGTCCTAAAAGGCATTCAGTTATGTGCTAGGGGTTGTGTATTTAAAGGCATCACCTAATTCATTTTAATCATCAATCATAGAGAGCATTTTTATATGAGCACATACAAACAAAACACATAAGATAGATTTTCTCAATAAAGGCAACACCAAATCTTCTCTATAACAAGTCTTATAAAGGAAGTTTTGAAATATACCTCAAGATTACACAACCAAGAGTCCATATTTTTTTCATCAAAGCCTCCATCAAATTTGGGAATGGAAATCATTGTTTCAAGTTGAAAGCTAGGGGTTTGAGCAACATGCATATTGGTTGGACTGCGTTGGAGAACCATTTGAAATTTTGCAACCAGATCTTGCATGACACAATTTGGCTCTCTTATTGACTTTGTAAAATATATTGTACAATACTCATGTTAATTGAATCTTTAGAGGTCTCTTATCACTATTTATATTTCTTAGGAGCGACTACAAAAGGATGAGCAAAGAAAAATATTGAGGGTTTTGAAGTAGAGTACCTTCCAGAGGGTGTAACTATTAATCCACATCTCTGATTTTGATGATTTTTTTAAATAATTGAAGGTATTGATGAGATGGACACATTAAACAAATTAAAGATCAATTTGGCAATCATTAAAACCCTCCAAAACCAATTAAAAGACCCCAAAATTGTTGCAAGGTGTGACCCTTGGTCTTCTTGTTCAGCGCTGCGCTGCGGTGGTTTGTGACAAGGACTTAACCGCCTCCTGTGCTTGTTAAGTCAAGTGGTTGTATCGGGCATTAAAAGGTTGATCTTTTGGTGCAACGACAACTAACAATTGGTATCAGAGCCAAGGTCATGGGTTCAAACCCCGCGCTTGCGCTGGGGGGATTGTTACAAGGTGTGACCCTTGGTCTTCTTGTTCAGCGCTGCGCTGCGGTGGTTTGTGACAGGGCTTAACTGCCTCCCGTGCTTGTTAAGTCAAGTGGTTGTATCGGGCATTAAAAGGTCAATCTTTTGGTGCAACGACAACTAACAAAAAAGAGTTACAAATTTTTACAACATAATACCGAAGAAAAAAGAATAGAGATCTAGCAAGGGTAAAAGGTGGAAACATTTGAGGACATCTCTTTGGGCTATAATTGAAGGTCTATAGAGGGAATCAAAAAGAAATCTCAAGATTATAAATCTATGGCAACCAAAGGCGAGGAAGCTGGTAAAGGTTGATCAAACCCTTTTAGACCAAATCCAAGGTTGTGATCACATGATTCTGGTACCATTAATATGAGCATGTGCAAAAAAAAAAAAAGAGAGACTTTCTCAACAAAGGAAATACCAAATATTCTTCATAACAAGTCTTATAAATGAATACATAGATGCTTTTAGAATAAATAAGTTGAGCTAGAAAGAACAAAACCAAACATTATAATATCCTACTAAACTAACTAAACAAATATTATGTGTTCTACTACACTAACTAATCAAATATTATGTCAAATGTAGAGGCTACGTCTTATCAAATTTTTAGGAGAAAGACTTGTACATCTATTCCTAACACTTTGCAAATATAACTCATCAACCTCTCTATCTACAAAAAGAATCCAAATCCATTATTACTATTTGCTTAATGTTGACTAAGGCAAAAACAAATCCTAAATTTTAACCCTTGCATAAAAAGTGTCATAGTGCTTCTTAGCACCACCTAGTTTTCCTCACATCAGATATCATCCAGGTGAACCCTTTCTATAGGTACCTAAGGTTTGATTCTACATAGGACAGAAACATTACATAAGGAAAAGTCATGTCATTTCATCAAAATCTTAGTGGCGATCATGTCTTCCCTAAAATTCTAAGGATGACATAGTTCAAATTTTATTGTTATACTTCCAAAACATCAAATTTTAAGAGATTCTCAAGTATGGTTAAAATATTATGATCAAAACATTGAGAAGCTATCCATCAACCATTTAAATCAAGTAAACCATATTTCCCTCACATTTCATTTTTAGCACATCAGATTACATTCTTAGTTAATCATACTTAGCTTTTAATATAAAATAGGGGTTTAAACTACATTTAGTTTATTATCTTTAGATATTTTGAAGAGATCCTCTTTATCTCTTCATTTTTGTGAATATGCCTATCCCTTACGCATAGAAATTTTTTATTTTTCTGAGTTTTAGATCTATGTGCTTTGATTTTATTGTTATTCTTCAAATCTATATTCTCCTACCCTTAATGCTTCACCTAGGTTTTGTCCATTAGTTAATTGTCATCTTTTCAATCCTCCTTTTATGACCAACACACCCAAATTCATCAAACTTGGGGCCCCTTTTATTTATTTTGTATGTTTTATTGGATTGAAACATCCTACAATGTTGGTTTTTATAATTGTGGCATTGAGCGCATGAATAATCACCTCTTTAGACCTAGGTTAAGTGGCCCTTAGTCTAATGGATTAATTTGGCCCCTTTTATTTTCATTTTTTACCTTGGTTTGAAATTAAAACCCAGTGCCTAAAATTAAAATGTTTAATTAAATTAAATTTAAATATTTGTTTTATCAATTGAATTTATATTTCCTCATTTTTATCATATTTTTATTTACTATTTTTTCCCTACTTTCCTTTTGTTTTATGCCTTTGGCTTTCCTAGTTTTTGATTAGTTCAACTAGAAAAAAGGGTCCAGAACCCTATACAAAATGGCCCCACGGGCTACAAACCATTAATAAGCCAGAAACAACACATTAACAACTCAAGAACAACAGACAAAAAACACCTAATCAAAAATAGCAAAAACAACAGAAACAACAAGAAACTAGGGACTATTAATCATCCCATACTTAGCCAGGAATTCCACCATATCTTTGTAATCCCCCAGGCTATCGAGCCCCACCTATTTGACCTTGTCATCCAAATCCTTGATAGCCACGAAGATTGACACAGCTCGGTGCAGGGCCTTAGCAGCAAACTCAGCCTAACCTTCCACTTCTTCTGCATTCCCGCCATCTTCTCCTGGAGGTGCCTCAGGTCCTCTGTGAGGACCGCCCTTTTTACTTCTGTTGTTATGACTATTTTCATTACTGTTATTGTTACTTTTTTATATTTGTGGGATAGCAGTTCCCGGAATTGTCAAACTATTAAACTTTATTATGATTTCGGAAAAACTAATTGGGTGATGTTTGGATAAGTTTACATTTCAGAAAACCATTAATTAGGTGATGATGGAAAATTGTAATATGATTTCATTTATGTTAATTAGTACTATGTCATGATAATGCATGTTTTCAAGTTGCTTCGGCTATGATGATTTTATGTGGTTACTGATCTTGTAATTTAGTGTGCAGGAATTACTAATCGAACCACAGAATTCGGAGATCATTCCGCACCTTGTTATTTGTTATTCCCTGTTAAGCCGATCTGGTTCCACGAGGAACCAAGATCTCTTTGTGTTTGATGTAATGATGTAATGTGGTCTTTCGTATGGTCGAGTGGGTTAAGTTACCCCCATGTAACATTATTTTATAATTTGTGTTGTAAAAAGGATTGAAATTGAATTTCCTTATTTAATTTAAATTTATGAGGCCTTTTCTTGTGCTTTACCTTGACCAGGGGTGTCTTGTATGGGTTAAAGTTGACCCTGGGTTATACCCCATGGGTCCAGGGGCCCATTTGGCATGGGTAACCCTTGAGTAACCTCCATCTAGTCATCTTAACTTCCCCCTGAAGTTAAGTGGCGAAAATTGGAGGTAGGAGGGGACATGATGGGTTGTACCAACACCCAACCCATCCCCTCTACATTCCCCAAGGTAAGAGATGCCATCCATTATTGAAGGATTGACTTAAAGTCACCCCTTCCATAGTGAGATTCCCCCATGTGCTGTGGGGACACCCATGTGAAGAAGGGAAGAAGGGGCATGGGTCACCTGTCTTCTTCCCCATTAACTCCTTTTATTTCTCCCATGCGTAAGAGGAATCACATGAGGAGAGGAATAAGGAGTACTCTTGGGAAGGGTGAGTGACATAAGCCACCAGGGCAGAATAGTGGTTTTGGGGGAGAGTGAGAAGGTGACAAGTGTCACCTCCCCATTCCTCAAAACTGAAAAGAATTTGGTTATTTGTTTCCAATTTTGGGATGAGAGGGAGTTAGTTGAATTTTGGGGAAACTTTCATTTTGCCTTAAAAAAAAAAATAGAAAAGTTAGCTTGTAGGAGAGAGAAGGGAGAGGGAGTTGGTGGCTAAGGTTGGAAGAGAACTCTGTGGGCTCTGCATCAGCTTCATTCCAGGAGGGCTTTGCAAGGTTGGTTTGAATTTTACCTTTGTTTCGTATAGCTGAATGTGTATGTGTGAATTTGTGTTTAGATTTGTTTTCTGTGGGGTTTGTTGTCGGGTTGTTTGACAGAGCTTCTCCCACTTGGGAGAAATGCTCATCAAGTTTGGGGTAGGGGAGGAGAGATCGTCCTCGGGTGCATACCTGTTTCCATCTTTTGGGATGTTGAAAGCCTTGAGGGCATGTATCTGTGACTGTATCTTTGACTTGAGAGTCATATACAGATTTCTTCAAAATTTGTGATCAAACTTGGTTTGAGACCAAGAGAAATTATATTGGTTAACTTATCTGTCAGGGTGACACTCTGGAGTCGAGTGGTCCACTCTCCTGCCCCTTATGAAACTCACTGTAGTTGAGTTTCCGTGTTGTGTAAATGACCCACGGGTGTTTGTGTGCTTTGGGATTGTTGTTGTTACTGTTGTGAAGTGGAGTGTTTGAGTTACCCAGGTGTGAGTATGGTCTCCCTAGCTCGGGGGTGACCCACTTGCGGGTCTACGGAAGGGAGGAGAGCTAGATGAGTGGTGTTTTCTTCTTTGTTTGTCTTTGATACGCAGGTTTTCTCTTGGAGCTTCTGGTTGGATATTTATGAAGAAACAGTTTACTCTCCTTTGTCATGGGAATTAGGCCTGGGTCATTTCATAAGAGTTCAAGAGGGAGCACCTCTCTTGTTATTGCTGTAATTTATTGTTACCCTGGGGGTGAAGGAAATCACCTCCCTGATCTTGTTAATTAATGGACTTCTACTTGGTTGTCTCAAGCTATCAGTTGTAGACTGTTTGGGTGAAGAAAGTTCATATCTGGGAAGTTAGTTGTTGTATCCATGGTTTAAAATCTGTAATATGAATGTGCTTAAATTTTTAAGTTGGTTGCTTTGTATACCTTTTTAAATAGAAAATTCATTACTTATTTGCAATCTAAACTGAGTTTGTTTATCTAATTGAAAGTTTGGAATTGCTTAACTAGTTAAAATGTTAGTTCTATGGTTCATTGATCTAATGGAAAAGACAATTTTAAATGTTTAAGTTTATTCTCATATATAGTGGTTTTAGTTAATTTGAAAAGATTAGAGGAAATCTAGCATGTATATATTTCTATCTATTCAGTTAAGCAACTTAAATATTTAATGAAAATGGAATATATATCGCTATATATAAAAATATATATATATATATATATATATATATATATATATATATATATATATAAATATAATAAGTTGTTAAATACTTACCATTTTTTTTTACCGAATAAGTGAAACTGGAATATATATATATATAATTGTTATTTAATTATCATTTATAACAGGTTGAAATTGAGAAAATTATGAAATAAATATATATATATATATGTATATATATATAGATAACAGTTGTTATTAATTATCATTTTGACAGAATAATAGAAACTGACTAAATTGTTTTATTCAGAGACTGACAGATATATATATATATATATTATTGATGTGTTATATCATCGAAAAGCGCTAAAACTGAATAAATTTCATGACTGTTGAACTTTTGAAAGCGCTGTGTATTCTACACAGTCGAGGCTTATTATAAGATGGGCGGTGGTGGGTGATCCCCACCGCAGACCCCGTTTAAAGTAAAACAGAGGTGTGGGGAGGGGCGGAGCCCCACCCACACCCCACATTGTGGGATGTGGGTGGGGCTCTGCCCCTCCCCACATCCCCCTGCGGTTTCAAACCCCGCGGAGCTACGCTCTGCCACATGTAAGCCGCCGCTGTATTTCGCAGCCTCCGTCCCTCTGTGCGGCCGACCCCTGCCGCCAGTCCCCTGCACAACAAAACATAAAATGTTAAGTAAAATAAAATGTTAGGGCTATTTAGCCCTAACATACATGCAATGGATCATTAAATAACAAAACAAAAATATATATATTTATATATATATGTTGGCATAATATATGTCATATATATATATATATATATATATACCTGATTCATTAAATAACAAAACCAAATATATATATATATATATATATATATATATATATTATGTTTTGAAGGGGAATTGTAAATAAATAAAGATATAGTTAGTTATATAGTTCTATATGTATATATATATTACATATATATATTTATATATATGGTATATATATACATAGAAGAGGTGTCTTGGGCCATTTTATGAGGCCCTCTCTATCATTCATAACAAGGAGATGTGCAAAATTAATTAAAAACAAAATATATTTTCACAGTTAGGTTTATTTAAGTGTTGAACACAACAACCAAAGAAGTTATGTTTCCATGATCAGGGTTTTATAAAGTGGAGAGCCTCCTACATGTATTAACAACGGTAAATGATTTACAAATAAAGTATTAATAATACTGATTAGTAATAATAACAACAGTAATTATAGATAAGAGAAAATAAAATTAGAATTTAATGAGAGCATAAAGGAATATACTGTGTTACCTGGGAAGAGTTTCTCGGAAGTTTCACTACCAACATAATGTCAATAACCAGGAAAAAAGAAGGAAAATGAAGAGGAAAATTACACGTCACCTTGCTTAAAAGATCACTGGAAATAAACTTAAGAAGCCATCACAGACATTCCATGTGGGCATTTTAATCCCAACTGTAGTAAACGACCTCATAAGTAAACCTGTAAGAGAGTCCGAAGAAGAAAAACTAACATTGGAAAACACAGAGGAGAAAATGCGCGACATTTCCCACATGGGATAAGAGAACTAAGTTGACGGACCCTTCTGCTAAATCTGCTTAGGAACAAGTTTAATTAATACAAACGAAGAGGAGATACCGTGATCGGAGAAGACTAGGAGACCGAGTCCAGCGAAGTAGTAAACCAGTCTATGTGACCTAGACCATCCTGAAGTTAGGTTTAATAGCAACAATTGATGCAGTGATAACCCTGATTTACGTAAATCATGAAGAAAGGACCGGATACACATAAAGAAAGCATAGAAAACGAAAGAGAGAGACTGAAACATAAACACACTAAATTAACAGAGAAATAGTTAAGGTAAGGGCGATAAAAATACAATCAAAATTAAGAACCAGTGAAAAGGGAAGAGAGAGCAAACAAACCGCCTTGTTGAGAATGCTAAGTCGTAGGAGGAGTATGTTTCAGGAAACAAGAGAGGAGACAGACAACCGTGCCTTGCTGAAAATTGACTAAATAGGGAGATCACTAGTCGGTTTAGTCAGAATAAGGCGTCGTGGGAAGTTGTTAATCTATCAGCGAACCACGTGCGTAAATGAGTGCTGCGTAGTTCCCACTAACGCCGTAAGGCGTTATGCTGCCGGAAATTGCCGAGGTTTAGATTTAGGAATTTTGTTAATCTCACTCTTGCAATGACGTTAGCGGTGTCGTAGAGATCCTCTTGTTGGTCTGGTTGCGTCTGGTTGCATGCAATTGTACTTATATCCTGCCGAAAGCTGTAGTATTTTCGCCATGAGAGAACACCGCCGAGCATGCTTACGCATGCGAGGGGGTTTGTAGGACAGTGTGAGAAAAGTTTTTCATATCTCGTGTCATAACCACATAACAGATGTGGCTATGACACGTGTGATGTGTGTTGTGACCACAAGGAAAATGTGGGCATGACATTTGGTATCAGAGCCAGGTTTAAACACTGGGCGTGTTTGGGCACGTTATTATTCCGCACCCTTGGCTAATTAGTTTCTACCTTGTTTTGTAGGATGCCTCCCCGACGTGTTCGACGAGCGCGATCACGCCACACAGCGTCAGTCGAGGTGCACAACGATTCCTCAGCCGAGGGACTGGCACCCGTAGTTACAGCAGCACCACCTGCACCACCTGTACCACAAGCACTATTAGTACCACAGGCGACACCAGTATTGGCACCCGTAGTTACAGCAGCACCACCTGCACCACCTGTACCACAAGCACCATTAGAACCACAGGCGACACCAGTATTGGATATAGGTCCACAGATCTTACAGGCACTACAGACTATGTTAGACAGGTTACCACCAGTGATTCCTGAGCCACATAGAGAGCCTCGTGTTGATCCGCGAGAGGAGCCACGTGCCGAGTCACGTATTGAGCCACGTATGGAGCCCCGCGTTGATCCACTAGAGGTGCCACGTGTGGAGCCATTCGTTGAGATTCCCAACACAACAGTAGAGGAGGTAGGGTCAGCCTCCCGAGCACGGAGCAGGAGTCCTCCGAGACTTTTGAGACGAGATGAGATCCAGGGGGCAGAACAGGTTCAGCATGGATTATACGAGGATGGTGTGGAAGAGCCACTTGTGAGACTTAGAGACAGAGGGGACCCCATCAGAGATCTACTGAGGCTCAACCCACCCACTTTTGCAGGTGCTACAGAGGGAGCTGCGGCCGAGGCTTAGCTGATTAGCTTAGATAGGTGTTTCGCATTGCGACCATATGGAAGCAACACGAAAGCACGAGTGGCAGTCCATCTTCTTAGGGATGCAACAGCTACCTGGTGGCGTACAGAGGAGTGCAAGCGCTGACTATCCGTGGATACACTCACATGGGACATCTTAATTGAGCGCTTCAATGCGCGATATTTGTCTGAACATTATAGACAGCGCAGGATCGATGAGTTCCATGATTTACAGCAGAGGGGACTCACCGTTACTCAGTATGAGAGCTGATTTATAGAGCTTTCTCGTTACGCAGAATACCTCCATGATGAGAAAATCTTAATACACAAATTCATTAGAGGGCTAAATCACGGGATAGCAGGACCAGTTCGTATGGCAAATCCCCATACCATGAGCGAGGCTGTTGAAAAGGCCCTTATATCAGAGGAAATTCAGGGACGAGGGCAGAATTCACGTCCGTAGTACCAGGAACGTAATCCCCAACAACAACAAAACTTTCGAAGGCCTCAAAACACAACACAGAGAGGAGGATATAATCCTTCATCATTACCTCCTAGGCCTCCACAGCAGCAGCAACA
Organism: Cunninghamia lanceolata; assembly: GCA_027924645.1. Classification (NCBI taxonomy): domain Eukaryota; kingdom Viridiplantae; phylum Streptophyta; class Pinopsida; order Cupressales; family Cupressaceae; genus Cunninghamia; species Cunninghamia lanceolata. The sequence continues at coordinate 5,703,448 of BSBN01000439.1, forward strand.
TCAACAAAAATCCAAATTTCAACAGAGGGGAGAGGGAGGACAGAACCGTGGATGGCAGCAGCAGGGTTCACGTAGAGATCAGAGACAGCAGGGTTCATCGGCAGGACCCGCGAGGTCCTAGCAGTCTTATAGAGGCTCACAGGGATCCATCGGACGGACTGGGCAACAACAATCGGGCAGAACATAGTCAGGGCAGTTACAGGTTCGAGGACCATGTTATGTATGTGGTGGGGCAGAGCATCTGGCTAGAGAGTGCCCGCAGGGATTTACTGCAGGGGGACAGCCCCGATCAGGAGGATCTGAGCAGACCGTAGGTGACGTGGGCAGAACCCACCACATGTTTGCAGCGGTTGATAACCGCCAGGCCGATTTCCAGGCTTCTGTCATCGAGGCAGCAGGTACGATTGGAGACTTTTCCATTTCGATCCTTTTTGACTCAGGAGCTACTGACTCTTTTTTGTCTACATCGTTAGTGGAGCGTTGCAGGCTGGTGGCTTCTAGGCAAGACATTAGGTGGGAAGTTGAGTTGGCCTCAGGGGCCAGGATGTCAGTAGATTCCTTGGTTAGAGATTGTGAGATCACATTGGGGTCATTCACCACAACATGTGACCTTAGGATTATGCCATTAGGATCCTACGGAGTAGTTCTGGGTATGGATTGGCTTGCGGCACATAGAGCCAAGCTTGATTGTCGCCAGAGGACGATTAGCTGTTTAGACGATCATGGTTCATCGGTTGAGATAGTGGGCATTCAAAAGCCCACGGCTGCTCGTATGATATCCGCTCAGCAGCTTAAGCGCTGTATGCGGAAGGGATGTCAAATGTTTGCCATCACGGTCAGTGATAGAGCAGAGGATGAACCTGAGGCTACTTTAGATGATCACCCTGTCCTTAGAGAGTTTGCCGATGTATTTCCGCCAGAATTACCAGGTATGCCTCCACACAGAGAAGTGGACTTCCACATCGACTTAGTGCCAGGTGCAGAACCGATATCCCGTGCACCCTATAGGATGACTACACATGAACTCACTGAACTTAAACTGCAGTTAGAGGAATTACTTGAGAAGGGACACATCCGACCTAGCGTTTCACCATGGGGCGCACCGGTTATCTTCGTAAAGAAGAAGGATGGGTCTCTTCGATTATGCATGGACTATAGGCAGTTGAACAAGGTGACGGTGAAGAACCGTTATCCTCTGCCTAGGATTGACGACCTTTTTGATCAGATGCAGGGAGCCAGAGTGTTCTCGAAAATCGATCTAAAATCTGGGTATCACCAATTGCGCATCACGGAGGCAGATATTCATAAAACTGCTTTTCGAACCAGATATGGCCATTATGAATTCACAGTGGTACCTTTTGGGTTGACGAACACTCCTGCTGTATTCATGAGTCTCATGAACGGAGTGTTCCGCACGTACCTAGATCAGTTCGTGATAATATTCCTAGATGACATTTTGATTTATTCACGGACTGAGGAGGAGCATGTGGAGCACTTGCGTCAAGTTTTGCAGCAATTACGAGAGCAGCAGCTTTATGGCAACTTGGCGAAGTGTGCCTTCTTCAGGACAGAGGTGCAGTATTTGGGACACATTTTATCAGGCGATGGCATCTCCGTAGATCCATCTAAAATCAGAGTAATTCAGGAGTGGCTGGCACCCACTAACGTGACAGAGGTCAGAAGCTTTATGGGGTTAGCCGGGTATTATCGTCAGTTTGTCGAAGGTTTCTCCAGGATAGCACATCCCATTACTTCCCTTCAGCGAAAAGGGAAGGGTTTCACTTGGACCGAGCAGTGTGAAAAGGCTTTTGGAGTCCTCAAGGAGCGTCTTACTAGTGCTCCTATTTTAGCAGTCCCAGATCCTACAGAGGAGTTTGTAGTTTGCACAGATGCATCATTAGAAGGTTTGGGAGCCGTGCTTATGTAGGATGGTCGAGCGATTGCATATGAATCGCGGAAACTAAAGACACATGAGTTAAACTATCCTACTCACGACTTAGAGCTCGCAGCTGTTGTTCATGCCTTGGTTCGCTGGAGACACTTTCTCTTAGGTCGACGCTTTGAACTCCATTCGGATCATCATAGTTTGCAGTATATTTTTACACAGCCTAATTTGAACGCCCGCCAACGGCGTTGGATGGAATTCCTATGCGAATATGACTTCGATGTCCACTATATCAAAGGGAAGGAGAACGTGGTCGCTGATGCTTTGAGTCGAAGGCGCCACGGGATCCAGACCTTGACCTTGAAGGTGGACTTGAAGGATCGCATATTACAACATCTGCCGGAGGACGAATGGTTTCTTGAAGTGCAGCAGGCATTATTAAATCAGAAGGCCCTTGAGGGCAAATTTACAGGATATTCCCTTAAGTCTGATGGTATACTTCGACATCGGCAGCGCATCTATATACCCCATGTGGGTAATCTTCGCACAATAATCCTATCAGAGGCTCATAGAGCACCCTATGCAGCACACCCAGGAGTGAAGAAGATGCATGCTGACTTACGACAGCTTTATCATTGGGCTGGGATGAGGCGTGACATTGCTGAATTTGTTGCTCGTTGCCTGGAATGTCAGAGGGTCAAGGCCGAACATCAGCATCCAGCGGGACTGTTGTACCCTCATGAAATACCTGAATGGAAATGGGACACCATTTCTATGGATTTTATCATTGGTCTACCTATGTCATCACGTCGCCATGATGCTATTATGGTGACAGTTGACAAGCTGACCAAAGTGGCGCATTTTTCACCAATATGCACAACTTACAATGCACTATCAGTGGCAAAGGTGTTTCTTGGTCAGATTGTTAGACTTCATGGGGTACCTCGCTGCATTATATCTGACAGAGACTCCGTATTCACTTCATCGTTCTGGAAAGCCTTACATCAGGCGTTGGGCACACAGCTCAACTTCAGTTCAGCATATCATCCAGAAACTGACGGACAGACAGAGAGAGTTAACCGGGTGTTAGAAGACATGCTTCGCATGTATGTGATGGACCATCAGTCCAGATGGGAGGAGTACCTATATCTAGTTGAGTTTGCCTACAATAATGGGCATCACAGCTCGTTGGGTATGCCTCCTTTCCAGGCATTATATGGCAGACCATGCAGAACACCTTTGAGTTGGGATCGGATAGAGGACAGAATAGTCATCGGCCCAGAGATAGTTCAGAATATGGAACTGCAAGTCAAACAGATAAGACAGAGGCTTCAGGAAGCACAGGACAGGCAGAAAAAGTATGCCGATGCTAAGAGAACAGACCGAAGCTTCTCTGTGGGGGAAAGAGTATTTTTGAGAGTGCAGCCGCACAAGAGTCCAATCCGTTACGGAAAAGGCTCTAAGCTCGCACCTCGATTTGTAGGACCTTTCGAAATCTTGGAGCGGATAGGACCAGTAGCCTATCGTCTAGCCTTGCCACCTAGCCTGTCACGTATCCACGATGTATTTCATGTATCAGTTTTACGTCAATATATTTCTGACTTATCTCACATGTTGGATTGGAGTGCTCTTCAGGTAGATGCAGACGGACAGCTGGCGTTGGAGCCAATTCGCATATTGGCTCGTCGGACGCTGGCCCTTCAAGGTCGAGAGCTGGACCAGGTTAGAGTCCAGTGGGACCTATACGACGAAGTCACTGCAACATGGGAAGATGCAGAGAGACTGAAGACCCTTTATCCTCACCTTTTTGACGATTTCCAGGAGGAAGTACCGTCTTAGGGGGAGAGGATGTGAGGACCGCCCTTTTTACTTCTGTTGTTATGACTATTTACATTACTGTTATTGTTACTTTTTATATTTGTGGGATAGCAGTTCCCAGAATTGTCAAACTATTAAACTTGTTCAATATGTTGGCATAATATATGTCATATATATATATATACCTGATTCATTAAATAACAAAACCAAACATATATATATATATATATGTCATATATATATATATATTATGTTTTGAAGGGGAATTGTAAATAAATAAAGATATAGTTAGTTATATAGTTCTATATGTATATATATATTACATATATATATTTCTATATATGGTATATATATACATAGAAGAGGTTTCTTGGGCCATTTTATGAGGCCCTCTCTATCATTCATAACAAGGAGATGTGCAAAATTAATTAAAAACAAAATATATTTTCACAGTTAGGTTTATTTAAGTGTTGAACACAACAACCAAAGAAGTTATGTTTCCATGATCAGGGTTTTATAAAGTGGAGAGCCTCCTACATGTATTAACAACGGTAAATGATTTACAAATAAAGTATTAATAATACTGATTAGTAATAATAACAACAGTAATTATAGATAAGAGAAAATAAAATTAGAATTTAATGAGAGCATAAAGGAATATACTGTGTTACCCGGGAAGAGTTTCTCGGAAGTTTCACTAACAACATAATGTCAATAACCAGGAAAAAAGAAGGAAAATGAAGAGGAAAATTACACGTCACCTTGCTTAAAAGATCACTGGAACTAAACTTAAGAAGCCATCACAGACATTCCATGTGGGCATTTTAATCCCAACTGTAGTAAACGACCTCATAAGTAAACCTGTAAGAGAGTCCGAAGAAGAAAAACTAACATTGGAAAACACAGAGGAGAAAATGCGCGACATTTCCCACATGGGATAAGAGAACTAAGTTGACGGACCCTTCTGCTAAATCTGCTTAGGAACAAGTTTAATTAATACAAACGAAGAGGAGATACCGTGCTCGGAGAAGACTAGGAGCCCGAGTCCAGCGAAGTAGTAAACCAGTCTATGTGACCTAGACCATCCTGAAGTTAGGTTTAATATCAACAATTGATGCAGTGATAACCCTGATTTACGTAAATCATGAAGAAAGGACCGGATACACATAAAGAAAGCATAGAAAATGAAAGAGAGAGAGACCGAAATATAAACACACTAAATTAACAGAGAAATAGTTAAGGTAAGGGTGATAAAAATACAATCAAAATTAAGAACCAGTGAAAAGGGAAGAGAGAGCAAACAAACCGCCTTGTTGAGAATGCTAAGTCGTAGGAGGAGTATGTTTCAGGAAACAAGAGAGGAGACAGACAACCGTGCCTTGCTAAAAATTGACTAAATAGGGAGATCACTAGTCGGTTTAGTCGGAACAAGGCGTCGTGGGAAGTTGTTAATCTATCAGCGAACCACGTGCGTAAATGAGTGCTGCGTAGTTCCCACTAACGCCGTAAGGCGTTATACTGCCGGAAATTGCCGAGGTTTAGATTTAGGAATTTTGGTAATCTCACTCTTGCAATGACGTTAGCGGTGTCGTAGAGATCCTCTTGTTGGTCTGCTTGCGTCTGGTTGCACGCAATTGTACTTATATCCTGCCGAAAGCTGTAGTATTTTCGCCATGAGAGAACACCGCCGAGCATGCTTACGCATGCGAGGGGGTTTGTAGGACAGTGTGAGAAAAGTTTTTCATATCTCGTGTCATAACCACATAACAGATGTGGCTATGACACGTGTGATGTGTGTTGTGACCACAAGGAAAATGTGGGCATGACATCCTCGACAGTCTTAATGCACAGAGAGCAACTTTCCTTACTATCTTTTCCCCCAGGCACCCTTTGGCTTTCCTAGTTATGTCTTCTTGGTTACATTATTTACCTACATCCTAAGTTTTAATCTCTGGTTAACAATTCTCAAGTTTTATTCTAATCTCTGGTTAACATTTCTCAATTTTTATTCTATGTTTAGATTCCAAGCTTTTTTTACCATTTTATAAGTCACCAAGCCAGATTGTGGAAAAGTTTTTCCCTAAGTTTTTTCATATTTTAATCTTTACACAAGATCCATACTAGTCTCTTGTGTTTTATTCTTGAGTTTATTTATTCCTACCTTTTTCAGACTTAGTGAACTTCTATATTTGATTTAAAAAGTCCAAGATTCCAATTTCTAGAGGATGAAATTACCCAACAATCTAAGTTAAACTTCCTCAAGCTTTCCCTAGACCTAAAATCAATTTAACCCTAGTTTATTATCTTTCACATCTAGTCTTTGCCTTAATAAGTTATTTCCCTACCTTTCTAAGACTTAAAATCAATTTTAATCTAATTTTTGTATCTCAATGAGTTCTAGTTCTTAGAGGATTTCAATTGATTAGTCTTTTTCCCAAGCTCTCTAGATTTGAAAGCCTTCACCCAATTTTAATCAAATAGTATATCTAGTTTTGCCTTAGTGTTTTCATTTTTGTAGCTTCTGAACCTAAATAACTTATATGCCTAGTTTAATAATACAAAGGTTCGACTTGTCAAAGAAAAAACATAACATTGGTGACTTTACAATTCTTCAAAAAACTAGAACTAGCAAAGTATTAAATTTATTGTTTCACATTTGGATGCTTGGTGATTTACCTAACTAGGTAAATATTATGGAGATCCTTGTTTGAAACCCTAAAACTTATTTGACATGTAGGCCTGATGAACAATTCAATTAAGTTTTCTTGGAGTTAGTAGGTCTATAAGGAAAAGAGAATATGTTTGGCCTCCAAATTCTAGACCTCCTAAATATCTCAAATTGGGTTAATTCAATGTCTCAGGTCTAGATTTCAAACCAATCGACTTTAAGCCTGTGAAAACCTTATTTGACCCCAAGTATTGGTCATGTAACTTGATGACTTTGCCATGCATCATCTTGCTAAATTAGACACATAGGATCACCCCAAGAATAATTTTGACATTTGTTTCTTTTAATAGAAATGGTTAATAAACCTAATACAGAAGAATTTACCCATTAAATAAGAAATTAAACCATATTTTGTTTTCAACTAAATCAAGTATGCATTTATGCACTGATTGTAGGGAATAAAAATAGCTAAATAAAATATGATTTCAATGGATTAAATGCTTACTCAAAGTAAATTACAATAGATTAATAAAAAGAAAAATTATAAGGAATAATCTCGTTCGAGGGCAAATAGAAAAAAAGAGTATGAGAAGAATTTGAGAAGGTAGTCTCGAAGTAGTGAGCTTAAGATGAATTTTGATGAGACCTCTAAAAGCAATCCATGGTTAAGTGGTCCATAGTCAAGATGGTGAATTTGTCTTGGGTGGATTGATCTTATTGGGTGATAAAATGAACAATTGTGTTGAAAGGGAGGATTTGTTAGATGGTCTCAAGGTAACATATGTAGTTGGTGTTCAGATTATTAAAGTTGTGGGGAATTCCCAAATAATTGTAAAAGCAATCTTAAAAAGTAATTGTCCCAATTGGAAGTTGAATGCAATATTAGAGGAAGTAAATATATGGAGTTTGAATCTCCTCTCTTTTAAGATCTCCCATTTCTCTATAGTTCAAAATATTGTCTCAGATTAGATGGATAACCAAGGTGTCTTGCTACAAGAATTCAATTTGATTAAAAGTAAAGATAAAATATTGGGACAATCTAAGTACTTTGATTGAAAAGGATAGGCCTCCCTCTTTATAGGGCTATTGTAAAGTAATTATGGAATGTGATGGAGTTGTAAGGATGTTGGTTTAATTTCTTGGGATCTTGTAGTATGTGATGGCCAATGGGAGAAGGATGGAGATGTTGGCAAGAGACACTGTGTGGCTTCATGAGTGTTGTCATTGATGGCAACAAAGTCCATCCCACTCATCCGCAACACATAGTATGTCTCTACCGGAAGTCAGATTGAAGAGTACTTTGGTCTGATGAATAAGAATAGAGCATGCAACAAGGTTCAACAATCAGGTCTGAATCTCTCAGAGGAAGTATCTCAGCAAAGTGTGGACTTGGGGAAGTGAGTAGGAGTACCATGACTACTACATTCTAGAGATTGAGCCTCTGGTGATGAAAGAGTGAAAAGATATGAGCACCTAAGTGATGGGTTCCTAATAGGCAGAGCAGATTGAGCAAGAACCAACCGGTAGAGCATCAGACCTTAATCCGGATAAGGAATTGATGGTGATCAAGCTTCTTGAGGGATCATTCATGGTTGTCTGACATGATTGATGACTTCTATAACTATCTCTTTGATACACATCACTTAGTAAGCAAGGATTCAGCCGACAAACCAGAGTTTGGGAAAATCTTGAGTATTCTGGATGTTGACTAGAAAAATGTTGAAATACTTGGTGCAGATATATATACTAGATGGATTTTGATGTGAAGGTGTGTGTGGTGTGATAAAGTGTGTGAAGAAAAGTAGAGAGTAGTGTGGAAGTAGCTATACAAATCTGGTATGTGACAGAACAACAGCACTAAGCAGAGGAAGAATGAAGTGCAGCAGATCAGTATATTGAGCCTAACTAGAACTGAATCTCAGCATATGTGGATTCCCCTGATCAGTTTAAATACCTAGCTACTTTCTATATACCTTGTAGACAGTGAGTCTCTTGTAGGCAGTGAGCCTTTTGTGAGTAGTGTGCTCAGGCAGTGAGCCCTAATTAGCAAGAGCCATTTTGTACTTCTTATTCTTTTAACATAGAATACAATCTTGGGTTAGTCATCCCATGGTTTTTCCCTTAACAGGGTTTTCCACGTAAAAATCCTTGTGTTATGTGTGTTGATTTCATTTCTGCTCTCATGTTCATTTATGCTTATATGTTTTGATACTGCACTATTGTTAAAGAAGAAAAGAAAGTTAAGAAATTTAAGATAACTGATTCACCCCCCCTCTTAGTTATCTGCATTGTTTCCAACAATTGGTATCAGAGCTAAGTTCCTCCAAATAGAGCCTAACAACTTGAGGAAGATCTAGGAATCCCAATGGATATGTATGGTATGAGGGAACAACTTCAGTCTGCCCTAGATGATCTTGAGCAATCTCACTCTGAAGTCAATAACCTAAGGGAAAGACTCAAACAAGTTGATGATTTCATAAATGAACTAAAAGAAAAACTAAGTATCTCTATGAAAAAGAGAAAGGAACTGCTTCAACAATTAGCAAGTCAAAGTGAAGCCAATGATACTAATGAAGATCTGAATGAGAAAAACAAGTTATGTGAGAAGCTATCAAAAGAGGTCATTATGGTGAGACATGAAATGGAATTAGGGGTTATGAAATTCACCCAAGAAATTGAAGAGAAGAAAAATTGAAGATAATCTAAAGCAATCTCTCAAGGAGAAGTCAGAAGACTGCCACAAAATGGATAGAATAATCAGGCATCTGGAATCTGATCTTGAAGAAGCTAGAGATAATGAAGAACAACTTGAAAATCAGATAGACACTCTTAAAAGGGATCTTCAAACAATAAATGAATACAAAGAAAAATTCAAAATAAGCTCTGCTCAACTTGAAGTTCTTGAAAGCCAAAAGAGGGTAGATGACAAGCATGGCTTGGGATATGAGAAAGGTGAAAGCTCTGGATCCGTTCAAAAGAACTCTGGATCATGAAATCCAAGGAACAAGCCTAGAAGACCTCCGATAAGGCAACCAAATGCTCAAAGATATCCATCCTTCAATGGATACTACTACAATTGCAACAACTTCGGTCATAAAGCAACTCAGTGTAGAAGAAGAATGAATCAGACTAATTCATCCTTCTCCGGACAGTGTTTCAACTACAAAAGGTATGGTCACAAATCTCATGAATGCAGAAATAGGAAAATAAACAATTCATTCAATGGTAGATGCTTTGCATGCAATAGAATGGGACATATGGCTAATCAATGTAGATTAAGAGGATATCAGCCAAATATGCAAAGAAATGTTATTTGCTACAACTATAATAGATTCGGTCATATTGCCAAATTTTGTAGAAGTAAGAATTTGGATAGTGTTTCAACTGCAAAAGGTATGGTCACAAATCTCATGAATGCAGAAATAGGCAAATAAACAATTAATTCAATGGCATATGTTTTGCATGCAATAGAATGGGACATATGGCTAATCAATGCAGATTAAGAGGATATCAGCCAAATATGCAAAGAAATGTTATTTGCTACAACTGCAATAGATCCGGTCATATTGCCAAATTTTGCAAAAGTAAGAATTAGGATAAAAGGGGTCCCGTGCATCATAACCAAAATCAAGACAAAGGAAATGGAAAAGTGAATGCAGATGAAATTCAAAGGGAAATGAACAAGATTTGGGTGAAGTACAGAAAATGTTGGGGATGGATCCGCACCAGAATCTGGTGCTGATATTCCTTCCAGAAACTAAATAGATGAGCTCTGGCTCAGGGGGAGTCACAAAAGAAAATAATTTCCCCCAGCCAGTCAATTGGTGCCTAAAATTGGCACATGGAGTGTTGCGGATTGAAGAGTTCTCAAAAGAGATATCTAAATAACCCTTGGTAAAAATGTAAAAGATCTGCAAGGAGTTTTGAAGAGGTTAATCATCCAAGATTGATCCAGTTTAACAATCATCCGATTTTTCATAGTTATATCCGGTATGATTCAAAAATTGAAATATCTTGATCTGTGGATAAATGGAATGATTGGAGAAAGGAAGATAGATTGTCAATAATCACTGAGAATAACTCTAAGTGCATCTTAGTGATCCGGAAAGATCTCTCTCAGGACACGGAGAACAAGGCAACTGGAATGACTGAAGTTGTGCATTTATTGCAAAATGAAATTAGGGTTTTCGCATAAATAAAAGGGTTCTTTTGTTCATATTTGCACATTTGCATTCGAGAAGAAGAAAGAAAGAGATCTGCAACAAGATTGCTTCAACCCTCTCAAGGATCAACTGCAGAATTCAATTCAACCAACAATCTTTTCAGCTCTTATCATGAACCCTAGAAGCGTAAAAGGTATTTTCGCTCTTGAATATCTCTCTCTAAAATCTTTGAAAGATGGCTACTCCAAATGTTGTTAAAATCACTGATAGACCACGCCCTAAGTTTAAGAAACATCCTTACAAATCCCTAGAAGTTGATCCCCTAGGCGCATTCTCTAGCATTCCGCATAAGGTTCTGCATGTAGAAGATGTTAGAGTATACATTCACACCAACATTGAGGAATTTGGGGAATCCAAGCTGATGGATATCTATCACAAGGAATTAATAGATGAAACATTTGAACTTAAACCCCAATACAAGGCCATCCAGGATAAGCATTTTGGACATTGCATCCATTTCCCCTATTTTACAGAAGATGAATGGGTCTGGTATGTTTTGAGCATAATGCATGACAACTTCATGTGGTTGATAAGGCCATTTAAGATCACAAAAGATGCCATTAGGGCGGTAACCAGATTGCACTCATCCGGTGGGTTGCCTGCTCTCAAATCAGTTAAGAACCAAACTGTAAGTGAGGCTACCGGATCAAAATTTGACAAGAGAGCAATGACAATAGAGGATATCACAGATCAAGATATCAAATTTGCTTCTATGATAATTGGTTATAAAATATATCACTCCAGTAGGGAGAATTTTGTATCCGGAACAACAATATACACTGCATATCAGATGCTAAGGGAAAATGCTGATATGATCTTTGTGAGCTTCTCCTGAACCAACTGTTAGAGAACTTGCAGAAAATAATGAAGGATAATAAGAATTCCTTTAAGTACGGTGGCTTGATACTATGTCTATTCTTTTACTATATGAATGAGCTACCCAGATCCAGTGGTTGGATATGGCAAAATGACAGACCAGTTGCCATACAAATCAGAGATTATATGTATGGGCTTGGTGATGCCAAGGCTCAAAGCATAGCTCTCTGGGGATATTTCAAGAATTTCCAAGGTATGATGTAGGCTAGAGAAAGAATTCCTCAGACATTAGTTGAAAAATATAAAGATATAGTGTGTTTTATGGTAGACACTGATCAATGCCTAATGAATGCAGTAGAACCTAGAATAGTCTGGATTATGCCAATGGGCTATGAGGTAGATGAGAAAATACTTGAACTGCATATCCAACACCTGCTAAGTCAGCCTAAGGACCCTAAGACAGAAAGGTTTGGAACCTTTCAAGAATTGAGTGTGAAAATTCATGTTGAACAAAGACAACCAGAGATGAAAAGAAAGGTGAGAAGGGAAGTAGAAGAAGTTGCCAAGAGATATGGGATATCAAAGGAGGTAGTTGATGCTAATAGAGAGAAAATAGAAAGAACAGAGAAAGAGAGACAAGAAGCAGAAAAAGAAAGTGATCCGGTGCAAGTCCCCTCTTGGACCAGATCCTCCAAAAGCTCTGCACCTGCCACCTCTAAGAGCCAAAAAGCCTCAAAACCAGAAGCCAAAACATATGGAAAGGGAGAGAAGAGAACAAAGACAAAGGCCACAAGGTCATACACAAGCCAAAAGGATGATGAAGAAACAAAGATTGATGATGAGATTAAGAAAATGAGGAAGAAGAAGAAATCATCAGGTGAATCCTCTGCTGGTGCAAACAAAGAAGAAGAGGCAGAAGAATTTGTTGAAAGGCCTACTCTCTCCATTGATGATATCATCAAGGCAGTTACTGTGGATGGGAATCTGCAACCAATGATAGAATTCTATGATGAGTATAGTGACACTGACAAAAGAATATTGGAGGAAGCCACAATTAAGTACTTGAATATCTATAATAAAGCATTCATTGAAATCATCTCTCTAATACCCAAGAGTTTAGAGAAAGTACTTGAACTCAGAAAATACAATGCCAAGGAAAATGATATGGAGATCTGGGAGTAGATGGCTATTCAACTCTATCCTTCCATCACTCCAAAACAAATGAACATGATCTTCAAGGATTGCAAGGATGAGTTTCAGAGCAAAGCCAGAATGAACAAGCTTATGCTTAGAGAAACTGATCAGGTGGCAAAAGAGACTGAAGACATCCTCCAGAATGCATATAAAAGATTCAATCTTCCTATTATAGATGACATAAGTGATGAACCTTCTGCCATGGCTGTCGAAGGATTAAGTGCATAAAAGGAAGATTCTACTGAGAAAACTCCAGAAGAGTCAAAGGAGATAGGTGAGGAAAAGACTAAGGACTTGGATTCCTATGTTCCGGAAGAGGAAGTCCATGAAGAAGTAAATATCTCTCTTCCGGATCCCCCAACAGACTCTGAAACTGAAGGAGAAGCAAGACAAGAGGAGAAATCAAGTCAAGAAGAAGGGGAAAAGGGAAGAGAAGAACAACAAACAGAGAAGATCTCTGATGACAGCTTTGAGGCTACAAGAGGAAAGAAGTCTCTGGCAAGAGACACTGCAGAAGTAGTGAAGAATTTCTTGACCAAGGAAATAATGGAGATTGATGAACCAAAACTATTCCAAGTACCACTCAATTTTGATTCCCTCTCCCCGGTTCAGACAATGAAGATAGCATCCTTTGCCCAAGCAAAGGCAAAAGAAAAACTTCTGAAGTCTCACATGGAAGATTGTGAGCTAATAGAGATTGCTTCTAGAATGTTGGAGAAGATCATGCCATCCTTTCAAAAGGATCCTTTGGCCTCTCCATCCAGTAATCTTAAATCTCTAATAAACTCTGTCAATACTCAGTTTGATTCCTTAGAAAAGGCGGCAGAAGAAAAGGTTCGGAAAGAATTTTTGGGAAAGAGATTCTCTGAGGTGTAGGGACTTATAACAAATGATAGGAGAAATTTGGATATTGGGATAAAGAGCTTAGAAAATGCTCTTAAAGATGGCAGAGATTTATACAAATTTTGTCTATCCTGGTCCACAGTGATAGCAGATATTGCCAAGAAGATGGAAGAACAAGAGGGTAAATTATCAAGTTTATCCCAGAGTTTTGATCCTCTCACCTCATCAATAATGAATCAAGAGTGCTAGGCTATTGCCACTATAAATGAGATAAAGAGGCTTAAGAAAGAGCAGAAGAACAGAATAAGTAGAATGAGCGAACTAAGAGGGATAATTATCCCTAAGTTAGAGGCAATGCATGAATCCCTAACTGATGCTCAGACCACAGCCTGGACCAGTGATCTGACAGACCTAAAGAGGGCAGAAGCTTTTACATTTTTATTAAGTGGTCACATCTCAATTTTGGATAGGATGAAGCAGAGTTGGGTAACAGAATTTGTCCAGTTGAAAACCACTTTTGCGGATATACTTAAGTTTATGTAAGTATAACTTGTATATATTCGGCTATCTATAGGTTACTTTTTGCAAATTTTGGTGTGCGAATTCCACCCTTTTCCATTGATGTCAAAGGGGGAGTGAGGAGTAGTGAAAAATGTAGAATCTAGCTAAGGGGGAGCTCCGGTAAAAGTGTACATAAGACAAAGCATCAGCCAAGGGGGAGTTTCTTATAACACTTAGTCATTTTTCACTAAGTGTTGCCATCAATGCCAAAGAGGGAGATTGTTGGCAAGAGACACTGTGTGGCTTCATGAGTGTTGTCATTGATGGCAACAAACTCCATCCCACTCATCCACAACACATAGTATGTCTCTATCGGAAGTCAGATTGAAGAGTGTTTTGGTCCGGTGAACAAGAATAGAGCATGCAGCAAGGTTTGACAATGAGGTCCAGATCTCTCAGAGGAAGTATCTCAGCAAAGTGTAGACTTGGGGAAGTTAGTAGGAGGACCATGACTACTACATTCCAGAGATTGAGCCTCTATTGATGAAAGAGTGAAAATATATGAGCACCTAAGTGATGGGTTCCAGACAGGTAGAGCAGACTGAGCAAGAACCAACCGACAGAGCATCAGACCTTAATCCGGATAAGGAATTGATGGTGATCAAGCTTCTTGAGGGATCATTCATGGTTGGCTGACATGATTGATGACTTCTATAACTATCTCTTTGATACACATCACTTAGTAAGCAAGGATTCAGCTGACAGACCAGAGTTTGGGAAAATCTTGAGTATTCCGGATGCTGACTAGAAAGATGTTGAAATCCTTGGTGTGGATATATATACCAAATGGATTTCGATGTGAAGGTGTGTGTGGTGTGATAAAGTGTATGAAGTAAAGTAAAGAGTAGTGTGGAAGCAGCTATACAAATCTAGTATGTGACAGAATAGCAGCACTAAGTAGAGGAAGAATGAAGTGCAGCAGATCAGTATATTGAGCCTAACTGGAACTGAACCTCGGCATATGTGGATGCCCCTAATCAGTTCAAATACCTAGTTACTTTCTATATACCTTGTAGACAGTGAGTCTCTTGTAGGCAGTGAGCCTCTTGTGAGCAGCGTGCTCGGGCAGTGAGCCCTAATTGACAAGTGCCATTTTGTACTTCTTATTCTTTTAACAGAGAATACAATCTTGGGTTAGTCACCCCATGGTTTTTTCCTTAACAGGGTTTTCCACTTAAAAATCCTTGTGTTATGTGTGTTGATTTCATTTCTGCTCTCATGTTCATTTATGCTTATATGTTTTGATACTGCACTATTGTTAAAGAAGAAAAGAAAGTTAAGAAATTTAAGATAACTGATTCACCCCCCCCTCTCAGTTATCTGCATTATTTCCAACAGGAGAAGCAATTGTAATAATGATCAAATGTGCATTTCTTTTATTTGTTTGTATGTGTGGCAGTAATGTGGGGAATGAATTTGGCTCTTTGGGAGTATTTTGATTGATAGGTGTTGGAGCTATGTTGCAGTGTTGTCTTAGTGTCCTTATTAAGATGGTGGGTGGGGATTCTACCAAGGACCAACTATAGTAGGGGCCAATCTTGAATCATCACCTAAAGAGGATCTTTAATTATGAAGAAGAAACTCAAATGTAGTTGCTAAAGGCAATTTATGCAAAAAATCAGAGAAGATAATGTTTATTCGATCTATCATGCAGGTACAAAACACCACAGTTAAATATTGTGATGAAACAGTTGTGGAAACAGTTATGCACCAAACAGTTATGCACTAGCCAATGCACCAAACTGTCATTACTAAACAATGTAATATGCTAAACAATGCACGCTAACATTCCCCCCCTTATTACATTGTTCCTGCAATAGTACCAAGGTACCCCCCCTTAATGCAAAAATACTCAACACAACTGATTACATAATATGAATACATATTTTATAGATCTTCTCCTAAAGAATAAATCTTGAACCAAGTGGGGCTCCATCATGCTGTCTTGTCTACCCTCAAAAAGGTGTAGCTTCGAGCTGTGTTCTTGAGCTTTTTAGTCCCAAACTCTCAAATCACAGAGTCTTGAATTATTTGACAATGGACCCTAAGAGATATGACAGATCTCTGCCATGTTGTCTAGTGACCGTGAAAGTGTATAATTAAAGATCATATACTCTTTGAAGCTCACTGGACAACAATCCATATTGAGCTCAACACCAAATCCCAAACCTGTCTCCAAAACAAAATCTTCACAAAACATACATTCTTCAAATCTGTCAACTCCATCAGCATCAACAAACAAAAATAAAACAACCAAAACCAAAAATGCTTCTCATGCAAAGCATCATCTCAAAGCGAGAAGCTAACTTGAGATGATGGAAAAATCCTCCATCCTCCGATGCCGCCTGCCTCCAATATGACCCTGCTTAAAGAGCATATCCACATAAATTAATAGCACCATCTGGTGGATCCTCATCCTCAATATCTGGTGGATCCTATCATCTTCAATACAAGCAAGATTTCCTTTATTTTTAAGCTTTCCTTTAAGAACATCACTAGCTCGATTTCTACAATCCCAAGCTATGTGACCATTTTTCTTACAATAAAAACATTTGATTCTCTCTGATCTCTTGTAATTGCTTCTTGAAAATAATGCTTTCTCCTGAGGATCATCTTCTGAATCTTCTGTTGTTGTTTTCTCTTCTGCTAGAAGAGCATAAATCATACCTTGACTGAGTGTAAAAACAACATTGTTATATTTTGAAGGCAAGCTATTTAATAGGATGGCCCTAGCATCATCATCATCTACTGTAACCTTAACCTCTGCTAGCTGTCTAATGAGAGACTGCAAGTTACTTATATGATTTGACATTGTTATTCCATCTTCCATCTTAAATCTAAATAATTGAATTTTTAGAGAAAACTTTGCATTAACGGCTTTTGCTCTAAACAATTTATTCAGATTATCCCAAATTTTGGCTAATGATTTATCCAAATCAATGTGGTGCAATTCGGTGTCAGAAAGAGCAAGACCAATTATAGCCTTGGCTTTATCATCTCTACTACTCCAATCTAATAAATTATTTGCATATGTAGGTGCTTTTTCCTTTCCACTTACTATTCCCCATAAGTTTTTATTCATTAGTTGCATTTGGATTTTCATTCTCCAAGTATGAAAATTAAATCCAGAATACTTGTCTAATGGAATCTCCATTTAAATAATACTCCAAAAGGAAATATTAGGACCAAATTGACCTTCTTACTCAGAATTAAATATATTTGCTTATAAAATTTTGCACTTCCACACACACTTCAATACATACCAATTTGAGATGATAATGGACATTCACTTTTCTTTGATTTCTGAGTGCCTTGTCACAATTTACGCTTCACCAAGCAGTACCAAATGTGTATATCCCTCTACACACCTCAACTCAGACTTCAAATGTCTTATGGAGGATGCTACAAATGGTGTGGATTGAGAACCTATAGCCCAGGCAACAACCTCTACAACAGAAAGCACAAATGCAATGTGAATGACTTCAATTTGCCTCTAAACGGCCTCCACACTTGTTTCCTTCTTGCTGCTAATCGTGGGCGATCACTGCAGATTCTTCCTTGCTGTTTGGCCGGCACTATCAACAGAAATCCATGGCCAGTTCGAAGACTCCTCCTTGCTTTCTGCACATCTCAGCAGATGCTTCCTCTCTCACCAAGGCGGCTCTGATACCATATGCAAAAAATTAGAGAAGATAGTGTTTATTCGATCTGTCATGCAGGTATAAAACACCACAGTTAAATACTGTGATGAAATAGTTGTGGAAACAATTATGCACCAAATAGTTATGCACCAACCAATGCACCAAACTGTCGTTACTAAACAATGTAATATGTTAAACAATGCACGCTAACAATTTAGGCCCTGAGGGTTTGGAGGACACATGTTGCTCTCAGTCAAGAACTATGGTCCTTATTGAACTCAAGGAAAATATGGTTAAAGCAATTAAAAATGAGAATTTAAGGGCATGTTTGTTTGAATTATTTGTAAAGGTTAAAGATGATGAAGATGTTAAAGGTGGTGTTCTATTCAAGGGAAAACTAAGGTATGTTTAAGGTAGAAAATGGTGGCAACTCACAAGTATACAAATTGATGCTTCCATTTTGTAGTTGTAGGAAGAGATGCATGAGTTGAGGGTGGACCAAAAAATCATTGAAGAATTTAGTCAAGACCTAAGAATGGCTATGTGCCATATGGTTTTAACTTTCCATAACAGTACTCTTGAACTATTGAGTGGTTTTATGATGCATGTACTGGAGAAAAATCTTGTGATAAGGGTGGTACATTACATAGAGATTATTAAAAGATATCAAAGTGCATGGTGCTATGTCATCTTTAGGAGATTTTGCATCATTATTGGAGGTGGTTCCTATTTCAAGGAATGGATTATGTGGATGAGTTCCTAAGAACTGGAAAATGAGTCCACCAAGTAGCTTGTAGTGGTGCTAGGTGTGTTGTTATGTAACACTTTATGTATAGGCTTCCTTGTTGTAACTTATCTATTATTGTTTTGGATTGGACTTAGTATGTTCTTCTCTAGGCTGGTAGGATTTTTTTGCTTTTGTCTATTGAGTATGTTGTAGGTGGGTTAGTTACAACCAACTCAGTTGTTGGCTTTGTTATTTCACATGTAGTTTTTCTGGAACTATGTTGGTATGTTGTTTAACTATAGTAGGGTTAGAGCCCTTTTTATAGATGCATGATATAATAATTTAAAACTAAACTTATAGGGAATAAAATCAAAGGTCTATTTGAAATTGAATTAGCAATATTACTTGTTTCAAGATTTAATGTTATTTTTCATGGGTGAGTTTGTTGGGCATTGAAATCTAGATAATTAGATTTCACTATGGCAACATTGAGTGTAGACTCTCATACCTAGATGGAAAAGTAATTAATCGTTGATCACATAAGAATGAGTACTTGGGAGAAATTTTTGATTTATCATCACATAGTAAATTGGCACCAAAGTTAAATGGAATGCATTGTCAAGGGAAACTTAAATCAAATCCCACCTTGGGAATTCAATTAGGAATTAAATAATTTCAATTCAAAAACTCTAGGCATTAATTATTATAGCCACTGAAAACTCAGTTTATAAAACTTAATATGTTTTGTAACTTGGAAAATCTGTATATACTAGGTGGATTGATATTGTAAAGGGTTGGAAATTTGGAGTTAGAAACTATTAGAAAGTTTGTATAGTTCAAAATTTAATTTAATATCAATTATTTATTTCTTTTGTTTCTAATCTGAATATTGTGATTCTATAAGTTTTGATCATTGTAGTTTATGAGTTATTTCCTATAAGCAAATATTTGAACTTAAAGCTTTATCATATGCATCTTGTGAGTAGTGTATATCTCTAATTGATCTCCACATTGTTGTGGTAATCACCCTAATTCTTGGTATGTTGTTTTCCTTTCCTCTAAAGATTGCATATCTCTATATAATTTATGTTAACCTAGTTGTCACTAGAATGGTTTGTTATGATTCTTGCATGGAAATTCTGAGAGGCCAATGAGACATATCTTGAGGAGCAATCTCACAATTATTTTCTCCCTACCCTTTTCTCTATTTGTTTTTCCTTATCTCAATTAAAATAGGTTAGATTATTTTTTATATTAGATTTAATTTCTTATTTCTCTATCTTGCAACATTGAGGTATATCTATGAAAGAGGAAAACAAACATAAAATTATTGAAACTTTCTTTAATTTTATAACTAATTTATCATATTTTCTAGGTACGCAACCAATTGACTCCTTTGTGGAGCAATCATATTACCTCTAAGTCAAAACCAAGCAACCTTGACCAAGTAATTGAAGCCTTGGGGGAGTTAAATCTCTTTCAAGTGGGAGCATTTTGCTTCACCTACATTGGTGTATTAAAAGCCACATCAACACCCCCAATTGTGCTTCATTGTTAAATCTCTAATCATGGATTCCTATCAACCATTGTCTTTGGCCTTTATTTCGGCATACCTTAAATATCTCAAGATGTTTTCACAAGTTGTTGCATCAAATATCTCGGCCTTTGAAGGCATCATATACTATTAAGTAGAGGGTACTCCATTTTTTTGAGGTATATTGGCTCAACATTTTGCTAGTTTTTCATCCTTCCTAAAAACATGTTTGTGATTATCCCTTTATGTGGGAGGACTTCACCTCATTTGTTCATGAAATTCATAATATTACACTCCTTCCGTCATGATAGTGATATGTCTATAAATGATAATACTCCATCTTGTTCAACTATTCATGGTGACGTTATACCTAATGATGATATAATTCATGCCACTCATGATAGTCCTTCCTTAATGTCTTTTCTCTCATGATTTATTGAGGAGCTTAGTTCTCTCCTTCACATAATGTTATTGATGACTCATTATTTTGTGATGGACTAGCTCATGCTACGACTACTATTAGTAAAGACCTAATTCTTGATGGCTTTAGTGGAAATAAAGATGTATCTTTACATGTCAAGCCAATTCTACTTTTACATTACAAACATTTACTTGGTGATATGTTCCCTATCAAGACATTTATGGAAACATTAATGGATGAAGCCTTATAATGGTTTGATATGTATTGTACTTTTTATACTTCATTTATTGCCTTGGGTATGCTTTCATAGATAACTTCACTCTTGGCCTATAATATGTTTGTCTAGTCATTATAGTCTTTCACTTTCTAATGTCCATTCCTTATGTTGGTCCCCAAAATAGCTGCAACCCTAAACCCTAAACCATTTCATTATCACCAAGGATAGGGGTGTCGTCAAGGTGATTGAAAGAGGTTTATCAATAGGTCAAGGGTGATTTTGGGCAACTAACATGAGTGGGTAGGCTCCTTTGCACTTCAGGCTCAGCTAGACCTAGGAGGGATATTCCTAGAGGCATGAAATAAGACACAAATAAACTAACAAGGCCATACCCAATGTACACTTGACCCCAAGAGTTGTCACTAGGTCAAGACAAATTGGCTGCACAAGCCTCTATATTAAGCTAATTCAATTGTGCGAATGTACATGCATAGGAAAGATGGTTTTTCCCTGAACCACAGGTGAAAGATTTGTTTGTTTTAAAAGAGTGATTTATCCCTCTCCAATATGGATCGATGCCTACTCCACTGGGCAAATGCGTCATAAATAATAAAGAGGAAAGAAATGTGCTAAACCAACATCAACAAAAAACTAAAATATATTCACATACATTTCTTAGATTACACTTCATGCACTAGACATACTTATTCATCCAAATCCAAACTATAATAACGCACTTGCAATAGAGAAATGACCCAACATTGAGCTTGTATTGATTTAAATGCTGCCACTTATTATCAAATCCCATTACAGTCACACCAGCAAATGTGGTGAAGGAAAAATACAAATCTGCGACAATGCATTCCCCTAAATTATTACAAACAACCATGGAGACATACCAGTGCATGAAAATGTGTGTTACAATCCTTCCTACACTGTATCATACATATTCCTTCATTCACTACCTAGACATTTTACTCTGTTTGATTCCCTAAGATCATCCTTAGGCATTTTCCAAACCAGACAATTGGCTCAGTGACCAACCCTTTGAAAAGAGCTTTGATCCATTATTTATAGCATGAGTAAGTCAACTCTGAGGGTGAATTGGGAGGGAAAATCTTCACCAACTCCACCAACCACGTTAAAAACCTATTTCTCAGCAACCCATTTCACATTTATGGTGATCCCAAAAGTTGTTGGCGCATTCCTAGACAGTTGGAGGAGTCTAGAAGGCGAGGAAGCCAACCTCTGAAAAATCAAACTTTCAGACTTTGGGCTTTCTTCTTTTCACCTTCCAAAAGGGAGAAGGAAGGAAAGAGAAAATCTTTCTTTTCGATACCTGCAATACTTAGCATAATTTTGATCCCATCGAACTTCGGCCTTCGGGCCTTCACCATTTTGCCTTACGCCACCTGGAAGCTTTCCGTGATTCTGTAAACCTATCGTGGACCCACCCAAAAGGTTCTGTGGAATGGCAGAATGCCTTAGAAAAAATACTTGTTAGGGTTTGGCCATCAGGCCTTCCCCGTTTCACCTTCCAAAAAGGAAGGAAGAAGAACCAACCTCTGAACTCTGCCAAGGTGAAAAATACAAGGGAACACTTAGGAAGATTTGGACTTAGTGATTTTTTTGGTTTTTCCCTTACATTTTAAAAGGCACAAACAAATGGAAACCCATGGAAAATGTCTCTGATCATCTATAACTAATGGGTTCAACAAAGAGGTCACAAAGTGGGATTCAGATGGATTTTGGGGCAAAACAAGGTAATTTGGGACTAGATTTTTTAAGTCCCAATAGTGGCTCGGGTTGGGGACGTGTGTCAAGTAGTGGCATAGTGAGAACTAGCTATCTCTGGGCAGACTAAAAGGTAAAAAATGAATGAGGGGAAACAACAGAACCATATTTACAAGGCATACGATCATAGGCATTGGAGCACAAAAGGAAAGTTGATTGTAATTAAAATTTGCAGTCACTTACAGGTCAAACCTACACAAAACTAGCACAACCACTTGCCTCTGTCAAAGATAAGCTGAATGAAGGAGCTGGTCTCCCTCAAACCAAATTTACAACTCTCACCTAGTTGCAACAACTGAAAACTACCCTCAACATGCACCAATCTGTAACAAATGTTTCTGAAGCCAAGACTAGCTTCACCAATGAAATCATTACTACAAGGCAACCATAAGAAATAGGTACTTGACCTATTCCAATCCATATCATGCTTGTTCTAGGAAGCAAGGGGTGCAAAATCAAAATTTAGGTCAGCAACAAAAGAGACAAATGAAGGCAAACCTCCATTACCATGTGCCAGGCTATCATACTTGTTGACATCTTCATACAAATTGAGGGAAAATAAAATACCTCCAATTCACATGGCAAAGAAAACTATGCTTGGATGCACTGCTGGTCCACAAGAGAAGGCACTTCATCTTGTAGATCAAACTGGAAAGACTCTAGCTCTATCATGTCCTCAAGTTGGGCTGCAACATGCATACCTTCAACTTGGTACTCATGTTGTTGCTTAATGTCATTATTATATGTATATTGGGCCCAAACAAAAGATTCAAATTTAGGCACAACATCTGTATCCCCATCAACAGACACTTGACCTTCATTGCAAAGGAAACTTTCACACTCACAAGTGTTAAACTCTTGGATAATAGGCTGCCAACATACAACATTTTCACACATGCTGATGTCTTGTTCCACACTTGGATCAAAAACTTGATCCATATCTTCATTATCATCGGCATAACAATCATAATAAGGTGATTCAAATGATGGATTGCATCCATCCCACAACCTCTCTATTTTAATCTCAACTAGGCAACTCAATGTATTACAGTTGCTATTGCATACAGGTACAAGACTATCCTCCTCCACACCATCACAAAGAATTATATTGGTTGCCTACATAACTAGATCGGTAATAGAATGGTCATCATGGAGGTCACTCTTACCAATGTTAGCAGTTATAGGATCATCCAACTAGAACCATTCAGTACATAAATCATCAGTAAAGGAGTAAGTGTGAAAAATATCACTTGAATCACAAGACACCTTGACTTCCACACAAGCATCCTCAGCACCATCTAACTCATCATTGTCAAAGGAGACAAAACTTGGGATCTCACTAAACAAGAATTCATTATTGACATCACTCCCATGAGTTGACCCATCCAAATGCAAAGAAGTGCATATGTTGCTCTCATCCTTTGCATTGTCAAGAGGTGTTGCATCAAACACCTCTTCCCTCATGTCCTCACTATCAGATTGCACCTGCCTAATATCGAAATCACCAGCATCACAACTCACAACAAGGTCCTCAATTTGAAACCAAATGTCTGCACCTTTACCTGTCTCATATCAGTTATCATCAGGTGCACACCTGCTATAGTCATCTTTAATTTCAGGTTGGGGATCACAAGACAAAGCAACAACATCATCATCCACAAGGGATGATGCATCCAATTGAAGATAAGTAGCTACACTATCTTCACTCTCAGCACAATTGTCATATGATGTTGCTTTGCTTGGGTTCATTTTCCTAACAACACATTCAACCTGATCTATTGTATTGTTGCCTGCCTCATTCTTACCATTCACATTATTTACCTTGGGGGATACCAACCCAACAACATATTCATCTCTCATTTTAACTAAGGCATCAAGAGCAAGGTAAGCCTATTGCAAACTAACTAGCCCCAAATCTTCATATACTAAGCTCAACCCAACTTTGTAAGATTCAAAAAACAAATTAATGCAAGTTGGAATAGAAGGTTTGAAAGCATCTGGAATCCCAAACAGTGCAACAACAAACCGATGGCTAAAATCCATACTGGATTGACCCTAATGGATTCTAATATTTTCAAATTCTTGGACAAGAACAATAGGGTCCAAACTACTTGCAAACTTTTAAAATGTAGCCACCAAATGGTCCCAAGAAGCAAAGTGATGATCAGGGAAGCTAATGAGCCATTTCCTTGCCAATCCACATAGAGATCTAACAAAGAACCTCATCCACATATCCTCATCCTCACAATGTTCATGACTAGAGCATGAGGCATAAGACAATGCATAGGAAGTATCTACCCTAGGGCCATGAGCGTAATATGAATTTCTAGGATGGTCAAGAGAATACACTCCTATATAAATTCTAAGGTCTGATACACATGAAGACTCAAATAAAGGAGCATCCCTAGAATACTCAGTCATACCAACCATCAATGACTAAAATTTTCTACCATGCAAGGCAGCACAATACATAACGTAATAAATGATTTTATATTTTAGAGGAAGTCAGAAATGGTTACTAAAGGAAACCATGTGTACCTTTATTTCACCAGCTACTATATATTGAGATGGAGCATTCAAAGCACCAACAACAACCAAGGTACAACAGTAACAAATTTCTATTCTTCCTCAGCAGAGTCATCACCTCTTCCAAAGAGGATTTCCTTGAAGTGTGATTGATATTCAAGGCTACAAACTTGATTATGGGTTCAACTCACTAGTAGAGTCTTCAATTGATTTCAACCCAGTAGTATGATCCTTGGCAAGGTGCCAATCTGTTGGCATAACTTGACAGGCTGCCAACTTACACACATCAACAAACTGCACCCGACAATGACTGCGAACTTCTTCGGTGACTGGTTGCAAAGGTCTTTCAAAATATATTACGTCCCCAATAACAACACCAATATGTTGGGCCCCAAAATAGCTACAACCCTAAACCCTAAAACATTTCACTATCACCAAGGCCAGGGGTGTCGTCAAGGTGATTGAAAGAGGTTTATCAACAGGTCAAGGGCGATTTTGGCCAACTGACAGGAGTGGGTGGGTTCCTTTGCACTTCAGGCTTAGCTAGACCTAGGAGGGATATTCCTAGAGGTGAAATAAGACACAAATAAACTAACACAACCATACCCAATGTACACTTGTCCCAAAGAGTTGTCACTATGTCAAGACAAACTGGTTGCACAGGCCTCTATATTAAGTTGATTCAACTATGTGAATGTACATGTACAAGAAAGATGGTTTTTCCCTGAACCACAGGTGAAAGATTTGTTTGTTTTAAAATAGTGACTGATCCCTCTCTAGTATGGACCAGTGCCTACTCCACTAGGCAATTGATTCATAAACAATAAAGAGGAAAGAAATGGGTTGAACCAACATCAATAGAAAACTAAATATATTCACATACATTTCTCAGATGACACTATAATAACCCACTTGCAATAGAGAAATGACCCAACACTAAGCTTGTATTGATTTAAATGTTGTCATACATTATCAAATCCCGTTACAATCACACCAGTAAATGTGGTGAAGGCAAAATACAAAGCTGCGATAATGCATTCCCCTGAATTATTACAAATAGTCATGGAGACATACCAATGCATGAAAATATGAATTACAATCCTTCCTATGTTGTATCAGATGTATTCCTTCATTCACTTCCCAGACATTTTCCTCTGCTTGATTCCCTAAAATCATCCTTAGGCATTTTCTAGACTAGACAATTGGCTCAGCGACCAACCCTTTGAAAAGAAATCTGATCCATTATTTATAGCATGAGTAAGTCAACTTTGAGGGTGAAATGGGAGGGAAAATCCTCACCAACTCCACCAACCACATTAAAAACCTATTTCTCGGCCACCCACTTCGCATTTATGGTGATCCCAGAAGTTGTTGGCGCGTTCCCAGGCAATTGGAGGAGTCTGGAAGGCCAGAAAGACAACCTCCAAAAAATCAAACTTTCATACTTCGGACTTTCCACTTTCCACCTTCCTAAAGGGAGAAGGAAGGAAAGAGAAAATCCTACCTTCTGATTCTCGCAATACTTAGCATAATTTTGATCCCGTCAGACTTTGGCCTTTGGGCCTTCACCATTTTGCCTTACACCACCTGGCAGCTTTCCATGGTTCCACAAGCCTTCCGTGGGCCCACCCAAAAGGTTCCGTGGAATGGCTAAATGCCTTAGAAAAATTACTTGTCGGGGCTCATCTATTGGGCCTTCCTCATTTCACCTTCCAAAAAGGAAGGAAGAAGAACCAACCTCTAAACTCCACCAAGGTAAAATGGAAACCCATGTAAAATGTCTCTGATTGGATATAACTAATGGGTTCAACAAAGAGGGCACAAAGTGGGATTCAGATAGATTTTGGGGCAAAACAAGGCAATTTGGGACTGGATTTTTTAAGTCCCAACACCTTACATGAGTGATCTCATTGATTTATCTATGTCATGTTGATACACCATTTTTAGATGCCCATGATGACTATTCTATGGATCATTTAGTGCTTTCTCATGATGTCTCTTTTCAAAATTATTAAGCACGTGATTATCATAATATTTCACCTACACATCCTAGTGCCCAACATGAACATACCTGACTTTGAAATGCACAAAGAAGAGGATCAAGAGGATTTCTTACCATTCTTACTAGGCTTATGTGAGGATGATGGTCAAGTAATTACTGGTCAATTTATTACATCTTCATAGATGATGTGATGTATACAAAGACACAGAATATTGTTGATAACACACAAGCTTCTTATATGTTGTGCAATTCTCCCCATCAATTGGCAGTTATTCTAATTTAGAAAGAGTAGAAAATTGTATTCATGATTTGTAAGTCTTCAAAGAAGGATTACACTAGCAAGACATTACATAATCCATTGGCATTTAATATTTTGACTTATCCTTCACCAACGGGATCCACAATACCTTATGTTATAATTTATGATAATAGAGGTGATTCATTACTTTATATAAGGTCCTTCAAAACTACATGCTTAAACTATGTTTTTAAGGACAAATTACTTGCTAGGTTATTTTAAAAGAATGAGTGATTATGCACTAACACGATTCTATTTTTAACCTCATGCTTCCATTTCTTCTTTCCAATAGATGTATTTTATGCAAAAAATCTGAAGAATCCATTAATCATTTGTTAATTGAGTGCCCCTTTTGCCTAGAATATCAGGCAAATTATCCTAAATAGGTTTAAAACCCAATGGGTTTGGCCTTGTGATATTTAATTGTTGGCAATCAACTAGGCTCCTCCTTTTGGTCATCCTACAATCAGAGAAATTTGGTTGCAAGCCCTTCCACGTCTTTGTTGGTGTATTTGTAAGGAAAGAAATAATAGGAACTTCGGAAACAAAAGTAGGCCCTAGAATGTGGTGTTTATGAAAATATGCCAAGCCATTCAAGCTAATGTTGATTCCTCCCAAATTAGAAGGCCCAAAATTTTCCCTACAACTGTTGAGAGGAAGTTACTAAAAATTGGAATATCCAATCCTCTTTTAGTAATGTAGACATTATCAAAATTAAGAAAAGAAGAGCTACTATATGGAAACCCCCATATACATAATGGATTAAACTCAACTTTGATGGTTCTTCTAAGTGAAATCTTAGGTAGGCTAGTGGAGGGGGTGTGCTCAGGAACAAGGGGAGCTAATTGTTACATTTGCAAAAACTTCAGATTCCAAACTAATAATAATGTTGAAGCCTCTCCAGCTCTCAGTGTAGAGTTGGCTAAAAATCATATCTCTGACTTGATAATTGAAGGAGAATCCAAGAATATAATTGATATTTTGAAGTCTAAGGCCTCTAGCCACTGGTCTCTTAATAATATTATCTTAGATAATAAGGACCTTATAAAAAATTAGGAATGTTAAAATCCTACATACTTATAGAGAAGGCAACCAAGTGATGGATCTCTTAGCCAACCTAGGATGATGACCATAATTATTGGCTTGAGGTTGATTACCTGCCTTCAAATATAAATGATAAAATTAGATATGAAAGTGCTAATCAATCATGATTCTAAGCCATAATTTGGGTCTAAGAGGGGTTCAATTGAGCCAATATAGCATCATGTCCCATGGTAATTGTGAGGGCTCTAGGATTCTTTCACATGAGTTTGGGATTAATACATTTGGCAACTTCCTCAAAAAGGAAATAGTTTCTCTCACTTGAATGTTGATACAAAAGGCTACAACAACAAAAACAAGGTTTCCAAAAATTTTGATGATACGGGAGGTAACAAAATTTGCACTAAAATGACTTCATGCGAACTTACTTGGAAACTATTAGTGTAGGTTTTTATTTTCCTAGTTGGGTTATTTATTTTCTTATATTTCTAGGTTTTTCCTACACATGTTTTCATTAAAGTAAGAAGAAAACTAGGGTGATGATCCCTTTTACACAAAGGCCCCTAGGGAAGAGTAAAATAGGCCAAAAGCAAACCAACAACAACACAAAAACAACAACAAATAGCAAATCTGTTGTGAACACAACAAGGGATCTAAACAACACCAAATCCTAAGGAAGCAAATATAACTCCCTTAACCCTCGATCGTGATTAGCAAGAGATTTGGGGAGACCTTTCTTTTTTTACTAAACCACTGTCTAGGAAAACTTTGAGTCTAAATCCTAAGAGTGAGGTGAGAGGAGGGGACCCTAAATAGATGCCGCAACCAAAGAGAACTCATGCATTGAACCAGAAGTCGGTAATGTAGAAGATAAAGCAAGAACCAATGAAGCAGCAATCCAACCCGAAGCGAAAGAAACTGATAAAGGAGCTGAAGGTCTATCAGAAGCAACTACAGAAGTTAGGGATTAGCCTTGTCTGCCACCATTAGGGGGTGGCCAAAGGCTCTTGGGAAGGCTCATCCTCCTAGGAGGAACTATCCTCCTCAAAGGAAACAATCTCCCGGGAAGCGTTAATTGTCAAGTGATCAAGGAGAGCATCCTTTTACCAAGTTGCATCACCCTTACAATGAGAGAGAGGACATTTGGAGGGCAAGTGACCAATAGAGAAACATCATCTACATATGAAGGGGATACCTTCATAATCCAACTATTGCGACCAAGGTCTATCCCCAGCCATCAAAACTACATCTCCATTAAGGGGTCTGGAGATGTCAATATATACTAAAATGTGAGCGACTGTAGTATGTCCAATAAAAGAGGTAGTAAAATCTACCTTCAAGAAGTGACCAATCGCATTGCCAATGCCCTCATAGCATGAATCCTCTCAAAACTAGAGAGGAAGATTCAAGAGACGAACACAAATAGGTCTAATATTCAGTGGCTCAGAGAGAGGATTGAAGGAAGGAATGCAATGCTCACCCCACAACAAAACCCTATCGTCAAGCACTAGGTCTCATTGCTCTGTAGAAGGAAAAGTCACAATAAAGAACCCCCTTGCATAGGGGAAGAGCATAATCGTACCATTCACTAGTGGCTTCCAAGATTCAATAACCCACCTATGAAGATCAAGAAGAGATGGCCAAAAACCATTGAACTTGCAAATCACCCCACGTTTGAGATAATACTCATTTTCTTAGACTTCTTGGCCACACATCACCACTAAGGATGATCTAGCACAAGGCAATGGGATGATCCCTCAATACTGAGTCCCAAACTTGGGACATCCTAATTTTTGTCTGAAATCACATATTTTTTAGCAAAATTAATGGTTTGAGCCTTTAGGGATTCCATATAAAGGGGTTTAATTGAAGGGGGTTAGATAAAATCACCTTAGATCAAACCCCCTTGGAAAGAACCCCCTAGTCTTAAATAAAACCTTGATGGATTCTCCTCTGCACCTATCAAAATGCTGACAAAAAACCAATTTTGCTTCACTTTGTGGTGGATCAAATGAAGTCATTTAGAAATTCTATTTTGTAAGCATATAGTCCTTAGTATAAGATTTCCAAAAACCATGATTTTGAATATATTTATTTTATTATTATATTTATTTTCTATTTTCTAGTGAACATAGGTTTTTCATCAAACATCAAGGTCTTTATTCCACATACATGGAAAAATAAAAAAATAGAGAAAAAAATCTCAAAAATATCTGCACACTAGGTATTGATGTCCTTGTTTCAACAAAAGAAACAATTTAATTAGGATACATATAGAAACATTTATGTTGTATGGTATAAACCTATGTCTGAATTATAATTAATCTCACTTCAAAAATTAATAAAAAAATGTATGCATACAAAAATTATAAAAAAATATCTACACACTAGATATTGGTATTACAAATCTATTTTTAAAATTTTATAATTTGATCCTTTCTATAAAAAAAGTTATGATGTATGGTATAAATGTCACTTTTACAAAATATTGTTAACTATAAAAAATAAGTTATTAAAAGTTATGTAAAAAAATTCACAAATTATTTCTTAAATTTTTTTA
This sequence comes from Cunninghamia lanceolata, assembly GCA_027924645.1. NCBI lineage: Eukaryota > Viridiplantae > Streptophyta > Pinopsida > Cupressales > Cupressaceae > Cunninghamia > Cunninghamia lanceolata. The sequence continues at coordinate 5,734,217 of BSBN01000439.1, forward strand.
CAAAATATAGTTAGAATCTACACACAAAATATTAAAAATCACTAGTTCATATCATCTTCAAATTCTTAATGGTTTAGTTGCTAGAGGTGTCAAAAAGTGAAAATTTGGTTTAAAATGTTGATTTCAATGTCCTACTTTGGCCAAAACATGGGACACAGTATGGTGGGATCACCCAATGGCTGAGAGACCCCACATTGGACTAGGCAGGACAGAGCTCCCAAGTTCTTCACTACCTCAGAGAAAGATTTCTGAGGCTGGCCTTGAGCACTCATAAACGTGGCATTTGAATCAGGACCCAAATCCACTGGATTTCTTGCAGCAAAGGGATTATGGATACGAACAAAGGCAGAGGCGAGACAACGTCAAGACCCAAAGTGACCCCAGGAAAGATGGTATATAGGTCTTCCATGATCTGGACACACTGGATCGAGGGAAGGGCATCACACATCAAACTACACTCGAGCACAACATCCCCTGCAGGCGCAACGTTGCCAAACGTAATCACATCAATCTACTGCTTAGACTCCATTCAAACTATGAGATATTTAATTTTAAACCAAGAGGTTTGAAACTTGGTTGTTCTTTTTCCTACACATGTTATTAAGCTTTCTTAGGGTTAATTAAGTGAGTATTAGTGTGAGTGGGTGCAAGGTGTCAGCATCTTCCATGGGAGTTACACTTGCCTATTTTATGCTATTGTGGTGGACTCTTCCCATTACTCGTATTTGCCACTTCTCCCCTCTCTCCTAGTCTATTTGAGAGTAGTAAAATTGATCAAAGGTATAATAGAAGATAAATGCAATAACCCAATACCTTCACCTTCAAACCAAATCCTCACACTTCAATAGAATAGTGTAGAGTGTACCCAAACCCTACTAGCTATGTTCTTTATGATATGCAAGATAGATAGAAATTTAGAATGATATGATGTGTTGGTTGCTCATAATTTTTGCAGCATAAAAACTAGTATGAGGATGATGGATATGAGGATCTAAAATGATTTCGACAGCATGATGATACTTGAAGTGTGGATCCCTGTTGAGGCTTGATTTATAGGTGAGGGATAGGAATGGACGACTATGATTAGATTAGTGATGCGCTAGGATTAAGTGAGACATGGATCAAGGATGAATAGTTGAGATTAGAAGATGTGGATGGCTAGGATTTAATGGTTATTTAATTTTAGATCACTCATTTAATGAAGGTGTTAAGTGTTTGAAACTAAGATAATGTGACAAATAATTTAAATAATAAAATTATTTAAATTATAAGAGAGACATGTGTGAGGATGAGAATAAAGGTGAAATAATTTAAATAATAAAATTATTTAAATTATGTGGTGAGGGCTAATTTAAATAAATATTTTATTTATTCATATTAGATGATGGAGGAATAGGTGGGAATTTATAATTGGCTAGAGGATAAATGTGATTAAAATGGGATAAAGGGTATTAGAAGGGATTATTTTAATAAATATAATTTATTTAACTAATTAGGAGATGAAAGGTGTTATGCAAGGGTCCTAGGACAAAAGTGTCACAAAGTGTCGCAAGGTGGTGAAAGTGATGTGGTCAATTCCATGTGTCTACACTATTTATACTCACCTCCTTGCTTGTATTATGCATCTTTTGCTTTTACATCCTCTTAATTCTATTTTGCTTCTAGAGCATTTGTATTACTCTCATGGAGACTAATTATGTTGTTATTTTAATCTTGTATCATTTGCTTTCATAGTTTTATATCTATTCATTTGTACTAGTTTTCTAGGATATTCATCTTTTCATATTCTAACATGGTATCAAAGCTATTCTAGTGTAGAATAGATTTTAGTTTCCTTTTTGAGAGATTCAGGGGGCTAATAATCTTTGTTTGCAGTTTTCTTGAAAACCTAGTATGCTCTTCTCTTGCCTCTTTAGATGATATGAAGAATCAAAAAAGTTTCACGAAAATATTTTAACCTCTGGGGTTTTGCATATGTCTTTTGTGAGATTTAGTTGATTGCAGCATTTTTGGTTATACTGGAATTATTTTTGGTTGTTCCAACATGTCCAAGAGGCTCAAGAAAATCAAGATTGGCTTTTGTTTCATCTGATTTGGAGATCGTTTGACAAAGTTGTTGAATGGGGGTTTTAAGCTTGGAACTAGAAGCAACATTTGTTCAGAGCATTTTCAAGCTAAAAGGACCTTGCCATTACATCCATAAGGCCTCATAGATAAATTTTGACATATTACATGTTATTTTTTATTGTTGGAAGCAATTTTTTTGCATTAGATCCACATCTTAGGCACGTCGAAAAGAAACAATCCTTTTGGTTTTGTTCACTGCATCAAAAAACTATCTAGGTATCTATTAATTTTTGCATGCAACAAATAGATCATGCATAAACTTAATCAAACATTTTCTACAGGCCTCCTCTCTATTGGCATTTTGATTTTGGCACTCAATCTTTGCAGGCTTCAATCTCAGTCATCTGATCTCTTTTCTTGGAGCAATTTTTTTTATTTGGGATAGGATTTCATAGGCTTTGCAACTTGGTGTAGACATTCTTTTGGTTTTGGTGTCTAGATTTTCCATAAATTGTAGATTCTCACAGGTAACGCTGCACAGTTCCCATTTTTGGAACTTCAGACACTCATAACTTTCACATATGACCTCGGATTGAGGTGCTTCTTTTTTTGAAAGTGAATGATTTTTTGAGTAGATCATAGTGGTGTAGTTAGTTTCACTTGGTTTCATTTTGATATTGTTCTTTCAACATACACCTATTGTTGAGGATTTTGTAAAGCATTGACCACTAAATATTCTTGCTAGTGGTAGTTGTTAACGCACTAAGTATAAAGTGCTAGATCATATTTTCTTGGGGGATTCTTTCATTGAGTGAAAAAGGGGGGGTTTTCCTGTGTGTTCTCTTCAGCACTTCATTTCTACATTTTCATCATGCATCAAACAACAGTACCCATCTTAACTCCTTACAACTACTTTGAGTGGAAATAACGCATGACAACCTACTTAAGGAAAGTTGGATTACATAAGATAACAATGGGACTTGAAATTGAACCCACTAAAGATGAAGATAAGCCTAAGTGGTTTAACAAATGTGATGAAGCATATGGAACATTATGTTTGTCTGTTTCTCCTAATTTCTCTTTCATTGAATCTTTGACTTCACCAAATAAAATCTGGACAAAGATAGAATCACTATTTGACACACAAGATTCTATGAGGGGTCATATGTTGGAAAATGAACTAATTAGTTTAAGTCTAGGTAACTTCAACACAATATAGGATTTCTTCACAAATTTGAAATCACTAAGGCTGTAGTTAAAATAGTGTGGAATTGAAAAGAAAGATGAACAACTGATTCTTAGTATTCTATCTAAGCGAAGTTCAGAATATTTTGTATTTGTTTCTACCTTCTATGCTACTAACAGTGCACTTGGTACTCAATTCGTCATGCCATCTTTGGATGACTTTTCTATTTCTCTCACATGGGAGCAAGACAAGCTAATCCATATGGACACTCTAAAATCCTCTAAGTCATATGCCTTAGCTATCAACCAAGGCACAAAAGAACAGAAATGACAAAGCGATAACAATAAGGATAAGAAATAAAAGAATAGAAAGGAGAAGAAGGATCAGAAACAAGTTGCTCCAAAAGCAGCTAATGAGACCTTGTCTTCAAATGGCGACACGTCTAAGATAGAGAAGGTCAAGTGTGCCTATTGTAAAAGACCCAGTCATGATGAACATAAATGTTTAAAGAAACAAATTGATTACTTGACACACATTCTTGAGAAGAATAATATCAATGTTCCCGAGTCTATCAAACATAATTCAAATGAGGGGTCTAATAAGGCAAAAGATAACAGCAAAGGGAAAGAAAAGGGCAAGGCCCTTGTAGTAGTTGCTTCACAACAATCCACTTGGGTTTTTGATTTAGGTGCTTCACACCACATAGCTTCATCTAAGGATGGACTTGTATCTTTGGAGTTGTGTATTATGACTTCTATTTTGATGGGTGATGACATTCCTATTGTGGGTGTGTAGGAGAGGGTATGTTGATGTGGGGATGACATGTTCCATGATGTTCTTTGTGTTCCTACATTATCAACTAATCTCCTATTAGTATATTAGATCACTCACACGGGTACAGGAAAGCAGGTTGAGTTCACTCTTGATTCAATGGAGATTCGTGAGTTGCACAGTGGTTCTGTAGTTGCAGTTGGGAAAGTAGATCATCAATCATGAATTTATTTGTTTTCTCACTTTGTTTCTAATCCTCCTTCATCTATTTTGCTCACTCATTTAGATGATGTGAGTAGATTATGGCAAGGGTGATTTGGCCATCTTAACTTCCGCTACTTGTAGCAGCTCAACCAGTAGAGCATGGTCACATGGTTGCCTTCAATTTAATTTTTAGGTGGTGTTTGCCAAGGTTGCATTCTTGGTAAGCATCCTAAGGAAAATTTTGATAAAGGTAAGGCATGGAGAGCTTCACGGAATACTGGAGTTAGTTCATAGTGATTTGGCTGGTCCATTTCTATGTCCATCCTTTAGCAAGGCTAGATTTGTTCTAACTTTCATTGATGACTTTTCTTAATATACTTGGGTGTACTTTCTCAAATAGAAGTCTGAGGTATTTGATCACTTTTAGAACTTCAAAACTTTTGTAGAGAAGCAATCTGGGAAAGCCATCAAAGTTTTGTGCACTGACAATGGTGGTGAATATGTCAACCATTATTTTGAGTGGTTTTACACTTCAGAGGGGATTGATCTACAACATTCAATTCCATACACTGCTTAGTAGAATGGTGTGGCAGAACATAAGAATAAGTCCTTGAAGTAAATGGTGAATTGTATGATTCACTCTTGATCTCTTGCACCACAGTATTGGGCAGAGGCCATTACATGTGCTTGTTATATCTAGAACTGTGTTCCTCTGTAATGCGCACCTGTACATGCATGTACAAATGAGCACACGTCACGGAAAACCTTTTTTATATGATTAAAATTAAGTAGATTAAATTAACTAATTATGTTTACCTAACAAGTATCCCAAACATACACCCCACAAGTGTTTAGCTAGAGTCCTTACCAACTTGTTTTATATTTTCTATCATAAGACTAACCATGTTGCTTAACGTTAACAAGATACTATTCTAATTAATATGATTTTAATTATTAAATTTAAAAATAAATTCAAGTGACATAGTTTAACTACTATTTAAATTAATTATTTAATTCACTATTGGTTAATTAAATAAATTTATTTATTAAATTTAATTAACCATTCAAAGAGATAAAATAAAGAAATAGATAAATTAAATACATGTTTTATAACAAAAATAAAGTAGATTTATTAAAAAAAATTGTAAGTATATTATTTTATTTATTTGCTTTAAAATGGGCCTTCTGTTTTCTTTCCTCTTAATCTATTTATCCATAAAAGTATTAAATCAATATCTGATTTCTTCCTAAAATCTGTTTGTTTTATATATATTCTAACTGAACTAATCAAAATACAGACATGAACATATACATATACATATGTACATTTAGTTATATATATATATATATATATATATATATATATATATATATACAAGAAGGCATATATTTTAATATACTGATAGACTGAAAGTGAATACAGAGCCGAGGTCAAAAACTAGCGTAACAGAGAATAAATATAGGTTTGTATATTTTTTGTTTTGATAACAATGATAAAAAAATATCAAAGAAAAGGCAGCGGCATAGGGGGCATGCGACCCCCTGTGGGAGTCACATGGCTTACCCCACATCTATGGGGAAACCATGGCCTCCCACAGGCTGTTGTGGTGTTGTCTAAGGCAGCGCCTAGAGCCCTTATATGGGACATTGCGGTTTGACTTAAGGCAGCGCCCCAACATGCTGCCAAACACTAAATGCATACAATTTCTTATATATTAATATAAAACACAAATTTATATATACAAAACACATTTCTAATGGCCTTTTAATTCAACGAATCCACCATTATAGTAAGATATATTCCCTAACTCAATTACAAATATATATATATAAATAGAAAATACCACTATCAAAATTATGGTTCATATTCTATAAACTTTTCTGAATACAAATTGATTCAATGCAATTTTCCAATTATCATCCATTTTCGACAAAAATAACATATGCATCTCCATACAATTAACATTGGTACTCATTAGTTTTTTGTTTACAATTTCCAACAAAGGTTTACACATATCAAGACTTTGCATTTTTCTTTCAACCAAGATGATGTAGGAGCATCCCTAGTTCAAGAGAAATCTTGCATCAACCAAAAACATTTGCATTTCAGTTTGTTTGCAGATCAGTTTGTTTCTTTTTATTTTCCAGTTCAGTTCAGGCAGTTTAGTCAGAAGTAGTTTCAACTTTTCGTCTGGTATTCTACCGCAGTTGCATTTCACACCTTGTGGATTTGGACTTAGCATCTACATTCATTCATCTACATCATATCTAGAATTTTGAGCATTTGGATCAGTCACTGGAAAGTTATCGCTATCAGAAGATTGACTATTTTCTCAAAACAAAGCATCTTGACAGTCTCAGACAATCAGCTGAAGGAGAAGACTTGCGGAGCATTCCTTGACTTGTGGAACCTAATGACACATCATTCAATGATCTTTGGTTCGTGATTGACCTTCTCCGAAGATCCGCACATTATTCCATTCATTTGAGGAAGTGTTCTATGCATTTAGGTTCAACCTATCTGTGTCCACACGTTACAACTCTTCATGGGAGTTTGTGACCTTCCTTGGCCGATGTGGAGGAATCTATTGTTCTGAAAATGATATATATATTGATGTAATAGATCCATAGGAGAGTAGTTATCAAGTTCTCATGATTTAGAAGATCGATAGTTTTGATTCTTTGTGGAGGAGCTTTAAAGCTTTATCTTGTGCATGTATGTAATCAAGCCTATGAGCCTTAATTGTAAGCCCGCATGTCGTCAGCCATATTGTATTTGAAGTCTATGATATATTGAATGAATGGATCTACATTTGTTCCATTTCTTTGAGTTGTTTCCATTGTGTTACTCTCGCTACATGGTCTAGGGAGTTCATTCTGTGAACCCTCCTACCGTGACTGCACCAAGTGGTATCAGAGCTAGGTTTAAATCTTTGGGAGCGAATTGAGTAGATTTGGTGAAGGAATTTCGTAAGATCTTGCTATAGATAGATCATCAAATTGAGGCAGGTTACTTGTGTTGCAACCGATCGCCGATTGTGAGGTAGTTGTCACCTTGTAGCCTGATTGTCAAACTTGAGGCAGTTTTGCACTTGATCTTAGGAAGAATGTCATCGAGGAGAGTTGCTGCTATTGGAACAATGGCTGGTAGAATGGATGAGATAATGGAGATGATGAAAACAATGTGAATTCTTTTGGATGTTGTTGAAGAAGATAGGCAAAGAGGATTGACACCGAGACCTAATGTTGAAAGCGATGAGGAAGAAGAATTTCAATCTGTTGAACAAACTGATGAAACCCTAGGAGGTGATGAAGAAGAAGAATCAGACCAAGTAAGATGTTGCAATCTATTTCAAAGATTGGAAAGAGACCTAGAGTTGATGTGCCAAACTATATTGGTAATTTGAACCCTGAAAAGTTGATTGACTGGATAAATGACATGGAAAAATACTTTGAATATGAGGAAATTGAAGATCCAGAGAAGGTGAAATTTGCAAAGACAAAGCTGAAGGGACATGCTGCTATATGGTGGAAAGAAGTTCAGTTGGAAAGAAATAGAAGAGGAAAAGAAAAGATTACAAAGTGGGATAGGATGGTGATAAAGTTGAAAAATCAGTTCATACCTGCTGACTATGAGTTGGAACTGTTGAAGAGATTGCAAAACCTGAGACAAAAGGAGAAATCTGTGAAGGAGTACAATGAAGAATTTCATAAGATGATCATAAGGACAAGACATAGTGAAGCAAACAAGGAGAAAGTAGCTAGATACATAAATGGACTGAGATTGAACATTCAAGAGGAACTAAGCTTGGTAGGGATGACATCTTTGGAAGAAGCATATCAGATTGCCCTAAAAGTTGAAGAGAAGCTGAATAAAAGACATGATCAGAGACAGAGAGGTAGAGGAGGTAAATTTTAGAAAAGTAGAACATTTTCTGGAGGAGATAGATCACATCCGGAATAGAACTAGTTTGATAGCCCCTTTAAGAAGAATGACAGAGATAATAATGCTTACCAGAGAGATGACATAAATTTTTACTGGAGAGGAAACCCTAGTGCATACCGGAATGAAGGATACTGAAAAGAAGGAAGAGGATTTGATAAGAGAACATTCAGAGGTACTTGTTTCAAGTGTGGAGGTGAAGGACATAGAGAATTTGTGTTGGGAATTAAGGTGTCTCAACCTTGGTAATTCCTTGCATTTATTATGTTTGTATTTATTAATTAATTGCCTATGTTGTAAATATTTGTAAATTCCATATTGTCATATTGTGGGATGTGGCACGGTGATGTGTCGATCCTACATGGAATATGACAACTTGTAATTTTGTCCTCACATGAGGAGATAGGCCTCCCACTTTGTGGTAGGAGCATTTTGCCATGTGTCGGTATCTTCCATGTTGTGTAAGGGAATATTGACTGAAATGGTTATGACGGATTCCTATGACAAAATCTATAACATGTAAGAGTCAAAAATAGAAGTTTGTAAGACAGGTAAGGACATGTGTCATGAAGCATCTTTGAATAAGGCATATTTGGGTGCCCCAAGGTGGACTATGACATGTTGTAAGAGAATATGCTATTTATAGCATGTGTATGATAGATTCTCTTGCAGCTTGTTGGTGCCTGAATTGACTATCAGTTAATCCAGCAATTTTCATGCAGTCACCTTCCCAAAAAATCCAAAAAAGTTCTAAGTTTTGGGGCCCCTCAGTGTTTTTCAGCGTCTGCATCTTAGTTCTTGAGGAGGTGGTCTTCATGTTTTCTCCATCGGCATGAGTTTGTTTTTGTGTCTTCGAACATTTCGGTTTGAACTTGAACCCTTTTTCTCTAAGTTCAATGGTTCAACGGTTCAGGGTTCATTTTTCTTCTAACAGATCATATTATGCATTTGCCTTGCGCAAATCTTGTATCGTTGAACCTCCCGCTTGAACCCTTTGCTCAACAGTTCAAGGTTCAATAGTTCGATGCTTTGATGTTTTTGGTCTCAGCTGAAGTGTTTTGCCGATGGAGTATTGTTTTAATGTTTGAACCTCGCCATTGAACCATCGGGTTGAACTGGTTCATCGGTTCAATGGGTTCGCGGGGTTGCATTTGTGTTGCCGACAGAGTTGGTGTCGGCGTTGAACTTCTCGGTTGAACCTCTCATTTGAACCAGTGGGTTGAACCGGTCCATGGTTCAACGGTTCAACAGTTCGGAGCCTTGTGATTTTGGTCTTATCGGAGTGATCAGCATCATTGGTGAAAGATTTCTTGAGTGCTTCGATTGTTTTGGTCTGGCCAATGGATGTCCATCGGCGTGTGTTTGGCTATCGGCAAAGCAATTTTTTGGGCCACCGATGTAAGGAGTTTGGCCGATGAGGAGTCATCGGCGTGTGTCTTTCCGAAGGGGCTTTCATCGGAGTGATCGACATTATCGGTAGAGAAGTTTTTTGTCGCTCTGATGGATGGTAGTCTCACTGACAGAGGAATGCGGAGGTGGGCATCAGCGTGATGGCAGCTGTCGGCATAGGTTTGTGGTCTTGCTCTGACGGTCTAAGTCACACTGATGGAGATGGGAAGCCAAGTTGCCATCGGCGTGACTTTTGTTGTCGGCGAGCGTTGCTTTTGGGTTGGCTGATGGTTTTTGTCTTGGCAACGGGTGTTTTTTGCTTGGCCATCGGTGAGACTTGTTTTATCAGCCTAGTCGATGGAAGTTGGCCCGATGGTCTACCTCTGGCCGATGATGGGAAATATGGAGTTTGTGATGGCATCGGCGAGACTATTGAGGTCGGTCAGAGGAGTTTCAGGTTAGCCGATGGGATTGGTCTGGCTGACAGGGGATTGCGATGGGCTTCATCGGTGTAACACATGAGGTCGGCCAGAGGATTTTTGGATGCTCCGATGGAGGGAGTCACGGTGACAGAGGGTGTGTTTTGTTTGCCATCGGAGAGACTTGATAGCTCGGCAAGAGATTTTTGGGGCGGGCTGATGGCTTAGGTCTGGGCGATGGGCTTTGGGCGAGGGCTTGTGTGTCAAGTGCGGCAAAAGCACTCGACACTTAGTATGTTTGTGGCCATGTTTATAAAATGCTGAAGTAGTTTTCTCACCGTGCATGTGGGATTAATCTCCCTATATTAATTTGAACTTCAGTAAAGTGCATTTTGGCCGGAAGCTCCATTTTGAAAGCTGCGACAGTTTTCAAGTAGGCCGCGGGTGGTTGAGCCATCAATGGTGATTGTGCTGAGGCGTGGGCGAATTGTTGAGCAGTCTTGTACCTAATTTTTTGGCGTGAAGACTTTCAGGTGGTGGCACGGGGCTCGAGGCCACCCTTGTCTTCTCTTCTATCTAATACAACAATAAATTTTGAGCGCCATTCCTTCTAAGGACTGTATTTGGTGGGTTTTTGTCAGAAATCATGTAATTAATGCTGAGTACGCTTCTTTGGCTGTTATAAGCAGGAAGTGTTACTCATTTTCAGGTTGTTGAAAACTGGACATTTTGGCTCTGTAATAAAATACAACTCATTTTGGTTGCTCTGTACAGGAGGTCTTGTGAGTTTATGTATCACTTGTTGTATGTCTCATGCTTGAATCTACTGATTTCATGATTGGTTTTATATGAGTAATGCTATATTTGCATGTGTTATGTTAATTCTGTCTCCAGTATTGCATGTGTTCTTCTTCTGAATCTAGATATCTAAGGGGTGTCTGGTATTCTAGAATATAGAATTCCTGTATTGAATGCTTCATCTTTCAACTTCTGCTCAAGGGGTAGATTAAAGTGTTTTCAGATTAAGTATTGGGAAGGGTATACTGCAATAGGGATGCCATAAGTAGAGATAACTTAACACTCTGTATTGGGAGATATCTGTAAGGCAGATATCATATGTGTCCCCCTGAAATCTAGTTTTAGTTGTTCATGCTGATCATTCACAGGTGTATGCTTACTGACTCCAAGCCCTAGATAGGCACCAATCTAGCTCTGTGTTGAGGTTATACACCAGGTCCAGGTTTGCATCCAAACATCAAATCAACTCATTTCATAGCACCTGTTAGTTGTAGGAGTAGGATTAGGAACCCCCTGCATGCTGTCATACCCAACCAGACATATATGTCCAAGAATATTGCCCACCTTGTGATCTATCATGCAGATCTTGGTCCATACATGAGAGTATTCTGCCTGTTGTTGTCAAGTTAGATCTTTCTATCTTTGAGCTAGTCAAGGTTACATCTTGAGTTATAGGGATACCCCCCTTGGTGCGGCAGAACCAGAAGTGAAGGGGAGGCAGCTCACGCAACCTCTTGTATTAGTTGGCTGAATCTGCCTGTGCATTAGAAGTGGCAAACCCTAATGCTGATTCAGAAGAAAAAACTAACAAAATGGTGACTCTGCTGGGGATGGATTGATAAAAAAAGAATGTATTTGTAGCCCATCCGAGTCACTGACAAAATGATGCTCTGCTGGTGGAATGAACCTCGAAAAATGAGCTTTCAGCTGTTGTAAATTTGTCCTCTCTGGAGAGGTGGTGACTCTGCAAAAGATTCAAGTGCACATGAAAAGTTGATGTGTGTGTTGTGACAGAAAATGTGCTTTTCAGACTTCAGCATCTGTATGAGAAAAGGTACCTAGCTTCCTCCCCTTTATAGTTGTTGTTTATTGCATAGCTTAGATGCCAGGGGAGGCTATAGGTCTTAGGAATGCAAAGGATGTCTGAAAATAAAAATTTCATGAATCCAAATACGTATACACCCATACTCAGTGAAAAGGGGAGTGATTTGTTAGATAAAAGAATAGAAGAGATGAAGAATAGGTTGATACTCTTAGAGGCTAGGTAGGCCTAGTTGAATAGTGATAACTTTGTTGTGTCTGCCAGTCAGAAAGCTAAACCTCCTGTCAGCCCTTTTGATCCTTTGTATGACCAACTGGATTTGTCATGGGTTGATTATAAAGTAGAAAGTATGCCTGCTAGGATATACTGTCAGATGCCTAGATTTAGTGGTCACAGTGTATGTGATGGGAATGCACATATCCAAAATTTTCATAGTTTCATGGGAAAACATTCATTCAGAGATGAGGATATGTGGATGAGGTTTTTTGTTAGGTCCCTTGATGCAAAAGCAAAAGACTGGTATTTGAGCTTTCCAAAGAGATTTTTTGCCTGTTGGGATGAGCTTACTGACTGTTTCAAAAAGGAATTTACAAAAGAACCTGCTGATCTTGTTGTAGAATTGATGAAAATCAGAAAACAAGATAAAGAGCTATGTATTGATTTCAGTCATAGATTTCCAGTAGCCCTTTCACAGGTCCCAGAAGTCTTTAGACCTGATATTTCAGCCTATGTTGGCATATTCTTTGAGGCTTTTGAGGAGGGTTCTAGTGCAGTACTGAGGGATTTCAAGGTGACAAGCATGCAAATGGCATACAAGTTCGTAGAAAATATAGAAAAAATCAGAAGTGAGCACCTGCTGAAATCCCTATCTCCAGGCCTTGGTGTGAGAAATGATTGTGAAGCTGCGAATGACCAAATGATTATGGCATCATGTGAAAATGAAAAAGTAGATGTTGAGGATGCCAGTGAAAGGACTAATGAGGACTCCCATTGCAATGTTGAGGCAACTGACCATGAAAGCAACAATGAGGTTGTGGATAGTAATGAGCAACTTTTGGAATGGACCTGTGCGGACAATTGTGAGTATTGTACTCAAGACAGAGAAGATATAAGCAAACAGAGAAATAGTTCCATGTGTGAACCATTGCCTTCTTTCCAAACACATGGAGATCATGAAGAGCAGTCAGAGATTGAAATAGGTGCTAGTACAGAGCATGATTGTTCTTTGTTTGATGACTGTTTTGCTTATGACACACAGGCTGATACTTCTCCACAGAGTGAATCCATTGGTGATGAAGATGCATGTTCTACTGCCCATGAACAAATGGCATATTATGATCAAGTTAATGTACCTAGATCACCCATCTTTGACACATATGGTGATGAGGATCTATTTGAGTATGGTGAGGATCTAGACATTGTCTTTGGTTTGGATTCTATTTCTCATCCTGATGAAAGAGGAAACAACATACATCAGGTAAGTGACTGTAAAAATGTGCCTGATTTGAAAGAGGTGCCAGACCCTGGTCTTTTCCAGTTTGGTGCTGCCGTTGGTTGTGTGCATGATGTGCACAATTGTGAATTTGAAAGCTTTTCTTTTGATTGGCCAGTTGATACAATGAGCCCTGATCTTCCTAGCTATGTGGTGGACTCTGAGTGTTTCCTATTTTCAGTCCAGCTAGGAGATCATGTTGCAATGCATGATAATGATACTGATGAGAACATGTGTTATTTTTCATTTGAATATGCATTGCTTGATACATTCTGCATCCACTTGTTGCCTGATGCTGAGGGTTGTCTGCATAGGGGTGACAATGACAAGCCAAATCAGAGGGTTGAATATGCAGATGACCAGGTTTATTTGTGGTTAGATCATGGCAGTACTCTCAGGTTGGACCCAGTGCATGCAGATGAAAACAAGGTGTTTGATAAGGGGAAATATTGGTTTTCCTTTTCTTGGTGGCCTTAGGCCATCAAGTGTATTTGGTGATGCAGATCATTATAACTTCATGACTCTGTGCCCAATGGATAGGGGACTGGTTTGCATCCCAGAGTTCTGTGGTTCTTGCCATGCCTGCAGGAGGCATGCATCCTCAGACAAAGCCACTATTGGTGCTTGAATTGACTGTCAGTTAATCCAGCAATTTTCATGCAGGCACCTTCCCAAAAAATCCAAAAAAGTTCTAAGTTTTGGGGCCCCTCAGTGTTTTTCAGCGTCTGCATCTCAGTTCTTGAGGAGGTGGTCTTCATGTTTTCTCCATCGGCATGAGTTTGTTTTTGTGTCTTTGAACATTTCTGTTTGAACTTGAACCCTTTTTCTCTAAGTTCAATGGTTCAGCGGTTCGGGGTTCATTTTTCTTCTAACGGATCATATTATGCATTTGCCTCGCGCAAATCTTGTATTGTTGAACCTCCCGCTTGAACCCTTTGCTCAACGGTTCAAGGTTCAATAGTTTGATGCTTTGATGTTTTTGGTCTCAGCTGAAGTGTTTTGCCGATGGAGTATTGTTTTGATGTTTGAACCTCGCCATTGAACCATCAGGTTGAACTGGTTCATCGGTTCAATGGGTTCGCGGGGTTGCATTTGTGTTTTCGACAGAGTTGGTGTCGGCGTTGAACTTCTCAGTTGAACCTCTCATTTGAACCAGCGGGTTGAACTGGTCCATGGTTCAACGGTTCAACAGTTCGGAGCCTTGTGATTTTGGTCTTATCAGAGTGATCGGCATCATCGACGAAGGATTTCTTGAGTGCTCTGATTGTTTTGGTCTGGTCGATGGATGTCCATCGGCGTGTGTTTGGCTATCGGTGAAGCAATTTTTTGGGCCGCTGATGTAAGGAGTTTGGCCGATGAGGAGTCATCGGCGTGTGTCTTGCCGAAGGGGCTTTCATCGAAGTGATTGGCATTATCGGTAGAGAAGTTTTTTGTCTCTCCGATGGATGGTAGTCTCATCAACAGAGGAATGCGGAGGTGGGCATCGGTGTGATGGCAGCTATCGGCATAGGTTTGTGGTCTTGCTTCAATGGTCTAAGTCACACCGACGGAGATGGGAAGCCAAGTTGCCATTAGCGTGACTTTTGTTGTTGGCAAGCGTTGCTTTTGGGTTGGCCGATGGTTTTTGTCTTGGCGACGGGTGTTTTTTGCTTGGCCATCGGTGAGACTTGTTTTATCGGCCTAGTCGATGGAAGTTGGTCCGATGGTCTATCTCTGGCCAATGATGGGAAATATGGAGTTTGCGATGGCGTCAACGAGACTATTGAGGTCGGTCAGAGGAGTTTCAGGTTGGCCGATGGGATTGGTCTGGCCGACAGGGGATTGCGATGGGCTTCATCGGTGTAACACATGAGGTCGGCCAGAGGATTTTTGGATACTCCGATGGAGGGAGTCATGGCGACAGAGGGTGTGTTTTGTTTGCCATCAGAGAGACTTGATAGCTCGGCGAGAGATTTTTGGGGCGGGCCGATGGCTTAGGTCTGGGCGATGGGCTTTGGGCGAGGGCTTGTGTGTCGAGCACAACAAAAGCACTCGACACTTAGTATGTTTGTGGCCATGTTTATAAAACGTTGAAGTAGTTTCCTCACCGTGCATGTGGGATTAATCTCCCTGTATTAATTTGAACTTCAGTAAAGCGCATTTTGGCGGGAAGCTCCATTTTGAAAGCTGCGACGGTTTTCAAGTAGGCCGCAAGTGGTTGAGCCATCAATGGCGACTATGCTAAGGCGTGGGCAAATTGCTGAGTAGTCTTGTACCTAATTTTTTGGCGTGAAGACTTCCAGGTGGTTGCGCGGGGCTCGAGGCCACCCTTGTCTTCTCTTCTGTCTGATTCAACAATAAATTTTTGAGTGCCATTCCTTTTAAGGACTGTATCTGGCAGGTTTTTGTCAGAAATCATGTAATTAATGCTGAGTACGCTTCTTTGGCTGTTATAAGCAGGAAGTGTTACTCATTTTTAGGTTGTTGAAAACTGGACATTTTGGCTCTGTAATAAAATACAACTTGTTTTGGTTGCTCTGTACAGGAGGTCTTGTGAGTTTATGTATCACTTGTTGTATGTCTCATGCATGAATCTACTGATTTCATGATTGGTTTTATATGAGTAATGCTATATTTGCATGTGTTATGTTAATTCTATCTCTAGTATTGCATGTGTTCTTCTTCTGAATCTAGATATCTAAGGGGTGTCTGGTATTCTAGAATATAGAATTCCTGTATTGAATGCTTCATCTTTCAACTTCTACTCAAGGGGTAGATTAAAGTGTTTTTAGATTAAGTATTGGGAAGGGTATACTGCAATAGGGATGCCATAAGTAGAGATAACTTAACACTCTGTATTGGGAGATATCTGTAAGGTAGATATCATATGTGTCCCCCTGAAATCCAGTTTTAGTTATTCATGCTGATCATTCACAGGTGTATGTCTACTAACTCCAAGCCCTAGATAGGCACCAATCTAGCTCTGTGTTGAGGTTATACACCAGGTCCAGGTTTGCATCCAAACATCAAATCAACTCATTTCATATCTTCCACCTGTTAGTTATAGGAGTAGGATTAGGAACCCCCTGCATGCTCTCATACCCAACCAGACATATATGTCCGAGAATGTTGCCCACCTTGTGATCTATCATGCAGATCTTGGTCCATACATGAGAGTATTCTGCCTGTTGTTGTCAAGTTAGATCTTTCTATCTTTGAGCTAGTCAAGGTTACATCTTGAGTTATAGGGATACCCCCTTGGTGCGGCAGAACCAGAAGTGAAGGGGAGGCAACTCACGCAACCTCCTGTATTAGTTGGCTGAATCTGCCTGTGCATTAGAAGTGGCAAACCCTAATGCTGATTCAGAAGAAAAAACCAACATAGCTATAAGTTGTAACCGCTATGACAGATTCTATGACGGTCGTAAGTGTCGTAAGAGCATCTGTCATAGCCCATTTTGGAAATAGGCAACCTCTTTGGGATGGGAGTTGTGGACAAGTGTCAGGCACATTCTACAATGTTGACCAAGTGTCCTTAGGCATGGGTTTTGGTCCATGAAGCCATGTTGGACGCCCATCCCAAGATAGGTCCAATATTGTCTTATATTTTCTATATAAACAGGTGCTTGGAGATGGAGTTTGTATCACAGGTTTATAGGTACTATTATGCTTCCAGATTGACTCCAGACACAAGTGTCAAAGACCATTGAAGCTTGCATTGTACATGTATTGTAAACAACTTTCAGATTTGTAAATACATTATGCAGGTTTTTGAGTGGGGTTTTTCACCCGATAAGGGTTTTCCCCACTGTATATCTTTGTCTCTCTTCTTCTGTCTTCTTTCTGGTTCTTGTGTATTGCTGTAATAACTCTATTAGATGTTGTATGTTGCCATAGTGATAAGGATTAAATTGAATTTGTATAGCTCTCCCCTCATTAGATTAGTGTAGGAAGCATTTTCCGCACACCTAGCTTCCTTTCAATTGGTATAAGAGACTGGCTAGTTTTGGTCTTAGCTGTTGGGTAGGGGTTTTTTGAGCTGATCTTAAGTTGAGTGGGAGTCTGTGTAGAGTATTTTGATTTCTATTGTAGCAAGGAGATGGCAAGCACATCAGGAAGGTTTGAAGTGGAGAAGTTCAATGGCAGTAATTTCAAGCTATGGAAGCTCAAGATGGAAGACATGCTTGTTGACTGAGACCTTTGGGAAAGTGTTAATGGAACTAAACCAACTACAATGTCACAAGATGACTGGGATCTCAAGGATCGAAAGGCTAAGGGTCTCATAAGGCTTAGTCTTTCTGATTATGTGTTGTTAAATGTCCATGAGGAGACTACTGCAAAACTACTTTGGAAGAAGTTGGGAGATGTGTATCAAGCAAAATCCCTAGTTAATAAATTTTTTTTGAGAAAGAAGTTGTATTCTCTTCGAATGGAGGACGAAGGATCTGTTGCTGAACATATGAATGCTTTTAACATGATGGTTGCACAATTGACATCTATTGGTGTAAAGATGGAGGAGGAGGATCAATGCATGACCTTGCTTTGTTCCTTGACAGACTCATGGGATCATCTTGTCATGGCTACTAGAAGCACCACATCCACATTCAAAATGGAAGAAGAGGTTTCTTTGTTGTTGTCTAAAGAGATGTGGAGAAAGTCTTATGAGGTAGCCAAAGAGGCCCTTGCAGTTCGTGGAAGACCCAAGGAGAAAGGGAAGAAGGACAAGAAAGCTGAGAAGGGTAGATCCAAATCCCGTGGGAGATCCAAATCTCCTGGAAAGTCCAAGGCTCTTTGTTGGAACTGTGGCAAAACTGAGCAGTTCTGAAAGGAATGCAAAGAGGAGAAGAAGAAGAACTCCTGATTTAGATTCTAATAAGTCACAAGATGATGGTGATGCTTTCATTGTAGCCCTGGCAACCCATGCATCTGATGATGTGTGGCTAATTGACTTTGGTGCATCATTCCACATGACCTCGCATCGAGACTGGTTCACTAAGTATGAGGAGTTTGATGGTGGAAAGGTGTATCTAGGTGACGACTGTCATCTGAAGATTTTTGGTTGTAGAAGAGTCTCTATTCGATTTCCTGATGGTTGAGTGAAGGGGATCTCTGGGGTTATGCACATCCCAGGCTTAGCACGGAACCTGCTTTCTGTAAGTAGTTTGAATGATACAGGTGTGCAGGTTGTCTTTTCGAAAGAAGGATGTGAGATGACTAGAGGAGCTATGGTGCTTGCTAAGGCTACTAGGAGAGGTACTTTGTTTCAGCTGGAGGCATGCATTTCACAATGCAATAGTTATTCTAACTCAAGGAAGAGGGAAGCAATCACTTCATCCCCACCATCTGAACGAGCAGTGAAGAAATTTGTTGTTTCTAGTCTTGATGGTTGTAATCGTGTATTGGAAGTTAAACTTCCTACTAAAAAGACAATGTTATGGCATAAGAGATTTGGCCACATTGGTGAGAAGGGTCTGCGTACCCTGAAAAATAAGAACCTCGTTGAGGGGTTAGATGATTGTAATCTTGACTTTGACTTTTGCGAACATTGCATTTATGGAAAACAAAACCGTGTTTAGTTTTACTCAAGTTCTCATAAGTCTTCTAGTGTGTTGGACCTTATTCATTCTGATGTGTTTGGTCTTGTTAATGTTCCTTCATTATCAAAGTCTATATATTTTATATCTCTTATAGATGATTACAGTAGAAGGACATGGATTTACTTTCTCAGAAGCAAATCTGAACTATATAGCAAGTTTAAGGAGTTTAGGGCCTTTGCTGAAAATCAAACTAGTAAAAAGATTAAATGCTTGAGAACTAACAACGGTGGTGAGTTCTGTTCTACAAAATTTGATAAATATTGCAAGGAGCTTGGGATTGAAAGACATAATACAACTCCATACACCCCGCAGCAAAATGGAGTTACAGAGAGGATGAACAGGACACTAATGGAGAAGGCTAGGAGTATGCTTAGTGGAGCTAGCCTAGAACAAAAGTTTTGGGCTGAAGTTGTTGCCATTGCTTGCTATCTGGTAAATAGATCTCCTACATTAGCTCTTGTTGGAAAGACACCCATGGAGGTGTGGTTTGGTAGGAAGCCTTCAATAAGGCATCTTCATGTTTTTGGTTGTGAGGCATATGCACATGTGCCTAGGGAGAAGCGGTCAAAGTTAGAGAACAAGGCTGTTAAGTGTATCTTCATTGGCTATGGTGTCAGTGTGAAAGGATACAAGCTTTGGGACCCTGTGGCTGAAAAAGTGTTGTATAGAAGAAGTGTCATCTTTAGAGAGCTTACACCTTCTTCCACTGTTTTGCAACAAGAAGAAATAATAAAGAAAGAGGATGTTGTTCAGTTTCCTGCTACCCCTGAGAAGACTAAACAAAAAGACAATGTTGGACCTGATGATGAGGAGAGCTCTAGCAGCTCTGAAAGCTCAGATGAAGAAGCTGAACCTCAACCTCAGCTCTTGAGGAGGTCTACATGGATAAGAAAGCAACCTGAAAGGTTTGGTTTTACATTGCTTGATTCTAGTTGTGCTTATACTTTGGTTACTAACAGTGATGAACCTAGAACTGTATTAGAGGCTATGGACATGAAAGATGCAGGTTCCTGGAAGGAGGCCATGGATGATGAAATGGCTTCTTTGGAAAAGAATCAAACTTGAGACTTGGTGCCTTTGCCTCTTGGACAGAAACTTGTTGGATGCAAATGGGTGTTCAAGAAGAAATTTGGTGTAGATGGCAGTGTTGAGAAGTATAAGGCCACATTGGGCGAAGGGGTATTCACAAGTGGAGGGTATAGATTATGGTGAGATCTTCTTTCCCGTTACAAAGCTGACATCCATTCAATTCATGTTGTCTTTCGCAGCAACTTATGACTTGGAGGTAGAACAGATGGATGTGAAGACAACTTTCCTTCATGGTGACTTGGAGGAAGAAATCTACATGTCACAGCTAGAGCATTACATGGTGAAAGGTAAAGAAAATTTGGCTTGCAAACTTAAAAAGTCTTTGTATGGTTTGAAGCAATCCCCTAGGAGATGGTACTTGAAGTTTGATGCCTTTGTGTTGTCAATTAGATTTGTGAGATCGAAATTAGATCACTGTGTGTATTATAAATTTGATGGTGATCGTATTCTCATTATTGCACTATATGTTGATGATATGTTGCTCATTGGGAAGGGTAAAAATATGATTTCTAATTTTAAATCTCAGTTGTCAGCACAGTTTGAAATGAAAGATTTAGGGGTAGCCAGATGCATTCTAGGAATGGAAATTAGAAGAGATAGAATGAACAAAAAACTTTGGTTAAGCCAGAGTAAGTATGTGAAGACAGTGTTGGACAGGTTCAGCATGGCAAATTGTAGACCATTGTGTTTTCCCATTTCTCTGGGGACAAAGTTGTGTATTGAGGATTGTCCAAAATCTCCTAGTGAGGTGGAGGATATGAGCAGTGTACCTTATGTTAGTGTTGTTGGCAGTTTGATGTATGGTATGGTCTACACAAGACCAGACATTGCCCAAGCAGTGGGAGTCCTTAGTCAATTTATGGCTAATCCTAGACGAGTTCATTGGGATGCAGTTAAGCGAGTGTTCAGATATCTGAGGGGTACTTCTGAGTATTCCATTTGCTATCATGGTAATGTTTCAGGACCTCTGCATTCTGTTGATATTCGTGGATTCAGATTGGGCAGGTGACATTGACAGTAGGAGATCCACCAGTGCTTATGTGTTTACACTGTTTGGTGGTGCTATTAGTTGGATGAGTAAGCGACAACCTATTGTTGCTTTGTCCACAACAGAAGCTGAGTATATGACAGCAACTCATGCTTGTAAGGAAGCCATTTGGCTTAAGAGATTGTGTTAAGATATTGGTGTTGATGCAGGTCAGATCATGATCAGTTGTGACAGTCAGAGTGCAATTTGCCTTACGAAGAATCCAACTTTCCATGCTAGAACAAAGCACATTGATGTTCAGTTTCACTTCATGCAAGACATGGTTGAGGATGGAAAGGTAAATTTGGAGAAGGTAGATACTTTGAAGAATGTTGCAGATGCATTAACGAAACCAGTGGGCACAAAGAAGTTTAGATGGTGTTCGGAGTCTATTGGCCTCTCGACCTATAGCAGTTAAATCCTATTTTTCTATTGGCTCTTACAAGGTGTTCAACAAGTGGGAGAATGTTGGAAATTAAGGTATCTCAACCTTGGTAATTCCTTGCATTTATTATGTTTGTATTTATTAATTAATTACCTATGTTGTAAATATTTGTAAATTCCATATTGTCATATTGTGGGATGTGGCACGGTGATGTGTCGATCCTACATGGAATATGAAAACTTGTAATTTTGTCCTCACATGAGGAGATAGGCATCCCACTTTGTGGTAGGATCATTTTTCCATGTGTTGGCATCTTCCATGTTGTGTAAGGGAATATTGACTGAAACGGTTATGACGGATTCCTATGACAAAATCTATGACATGTAAGAGTCAGAAATATAAGTTTGTAAGACAGGTAAGGACATGTGTCATGAAGCATCTTTGAATAAGGCATATTTGGATGCCCCAAGGTGGACTATGACCTGTTGTAAGAGAATATTCTATTTATAGCATGTGTATGATAGATTCTCTTACAGCTGTAAGTTGTAACCGCTATGACAGATTCTATGACGGTCGTAAGTGTTGTAAGAGCATCTGTCATAGCCCATTTTGGAAATAGGTGACCTCTTTGGGATGGGAGCTGTGGACAAGGTTCAAGCACATTCTAGAATGTCGACCAAGTGTCCTTAGGTGTGGGTTTTGGTCCATGAAGCCATGTTGGACGCCCATCCCAAGATAGGTCCAATATTGCCTTGTATTTTCTATATAAACAGGTGCTTGGAGATGGAGTTTGTATCACAGGTTTACAGGTACTGTTATGCTATTGGATTGACTCCAGACATGAGTGTCGAAGACCATTGAAGCTTGCATTGCAAGTGTATTGTAAACAACTTTAAGATTTATTAATAGATTGTGTAGGTTTCTGAGTGTGGGGTTTTTCACCCGATAAGGGTTTTCCCCACCATATATCTTTGTCTCTCTTCTTCTGTCTTCTTTCTGGTTCTTGTGTATTATTGTAATAACTTTGTTAGATGTTGTATGTTTCTGTAGTGATAAGGATTAAATTGAATTTGTATAGCTCTCCCCTCATTAGATTAGTGTAGGAAGCATTTTCCGCACACCTAGCTTCCTTTCAATTTGAATGTAATCAGGGTAGTACAAGTAAGAGGACATAAAACAATGGAAGAGCAGCCTATGTTGAAGAAGAACCTACTGAACTAAGTGATCCTTGTTCTGTTGGCAAACCTAAGAAAGGAGAATCATTGGTG
This sequence comes from Cunninghamia lanceolata, assembly GCA_027924645.1. Classification (NCBI taxonomy): domain Eukaryota; kingdom Viridiplantae; phylum Streptophyta; class Pinopsida; order Cupressales; family Cupressaceae; genus Cunninghamia; species Cunninghamia lanceolata. The sequence continues at coordinate 5,756,873 of BSBN01000439.1, forward strand.
ATGAGAAGAGCACTATTTCAAGTAGAGACAAATGAGGAACCATTGCAAAGGAAAAGCTTGTTCAGAACTAGATGCAAATCAGGAGGTAAGTGTTGTAAAGTTGTAATTGATAGTGGTAGTTTAGATAACCTAGTTTCAGAGGAGACGATGACTAAGCTGAAGTTGGAAAGATTTAAACACCCTAAGCCCTATCAGATACAATGGATTAAGGATGATCATAAGGTACTAGTGAATGAACAATGTTTGGTGAAATTTCATATTGGATCTTATCATGATGAAGTCTTGTGTGATATTATGCCTATGGATGTATATCATATCTTGTTGGGTAGACCTTGGCAGTATAATAGAAAAGCTATACATGATGGGAGAAAGAAAACATACACTATAATAGCAAATGGAAAGAGAATTACTTTGATTTCTTTGGAGGATTATCCTAAGAGTGAAGTATGTGGGAATGCTAGAATTTGTTTGGTAGATGGAAGAAAATTTCTAGATGGCTTGAGACACGAGAATATGTGTTATGCCTTGATTCGTAAGAAGCCTAAAGCATTGAAGAAGGAGACTGAAGAATCACAACCGAACGAGATAGGAGAGTTGCTGATAGAGTATGAAGACATCATATCAGACAATGTACCTAAAGGATTGCCACCTATAAGGAGTATCAGTCATCACATGGATCTTATACCGGGAGCAAGTTTACCTAACAAAGCAGCACATAGAATGACACCGACAGAGAATGAAGAACTAAATAGACAAATACAAGAGTTGTTGAGGAAAGGCTTGATCAGAGAAAGCTTGAGTCCTTGTGCAGTACCTGTAGTGCTTGCACCAAAGAAAGATGGAGAGTGGAGAATGTGTACTAACTCTAGAGCAATAAACAAGATCATAGTTAAGTATAGATTTCCTTTACCTAGGATGGATGACATCATGGATTGTTTGAGTGGAGCAAGATATTTCACAAAGATAGACTTGAAGAGTGGATACCATCATATCAAAATCAGAGAAGGTAATGAATGGAAGACTGCTTTTAAGACAAATGAAGGATTGTATGAGTGGTTAGTGATGCCCTTTGGATTGATGAATGCACTGAGTACTTTCATGAGATTGATGAATGAAGTTCTGAAGAAATTCTTGGGTATGTTTGTGATTGTATACTTGGATGATATTTTGATTTTTAGTAAGACAAAAGAGGAACATTTGTGGCATTTTAGACAAGTTTTGCAGAGATTGAGAGAAGAGAAATTGCTAATAAACATCAAGAAGTGTAGTTTCATGAAGGAAGAGTTGGTATATTTGGGATTTGTGATTTCTATGAAAGGATTGAAGATGGACCTTGAGAAAGTGAAAGTGATTGTTGAATGGCCTACACCAGAGAGCATTGGAGAGGCTAGATCATTTCATGGATTGGCTAGTTTTTACCAAAAGTTCATCAAAAATTTTAGTTCAGTTTGTAACCCTATGACAGAGACAATGAGAGGTGACAGAAAAGATTTTAAGTGGACATCAGAAGCAGATAAAAGTTTTGATTTGTTGAAATAGAAAGTGACAGAGCAACCTGTTTTGGCATTACCAGATTTTAATAAGGTATTAAGTTGATTGTGATGCTAGTGGAAATGCAATTGGAGTAGTATTAAGTTAAGAAGGTAGACCTATAGTATATTTCAGTGAGAAGTTGAATGATGCAAGGAGAAGATATTCAGTTTATGATCAAGAGTTCTATGCCATAATTCAAGTCTTGAAGAAGTGGAGACATTATTTGTTGCGTAAGGAGTTTGTGTTGTATATAGATCATCAAGCTTTACAGTATTTGAACAGTCAAGGTAAGTTGAATCAAAGACATATGAGGTGGGTAGAGTTCATGCAGAGTTGTACTTTTGTGTTGAAGCATAGGAGTGGAAAATCAAAGTTGTTGATGCATTAAGTAGAAGAAGAAACTTGTTGACAGAGATGAGAGTTGAAGCGTTGGGTTTTGATGAATTAAAGAACATGTATGAGGGAGACACCAATTTTGCAGAACCTTGGAAAGCATGTCAAGAACTTGTTGTGATAGATATGAGTAAGTGGTTGGACTGTTTCATTCAAGAAGATATGTTGTTCAGAGGAAGTCAGTTATGCATACCTAGAAGTTCAATGAGGGATAATTTGATCAAGGAGAAGCACAATAAAGGATTGGCAGGACATTTTGGCATTGATAAGATAGTGGCTTTGGTAAGTGAACACTACTTTTGGCCTTAGATACATAAGGAAGTTAGGAAAATTTGTGCAGAGTTGTAGAGTTTGTCAAGTTGCAAAAGGGAGTAGTCAGAATACTAGATTGTATAAACCTTTGACAGTACTGGAGAAACCTTGGGAAGACATAAGCATGGATTTTGTAATGGGATTGCCAAAGACACAGAGAGGACATGATTCAATATTTGTAATGGTTGACAGATTTTCAAAGATGGCTCATTTCGTACCTTGTAAGAAGACAACTGATGCAGTGCATGTAGCAGACCTATTTTTCAAGGAGATTATGAGATTGCATGGATTACCTAAGAGTATAGTTTCAGACAGAGATACTAAGTTTTTTGGATACTTTTGGAAGACACTTTGGAAGAAGATGAAGATAGATTTGAAGTTCAGTTCAACTTTTCATCCACAGACTGATGGACAGACAAAGGTAGTGAATAGGAGTTTAAAAAACTTGTTGAGATGTTTGGTTGGAGAGAAAGCCAGAAGTTGGGAATTGATTCTTTCACAAGCAGAGTTTGTATACAATAATTCAGTAAATAGGAGTACCAGAAGAACAACCTTTGAGATTGTCACCGGAGTAAACCCTAGAGGAGTTGCAGAATTGATAGATATCAATACAGAGGAAAAGAAGAGTGCAGAAGCAGAAGAATTTGCAGATCATATGAAGAAAATGCATAATTAGGTGAAGAAGCATTTAGAGGATATGAATAGTAAGTATAAGGAAAAGGTAGATGAGAAGAGAAGACATAAGGTATTTGAAGTGGGAGATGAAGTGATGGTGTACTTGAGAAAAGAAAAATTTTAGTTGGGATGTATAACAAGTTGAAGATGAAGAAGTTTGGACCTTGTAAGATACTTAGAAAATTTGATTCAGGAAATGCATATGAAGTAGAGCTACCAGAGACCTTGGGTATATCACCTATTTTCAACATTGCAGACCTTTATCAGTATCATGAAGTAGAGTTCAGTGATAGCATGGAAGAAGACTTGAAGAAACAGTTACCACACAAAGTACCGGAGCAGATCAAAGACATCTTGGATAGTAGATTTGGACGCAGCACTAGAGGAAGACAATACAAAGAATATATTGTGAAGTGGAAAGGCAGACCGGAAGAAGATTCATCATGGATTTCTTAGGCTAAAGTTGACCGTATTGGTTCTCCCCTAGCCCCAACAAAGTGAGGGACTCACTTTTTCAATAACCTCAGATGTCTGATGCAAGAGCATCCCGGTTCAAGAGCAATCTTGCATCAACCAAAAACATTTGCATTTCAATTTGTTTGCAGATCAGTCTGTTTCTTTTTATTTTCTAGTTCAGTCAGAAGCAGTTTCAACTTTTGGTCTGGTATTCTACTGCAGTTGCATTTCACACCTTGTAGATTTGGACATAGCATCTACATTCATTCATCTACATCATATCCAAAATTTAGAGCATTTGGATCAGTCACCGAAAAGTTATCGCTATCAGAAGATCGACTGTTTTCTCAGAATAGAGCATCCTAATAGTCTCAAATAATCAACTGAAGGAGAAGACTTACAGAGCATTCCTTGACTTGCAGAACCTAATGACACATCATTCAATGATCTTTGGTTCATGACTAACCTTCCCCGAAGATCTGCACGTTATTCCATTCATTTGAGAAATTTTTCTACGCATTTAGGTCTGACCTTTCTGTGTCCACATGTTACATCTCTTCATGGGGGTTTGTGACCTTCCTTAGCTGATGTGGAGGAATCTATTGTTCTGAAAATGATATATATTGATGTAATAGATCCCTAGGAGAGTAGTTATCAAGTTCTCATGATTTAGAAGATTGATAGTTTTGATTCTTTGTGGAGGAGATTCAAAACTTTATCTTGCGCATGTATGTAATCAGGCATGTAAGCCCACATGTTGCCGGCCAGATTGTATTTGAATTCTATGATATATTGAATGACTAGATCTGCATTTGTTCCATTTCTTTGAGTTGTTTCCATTATGTTTACTCTTTCTGCACGGTCCAGACAGTTCATTCTGTGAACCCTCCTACCATGACTAGACCACAAGACAAATAGACATGTAAATACAATTTTCCATTCTTTTTCAAAACTTTTGATTAAACTAAAACTTCAACTCTTTCATAATTTCATGAATATGCAACTTCAAATCCTAAAATATAAAACTTCCTTAACAAAAGCATATCCAAAGTATCTCTTGCACAATCACAAGACAAATAGGATGGTCTAGCTCACTCTCCACCCTACCTTAGGATTAGAATACCAATCCACCCCTGATATTAGGGGATTTACCAAGAACCTGGTTTCACACAATTTAACAATCATATAAATTCAATACTCAATCATCTTTCCAAAACCCAAGTTGCGACTCACAAACAAAAAAAAGAATCTTAAGTGGATTCTTTAACAAGGGGAATAGGGAGAAACCTCCTCTCTTGGGGAACAAGAATAAACAACCCTTCATACTTCCTTCTCAACCCAACTTCATTCATACCCAACTTCAAGATCTTCATACAACCCTTATTTCACAAATACCAACTACAAACTTCATTCATCCTTCTTCCATGAAGGCCCAACTATAGTATTTCACAACCCTTGAAAATATATGACAACCCAACTACAGAAAGTTCCCTAAAGAGAGGTTTATCACCTCTCTGGATCCCCAACACAAAATATCCCATACACCCAACAACTACACCAAAATGAAATGACAATCTTTCTTTCAAACAAAATACAATCATTCAATACATAAGAATTTTCTAAGATATAGGTCCTACCTTTTCCCTCCAAGTTCAGAGAAGCACAGTCAAGGCAAGAACTGTCAAAATTCAAAATCTGAGCAATCCATAAACAATCCTTCAAAGTTTCCAAGCTCCCAGAATTCTCAAACCATCAAAATTTCATCCATTTCTTTCCCAAAAATTATTTTCATGAAAAAGAAACTCTTCTTTCAAAAACTCCATTAAAACAAAACAATTTCCCACAAGAAAACAAAAAGAATTCATTAAAACCATAAATCTTTCAATAAAATAGTAAAAACAAAAGAAAATAGAATTCTTAATAAATTAAAAAAAATAAAATAAAAGAAAAATAAAATTTTATCACAACAATAAAAGATAACATATCAACATTAAAATAATTAGATAAAGTAAAAGAAAAAAATAATCTTTTTAAAATTAAATCACTTAACCAAAAATCATAACCATGGAAATTTTTTAAAAGACTAAAATTAATTAATTTCTCTTGAAATTGAAAATAATAATAATATAGACTAAGAAAGTTTAAATCATATAACACACCAAAATTAACTAAGCCTTTATTCCTCCATGTAGAATAGGCTAGGTTTTCACTGGTTTAACACAACAAAAGTTCTTGGTAAATCTTTATATATTTTAAGCCTTGGCCACCCCCTACAAAACTCAATTTCGAACATTAGATTGTCTTGAAAAATATAGTCAAAGCAAACATTAAAATAAACATACAATTTAACTAGCAGTGATTATCTCTCATAAACAAAATTCATTTAATTATACAACACTATTTCCTTGCATTATATATAAAATGTACTCCATATCCCATCCACTTCACATACAAATATTTCAAGTCACAATGTGCTAAAAAATCCAATTAACAACAACTCATAAGTCAAACACTCTTAACCACACATTAAAACATATAAATGTTCAAACTCACATGTTCCATAATCCACATGATAGTATCAACCATAATCAAATAAATAAATCCACAAGTCTAAAATCATGAACCATATCAAGAGTCTATTGAAAAAGGGTAGGCCTTCAATCCTCTCCCCTAAGATTAAACTTCCTTCTAGAAGCCCTCAAAGAGGTGAGGATGCGAAACCCTTATCTCTCGTGCATCCTCCCAAGTGGCAGAAGCCTCATCATAGAGGTCTCACTGAAATTTGACATGGTCTATCACCCAAACTTGAAGGCTCAAAGTTTGATGATCCAAAATGCTAATGGGTTTTGAAGTTAGCTCCTCATCCTACTCCACCTATAAAGCATCCCAATCCAAAACATGAGACAAATCAGACTTATACTTCCTAAGAATGGAAACATGAAATGCATCGTGGATGTGAGACAGGCTGGGTGGCAATGCTAAGCAATAAGAAAATGGACCAATCCTCTCCAAAATCTTAAAAGGCCCCACAAATCTAGCTGCCAACTTAGATCCCTTGCCATAACGAATAGGACTCTTATGTGGTCGAACTCACAAAAACACCTTATCACCAACTTGGAAAATCCTATCAACCCTCTTAGCATCTGCATATTGTTTATGTCTATCTTGCACCTTTTGCATATGTTCACAGATTAGGATTACCTACTTCTCCATTCCTTGAACCAACTCAGGTCCCACTGCGACTCTATCCTTAATACGATCCCAACTCAAAGGTGTCCTATAGGGTCTACCATACAAAGCCTCAAAAGGAGCCATGCCTAAAGAGCTATGATATCCATTATTGTAGGCAAACTCCACCAAGTGTAAATAATCCTCCCACTTTGACTGTTAATCCATAACATACATCCTGAGCATGTCTTCTATAGAACTTGATTCATCCTTTTAGTCTACCCATCAATCTCGAGGTGATAAGTTGTGCTAAAGTTAAGTTTTGTGCCTACAGCCTGTTGTAATATTGTCCAAAAAGATGATGAAAACACAAGATCTCTATCATAAATAATCTTGTGGGGAATGCCATGGAGTCTAACAATATCATTCATAAAAACCCTTGCCGCTGAAGGTACATTATACGAAGATCTCATAGGAGAGAAATCAGCCACTTTCATCAACTTATCCCCTGGAACCATAATGGCATCATGTCATTGAGTTGTTAAAGGAAGACCCACAATGGAGTGCATAGAAATAACATCCCACTTCCGTTTCGGGATTCCATGAGGCTAAAACAATCATGTTGGATGTTGATGTTCGGCCTTCACGCTCTGACATTCAAGACATCGAGCTACAAAATTTGCTATATCACTTCGCAAACCAGCCCAAAAGTACAACTTCCTAAGATTTGCATACATCTTCTTAACCCCTAGGTGTACTGCATAAGGTGCTCTATGCATCTCTGCTAGCACAAAAGATCTAAGGTTTCCCAATGAGGGTATATAAATACGTCCATTATGTCTTAGCAAACCATTAGAATCAAAAGAGTACCCCAAACTTGTCCTTCAAAACACCATGGAATTGGTTTTCCTGCTCTACTTCCTAATACCAAGAGTCTTGGGGCAATTGTTCTAAAATGTGTCCTCTCAAATCCATCTTCAAAGCTAGAGAGGACATCTCATGTTTTCTTCTACTTGGAGCATCTACCACAACATTCTCTTTCCACTGGATGTACTGAACATCAAAATCATACTCACAAAGGAACTCCATCCATCGCCATTGTTAAGCATTGAGATTACGTTGTGTAAAAATATACCACAAACTATGATGATTAGAATGAAGTTTGAAATGATGACCTAACAAAAAGTGTCACCATCTCGCCAAAGCATGAACTACTATTTCTAACTCAAGATCATGCATATGATAGTTAAGCTCATGAATTTTCAACTTATAGGACTCATTGCAATTACCCACCTTTCATGCATAAGGACAACACCTAAACCCTCAATAGAAGCATCTGCACACACAAAAAATTCATCCATAGGATCAGGTATAGCTAAAATAGGAGCACTAGTGAGTTTCCTTCAGCATCTAAAACACTCTCTCACATTGCTTTGTCCAAACAAACTTTTTCCCTTGCTTTTGAAGAGATGTGATAAGGTGAGCTAACTTGGAAAAACCTTCAACAAACCTTCAATAGTAACCAACTAGACCCATAAAACTCCTAACCTCATAGACATTAGTAGAAGTAGGTCATTCTGATGAGTCTAATCATTAGATAGTTTTCTTATGTTTTTATGCAAGTTCATAGACATTCCCAAACATTTATCTTATACATATTCCTACACTATGCTATCTTTTATGCTCATTATGCAACCTTGGGCCTGATTTAAAGTATATGGAAATATGGTTATGATGTGATAAATATTACATGATTATGTGTGGGTATGTATGAATTGTAATGGATATATGTGTTTATCTATGGTTGTTAGTATTGTGTGCATGTTTTATGAACTAACTCTTTGCATCTGGAGGAGATAGATTGTAGCCCGCAGCCAAAAGAGTCCCCAGACAACAGAGCAAGGGAGGTTCTAGAATAAATTGAGTGCAACAACTACAGCATAGAGGCACTTAATGAAATGATTGTGCATCATGATGACAATAAATAAAGGTGATTGAAGGAGAAAAACTCTGCTGCAATCAGGAATCTAATGTGACTAATTCAACTAGTCCATGTTTGAGTTCTGTTACAACAAGAGTCTCAATTTCACTTGGACTCTTCTTTCTTTTTCAGTTATTGATTGCTTGGTATTTATCACACTCTGATAAATAGGGAGTGACAATTTGTGATTTTAGTTGAGAGTCCTTGTTTTAATAAACTTCCCCTGTGCCTATATGTATGGCTCAGTGGTTGAGGTGGAAAAAGCTATTCAATTAGCAGATATAGTTATCAGATCTTTCTTAGTTAGTTGTTTTTAGATAGATAATGTTTATCGTTCAATGATGAATTCATGAATAAGATATTTCAGCAGAATCTTATGTGATATTGTGGAGATTGTGCAATGAATGATTTTGAATTATTATGATTGTGTCAATCTAAGAAGCTATATTTGAGTTAGATTGGTGGAGACAGTCACTTGAGCAAGGGCCACTCAAGGTAACTATCCCTCACTTCATTTCCTCTATGATTACTTTTGTTGTAACAATTATTCTATAAGTGCATGATTAATTAGATTCTTTGAGTTATTCTTATTTGCTTAAACTTGTTGTACTCCAAAGTGTAGGTTTAGATTATCAGTATCAAGTTAAGCCTTAGCATTCATTTCTTGACAGTAATTAGTTGTAGTCTTATATTGTATGTACGCATAGCAATAATGCCAGCATTACTTCCTTTACTGATATGCAGTTTTGAGATTTTCTAGCAAGTATAACACTATACTAGGATGAGTTAGGTAGTCTTAAATCTTTGAAAGCACATACAGTGCCAGTACCATTACAAGCTTATTAGCCCTGGTCGATAATTTAATGAAGGTCTTTCCAAAGGGTCAAGTGGATTGTTCAGTTAGTTTTTCCCTGTGAATTGTGTGATTGTCACTAAGTTTACAGATGCTACATTTTTGGTGCCATTGTCAAGGATGGTGCTACTTTCAAAGATCAGTTTCTATTATTTCCAAGATTTCCTAGTTTAAAATTTTGCTTTCATTATTAGGATACTTAGGTTTCATCCCTTCAAATACCAGAACATTTTACTAACATTGTGCAGGAGTCGTTGCTTTACAAAGTCATACCTATTGTATGTGGAGGCAGATAGATGCTTTGGGAAGGTTTCTCCCTTCAAACCAACAAGATAGAGTAGATATTGGTGACCACGGTGATCAAAGTGAGGGTATTCCTGAAGAACTTTCCCTTTCACCAACATCTACTAAAAACACAGAGGGGACCTTCCAAACCATGGCTAATGTAGCAGTGGATGATCCACCAGAACATGTGACTTTTGAATTTTCAATTACCAAGAGAGGGTTCCTTCCTTGAAGAATATACCTCCTTCAACATTGTTAGTCTTCTATGGTTTTGTGACCGAGGATCCAGATACATTCTTGTTTGAGATTGATCTCCTATGTAGAAGCTATGACTACACAACTGATGCTCATAGGCTCAAGCTATTTCCTATAACTTTGAAGGATGTTGCTATGAGATGGTTTATTGGACTGAGCAAATATGTTGTTCGAGATTGGAACATAATGAAAACAAAATTCTTGGAAAAATACCAAGATTATTGTAGAGGAGTTGATAGGAGAAGAGATGACATTTTCAGAATGACTCAAAACAAGGATGAACCATTGGAAGATTATGTAGAAAGGTTCCAATTCTGCTTGAAAAAAGCCCACAAAATTGACTCTCAGAAGAATCCCTGAAGCTTATATTTTTGAGAGGAGTCAATGATGATTTCATGGATGCCCTTAATCTTATTGGGGCAGAAGATGTGTCTCAATTACTCTTTGATGATATCTGTAAAGTTTGTAGGAACTACTCAAGGTCCTTTACCAAAAAGATAAGGGGGGAAAGAACATCTACCATTGGCAAGACATCTAATGTGGTTTCATGGGTGGAGTTAAGCAACCTATTGTCCAATGTGAAAGAAGATATTATAAGTCACCTAGCTATTCAGTTGGACACTCTACATGTGAAGAAGTAGAGGAGGGAGAAGCAATACTTACTGAATACTGCCCCAATTGCAGACAAAGGAAAGCCAACTACAATGTAAAAGGGTGGCCAGTATTACAGAAGACAAATATGAGAACCCAAATTTTCAACCATTTGAAAGTGAAGATGGGCAGTTGTTCTACGTTGCACAAAGAAAGCCATGGCAACCAAGACAAGGTATGCCATAAGACCCTCTAAGTTTCAATGCATCATTTTCAGTTGGTAATCATAATTTCTCTAGTTGGAACCCCCAGCCTTGGTCAAATACCCAAAACCAATGGCAAAACCCTAAGCAAAACTGGAACCAAAAGCAACCAAATGTATGACCACAACAAAATTTCCAAGGATACAATTACAATCCTCAATGGCTAGTACAACAAAATCAGTGGCAGCCACAATGGCAAAAGGGACAGTAGTGGCAGCACTAGAATATGAAGTACCCACAACCTTTGATGCCTTCTTAGCCACAACAATACACTATTATGCCCAATCCATCAAGCCCAACATCTCATCCACCAAGAGCACCACAATTACCTACCCAACTTGCACCTAACCCCAATAAAAATCATGTCCAATAGGCATACACTAATGAGGGTATTCAATACCCCACTTATGGGGTACAGGTGAGTGATGTCCACCTCAAGTCAAGGAAAGCACTAGCTGGGCCTTCATCCCCTCAAATCACAGAGATGGTAGATGAGGAACCCACAGCTGAAGCTTTGGACAATTCACCTCTGGAGCCTGGGTCAAATCAAGTAAATCAGACTATCTCAATTCCAGAGCCTCCTTTCCCTGAGATTTTAGCCATTCCAATACATCATACATATAGAGGCTAACTATGCGTTGTAGACTTGACATGATTCAGGGGTAAACCTATCTGAACAATCCACTTGACATTATACACCTACATTAAATTATCAACCAAGGAGTATAACCTTATGATGGCACTGCACTATATGTGCCTTTAGGGGCTCATATTCTCCTAAACTATCCTATTCAAACCTACTGAGATTATTCTACTTTGCTAGAATTCATAGAAATGCAAAAATAGTAAAAATAGTTATAGAACCTAGTGGCTACGGGTACCTGTAGAATAAGTTGTAGATAATTACTAACAACAAAAAGTACAGAATTAATCCAAATCCATTCAAAATGATGAGAAATTTAATGCTAACCTCTAGAGGACTAAGATGGATCAATTATACATTTGTTCATGAACAACAACTATTGTAATTAACAAGAGTATTCTACTTAACTTCACAATGCATTTATAAAATAATAGAAAACAACTTTAACAAGAATGCATAAATGAATAAGAAAATAAATGAAGTGTAGATCAATACCTTGAGTGGCCGGCTCAGTGGACTGACTCACTTAGCTAGAAATCAAATCTAACTCAGATACTCACGCATCCACATAACACATAGTTCCATTCATTCCATATCACAAAAATACTTCAAACAAAATCTTCTTTGTAGATTATATTCAATAATTGCATTTCAACAATTCATGTATGGAGAAAATAACTAATTATTGTATCTTCTAATAGTGAATAAAACAACTAACAACTGAGTAACTCCCTTGACTCCGAGCTCATCCCCTAACTTATACAAAACATGAGAGTTTTATTCAACTACCAACTAACTACAATCATTAATCCATTTCTAGATATTATGATACAAAGTTAAGATTGATTTGTTAATTCTAACTGAACAGAGGAAGGAGAATCCCATTCAAATAAGAATTCCTATGCAACGACTCATATGTGAAACACATAAACTGCATTTAGAATCTTGGAACAAGTGTACTTCTTCTGCATGTATTTCTTCCCATAATGATTCACGTTCAGCTTCCAGCTGCTTGCACTTTTGGCGGCTTGATTTCAACTTCCTTCAATTCCCTTGTTCTGTGACTTACTACAAATTCTCCTCTCCTTGATGCCATGTGCTTGTTACTACACAGGGGTTAATCCACAAAACATATGCACGCAAATAACCTTCATAATTAAAACATAGAATCTCATCTATATTGCATACATACTCATGTTCAAATCGTTCAATTGATAAATATCATCACCATATTTCATATTAACAAAATAAGTTCAAGGTTTTGTAAAATATATAAAAAGATAGTATATCATGATGGTAATGTTTGAAAAGTATCTAGAAGATCATATGCAAAAGGTCTGAAAGCATATAAAAACAACACAAAAGAGGCCAATATTTAAACCCATCAATACCCAAGCTAAGACAGACCTATTGGGTCAACTTAAGAATGTTAGTATCAAAATCCTTCTCATTCAAGCTATCAAGGATATCCCAATCTATACCAAGACAGTAAGAGACCTCTGTCTTAAAAAGCTATGGAGAAAAAGGAAGGACCCTCAAATAGTACATGTCCTAGGGAACCTTGTTGACATTATGCTAGGGAATATAACTATCCCTAAATATACAGACCTTGGCAGTCCAGTAGTGGATGTTAAGATAAATGGGACCCTTATCAAAAACACCTTTATTGACTTAGGGGCATCCATTAATGTCATGACTAAGGAAATAATGAAACTACTTCAACTAGCTAACCTTAGGCCTACACCAGCTATTTTACAATTGGTAGATAGGTCAACAGTAAAACCTGAAGGGATCATTGAGGACATAGTCATAGCATTAGATTCCTAGGAGTATCCTATAGATTTCATAGTCTTGCAGCCAAAGGTCAACCTTGTAGGATATCCACTTATCTTAAGCAGACCATGGTTAGCAACATCTGATGCATTCTTAGGTTGTAGGTATGAGAACATGTTAATATCAAATGGAACTATAACCAAGAAATTGGTCCTCTATCCACTAGCCCAACCTCATGAAAATCTAGAGCAAATTATATGCCCACGTTGGATGAAGAAGATCACTATTCCTTGCTAACTCTCATGACTATTAAACGTAGCCCCCTGTTGGCAAACTAAGATGAGGACGACTTAATTGACCACATCATACAGAATAACTGTGGTGGGGACCCACAACAATGAGACTTTTTGTCATGTCTGCAAGATCCACTACAGAAAATTATACCTGCAAATTCCTCAGAAGAAATGTCCCACCTTTTCCACTCTTTACTGCCACAGGAATGTGTCCCCAACATTAGTGGATGTGACCTTTCATCTATGCAATCAGCTTCCAAAACATTGGAAATCATGCCAGGTAAAATGTTGAATGTTAACAATACCCTAACTGAAGAACAGTAGAATTCCCTGAACACTGTGCTGCAGGCACATGCACCAGCCTTTGCATGGGACTATCATGACATGAAGGGAATTGATCCAGACATGTGCATGCATAGGATCTACATAAATGATGGTTTCAAGTCAATTAGATAGCCTCAAAGGAGAATGAACCCTACCTTGCGAGAAATAGTTAAAACTGAGCTACAAAAATTACTTGATGCAGGCTTCATTTACCCTATTTCCGATAGTCAATGGGTGTCACCTTTAGTTATTGTCCCTAAGAAAGGAGGAAAATAGAGGGTATGTGTGGACTATAGGGAGCTAAACACAACCACTAGAAAGGATCACTTTCCTCTACCTTTTATTGACCAAGTACTCGATTCCCTTGTAGGTAAAAAGTACTCCTTAGATGGATTTAGTGGCTATAACCAAATAAAGATAGCTCCAGAGGACCAGAATAAAACTACATTTACTTGCCCTTGGGGTACATATGCTTATTATGTTCTTCCCTTTGGATTATGTAATGCTCCATCCACTTTCCAAAGGGTGGCACTAAGTATCTTCTCATATTGTGCTCATGATTCCATGGAGATCTACATGGATGACTTCACCTCTAAAAAGATGTCAAGAACACAATATATCATTGAGTCATGAGAAATGTTTTATGATGATGACTCAAGGGATTGTTCTAGGACATTTTATATCAAGTGAAGGAATTCAAGTGGATCCCAATAAAATTGAGATCATCTCTACACTTCCTATGCCACAGAAATAAAAAGATCTAAGGATATTTCAAGGCCATGCAAGCTACTATAGGAGATTCATTCAGGATTTCAGTAAAATTGCAGCACCTTTGTTTACTCTACTCACAAAAGACAGAGTTTGACTGGACCACTGAATTTCAACACACTTTTGAGACACTTAAGACAACTTTGACAAAAGCACCTATCTTGAGAGGACCAAATTGGACATTACCTTTCCACATACACACTGATGCTTCTAATTTTTCTATAGGAGTTGTACTGGGACAAAAGGAAGGTAATAAGGAGTATGTTATCTATTACATCAACAAGAGCTTACAAGGAGCAGAACTTAACTACACTGTCACAAAGATAGAGATGTTGGCAGTTGTCTATGTGATTAACAAGTTTAGGCATTACATCACTAGTTATCTAGTCTTTATCCACATAGATCATACTGCAATAAGGTACTTAATGAACAAACCTATGGTTGGAGGTAGACTAGTTAGATGGTTGCTCTTACTACAGGAGTTTGATATAACAATAGTGGATAAGCCTAGGAAAGCTAATGTGGTGGCAGATTTTATGTCTAGATTGCCCACACAACTAGAAGAAGTTGTAGATGACTCTTTTCTATACGAGCAATTTGTTTTCTCTCAATGTACACACACCATGGTTTTCTAATATTGCAAATTACTTAGTGGCAAGATAGATACTGTCACATTTCTCTCCTAGAGAAAAAAGATGGTACATAGAATCTTTACATACTCTTGGGTTGTTGGTTATCTATTCTACACTAGTCCAGATAATATTATGAGGAGATGTATAAGAGAAGATGAGATCTTTGATATCCTAAAAGCTTACCATGATGAGCCATGTGGGGGTCACTTTGCAGATAAAAGAATAGCATTTAAGATCTTAACAACAGGTTATTATTGGCCAACTCTCCATAAGGATTCAATAAAGTATACAAGGAGCTGTGACATATGTCATAGATTGGGCAGACCAACAAGGACATATGAGATGCCTTTGCAGCCACAACTGGCACTAGCACCATTTGACAAATGGGGGCTAGACTTCATTGGCCCAATTTCACCAGCATCCGATAATAAGGAATATATTTTGGTTTACACAGATTATCTAACAAAATGGGTTGAAGTCAAAGAATTATAGTTCACAAGAGATGGGAATGTAGCTGAATTCTTGTATGAAGACATCTTTACTAGGTATGGAGTCCCTAGAGAAATTGTAACTGATCAAGGTCCCCAATTCACTTCTGAACTTATTTCTAAATTCGTTAAAGAATATGAAATCAGACATAAAAAGTCAACACCTTATCACCCCCAAGCCAATGGGTAGGTGGAGGTTACAAACAAGAAGATTAAAAATATTCTGACCAAAACAGTGCACATTCACAGGAAAGACTAGGTAGCCAGATTACAAGAAGTAGTGTGGGCATATAGAACATGGAAAATAACTACATGTTTCACACCTTATGAACTCGTGTATGGAAAAATAGCAGTTCTACCAATAGAATTTGAATATAAGACACTTAGAACAGTAGTGGAACTTGACATGGACTTGACAGTAGCACAAAAAGAGAGGCTACATATTTTGAATGGGCTAGATGAAATTAAAATAAAGGCTATGCATCACACATAGATAATTAAAAAATAGAGGACTAAATGACATGATCAGTTTATAAAGACTAAAGAATTCCATGTGGGTGACTGGGCTTTATTTTATGATTCCAAATACAAAGATTATAAGGGTAAGCTACAATCTAGATGGTTATGACCCTATGAAATAAAATAGGTATTCCCCAATGGAGCAGTCAAATTGTAGACCATCGATGCCATCAGATTCTCACTGCTAGTTAATGGCCACAGATTGAAGCTATACACAAATCCATCAAAACAAGATGATTTTCTTCTTTCTCTAAAGCATTTCTATGGTCTGAGCCCTGATTCTAATACTGACATGTTACCACCAAATAATAACTCAGCAGCAGACACTACCAGTTCTCACAGTGACTCAGTAGATGAGCTACACAACTCACCTCCTGAGAGCACTCAGGTATAATTCCTTATCCTTTTTCATGTGCACACACAACACAAGTGCCACAATCTTCTTGAAGACTGCTTTACTATGCAGTAGGGACCTCTTGCAAGAAAAATATAAGCTACCATTGTTCACTTTGGGCCCTGTTGATGAAGGTACCTGCAACAACTATCTATCAAAGAATTCAAAATTTGTGTTGCATTCCATCAGCATTATTCCACTTTTCCAGTACATGCAGCCACAAGCCGTCATATCACTACATGCAAGCTTGCTCAACTAAATCACACAAGCCAACCTGTCTTTCACTCCATATCCCATCGTAATTATCCAACATCCAATCACATTCATGCTACGGACACTCTTCACACAGCTTCACATGCACAGAGTTCCGTTCACTTCAAATAATAGGTATGCATACTAACCTTCCATAATTAACATAGCTTTCCAATACATTTAATATGTACTCGCACTTAATTCAACATGATTATCATTTTAATCTTATTTCCATGTTCTTTGATCATCCCCTTTGTCTTGTACAATGCATTGAAGTGAGGTCACTTTGAGGTTTTAGTTGGGGGGAGATAGTATATATTAAAAAATATTGTTTGCCACCAAATACAAAACACAAACAGACCATACAAACCCTTTTAACCTTCTTGCATTTGTAACCTTTTTATTGTCAACTTCCTAAATTTTGAGTAAATTCAAGCTGGTTCAAGCTTAGTAGTAGAAGTTGCAAGTGAACAAAGTGCATGCAAGTATAATAGATATAGAGGGTTGAGCAGAGGGTTGTTAAATCTAAACTTTGAGCTAAATTGGCAGCATGGGAGGTGATATTTTTAGAAGGGAACCAATAGTACATCAGTTAATATTGGAGGACATGTTAGTCTTGCCAATTTTCACAAGAGCAGGATGGCTAGATTACTTCTTGAAGCTCACAGAGCATAATGAAGACATGACAAGGCAATTTTTAGCAACATTGCAACATGATGAAGCCACTATCAAGGGTTTGAGAGTGGACACTTCAGAGGATGCAATTGCAGAAGTGTCCAGTCTACCCAGGAATGGAGATGAATTCCTTGTCAGAGCAATTGCAGTAGCTGCCAGGGATGAGTTCAACGAGGTAGGAGAGAACATTGACTCATCGTCACAAGGTACTAAGAGATTATCACTTCCATAGGTATGGGCTTTTTGTGCTGCTTCCATTATTAAGTATATTACTTGTGATGGTAGATAATCCCTTCTATATACTGTGCATTTTAATCTATTGAGTCACCTCCATCACAATAAACTAGTCAATGTACCCAATTTTCTTTATAATTTGTTAAAAAGAATGGGGTTTGAATGCCAATGGAAGTTAAATGATTCAACTCTGTCACATGATTGTTTGATTGTCTTGCTAGTAAAAAGGAGCCTTAGGGTTCAGCACCCACAAGTGTCCTAGGAGAGATTTTTAATTTGTAGAAACATTAATGACATTCTTGAGGAACTAGTAGTACCAGGAAACATAGAATCACCTGTTGCATCTTTAAGGGGAACTCCTCCTGTTTCACCTGCTACTTCACCCACCCACAACAAGGGAGAATCAGAGGAGCAAAATGTGCAATACTCACCACATGCAGCATCTGATCAACCTCTAGCAAGAGAAGTACATCAAACCCCATCTTCTAGTAAAACACCAAAAACCAGAAAGAAGAGAGGTGGTTCTTCTTCTGCACCTTCAAAGGTATAGAAAAAGAAATCCACACAACTAAGGCATTCACACCACCTGAAAAGGAAGGGATCTATGAGGGGTATTGTTGAGAAACCAAGAAAAGAAAAAGAAGATATTATGATAGTCGATATTGTCTCAGAACTAAGGAACAAGGAGACTAAAAATGTGCATGTTACCATAAAAATAAAATGGTATATATCCACCACCTCAGAATCAGAATCAGAGGATATTTTTGTTGCCAATAAAACTAGAAAGAGAACCCTAGTTAACCTTGACAGTGGGGGTTATGAATCCACAGGGGATGGTGCTGAATAGTTTTTGAGAGATGAGGAATTGTTGTTAGAAGAAAGAAATGTTAGAAAGGAATTACAAGAAGCTTTTGAAAGGATCAAACAATTGGAAGAACTGGTAAAAACATATGACAAAAGGGACAAAGAAAGGGAAACAAAGATTTAGGAATTGGAGGAACAATTAAATACTTATGAGAAAGAGTCAAAATTAGATTTACTTGCACAACTAGCAATAGTTATAGCAGAAAAGAAGACCCCCTACCACAAAAACCCAACATGTCACACAATCATGTCCCTAGGTTACAAATTGTGGAAAGATACTCAAGACTTTTCTAAACAAAAGGAGGAATGGAAGAAAGAAAAAGAAATAAAGATCTCGGAGCATACTAAGGTGGAGAGTAAAGATATTGAATTGAAAAAGTTAGCAGTCAAGGTGGAAGAGGTAGCAGATAAAGTTGCCCAGATTGTTAAATGCAGATCTCTAGCTAGAATTTATGCTTTGTTTTTACAAGAAAAATTTTTAAGTTATCAATTCGGTAATTTGATTAGTAATAAGTCAGTTGCTATGAGTAGAAGAATTAATTTCCTAAATGTTTTTGCTAATGCCACACCAAAGGAACAGGATCAGTTATGTGAGTACTATTTGCATAATTATGTTGTGCCTGAAGACAGAGAATGGAACCCATTAATTTTTGTGGGAGATTTACAATTAAGGACACTAGCATCTTATTTCAAGAATAAGAAGTTTAGGAGTGAAATTATACAATAATATAGAGGGGGAGAGAAATCAATTGCTCTTCCAATAAGGAATCTAGAACCCTTGAAATGATCATTGTAGAATGGAAACAACTTTTGGACCATAAAGGTGTAGGCAAAAAAATCATGAACTTGAGATTGCAGGATCATGAAAGAATGCAGCATTTGATTATTGGACTCATCTATCATTCCTACTAGTTTGTGCAAGAAAGATGGGATAGCTTAACCCCTGAATTGCAGAGAAAAGAACCCTACTCTGTTTATAATTTTATGGCCATGTTTGAAAGAGCACGAAGATATATGGATATTTCTAGAAATCAAGGACTGGAATGGGTGCCACTTACATTCTAGCCACCAATGCTTTTGTACCTAGTACCACACTGGACAGGGAAGAAGAATGAGGAATGTGAGAGGGTAGAGGTTACCAAAATGAACAGACAAGCACGTTACAAAGGCTTTTATTTGAATGAGTCTAATCATTAGATAGTTTTCTTATGTTTTATGTAACTTCATAGACATTCCCAGAAATCTATCTTACATATTCCTACACTATGCTATCTTTTATGCTCATTATGCAACCCTGAGCCTGATTTAATGTATATGGAAATATGGTTATGTTGTGATAAATATTGCATGATTATGTGTGGGTATGTATGAATTGTAATGGATGTCTGTTCTTATCTATGGTTGTTAGTATTGTGTGCATGTTTTGTGAACTAACTCTTTGTAGCTAGAGGAGATAGACTGTAGCCCATAGCAACTGCAAGGTGCAGTCGACAGCCAAAAGAGTTCTTAGATAGCAGAGCAGGGGAGGTTCTAGAATAAACTGAGCGCAGCAACTACAGCATAGAGGCACTTAATGAAGATGATTGTGCATCATGATAACAATAAATAAAGGTGATTGAAGGAAAAGAACTCTGTTGCAGTCAGGAATCTAATGTGACCGATTCAACTAGTCCACATTCCAGTTATGTTACAACAAGAGTCTCAGTTTCACTTGAACTCTTCTTTCTTTTTTAGTTATTGATTGCTTGGTATTTATCATACTCTGATATATAGGGAGTAGTGATTTATAATTTTAGTTGAGAGTCCTTGTTTTAATAAACTTCCCCCATGCTAGTGTTTCTCCTTAGGGTGCTCCTGTTATCTTTTTTAAGAAGGATGGCCTTTGCGTTTGTGTGTATACTATAGGTAGTTGAACAAGTTGACAGTGAAGAATCATTATTCGTTGCCTAGAATTGATGACTCGTTTGACTAGATTCATTGAGTGAAAGTATTCTCAAAAATAGATCTCAAATCAGGATACCATTAGTTGCGGATAGTGGAAGTTTACATTCATAAAACAATGTTTCGCACTCGCTATGGTCATTATGAGTTTACCGTAGTGCCCGTCGAGTTAACTAATGCTCTAACAATATTCATGAGTTTGATGAATGGGGTTTTTCACACTTTTCTTGATCAGTTTGTGGTCATTTCCTCAATGATTTATTGATTTATTCTCATACCGAGGAAGAGCATAAGGAACATTTGGGGTTGGTATTGTAGTGTTTGAGAGAAAACCAATTGTATGCAAATTTTTCTAAGTGAGACTTCTTTCAAATAGAAATCCAATATTTGGGACACATTATTTTAGGGGATGGAATTTTGATGGATCTGGCTAAGATTAAGGCTATCATGGAATGTCTAGCATCCTTACTATGTCTAGTAAACTTGGTGACAATCACACAATTCAGAGGAAAAACCTAACTGAACGGTCCACTTGACCCTTTGGAAAGACCTTCATTGAATTATCGACCAGGGCTAGTAACTTTGTGATAGTACTGGCACTATATGTGCTTTCAAAGATTTAGGACTACCTAACTCTTCCTAGTATAGTGTTATACTTGCTAGAAAATCTCAAAACTACATAACGGTAAAGGAAGTAATGCTAGCACTATTGCTACGGGTACATACAATATAAGACTACAACTAATTACTGTCAAGAAATGAATGCTAAGGTTTAACTTGATACTAATAGTCTAAACCTACACTCCGGAGTACAAGTTTAAGCAAACTAGAATAACTCAAAGAATCTAATTATTCATGTATTTATAGAATAATTGTTACAACAAAAGTAATCATATAGGAAATGAAGTGAGGAACAATTACCTTGAGTGGCTCTTGCTCAAGTGACTATCTCCAATGATCTAACTCAAATCTAGTTTCTTAGATTGACACAATCATAATAATTCAAAATCATTCATTGCACAATCTCCACAATATCACATAAGATTTTGTTGAAATATCTTATTCATGAATTCATCATTGAACAATAAACATTGTCTGTGTAAAAATAACTAACTGAGAAAGATCTGATAACTGTATATGCTAATTGAACAACTTTTTCCACCTCAACCACCAAGCCATACTAGGGTGAATTTGACCCTTCTCCAACAATTATTCTAATTGAATCTTAAGCTCATGAAGCTTCCGAGTAGTCATCGTGTAAGGGGCCCTAGAGATAGGCTCCACTCCTGGTAATAAATCAATGTGAAGATCAATCTCTCGACGAGGAGACATTCCTTTAATATATGAGGGAAACACATCAGCAAACTCCTTGAGAAAAGGATGATCATCTAAAGATGTCTTGGGTCCTTCTTTAGACCTATCACTAACTGAGATAACGAAAAGTTGACAACCCTTATGCATGCTACACTTGAGTTGTTTAGTTGAGATCATTCGAAGAGAAATAGGTCTCTGAACTCCAGAGATCCTCAAAGGTTTGCCTTTATCATCTAAGCATCCAATTATTTTTTTCTAGCAATCTAACTTCACCTCATGGGCATTCAACCAATTCATACCCAAAACCACATCATAAGATCCCAAGGGAAGAACTTGGAGATCCACTGAAGTAGCGAAACCACCAAGTCCTAATTGACAATCCCTAACAACAAAATTTACCGATGTTCTAGAATTGGTTGCTAACTCCACTTCCTAAATCAATCGCCTACCTAACTGCCACTAGCCCGCATCACTCCACTATAAAAGGGGATATGAAAGAATTCGTAGCCCCAGAATCAAAGAGTACAGAAACTGTCACATTACCAATCGTACATGGGGTCTCAATCATTGTTGTCTGATGCTTTGCTTGTCAGTTATCCACTGCCACAAAAACCCTGTGTGACCTCCATACATCCCCAACTATCAGCTCAGAAACACCTGCATGTTAACCCCCTACTGTTGAAATATTATGAGGACAATTTTGGGCTATATATCCAGTATCCCCACAAGAATAACAAGGTCCCCTAGGTGGTCCCGAATACTACTGCTGAAACCTTGATCGACTAGAACTAGCCTAACTACCTCTAAAAGACTAGTGTGGACACACTGATCCTACACTCTAATTCTGGGGTCTCTAATCTCTATGTGAAGGCTAAGCCTTCCAATCCCAAGGAGGGTCTCCCTGTACTGTCTGAGCTTTCTGACCTTGATTCTGCTACTGAGGGTTAGGTCTAGGAGGGAGTGTGTTATTCCTGGTTTGACCTCTATCTGAAAGGATTATTTGCCAAAGTTTTGATTCTGTGGTGGATGATTAAGGTTCTTGTAATGATCTCTCTTATCATGTTTGTGATGAATTTCTTCGGCAATAAGAGCTTTTTCCACCACTATCTATATAGTAGTAGTCTATGCCAAACGTACATGTCTAGCTATACTTTGATTAAGTCCTCTAATGAAACGATTCACCATGAGCTTCTCATCCTGCATATACTCCACATACTATATAAGCTCAAGGAACTTATTCTCATATGGTGCCACAGTAAGCCCCTTCTATTGCAAATCATGAAACTCATTCATCCGATGCTACCTAAAATGCTCTGAAATGTATCTATTTTTTAATCACTCCAAAAACATCTCCCAAGTCAAAGTGTCCACAATAAAATGATTCATGCATTCTTCTTGATGCCACTAGGTAGTTGCAATGCCCTAAAGAAGATGAACAACCACACGATCCTTAAGATTGCTTTCGTAAACCTTGAGCGCAAAGCACCTCTCCAAACCTAGCAACTAAGACTCAGGCTCTACACCCTCCGTAGTACCAGAAAAAGAGGGCAATTGGAGGCGTAATAATTCTCTAATCTATTTCTTTGAATCTCTCTAAGCACCCCAATCCTCAAAGTGATCCCTCTATCCAACCTGAGGAGGGGTTACATGATGTACTGACTTGTCTCCCCTTTCACGAGACTCTGCCCTATCTCTAAAGGGACTCCTATTGTTCTCTTGATGCATTGAAGAATGTTTGATAGAATGTTGAGACTGACCCCCAAGGGGTCTTGAACAAGTGGTGGGAGTCTAGTCTGAACTACATCCAAAAGCTACTGCAAAACCTGCATCATCGCAGGTGCCTGATCAACAGGTGGCTCCTACTGGATAGACTCGGAGGGTACAGGTTGTGATGGTACTGTTGTCATATTTTAGACCAGGACAAAATAGTCCAAAAATGCCACCTTTTTTCCATTAGAAATATCCGATCTGAGAAAGTTTAAATGGAAGAAATCCTCCCTTCAAAAATCCCAAAAAATTCTAAGTGTTTTGCCTTTGTTTTTTGCCTTAGTCAGCAAAATTTGAGTTTGACGAACCTTTGGTTCGTTGATCAGCCAGTTCATTGATTTGTCGATTCACCAACTAAAGGAACCAGTAGATAGGCGGTATTCTCTAAGGCAAAAGTGGTGAAGGCATGCCTTAGTCAGCAAATTTTAACTTAGGCAAAATTTGAGCTCGCCAACCGATTAGTTCACCAATCAGCCAGTTCACCGATTGGTCAATTCGCCGACTAAGGAGGGCAAGGCATTAGGAAAGGTTTCCTTTGAGGGAGTGAAAGAAAAGACAAAAGAGTTTGCCTTTATCGACAAAACTCAAAGTTGGCAAACCACTTGGTTCACTAATCAGCAACTTCATCAACCAAGGAAAGGAAAAGACAAAGCAAAGCCAAATTCGCAAAAGGGAAAGTTTGTCGATAAGGCATGCAAGCCTAGGACCAAATGAAAGAGTTTATATAGAGATCAGGAAATGGTGAAATTGCTAGCTCATTGATGAGTTTGTGATTCCTACAGTTCAATGATAAGGCGATTCACCGACTAAGGGGCCCAAAAGGAGAAAAGAAAGAGGAAGGAAGAAGTTGCAAGAAAGATGATAGTCAAACAAAGACTAAGGAAAGAGAAGTCGATCGCATGCTCGGTAAGTTTGCCAAACGAGGAACTTGGCGACAAGTTCATGATTTTCAAATTTGGATGATAAAGCAAGGGGATGACAAGGAACTAAGACAAAGACAACGCGATGGTTCATCAAATGGAAACTTCACTGACTAAAGAGGGAAAAGCAACACAGAAATAGTTCATGAAGGAGAGTTTTCTCTAATAAAGGGGGGAAAGGTAAAGATTGGCTAAGTGGTGGGCAGGGCAAGTTTGTGAGCAAGAAGATTTGCTAATAAGGAGGCAAAAAGGAGGCAAAAGATTAAACAAAGTAGAGAAATTAGGAAATTGACAAAATTACAAACTCACTGATCAATTCATGATTTCTAAAGTTCGCCGATAAGGTGATTTGCCGCCTAAAGAAAAGAAAGGAGAAAACAAAGAGGACCCGATGGTTCACCAAATGAAGATTTTTCCGACTAAAGTGCCCAATAAGAGAAGGAAAGTGAAGAAAACCAAGGAAACGTAGTTCGCCAGAGAATGAATTCGTTGATAAAGGAAAATTCAAAGGGCGCCAAAGGTAGAATTGAAAATAAACACTTTTAAAGTGTTGTAAAAGCTTGTAGGGCACCATTTCTTAAAATCATGCCATTTTTGTAGAATGAAATAAATACTTGAAGGACAATGTTGTAGATCAGTCAGATTTAGGTAGTTGAAACAGTTAAATTCTTCAATGTGCCAATACAAACAAGGGACAAAATGAATTTGCAGGTACCATGAAAGGATTTCAAACCTTTCTGACACCCATGCATATAGGCAATCTTCTTCCATGACCTTACAAACCTATTAGAGCATGGCCATCATCATAATTTGTAGGATTTCTTACGGAGCCATGAGTTGAATTCAATGAAGCATGGGTGCACGATTAGATCGGTTGACCAAATTTCAGCGCATGTAGCTACACAATGGATTGAAAAGCTATATATACATGTAAAAGGGATGTAATTAATGTTATCTATTCTTTTGGGTCATTCCCTAGGCAAGAAGAGTTTGTTACAGTTTCAAACCTTGTAATGCATTACAAGAACCAATCAGATCTGATACATTGTGCTTGAAGCTAAGCCTTTGATGTCTCTGATTGTGGTCCACCCATGAATGTAACTGGTTACTTTGTGTCTATCTCTTCTACAGTGAATTATTATTCTTTTGAAATGGCTATTTAGCATCTATGATCAATATAATCACTGATATTTTTCCTCTCTTTATGCTTCTACTCTATGTTCACTTGAAAACTGTAGGCTTATTCTGTGGATAAAACAGTCCCTCTGACAAGGGTCATTGTACCTTATCATTTAATCATATTTCTTTTGTCAAATCCAGGGTTGTGTCCTTGGCTATCTGTAATTAGGAATCCTATAGTTTCCAGTCTTATCTAACTAACTCTAATGACTTCTACTAATTTAAAGGAACTGATCTATCTACTATGAAATGAATTCCAAGAATATTGAAAATAGAACTGAACAGTAAATTAATTAAAGAAAATCTATAAAATGAAATATGCATCTATCTATGAAAATAGTAAATATCTTTTAAAGCAAAATCTGAAACAACAGTACTAGCCTTCTTCCTTAGTGGTGAGAGCAGGCCCTTGCTCCACACCCTTAGGGCTAAAGACTAAAGTAAAGAATCAGCACAAGAGAATGATATCACAACTGAATTCAATCCAATTCCATCAGCTTTGTATTTTGCAAAATATTAATATCAAAATGAGATTACAAAAATCAGAAGAAAATAATTGCTCCTTTTTCTGCTTCTTCTATAAGTATATATAAAATTAGTGATGAGATATCACTTATCTTAGCTACCAGTTCTTCTATGAGATGACATCCATCTCTTTATTATACTAGCTGTCTAACTATAGAAAATAACTGTGCAATAAAAATAGATTGAGTGGAACAGAAGTCCACTCTAAATCTAAGTTTCAGTCTTAATACTTTTGGGTAGCGAGGCCCTGAAAATATGGATATTAAATCAGTTTTATCAGTAACTCATGCAAAAATTAAAAACAGATAAAAACTCCCAGCAGTTAACTATAGATTGCCCTTAATCACTCAGGTGATGATTTGAGTAATATCAGTGGTATCACGATCACTATTAAAAGTATTTGACTGACAGTTGTGCTAGAAATATGCTCTGCTCTAAAGAGGCACTAGAGATGTATGTCTATGTTTGCAGCTCCGTAGATATAATTGTGGCCTTCTTGCTCAGCTCTGGAGATGCTCCAGACTTTAGTCCAGCTCCTAAGATGCTTTTCCTCTTTACTCCAAAACTTCTGATGTCGTGGTATTCTGATATTGTCTCTGGAGATCATTAGGACTACCTCCGAAGATGCACACAATTGCCAACCTGAACATCTGCACCTGTTGATTCAAAAAGAAGTTTTTCTGCATATTTCCATCAATTCCATGCACATTAGTCCTTTAATCAGAAATCATGATCTTAAGTAATTCATCTCCTATTAATCATTATTTAGAACAATCTTGCTAGCCTATTCAAGTGCAGATATCAAGAAGATGAAATCAGAAAGGAGAAAAAGAGAGGTAAAAAGATGTATTTCATGGGTGCTACCTAGCACTCATCAACCGCCCATACCTAAGGTTTAGCAGGTCCTCCTGCTTCTCACAATTTGGACTTATTCTGGTGGAGTATCCTATTAGTCAAGTTGTAGTCTTGTGCATAGGTAGTCCAAGTGGTGCAGTTGGTATTACTATTTCCCCTGTACTGATCAACCTATTTCAACCACTTCTGCAACTTATCATCTTCCATCTGCTTAGCCCAGACAGGTAGTGGCTCAATTATGAGAGGGGGTCTGAAATGCTCACCTATCCATTCCTGTTTATGTTTATCCATCATTTTGGATATTAACCTTGCCTTCCTCATAAATAGCCTTAAGTTAGCAGGGGTTACCACTTCTCTCATTTTCTTCTATGAAGTCAGAATGTTCCACCTTTTCTTTGCTATTGCAAGCACTAGATTAGCTGAACTGTTCATAAAAAATCCAAAATCAATGGAGCACTCTTGCAAATTTTTTAGATACAATGGCAAAATGTTGTTCTGACTTTCAGGGTGATAGACATATGCCCTGAATTGGACCTCAAAAGCATAAGGGTTTAGACACTCCTTTCTGATGAAAAGATTTGTTTTTGTATCCTTCTTGAGATGAGCCTCCATTCACTCATTCCAAATCTGATGATTCCTCATCAGTGACATGAATGCTTTGAGCTAGCATTCCCCCACAAAATAATTAAGAATGAAGGTCATATCGTCAACATAGAAACCATGCAGATACAATTCACACAAAAAAATTTTGTCTTCATCAGAGCTCCTTGTATATGCTTCCATGAACCCCTCTGATGTCTCTGTATTCTCGGTCAGATTAGACATGATTAAAGATAACTTCCTCTGCAGGACTCTTTCCTGTAAAAACATAGCATAACTGGCACTTGGAGGCCTGCAAGATAGAATTTTAAAAGAAATGGAGGCCATCTGAATGACTTTTTCCTCCAGGGTTTCTACTCTTTTTGTCATGGTAGTAACTGCCCTCTATAATTGCAGCATAGACTTAGAAGCCTCATATTCTCTACATCTCCTTTCCTAGTGGAACATGGCCTTAGGAATATCAATGGGGATTGGACCCACATATGGATCTATCCTGTTCACTGGTTGCCCCTAGGCCAGCTAACTCATGAATATATTCTTCTTGATCATCTATTTTGTTGTTGGCTCAAGTCAATTGTTTATCTTGGCTCTGTACTTTCTTAATTAATGTTGCAATTATTATGAGGCCATTGTCTCTAGCCTTGGTAAGATTAGAAATACTTTGTACTACATCTATTTCCTTTTCCTTCATGATTTGAGTTGTCTCAGTCTTTTGGGCTTCCAATTCTGCTTCCTTCTCCTGAATTATCTGGTTTTTGCTCTGGAGCTCTATTTGTAGTTTTTCAATTACCTGTTTTTGCTCCATCTCTATCTCCATTCTGACCTTCTTGAGATCAGTGATAATCTAATTTTTCCCCCATAGTAATCTTTTTAGATTATCAATTTCTTCCAACATTTGTTGCTCTTTTGAAATCTCAATATCCTCCTGATCAGAGGGGTGAGAGAAAGTTCATGTTTCTTCTTCTCTTTGCTACACATTAGGATCTTCCATAGCCATCTATCCTGCGCTGTCAGCTGCACCCAATTGCAATGTTTCATCTTTCCCTACAACCTCCCTATCCTGAGGTTCTTCTTGGGTTTTCTCTATTTCTGGTGGCACTGATGAAGGCCCAACTTTCTCCTCAGAAGTTCTGAAACCCAAAAGCACTTCAGCTAGGAGAGCAGTATCTTTCTCAATTTGTGAGAGCTTCCTTTTCCTTTTGCTTCTCCATAGCATAGGTGGGGCAGTTGCCTCCGGAGTAGGTATTTGATCCTCTGAATAAGAGGAAATAGTAAAAGTATGCCTATGTTCTGTGTCCAAAGCAGGAGATTGTTCTGAAGTTGGACTTGAACCCAGATGGACAGATGGTTCTGGGGAAACTTCTCTCTGTCTTTTCTTTCTCACTAGAGGGATCTCATCAGAATCATGAGATGCTTCTTCAGCCCAATAGTGTATTCTAGAGTCAGCTTTCTTTGGGGTTCTCTTTGCTTTCTGCCCTAACCTCTCCCCTGTTAGTCCCTTAGGAGAAGACTCCTCAGCCAGAGTCATCTTCCTCCTAGCTGAGCGAGTCATGTATGGAGTTTGCTCAAGAGCAGGGTCTTTAACTTCTTTGCCTTTCCTCTTCCTATCAGAAACAGGGGTAGCAGATGAAGTTGCCTCCAGTGAGGACTTTTTACCTTTTTCAATAGCTAGAGAGGAGGTTGAAGGTTCTGTCTCTTCTTCTTGTTGGGTAGAGGAAACCTCACCCTCTTCCTGTGCCCTCTCTAGCTCTCTGTCCTAGGGTTTTTGTTCAAGAAATGTCTACCATAATTCTTCCCCATTAGCTTGAGACAAAAAGTGGTGTTTAACTATCAGAAAAATGAGGCCATGATGTTTCATAGGACCCTTGTTTTGTTGATATTTTTTGCAGTTGCCCTAATGGCAGAGTACAGAAAGTTGGGAATGTTTATGCTGAATTCAGGGTGTCCATTCCCATGCCTCAGAAAAATCAACATTGTCATTATTGGTCCTAGAACTAAGGAAAATTGACCATCACATGTGAAATATTTCATCAACCATGTAGCTATAGATTGCCAAGGGTTTGGAAGTGAGGACCTAAGAATTCCTTTAACCTCATTTTTATTTAAATGCAATTGTATTGCAGGCTCACCTTCAACAGAGAAATTTCTAATCAAATTAGCATATAAAGTTTTCAGATGATAGAACCTCTCACCTTGTTCAGGCAACCCAGAAATATGACTGATAGTGGTTGCAGAGAGATTGATTTGAACTCCCCATACAACTATCTAATTGTCCCTTAGGTTTCTTAGGAACTCACCAACAATATCTTCTTGAAACCCTTCAAACTTTTCCAGAAACTCCAACCATCCTGCATTCCTCAGAATGCCTACTGCAACATCATCTTGCAAAAGACCTGTAGCACTTTCTGGCTCTGATTTCTTCTTAACCCCATTTCTAAATTCTTTTCCTATCCTCTGTGCTTACAATTCTTCCTCAGTCCGTAGGCTCCGGAGAACTGTATCAGCTGACTATGTTCTTCAGGGTATTTTGCAGTTTTGAATGAGGATTATTATGTCAATTCGTTTAATGGCTTAGGCTTATGGAAAAAGAACTTAAAATCGGTTAGAATGCTTATGCGGTCATAATTGAAGCAAAGTGATGGGACACTCCGTAGGCATGGTGACAGTACAACAAAGATGGTGACATGCATGAATTTGGGAAGGAAAAATAATGGTAGGAAGACGTGTCATAATGATGGCACCCAAAAATAGAAATGACAAGACAGTTGCTAATTAATGCTTAATTAAGAGAGAATTACCTGAACCATTCTTAATGATGAGGGTGCAATGTACTTGGCTGAGATGATACAGCATTGATGAGACTGGACGCGGTGTGGCACCTGAGTAGCTTTTTGTGGCTTGAAATGATGTCAATCATCTTTATTGTCACATAACCTACATTCATTCTTGCAGAGTGGTTCGAGAATCCATGTATCCAGGATGACATCAGCGCAGTCCTTTGTTGGTACCCATGCAAACGAGAGTAATGATTGCTCCCAGAATGCATGTTGATTTCATTTTTGTCTCTGTCATAAAGTGGAGGATGAGTCATGATGACCTTATCAAATGACATCTCTACTTTTATTGCCTGGAGAGGTGGGTCCCCTCCCACTTATTATGGTTGTGAATAACTCTTTATTGGTGGAGTGCCAAAGGTGCTCCTAGTTTGTGAGCGCTGGAGGTGCTCCAAGTCTATGAAGCACCGGAGGTACTCCTAGTTTGTGAAGCATCGAAGGTGCTCCTAGTTTGCGAGCGCCGAATGTGTGTTTGAGTAACTCTCGATACCTGATCACCTCCGTAGCTTGATTATTCTTATCTGGCATGAAGAAGGGAACCGCCATTTGCTAGTTTTCAATCCCCTTGGTCGAGAAGGACAGCTATTTACTAGTTTTCCATCTTCCTCTATTTTTATTTTATTTTTATTTTTTTTAAGAAGGCTGCCATTTGCTAGTTTTCAACCTTCTCTCTCTTTTTTTTAGGAACTAGTCCAAAACTGTGATAGAGGAAGTATCCCCTGTATCAAAACACAAATCTTTGATGAACTCTTCTTTAGTGGATGGCCTTTTATAGAGTCTGATTCGGTAGCCATTTACTAAAAAGGTGTCTGTGCTTCCATCAATAGGTTCCAACAACACAGTTCCATTTTCAAAAACTTCCTTTATCTGATAAGGACCCATCCAATGAGTTTGTAGTTTTCCTTTGAACTCTTTGAATTTAGAATCATAAAGAAGAACCCAATCACCTTGTTGAAATGTCCTCCTCTTGATGTGTTGGTCATGTCATTGCTTCCTTTGATACTAAACCAGTTCTGTTTGCTGAATGGCCTCTGTCTAGATTTCATCCAACTCATTCAGCTGAAGAATTCTGTTATGTTGGGCTATGGACAATGGTAGACCAATATCCAATGCAGTTTTAAGTGTCTAGAGTTCAAATTCTATAGATAGAATAGGTTTTTTCCCATAAACTAATTCATATGGTGAGAACTTTGTTGTAGACTTCCAAGTGGTATTGTAAGCCCAAACTGCTTCAGGTAATCTGTTAGCCCAATCTTTTCTGTTCATTGCCACTATCTTTGTCAGAATATTCTCAAGTTCCCTATTAGTCACCTCTACCTACCCATTGGCTTGAGGATGGTAAGGTGAAGATTTTTTGTGCTTGACTTGATATAAATCTGTGAATGCTCTGATTACCTGTGAAGTAAACTGAGGTCCTCTATCTGAAACTATGGATCTTGGGGCTCTAAACCTCAAGAAAATGTTATTATAAAGGAAATCAGTAACTCTCTCTTCTCGTGCAAATGCTTGAACCTTAGCCCATTTAGTCACATAGTCTGTGCATACTAGAATATACTCCTTTCCTGATGATGGTGGAGAAATTGGTCCCACAAAGTCTAGACCCCACTATTCAGATGGCTCCATCATTACTTGAGGATGCAATAACATCTCCTGGGTGAAGGTTGGTTGTCCCATCCTTTGGCACTGGTCACACTACTGCACATACTTCTTAGTATCCTTATGAATAGAGGGCCAGTAGTAACTAGCTCCTAGGATCTTGTGGATAGTTCTATGGGAAGAATAATGCCCATCAGATGGTTCATCATGACATGCTCTCAACACATCAAAAATTTTAGCAGCTTTTAAAGACCTACGTAAAATGAAATCAAGACCACATTTAAATAGCAACCCATTTAACCATTTGTAAGATAAGTTTTCCTTAACTAAGTGTTTTTTCTGTTTTGAGGTAAAATGGGATGGATACAAGCCTGTAGCTAAAATATTAGCTATGTCAGCGAACCAAGGTATAGTAGAGGAGATAGCAAAAAGATGTTCATCTAGGAACCTATCCTCCACTACCTAGTTTTCTCCTCCTATATGCAATCTTGACAGAAAATCAGCAACCAAATTAAACTTGCCTGGATTATCAACTATGGTAATGTCAAATTCGTGCAATAGCAATAACCACCTAATGATCCTTGCACCCACTACTGGCTTATTCATTAGGTACTTGATGGCTGCATGATCAGTATGTACAAATATTTTATATCCAGTGATATAATGCCTAAATTTTTTTATAGCATAGATGACTGCCAAGAATTCTTTTTCAGTTGTGGTGTAATTTCTTTCTACAGAGGTAAGGTTTTTGCTGATGTAATAAATGGCATGCATACTCTCTCCTTCCTCCTTTTGTCCTAAAACTACTCCAATGGACTTTGAAGCATCAGTTTGTATGTGAAATGGTAAAGTCCAATTAGGTCCTCTCAAAACAAGTGTGAAAGTAAGCTTCTCTTTTAGGGTTTCAAATGTTGATTGATAGTCTTCTATCCATATAAATTATGTGTCTTTGTTAAGTAGAGTAAACAGGTGGGCAGCTGTTCTGCTGAAATTTTCTATGAATCTCCTATAGTAGCCTGCATGACCTAGAAAACTTCTAACGTCTGTCTAATTTTTGGGTGAAGGTAACTGTCTGATCACTTCTATCTTGTTTTGATTCACTTTGATCCCATTTGCTGAAATGTGGTGTCCCAATACAATTCCTTCCTCCACCATCATGAAGCAATTTTCATGGCTCGGGGATAATTAATTTTTCTCACAGCACGTCAGTGCTTTCTCAGGTTTGTGAGACCTTCTTCAAAGTTGTCCCCATACATAGTAAAGTCATCCATATAGACCTCCATGCACTCATTAGCTAATTCAGCAAAAATGGCTAAAACAAGCCTCTGAAATGTAGTTGGGGCATTACATAGTCCAAATAGAAGAACTTTGTAAGAAAAAGTTCCCCAAGAGCAGGTGAAAGTGGTTTTGTCCTGATCTTCAGGTGTTACTTGGATTTGGTTATACCCACTGAACCCATCTAGGAAAGAAAAATACTTTCTCCCAACAAGGTTGTCCAACACTTGGTCAATGAATGGTAAGGGAAAGTAGTCCTTTTTTGTAGTTTTGTTTAGCTCCCTATAGTCAATACACACCCTCCATTTCCCATTCTTTTTAGACACTATGACTAGAGTTGAGACCCATTGACTGTCTAAGATTGGATATATAAACCCTGCTTGCAGTAATTTTTCTATTCCAGTCTTAACAATGTCTTTTAAAGCAAAATTCAATCTTCTATGGGGTTGTTTGACAGGTTTGATATCCTCAGTGCATATATGATGGGTACAGATCTTAGGAGGGATGCCCTTCATATCTTGGTATTCCCAAGTAAAAGTTGTTGAATGGGAAATCAGAAGTTGGATAAGTTTTTCTTCCTAATTTGTTGTTAACTGAGTATTGATATTAAGTGTTTTCCCTGGTAAAATCATGACCTATTTTGTGATTTGATCCATGGACATAGTTAGTCCATACACTGAAGTCATGGTATTGAGGGGACAAGAATGTGGAAGCAACATGTGGAACGTGGCTAAGTCTCTGTAAAAGGTCTCCCCACAAGGAATTATATTTGCTAGGGTACAATGAGTAGAAGTGAGAAGTTCTCTCCTAGAATCTTGGGCAAGCTCCATCACATCCTCATTGATTAGGATGTGGGTAATGTCTTCTATTGTATCATAGTAGATTTCTTCTTCCAACTCTCCCAAATGTTCCTTGATGGTTACCATAGCTACTGAGGCACTGTTGTCCATGTTATCTGGCTCATCCACCCATACTCTTCCTGTATAATGTATTGATGGTTTAGCTGGAGGATACAGAGATATTTTATTCAAATCTATCCCATTAGAAATGACCATATTCCCAGTTCGATAATCAATAGATGTTGCTACTGTAGCCAGCCATGGTCTTCCTAATATCAGTGGATAAGCATTTCTCTGGTTTCTCAGTTCTAATATCAGGAAGTCTACTGGAAATTCCCATGATTCTATTACAACTGTAACATCAGTAATTACCCCTTTCAGAATAGCTACTGACTGGTCAGCAAGTTGAAGGATTGTAGTCATGGATTGGATACCTATTAGGGCTAATTTGTCTGTTGTATGAACTGTCATCACATTAATTGCTGCTCCCAAATCAACCAAAACATTTGAAATTTCTACCCTTGAGATGAAAACAATTATGACAAGATTTCCAGGGTCTCCATATTTTGGGAGGAGCATTTCTCCCATCCATAGATCTACTACTTTCCCTTCCACCTGGATTGTAGAAGGAAAGTTTTTCTTCCTGCCCTGTGTTTTGACACAATGTTGTTTAATGAATTGATTCAGTTCTGGCACATCTTTGATTGCTTGGAGGAGTGGAATTTCAATGTTTAGTTGCCTAATTTCTTGTAAAAGTTTTGATTCCAGGGTAGATTGGACTTGTTTTTGTAAGATCTTTTTTTGGGGAACATGTTGTTTGAGCCGTTCTGGGTATGGTGCTAGTTTTTCTATCTTTGGAGCATTTTCGGAGCTTTTATCAAAAGTGTGTCCAGGAATGTTCTCCGGAGTCAGCCTTTTAGGAGGAACTCTAGAGTTATCCAAGGATGATTCTTTTAGCACTTTTTCAGTAGTAATCTCCTCTATGAGTTGAGTGGATGAATCTTCAGGTTCCTCATTATTGGTTACTTCAACTATAGTTGGAGAAGATGGTCTTGGGAATGCTTTCCCAGAATGCAGCTAGAGATTATTTGGATATATAGCGTTAATACTAGCCATGTTTTCTTATTTTGTCATGTAAACAGCTACTCCCTATTTATTTCATGGATTTGGTATAGGTTGAGCTGGTAAGGGTGGTTGGTTAATTGGCTCATTTTGTGACTGACCTTGTGTGTTGGAGGGTCCAGTTAGTGATGCTTGTTGTTGAGGTTGGAAACGCCTAGGTTGTCCCTAGTATTGTTGATTATATCCCTGTTGAGGACCCCATTAAGGTTGCATGTTTTGTGATCCAAACTGTGGTGGCCATTGTTGATTCCCTCAGGGATGATTTTGCCAATTTTAGTTTTGCCAATGTTGATTTGGCCAATCCTACTGTCCCCAAGGAGGATTATTCTGAGGCCCATGCCAAGTTGGATTCCATTGATTATTTTCCCAATTAGAAGGACCCCTGTAAGAAGGCTTGTTTGGATATTGATTATAAGGGAAATTTCCAGCCTATTTTTGTCCATAGTTCAATTCTTCTTCTATGACGGCATTCTTCTTACTCAACCTTTTTAAGGCTGGAAATTGACTACATTGACTGGTAGGATGTTCCCTGTCACAGATCTGACAAATCTCTGATTTGTCTAAAGGGCATTCTCTCAACAGATGCTTGTTTCTACCCCTAGGACAATAGATGGAGAGTGGTTCAGTTGTTCTATTTTGATCAATTGTTCTAGTTTTTGCCTAAATCCCATCTAATGTGGTATTTAGCTGGACCAAAATTTATGTTTTTAGATTTGCAATCTCTTCCATTAACTGTCCTATTTCATTCTTCCCTTTGAAGTTTTTGGATGATCTCACTCCATCTTGGGTTCTAGAATAGTTCTTGTAGAGTTTTTCTATAGCAGGTATATCCATTTTGTTGATATTTCCTTTTCCCATCAAATCCAGTGCCTATTTTGATTCTTTATCCAATCCTTTTACAAATAGGGTTCTGGCCAAAGAGTGGTTTATTGGGTTGCCATACCT
The DNA here is from genome assembly GCA_027924645.1 of Cunninghamia lanceolata. Classification (NCBI taxonomy): domain Eukaryota; kingdom Viridiplantae; phylum Streptophyta; class Pinopsida; order Cupressales; family Cupressaceae; genus Cunninghamia; species Cunninghamia lanceolata. The sequence goes on from BSBN01000439.1 coordinate 5,793,209, forward strand.
TCTCAAGGCGAAGTTAAACCTGTCCACATAGTCCTCTAAGGTCTCTTCCTCTCCTTGTTTAATTTTGAACAATTCCTCATTTTTATTACTAACTCTACAATAATCTTGGTACTTTCCTAAAAACTATGTTTCCATCTGATCCCAAGAATGGATAGAGTTTTGGGGTAAACCCATAAACCATCTCATTGCATAATCTTTCAGGGTTGAAGGGAACAGTTTGCATTTTTGGTTATCTGATCCATAATCATAAGTTTGGCATACCACTTTGAATTCAAACAAAAACTGACCTGGATCCTCAGAAGAAAGACCTCTGAAATTTGGCAAGTGTGCTGGTGAAATATTTTTCATAGGAGCATTGTCTCCAGCAGCCAGAACAATGGGATATGAGAATGTTCTTGGAGCTTGATTTTCCTCCTCCTCATGATTATCATCCATGTCTAGTACTGGTTCTTCCCTCTGAGGTTCTAGGAAATTAGGTTCTATCAAATGATCTGCCTAGAACTTTTGTTGTAATTCTTGGATATAATCAACGAGTGGGAGATTTGGAGGATTTAAGGGAATATCAATTTGAGGTGCAGCTTCCAAGGTAGGTTCTAGGTTTCTTTCTTCAACAAGATCTTGTGCCACCCCACTGCTTTCGCCTATAGTTTGTTGATGGGGTGTTTGTTTTATGTATCTTCCTTTTGAATCTCTAGCTCTAACCATATAGATCTAACCTTAAACCGTTTAGCTAAGTTTTCCTAATTAACACAACATCCCCAGCAACGGCGCCAAAAATGACAAGGGTCATTGTACCTTATCATTTAATCATATTTCTTTTGTCAAATCCAAGGCTATGTCCTTGGCTATCTGCAATTAGGAATCCTAGAGTTTCCAGTCTTATCTAACTCTAATGACTTCTAATGATTTAAAGGAACTGATCTATCTACTATAAAATAAATTCCAAGAATATTGAAAACATAACTAAACAGTAAATTACTTAAAGCAAATCTATAAACTGAAACATGCATCTATCTATGAAAATAGTAAATATCTTTTAAAGTAAAATCTGAAACAACAAAACAACAGTACTAGCCTTTTGCCTTGGTGGTGAGAGTGGGCCCTTGCTCCACACCCTTAGGGCTAAAGACTAAAGTAAAGAATCAACACAAGAGAATGGCATCACAACTTAATTTAGTCTAATTCCATCAGCTTTGTATTTTGCAAAATAGTAATATCAAAATGAGATTATAGAAATTAGAAGAAAATAATTGCTCCTTTTTTTGCTTCTTCTATAAGTGTATATAAAATTAGTGATGAGATATCACTTATCTTATCTATTAGTCCTTCTATGAGATGACATCCATCTCTTTATTATACTAGCTATCTAACTACGGAAAATAACCATGCAATAAATATAGATTGAGTGGAACAGAAGTCCACTCTAAATCTAAGTTTCAGTCTTAATACATTTGGGCAGCGGGGCCCTAAAAATATGGATATTAAATTAATTTTATTAGTAACTCATGCAAAAATTAAAAAGAGATAAAAACTTCCAGCAGTTAACTATAGATTTCCCTTAATCACTCAGGTGATGATTTGAGTAATATCAGGGGTAACAAGATCACTATTGAAAGTGTCTAACCAACAGTTGTGCTGGAAATCTGCTTTGCTCTAAAGAGGTGCCAGAGATGTATGTCTCTGTCTGCAGCTGCAGAGATATAATTGTGGCCTCCTTGCTCAGCTCTGGAGATGCTCTAGACTTCAGTCCATCTCCTGAGATGCTTTTCCTCTTTACTCCAAAACTTCTAATGTTGTGGTATTCTGATATTGTCTCCAAAGATCATTAGGACTACCTCTGGAGATGCAAACAATTGCCAACCCAAACATCTGCACCTGTTGATTCAAAAAGAGAAGTTTTTTTGCATATTTCCATCAATTCCATGCACATTAGTCTTTTAATTAGAAATCATGATCTTAAGTAATTCATCTCCTATTAATCATTATTTAGAACAATCTTGCTAGCCTATTTAGGTGTAGACATCAAGAAGATGGAATCAGAAAGGAGAAAAAAAGAGGTAAAAAGATGTATTTCATGGGTACTACTTGACACTCATCACCCTCCTATAGTTACAGTTTTCTGTTCCAAACCTCTATTAAAGTTGTAAATCTATGTGAATCCATATCAATATTTGAGATCATTACTGTGTTATGTCAGTCCCAACTAACACTCTAAATTTGGTGCATCGCCTTTTATTTTTAGTTCCTCCCTCTTCCCTTTTCCCTATGAGCATTAGCATTAGATTTAGCCATCATTCTCTAGACCTTAAGTCCAGAAAGAGGAACCAACCTTCTCTAGAGGTTTGGTCTCAATTGCAAGGTCCCACACCTTGAGACCAATCCCATGTTTCACTAAATTTGTTGGAACTACCAAAAGCTTCAAAAATAGGGTGCAAATTCAAGCAATAACAGTTTATGGAACACTTGATGGGACCCTCTGCTCTGAGTAAGAGCTAAACTGAGAAGATATGGTGATGTTCTTAGTTCATGTGCAACTGTGAAAGCATTCAACAAGCACCATGGTGACTTTGCTGAACAAATCTGATGGTTAAAGTATCCCAAGTGCTTAAAGCTCCATCAAAGATCAAAGTTCGGTGATACTCTTGGTCTTTTCCAACCCCCAGGGTTCTCAAATCACTTGGCAACTCTCTTCTGGTATGTTAACAGTCTCCAAAAGTAGACCTATTACCCTTATTTTCAAAAAATGTTTTGATGAATCTCTACTTTTCAATGCTCTAGTATGTCAACCTATTGCGGAAGTCATGGCCTTTTCCCTCCATCAAGAATAGGCTTCCATATACCCATCATAGCCTTTACACCTACCTCTTACGGCTCTTCCAAGAAACAAAACATTTGTGGCCTTCAATGGTGGAAGCCCTTTAGACCTTGCACAATATGATGACATCCATTTTTAGCTCTAAAGGCTATTCCCTTTTTCACTAGTGAAAATTCCACTACCCCTATCGAGCACGTCCAAGACATTGCCAATGTATGCTCTATTCACAATGTTACCCAAAACTATGTCGTGGTAAGGCTCCTCGCTTCTTCCTTGAAAGGAAAAGCTCTCCATGGGTATAAGGGGGGTACCTGCAAATTTAATTCATAAATGGGATGAGTTTTGAGATAGACTCTGTCAGCATTTTGGAGATAACAGTGATCATTTGTCCCTGATAGAGCAACTGACCACTATTAAAAGGGTTCCTTATGAATTCATGGCGGATTTTAATTTTAGGTTTTAAAAGACTTGGTACAAAATCCCACCATTGGTGAGACCTTCCCCTAATGTTGTCTTCTTGTATTATTTGAGATCCTTGAATAGTGATATTGTGGTCATGATCCAGTCTCTTGGAGGAGATGTGTTACCTGATGCCTATGAGGTAGCTATTAGGGCAGAGAATTGTTTGATTATGGATAGAAAGATTGTTCACATGCCTCCAATGCCATTATTTCTAGAGGCCCCAACTCTTCAGCCAATTATGGCACCAATTCCTAAAGCTAATGTGTTATACCAAGCTCCTAATCAGCCCTATCAGCCTCATGCTCAACCTTGTCAGGGGAACAATCAAAGACAAAATAAACTATGTTAGGCCCCTAAACTATATAAAATCAATTGCTACAAGTACATCAGGCATACTTGTTCCAATTCAGAACATCCTTGATCAAGTTTATGAGTGGCGCTATCCATGCAATCCATCAGCAGTCCCAAAACTGTAGGTTGGACCTAGACAACAGGCTATGGGAGGACAAAGGCAAATGTAGGTTGAATGTGTGTTTTTGAATTGGCAAGAGGAGGAGGACATTAAGGAGGAGGTTGCTGCTGAGGTTCATGATGCCACTCTATTTTAGAAATTGCTTGGTTTCATTGAATATAAAGAGGATAGGCAGATGCTAGTGGTTCTGAAGCAGCATGGGGGCAATGAAAATGATGGCAAATTGTTGTAGGTTGAGGCCAAGTATAACAAAGAGGTCCCATCTCATGAGGAGGAGCATATAAGCAGCCCCATACTGAAGAGTACAGAGGACATGGAGGAGGCTCATTTCTGGGATGAGCTTGATGTTTTCTACTCAAATCTAGATAGTAAATCAACTCCTCTTAGTGAGGCAGGTCATGAGCAGTTTGAGCAGATTGAGGAGGTAGTCATTCCTCCAATTGATATGTAGGATTCATAGCATTCAGACCAACAGGAGAAGAAAGAAATAGAGTGGAGGCATGAGATCAACTCTGTTGATTTGTATGTCATCTCAAAGGGATGCCCTATAAGGCATTTGGCCCAGCTGGAGACGTATGAAGAGTCACCACCTATCATGATTACTTCAAAGCATGAGGTTGAACATCAAGATGAGAAGAAAGAGCCCACTTACTCGATCCCCAGCAGCTGCATTCCCAATCAATTCATGTGGGTACATGAGATTGATTTTATATTTAGAGTGGCATTCTATCAATTCATTGCATGCCCACTCTTTTATTCACATCATTTTAGTTGTCCATAAGCTGGGAAAGTATTGTAAATTGTTGAGAAAGGGTGGATATATTGAAAATTTGGTTAATGGCTTTGTTTGAGGTCATTTCCTTGTGTTAGTTTAGGTTTAGGTTAGTTTTGTTTTTGTTTTAGGTTTCCCTTCAATAAGTGCTCTTGCACAGCTTCCATCCTCATTAGGAGTTTGTTTGCCTTGTTTGTTTTGTTTTGTTTTGTGGTCTGGAGGCATGTTTAGTTTTTTATTGGTCTGGCCATCCTCTATATCATGTTGCTGCAGTTTCCCTCTTGACTCTGTGCCCAATGGATTGATAAGGCCACTGGATCCATGTTTTAACACCCCTGCATAGTTGCCAAAATGTTGTCATATTTTAGCCCAAGCCAAAATAATCCAAAAATCCCACCTTTCTTCCATTAGAAATATTTGATCTCAGAAAGATTAAATGGAAGAAAGCCTCCCTTCAAAAATCCCAAGAAATTCTAAGTGTTATGCCTTTATTTTTTGCCTCAGTCGACAAAATTTGAGTTTGGTGAACCTTTGGTTCACCAATCAGCCAGCTCATCGATTCGCTGACTAAAGGAACTAGCAGGTGGACAGAATTCTCTAAGGCAAAAGTGGTGAAGGCATACCTTAGCAAATTTTAAGTTTGGCGAAATTTGAGTTTGATCAACCAGTTCACTGATCGGTCGATTCATTGACTAAGGAGGGCAAGACATCAGGAAAAGCTTCCTTTGAGGGAGTGAAAGAAAAGACAAAAGGGTTTGCCTTTATCGGCAAAAATCAAACTTGGAAAACCAATTGGTTCACCGATCGGCAACTTCACTGACCAAGGAAAGGAAAAGACAAAGTAAAGCCAAGTTTGTGAAAGGGAAAGTTTGCCGATAAGGAAAAAAGAGACAATGCAAGCCTAGGACCGAACAAAAGAGCTTATTGAGAGATCGAGAAATCGGTGAAATTGCCAACTCACTAATGAGTTCATGATTCCCGAGGTTCGTCGATAAGGTGATTCATCGATTAATGGGCCCAAAAAAAGAAAAGAAAGAGGAAGGAAGAAGTTGTAAGAAATATGATAGTTGGCTAAAGACTAAGGAAAGGGAAGTCGATCGCTTGGTCAGAAAGTTCATGAAATGGTGAACTTGCCGACAAGTTCTGATTTTCAAATTTCACTGACAAAGCAAGGGGCCGACAAGGAACGAAGACAAAGACAAGGTGATGGTTCACCAAATGGAAACTTCGCTGACTGAAGAGAGAAAAGCAACATAGAAATAGTTCATGAAGGAGAGTTTTCTCTAATAAAGGGGGAAAAGTAAAGATCGACTAAGTGGTCGATAGGGAAAGTTCGTGAGAAAGAAGATTCATCGATAAGGCAAAAAAGAGGCAAAAGATCAAACAAAGTGGAGAAATTGGGAAATCAGAAAAATTGCAAACTCACCGATTAGTTCATGATTTGTAAAGTTTGCATAAGGTGATTTGCCGACTAAAGGAAAGAAAGGAGAAAATAAAGAGAACCTAATGGTTTGCCAAATGAAGATTTTGTCGACCAAAGGGGGAGAAGAGAAGGAAAGTGAAGAAAGCCAAGGAAAAGGAGTTCATCAGAGGGTGAATTTGCCAATAAAGGAAGATTCAAAGGGCACCGAAGGCAGAATTGAAAATAAACACTTTTAAGGTGTTGTAAAAGCTTGCAGGGCATGATTTCCTAAAATCATGCCATTGTTGCAAAATGAATTAAATACCTGAAGGACAATGTTGTAGATTAGTTAGATTTAGGTAGATGAAATAGTTAAAGTCTTCAATGTGCCAGTACAAACAAGGGAAATGAATTTGTAGGTACCATGGAAGGATTTTAGACCTTCCCTCTTCAATACGTCTGACACCCATTCATGTAGGCAATCTTCTTCTACAACCTTGCAGATGAGTCAAAGCATGGTCGCCATCCCAATTTGTAGGATTTCCTCACGGAGCCATGAGTTGAATTCAATGTAGCATGGGTGCACGATTAGATCGATTAACCAAATTTTAGCGCTTGTAGTTGCATGATGGATTGAAAAGCTATATATACAAGTAAAAGAGATGTAATTGTTGTTAGTTGTTCTTCTGGGTCATTCTACGGGCAAGGGGAGTTTTTTGCAGTTTCAGACCTTGTAATGCATTACAAAAACTAGTCAGATCTAATACATTGTGCTTGAAGTTGAGCCTTTGATGTCTCTGATTGTGGTTCACCCATGAATGTAACTGGTTACTTTGTGTCTATCTCTTCTGCAGCAAATTCTTCTTCTTTTGTAATGGCTATTTAGCCTCTATGATCAATATAATCACTGATATTTTACCTCTCTTTATGCTTCTACTTTGTGTTCACTTGAAAACTGTAGGCTTATTCTATGGATAAAATGGTCCCTCCTATAGTTACAGTTTTCTATTTGTAACCTTTGTTAAAGTTGTAAGTCTGTGTGAATTCATATCAATATTTGAGATCATTATTGTGTTATATTAGTCTCAGCTAACACTCTAAATCTGGTACATCACCTTTTAATTTTAGTTCCTCCCTCTTCTCTTTTCCATGTGAGCATTAGCATCAAATTTAGTCATCATTCTCTGGACCTTAAGTCTAGAAAGAGGAACCAACCTTCTTTAGAGGTTTGGTCTCAATTGCAAGGTCCCACAGCTTGAGACCAATCACATGTTTCACTGAATTTGTTGGAACTGCCAAAAGCTTCAACAACAGGGTGCAAATTCAAGTAATAACATGTACTAGGTCCTATGGAGGGATTTGAGCTAGCCCCTACAATAGAGTACACTTACGCTTGGGAGGCATCCTACACTAGCCAAACCAAAAGTTAATACCAAAGTTCCCAAAGTGTTGGAAACCTACCTTTGATACCAAATGTAATGCCCACCTGTATACGCATGCACAAATGGGCATATGTTATGAAAAACTTTTTTTAAACAGTTAAAATTAAGTAGATTAAATTAACTAATGATGTTTACCTAACAAGTATACCAAACGTACACCCCACAAGTGTTTAGATAGAGTCCTTACCAACTTGTTATATATTCTTCACCGTAAGACTAACAATGTTGCTCAACGTTAACAAGATACTATCTAATTAATATGATTTTAATAATTAAATTTAAAAATAAATTCAAGTGACATAGTTTAAATACTATTTAAGTTAATTATTTAATTCACTACTAGTTAATTAAATCAATTTATTTATTAACTTTAATTAGCCATTCAAAGAGATAAAATAAAGAAATAGATAAATTAAATACATGTTTTAAAACAAAAATAAAGTGGATTGATTACAAAAAAAAATTATAAATATATTATTTTATTCATTTGCTTTAAAATGAGCCTTTTGTTTTATTTCCTCTTACTCTATTTATCCATAAAAGTATTAAATCAATATCTGATCTTTTCCCAAAATCTATTTATTTTATATCCATAATTATATCTACACACACACACAAGTATACAAGAATGCATATATTTTAATATACTGACAGACTAAAAGTGAATAGAGAGTCAAGGTCAAAAACCAACACAACAGAGAATAAATACAGGTTGGTATATTTTTTTGTTTTGATAACAATGATAAAAAGAAAACATCAAAGAAAAGGCAGCGGCACAAGGGGCCTGTGACCCCCCTCTGGGAGTCATGTAGCTTACCCCACGCCTACGGGGAAGCCACGGACTCCCACAGGCCATTGTGGTGCTACCTTAGCCCTTATATGGGCTATTGTAGCTTGCCTTAAGGCAGTGCCCCACCATGCCGCCAAACACTAAATGCATACAATTTCTTTTATATTAATATAAAACACAAATTTATATATACAAAACACATTTCTAACATTCAGTGAATCCACTATTACAATAAGATATATTCCCCAACTCAATTACAAATATATATATATATATAAACAGAAAATACCACTATCAAAATTCTGGTTCATATGAAAATAATTACAGAAGTAAACTTTTCCGAATACAAATTGATTCAATGTAATTTTCCAATGATCATCCATTTTTGACAAAAATAACATATGCATCTCCATACAATTAACATTGGTACTCATTAGTTCTTCATTTACAATTTCCAACAAAGGTTTACAGATATCAAGACTTTGCATTTTTCTTTTAGCCAAGGTGAATAGACATGTAAATACAATTTTCCATCCCTTTTCAAAACTTTTGATTAAACCGAAACTTCAACTCATTCATAATTTCCTGAATATGCAACTTCAACTCCTGAAACACAAAACTTCCTTAACAAAGGAAGATCTGAAGTATCTCCTACACAATCACAAGCCAAATAGAATGGCCCAGCTTGCTCTCCACCCTACTGTAGGATTGGAATATCAATCCACCCCCAAGATTAGGGGATTTACCAAGAGCATGGTTTCACACAATTTAACAACACATAAATTCAATACACAATCATCTTTCCCAAACCCAAGTTGAGACTCACAAATAGAAACAAGAATCTTAAGTGGATTATTTAACAAGGGGAAGAGGGAGAAACCTCCTCTATTAGGGAACAATCATAAGCAACCTTTCATCCTTCCTTCTCAACCCAACTTCATTCATACCTAATTTCAAGATCTTCATACAACCCTTCTTTCACAAATCTCAACTACAGACTTCATTCATCCTTCTTCCATGAAAGCCCAACTATAGTATTTCACAACCCTTCAAAATATATGACAACCCAACTATGGAAAGTTTCCCAAAGAGAGGTTTATCACCTCTCTCAGTCCCTAACACAAAATATCCCATACACCCAACAACTACACCAAAATCAAATGACAAGCTTTCTTTCAAACAAAATATAATCATTCAATACATAAGAATTTTCCAAGATATAGGTCCTACCTTTGCCCTCCAAGTTCGGAGAAGCACAGTCAAGGCAAAAACTGTCAAACTTCAAAATCCAAGCAATCCCTAAACAATCCTTCAAAATTTGCAAGCTCTTAGAATTCTCAAACCATTAAAATATCATCCATTTCTTTCCTAAAAATTCTTTTCATGAAAAAAAAACTCTTCTCTCAAAAACTCCATTAAAACAAAACAATTTCCCCCAAGAAAACAAAAAGAATTCATTAAAACAATAAATCTCTCAATAAAACAGTAAAAATAAAAGAAAACAAAAATCTTAATAAACTAAAAGAAAATAAATAAAACAAAAACAAAATATTATCACAACAATAAAAGATAACATATCAACATTAAAATAAATAGATAAAGCAAAAGAAAAATCTTTTTAAAATTAAATCACTTAACCAAATATCATAACCATGGAAAAATTTTAAAAGACTAAAATTAATTAATTTCTCTCAAAATTGAAAATAGTAATAATATAGACTAAGACAGTTTAAATCATATAACACACAAAAATTAACTAAGCCTTTATTCCCCCATGCAAAATAGGCTAGGTTTTCACTAGTTTAACACAACAGAAGTTATTGGTAAATCTATGTATATTTTAAGCCTTAGCCACCCCCTGCAAAACTCAATTTTGAACATCAGATTGTCTTGAAAAAATAGCCGAAGAAAACATAAAAATAAACATACAATTTAACCATCATTGATCATCTCTCATAAACAAAATTCATTTAATTATACAACACTATGTCCTTGCATTATAAATAAAATGTACTCCAATATAGCATAATCCTATCTACTTCACATACAAATATTTCAAGTCACAATGTGCTCAAAAATCTAATTAACAACAACTCATAAGTCAAACACTTCTAACCACACATTAAAACATATAAGTGTTCAAACTCACATGTTCCATAATCCAAGAAATAAATCCACAAGTCTAAAATCATGAACCATATCAAGAGTCTATGCAAAAAGGGGAGGCCTTATTGTGTATGAGGAAAAATCGATTTAATCTAAACTAATAAAACCAAAAACCAATCACATAAAGCGAACCAATCTAAGTAAAAGTCATTATCATAAAATCAAAGACAAAATGAAAGCTCTTACCAAAACTTGTATTGTTCCCTTTTTGGAGAAGTGTAGATTGCTTAATCAAGTTGTGAAACCATAGCTGCAACAAGCAAGTAGTGTGCTCAATGTGCTCAAAGATCAATGCTAAGAGATCGTAAAGTTGCTCAATCGACACGTTTTGTATGCTCAAAGCTCTGTTACGTATGCTTGAGAATACGATCGAAGAGAGAGATAATGAAGGAGATGAGGGGGGTTTATATAGATTTCAAGGAAGATCGATCAACGGTCCAGATAATTCAGAAGAATCAACAGAGGAGATAAGTTGAGGAACGTGCAATGAATGAGAAGAAGACATGTGTCTTGCTTTCTTTTGCATGAGAGGAGTTATCAAGAATAGAAGAATGAGTTAAAGCAATTAACAGAATGTAATAGTCAGTTAAGTGATTTAAAACAAGAAGAAGGGATTTGCATGAGAAAAAGAAGATATTTTGCTTTATTAAATATAGAAAGCTTGAGTTATATTAGAGATAACTCAAATTAGAAGAAAAAGCAATTTAAATAAATAATTGATTTATTTAAATTTAGAGGAGATATTTTGGAAGAAATAATTAAATAATTAGAATTATTTAATTTAGAAGATTTGAAAGAAAATTAAATAAATAAATTTATTTAATTGTTGTGCATGATTTTAGAAAAATAGAAGATTATAAATAAAATATTTGATTTTATTTATTTTTAGAGGATTGAGATAATTTAAATAAATTTGCATGATTTATTTAAATTTAGAAGAACAATTGATTTAACTAAATAATGTAAATTATTTAATTTTAGATAAGAGGGAATTTGTGATGAATTAATTAAATAATTAATTTAATTAATGTGGAATTGAAATTTGGAAAAAGAATAATGATTTAATTAAATAATTAAAATTATTTAATTGTGGAAGAATATAGAGGAATCTGATTTAATTAATTAAATAAAGAGAATTTATTCAATTAATGTCGAAAGTATGTGATTTAGAAGAATTTGGTGAAATTAATTAAATAACTAGATTATTTAATTAACATTTGCAATGCAGGTGATTAGACAGATTATGAAATGTAAGTGATTTGACGACACGGTCATTTTAGGGTGTCTACATTTTGCCCCTCTTTGATGCAATGTAGTTTATAGCGTTGCATCAAAGAAAAACGATTGTTGAAGATGTGATACAATTTTTTGATGCCCCAGTGTAGGTAGTTGCCCCAGCATATGCCCCCTCGAGCGGGAAGACGGGGAAGCGGTAGAAGAACGGGGTTGACGCTCGACCAGAAGAGTGCGCGACCAGGAAGGAGAAAAAGCAGAAAGGGATGGGAAGAGAAGAAAAACTAAGGGTGGGACACTATAAATAGGTCCCATGGGGACCACAATCCTCATTTGCACCCTATGAGATTCTAAATTTAGAGAGAGCTTCCAAACTAGGTGGAGTGAGTTGAGCAGCCAGCGAGGAGAGATGCCGATTCCAGTGTACAGACATCGGGCGGAGTTGGTGCGGACCTACAGGAGGCCAGCAGGAGCTCTGGTAGCGGTAGGTGATCGAAAACCCCTTGGTCATTTATCGTTTGAGGGTAGATTAAGGCTAGGTTTAGGGGGTCAACTAGGTCAGCCAAAAGCGCTTTAGGGACTTGCAGTGCATATGGTAGCCGTGTGCAGCGCCTTTGGCGTGCTGCAGCGCGAGTGGTAGTCGCTTGCAGCACGGTTGGTAAAATCGCATCGCTTGTGGTTAATTTGTTCGCGCCGCAGCGCATTCAGCAAAATCCCGCAGCGCATTTGGTATAGAGGTACAGTGCACTTGGCAGGGCAGGTTAGCGCGATGGGTGGGTGGGTGGAAAAATCGCATCGCTTCTGGTAGGACAGAGCAGCGCGGTTGGTAGGCTGGCGCGGCGCACTTGGTAAACAAGGCGCACTTGGTAGAAAAAAGGAGCGCGTCTGGATAAACAATATAGCGCGGTTGGCAAGAAAAACAGCGCTATTGTATAAAACAAGGCGCTTTGGTTAAGCAGCAGAAAAGTTAGGTTTGAAGTAGAATAGGGGGTTTAGAATAGGGATGGCCATCCTAGCTGACAAAAGGGGAAAGGGATGGTGGGGGGTTGCCTAGCATAGCATAGGGGTAGATAGGATGTTGAGGGATTGGTTATAGAAGAACTGATAAGTGAGTTGTTATGGATGCAGAGGATCTTGCCACCACTGATGTCGCGGGAGCGACACCACTGATGTCGCGGGAGCGACACCACACGATAGCGCACGAGGTTGTACAGCTGACCTGGGAGGAGGACGCATTCTTAGAGCATGCAGGACTATGGCACGTGGCTCATTTGACACACATTAGGGCAAATCTCGCCCTAGTGACAACAGTTGTGGAGTGATATCACAGTGAGACTTCGTCGTTCCACTTTCCGACGGGGGAGGCTACAGTGACACTGGAGGATGTATACCGCATCCTGAGGATTCAGATAGATGGAGAGATAGTGGACTTTGACCCGGCATGAGGCAAGGTAGGCTTGGAGGAGGTTATCTGCATAGATGACCTGTGGATAGATGGCGGGGAGATCCGATGGGCAGACGTCCTGAGACTCTGTGACGGGATCCGATGGATAGTTGCGTCACTGATTGGCGGCTTCCTGTGTCCAGATAGGAGATCCAGAGGTTTATCAGTTGGCTGGGGGACTGTACTATCAGGGATGTTCACCCATGGCAGACAGTATGCGTGGGGACCCTGTGTGTTGGGACAGTTATATCATGACGTGCACCACTGCGTGTACAGGAGAGGCAGGAGCCTCTCAGCAGGGGTGACTTTATTACAGGTATGGGCGTGGGAGCATATTCCAGTGATCTGACCCATGGCACAGCGCCATCGAGATAGAGGTGAGCCATATGCATTCTTATATGATGGGGTGATGACACATCGGAGGATGGGCTCTGTTAGCTATTGGAGGCGGCAGATTGACAAGATGGACCTGTTCATATGGAGGCCCTGGTTACTATGCGAGGAGTGGGATGACGAGCACGAGCAGCTCATGTACTGCAGACAGGCGCGATATCTATTCGGGAGACGGACAGATATGATAGAGAGATATCTTCCAGAGCGAGTTCTCAGGCAGTTTGGATTGCCACAGGGACTACCCGTAGGGGAGGCCACACATGCCAGGACACAGAGGGAGGTTGGAGACTGGGATGTAGAGATCCCAGTGGCTACAGCGTTGGCAGAGGTACGGGGACTTGTCCCAGTGAGATGGGATTGGGACTCAGGGTTGGCAGACCCAGGGACACTGCCAAAGTATGATCAGTACTAGCAGACACACAGGCTGATGAGACTGACTACACCAGGTGTAGCAGGGGCAGTGGGAGAGGTACTAGTCCTTGGAGGGGAGGCTAGGATGAGACGGCAGGCCAGGGCAGCCAGGCAGCAGGCAGGTGGAGAGGGTAGCGGCCAGTAGGTCGATGTAGAGATGGCGGAGGCAGTGGGCCCAGTCGTAGAGACTGATCTGCAGAGAGCTGAGCGACTGCTGCAGGAGGAGATAGCCCAGAGGACTCGTTTAGAGCTCCGAATGGCACGACTGAGGAGGGATAGGGATGCAGCGTGGGCGGAGGTGAGGCAGGCCGAGGCTACAGCCCAGGCACAGACACAGGCAGCCTCAGCAGCACAGACAGCCCTGGCATAGGTACAGGCACAGCTACAGGCCCAGGTGCAGGCATACAGACAGCTACAGGCCCAGGTGTAGGCACAGGCACAGGTACAGGTGCAGCCGCCAGCCGCACCAGCAGTAGACGTCAAGGAGCTAGCACAGGCTTGGAGAGAGAGAGAGAGAGACGCAGAGGTACAACTGCGGTTGACTGCAGAGGCCACACTCTTTAGAGTGAGGCAGGAGAGAGAGGAGGCACGCCGCGCACTAGGTGCAGACCAGAGGACCTTATACAGCAAGCTCGTCCAAGTGCAAGGTGAGCTAGTATCAGCCGACAGGGAGGCAGAGTACTACAGGGGTCTGTATGTGGGTGCAGTGCCAGCAGCTCAGTAGGCACCGAGCTACAGAGATAGGAGCAGGTCTGGGGCATCCGAATCCCGTAGGACAGGGCAGTCTGTGTCCTCAGTTAGAGGACCATTTTTGCCACCAAGGGGAGGAGGAGGAGCAGCAGGGGGACCTCCACCAAGCACAGGGGGAGGACAGGGGCCACAGCAGGAGGGCAGCTCTACCCACTAGGGCACATACACTTGCATATTGTATCATATTGTATTATTTTGGACAGATGCCTACGTGCATTCTGATGTATATTTTGCGGGCTCTTGATAGCCTTGATGTACTATATTGATGTATATTTGGATGTATACACACTTTGTATTATTGATGTAGACATAGACAGCTTGTATTGTGATGACCATTACATGATATATATGATGATCTATTCCGCTCACTTGTTGTTCATGCTTTTGTGTATGCATTCCTTGATGTCATGGATGTGATGATATGTATGTATGATTATGGATTCAGGTGATGACATATGTTGCTGATATGATGCTTATAGATGTATGATGATAGAGATATATGATGATATAGATGTGATGACTAGTGATATCTGACATGTGGGTTTTGCAGATACGCACCAGAGAGGAGAACAGGAGGAGATGAGAGACAGAGACTGTTGATCGATTACTGCAATGAAAGCGATATAAAGGTTGTGGGAATGGATGAAGGAGCTTGTTGCAATGGTTTCGCATTTGTATATAAAGAGCAATCCTTATTTTGATATAGCACGTGGATAGTTCGCCACCAAGGTATAAGAGACCAAGGTGTAGTAATATCCGAGTGCGTGGACATTGACTCTGCAAGCAAGCGGTTTGAACCTAGATCCCCTTAGACATAATATAACCTTGTTGGAACATGTGAATAAGCCCTAGTCTTGAACATAAAATACACTTCAAATACATGTAAATGCAAGAAGAATTATTAATATGTAAGATGCTAGGTCTTAACACACACAAGATAAATATAATGTTAAGAAAGATACTAAAGATCATTCCTCAAACACGGCACACAAAAAGCAATGACTATGCCCCCAATCCGTACTGCATCGCAACATACCAAGATTATAGATAAATCAAGGTAGTCTTGAATAGGTATTAGATAAAGGAACAAAAGATAAACCATAACACAAATTGACTGACTTACAAAGTAAACATACAGCCAACAGATTCTCTTGCCAAAGAGGTTGCTCAGGATAGATTGGATAGGAAAGATAACAGCCTTATCGTAGGAACTCGGTGTCCATTAAAGGGGGCTATCTACTTAAAAGACAATGTCTCGCTACAAGAAATGCCACATGTCGCAGGAGACGCGTGTTTTGGTCTCGACAATGGAACACTTCATAGAAGACAAGCCTGTTGATCTAGGGCTTTGGTTAAGTGGTACTTAGCTGATGTTGGCAATCGGTATGCAGGACAGTAGTTGACTCTGGAAGGAAGCTGCTTTGCTTCTGGTTTGGGAAGGACTTTTGTTTTGAAAGGATGCACTAGCTGGTTGCTTGAGTTAATCAAGTCGAGGCGAATGGATTTTGATAACGGAAGACTAGAAGGATGAAGTGCAACTGGATTGAGACGGGTGGAGAATGATGGATCATGTGTGCCTGAGTACTGGATACATCCTTCGTATTCCAGACTGCCTACATACCCTGTATCCACGGGATCAAGGCACATGATGATAAAATATGAAAATGATAAATATGTAGTTCTGGATAGAGTGATGAGATGGGTCAAGGTGGAAGGGGGAGATCTTATGTACCTGAGTACTAGAAACTTCCTTCATATTCCAGACTGCCTACATACCCATATCCATGGGATCAAGGTACCTTAAGATTGAGAAGAAATGATATGTAGTTCTGGATATAGTGATGAAATGGATCGAGGTGAAAAGGAGGGGATCTTATGTACCTGAGTACTGGATACTTCCTTCGTATACCAGCCTGCCTACATACCCATATCCATGGGATCAAGGTACCTTAAGATTGAGAAAATGATAATATGTAGTTCTGGATGATGTGATGATGTGGGAAAAGTGTTGAGAAGATAACATCCTTATCGTAGGAGCGATGTGTTCGTTAAAGGGTGTTACCTGTGGAAATGAGAAAAGATTGAAGTATGCGTTGTGAACCACGAACAAGGAACCAATCCTAGACCTAAGTTAAGGAAAGAGTTGCCCCCATTCTGGTAGAGGAAAATGTGCGGGCGACTACCGAAGAAGACACCGAAAGACTTGACCTAGGACAAGACAGTGTTAACTGTAGACACAAACCAAGTCATGGGGAGACGATGATGGACACTAACAAATTTCCAAGCTATACTAGATAGGGAGATGGAAATGCAAACAAGGTCAATGGTTTTATTATGGATGAATGGAAAGTGCGCTGCGAACTGGACAAGGAGTGGACAGGACTCGATAGACGATGGATGCTGACTCTACACATAGCGCCTGTTTGCCAGGTTTTCACTATGGTACTTATCCAAGGTGCCTGTTTGCTAGGTTTTCGCCAGAGGACGAATTTTTTTGGATTTTGTGTTTTTTTTTTTTTTTGTTTTTTTTTTTTATATATATATATTTTTGGAATACTCTGAGGATCAGGCATAGAACTTCTTGAGATGGACACTGTTAAGTGGCTAATCTAGAGGAATGTCGTCAGGTGTAGCTAAAGTATAAGCTCCTGATCCATATGCTGCAGTGACAATGAAAGGACCTAACCAGTTAGGCTCAAACTTTCCCTTCTTTTCTTGATCTGCTTGATTTCTTTGATTCTCCTTAAGTACAAGATCACCAACTTGAAACCGTCTTTCTTTGATCTTTTTGTTGTAATTACGCCAGAGGTGGTTTTGGTAGACATGGAGATGATTAAGTGCGGCAAGGCACCTCTCATCCAGTAGTTCAAGCTCAGCTAACCTAGAAGTGCGATACTCGTCTCCACCGATCAGGTCCTGCATGGATACTTTGAGGGATGGGATCTCGACCTCTATAGGTAGGATGGCTTTAGAGCCAAAGACCAAGGCATATGGTGTGGCACCAGTTGGTGTTCTGATACTAGTGCAGTAGGCCCATAGGGCGGGATTGAGTTGCAAGTGCCAATCACGACCAGCTTCATTGACTATTTTCTTGAGGATCTTGAGAATGGTCTTATTGGAAGCCTTAGCTTGGCCGTTACTCTGCAGATAGTAGGGAGTTGAAAAGCGATGTTGGATATTGTATTGAGTGCACAAGGCCCAGACATCTTGGTTCTTAAATGGTCTCCCATTATCAATGACAATAGCTTGGGGAATACCATACCGGCATATGAGGTAGTTTAGGATAAACTTGGCTATTTGCTTACCGGTGATATAGGTCATAGGAATGGCTTCCACCCACTTCGTGAAATACTCAGTGGCGGTAATGATAAACTTGTGGCCATTGGAGGAGGAAGGGTGGATTTGTCCTACGAGGTCGAGACCCCATTGAGAAAAAGGCCATGGAGTTGTCACAGGTTGTAATTCATGAGCTGGGGCGTGAATCAAATCTCCATGCTGCTGGCATTGTAGACACTTCTTAGCAAACTGTGCAGCATCTTGCTCTATTGTAGGCCAGTAATAACCTATTCTAAGTATCTTCTTAGCAAGATTAGGACCGGTAGAATGTGTGCCACAGACACCTTCGTGTATGTCTCGTAAGGTAGCTTCGGCTTCTTCCGCATTAAGACATCGTAAGAGGATACCATCGAGACTCCAGCGATATAGTGTATCACCCAGAATGATGTAACGGGAGGATCGACGGATAAAGGTTTTGCGTTGGGTGGATGATAGGTCAGGGGGAAAGGTATTGTGTTTGAGGTATTCATAGATATCTTCGTACCATGGGGAATTGGGACCAACAAGTTCGCATATGATTTCAGTAATGGGAACATCGATGGCTGGTATCAACAATTGCTTGATCAAGAATTCACACTTCTGTGTATTTGCAGGCATGTCAATCAGTGACCCTACAAAAGCCATAGAATCTGTAGCTTTGTTATGCTCTCTTGGAAGTTGCTCAAATGTGATGCTAAAAAAGTGTGGTTTGTAGGCATCCACTAGTTGCTTGTATGGGACCAACTTTTCATCTTTTGTTTGGTATTCATCTGTGACTTGGCGAATGACTAGCTGTGAGTCTCCATATACTTGTAATTCTGTGATGTCCCATTGAACTGCTGTATTGAGACCTATAAGGAGTGCTTCATACTCGGCTATGTTGTTGGTGCAAGGGAATGCAAGCCGATATGACTTTGGAATGTAGTCATTTTGAGGTGTGACAAACAAGATGCCAGCCCCTGATCCATGCTGTGTGTAAGAACCATCAAAATACAACTTCCACATTATGGAGGTTGCAAGAGTGAAGAGATTTTCATTAGGAAAATCAGCTACCATAGGATGTGTATCTTTCATAGGTGCTTCTGCTAGTTGATCAGCGAGGGCTTGTCCTTTGATTGCTTTACGATCCGTGTACTCACTGTCAAACTCACTAAGGATCATGACCCATTTAGCTAGTCTGCCTGTGAGAGCTGCTTTTGCTAGTAGATACTTCAAGGGATCAATCTTGGCTATCAGATTTGTGTGTTGGTTCAACATGTAATGCCGCAACTTTTGGGAGGCAAACACTACTGCTAAACAAGCCCTTTCCATTGGCGAATAATTGAGCTCATATCCCACCAAGTTTCTACTGATGTAATAAATTGCATGCTCCTTTCCTGTGTCATCATTCTGTGCTAGCAGGGCCCCCAAGGCTGAGTTTGTAGTGGAGATATATAATATCAATGGTTTGTCTACGACTGGTGGAACCAATACAGGGGGTGTAGCCAAATACTCTTTAAGCTGATCAAATGTTGCTTGACACTTATAATCCCATTGGAATGAGACATCCTTGCGGAGCAAGTGTTGAAACGGTTGACATTTATCTGCTAGCTGTGATATGAAACGTCGAATGGACTGCAACCTTCCTTGAAGGCTCCTTAGTGTTTTAAGGTTCTTGGGTGGAGGCATCTCCACTATAGCCTTTACTTTCACTGGATTTACTTCGATGCCTCTACGAGATACTATGTATCCCAACAGCTTCCCTGATGTTACACCAAATACACACTTCTTTGGATTGAGTCTTACTTGGTATTTTTCAAGCCTGTCGAAGATCTGTCCTAGATCCTGTATGTGATCCGCCCTAGAATATTTAGCCAGTATATCATCAACATAGTCTTCCATGATGTGATGAAATAGATCGTGGAAGATTACTGTCATTGCTCTCTGATAGGTTGCTCCTGCATTCTTCAGACCAAACAGCATGACACACCAACAATAATTGCCCCAAGGACAAGTAAAGGTTGTTTTATGTTGGTCTTCTTCTGCTATCCTTATCTGATTGTAGCCAAAAAATCTGTCAATGAGAGAAAGCATCTCGTGACCTACTGTCAAGTCCACTATAATGTCAATGTTTGGTAGTGGAAAGTCATCTTTAGGACATGCTTTGTTGAGATCTCTGAAATCATTACACATGCGGATGCGCCCATTAGGTTTAGACACAGGTACAATGTTTGAGACCCAATCTGAATAGTCAATTGGTTGTATGAACTTTGCATCTAATAATTTTTGTATTTCCACTTTCACCAAGAGAGCGATTTGTGGGTGCATCTTTCTCAACTTCTGTTTGACAGGTTTCACTTTAGGATCAACTGTGAGATAATGAACTACTAGCTTAGGGTCTAGCCCTGGCATATCAGCATAGGTCCATGCAAAGTTGATGGTTCGTTGCAAGAAGAAGTTGTTAAGATTTATGTGCTCTGTTTCAGATAATGATGCTGCTAGGAATGTGGTCTTTGGATTTTGTTTTGTGCCTAGGTTTATCTCTGTAGAATCTTCCACTAGGAGAGCTGATTTCTCTTGATACTTAGATGGTAGGGGAAGGTCAAATCCTCCATCCTCAGGTGCCACAGTTGGGTTTTCACCTTTGGATACGTCCTTTGTTTTTATTATTTTGTGATCAGGAGGTGCCACAGTGTGGTTTTCACCTAGAGATCTTTTTTTATTTGCACTTTTGCGACTGGAGGATTTGGCATTCTCACCAAAATAAGTCGTTGGCTCTAGTTCCATTACAAAACCTGCTTTATGATCACCAAGAGGGATACCTTCCCGAAGTCCCATGAACTCAGCTAAAGCTTCGTCATTCTGAAATACATCTATAACGGGGGACCCTTGTTGGTCCCAATCGATAAGTTCAGGGTAGACAAGTGTTACATTCTGGGTGCTTGTGGTGGAAGTTAAGGATATGGAGGATAGCGTAAAAATGAAGGATTCTGCGAATAGGTTGGTCATATGGAGGGAAGAGTCATCGATGATATCCTCTGTAGACGTAGAATCGGCGGGAAAAGTGTCAGCGACCTTGTCGAGGATATACTCGATGTCCAAGGCGTGCGGTACCTTCTTACCAAATCCTAATCCCTTCTTGTCTAGCTTCTTTGTTACAACAATGGGTTCCATAGTTCCTTGATTCTGTTTCCCAAGGCCACCTTTGCCTTTATAGCCCATATTTTTTACTATTCTTAAGCCATTGCCATATTGCTTGACTGGTATTGTGACTGGTTCTTTCTCCTTATAGAGCCAAGAAGAAATGTCCTCAATAATTTCCTCTTCCAATAACTGTCCATGTTGGAATTGGGTTAGGAATGTTGGGGGAGGAATAGCTGCTTTTTTGGTTACTTTAGCAATGGGTGGTTGGCTGTAAGACTTTGGAGATAAAGGCATCCGCCCTACACAACAAGACTCTAAGATATCATAAGTGCCAAAGCCTATATCTCAGATGCGAGCTGTGATTTTGGGGACGGGTTTAGGTTCACTTGTAGAGGCTTGCGTTAGAGTTTCAGGATCGACATATAGTGGGGATTCAAGGGCTTTTTCATTTTTAGGCACTTGGTTGCAATTCTTATAGCTTCCTTGTAAGACACGGCAAAATTCAGAAGGATTAGGATCTCTTGGGATGGTGATCTCCATACCATTGTATGGGAACTTTAGAGACTGATGGTCCGTGGAGGGAACAACTTTCATTGCATGGATCCATGGGCGACCTAGGATAATGTTGTACGGTAACTCAATATCAAGGACCTGACACCTAGTTTCAAGCATGACAGGGCCCAGCTATATAGGCAAGTGAATAACACCTTCTGAACGGCGTTCTACATCATCATATCCCTTGATTGTAATACTATGATCAATGTTGACGTGATCCTCAGAGTATCCCAATTGCTTTAGTAACTTTAAAGAACATATGTTGAGACCAGCACCACCGTCTATGAGTATACGTTTGATTTTGCGTTTATGGATGAGAACTTCAATATGAAGGGCATCATTGTGACAAGGATCATGGGATGGGAGATCTTTCTCAGAGAAGACCACATTGTAGGGTGAAGCAATGTTACCTACTATAGCTTGGAAATCCGCGACCGCTATGTTGTTAGGAACAGAAGACTCTTGGAGGGATTTTTCTAGCACCACTCTATGTGCAGGTGATGACCGTAGAAGGTCCAAAATAGAGATCTGTGCTAGAGTTCTCCCTAGATGTTTGACAAGATTATAATCAGATTGAACTGGAAGCCTAGGTGTAGGAGCACAAATGGTGACATGACCACGACGAGTAGTAACAACACAATCCGTAGATTTGCCTTTGATAGTGAGGGTAGACACTCGACTCTCTTCAAAACGACCGACAATGGAATCAAAGGACGTGGAAGCATGATTGATACCTTTATCTCTATCCTGAGGAGGAGGTGGACCATGATGAGGGAATGGTTCCTTGTACATGTCGAGATCCTTGTTCGTGTGTTGAGCCGCTTGTTCATCCTCAAAAGTGATTTGATTACCGTCGATGAGGTTTTGGATGAGGTGCTTAAGCTTCATGCAAGACACAGTTCTATGACCTTTGCTCCTATGGAACTCACAATATTCATTGTCTCTGTAACGTGCAGTTTTGTAGACAGGTTCTCCATAAGGAGGAGCATCAGGTAAGGTGATGAGCCCTTTCTGTAAGGCTTGCTGTAAGACTGATTTGATGGGCACTCCCAAGGGAGTGAATTGACGTCGCGGAGGGTAATCTTGTTGGGGCCGCTCTTGTTGTCATTGCTGTTGGTTTTGATAACGCTGCCTTTGTTGCTGCTATTGTTGAGGTGGAGCTTGACTTGGTTTGGAGAGTTGCAGCGGTGTTTGCAACGTTTGGACATGTTTAGTATCGGCCACTCCATCGTTGACCACGTTTTTGTTTTTGTTCCAATATTTGGGTTTATCGTTCGATTGTTGATGAGGAGCGCTATCTTTCATTTCCTTAAAGATTTTGACCACACCCTTAGCAATGAGGGCCTTCTCAATATTGATCCCCTTGTATGTGATTTCATCGAAGGTTGTAGCACTAAGAATTTGCAAATGAAAACCTAACTCTTGGTTGAGGTTCTGCACAAATATGCTGACAAGCTGTTTCTCCGAAATCTTGAAAGGGAATTTACTAGCCATTTGTCTCCATCGTTGAAGGAAAGAAATGAAAGTTTCACCATTTTTCTGTTTATTGTTGCATAGATCAGTCATGGAAATCTCATGCTCTGCATTATAAGAAAAGTGGGTGGCAAACTTCTCTGCTAGCTCATTGAAAGACTTGATACCCATGGGTAAGTGTGAGAACCATTCTATTGCTTGACCTCCAAGACTGCGAGGAAAGAGACGCATAAGATATGTGTCGTTGTGTGAGACTTCGAAGAAAGCAAGATAGAATTCCCTAAGATGGTCTTTTGGGTCACCTTTTCCTTTGTATTTATCGAACTTGGCAATAGTGAAATTTTGAGGAAAAGGGATCATTGGTAATGACCGATCAAAAGGATAAGGACACACTTCCTCTAAAGAGAAGGTCTTTTTAGTGTGGCCAAATGTAAGATCAGATAGCTGCTGTTGAACTTCCGCAATCTTTAACTCCATAGTCGTGGGAGGGGTTGGTAACATCTCCTGTTTTCCAAAGAGTGGTTGGTGTTGCCCATATGGAAGATTGTATTGTAAGCCATGTGCATTGGTATGATAAGGGTCATAAGATTGGTTGGGATCATACGGGTTGTAGGTTTGGTTTAGATTGGGTTGGAATTGGAGGCCTTAATTAGGCAGAGGTGGAGGAGGCGCTAGGTAAGAATGTTGGCTTTGTGATGGTTGTAGAAAAGAATTGGGTGGAGGAAAGCTAAAGTGCGTTTGATTAGGTTGTGGTGGCGGCACATAGCTTTGGGAAACTTGATGTTGGGAATGTTGAGAGTGGCTAGGCAATGTATGAAAGAAGTTGAGCGAGGATGAATGTTGTGGAGGAGGGACATAGGTAGACGTGATTTGCGATGGTTGGGGTTGATTGAGGATGGGAGTAGAAGAATGTTGTGGTTGGGGTTGCTTAAGGACAAGAGTAGAAGAATGTTGTGGTTGGGGTTGCATGACTCTATTTGGTTGAGAGACATGAAGGTGTGATGATGTAGGAGGTGGCATTTGTTGAGACCCTTGTTGCATGGCTACATAATTGTTCCCCGGATTGTAATTTGGTGGGAAACCTTCGTGTGATGGGGTAACCAAGATTCCACTTGCAACCGGTGTGGACACTTTAGGAGGTGGTTGCATATTTGACCGAGCTAAGGTGGCTTGCTTAGCTAACTCTGCTTGACGTTGGAGAGTTTCTTGTTGGTTTTTATAGATCTCCATAGGAGTCAGAAGTGGTGATATGGGGGTCTCCCCTGTTGGATTTTGAAAAAGGGGATTCCTATACTGTGAGCCTTGTGTAGGTAAGGGCGTAGTCACTATTGACATGGTTTGCACTGCTTGTATGGTATCTTGGGCGTTGTTGTTCTCCTTGAGAGTGGATAAATCAAAATATTGAGGTAACTTGGCACCTTGCTCTACAAGCAAGCGAAAGAAATGATCTTGGTTCTCACTAAGGATTTTGTCAAAGGCTGCCACGACTATAGGCTCTTGTATGATTTCATCAAGATCTTGCCCATCTACTTGAGAGGATTGACCTATTTCAAAGTGTCGCTCTTCTTGAGATGGGGCAAAATCTACAGTATAACCTTGAGGGACAAAATTCGGAGGCAAAACTACGGTGTATTGGGAAATGCTTTCCAAAGGAACCCTACCTTCTTAAGGTGGGTTTTGCTCAATAGTATATCCTTGCGGCACAAAATCCGGAGGCAAGCCGGTGGTATATTGAGGTGTTCTTTCCAAAGGGACCCTACCCTCTTGAGGATTGCTTGGTTGGTCAATGTGCGGCATGTTCGGAGAGCTGATTGGTTTTGCCGCGGGTGTACTAGGAGTAACCTTGGGGGTAATGTTGAGACGACCTAATTGTGGTGTGCGAGGAGGCGACTTGCGCTTCTTAGGGACAACTTGCTTGGACTTCATAGTTTGCTGGAGCCTAGTGGTTACCATGGAATGCACTAGGACAAAAATGGTAAGGCTGGGTTTCTGTGAGATGCTTTGAGAAACGGACAAACTCTGATGCACAAATTACTGGACCAAAAGCGCTATACTGTTTGACCAGAGGCGCAGGACTGTGCAACCAAAAGCGTGCTACTGTGATGCCAAAGGTGATGGACTGAGCTACCAGAAGCGAGTTACTATTATGCCAAAGGTGAGCTACAGTGACCAAAAGTGAGCTATTGTTATACCAAGGGCGCTGAAGTAGAGTTTTACCAAAGGTGAATTACTGCTATGCCAAAGGCGATCTACTATACTACCAAAGGCGAGCTTCTGTAATACCAGGGGCGCTGGAGTAGTGTCTGATGTTTTTCAAAGGCAAAATTTTGATAGATTGTTTCTGTTTCTGATTGGATTTGTTTGGCAAGAGAAAACACAGCAAACAATGTTGGCACAAACAAGGGACTGACACAACAGATAGTGTATGTTTGAGGCTCCAAACAAGCCCAATGTTTCCATAGGTATAAGACAATTGCAATCAATAACAAGCACTTTTTATCTCTAGAGACAAGGTTTCACTGCAGTAGATCGGCTCACAGCTTAATACTCCGTCGATAAAAATATCATTCCATAAAGGTGTCAGATATTTAGTATCTTTGCGAGAGACGATAGGTAGGGATATCTCACCCTCCCCTTGGAAAGCTCAAGTAGGTCACAAGAGCTTTATGTCCAAGGGAATACTATCTCTTCTCAAGGGAGCCAATGGTGAGTATCTTAAGGGCTTAAATCGATTCCCCTTGCACTGATGATTACCGTAATGTTCGAAGGTACGTCGGGTAGTCTCTATCTAAAATGGTTCTTAGTGACTATGAGGGACCAACACCTTACGAGCAATGCGACAAGCTACTAAAAGCTTTAACCAATCCTACTAAGAGTATCAAATACTTCGCTCAATGTGAAAATCGTTTCCACAAAGAGCTAGTACACCTCTTTTCAGTTTGGCACCACAAGGTAAGGCTGACGTCGGTTAGGACTTGGCTTTTGCCTTATCCCTCTTATATAGCGGTTCAAAGGAAAACTCCACTTAGGGTCGTCCCTTTTGGATGAAGCGCAATCCAAAAGCAAGCCCTTCTAAAGGAAGTACAGAAAAGTAAGAGCAAGCACGTCAAACAAAGGTTCAATTGTCCCGTTATAAGAAAAATAAGGTGCAACTAAACTAGGCACACACACGTTTGTAGTTGTAAATTGTCCCTTATGAAATTGAAGTGTTTGGCATTCATGTCCATTGTCCTTTAGAAAATTGAGATGTTTGTGCATACATGTCCATTGTCCCTTAAGAAAATTGAGGTGTTTGTTCATACATGTCCATTGTCCCTTAAGAAAAGCAGTATGTTCCTAAGACTTAGTTTTGCAAAAAAGATTTGTTCAATTATCCTTTTAAGCATGCAATGTGTTTCTAAGACTTAGTAAGATAAATCAAAAAAAGCTCTTCAACGCTCGTCCTGCATGAACATGTTAACCCTGATTTGCTCTGTGTGAGTAATAAGAAGCTGCAACAAGTGAGTTAGTTCCACCAAAAATTCACAAGTTAACAAAAATAAATCAACTTTGACCAAAAGCACTGTATCACAGACCAGAAGCGTCTCAGAATATTACCAGAAGCGCTGACAAATAACCAGAAGCGCTGTACTGTGCATCCAGAAGCGCGATACTGTTATGCCAAAAGCGATGTCGTATATACTAGAAGCGTTGCAAGATACTACCAGAAGCACTGAAAAATAACCAGAAGCGCTGTACTTTGTATCCGGAAGCGCGATACTGTTATGCCGAATGCGCCGCGCGGTCTCAGATCATAAAAAAATTAGCTTTTGTCAAAAGAACTAGATCAAAATGGGATTTCATGGTTGATCTACTGTTCTGAGCAATAATATCTGATAGATCTGAATAGTGAAATCTAGAAAACTCAAAAAATGTAACAACACAATAGATTAATGCAACTACCGAAGATACCCCTAAATAAATCAGCTTAGGATGTATCAAAAGCAGGTTTGAAAGACAAATACAACAGCTTGTCAAACAAATCCACAGATATGAAATGAAAAAACCCTGCAAAAACCCCGAATGAAGTCAAAACCTAATTTAGCCCAAAAGCGCTAAACTATGCTACCAATAGTGTTGTTCTGTGATGCCCGGAGCGCCGCTCTGTGCTACCAGAAGCGCCGTAGTGCCCCCGATGGTGCTGAACTGTGCCTCCAAGAGCACTGAAAGATACTGCCAGAAGCGCTGTGCAATGTCATTTGCGCTGTGCCGTACTGTGACTTTAAAAAAAAAATTCTCAAAGAAACAAAGGGATTAGTGGGTCCCACTAGGCGTGCCAGAATGTGTATGAGGAAAAATTGATTTAATCTAAACTAATAAAACCAAAAACCAATCACATAAAGCGAACCAATCTAAGTAAAAGCCATTATCATAAAATCAAAGACAAAATGAAAGCTCTTACCAAAACCTGTATTGTTCCCTTTTTGGAGAAGTGTAGATTGCTTAATCAAGTTGCGAAACCATAGCTGCAACAAGCAAGTAGTGTGCTCAATGTGCTCAAAGATCAATGTTAAGAGATCGTAAAGTTGCTCAATCGACGCATTTTGTATGTTCAAAGATCTATTAAGTATGCTTGAGAATACAATCGAAGAGAGAGATAATGAAGGATATGAGGGGGGTTTATATAGATTTCAAGGAAGATCGATCAACGGTCCAGATAATTCAGAAGAATCAACGGAGGAGATAAGTTGAGGAACGTGCAACGAATGAGAAGAAGACATGTGTCTTGCTTTCTTTTGCATGAGAGGAGTTATCAAGAATAGAAGAATGAGTTAAAGCAATTAACAGAATGTAATAGTCAGTTAAGTGATTTAAAACAAGAAGAAGGGATTTGCATGAGAAAAAGAAGATATTTTGCTTTATTAAATATAGAAAGCTTGAGTTATAATAGAGATAACTCAAATTAGAAGAAAAAGCAATTTAAATAAATAATTGATTTATTTAAATTTAGAGGAGATATTTTGGAAGAAATAATTAAATAATTAGAATTATTTAATTTAGAAGATTTGAAAGCAAATTAAATAAATAAATTTATTTAATTGTTGTGCATGATTTTAGAAAAATAGAAGATTATAAATAAAATATTTGATTTTATTTATTTTTAGAGGATTGAGATAATTTAAATAAATTTGCATGATTTATTTAAATTTAGAAGAACAATTGATTTAACTAAATAATGTAAATTATTTAATTTTAGATAAGAGGGAATTTGTGATGAATTAATTAAATAATTAATTTAATTAATGTGGAATTGAAATTTGGAAAAAGAATAATGATTTAATTAAATAATTAAAATTATTTAATTGTGGAAGAATATAGAGGAATCTGATTTAATTAATTAAATAAAGAGAATTTATTCAATTAATGTCGAAAGTATGTGATTTAGAAGAATTTGGTGAAATTAATTAAATAACTAGATTATTTAATTAACATTTGCAATGCAGGTGATTAGACAGATTATGAAATGCAAGTGATTTGATGACACGGTCATTTTAGGGTGTCTACACTTACATCCTCCCCCCCAAGATTAGACTTCCTCCTAGAAGCCCTCAAAGAGGTGAGGATGTGAAGTCCTTATCTCTCCTACATCCTTCCAAGTGGTAGAAGCCTCATCATAAAGGCCCCACTAGACCCTGACTTGGTCCAGCACCTGACCTTGAAGGCCCAAAGTTCAATGATCCAAAATGCGAATGGGTTATGAAGTTAGCTCCACATCCTGCTCCACCTGTAAAGCATCTCAGTCTAAAAATGAGACAAATCAGACATATACTTCTTAAGAATGGAAACATGAAAGACATCGTGGATGCGCAAAAGGCTAGGAGGCAATGCTAAGCGATAAGAAATAGGACCAATCCTCTCCAAAATCTCAAAAGGGCCTACAAATCTAGGCACCAACTTAGAGCCCTTGCCATAATGAATAGGGATCTTATGTGGTCAAACTTGCAAAAACACCTTATCACCAACCTGGAAACTCTTATCAACCCTCTTAGCATCTACATATTATTTCTATCTATCTTGTGCCTTTTGCAAATGCTCGCGGATTAGGATTACCTACTTCTCCATTTCCTGAACCAATTCAGGTCCCACTGGGACTCTATCCTCAATACGATCCCAACTGAAAGGTGTAATGTAGGGTCTACCATACAAAGCCTCAAAAGGAGTCATGCCTAAAGAGCTGTGATATCCATTATTGTATGCAAACTCCACCAAATGTAAATAATCCTCCCACTTTGAATATTGATCCATAACATACATCCTAAGCATGTCTTCTAACACCTAATTTGCCCTTTTAGTCTGCCCATCAATCTCGGGGTAATAAGTTGTGCTAAAGTTAAGTTTTGTGCCTAGAGCATGTTGTAATGTTTTTGAGAAAGATGATGTAAACACAAGATCTCTATCAAAAATAATCTTACAGGGAATGCCATGCTCTAACAATATCATTCAGAAAAGCCCTCTCCATCGAAGGTGCATTTTACGAAGATCTCATAGAAGAGAAATAAGCCACTTTCATCAACTTATCCATTGTAACCATAATGGCATCATGTCGCCGAGTTGTCAAAGGAAGACCTACAATGAAGTCCATAGAAATAACATCCCACTTCCATTCCGGGATTCCATGACCTAATACAACAATCCTGCAGGATGTTGATGTTCAGTCTTCACTCTCTAACATCCGAGACATCGAGCTATAAAATTTGCTATATCACTTCGTATACCAGCCCAAAAGTACAACTTCCTAAGATCTGCATGCATCTTCTTAACCCTAGGTGTGCCGCATAAGGTGCTCTATGTGCCTCTGCTAGCGCAAAAGATCTAAGGTTTCTCGATGAGGGTATATAAATACGTCCATCATGTCTTAGCAAACCATCAAAATCAAAAGAGTACCCCTTAAACTTGTCCTTCAAAACAACATGGAGTCAATTTTTCTTCTCTACTTCCTTATACCAAGAGTCTTGGGGAAATTGTTCTAAAATGTGTCCTCTCAAATCTGTCTTCAAAGCTAGAGCAGATATCTCATGTTTTCTTCTACTTAGAGCATCCACCACAACATTCTCTTTCCCCTAGATGTACTGAACATCAAAATCATACACACAACAGAACTCCATCCATCGCCGTTGTCAAGAATTGAGATTAGGTTGTGTAAAAATATACTATAAACTGCGATGATCATAATGAAGTTCAAAATGATGACCTAACAGAAAATGTCGCCATCTCACCAAAGCATGAACTACCACTGCTAAATCAAGATCATGCGTGGGATAGTTAAGCTCATGAGTTTTCAACTTACGAGACTCATATGCAATTACCCGCCCTTCCTGCATAAGGACGAAACCTAAACCCTTAATAGAAGCATTTGAACACACAACAAAGTTAGCCATAGGATCAGGTATAGCTAAAATAGGAGCACTAGTGAGTTTATCCTCCAGCATCTGAAACACTCTCTCATATTGCTTTGTCCAAACAAACTTTTTCCTTTGCTTCTGAAGAGACGTGATAGGGTGAGCTAACCTGGAAAAACCTTCAACAAACCTTCAATAGTAACCAGCTAGACCCATAAAACTCCTAAGCTCAGATACATTAGTAGGAGCAGACCATTCCATGATAGCCTTAATCTTAGTTGGAACCACCGAAATTCCATCCCCTGAAATACTGTGTACCAAATAATAGATTTCCATCTAAAAGAAGTCACACATAGACAAATTTGCATACAATTGGTTTTCTCTCAAACACTGCAATACCAACCCCAAATGTTCCTTATGCTCTTCCTCAATACAAGAATAAATCAATATATCATCAAGGAAGATGACCACAAATTGATCAAGAAAAGTGCCAAAAAACCCCATTCATCAAACTCATGAATATTGTCAGAGCATTAGTTAACCCAAAGGGCACTACGGTAAACTCATAATAACCATAGCTAGTGTGAAACGTTGTTTTATGAATGTCAGGTTCCACTATCCTAAACTGATGGTATCCTGATTTGAGATTTATTTTCCAGAATACTTTTTCCTCCCTGAATCTGGTCAAACAAGTCATCAATTCTAAGCAACGGATAACAATTATTCACTTTCAACTTGTTCAGTTGCCTATAGTCTACACACAGACACAAAGACCCATCCTTCTTCTTAACAAAGATAACAGGAGCACCCCAAGGAGAAACACTAGGGCGAATGTGACCATTCTCCAATAGTCCTTCTAACTAAATCTTAAGCTCCTGAGTAGTCATCCCTATAAGGGGCCCTAGAGGTAGGCTTCGCTCCTGGTACTAAATCAATGTGAAAATCAATCTCTCGATGAGGTGGCATTCCTTTAATATTTGAGGGAAACCCATTAGAAAACTCCTTGAGAAAAGGATGATCATCTAAAGATGTCTTGGGTTCTTCAGACCTATCACTAACCGAGATAGTGAAAAGTTGACAACCCTTACGCATGCTACACTTGAACTGTTTAGCTGAGATCATTCGAAGAGAAACGGGTCTTCAAACTTTAGAGATCCTCACAAGTTTGCCTTTACCATCTATGCACTCAATTATCTTTTTCAAGCAATCTAAATCCACCTCATGGGCATTCAACCAATCCATACCCAAAACCACATCATAAGATCCCAAGGGAAGAACTCAAAGATCCACCAAAGTAGTGAAAACACCAAGTCCTAACTGACAATCCCTAACAACAAAATTTACCAATGTTCTAGAATCAGTTGCTAACTCCACTTCCCAATCAATCGCATGTCTAACTGCCACTAGCCCGCATCGCTCCACTATAAAAGGGGATATGAAAGAATCAATAGCCTCAAAATTAAAGAGTATAGAAACTATCACATTACCAATCGTACTTGCGGTCTCAATCGTTGTTGCTTGATGCTTTGCCTGTTGGTCATCCATTGCCACAAAAACCTTGTGTAACCTCTCTACATCCCCAACTGTCAGCTCAAAAACACCTTCCTCCTGACCCCTTGCTACTGAAATAATTTGAGGATAATTTTGGGCTATATGTCCAGTATCCCCACAAGAATAACAAGGTCCCCTAGGTGGTCCCGGAGACTGTTGTTGAAACCCTAGTTGGTTGAACTAGCCCGACTGCCTCTAAAAGACTGTTGTGGATGCACTTGTAGGAATACACACAACACTGAGAGGGGGGGGTGAATCAGTGTAGTTAACAATTTTAACACTTTTCAAACCTTTTAATAAACTTTATTTCACAATTATAAAATTTTCAGATAGATATGTAAAAATGTAGAGCATCAACACAAAAATTTTGACACAAGAAATTTCCTGAGTGGAAAACCCTCCTGGGGTATAAAAACCACTCAAACTGCCTCACTGGCTTAAAAGAAAACTTTCAGATTTACAACTGTCTCACTGACATATACAATTCTACCTCACTGGCATATTGTTCTTCTCTGCAAGTATCACTGACTTTCAACATCAAAAATTCAATGAAAAAGACAATTCAGGGGATTTCCCTGTTTCAATAAGAACAACACCTTATTTCTCCTTTTCAAAAATCAAACAAATGTAAATTTTCTCTGCAAGACAACCCAAAAAATTCAATTCACAATTTCATAAATTTTCTTACTGCAATACTGAATAATTCACCTTCTCTGAAAATTGTTATCTTTCAAAACTTCAACCTTCTCTGAGAAAAATATCGATCCTGTTTGATCATTGAAGACTCCATTTTTATTGCACCATCACTCTTCAAGAATATGTATCACTGTCCAAGAAGATTTCCCTTCATATCAAAACATACCTGCAATCCATAAAATGCATCTCACAACAAATTATTTCTTCTTCACAAACTCTGTCACAATCCAAGATCATATATCATCTCCTTATTAACATATCTGCAAAATTAAAAATAAATCTCACACCCAAAAGAATAAATTTCCATCTTCCAATTCTTATTAAAAACCGGTTCAGCTTCCCACACAAACTTATCTATTTTTCTCTTAAAAAAACATTCTTTTTCAAAACAAAAAGAAAACAAAAGCCAATCTTCGAAGAACTCTTCACTCTCTGCAAAATTAGGAAACTTTCCAATTTGAAATCTATCTTTAGTGCCCCTTTAACTTCTGTGAAGGATAGTTGAAAAAGCATGTTTTATTGCCTTTTAAACCATAGTGGACGTCAAATTTATCAAGCTTAACGGACCATTGGAGATTCTTTCCAATTTAAACTTATCCCTCCGATCTGCGATGCCTGCCCTTTGGAAGTTTAAACTTGGATCGTTGGATATAAACCTTTTAAAACTAACTTGTGTCCACCGTTTTTGCTAGGGCATCGGGGTCAAAATGACTGACCACACCACGACTAAGGCTGCCTTCAACCGGTCAACGTTTAGTTAGAACCTGGTACTCCATTTTTATTGCACCATCACTCTTCAAGAATATGTATCACTGTCCAAGAAGATGTCCCTTCATATCAAAACATACCTGCAATCCATAAAATGCATCTCACAACAAATTATTTCTTCTTCACAAACTCTGTCACAATCCAAGATCATATATCATCTCCTTATTAAACATATCTGCAAAGTTAAAAATAAATCTAACACCCAAAAGAATAAATTTCCATCTTCCAATTCTTATTAAAAACCAGTTCAGCTTCCCACACAAACTTATCTATTTTTCTCTTAAAAAAAACATTCTTTTTCAAAACAAAAAGAAAACAAAAGCCAATCTTCGAAGAACTCTTCACATTCTGCAAAATTAGGAAACTTTCCAATTTGAAATCTGTCTTTAGTGCCCCTTTAACTTCTGTGAAGGATAGTTGAAAAAGCATGTTTTATTGCCTTTTAAACCACAGTGGACGTCAAATTTATCAAGCTTAACAGACTGCTGGAGATTCTTTCCAATTTAAACTTATCCGTCCGATCTGTGATGCCCGCCGTTTGGAAATTTAAACTTGGATCGTTGGATATAAACCTTTTAAAACTAACTTGTGTCCACCATTTTTGCTAGGGCATCGGGGTCAAAATGACTGACCACACCACGACTAAGGCTGCCTTCAACCGGTCAACGTTTAGTCAGAACCTGCTACCACCGGTCATTGTAGAAATATAACATAAAGTGCAAGATTGATGACGAGCAGTCTATGGTTAGATAAAATATGTGTTAAGCACATTGTTTAAGACTTGTTAGGTGTTAAGCACTGAACACAGATCATTATTACCACTGCAAAGACTCTAAACATCAACACTGAACACATATCTTTAGCACAGAAATATAAACCATACTTCATCAGATCTGTAAAATGTGATGCCACTGTCATGATGCCAATTAGGTGAAGTTAATATGATGCATATTAACCCTTGTCATGTGATACAAGCCCAAGAACCTTGCCCTGATTCAACACTGATAGTATGCAGTGAATGCCACTGATTAATATGGCAGACCATCATATGAGATGCAACATATGACTAAGACAAATGAAATTTAAGATTAAGCAATTGTGATCCACTGAGATGACCAAGTCACAGCAACTTCACTCAAGATCAAAACTGAGAGATCACTACCATACTGACCCACTTAAAGATTTGAGAGATCACCACCATGTCATTGAAAGACCTGAAAACCATGTCACTGAAAGACCTGAAAACCATGTCACTACCATTTTGACATCAATGAAAAGGCAATATGCTCAATAGTACTACAGCACTGACCCTACACTCTAAGTCTGGGGTCTCTGATCTCTACGCGAAGGTTGAGCCTTCCAAACCCAAGGAGAGCCTCCTTGTACTGTCCGAGCTTTCTAAACCTAATTCTACTACTAAGGGTTAGGTCTAGGAGGGAGTGCGTTATTCCTGGTCCCACCTCTATGCTGAAAGGATTGTTTGCCAAAATTATGATCCCGTGGTGGCTGATTAAGGTTCCTGTGATGATCTCTATTATCCTATTTGTGATGAATTTCTTTGGTAATAAGAGCTTTTTCCACCACTATCTGTATAGTAGTAGGCTCTGCCAAACGTATAGGTCCATCTATACTCTGATTAAGTACTCTAATGAAACAATTCACCATGAGCTTCTTATCCTGCATATACTCCACATACTGTATAAGCTCAAGGAACTTATTCTCATATTGTGCCACAGTAAGCCCCTTCTACTGCAAATCATGAAACTCATCCATTCGACGCTGCCTAAAATGCTCTAAAATGTATCTATTTTTTAATCGCTCCAAAAACATCTCCTAGTTCAAAGTGTCCATAGTAAAATAATTCTTGTGTTCTTCTTGATACCACCAGGTAGTTGTAGTGCCCTTAAGAAGGTGAACAGCACAGGAGCCTTAAGATTGCTTTCAGAAACCTTGAGTGCAAAGCACCTCTCCAAAGCTAGCAACCAAGACTCATCCTCTACACCCTTCATAGTACCAAAAAAGATGGCGGTAGGAGGCGTAGTAATTCTCTAATCCATTTCCCTGAATCTCGCAGAGCACCCCGATCCTCAAAATGATCCCTCTATCCAACCTGAGGAGGGGTTACATGATGTACTAACTCATATCCCCTTTCATGAGACTCTGCCCTATCTCGAAGGGGAATCCTACTGTGCTCCTTATGCACTGAAGTATGTCTAACAAAATGTTGAGACTGACCCCCAAGAGGGTTCTAAATAGGTGGTGGGAGTCTAGTCTAAACTACATCAGAAAGTTGTTGCAAAACCTGCATCATCTTATGGTGCAGGGGCACCCACAGGTCTTTATGTCTTCAAGGGGTCATAAGTTAATTTTTTTTTTTTTTTTGTGTTTTTCATGTAATAAGTTCTTCTAAGACCATTCTTGTGTGTTGGAGTCTAATTTGAATCATTAAGTGTAAGTTGGAGTCTAGAGGAATATGAAAAGTCTCAATGTTGCACAATGAAGGAATATGAAAAGTGTCAAGAATATGAACCAATGTAACTAACAATTGGTCATGAACCATTGTAACATGTTTGTTAAATATTTAAAATACCTTGTGTGGTCGAAATGAAGTGGGGTTGAAGAAGTTTGGAAGTTGAAACAATAAAATATCATTGTTTTCTGCAATTTCTAATGTTCCAGTGTTGTTATTTGAGTTTGTATGGACTTTACTTTGCATTTAATGACCTAGATGTAGTATGGTTGGAAATATATTTGAGTTACATTTCTAATGCTTTTGGTTTGGTTGATTTTCATCGTATTTTGTGAAAGTTATGATCAAATTAGTGATTGTCACTTCCAGATTTTTATGGTGAAAAAAAATGCTTAGTACGGTTTTGTACGATTTAGTATGGCTAATTACCCATTGTAGAGGACACTCTTACCTTTAATGGGTTTTTGATTTGATCCAATTTCATTATGTTTCAATCAAGTTGTGCCCATTTTACTGTAAATAGGTCTAAAACCCTAGTTAGGGTAATAGTGAGCAAACAAATCAATTTTTGAAGATTTCCATACAAAGTAACCTGCCTTGATTCTAAAATATGTTGTATAAGGTCCAAATGGGTATCTGAAACTATGTTTACATTTATGATATCATGTATGCACTGAAAATTATGGCCAAAAAACTCAATTTGTTGCTCCCATGTTTTAGGTTTTTAAGAGCAAGTTGTCAATTTTTTATGGTTTCTGTACAAAAGGACAATGCCTAGTTTTGAAATATGTTTGTAAATGTCAAAAAGGGTATCTGAAAATTCCTTTACATTTTGAATTTCATGCTCCCTCTGAAAGTTATGAAGGAAAAATCAATTTGGATAGGCTATAAGAAGAATGAGGGCTAATGAAAGAAAACCCACCATTTGAATGCTTAGAGATTGAAAGTTTGCTTGTTTGAAAATAGTTTGAGTTGTCTATCCCTGTTCTGTATCAAATTGGTATCAGATCCTAAAAGGTCTAGGAAAAGAAGTTGAGAGCCCGAAGATCTGGGCAAGATAAGTTTTTTTTTTGGAGTTTATGTATTGTCTTTTTGTAGGTTGAAGGAAGAACCAAGATATCAAAAGACTAGGCCAGGGGAAAAGAAAGGGGCCTAAGGTGGGGTATCGCAAAGACAAGAAGCATTGAGAAGAAGCAAGGTGAAAGAGACTTGCTTGAGAAAGAAGAATGGAAATGTTGATAAGATTGGTCCGTGGAGACTCGCAAAGTAAGGAGTTACAAAGCAAGAAACAAGTGATGAGAAGAGCGAAAAGTGAGATAAAGAAGAAGGATGAGAAAGTAAAGCAAATTGATATTAAGCAAGAGATAATAGACTTGAGACAAGCCTTGGAACAAATGAAAGAAATTCAAGAAAAAATGCAAGAAAGAATGAATTTTGAGATGTAGCAATTGCTTGAAAGAGCAAACCAGGAAAATGGTTGGCATTTACCAATAAGAAAGTGGATAAAGTGGCCCATCAAGAAGATCATTCAGAGGAGAAGAAGACAAGAGAGGACAGCAGCACCTGACCTTGGAGAGTCTTTGTTGATGATGGAAGAGCCTAAGCCATCTGAGGAAGAGGGAATATATGAAGAAAATGAGTCCATTGAGACTCAAGATTTTATTTCTAATCATATTTGTGAGTATGTGTTCACAGGTGCAGTTGATGAAAATAAAGATGGAAAAGAGTCTAAAGAAGGAGAAGTGCATACAGTGTATGGAGATGTTTATACAAATGTAGCACACTGTAGGGATGAAGATGTTGTCAAAACAACCGAGGTAATGGTTGCATTTTCTAATTTTATGGATGATGAATGTGCTGACATATTATATTCCAATGATGAAGATGAAGACATAGACGGTGATACTGAGGCATATGAACGAGAACTCAAGTTTTGGTACCTTGAAGCTAAGAAGATGCTAAGAGGTGGTACAAGAAGAAGAAGAAAAAAGATCCAGGGAAAGTTGCAGAAATGAAGGACAAGTTGCAGAAGAATTGGAAGACTAGAAAGAAAAAAAAGACCTGCACTCAAGTGGACTTGAGTTTTTCTTCCCCTTGGGAGTATGGTGCAGGGGTACCCACAGGTCTTCATATCTTCAAGGGGTCATAAGTTAACATTTTGTTTTATTTTTGGTGTTTTTCATGTAATAAGGTCTTCTAAGACCATTCTTGTGTGTTGGAGTCTAATTTGAGTCATTAGGTGTAAGTTGGAGTCTAGAGGAATATGAAAAGTCTCAATGTTGCACAATGAAGGAATATGAAAAGTGTCAAGAATATGAATCAATGTAACTGAAAATTGGTCATGAACCGTTGGAACGTGTTTGTTAAATGTTTAAGAGACCTTGTGTGGTTGAATGAAGTGGGGTTGGAGAAGTTTGGAAGTTAAAACAATAAAATATCATGTTTTCTGTAATTTCCAATGTTCCAGTGTTGTTATTTAAGTATGTACAGACTTTACTTTGCATCTAATGACCTACATGTGGTTTGGTTGGAAAGATATTTGATTTACCTTTCTAATGCTTTTGGTTTGGTTTATTTTTGTCGTGTTTTGTGAAAGTTATGATCAAATTAACGATTGTCACTTCTAGATTTTTATGGTGAAACAGCAGAAAACTTGCTTAGTATGGTTTTGTAAGATTTAGTACAGTTGAATGGCTGATTACCCATTGTAGAGGGCACTCTTACCTTTAATGAGTTTTTTATTTGGTCCAATTTCATTATGTTTCAAGCAAGTTGTGCTCATTTTACTGTAAACAGGTCTGAAACCCTAGTTAGGGTAATAGAAAGCAAACAAATTAATTTTTTAAGGTTTCCGTACAAAGTAACATGCCTTGATTATGAGATATGTTATATAAGGTCTAAATGGGTGTCTGAAACTATGTTTACATTTGTGATATCATGTGTGCACTAAAAATTATGGCCGAAAAACCTAATTTGTTGTTCCCATGTTTTAAGTTTTTAAGAGCAAGTTGTCAATTTTTTATGGTTTCCGTACAAAAGGACTATGCCTAGTTTTGAGATATGTTTGTAAATGCCAAAAAGGGTATCTGAAAATGCCTTTATATTTTGAATTTCATGCTCCCTCTGAAAGTTATGAAGGAAAAACTAATTTGGATAGGCTACAAGAAGAATGAGGGCTAATGAAAGAAAACACAACATTTGAATGCTTAGAGATTGAAAGTTTGCTTGTTTGAAGATAGTTTGAGTTGTCTATCCCTGCTCTGCATCATCTTAGGTGCCTGATCAACAGGTGGCTCCTGTTGGATAGACTTAGAGGGTACAGGTTGCGATGGTACTGGGGCCTACGGAGGGGTTTGAGATGGCCGCTGCGACAGAGTATGCTTATGCTTGGGCGGCATCCTACACTAACCAAACCAAAAGTTACTACCCAAAGTTCCCAAAGTTTTAGAAATTTGGCTCTGATACCAAATGTAATGCCCACTTGTACACGCATGTACAAATGGTCATACGTTATGGAAAAACTTTTTTTAAATGGTTAAAATTAAGTAGATTAAATTAACTAATGATGTTTACCTAACAAGTATTCTGAACGTACATGCCACAAGTGTTTAGCTAGAGTCTTTACTAGCTTGTTTTATATTTTTCGTCATAAGACTAACAATGTTGCTCACGTTAACAAGATACTATCTTTAATATGATTTTAATTATTAAATTTAAAAATAAATTCAAGTGACGTAGTTTAACAACTATTTAAATTAATTATTTAATTCACTACTAGTTAATTAAATCAATTTATTTATCAAAGAGATAAAATAAAGAAATAGATAAATTAAATACATGTTTTAAAATAAAAATAAAGTTGATTTATTACCAAAAAAAAAATTATAAATATATTATTTTATTCATTTACTTTAAAATAAGCCGTCTGTTTTCTTTCCTCTTAATATATTTATCCATAAAAGTATTAAATCAATATCTCATTTCTTCCTAAAATCTATTTGTTTTATATGCATTGTTATATCTACACACGAATATATATATATATCTGTGTGTACATATGGTAATATATATATATGAGTATACAAGAAGGCATATATTTTAATATACTGATAGACTAAAGGGAATACAGAGCCGAGGTCAAAAACCAACGTGACAGAGAATAAATACAGGTTGGTATAGTTTTTTTGTTTTGATAACAATGATAAAAGAACATCAAAGAAAAGGCAGTGGTGTAGGGGGCTTACAACCACCCCCCATGTGGGCGTCACATGGCTTACCCCACGTGTGCAGGCCACTGTGGCACTACCTTAGCCCTTATATGGGCTGCTACAGCCTGCCTTAAGGCAACGCCCCAGTATGCCGCCAAA
Source organism: Cunninghamia lanceolata (assembly GCA_027924645.1). NCBI lineage: Eukaryota > Viridiplantae > Streptophyta > Pinopsida > Cupressales > Cupressaceae > Cunninghamia > Cunninghamia lanceolata. Next base: position 5,833,458 of record BSBN01000439.1, read on the forward strand.
CACTAAATGCATACAATTTCTTTTATATTAATATAAAATACAAATTTATATATACAAAACACATTTCTAACAGGCGTTTAATTCAGCAAATCTACTATTACAATAAGATATATTCCCCAACTAAATTACAAATATATGTACCGATATATGTGTGTGTGTGTGTGTCTATATATATATATATATATATATATATATATATATATATATATATATATATATATATATATATATATATATATATATATATATTTGTATTAACAGAAAATACCACTATCAAAATTCTGGTTCTTATGAAAATAATTATAGAAGTAAACTTTTCCGAATACAAATTAATTCAATGCAATTTTCCAATGATCATCCATTTTTGACAAAAATAACATATGCATCTCCATACAATTAACATTGGTACTCATAAGTTTTTCGTTTACAATTTCCAACAAAGATTTACACATATCAATACTTTGCATTTTTCTTTCATCCAAGGTGAATAGACATGTAAATACAATTTTCCATCCCTTTTCAAAACTTTTCATTAAACCAAAACTTCAACTCTTTCATAATTTCCTAAATATCCAATTTCAACTCCTGAAACACAAAACTTCCTTAACAAAAGTAGATATGAAGTATCTCCTAAACAATCACAAACCAAACAGGATGGTCTGGCTTGCTCTCCACCCTATCATAGGATTGGAATACCATTCCACGCTCGAGCTTGAGGATTTATCAAGAACATGGTTTCACACAATTTAACAATCCAAGAAATTCAATACACGGTCATCTTTCCCAAACCCAAGTTGAGACTCACAAACAGAAACAAGAATCTTAAGTGGATTCTTTAACAAGGGGAAGACAGAGAAACCTCCTCTCTTGGGGAACAAGAATAAACAACCCTTCATACTTCCTTCTCAACCCAACTACAAAAACCCAACTTCATTCATACCCAACTTCAAGATCTTCATACAACCCTTTCACAAATCCCAACTACAAACTTCATTCATCCTTCTTCCATGAAGGCCCAACTACAGTATTTCACAACCCTTCAAAATAAATGACAACCCAACTACAGAAAGTTCCCCAAAGAGAGGTTTATCACCTCTCTGGATCCCCAACACAAAATGTCCCATACACCCAACAACTACACCAAAATCAAATGACAATCTTTCTTTCAAACAAAATACAATCATCCAATACATAAGAATTTTCCAAGATATAGATCCTACCTTTGCCCTCCAAGTTCGGAGAAGCACAATCAAGGCAAAAACTCTCAAACTTCAAAATCCAAGCAATCCTAAAACAATCCTTCAATATTTCCAAGCTCCCAAAATTCTCAAACCATCAAAATTTCATCCATTTCTTTCCCAAAAATTATTTTCATGAAAAAAAAAAACTCTTCTTTCAAAAACTCCATTAAAACAAAACAATTTCGCCGAAGAAAACAAAAGGAGTTCATTAAAACAATAAATCTCTCAATAAAACATTAAAAACAAAAGAAAACAAAAATCTTAATAAACTAAAAGAAAATAAATAAAACAAAAATAAAATCTTATCACAACAATAAAAGATAACATATCAACATTAAAATAAATAGATAAAGAAAAAGAAAAAAAATGATCTTTTTAAAATTAAATCACTTAACCAAAAAATCATAACTATGAAATTTTTTTAAAAGACTAAAATTAATTAATTTCTCTCGAAATTGAAAATAATAATAATATAGACTAAGACAATTTAAATCATATAACACACAAAAATTAATTAATCCTTTATTCCTCCATGTAGAATAGGCTAGGTTTTCACTGATTTAAAACAACATAAGTTCTTGGTAAATCTCTGTATATTTTAAGCCTTGTCCACCCCCTACAAAACTCAATTTCGAACATCAGATTGTCTTGAAAAATATAGCCGAAGCAAACATTAAAATAAACATATAATTTAACCATCATTGATCATCTCTCATAAACAAAATTCATTTAATTATACAACACTATTGCCTTGCATTATAAATACAATGTACCCCAATCCAACATAATCCCATCCACTTCACATACAAATATTTCAAGTCACAATGTGCTTAAAAATATAATTACCAACTCATAAGTCAAACACTCCTAACCACACATTAAAACATATAAATGTTAAAACTCACATGTTCCATAATCCACATGATAGTACCAACCATAATCAAAGAAATAAATCCACAAGTCTAAAATCATGAACCATATCAAGAGTCTATGCAAAAAGGGTAGGCCTTACATCCTCACCGAGCCTTGAAATGAGTCACTCCTTTTGAAGCTTGGAGCAGTCAGAAACCATCAGTTAAGCACTTTCAAGTTTTTGGTTCTCTTGCATGGGCCCACATTCATGCAAAGAAACATAAGGCCTTAGATCCCTAGAGCAGGTCTTGCATATTTGTAAGCTACCGTGATGGTGCGAAGAGTTATCGGTTGCTCCACCCTAATACACATGAGTTATTCATTGAGAGGATTGTTCAGTTTGAGGAGGGCTCTTCAATCTCAACTCCTATCACTTCTCCACCTCCTACTTTGACATTGAATTCACTTGGGCTACATGACAAATCTTCTGATGAGTCAGATTCACTTGAGCAAATTCTTGATGATGAGGAGTCTTCTACCTCCACTTCTGATGTTGAGAGTGATTCAGAGGATACACCTCCTTCCTCTCCTAGTCATCATTCAGAGGGTGATGATTCTCCTCTAGAATCTCCAACTTTTGGTCTACTTTGGGTTAGATAGACCTTGCAGTCTGCAGCCGATTGGGTTGGGGATCCATCAAACACTAGGCGAACTCATTAACAATTCCAGGATGCTCTACATGTCTTCATTGCTACAACCTATGATCCGCAATACTTTTGAGAGGCTTATGGTATTCTCAAGTGGGATACAGCTATGCAAGAGGAGTATAGTTCCTTGATGAGTAACCACACTTGGGATCTTGTCCCTCTTCCTAAGGGAAGAAAACTTGTTCGATGTAAGTGGACCTATCAGACAAAGTTTGCAGCAGATGGGTCGGTTGACAAGCATAAGGCTCGCCTGGTCACCAAAGGATTCTCCCAGGTTCCCGGGATTGACTACTCTGAGACTTTTGTGCTAGTTGCCAGAATGAACTCCATCTAACTTGTTCTTGCCATTGTTGCAGCCAATGATTGGAAAGTACACCAAATGGATGTGAAGAGTGTTTTTCTTCATGGTGACCTTCAGGAAGAGATATACATGGAGCAGCCATAGGGATTCATTCAGGATACTTCAATTGTGTGCCACCTTCGGAAGTATCTCCATGGCCTCAAACAGGCTCCTCGGGCCTGGTATGTCAAGATGGACTCCTTCCTTCTGACAGTTGGGTTCACTCTATGCGATTATGATCTCAATGCCTACATTTTACAATAGGATGATTCACTCCTATTTATGGTTATGTATGTTGATGACTTGTTGACCATAGGGAGTTCTTCATTCGCCATTGGGGTAGTCAAGACTGCCCTTCATGACAGGTTTTTAATGACTGACTTGGACTTGTTGCATTACTTTCTTAGGATTGAGATCTCTCAGTTTACTTTCAGGATCACATTCACACAATCCAAGTATGCTCTAGATCTGCTCTCGAAGTCTCATAAGCCTACTCTGACTCCCTTCCTTTATGGAGTCAAACTTAAGGCTCAGTGTTCTTCACCATTTGTTGATGGAACTTTATACCAACAACTTGTTGGGAGTCTCATTTATTTGATTCATACGAGACCTGACGTTTCATATGCTGTAGGCATGGTTTCTTGATTCATACAGGAACCCCATGAGCTGCACTAGAAAGTAGCCAAGCAGATCCTTCACTACATTCAGGGTACTCACAATTTTGGGATTCACTATGCAACAAGAATTAACCTTGACTTGGTGGGCTACATAGATTCAGATTGGGCAGGCGATTATCAAGATCACAAGTCTACTTCAGGTTACAACTTCTCACTTGGTTCAGGTCTTGTTTGTTGGTCAAGCAAGAAGTAGTCTGTTATTGCTCTATCTTCTACTGGGGCTGAGTATCAGGGTGCTGAGTGTTGCAACTAAGGCCATTTAGCTTCAGAATCTTCTCACTAAGTTTGATATGGAGATCAAACGGCCATCAGTGATATTTTGTGACAACCAAAGTACTATTCAAATCTTCATGAGATTCGATCCATCATCAGTGGACCAAACACATTGAGGTCCATATGCACTACATATGGGAGTTCATCCATGGCCACGTCATCAACCTTCACTATTGTCAGACTTCCAAGAAGGTTGTCGATATCTTCACCAAACCCTTACAGAAAGTTGGTCCTGAACAGGTGGTGGGAGTTTAGTCTGAACTACATTAGAAAGTTGTTGCAAAACCTGCATCATCTTAGGTGCCTAATCAATAGGTGGCTCCTGCTGGATAGACTCAAAGGGTATAGGTTGCAATGGTACTAGGGCCTGCAGAGGGATTTGAGATGGCCCTTGCGAGAGAGTACACTTACACTTGGGCGGCATCCTACACTAACCAAACCAAAAGTTAATACCCAGAGTTCCCAAAGTGTTCGAAATTTGGCTCTGATACCAAATGTAATGCCCACCTGTACATGCATGTACAAATGGGCATACGTTATGGAAAAACTTTTTTTAAATGGTTAAAATTAAGTAGATTAAATTAACTAATGATTTTTACCTAACAAGTATCCCAAACGTACACCCCACAAGTGTTTAGCTAAAGTCTTTACCAACTTGTTTTATATTTTATGTTATAAGACTAACAATGTTGTTCAACGTTAACAAGAAACTATCTAATTAATATGATTTTAATTAATAAATTTAAAAATAAATTCAAGTGACATAGTTTAACTACTATTTAAATTAATTATTTAATTCACTACTAGTTAATTAAATCAATTTATTTATCAAAGAGATAAAATAAAGAAATAGATAAATTAAATACATGTTTTAAAACAAAAATAAAGCAGATTTATTACCAAAAAAAATTATAAATATATTATTTTGTTCATTTACTTTAAAACGAGCCTTTTTGTTTTCTTTCCTCTTAATCTATTTATCCATAAAAGTATTAAATCAATATCTCATTTCTTCCTAAAATCTATTTGTTTTATATCCATAGTTATATCTACACACGAATATATATATATGTGTGTGTGTGTGTGTGTGTGTGTGTGTGTGTGTGTACATATGGTAATATATATGAGTATACAAGAAGGCATATATTTTAATATACTAATAGACTAAAGGGAATACAGAGTCGAGGTCAAAAACCAACATGACAGAGAATAAATACAGGTTGGTATATTTTTTTGTTTTGATAACAATGATAAAAAAACATCAAAGAAAAGGCAGTGGCATAGGGGGGCTGCAACCCCCCATGTGGGAGTCGCGTGGCTTACCCCACACGTGCAGGCCATTGTGGCGCTACCTTAGCCCTTATATGGGTTGTTACAGCATGCCTTAAGGCAACGCCCCAGCATGTCGCCAAACACTAAATGCATACAATTTCATTTATATTAATATAAAACACAAATTTATATATACAAAACACATTTCTAACAGGCATTTAATGCAGCAAATCTACTATTACAATAAGATATATTCCCCAACTCAATTACAAATATATGTATCGATATATATATATATATATATATATATATATATATATATACTTGTATTAATAGAAAATACCACTATCAAAATTCTGGTTCATATGAAAATAATTATAGAAGTAAACTTTTCCGAATACAAATTGATTCAATGCAATTTTCCAATGATCATCCATTTTTGACAAAAATAACATATGCATCTCCATACAATTAACATTGGTACTCATAAGTTTTTCGTTTAAATTTCCAACAAAGGTTTACACATATCAATACTTTGCATTTTTTTTTCAGCAAAGGCGAATAGACATGTAAATACAATTTTCCATCTCTTTTCAAAACTTTTCATTATGCCAAAACTTCAACTCTTTCATTATTTCCTGAATATGCAACTTCAACTCCTGAAACACAAAACTTCCTTAACAAAAGCAGATATGAAGTATCTCCTACACAATCACAAACCAAACAGAAACCAAACAGGATGGTCCGGCTTGCTCTCCACCCTACCATAGGATTGGAATACCAATCCACACTCGAGCTTGAGGATTTATCAAGAACATGGTTTCACACAAGTTAACAATCCAAGAAATTCAATACACGATCATCTTTCCCAAACCCAAGTTGAGACTCACAAACAGAAACAAGAATCTTAAGTGGATTTTTTAACAAGGGGAATACGGAGAAACCTCCTCTCTTGGGGAACAAGAATAAACAACCCTTCATACTTCCTTCTCAACCCAACTACAAAAACCCAACTTCATTCATATCCAACTTCAAGATCTTCATACAACCCTTTCACAAATCCCAACTACAATCTTCATTCATCCTTCTTCCATGAAGGCCCAACTAGAGTATTTCACAACCCTTGAAAATATATGACAACCCAACTACGAAATGTTCCCCAAAGAGAGGTGTATCACCTCTCTAGATCCCCAACACAAAATATCCCATACACCCAACAACTACACCAAAATCAAATGACAATCTTTCTTTCAAACAAAATACAATCATCCAATACATAAGAATTTTCCAAGATATAGATCCTACCTTTGCCCTCCAAGTTCGGAGAAGCACAATCAAGGCAAAAACTCTCAAACTTCAAAATCTGAGCAATCCTAAAACAATCCTTCAATATTTCCAAGCTCCCAGAATTCTCAAACCATCAAAATTTCATCCATTTCTTTCCCAAAAATTATTTACATGAAGAAAAAACTCTTCTTTCAAAAACTCTATTAAAACAAAACAATTTCCCTGAAGAGAACAAAAAGAATTCATTAAAACAATAAATCTCTCGATAAAACATTAAAAACAAAAGAAAACAAAAATCTTAATAAACTAAAAGAAAATAAATAAAACAAAAATAAAATCTTATCACAACAATAAAAGATAACATATCAACATTAAATAAATAGATAAAGCAAAAGAAAAAATAATCTTTTTTTAATTAAATCACTTAACCAAAAAATCATAACTATGGAAAAATTTTAAAAGACTAAAATTAATTAATTTCTCTCGAAATTGAAAATAATAATAATATAGACTAAGACAGTTTAAATCATATAACATACATAAATTAACGAAGCCTTTATTCCTCCATGTAGAATAGGCTAGGTTTTCACTGATTTAACACAACAGAAGTTCTTGGTAAGTCTCTGTATATTTTAAGCCTTGGCCAACCCCTCCAAAACTCAATTTCGAACATCGGATTGTCTTGAAAAATATAGCCGAAACAAACATTAAAATAAACATACAATTTAACCATCATTGATCATCTCTCATAAACAAAATTCATTTAATTATACAACACTATTTCCTTGCACTATAAATAAAATGTACCCCAATCTAACATAATCCCATCCACTTCACATACAAATATTTCAAGTCACAATGTGCTCAAAAATCTAATTAACAACTCATAAGTCAAACACTCCTAACCACACATTAAAACATATAAATGTTCAAACTCACATGTTCCATAATCCACATGATAGTACCAACCATAATCAAAGAAATAAATCCACAAGTCTAAAATCATGAATCATATCAAGAGTCTATGCAAAAAGGGTAGGCCTTACATCCTCACCGAGCCTTGAATGGAGTCACTCCTTTTGAAGCTTGGAGCAATTAGAAACCATCAGTTAAGCACTTTCAATTTTTTGGTTCTCTTGCATGGGCCCACATTCCTGTAGAGAAGCGTAAGGCCTTAGATCCCCAAAGTAGGTCTTGCATATTTGTAAGCTACCCTGATGGTGTGAAGAGTTATCGGTTGCTCCGCCCTAATACACATGAGTTGTTCATTGAGAGGATTGTTTAGTTTGAGGAGGGCTCTTCGAGCTCAACTCCTATCACTTCTCCACCTCCTACTTTGACATTGAAGTCACTTGGGCTACATGACAAATCTTCTGATGAGTCAGATTCACCTGAGCAAATTCTTGATGATGAGGAGTCTTCTACCTCCACTTCTGATGCTGAGAGCGATTCAGAGGATACACATCCTTCCTTTCCTAGTCATCATTAAGAGGGTGATGATTCTCCTCTAGATTCTCCAACTTATGGTCTACTTTGGGCTAGATAGACCTTGCAATCTGCAGGCGATTGGGTTGGGGATCCATCAGACACTAGGCGGACTCATTGACAATTCCAGGATGCTCCACATGTCTTCATTTCTACTGCCTATGATCCGCAATACTTTTGAGAGGCTTATGGTATTCCCAAGTGGGATACAGCTATGCAAGAGGAGTATAGTTCCTTGATGAGGAACCACACTTGGGATCGTGTCACACTTGGGATCGGTTGATAAGCGTAAGGCTCGCCTAGTTGCTAAAGGATTCTCCTAGGTTCCTGGTATTGACTACTCTGAGACTTTTGTGCCAGTTGCCAGAATGAACTCCATCCAACTTGTTCTTGCCATTGTTGCAGCCAATCGTTGGGAAGTACACTAGATGGATGTAAAGAGTGTTTTTCTTCACGGTAACCTTCAGGAGGAGATATACATGGAGCAGTCACAGGGATTCGTTTAGGATTCTTCACTTGTGTGCCACCTTTAGAAGTATCTCTATGGCCTCAAATAGGCTCCTCGGGCCTGGTATGCCAAGATGGACTCCTTCCTTCTGACAATTGGGCTCACTCTATGCCATTCTGATCCTAATGCCTACATTTTACAATAGGATGATTCACTCCTATTTATGGTTTTGTATGTTGATGACTTGTTGCTCATAGGGAGTTCTTCATTCACCATTGGGGTAGTCAAAATTGCCCTTCATGACAAGTTTTTAATGACTGACTTGGACTTGTTGCATTACTTTCTTAGGATTGAGATCTCTCAATTTGCTTTCAGGATCACACTCACACAGTCCAAGTATGCTTTAGATCTGCTCTCGAAGTCTCATACGACTGACTATAAGCCTTCTCTGACTCCCTTCCTTTATGGAGTCAAACTTGAGGCTCAGTGTTCTTCACCATTTGTTGATGGAGCTTTGTACCAACAACTTGTTGGGAGTCTTATTTATCTGACTCATACGAGACCCGATGTTTCATATGTTGTAGGCATGGTTTCTCGATTCATACAGGAGCCCCATGAGCTGCACTCGAAAGCAGCCAAGCGGATCCTTCACTACATTCAGGGTACTCACAGTTTTGGGATTCACTCCGCAACAAGAATTGGCCTTGACTTGGTGGGCTACATAGATTCAAATTGGGCAGGCGATTCTCAAGATTGCAAGTCTACTTCAGGTTACAGCTTCTCACTTGGTTCAGGTCTTGTTTGTTGGTCGAGCAAGTAGTCTGTTATTGCTCTATCTTCTACTGAGGCTGAGTATGAAGGCGTTGTGAGTGCTGCAACTAAGGCCATTTAGCTTCATAATCTTCTCACTGAGTTCGGTATCTAGATCAAATGGCCATCAGTGATATTTTGTGACAGCCCGAGTGCCATTCAGATCTTCATGAGATTCGATCCATCATCAACGAACCAAACACATTGAGGTCCATATACACTACATATGGGAGCTCATCCATGGCCATGTCATCGACCTTCGCTATTGTCCGACTTCCAAGCAAGTTGTCGATATCTTCACCTAACCCTTACAGAAAGCAAGTATCTTCATCTGCGAGATTTGTTGGAGTGCAAAAGACTTCATCTTTTGGGGGGCTTCTTAGTCCTCTCACTCGAAGTCGTGACTCTCTCTACTCTAGGGTGTCCCTTCTCTCTTTATTGGGGGGGTAGGGGCGGCTTTTTCTCTCTTCTCTAGGGGGATTTTTATGTACATGGGTATCTCATCAAACTTCATTTGTCAGGACCCATCTTTTCGCCCACCTAAGCTGCACTTAGGGGGGTGTTAGTGTAGGTTTTTATTTTCCTAGTTGGGTTATTTATTTTCCTATATTCCTAGGTTTTTCCTACACATGTTATTAAGCTTGAATAGGGTTAATTGAGTATTAGTGCGAGTGTGTGCAAGGTGTCGGCATCTTCCATGGGAGATACACTTGCCCATTTTAGGCTATTGTGGTGGACTATTCCCATTGGTCATATTTGCCACCTCTCCTCTCTCTCCTAGTCTATTTATACTCACCTCCTTACTTGTATTATGCATCTTTTGCTTTTGCATCCTCTTAACGCTATTTTGTTTCTAGAGCATTTGCATTACTCTCATGGAAATTAACTTTGTGTTGTTATTTTGATCCTATATCATTTGCTTTCATAGTTTTATATCTACTCATTTGCACTAGTTTTCTAGGTTATTCATCTTTTCATATTCTAATAGAAACAAGCTATCATCTAGAATATTAAGAGGGGGGTCTTTCATGTTTCTTAGAAGCCATGAATAGCTATGACCCAGTCTTGTCTAATGAATTTGCTAGATCCTAGAAAGCCAATGTGGTTTGTGTAAGAGAAATGATGTTCTCCATTTAAAAGGAATTAATTGCCCAAGCTAAGAAATTATGTCTAGAAACCATGACCATATGGAGACATTCCTGAGGAAAGGTGAAAACGTTAATAGGTTTCAAAACAATTTTAATGCGGATGATTTACCAAATCCATGGGGAGATGTAGTTGTAGCTCTAATAAAATATCACTCTCAAGGGTATGTACAAGTGGATTTACTCTTATCACTTTCCTATGTTGAATCATTTAAGACAGGATCAAAATGAGTTTTAAGTTTTTTCTGTTGAGTTCATTGCAATAGTCTGTGGAGAATGTATTATTGGGTAAGGTTGAATTGCCTCTTCTCTAAGGGTTAACCTATTGTTTATATAGGTTTGAGCTAGCAAAAACTCCAACCCCTTCACTTTTTTCCCAGAATTGTTAAAACTTCCAAAATTCCTCCTAAGTTTATTCTGAGCTTTGCTACCCATCCTACAGTTTGTTCCCAAACCCCTATTACTCTAAATCCCACAACCCCTCCTTCCGAAGATCAAGCCTCCCTAGATGCTATGTTTTCTACACCTGATTCTCCTAAAATTATGGCCATGGTGAATTTAAAGAGGCCCCTCAAATAGCCTCAAGACCCAAAATTAAAAGATGGGTCGAGGGTGATCAAAATTTTGGTCCCTCCAAAGCCTTCTCAATCTGAGGAAACCCTTCTTTTCAACACCCCTGCCACCTCAAGGGTAGATAAAGGTAAAAATATCATCCTTGAAGGGCCTTCAACCAACTCCTGCTAATCTTCACACCTCCAAAAAAGCAATGAATCCAAATGATAGTGATTCTAGTGATGGTGTTCCTGGTAAGACCCAATTTGTTGATAATGTTCATAAGCATAGTGACAACCATACCCGAAAGTCCTCATGTGAAAGCTATATTGACCTCAAGGGCAAAGTTTAAGCTCTAGAAGAAAGAACATTCTCAAATAGTTTTTATGGCAGCACCAAAATTATAGGTCTAGACTACGGGACATTGAAACGGTTATTTACAAGAATGCAATGAATGATGATAATTTTTCTTTTGATGAGGACTTATTGGTCAAAGTTAATAAAGTTCACAGTGTTTCAAATTTGGGAAAACCTTGATTTGAGAATGTCTATGTTACAAAAAAATCGAGAAGATTTGAAGGGTAATTTGGTTGAATTAGTCAATTTCAACAAAAATACTACAAAGAGCTCAGACTACAAACCTCTTTATCTTGTAGTATGAACTGTAAAAGAGGAAAACAAAGTCTATTGGAGAAGGATCTACCAATAGAACAAAAGTCCTCTACCCACAAGTCAGGTGTTATCAAGTTGGATGATGACACTGAGGAGAGTTCTTTTGAGGATCAAGTCAATTTCTTTGCCAAGGAGTGGCAAGTTGCTTCAAGTCTTCTGAAGTTGGCAAATCCAAAATAGGAGAGGGCTCCTTTCTAGTCTTGTATTGCATTGTTTGTTTAAGTGCTAACTTTCTGTTGTCCCTTTGTTTTGGTGTTGTGCGTGATGGCATTTTGGTTTTCTTTGTAGCCTCATTTCTTCTAGCTAGTTGGCTTTGATCTTGTAAAAGGGTTTGGGCACTTTCAAAAACCCATTTTTTTACCAATATCAAAAACAAGGAGCACATGAGACAATCAATTATTATGTGCTAAAATTTCTAATTATGAAGTATCAAACTACCAAACAATGAGCTTCTAGAGTTATCAAAATTTTGCTTCCAATCAATACTCAAAGAAGTGATTTAAAATATTTATCATTCATTTTCTAATTTATGTGCTAGTGTAAACAAATGTGAGCTTGCATTGTTAGAAAAATGATATGTTACAGTAATGCCTTTAGCACTCCTTGTTCCCATGAATTGCAATCAATGTCAATTTTAGAAATTGGGGACAATGAGGGCAAATATCATGTCAACCATAGCAATCATCATCATGCACACATCAAACCAAAAGGATTTAGAGACTTCACTACATATCATATTGAAACAATTGTTGCAACAAAAACTTGGTACTTAACCTCTCAATAAGCCAATTGATACATCTAGAGGTATCCCACCACAATTCAAAGGCTAGATATTTTGTAATTCTCATCGAATGCATGGACATACCACAAGTAAGTGCATCACACTTATGTACAAAATTCAAGACCATATTCACAAAAAATGTGGTACAATTTGAAGATATTCATGATTATGTGAATACATCTTTAGCACATCCACATGATGCATCTATCAAATGGAAATGCATGAGGATCCTTTCAATCCTAGTGACAATAAGTATATTGGTTTCAATGACACTTCTAATGGTACAACTAGTACACCATGCGTTGATGTTTATAAATGAAGTTATCACATATAATGAGCATGAAGGAAAGATACATGTGCAAATAAGTCAAGTTCCAACACCTAAGCTAGTTCTTTCAAAGAATAGATCACATTTGGCACCATTATGTATCACATTTTCTCATAGAAAAACAATCCATGATCATACCTCATCATCTATGCAATATGGTTTTCTAAGAATTCATCTTGTCAAGAGAACTAATTCAAATAATATATTCCTTGATCCATTGATATAGACCCACACTCCACCGATTTTGCTAAATTTATTGGCTAATCTCCTCATGTCTCTTTTATTCCATGTTACATATTGTATGTACATTGTATTCATGTTCTGCTATGCTTTTCAATTGATCCTACCACTTTAGGGGTAACGTATTGTTTCTTGTTGTATGTTCTACATTTTTATTCTTGCTCATTGGGGAGCAAAATCATGAGGGAATATTTCCAATACACATCCTTCATACATGTTGATCACACACACAATTATACAAGTACGGTTTTTTCACGCAACTTTAAATTCACATCACTTTGTTACATTGACAATTTTTAAAGAGATTTAATTGCTTTTTCTCCTCAATTTGTGTACACTCTTTCGCAATACACACAATTCAAGAGGTGCATATTATTACTGATTTCATCTTCAATTCATGTGCATTTCTCACAAGTTGGGCGCACATATTTGTTCCAATGATGCAATCTTTAGAATATTCATATCCTTTAATGATGTTATTTTACTTATTTCTACTTTGAAATGTATGCTCACCTAATTGGGCAAAATATAGAGAAGAAAAGTATGTAGCTTGCACTTTTCCCCTTTCATTTTACACCACTTTGCACACATGTTATGTTCTTACAAGGGACCTTCTAGAATTAACCAATTTATGCACATGTTTGCATTTTTAAGTGGCCCCTCATTTTAAAAGGCCTCAACTTATGCGCCAAGGTTGTGCATTTACAAGCATCATTATAATTCAATTTAATCATTGATCATAGAGAACATTTTTCACAACACACTTGTACATCTTTAGCTAACATTTTGTAAGTCCAACACATTGACCTCCATTACATTCAACATTCAACTCTAATGCCACTCTTAGCTTATCATTGTTAACTCAATCTTGGGGCTTGACTAAGCCACAAGGTAGTCCTAAACTTTAACCCTTGCATAGCAAACCCCACAATACATATCATCTAGGCAAACCCTTTTAGCAAGGATTGAAGGTTTGATTCTTTCTACAAAGGACAAAATTACAGCATATGGATAGAATTGCACCATTTGGATCAGATCGTGGCCTTGATGGCATCCTCCATAAAATTCTAAGGACAACCCAGTTCAAATTTTGTCATTATGCTTCCAGTGCATCCAATTTTAAGAGACTTTAGTCTAGTGCACGACTCTATCAACCACTGAAATGGGGTAAGCCCTAATTCCCTCTCATTCCAATTTCAGCAGATCTAATTACAGTCTGTCATGCTTAGCTCTTAATATATCTAGAGAGTTTTAAATCGCACTTAATTTATTATCCTTGCATATTTTGAAGAGATTTTTTTAATCTCATCAAAATTAACAAAACCATGGAAAACGTGATGCTCACCCTAGGAAAACATAATCTCACCCTTGGCAGATGGCAAATTAGAAAATGATTTCTGTTATTATTGTCATGCCAAAAAAACTGCCTACTACTATGATATTCTGTTATTAGTGGCTGTTGTATGATTGATGCCATATCCATTTTCAGTTCTGACTCGGTCCAGTAATGAGGTTTAAAGGTTATGCAATTTTGTAAATTATCCTTTTACATTATAACAACTTTCTCTTGCTCTTTAACATACATGCGTCTCATGCAAAGTAAACAAATATATATTTTCACAAAGCCAATGAAATCTTCTCGAATTGCAATTCTGAAACTCCACTAATCTTGACTTCTTCCAATGACTATTGAGACAAAATGATTACCCAATTTAACAAAATTTAACGCCCTCAGCATCACTTATATCATTACATATAAGGATGTACTATTATATGCAAATCGATATAAATATGATATCTAGGAACGACATTTGGAAGTGGGATTGCAAATAACTAAATTCAAAACACTGCCCAGGATTTATAATTTTAATAATATCAGTCCATGGAATGGAAAGGGTAATACCAAACCCGTAAAAGTACTTTCATCTCACCCATGTGTTGATTTATAGATTACAGCCAACGGGCTTGCTTCTGGGATATTATTTGTACTCTAGAAAACATTTTGATTCCTCTTCAAAGAACTGTTGCTGGTATCTTAGCATTTATGCCGACCACAACGATCACATGCACTAGGGGGGTGCTCTGTAACAGAACCCTGTAATTGTTGGCGCATCTTGGGTAAATCATGCTCCAGAACCTCTTTAAATGCCTTACTTGCCTCACTCAGTTCCTCCAATCTGATTACAAAAATTTAAGCCCAATAGATCAATATAAAATTTTAATATATGGCAATGACATCAAAGAAATTGTTAAAAAAGGAATTGTAAAAGAACAATTGGAAGTTCATCTAAATAGAACCCAATGAAAAAACTACGAGGTTGATGGAAGATATACTATCAAACATGCACAGCTACCAGCTACATGTACTATCAAGGCATGAATTAAACATTCAAAAAATCTTTGGAAAACTAGAGAGTAGATGGTTAACAAAACAGCTGTAAACCTGAAATAAATTGATTAACACTGTTTATGCCTCACTCAGTTCCTCCAATTTGATTACAACAATTTCAACCCAAAGGTCAAATATAGAATTTGAATTTATGGCAACCGCATCAAAGGAATTGTTAAAGAGGAAATGGAACCTCATCTAAATAGAACCCCATGAAGAACATATAAGGCTGCTGGCAGATATGCTATAAAGCATGAACAACTACTAGCTATATGTGTTATTATGATATGAATTATTTCCTTGGTAAACTAGAGAACAAATGGTTAACAGAACATTTGTAACACTGAAATAAAAAGATTTCAAGAATTGATTAGCACCATTGTAATAATAATGAATTCAATAAGCCCAGTACTACAGGCAGCTTTTTTTTAATTGAATATAATATATTGGCACTAACCTGATTGTAAGAGGAGGAGAAAATCTGATAATAGTATCATGTGTAGGCTTTGCTAGAATCCCCCTTTCCTTCAGTTGTTGACATATGTCAAAAGCAGAAACAGAAGATAATCCCTTTGCATTTAATTCCACAGCATTTAGCAATCCCCGTCCTCTAACCTCCATTATGATGTCTGGGTGTGCATTCTGAAGATCCAAGAACTGGTTTCTTAAGACTTGTCCCATCTCAACAGCCCTGAAATTCCATGAAGTGAATTTTTGTCCATCTCTTTGCAGAAGCATAACATCAATAATCATGATGCATGCATTAAATACAGTCCATTATGCCTATTTATATTGGAAGTCTCTAAAAAATAAATTTCATCCAATAAAAGCATTAGATTGAAAATCCAAAACAGGTTGGTTTGCAGCCAAAGTTTGCACCTCTCAGCCAGTTTTTCCTCCACAAC
This sequence comes from Cunninghamia lanceolata, assembly GCA_027924645.1. Taxonomy (NCBI): domain Eukaryota; kingdom Viridiplantae; phylum Streptophyta; class Pinopsida; order Cupressales; family Cupressaceae; genus Cunninghamia; species Cunninghamia lanceolata. The sequence continues at coordinate 5,849,862 of BSBN01000439.1, forward strand.
AACTTCAAGTGAAGCTATAGCGACAGCACTTGCCAGTGGGTTTCCTCCAAAAGTACTGTATTTGGACAGTGTATTTACATTAAAGATCAGGAATTCCAAAAAACCAAAAAATTAGATAATATCTCAGAGATAAGCCCTATCAAAACACCTTAATTTATATATTTGAAAAATGTCATCCATATTGAATCTTTTGAATGATTCCCTTTTATTGAAATAATTTCGATCAATAAAGGTCATTTTTAGTTATTAAATATCAAGAGAAACAATGTCGAATAAGACATTGGTAAGAATTTCAAGTTCTATGAAGAAAAATAATGTCATCACAAACTGGGAAAATCAGACCTTCCATGTTCACCAGGCCTAATGCAAAGCATCACATCCTTGTCAGCGAGCACACCACTTACTGGCAGCACTCCTCCGCCCAATGCTTTCCCTAGAATCTGTACAGAAAAGCTATTTATATAAGGCACAGCTATATTTTAAAAAAAAGGAAAACATGGAGCAGAATATTCTATTGATCAAGCTGATATATAACAGCTTACCACTACATCGGGCCGGACACGCTCCCAATCGCATGCTAATAACTTTCCTGTCCGAGCTATGCCAGTTTGTATTTCATCAGCAATCATCAAAATATTGTATTTTGAGCAAAGTTCCCTGACTGACTGGAGATAGCCCTCTGGTGGAAGAATAACCTGCATAGAACCAGAAAAACATGTTTGGGCAAGGCAGCAGAGATCTGATCAAAAACAAAGAACTTGTGCAAGAAATACTTCGGTATTACAATATTATTGATTTCACTTGGACATTATAAGAAAATGTTTCATTAAGACAGCTCAGTCCATATATTATCCTATCCTAACATAAAAAGCAAGGCCTCATCCCCCAGAATTGACTTTGCAGGGTCTTCAATACCATATATAACCCCAGAAGATACAAATGTCCCTTGGAGATTGCATTTTTTCAAAACAATTACTAGCAGCTAAATTTTTTTACTGTCCATTTCCTCCATGTGTGAACTTTTGCCCATTTCATGACATTTTTCGCATTATATTGTTCCTTTACCATGCATCCACCTAACAAAGTGACTCACTCTACAGGAAAAATCTCAAATGTGTCATGCCGGCCTTCTATCTACCTCAAATAGGAACCACGGTTCAATTAATCTTCATTCTAGTCTCTACCCTTTCTTCTTCTGATTCAAAACTATAGATTATGTCTTTCAATTAACTCTTTTTACCAAATCAATACTGCCACAATCCAAGAATAATAGGCTCAGCCACTGATTTCCAATATTTTATTGGAACCTAAAGCAATGTCCTTGCACGAATGCAATGGATCTAAGCTTCAATAATGAACAAATAATCTTGAGTTCAATATGATTTGATAAGTTGTATGTAACATATTTCATCCACATTGATGAAATAGTTGAGACAACATTTCTGATGAGTAATGGTCAAGAAGTTTTCACACAGTTCACTCGGGATATTGTGGAAGGCATAAATCAACTAATGGGCAAAGAAACCAATTCGTGGGGCTTTGTTATACTAATACATAGTGGATGTCGCTCAGGCTGAGTTGGCCCGATGATGAAGGCATGAGCACTCCAGAGTGGAGGTCACCTGTTCAAAACCGGAGTGCGGTAGGGTTGTACAACTTGCGAATAATATATATAATATAAGCTAAATAAAAAAAATCCCTTGTGGAATGTTTGCATAAGGCAGGTCTCATGTACCAATTTGGTATCTCACTCAGAAGTGACCTAAAAAACCATATTTATCTGCACCCTTTATAATGCAGATATATTTCTATTACTTTGTGAGCTGGGAATGAATTGATTGAAATTTTGAAGGGTTAAGAAGAATATCTTGACGAGATATATTTCTACTCTTTTGTGAGCTGGGAATGAATTGATTGAAATTTAGGAAGGGCTAAGAAGAATAGTTTGATGCACCGTTGTCTCCTGTTGAGATGAATACCCTGGTGCCTTGTAAGAGAACCTTCAGTATGGACTGAGAACGAATTATGCTCTTTTGCTGAGGACAATGGATTTGAGGTTCTATCAAAGTTCCCACAAAAGTCTCCACATGTAATTGTATATTGAATTCCACTGTGTTCTGCAAAGAGTTTCATTCTATTGTCACAGGAGTCTGATAAGCTGCTCATCAGAGGATGATTTGTCATGGTCCTAAGGAATAATCTAGGATCTTGATAACAGTGTTTCATGTATGCTGGGTCTATTCAGAAAGCTGTGGTTTATGTCTATGAACCTTATTTTGATGGATATGGTTTAATAAAACCATGGTTAATGAAATGTACATATCCTTGGCAGCCTTTCATGTGTTTGCTTACCATACCGGTAATCCATAAGATTTTTGGTTGTGTTCTTTCTATATACAGCTGAGAACTGTTGCCTTTTTTTATTGTTTCTACCTATCAAAATAAACTATTGGGCAAAGAAAGGCAATATTTTTCATTTCATCATCAATATCCTGCGAAAAATCTTGTAGACTCTTCTTTTCACCAGTAATTCTAGTTTTAAAAAAACTTCAGAACAGCTATCCTCTTGGATCTCCAGTACCACAACTTTTAGCTAAGTCTTCTGAGATGCTGCTTAAATCTGTCTCATTTCTCTCATCATCTTTTCTCTTGAATTCATGGTTTTGACTAGCAAAAATCAACCTGCACCCTTGCAGCACTCTCACATTAGAACCCTAGATTAGGCCAATTAAATACAAGAGATGCATACTTATGATATCTCTCAGCAGCATTCTTGATGCAACTTCTGCCAAGTCTCAACAACCTTTTCGCAAGCACGTCTCAATGATTTCTATAACCTTGTCTCAATCCACCACAACATCCTTATAGGACTTAATGAGTTTGTCTTAGACTGTTTAGAAAATTCAAATCATTAAGACACTCCAGAAGCATTTGTTCAGATCTCTGGAGCTGCTTCTTTAACGTGCACCAAAATGATTTTCATTTTTTTCCAGACCCATTTACTTTTGACTTGCAACTGGGTTGTCATAGCAGAACAATCCTGTTAGACTATAATTGATGCAAAGGAAAAGTTCCCAATCGCTAAGACATCAAATGATACCATTATACATTGAAATCCATTCATGGTCACTTGAAGAGTATGTGGTGTTTTTCAAGACTTCCAAGTAATTACAAGTTTAAGAACTCCTCAATTTCTTCCTTTTACAAAGAAATCCAAAGCCGTCATACATACAACATTTTTACTGCACCTTGTTTCCTTCAACTTCCAGACCAGCAAGAAATGTATCCTCAGCCACATTTTTTCTCATTCTTCTATGCCATTCAAACTTTCTCCTCATTAGTTTGCAATCTGAAATTCGTGCTGATATTGTGTCTTCACCATTCAAAATAAGATTTGAATCTGCCTGCTATGTGGCATTATAATGTTCTACACTTATATTTGAAGGAATCAATGTTGGGTGGTAAGACTTGGTGCAATTATATTCCCCATGGTCTACTTCTAACTTCCTCCTCTCTTCTTATGTTCCTCAGCTGTAAGCACCCAAAGAAATACTTCTTCATCTTGTAGCCTCATCTTGGTACTAAAATTTCCTCTACCCTTTCTATCCTCCAATATGTCACCTTGCATCTGCTCTCCCATTGCTGCTTAATCTAATTCTTGTTCTTATAGATTATTTTAGGAAAAGTGAGACTAATTAACCCTAGATAAATCTCTTTCCAAAAGTTTTTCTTCACTTTCTGCTTAAAATAAAATCATGGAATTGGTGGTTTTCTTGGCATTTGGTGTCATGTCCCCATTTCCGAATTAAAATTAATGGGATGAAACTTTAGTCTATTATTTATTTCCCATAGGCTAAAGGTGTTGATTGGGAAATAGCTTCAATAAAAATATTTTTAGTTTATCCTTATGTTATATTCTAAAGTATTGAAAAGGATAACTTAAAATAATATTATTTTTAATTTAAAGATCAAATTTATGAGATATTAGAAGATCTTGGATAAGATTTTAAAGTTGACGAACACGGAAACTTTGAAGGGAAAAGGAAAAGCAGAAAAACAGAAGATCTAAAAGGAAGAATAATTCCATCATTGTTATCATGCTATTTTGATAATGAAAACCTTCTTTGAAGTTTGGACATTCTGTTCAATTTTACCAGAGGACGAAAACCCTCATGGTTTCCAAAATTGCAGGACGAAACCCCTTCAATTCATTATGGGTGATTTCATTCAGAAATCATATTGAGCTATGATCATAGAGTTTCCAGTTACAGCTTTCAGTTTGTCAGTGTGATAGCAGAATCGTTCAATTTGTGTGGAGAATTATATATACAGGAACAAGACAAAAATATATATATTTATATATTTTAACAGGGCTCAGCAGATATCAGATATATTTCAGAAATATTTGGTGATCACATTATTCAGGGCCTTTAAGGCAGGCTGTACCTTTTCCTTGCTGTTCCATACAGCTTTTTGCAGGAATTAAGTGATCGTACCAAAAGAGGAGGGAAGTGCATGGATGATAAGTCAGTTTTAAGTTTCCAAATAGGCACTAAGAGGAAATAAAGTGTGATCACAGCTTCTTTGGAGAATATGTGGGTGTCGTACATGTATGTACAGTAGTCATACCGTTAAAAAAGGACAAAGTAAGTGATTCTTCAATTTCAAATCACATTCAGGCTCTTATTTGGTTCTGTATTTAATTAAATATATTCAGATGCAATATATTTTTTAAGGTAAAAGAGGAGGGAAGTGCATGGATGATAAATTAGTTTTAAGTTTCCAAATAGACACTAAGAGGAAATAAAGTGTGATCACAGCTTCTTTGGAGAATATGTGGGTGTCGTAAATGTATGTACAGTAGTCATACCATTAAAAAAGGACAAAGTAAGTGATTCTTCAATTTCAAATCACATTCAGGCTCTTATTTGGTTCTGTATTTAATTAAATATATTCAGATGCAATATATTTTGAAAGGTATCTATGGTTCACAATACTTTTAGTATTATCTTTGGTGGTAACTTGTAAATCAGATTTCTTTAATTAAATACTGCAATAGAAATATAACAAAAATTATAGAGTTGCATATTTAATTGTTAGAAAAATCAGAAATTTGGAAAAAAAATGTTAAAACGTATATTACATTTAGGACCTGGTAAGACAATCAAGTATGTTCTGCACTAGTGGCTACCTTCTTGGTAAGGATGTCACTCTTACTTTCCTTGTCAAAATATTTAGCATCAATGTAACTCTCTTGCCATCCTTAGCTAGGAACAATGTTGCAATAGCAAAGCCCTCCGCTTGAACCTGGCCTTTTTTTTCCTTAGGAAACTTTCAGGAACTAAAAATTTTAGGCCCCTTTCTTTAGATCTTGCATTGGGGTTTGCTATGGTTGCTCTTTGTACCTATAAGCAGCCTGTGCCCTTATAATGCATCTACTTATAAGCAGCCCATGTCCTTATAATGCAGACATACTCTTATTCATCATCCAAAAGATTGTGATTGTTCTTATCTTGTGAATTGCTTGGCAACTTTGACACAGATTCCACCACTCATCATTTTTTAAAATCACTCATCTATTTCTCATCTTCTTCAATCTCAATTAAAGCACCCACCATTTGTCAAGCTAACTCTTATTGCAATTCTGTAGGCTACCTCACAAGGAAAAGATCCTGGCATCAGCCCTCTCCTTTGATAACACAAGTCACACGTTCACTAAGCCCAAACCTAACCGCCTAGGAATAAGCTCTCAAAACGACATTTTGTTATGAAGACACCTGTTCCAAGGTGTATCATAGTGACCGGAACCATTTCTTAAGCAAAGTAGTATGCCTTCCTCAACACTTAATCTTTAGCAAGACAAGACACATTTTTCGTTAAGGACATAACAGGGTGAATCCCTTGTACAAGAAAATCTGGAATATATTGAAAGTTCTTGTATGCACCCAAAAGCTTTTGATTTTGCGATGCTATATTCACATTCGCTGACGACTTATAGACCTCCAATATACTAGCATGTTCCATCACCAATTGAATCCAAATGAGTTAAAATGCTTTTCCTCTAGTGCTCACCCCCTACTAGCTTTGTTATTTTCAGTGAGTTTGCTTTGGCCTCTTTCATTTTGTCAATCTCTTCCATTTATCATTTTCTCTATAAGGTAAAAAAAAGTGTCAATTTGCAGGGCAAAACCGTTGCAATTGTTACATAAATGCCAATGTCACATTTGTAAACGTTGGACTATTTCACTCTACAAAGCGGCAGTTTACACCATTCAGACAAAGGGAAAATGAGAGGTTGGCATGTAGAGTGAAATACCTCCCTGTTCTGTTCCAGGCAAGAGAACAGGGAGGTATTTTGGACCACAACCATGGAGCAGGGGTAGGAGGGTGAGCAGCACGGACCTAACCAAGAAAAGAAATGACAAGATGGGATCCTTGTCGTTGGGGGCACACAAACAAACCATCAATATGCTGACAACCTTGATCATGTGATCCTTCAAATAAATGTCAACCCAAGGATCATACAACTCCAAACTTTTGACAAGGTATGTGTTGTATAGACCCTTGCACAAGAGAGATTTGGATCTAGCCTATCTAAGAAGCAAGGAAAGGAAGTAAACTGAACTAAACATCTCTATTCTAATCCTACTTTAACAGGCTATGGATCTCTCCAACTTATCAAGCAAGGGAGCCTTTCCTTGCTGCATATGAAGGAGATCACCATGCCCTTTTTTGTCAATCCATAAACAAGATCAAGATGAAATGGGATGCAAGAGAAATATTACTTTCCTGTGTGTCTCCTCTTACAATATGATATTCCTTCTCCGCCCCTTTCTCTGCATACAATATGCCTCCTCTTATATAAAGAGGCTATATAACAAATTATACAACTCATATGAAAATAGGATTTCCCAGATCTAACTAATTTGGTTGGTAACAACTCCAACCAAATCCTAATCCAACAAAATTAGTTGGTAACAACTCCAGCTATGGAATCAAACCAAATTAGTTGGAAAACAACCCCCACTAATTTGGATCCTAAACCAGCGTAGTTGGAAAAAAATTTCTACGTATTTGGAGTTGGTTAAAATTCAATTATGATGGAAAATAACTCCAACTATCATGATCTACTATCACCAACTTATTTAAAATTATAATATAAAACTTAACCAAACTATTTGGAAGTAGAAGCATTATAATATGAAACTTAACCAAACTATTTGGAAGTAGAAGCATTATAATATGAAACTTAACCAAACTATTTGGAAGTAGGTTGGCTCCAGAACAAGTGCTAAGGAACCTTATTGTAGTTGCTATGGATCTTGATGTCTCATTCACTCATTCGCAGCAAATTGGTCTGGACAGTTCAACAATCTTGTTTGTGGCGGTTATTGTCTTGCATAGCAAGGCAATCACTTGCACAACAAAGATACTTTCTTGCACAGCAAAAGCAATCACTTTGTGGTGGCTATTGTCTTGTACGGCAAGGCAAACACTTGCACAACAAAGATCTTTATCATGCAGCGAAGGCATTTGATTACACAGCCAAAAGGATACCTTTGCACAGCAAGGAACAATGCCTGTGTTGCACAGCAAAAGGTAGTTAACTATCTTCTAGTCTCACACAGCAATTTAGTTCCTTCTTTGAGAAGCTCACAAATGCAACTGTACAAAACAACTTACTCCTACCAAATCCAGTTCATTAGTTCATTTTACTTAAAAGCAATCAATTTATCTACAATAATTCTAATATAAAACAGAAATCACTTCAAGGTATATTTACATGGAATGGATGGAAAGAGGCATTACTCAAGTGTATTTCTAGGTTAGAAAAGCATGTCCACAGATAGTTAAAGGTTATATACTCACATACACTTTTGAGGCTCATCATGCTGCACCAGTCACGAGACCCAACGGAGTCCAAGAGTGATTATGCCCATGTTGTGGCATTTTACTATCTTGTTTGACATAAAATTATGGCATTGTTACCTTTGAATTTTTGGCAGGGTCGATAAGGTAAGTTATGCAAGCTGAATGTTGGCTATACCTTATTGATATGACCAGGTCTTCAAAACTTAGTCCCGACATTGATCAGTTTATGAGCATGATTTAGGTAAAATCCCCCCAGATGCAACTAACTGTTACTTTTGTTCTTTAAACGTCTTGTCTGGAATGTCTCCACTCCCTTTTTTAGCTCAAATTGCATTTTTTAATATATTATTTCAAAAAAAGAAATTAAGTGTACACATACCCCTGCTTCTCCTTGAATGGGTTCAAAGAGAAATCCAGCAACTTTGTTCCCGTGCACTGCATTTCCAACCAGCACGACTAAAATTAGCAAATTATTCCAAAAGGATAATGAAACGTGCCTTATAAAGCATGAAAGAAATAGGAAATTTGAGAAATTAAATTAGCAAATGTAAGGAAAAAAGAATACTGTTTGCTCTAAGAAATGTACTTAAATGAATACCTTCAAAAATATTTTTAAGGGCATCAACATCTCCAAAGTCCACTTTAAGATGACCAGGGACGAATGGCCCAAACCCACGGGTAGCTTCATTGTCACAACTCATAGAGATTACACCCAAAGTGCGTCCATGGAAACAGCCGCAGCAAGAAACAATAATTCCCTGAACAAAAATACAGTTTCTTTTAGGTAACATAAAAAAGAAATATTGCAAGCTACCAAGTAGGGAAAACATTAACCAGGCTTCAACTTCGTTGATGAGAACAATCTTAGTAGTTGGAAGAAAGCAAATTAGGCCAATCTAACTTTGTGTATATCATAATTTCTAATATTTTTTAAGCGGCATAAACTTTGAAAATTCCTATTTCATGTATCAAATGTCGGTATATGGAGATTTAGTTATATATGCTTGAAATGTTCCGCTTAAATAAATATTTATCAAAGGAATTGAATAAAATATCCAACCAAGAATCTGCTCACACCTTCCCTCTCCCCAACCCTTTACATTGCTGAGGATTTACCTCTCTCTCTCTCTCTCTCTCTCTCTCTCATCTAAACTAAAATTAGTTGGTAACAACTCCAACTATGGAATGCAAGTCCAAAGCTGAAAAAACTAGAATTTAATACTAAAATTATGCAATATCAAGATTATCTATAAATGCTGAACTGCAAAAACGTTTCTAGAAATAATCCTTGAAACTCAATGCAAATAGCTGAATATTAATCAAATACTATTGTGACAGTATTATCAACAAACCCACATACAAATAAATTACCGAACATCATTAATGATAACAAAAAACCACTCCCAAGATGGTCATATTGTTGTATGGAGCAGAAGAAAACAAACTCAAGTAATTTTCCTTATGATAGCTGCGGCTGGGACCCCCTTCATATCATACAACTGCTAAAAGATTAGTATGGCGGTCACAAAACATTTCCACATGCTACAATTTATAATTCAAATGGTACAACTTCTTCATATGTACAGTGCCCACATAAAATCTGTACCACAACTTTTGGAATTAATATGACACCTTTTGTAGACTGTACGATAGGCTGTGAAATGGTACGACATGTTCAACCAAGGGCAGCGATCAAGTTTGCTGCTCTACAGCAAATGATTTGGATTTGATAAAATCTTGGCACTAGATCCTTCATAATGGACTAGATCTTGACTGAAATCTTCAACACAACAAGAACTCTTCAAAACCAAACTATAATTGAAATAAACTTCAATCTTCAACACAAATGTGATTTTTGGATGAAATCACCTCAAGGGATAAGATGGTTTTCATCCTCAAATCCCAACTGAAAATCGAAAGGGTTTTCGTCCTCCAAATCCCTACACCACATTCATCCTCCAAATCTATACACAAGTGCTCAATCTCAAAGAAAAGGGTTTGATAACAAATAACAATGGATGTCTTCTTCTATGAAGTTCTCCTTTTATAATCAGCTTTTTAATTTGAATTTCCTTTTTCCACCTAAAATTCCCTCCAAAAGTGTATAGAAACACTTTTTAATAAAAAAATACATTAGGCCCACTTTATTAAAACAATATTAATACATAAGTCGTCCTTCTACAATGTTATAAAAATAAAGACAACTTAAAATATTATTATTAAAATATTTCCCTAACTTCATCCTCTAGGGTACAGAAAATACGGAATAGGTACAGGTCTCCCAATTAATTTAATTTTGAAAAGGGGGACATGACAGACATCCCCAAATTTTCAAAAAAAGGATGGGGTGGGCATTTTATCCTTGTCCCCCCATCCCTAATTAAAAAAAACCCTAGGTACACATCCCCAAGGAACACTGATATATATCTGAGTGTACACATACATGTTTATATGTACACATACATGTCTATATGTATATGTATATGAATATGTGTGTGTGTGTGTATATAACGTCGTAAATTACATACCCTTTCAATTTCACGCTATATTTTGGCCTTGCTTTAGTGTCCATTCCCTTAATTTGTTTGTAGGCTCATTTTAGCCCTTGCATTAGCCTTTTTCCCTCCCATGGTGCTTAGGCCTTGTTTTCTTTTGTTATCTTTTTGTCAAGTTTTGTTGTCACTTATGTGTTACCCTTGTGATTTTCTAGTGTCTCATCGTTTTTTGTTTTTAAGCCTAAACTATCTAGACACTAACGCTTCGCGCAGACTTCCGCACAACGCATTAGCATCCCAGGACAATTTCTTGTTTGGTGGTTGTGTCTGAACATTTCACCACTTGTCATTTTTGCAGGTCGTGGATAACGACTCAAAACAATTTCAAACAGCTTGTCACTCTCTTCCTTTTCCTTCCTCTTTTTGAATCTATCTTTTCACTCTTGCATTCTCTTGGCTCTCTCTTGGAACTTTCTTGCACTCTCAAGCTCTACAACATTCCTACACTATTCTCCTTCAGCTCTCTTGTCCTCTTGGCTTCCTCAAGCCCCTACAGATGATATTGTTCTTGTTTCATTACAAGCATTTCTATTGTTGTGCCCTTAAGCACCTTGGGATACTCACATCCTATCAATCTCTCATTTTAGTTACTGTTCTTATTTCTAGATGCACTTAGATTAAAAACACACTATTTTCTATTTATCGATCTTGACTGTTGTGGAGGTAGAAATATCAAAGCAGGGGTTTGACCTGAAAGCAAACATCCAAACAGCCCCAACAATTTTTCTTGTTCTTTCCAACTACATGTTCCTTTAGAAGAAGATATCCAGCTTCTTGGGGGTTTGGTGATATCTTCCTTTTGCTTTCTTTGTCATTTATTCATTCTATTTAAATAACTTAGTTAAATCTTTGTTAGTTTTATTTTTGTTAGTATTTAATAGCTAGTTGTTGTGTACCCTTTTCTGATTTTGCATATTGGGCAAACTATTGGGCTGGACTTTCACATTTCTGGGTCGTACAAACGACAACACTTAGCACAAATGTCCGCATGATGTGCTAGTGTCCTAGTCAGTGGCTTCCTTCATCCGGCTCCAAGTTTCTCTATTTGTCCTCTTTTCTGCTCTGTAACTTATTTCTGTAAATTGTTTTCCAGTTTCCCATAAGTTAGCATTGTCTATCCCAGCTCATATGAATGTAATGTAAAAGTTAATAGTAGCTTAATTTTTATATTACCACACACACACACACATCAAAATCCGGTAAAGAACAAGAAAGTTGATTCATTGTTTGATACTTGCTCTCAAGCAAAACTTATTTCTCAAAGACTAGTATGTGAGTTGGGGTTGCAACCCGTGGAAAATCCTCAATGCTATTCACTTGGATGGCTCAAGCAAGGAGTGGATATCTAAGTCAAAAAGCAATGTAAGTTGTCATTTTGCATAGGGGCTGATTGCAAGGATGAAGTTTTGGTTGATGTCATTCTTCTTGATGTGTGTGAGGTCATCTTTGGAAGCCCGTATTTGTACATGAGGGATGCAATCTACTTTCATAGGCCTAATCAATATAGACTTGTGTTGAATGGGGTTCCATAGACTTTGAATGCTTCGGAAAAGAAGGGCAAAATTACCAAGGTAAGAGCATCTCAAGCCAAACAGTTGATTAATTCTAGTAGGAAATTTGCTCTTTTGTTGTTAAGAGGAAAAGGGGAGCACAAAGGGGCTGACGTACAGAGGCTTCATGGGCTGCACACTCACCAAGAGCATCAAGAAACACGTGAGTTAATGAAGAAGTTTTTAGATCTGTTCTTGAGGCCTATCAAGGGCTGCCCCAAATCATGCCATTGAGCATGAAATTCAACTTTTACTGGATTGTCCTTTGCCCAACATTGGGCTGTACTGTCAAAGCATAATAGAAGTTAATGAAGTCAAAGATCAGCTGAAGAAACTTTTCAAACAAGGGGTGATAAGACCCAACACATCCTCTTGTGGTTCTCTGATAATGAGTGTGCCTAAAAAGGATGGGAGTTGGCACATGGGTGTGGATTATAGGGGCTTGAATAAACTTACTATAAAAAATAAGTACCCACTGCCCCATATAGATGGTTTCCTAGATCAGCTACAGCATGCTAAGTACTTCACAGAATTGGACCTCAAATCAGGGTATCATCAAGTTAGGATCAAGGAGGAAAACATATGGAAGACGGCTTTCAAGACAAAGCAAGGTCACTTAAAGTCGTTGTTGTTACCATTTGGTTTATGCAACGCTCCAGCCACCTTCACGTGCTTGATGAACGAGGTATTAAGTGATGAGCACACGATTATGCTTTGATCTAACAATAACGCACAAGCAAGATCTAGCAATTAAGAACACATGAAGAAAACACGATTTACATGGAAACCCTTGCGGGAGAAAACTACGGCAAAATATTGCTATATATATATATATATATATTGATCTTCTTTGTAGGCACCAACCCATGGGAGACACCAATCCCCACATACAGAATTTGTAGGCACCAACCCACTAAAAACACCAATCCCCACAACTGAGCACCAACTTAGCAAGAGACACCAATCTCTTATTTGATAGGCACCAACCTTCAAATTCTTCAAGTGTGATATTGTTTTTACAAGGTCTATGTAGATACTTCTTCCCTCATGAATCTGATTACAACTCTTGTAATATCCTTCCTTCAAAAATCTGATTCAAATCGTGTACTATCTTCTCTCACAAATCTGATCACAAATATCTCAAAATCTTCCTTCAAAATCTGCTCTTACTCTTCACACATATTCATCAAATATATATGCACTTATCTTTCATTCATGGGCTGCATATATACTTCAAAATACATCTGAAACACTCTTCATAAATACCTGCCTAGGTCTGCTCAAAATCAGATATATATCATTTTCTCTTCACACCTCCAACTCACACTTTTATCTACCTCTTATACATCTTCAAGGGAGGCGATTTTGATAGGGTAACAATTGTTCACACACATCTCCTTTCACAATAAATCAGATCGCACCTCTTGATGGATCGCACCTCATTGTGTATATTCAATAAGTCCTTTTTTGTCTTATTAAATAGGCGCTCCTTATGAGAGAGTCGGCCACACTTGTCATTTTTTAATTTCTTCAAAGGATAGTCGGCTCTATATGAAAGTCGGCCAGCGTCAAACCATTTTATAATCCTTCCACGGTGAGTATAAACTACAGATCGGCCTCATTATTTATCCTTTCAAAAACATTTTTCATTCCTTCCAAAGTGAAAGTCAGCCCAAGAGATATAAATTTAAACTTCAATACAAACTACAGATCGACCTCATCATTATCTTTCTTCAACAGAGATATTATAAAGAGTTGTTCTTAGTCTCTCATCTTTGACATCAATGACTACTTGCTTTGACATCAATGACAACATATTCCAACAAGGTCACATGGAAGACAGCTTTCAAGAGAAAGCAAGCTCACTTAAAGTGGTTGTTGTTACCATTTGGCTTATGCAACGCTCCAGCCACCTTCAAGTGCTTGATGAACGAGGTATTAAGACCTTTAATTGATTCATGAATCAGTGTGTGCTTAGATGCTATCTAGGTGTTTGGTAGAACTCGTGAAGAACATGTCTCATCTTGAAAAAATGTTTGAAATCCTTTAGGAGAACAAGCTTTTGTTGAATGCTAAAAAATGTCCTTTAATTGGATTTTATATATAACAGTTTGCCTACTCTTGTCCATAGGTAGGTAGGTGTTGTCTTTTTCAGCACTCGTCTTTCAGTAATGTGTTTGCTTTTGTCATTGTTTTCGTCTAGGTTGGTTGTCTATTTAGGTGTTTAGAAATAGGCTTGACTCTATTGCACAACAAATAAAACACTAATCAAATATTTTTTAACCAGAGATTCTAAGGTTCTCCTATGGCCCAAATTTGTCCCATGGTTCCTAGAAAGATGTCATGTCCCTATATTGATAATTTATAATTGAATCGATTATGTATTATCCATAAAAACTAAAGATATGAATGACATTAAAATCCATATTAAATATTATAAATCAAATATATTAAATAATATATATATAATATTATAAAGGGGATATATTTAAATTAATATTATAAAATAAATATATATAAATATTGATAATACAAATATAAATATAAATATTAACCATTTAAATATCATTATAATTTATGATTATTATAATATAATATATTAATGCTATAAATATATATAAAAATAAATATATATACTATATATAATAATATGTTATTATATTATATAAAAATAAATATAAGCAACATGAATATGAGATGCAGAAAATAAATCACCGTATAACATGAAATGAAGCACTCCATATGATAATATAAATTGTCTTAAGTTTATAATATAAAATGGTGCGATCCCTAAGGGGTGCAACTTATTAATATCATATGCAGCGATTATGATCACTTTGAATAGTTATTTAATTAAAGACTGTCTTAAGTTATAATATAAAATGGTGCGATCCCTAAGGGGTGCAACTTATTAATATCATATGCAGCAATTATGATCACTTTGAATAGTGATTTAGTTAAAGACTAACAAAGGAAATAAGGCAGCGATCATGAGGCAGCGGATAAGGTGAAAGGGCAGCAGTGTATATCATACAGCAGAATTAATTAAGGCTATTCCACATTAAGGAATGCTGTGATCCAGATAAGACTAATGCAAATTTGGTATATATTATATTATATAAAAATAAATATAAGCAACATGAATATGAGATGCAGAAAATAAATCACCGTATAACATGAAATGAAGCACTCCATATGATAATACAAACTGTCTTAAGTTTATAATATAAAATGGTGCGATCCCTAAGGGGTGCAACTTATTAATATCATATGCAGCGATTATGATCACTTTGAATAGTTATTTAGTTAAAGACTGTCTTAAGTTTATAATATAAAATGGTGCGATCCCTAAGGGGTGCAACTTATTAATATCATATGCAGCAATTATGATCACTTTGAATAGTGATTTAGTTAAAGACTAACAAAGGAAATAAGGCAGCGATCATGAGGCAGCGGATAAGGTGAAAGGGCAGCAGCATATATCATACAGCAGAATTAATTAAGGCTATTCCACATTAAGGAATGCTGTGATCCAGATAAGACTAATGCAAATTTAGTATATTGATAATTATCATGAGGATAATGATTAAGAAGGAGACAGCATAAGGTACGTTGCAAAGTGATGTGTCTCTTCAATGGAAAAGGTATGAAGGGGTATAAAGAATAAGATGAGTTGGGAGTTAGAAGGAAGGAATAAGAAGAATATCTGATTGAATAGGCAGAAAAGAAAGGAAATAAAATCTAAGGCAGAAATAAATATCATTCAGTCCAATCAACTTATACATCAAATAAATTCAATTCCTATTATAGGAACAGCAGAAATAAACGAGTCTTTGAATATTTATATGTTTATAGCAGCCTTGTGAGAGACAAGGACATACATAAGATATTAATATAATAGTGATCATAGGATCACTTGTGCATCTCCAAATCATCTCAGGAGAAGAATCATGTATTGGTATGATATCTCTAACCTATATGACTCTCTTAAATAGTTATACTTGGTCTAACTCATGATATACGATGGATGAGTGTGACTTGCCACGTCTTTAATCTTTCTCTATTGCCCCAATGAGGACGTTGGGGTTGTTAGGGAAGGGTGATTTTGTTATTAATGTCTCACACGGTAGGTGACTCCCAAATGGTGGTATCGACGGGCATTTGTGACACCTTTGGGCCAAGTGGTGGTATTGCCGGGCGAGCATGAAACCCTTGGGCCTATGGCAGTGGAGATTAGTTACTGGTTTGTTATTAATGTCTCCCATGGTGGGTGACTCCCAAATGGTGGTATTGACAGGCGTTCATGACACCTTTGGGCCAAGTGGTGGTATTGACAAGTGTTCATGAAACCCTTGGGCCCATGGCAGTGGAGAATAGTTATCCAGCGCCTTAACGTAATGTTTTCCCCTCCTCTGCTAGGGTAGATGATTAGGCTAGATGAACGACCGGGCTCAACGTCGCCATTCCCAAAGTATATCATGAGGCATAAGACATGTTAAGTATAAGTATGTTGAAGTATACAATTGAATATAGGTATGCACAAATAACATTACATTCTTGTTCATTGTTATTGATTATGATTATGATGTATTGATTTTATTACTATATTCTAATTTATTGATCTTTAATATTGTCATGTCCCTATATTAGTAATTTATAATTGAATCCAATATGAATTATTCATTCAAATTAAAGATATGAATAATATTATAAATGGAATATATTTAATATATTTAAATAATATTTATTTAAAACAATTAACAAGATATATTATTATTATACTTATAAATAACACATATAAATAATATAATATAAATCATATATCATTTATTATGATATAAATGATATAAAATAAATAATATATCATTTATTATAATGATATAATATAAATACAAATAATATAAATAAACATCTTTTAACCTATCCTCTTATGATAAGGGAGTTACGTATGGCTAGAACTAGTTTTACCACAAAAGGGAATTAATATAAAGCAATAAAAAATTATAAGAGGGTAAGTATGTCTTTTACCACCAAGCATAATAAAAGACGTGCCTCTTTGAACATATCCCTTGAAAGGGAAATAAATAAAGGTTGTGAGATAGAAGGAAAACATCATGGGAAGAAAATATAAAAGGAAAGACAACATAAATTAATATATAGAGATATGTACATCAGCAGCAAATGGGAGGAATGATTCCAGTAAAAGTAAATAAATAAATATAATATATATATAGTAGATAAAGGATGTGATGTCCTGATAGAGATCGGTATGATTAAACATTATTAAAAATTATATTCATGATAAAACTATAATAATAATGATACCATAATAACAATAATAAATAATATTATAATATATATATATATATATATAATAGTAATATTATAATGATAATGAATAAGTAATATATAATATAGTTATGTTACTAATAAAATAACAATAGAATTCAAGTGTTGGCAAACAACCATATATATATATAAAATACTATTAATAACATATGTAATAATATAATATAGAGATATTATTAATATTATAACAAATGCTATAATATATAAATATTAAAGAATAGGCATGAGGCTGACTCAAGAAGAGTCACAACAGACAAAAAGGGACATTATAATAATAAAGGCAAATTGTATGTTTTGGAAATGTGTGTGGAAACTACATGTATTTCATTTTATGAATTCAACCAGGAGAGGGAATGCATAGACCTTAGTAGATTGCCTATAAACCCCATCTAGGTTCCGTCCCCATAGGCCTGAAATCGGGAATGGGCGTTATGCCCCGTAGGCCTGAGTCAAGGGTTTGGATCATGGAGGGATGGGGGTCCCACATTGGATTATGCCCCATAGGCCTGAGACGAGGGAATGGGCAATATGATATGCCCCGTAGGCCTGAGTCAAGGGATTGGGCAATGGGACTATGGTAGGCCTTAGGCTACTAAGGGCTTATGTGTTTACCTCCCCCAGCATAATGAATATTTTTCTTTTACCTATGTGTTTCAAATTGCAAGTGTGTTTGTGTTGGACTGATGAATACTAGATGTTAAAACTAACATGTAGCAATATGGACTTGAATATACATGATGCCGCAGGTACTAATTCAAAAGAACGTGTGATCTATTCAACCCAAGGTTACCCCATTAAAAGAGAAGAAACCCTAAACCTAATTCACAAGCGAATTCTAGGGCAAGTCGGGTAAGGGACATTACAAATATTGCTAATGTCCCTTTCTAGTAGTTATTCTTGCGTGCAAGTTAAGAAATCGAGAATATCCTAAAAGGGGACATTACAAAAGAGACAATCATTGTAGCCTATGAAACGCAATGTTCATGCTTACCTTCTGCTTGTTTGTCACTAAAGTGTGTCAATCCAACTCAATTGTGGTCTCCCTGGCCAATCTGCAAGATCGTCTTGTCATGGTCTATATGCTTCAACTAACTACCAAGCAAAATTGTCATTACCAAGGTGAACCATTAATAGCCCTATCAATGTGTCATGCTTGCTGTACCTATATGAAATTTATTGTATAGTTTTCTTCATTTCAAAACACTAGTCATTTTTCATCCAATTATCATTACGAAATCCTTGTCTCCCATGTTCATTATGTTGTGTTTTTTAGCTCTAATCAATGTCATTGTATAGTCAATAGATGCTTTCCAACATTAGACAAGACAAAGAACAAAGCTTGGATGCAAAAGGAAAGCCAAAATTGTCTAAGTCACGAAAAGTTGGAATCCCGGTTTATTGGACTGCCAAAAAAATGTGTTTTAGGTGAAAAAATGGCATTTAGTGGTGAGGCACGTGCCAATCCACTTAACCGCCACAAAATGTTTTCAAGTAAAAAGTGACACTCCAATAGTTAGAAGTGTGCCAACATTAGAATGCCAAAAATGTGTTTCAAGTGAAAAAGTGGTGCTCCAATGTATTGGAGCATATCGATACAATATACCACCAAAAAATGTGTTTTAAGTGAAAAAGTGGCACTCTAGTGGCAAGGAACGCACCAATACACTAGACAGCCAAAAATGTGTATTAAACGAAAACGAGGCAAGAGAGTCCAAAAGGTGCACTCTCTACCAAAGGGGTGCCCAAAAGTGAAAAAAAACATAAGTGAAAAGTGGGAAATGGCAAAATAGGTCAAAAAGTGCACTTGTGGTCTTAAATGTTGGAAAATCACATATACCTCAAAGTTCTGATTTTGGTTTGAAACGACATTTAAAAAATTAAAGAGGAAAAATGCCATAAAAGTAGGGACTCAATTGTTTATGGTAAAAAAGATGGTTTATTCATAAAATGAAAACAATGACCTGGATTCTTAAGATACGAAAACAGATTTTTAGATAATTTGTGAAGAACATGGCTACAAGCTTTTAGTCTGACCCAATTTGCAGATTTTCTAAAAATGGTATAACACAAAAATTCAAGCTTTCAAAGTATGGTGCCTAGGTACAAGTAAAATAGCCAGTTGTAGACCTAGAAACATCAAAGAAGTTGATCAATGTTTCAGCATAGCTATTTTAGCTATTATTAGAAAAAAATATTTCTAGATTTCTTATTTTGAAACAATTTATTTCAAGTATTTTGGTATTTTGAGATTGCTTGGTTTTCAAGCAAACCTAATTTGGAGAAAACTTCTAGTGAATTTATTTTTGTATTTATCTTCAATAAATTGCATTGTCAGGCAAAATATACAACTAATTAATTGCATGAACATGTAAATCTTTATAAAATCTTATAAATAGGCCAATAGTAATTTTATGCCTACTTGCTGATGAAATTGTTGTTCAAGTTGAGTTGTGTGGTTTTACAATTTTGTGAGTTGAATATAGTTTGATAATTATTGCAAGCTTTGCATTGCAGTCTTTATTGATTTGGGTATTGTAGCTTTGTGTGCAAATCATTGTATTTAATTCATAATATCTTGTGTTTGTATTCAATCTAATTCGACGTCCACCACGAGGCATGAAAGACTTTAACCATTCATCTGCAAAAGCTAACGACCATCCATACAGGAAACATTCATGTACTTCACACTAACTTGAATTGGATTGAGCAAGACCAAGAAGATATTTTGGACAGCTTGAGGTGATTTGTTTTTTATCATAGGAAGAACCCTACACATTGGAGAACAATTGTTGCAATTTTGGACGAAGAAGAAACAAAAGCAAGCAGAGCTTCACACTAACTTGAATTGGATTGAGCAAGGGCAAGAAGATATTTTGGACAGCTTGAGGTGGTTTATTTTTTTATCATAGCAAGAACCCTACACATTGCAGAATTGTTGTTGCAATTTTGGACGAAGAAGAAATAAAAACAAGCAAAGCTACAAGAAGAAGAGTATCTCCTCTTCTGAATAATCCCTATTGAAACCAAAGAATTTTGGCAATCAAAGTTCATACAAGGTCACAAAGTAAAGCAGATTCAATTTTCGGAAAGCAAACACTTCAATCAAGAGTAAAATCAGGCTTCTCCTCCCCTATCTTGGGGAAACAACATTACTCAATTGGCCCTAGTAGCACAACATGATCTTTCTTGTGGATCAAGTAAGAGATTTTGCAAGTTCTTTGGCAATGGCAACCAGCATCCAGATGGGCATATTTCAACATTCACAACAACATGCAAAATATTGGAGGTTGCACATAAAGATTGGCAGTTTGCTTTTTGAGTTGTGGATGTTGCAAATTGATTCCACTATGTAAGGCCAATTCCATTACAAATTGGAATACTATGTGAGAAATTTTGGAATATTATGTGGCACTCAACTAAAGTGCACGCCTTTGTACAGCATTTGTACAATTTGCCAAAAATGTCAAAAGTCCCATAGCAAGTCAAAAAGTGCACTTTAAAGTGACAAGAGTAACAAAGGAGGTCAACAAGTGTGCTTTTGGTCTAAAGAGTGCATAAGTGAAAAGTGAACTAGCAAAACAAGTCAAAGTGTTTTTAAACAGAAAAGTGGCAGAGACGACTCAAACAAGTCAGTGTAAAATTTCCCCAAAAAGTGAAAAGTGGCAAAGACGACTCAAATAAGTTGGTGTACAATTTGCACAAACTTTCAAAAGTGGCAAAAGCACATGAAGCACATACTTTTGGCCAAATTGCCCATGACAAGAGTGGCAAAGGAGGTTAAAAAGTGCAATTTTGGTCTGAAAAGTTGAAAGGTGACATTTGACCCCCCCAAGTTATGATTTTGGTCTAAAATTCAAGAAAAAAAGAGCAAAAACACCATACAAGCAAGGATGTCATTGTTGTGGATGGAAAAGATGTTTTCTTCATAAAATAAAAATCAAGAATCTAGGTTCTTGAGATACGAAAAGGGTTTTTTGGATAAGTCGTGCAAAACATCCCTACAAATTTTTAGCCTAACCCAGTTTGTAGATTTTCTAAAAATGGTAAAATGCCAAATTTCAAGTTTTTAAAATGAAGTGCCAACGTAAAAGAATCATTTTGCAAAGGCAAAATCATCAGAGGAGTCAACTGATATTTCATCCTAGCTATTTTTTAGCCACTGTTGTCTTTTGCCACTACTATTTTTGGAGAATGGCTATTTTAAGACTTCATATTTTTAGTTGAAATCTATTTAAATATTTCTTTATTTTAGATATTTATTTCAGACAGTTTTGTATTTAGAGCTTACTTTGTGTGCAAGCGTTCTATTTTTGGTATAGAACTTCACTAGTTTATTTTGTATTTATCTTGAATAAATTGCATTGCATGAGAAAGCAAACCTTAAAAACACTTATAAATTAAGAGTTAACAGTAATTTTACATCTACTTGTTGCTGAAGTTGTTGTTCAATTTCATTTGTGTTATCTTGTGTGTATTAATTTGGTAAATTGAATATCTTCTAGTGAATTCTGCACGCTCTACATTGTAGTTTTCATTAAAGTGATTATTGTAGCTCTATATGCAATTTCCTTCATTCACTTTGTTGAATCTTGTCTTTATTTACGATTTCAATTCTTGTGTGTGCACTCTTTCTAGTGTCTACTTTTAGCCAAAAAGTGTGTATTTAGTTACTATAGATTAGGTCATTCATGTCAAGTCAAAAGATCAAAAATCTCTTGTCTTGTGTCGAGGACTTGTTGTAGCCTTCTGCCCATACTTTAGAACAAAAAACAGGCATTTTCTTTAGTTTGTTTACACTGCATGCTGAAAACCCCAAAATTATCTTGTGCACATTGTAAAAGCTAAAGTTCATCCCCATAAGTTCTAGGGTTTAGTTTAGCTTTTAGTTATAGGGAGCTTCCCCTTCTAATTTGAAGAAATGTTTATTCTTGCACACTGTTCTGTTTTCTGTTGTCCTAAAGGGGACAAAATAAAATGTTACATAAAATTTTTGTAAGTCAACAAAGATTGATCTATCTTATATTTATTCATTATTTCAAAAAAATTGATGTCATATTTTTTCAATATTTCAGTGCAGTGGAAAACAGGCACTTCAAAACAAGCAACAACAAAACATTTGATAACCTTCCATCTAATTTATTTACCTCATTTTTTGGAATGCCTTTCTTCTCATAACCCCATTTCCTTGCCAGTTTTAGGGCTGTTTCAACAGCCTCTGCTCCTGTATTCATTGGAAGCACCATCTCATAGCCAAACAAGCTTGTAAGATACTTTGCAAAGACAGGAAATTTGTCATTGTAGAAAGCTCTAGAGCTGAGAGTCATCTGCTGAGCTTGTTCAACCAATGCACCCAGAATCTTTTGATGGCGATGTCCCTACAAAATAAACATTTGGCAATTACCATTCCACAATTAAAAAAGGGTTGGAAGAAGACCACTCATGGGCATTCCTTCATGCATATTTCTGTAATAAAATAATGCAATATCTTACTTGATTAACTGCTGAGTAACCTGAAAGGAAATCCAAATACTTGCGACCCTCAGGATCCCATACATTTACATCCTTTGCCTTGGAAAAAACCACAGGAATTGGATGATAACTGCATAAACACTACCTCTAGTAAGTTGAAAACAAGATTCCATTTAAAGCACCACTACACAAAAAATCATCCTTTTGTTTCATGTAACATCTAGCTTAAATGTATAACAAATCAATAAACACAACTAAAATTTAGTTGTCCCTACATCGGGATGCAAGTCCCATTTAGAATAGATAAAATGATTCTAATTCAAAAACCAGCATAATTTTTAATATCATTTTTAAAAACTCCTGGGAGTGTGAATAAATATCAATTTAACATTTACAATAAACTGTATCACATCAAAATATTACCGTTGACATTTCCACTTCACCTTTCATGTATTAACCTACAAAATTCTAGTTATATTAAATAAAGTACAGGCTTTTGTACAACAAAAATTAGGCGGCACAAAGTACCCCCCCAAAATAGCCAAAGCAACAAAACACATGCACCGCTAAAGATCAAGCTACTACTGTGAACAAAGAACAGACCATGCTACAGTACCACATGAACCCATACACAAACTATTTATAGCTTAAGATTTCATATCAATCGTCCATTCCTCAACTTTCAAAGTCAAACCATGCTGCTTAAGAGAAACTGATTTCGATCACTGATTTCGACCTTGTAATTACTACTACCCTAATTTTAAGCAATACACCGTGTATAATTTTGAATAGATTGCAAGCTGATTTTGCACTGAAAAGAATATATATGGAATTATTTAGTTTTGCTAAGTCGTGGTATATTTCCGTAGGTGGAATTATTCCTGAAAAATTTTGACGTATAGATGTAAATATTATTTTTAAAGTTCCAAGCTTGATGTAAATATTATAATCAATTAATAAAAGCAAACATGGAAAATTTAAGAAACCCAAAGCCCCAAGTGAGAGTCAAGAGAACCGTTACATACTTGAATATATATAGTAGTCATAACTGTAATGACTTGGTTCATATTATGAGTTGGTTGATAGTCATGGTTAGTTTGAGTTGTGAGCTAGTTGATAGCTTAGATTTAATTTGACAATTTCAAAATCAATAGATGGACAATTTAAATGTAATATGTTGTGTTCCTAAACACGACATATTTTGTCATTTAATGTAATGAACTTTTTCTTTATAAATACTCATATTTTGTTAAATGATGTTATTTCTGTAAGTGATGGTATGTAGTGGTGTTAGGTATTATCATTAATGTGGGTAAGTGACTTGTGTAAGAATATACTAGAAGGTTAATTGAATCTAGTCAATGTTGTTTTATAGGTAACTTTGTCTGCAAAGCTATGATTTTTGTTATAAATAATGGTTTACCCCTCTCTGTGTAATCAATCTATTTTCATATCAATATAATTATACACAATATTTTCACATTATTTGGAAAAGTATTTCCTCCATTGTTTTCCTGATTTACAAGTGCAATCCATCTTTTTGGAAGTGCAAGTGCCTCCATCGTTATTAGTGGCTAACTTTCTGCAAAATCATCAGATTGCTATGCTTGTTTTTTGTATTGGGGAGTCGAATTAGAACCAATTCCAACAAGCATAAATTTGTCAATTTTGGATCTTTATAGAGGGAGATATAGCTGCCACAAGTTGTTTTGGAGTTGTCTAGAATATCTTCAATTTCTAGTACCCTTAATTCCGGGAGTAATAACTTTCACCTCGGGCATCTAATTGAGGTGTCATTTTTTGTTTTGGAGTCCAGATTTAATAAGATTTCAAATCAATGTAGACTCATGGTCTTTTATCAAATAGTTAAAGAGAAATAAACTCAAAGTTTAATGTTATATTTACGATCAAAACCCTAGACTAAGAAAAAATGTTGAAGAGAAGGAAGTAGTGTTCAAAGAAGGTTAGAAAGGAAGCACTGAAAATAATATTGAATGTATTTGATATCCATCCACTAAATTTATTTATTTTTTTGGATTTAAAATGGGCATATGAAAAGCAAATAGATGCATGGCTAGATTTGGAGGATGATTGCATGGAATGGTTTGAGGATTTCTTAAGTTGGATAAGAATAATTTATTTTGGCTCATGTTTGATGAATTTCTTGTATGTGGTGAAGAAATTATTTTCAGCATATGATTGACGATTCTCCTCCCCTCAATGATGAGTCTCCAAGTAAGGAGTATATTCAAGAGGCCAAGAATATCTCTCAACTTTTTTTTGCCAAGTCTCATATTTCTTACAGTGAATTTTCTAATGAGGGAAATGTATGTGTAATGAATTACTTGCACATGAGAAGAATATAATATGAAATAGGATAAAACTACATGAGAGTACTTGATAATAATAGGGCACTTCAAGAGAGCAAACCTCCAAAAGTCTTCAAAAAGAACAAAATTCACAATATGATGATAAATACCACTCACTACCTCCTATATATAGGCATCATTAGGTAATATAAGTACCCTAATCCCAATGAGGCAAACTTAGTATACTACAATTATACTTAGGACATATAAATGACTCAATTAAGGATTATGTGAGCCATTGTTGTTATCACACATCCCAATACATGCTATAGGATAAGGGCATAGCAATTTGTGGAGAAGGTTGTGGAACCAATTCTTAAAGCTAGTGATGAACAAGCCACAATAGAGAATTTGCATCTAAAATTTTCCCCTTTACAAGGTCTTATTCCAAAAGATAATGATGCTTTATTTAGGCTTGCTTCACTTGGATCAAGTTGCCAATGTAATACTGTCTCCCATCACCACATCTCTCATTGCATATGCATGTTGATGATAGTTTCAATCACATGTTCATGATGGTTTATGATGTCTTGTTTAAGGCATATATAGATCCCTATGATGCATTCAAGTATGTTGCACCCCTATGAAACTCAATGTTCGTACTGGCTTTTACTCGTTTGTCATCGAAATCAATTGTCATTGTGTATTAACCAAGTTCAATTTTTGGTCTTCCCAATTAGTATGCAAGGTTGTGTCATAGTCTTTGTTTTTCAACTAACAACTTTCGCAAAATGATGGAGATTGTGGCTATTTCAATATGAAATAATGATGAGGTTTGAAGGTTGTCGATGGCATCAGTGAAGAAAGGAAGTATGTCAAAGTCATCAAAGGTGCATCTTTGCCATGCTTTGCCCAACAAAGACACCCAAGGCACACTCAACATGGTTCAACCACCTAGAAATTTTGCCTATGGTCATGAAGTTGTCTTGAGTGGCAAATCTCTCTGCTTTGGCTTGGGCACAGAATTGAGATAGTTGAGCCATCAAAAAGTTCTGCCCAACATGAGTTGAATCTAAAACTCTGCTTGGCACAAGTGAAGAATATATCTGCCTAACATAAAATTGGATTAAATGGACAAGAATTATGCCTAACAATGTAAAGAAAAGTGGCATGATGACTTAAGTTGCCTAGCTAAAGTAAAGGTTTGGCCATCCAACTTTTCTACCCAAGTTTGCAAAAGTGCCTTAAATGTCTTAAAGTTTCGCTTTGTATGTCAAAGGTGTGCTATTTGCATGGCAAAGCCACTAAACTTTTCCACCTAGCAAAAATGTGGCACAATTGGTTAACTTTTCTACTTAGCAATGCAAAAAGGTGGCAAGAGTGACGTAAAGTTCCACCTAGGCCTTTAAAGTGGCTTGAGTGAAAGAAATCTCCGCTTGGCATAAGGGAGATCTACACTTGGCATAAGTAAGTGAAATCTCTGCTTGGCAAGAGTGAGATAAAGGTTCACCTAATGACAAAAGCAGAGCAGGCACACATTTACTATGGTCAACCATGTAATAACTCCACCCAACTCTTAAGAGCATGGCTAAAATGTAAGTGGCACGCACCCAAGATGATTGAACCATTAAAAACTTTTGTCGGTGTACTTTTAAGAGGATTGAAGCATTATAAACTTCTGGCCATTT
Source organism: Cunninghamia lanceolata (assembly GCA_027924645.1). Classification (NCBI taxonomy): domain Eukaryota; kingdom Viridiplantae; phylum Streptophyta; class Pinopsida; order Cupressales; family Cupressaceae; genus Cunninghamia; species Cunninghamia lanceolata. The sequence goes on from BSBN01000439.1 coordinate 5,876,654, forward strand.
GTCCAAGTTGGCAAAATTCTGGATCAACTCCACCTATGGAGATAGGTCGCACCACAATTTGCCTAGACATCCATGAAAGCAAAAATCAATTTTAACGCATGGAGACTTCAAGCTGTTGATGGAAGTTAAATCATCATTGAAATTTCAGTATCTTTTTGAGTCTATTCTAGTCATGTTCTATTTCCGACAAAGGAGGAGTGCATATTTTACGTGGTTTCATTTCTATTAGTTTGTTTAGATAAGATTTGCTTTAAAGTTTCTTTCTTTCCAGCTTTTCATCAGCCTTAAAAAATTTTGCTTTAAAGATCGCTTTTTGGGATTAAAAAATGACTATTTTAAAGTCTCAAGGACTGGGCATTTGTAACCTATAAATAAGTGTGTTGGGCAAATAAACTGGGGAGATGATGGTTGATGCTACGCTTTTGCTGCTGAAACTATTGTTGAACATGTGTTTGCACTTTCATAGATTAGACTGAATGTTAACGCTAAATGTCAAAGCTTTGTATTGCTCTCATTTTATTCATCTAGGTTGTAACTTGTAATGTCCTACCCCCTTTTTGAGTTTTCTGTGGTTTAGTAGTACCTGGTGTGTTTTGGTGTTTTTTGCCTTTGACATTAAAACTTGCATGCATGTATTTTTGATAATAACAAGAAGTAACAATACCCAGTTGCTTAAAATCAAAGGAAATGCATTATATTTCATTAATAAACAATACCCATTAGAAATATAAGCATGAACATCAAGGTGCTAACATACCCATTCGCTGTCCAAGGAATACATGGCTGGAAATGAACTGTTACAGCAGTTTGAAAGTGCAAATCTCTTCCAAACCTCAAACTTAGATTACAACAACAGCAAAACGAAGTACAGCACATACAAAGGAGAGACGCCTCTATTGAAGGCAGAAACAACCTCAAACAATTCACTGATGACTATTAATGCTGACCCACGTCCCACACAAGTATTGGTACGGCCTGTGGTTGCAGCAACAACAATAAACACCATCCAAATGCCTCCAAAACTCTGCTGAAAACTCTGTTTTATATCTGCAGAAAACCTACATTCAGCTGGGAGTAGAAACTCTTCCAAAACAGTCTTGAAATACTCATAACCCCCTCCAAATGGTATGGCCCTGCCTGGGAGAGGTACAGCTGGTCTTGGGAGCTAAAACCACACCAAATGGTCTTCCAAATCACGCCTATACCCTGCAATGCACTCTTCAATCCTCCTCCATAATTACCGTGACAATAAACTTGAGATATGTCAATGAAAACCCTCCCGCGACAAGCTGACTACTTGCAAATGAAGCATAATTGTAATCTAATGAGATCACCTCGAACCCTTGGCACAGCGAAAGAACAAAGCTCATTCAATAAAATTATGCAATGGTAACAATGAAATGCCTTCACTTTCTCTTTTATATCTCCATTACTTTCCAACGCCACTTTTGGGAGATATATATTTTAATATTAATTTCACTCCTTTATGACATGCGCACCCACTTCCAAAGAATACAAGACTATATTAAAATATGCCTTTTACATTTTTCCCCCAACGCCCCTTTAATAAAGTCACTTTAATAATTTAATTAACATTAAGTTAAATCTTTAGTTTAACTTAAATGACATTAACGTTAATTAAAATAATATAACTCTGCCCAACGAACACCAACAAACAACCTAAGGAGTGACCAATCATGTAGTGACATGGAAACGGTGCCACGTGAAGAAGTCAGTGCTGAGCGGTGACCCTGCTAAAAATAGCAACCCGCTAAAAATAGTAAGAATGGCCCAAATGTCCAAAATCACCCGGACAGACATCACTGCGAACCATCTGATATTGTTGAGCTCAATGCAACACCTGGAAAGGCCTCGAGACGGCTGAACTGCCATGTCACCAAAACAATGCCCAGACTGACACTTACTATAAATAGCAATGTTCTCCGAGGACCAAAGAGAACAAACCCAGAAAGATTATCGCCATGCAAACACTTACCATAAATAGTAAGTACGGATAAGTTGTCCAAAATCCCTCCAAAAAGTGGCATACGGCTCCACTGGAACCCCTGAGCACACTGGTGACATCGAAATACTCCACTGATTAGGCTGTCGCAAACCCAAAAATTCAGCTCCAACTGCACTGCAAGAGAACCCGAAAATGGGGACATTACATAACTTTTTATGCATACTAGTTGTTTAGTCTTTGGAATCGTGTGTTGTTACAATTGTTATTCCTTTCAGAATCTTGTTTGCAGTGGATACGAAGAAGTGTTTTTTCATGCTTAGTTTCTTTCTTTCAATATCTAAAAATCTCATTTGCAAGGTACAACCATTGATAGTTTGGTGCATGTATCCAAGGCAGAAACATAGGCAAATAGTTATTTCCTTTATGCAAAACCCCCTCAGTGAATCTTGTAAAGTGTGCATATCTATATATCTTGTTTATAGTTTTTACTCTAGGGTCAGTTTAGTTAAAGTTTAGGTTAGTTTAGTTCTCAGAAAGCTTCCCCTCCAAATTTGAAGAGATTTTGTATCTCACACACTGTTTTGTTTTGTGTTGTCTTGTGGAAGACAAATTAAAATGCTAACAAAGTACAATAATTGAGTTCGTTCAGTTCATCCAACATTCCAAACAAAGTATTCTCAAAGATTCTACCTATTCAAGTGGCTTCATGTGATCATCTTCAAGCTAAGGAAAAAGAAGTGGCAGAAAATTTTGAGGATGTGATAGCATTCAGAATTATAAAGTGTATCCAATCTGACTTAAGTGTTGAAATTAGAATCTGAAGAAAGAGGTGGTCTGTTCATCTCTGCAGTTTTTATTTGAAGTCCAGAGATGGCATTGAAGCTGGACAAAGGTGTTTTATAGTTTTCTCACTTATACAAAACCAGTACTGAGTTTTGGGATGGAACAGAGTGTCAAATTCTATTTAAGTCAGATATCAGAAGTAGTTTCTGTTTTTTAAATCGAAAGAAGTGCAAGGGTTAGAAACTAAAGAAAAATATTCACTTTAAACATTGTTTCTTACAGTCTCTAAATATTTGGGAGAGTAGGATTAGTATAAGTTTTTATTACAGGAATCTTATTAATATTGTAGAAAGACAGTCTGCTGAAGGTGAAGGAGAGGTAGATGAATTTGAGGAAGATTAGGATATTCTAAATAAAAATTGAGATGTCCAAATGCTCTGGAAACTCTCAGTGACAGATGAAATGTTGCCCTAAGTTTCAGGGCCAAAAGCTGCATTAAAAGTCTAGAGCAGGTTGAAAGAAAAATACCAAAGTTTGGATTGAGAGAGGGCCGTCTATTTGAAGAACCTATTATTCTCTCAGAGTGAGGTAGATTTGCTTCAAAAGCATCTGCTGAAAATAAAATATGTTAAAAATCAATTGACCACCACTGACAGTAAGGTAGAAGAAAAGAATCTGATGATCACTCTTAGAAGCCTACCTCCTTCCTTTAACAATCTAGTTGACAATTTTAATCAAATCACTGGAGTTATCTTCGCCTTTGATAGGTTGTGTAACAAACTATTACAAAAAGACAGCAGATGAAAATTTCAAACTATTACAAAAAGACAGAGGATGAAAATTTCTTAAAGAATGGTGTATCTTCAGAAAGAGCCTTTGTTTCCAATGTCAAAGGGAAAGAAATATGCACTCCAAGTATCTAAAGGAAAAACGGTTGAATGAGGCATCTACCATAAACCTACAAAAATATTAGGTTTTCCTTCTGTGGTAGGATGGCTCACATTAAAAAAACTGTATTAAGAGAATATGGCTAGAAAATAAGAAGAAACACTCCAAGCCCGGTAATAATCAGGCCAATATTCTTGAATATGAGGATGAAGATAAATTTGCTTTACTTAGAGTAGCAAGCTTCTGGAAAAAACTGTGTGCATTTTATCTCTTCATCCTGATGACGGATTACAGACTGTGATCCAAACTGTTGATGAAAAATAAAATGCACAATCTTTTCGAGAAGCTTGCTAGTCAATCTCATTAACTGTGAAAACCTCATGTTCATTATTTGCCTTACTTGTTTCTCAGCATATTAATAGTATTATAAGGTATTTGATTTTAATAGCAGCAAATATGTAAATGACAAGAAGGTTTGGTTTGTATCCTTTGTTGAAGTTAATGCTCGGTCAGAAAATATGATCCTTTGTGATGGCAGAACACATTTAGAGGGTCACAGAAATGTTTAGATCAAACCATCTGGAAGTAGGAAAATCACAATCAAGATTGTTTTTTTTTTCCTCACAAGTCAGAATCGAATGTCTATCATTCAAATCACTAGGCAAGGAAAATTAGAGGTAAATCAGTCAAAAACTATGATCCTCGGTGATTGCAGACCACATTTAGAGGGTTGTGGAAATGTTCCAAACTTCAGATCAAACAAGCTGGGGGTAAGAAAATCACATTTGAGAATGTTTTATATATCCTCATGAGTAAGAATCTAATATCTATCAAATCACTAGCCAAGGACAATTAGAGGTAACATTTGTGCAAATTAGTTTCTTTTAAAGGATAATAGGTGTAATAAGGTTATATCCTCCACTTTTGGAGCATATAATATCTACTGGTTTCATGAGGCTAATCCATAATAACTTTCCACTTTGGAGAAACATGGTATTGTAGAAGGATTAACTCAAAAACATGTAATGGAGAGAGGTTTGTCTCACATGATTGGCAATGAAACAATGTTAACATCCTTTTGAAGAGGGAGCGAGCAATGCACTTTTTCATGTTGGTGTTAGAGCATGTACTATGCATTGTTGTCAGAGCTTATTATGTCCTCTCGAGACACAAGTTTATGGTAATCCTCAGGGATATTGCATTAGGACCCAATGAATTACTGTGTTGCAGTATCCTTCATATATATGACTGTATCATTCTATGTTTGTGTACCATTGATATGGGCCTACCTTATCATAACATTGGGACTGTGCCACCATTAATATGTGTGGTGTGGCTGATCTCTCCTTGTAAAAGGCTAGGCTTGGTGAATATCTATTATATAAAATTATATCAAATTTGAGGTTTGTAATTTGAAGGGTTTCACTGCAGATTTCAAAATTTTGAGAGTTTAGGAAACCTTTTGTTGCTGCTACAATGTCATTACAGTGAAATCAGCATTTTTGGGGAATAATTCTTGATCATCAGGGCAGCTATCAACTTTTTCAGTCATTATTGGAGCATATCAACATCATATCTTGCAAATTGTGCAGTCCTAGTGCAAGCGCCAGCATTTTGGAAGATTCCAAGCAGGTTTTGACCTCATTTATTGCTGTAAACACATTTCCAGCCATCATTTTTTAGAGCGCCAGTCTTACGGAGTGCAGATCTACCTTTCTTCTTCTGGTGTAGTTTCCAACGTCTCTCATCCAAATGACTATCCATGTGACAATGTGAACACTGGAATTTGTTCTTCTCCTTCCCTTTTTCCTTCTTCTGGACTTAAGTATTGGCATTTCTTTGAAGTTTTTGTTATCTTTGTCCTTATTAGCGCCCCCCCCCCCCCCCCCACCCCTTGTTGTTGCCCTTTCCCCTTGTTCTTTTGCTTGAATAAAAATAACTTTTTTTCTTATCAAGCTCTAGATAGTGTGCTTGGGCACACGCTTCATCAATATCCTAGGGCTTCACTGTAAGAACAGGTCCCTTGAGGTGCCCAAACAGCCCTCCTATGTACTTCATCAAAACCTCTTTGTCCATGACATCCTTCCCCGATTGAACCACTCTTTTGTGGAACTCACTTGTGTACTCTTGCACATTTTGACATTGTCTTTGCAAGAAATGGTGCATTGCAACACATGCCCCCTTCATACCAAATAGAATAGAAATGCTTCTTGCCAACAAGATATTGGAGGTATTTTCCTACATCAAAGGACATAGAATAGCTTTCATACCATGTCAATGAATGACCGGCTAGTCTGAGCCTAGCAAATGAGATTTCTTAATGGGGTGTGAGTTTATGAAGACTGAAATAAACCTCCATTTGGGAGATCCACTAATCAAGTTTATCAACACTTATCACTCCATCATAGGGTTGTATGTCTATCTTCGCATCAGCCTTGAAATAACTCCCTCTAGATGACTCCCATTGTTTAGTTTTAGACTTTTTCAGATCTCTTTGTTCCTCATGGAACCTTGCCATACAAAGTTTCTCAATTAGAGCAATCATGATGTTCTCCAGCCTATCTATCTTGCCAACCAAACTAGCAATTATAGGAACATCATCGTCCAAGCACTTGAAACGGACCTCATCATTCTCCTCATCTCTTGCCATTTCTCTTCTAGCTCTTGTCCACTCTCTCATGCCAATATCAGGCTCATATGGAGTAAGATTTCCACTTCCACTAGACCTAGTGGATGGCATACCATGTTCACCACATCAATTACATATCTAATATGGCTCTAATACCACTTGATCCATAAAACATTGAGGTTATGCCTCAAGTGCTTACCAACAACAGATTTCAATGCTAACTCAACAATGCAACCCTCAAACACTGTTGTTATTCACTTCAATATGCTTGTTATGCAGCAATAACATGTTCAACAACTTAAAACAATATAGAAATAGTAAAACAAAGATCAAACATGCAAGATAGACACAAATCACCAAGTTTCCTCTAGAAAAAACCCAATTCAGGTGAAAAACTCTATAAAGAGTATGCCAAAAGCATCTTAATCACTATCTCAAGTATCAAACACAAGTGTTACATTGCCATTCAGCTCCTCGAAATTTTGTCAATATTTTATAGCTACTTCACACCTTTTCTCCCACCTTACAACTTTATAAATCTTGCTCTTCCACTTGCAAACATGAATTAAACATCAAAATAATGTTACCCAACTAAGCCAACCATTGGAAATTCGAGAATACAACATTTATTGTGTTCCTCCACCCTTCCGTGGCACCAAGAAGGTGAAAAGAATGTGAAATGTATCGATTCAAATGCAAAAACTCTTCAGATTCCACTCTTTGCTCATATCAAAACAAATTTGCTGCTAGGGTTTGACGATTTGCCACAGCAACTAATTGTTCGTTGTGGCATTTAGTGCTTTCATCACCTACTAGAAGCGGTGAATTTGCCAAAATGTCTTGTCCACCTCATGATGACATCTGCAACTTAAATGAAAGGAAACAGATATGTTCCAAACCATCCATGCTACTTTCCAATTCAATTTACACACTACAATGCATCATAAAACACTAGCTTTTCAGAAAACGAGTCTCCTAGTCACAAATCCTGAGATGTGCTTTCCAAACGATCCCATTGGTCCAACATGTTTAACCTGACTTTTGGATCATACCTTTTTTCCTAAAGCTTTGATCCAAGTTTTGGAAGAAACTCACCTTCCATTCCCCCATGGCAAGAGATTCAATGCTTGTGATAGAACTCGTGAAAAGATCCTGTGGTGTGAATAGAGGATCTCAACACTTTGTTTTGCTCAACTTAAGGCCAAATTAAGGTTCTCCAACAAAACCTTGACATCTCTCAATCATAAAAAAGAATTTTGCAAATGTAACCGCTTTTTATCTATGTTCCACAAAGTTTCGAAATGAGGGGGTGGGGGAACATATTTCATATTATTTATTAATTAAACTAATTAATATTTATAATATCAAAATAATAAATAAATTATATTATTATAAATATCAATCTTCCCCACAATTCCTATGTTTTCTCCAACACCAAATCCTCATTATAATTTAAACGTAATGCATGCAAATACAATAATTATTTTTTTTTTTTTTGTCTACATGCTTAGACTTGTATCCTTAAAAATTGTAGCTTAAAAGAAATCATATTCTTCTGAAGCCCTAGTACAATGTGGGATGCAAATATGCAAGAAAAGATATAAGAATCATCTCTAACAAGTCCAACAAAAAAATCAAGATCAAACACCATATGTCTTTAACAAAAAAGAAAAAGTATCATCAAAAACCAAGGAAGACTTCCCGACTTATGCAAAAAAGATCCTAAGAGATTTTCAGCCAACACTATTCCTAGAATACCTAAGGAATTTGGAAATATTAGTATGAATGGTTGAAACTCCTACCTTAATAACCTTTATGCATCTCCTTGATCCTTGGAACACACCCAAATCACTAAACCCTACACTAAATTTTTCTATGATGAGGATATAATACTTGCCATTAAGCACCTCGCAAAAGGCAAAGCTAAAGACATTGATGGATACCAATCTAAGATCTTAAAACTTGGGAGCCTAATCCTTGTTCTACAAATCAAACATTTTTTAAAAAATCTTTCAACATCACCCAAAGAGCTAACCTGTTGAACAGATTAAAAGAAATGGTATATCCCTCTCAAATTCCTCAATGTTGTAACTAGACTTTATGAAAAGCTTATTGCAAAGATAAACTGTAACAAGGAATGGTTAATGGATATTAATTGCAATATTAGGGTTTAGCAAGGGAACACCTCTCCCATACTTTTTGACATATAAATCAACAAAATTGAGGAATGTTTACAAGATGAGAAATGAATTGGTACTAACATGGTTGGGCTCATTGTCATCCTACTTTTATATGTTGAAGACATTGTTCTCCTTGCAAAAACACACTAAGCTCCAAAAGCAACTTAGTGTTCTCCAACAGTTTTGTGAGAATTATGAACTCATAGTAATGATTAACAAACCAAGGTAATGGTAATTAAATTCAAAAGGGGATCATACCCTCAAATTTTGTATGATGAGAATATCCTAGAAGAGGTCTAATCTAACAAATACTTACAAAGTGACTTCTAATGTCATTTAAATTAGAACATCAGTATTGAAAAGAGAATCATTGTTAGTTCGAAAGTTAATTACTATCTTTAAATTACACATGGAAATGTTGAGCTTTGGGACTAGGATAAGCAAAAAAGTTGCACTTTAGTCATTCTAATATTTCTATATGGTTGTAAAGTTTGGGCTTGCAGCATTTCCCATGAGAATTGGAACAGAATTGAGTAAATCTAAAAGTGTTTTATACCACATTCTTTGAATTGAAGTGAATTCAAATTCTATGGAATCTAAATCCATAACTGGATACTTGGAATCTGAAGCATGTTACAATTGCAGAAAAGAAACACCATATGAACAAGTGCTCGTAGAAAATGAAGAACTTGAAAAGAAGTTCATGATCTTGGAAGCGCAACCAAACAATATTGGCAATAGAAATACACCAACAATGAGTATCGCGGTAATGCCTTCTCTATCAAATGTCAATGTTTGCATGCTAACTCTCCCACTAATGAACATTGTTGATCCCAAACGTTCTTATAGTATGGCCAACAATAGTTCCATTTTTTTATTTTTCTTGGCAAAGAGCAAAGATGCAAAAATATTTGTTGTAAATCATCCCTCCTCATCTTTTAATTTTGCCGAAAAAATCCATGTTAAGTGTATAATTATCAATGATATATACCATGACTCAAATCTTAGTGCTAAACTACTTTAGATAATCAAATTGTTCAAAGTGGGATAAAGGTGGAATTTTGCCCTGATAAGTTTGTGGTGAATGATATTAATGATAAATTGAGAATGGTTGCCTCCTACTTTCTTAATGTAAGTGAGAAATTGTATAGGTTTACTATGTTTCATGATATGCCTCAAAGGCCTCCCTACTACATTGCCCAATCAAATGAAGATGCCAACAAATGGGTAACTATATTGAAGCATGGGCTAGTGATCTTGTTGAATCCTACAAAATATGATGTAAATAGAAAAGGAGTTTTAATGGGCGTGTAACTACATCCATTTCTCATTACAATGATTCTTGTTATGATGATTATGATGATGGCAATACTTGTAAAGATGCAATCTCTATTGATATTGATGTATTTTTATAATGATCATGAAAAAGATCCTTTGGATGGAATTGACAAGCATATTAAGGGTTTTGGTTCCAAGATGCTTCGAAGATGGGATATACAAGAAGATGTGACATGCATGGTTGGGGCATGGACACATCTATTGAGCCAAAAATTAGATGACAAGGGTGAGATTTGGATATCCAGCAAAGATTTCTGTAAAAAACACAATAACGATCAACAAGATGCTGATGATGACTCTTCTAATGGTACCAATACATGGTGCCTACTACTAAAACTTCAAGTTTTACCTGGGTATAAAAATATAAGTGATCCCTCTATGCAATAAATAAAGTTGAAATATAAATCCTGATATAATGCACTGCTAGAAAACACATATACATTGTACAAGTATTGTTAAAAACCTTCTCTATACCTGCATAAAAACATGGTGAAGAATGAAAAAGCACGCACACAAACATATATGGCATGTGTTTAGTCAGATGATGCAAGCTATTGGAATCCTCAAGGGGCTCAGGATCATGTATTGAGTACTACTGAATCCTCAATGCGAGCATTTGTGTTTAGAGTCCTATTAAACCTTAGGGCAAGGGTCAAAATATGACTAGCATTCAGAGCCTCTTGTGTTAATTTAGGTGCTACTCCTCCATCTGTATGATAATAGCAGCCAAAAACTATAATTGCACTAAAAAGATACTAAGAAGGCTTCTAAAACAATCTTTTAAAGTATATCTGTTTTTCTCTCTTCTTTCAAGCTCTTAAATCTATTGTGCATAAGTGTTGTCACTGTTTACATCAATTTTTGATTGCATATTATAATAGAGACTTGAGGTTTGATTGCTTTACTGTCACTACATTAATCAACATGCTGCCATATTGTTGGTTAGTTAACGACAATTTTAATTAAAACTGTTGCAAAGGTGGATTTGTCGCAAGTCTCTGCTAGGCATGTTAAATGATTGAAAGTTCCTAAGTTTTTCTCTGTATATGCTTGCTCGATTTCTGGTTGTATAAGTACGGACCCTTGACATCTCAAGAGTGACAATTACTGTCTATAACTACTTTTTCCTTTAAGAAAAAAAGCACTGCTATCTATGTGTGATCTTTCTTTAAGCGACCAACTCAATGATGCCTCTACAGTCAAGAAGTTATCAAGACCATAACCCTCTAACAAGGAAATTAGGATTTCCTTCCCCTGGCAAATCTGTTTCTTTCAGTTTAAAAGTTCAAAATAATAATTTCAGTTATCAGTGTCGCCGTATCATAATTTACCAGTAGATTTTAAGGAACTTTTCAGATAGTTTAGTTCAAAACATCAAAGCATTCACAAGTTTTAGAAGAGTAGTCTGTTATGACGCATGACTTCAACTGCATAAAATACCCCTTAAAACCAATAGAAATAATCTTCCAGTAATCTCAAAAACAGATATCAACAGCTTCAGAGATCAAAAGCTATTTCACCACTACAAACAAACACTAAACATTTTCACATCAAATACATATACATCATTTGAAGGTAGTACAATTTTGTGTCCTTTTGATTTCAACGGTAGGAAAAAAACGATTTCTTCTTTAAAAGGTTCCATTCCAGTTTTGAAAGTAAACCTCAACAGTGTTGGCAATAAAGAAAGGAGGGACTTACTTGTGAGCACTGTACTCTTGTTCATACTTTATCATCTCCTCAGAGGAGGAGCAAGACTTTATCATCTCCTCAGAAGAAGAAGACGCTGACGTTATACTGCGACACAACGATCGAAGGATTTGAGGTCGCCTGCTCATCGCCATCATCATCTTGTTCATTGTGGCCTAACCTCAAAATGTATGCTGCATATAGGTTGATCACTTGCTCTGTTTATCGCTAATCTCCTCCCCCTCCCTTGTTGCTCTTGCTTTATCCAATCTTCGCGCCCAAAAAATTAGTATAATATATGTCACGATGGACCAAATCCGTTGTACCTATATTCTAGGGCAAATGAACAGTTCATGGAATTCGTTTTACATACGTAACAAACAGACAAAAATGGCAAGGTTGGTTGTCTCATAGACTATTTTTTAAAGTCTGGTTAAAGGTTACTTTATTGAAATACATAAAGACAAAAATGGTAAGGCTGGTTGTCCCATAGACTATTTTCTTAAGCCTTGGTTAAAAGTTATTTTATTCTGTTTTATTCCTATGCATATTATTTGAAGCATGTATGTTTGTTTATCACAAGCTTCATATCTCACATCACACCTACATTTAATAGGCATCCTCTTGCAAATATAAGCGTGGTCACCACCTACATCATGTTTAGTTGTCATCTTGCCTACCATCATGCATCCTCTAATGGGACTACATCATGTTTAGTTGTCATCTTGCCTACCATCATGCATCCTCTAATGGGACTACATCATGTTTAGTTGTCATCTTGGCTACCATCATGCATCCTCTCACACGATACAAAGATCAATCAAACTTGGTGATCCTCGTTACTTTTATAATTTCACATCTTGGCATAATTTGGAGCTCAAATAGATTAAAATAATATTTAAACATGAATATTAAATTTTCAAGGGAAAACTTTTGATATAGGAATGATCTTGAGATCTCAAAAATGGTGTGCATTCTATGTCATGGGAGCTTGTTGTGTTCAATCTCGCTTTGGCAAAACTTTTGTAAAAGGAACGTGATATCAATAAAAAAGAGGCCCGCCATCCAAGGAACAACCCTCGTGGAAACTGATAAATCTGGCTCAACTCACCGCAAAGGGATTATGGAGCACAAGGCTGACTAGGGCTAGTACATATGAGGTTGTTTTGTAAGGGACACGTCCATATTACACTATAATGTATGAAGATAGTGAATTAGGAAGATAATATGTAATACTTATGATTTAATTATTGAATATATAAGACCTGCCTCTTGTAAGACATGCCCCTTGTAATACTTATTGAAAATATATATAATATGGAGATATAATGGTTATGGAGTAATAATTTAATTGTTGATGATGTATATGATGACTTAGGCATGACATTAACTTACCACAATATGTTATCTCTTACCGCATTTCTCAGTTATTGTCACTGTCTCTTCTGGGGTATAAACAAACTACATAAGAGTAAAGTAGGTTCAGATATCCGGACTGTGGTCCTATTTCTCTTGCCAATATTTGGTTTCGTTGTTTGGACCCTAGTAAGAGTAGTGAAGAATAGATAAGATAAATAAAAGGAGGAAAAGTGTGGAATAGAAAACAATTAAAAGAGATAATAAAAGGATATGAGAATTTTTTATGCTCTGCGAAATAGTCTTTTAGGTCCTACCCTTGTGAGAGGGGGGCAGGCACCTAAGGGATGACAAATGGAAAGGGGGAGGGATCTGGAAATATGTAACCATTCAAAGTGAGCTGACCATGGGATACAAAAGGAATAATGAAATACCATATCATAAACACCCATGGCCAAAGGAGATAACAAGAAGCTAGGAGAGATTAGTGAAATCATACAACTTACAATGGACATGAGTATGGAAGAGAAGAAGAACAAACAGACTCAGGAGCATCAGGATAGATACCGCAAGAGAATAGAAAAGGTAGAGGAAATGAAAAAGGAACACGCCATGAGGGTTGCGATACAGAAAAATAGAGAAAGAAATGGAGCACGCCAATGAGGGTGTTGTTGAGTGCGCCACTGTGGGTGCAACCAACCAACAAAATGCTAATTCACTTGAGTTTGAGGAAACAAATGAGTGCGTCATAGGGGCTACAACCAACCTGATAGGAACAAATATATATAATACTCCACAAGAAATGAGCTCACATATTGAAAAGGCTACTTAGATTCTAAATAATATGGAAGGAAGTATCACCTCATATGATGTATCTAGACAAATATGGGAAGAAGAGTGCATGAGTATATTAACACCAACCAGGACACCATTTATCCAACCTAATTTATCTAATATTCAGATCAAGATTGATGAAAACTGGGAACAAATACTGAATCCTATAAAGAATCTCCAGCCTCTAAATTTTGATACGGAGTACTTGGAACAATTGGTGAATAGAAGTGTGAGGAGAATAAGGGAAGAAGTACATTTGGTACCTAACGACACCAATTTCATGTCAATTGGAATAGGATAAAGAAGTGAATCGACACCACTAACCAATGGAATGTCATTAACAAATGAAAAGTTATCCCCTAGAACAAAATGACACTTTGAAGAGGTGCAACCCCCGACCAAGTGTCACCCCATGTGCCATACAAATCAAGAAGAATTTCAACACAAGATAACAACAAAGAATTGAGTAAACAAAGAGAAAAAGAAGAACAAATTGTAAGAGATTGTGAGGCAGTGTTAGGAGAAGAATATTTTGATATACAGTTGAGAAGAGATAAAGGAAGGGAAAATAAACCCATACCGTGAAGAACCACTAAGAAACCAAAAGAGGAAATAAAGGAAACACATTGCAAATAAGAAAAATAATAACCAAACCCCAAAATGGACTTTCCTATCAAGTTACCAATGTTTGATAAGGATACCACTAAGGTCGTAGAGTACATATTCATTTTGGAATCAATATGGCAAAGGAAGAACATAAATTGAGATCAAACTAAGCTATTTGACTTTATGGGAACCCTAAAAAATGATGCCTTGAACTGGTTTAGAAATACTTGTCCTCAACATGATAAAGAATGGGATGAGGTAAAGAAAGAATTTTTAGACAACTTTGAATCTCGTAAGATCCCAACTGAAGGAGTTATTAAGATGAGGGATCTAATACAAAAAGAAGGGGAATCCATAAAGGGTTTTGATAAGAGATTTATAGAAGTCTCCAAGAAGTTGGAGGAACCACTAATACAACAACAAAGAATTGAGTGGTTTGTTTCAAGGTTGACTCCCGAAATTAGAACAACTTTAGATGGCAAAACCTTCACATTTTATTCATAACTAGTCACCTTAGCACGTCACATAGAGGCCCAAACATGGTGGAGAACTGACAAAGTAAAGGAGAACACTGAATTTGTCATAACCCCTATTTTCAATAATTAATTTTCAATTTAATATTACTATTTTAATGATCATTGACCAAACTTTGACTCATGTGCGTAATAGGAATATACTCTCGATAGAGAGAGAGTATCATCGAGGAGGGGGTGTCTAGCCGACTGATAGTGACTATGGTGAAAGAAATCTGCACACACATGCACTTAGATGGCATATAGTTGCATAGTCATTGCATAAATTAATTTATTGATATATTGTCTTCTTATTTTACTAGAAAAGAAAACCGTAATTTAATATATATATATATATATATATTGATTTTTATTTGAAATTGTATGTGAGGGAAAGAATTATATTTTATTAATTATTATTTTTAGAAATAATTGTGTGGCAAATTAATTAATAAAATTATGCTTAGTTATTAAATTTATATCATTTTCAAAATTAGAATATATGTTCTATTTTATAACAATAGAAATAATTCATAGAAAAAGAAAAACATAAACTTAGAAATACAACAAAAAGGAAGGAAAATAGAGCAAAATATAGAAATAAAGAAAACAATAGAAAAAGACACCAAATTAGAATAAAACAAAAACAAAAGCAAAAATCAATAAAAGAAATATAGAGAAATATTTAAAAACAAAACAAACAAAAAAATTCCTTATAAGCTTTCCTCCTAGATAGGATAAGTTAAGAGGTGAAATTAGAAGCTATATTTTTCCTTTTATCAAATTAGATGACAAAGAAAGTAATTTTTTTTTTATTTAAAATAAATCACGTATTTATTTTTTGTTGTGATTAATTTTAAATTGGCAATGTGTGTGTGTGTGTGTGAGAGAGAGATAATATTTATGCAATTATAAAATAAATAAATTCTTGTATTGTAATTAGATGGTGAATATGTTTTAGGAACAAGAAAAATTTTAAAAAAAGAAAGCAAATCAATAAAAAAGAAAACGAAAATAGAATAATGCAAAAACAAAGTAGATAACTGAATTAGAAAGAATTAAATAAATATATATTAGGAGTAATATTTATCTAATATTATTTTATATTTTAATAGCAAATTTTCATGAGATAAAAGCAACGAATAAAAAGATAGAAAGAAGGAAAATTGAGAAGGAAAGAATGCATTTTAAAAAGAGAAAACCCTCTCATTCTCACACACACAAGATTCATACACAATATTCATTCTGAAGAAACAAGAACATAGACAAGAGAAAATTTTAGATTTGGCAAAGGAAGCAAAAGAGGGACAGTTAGATGGAGAGGAGAACCACAAAAGAATTCAATTATTGGGAGTGTATTAAATAGATTTTATCCAATCCATAATGTCATAATGTTATTCTCTCAATTTGGGTGAGCAAAATGACAGTAAATATTATTATCGTTGTGTAGTTTTTTTTATTGGAATTTTATATAAAGAAAAATTTAAATAACATATAAATTTGCTTGTGGCTTAATAGCCGGCAGGCCTTATTAGAGGCTGCGGGGGAGTATATATATATACTAGCTACCTAAATATTTGGTGTTTTGGCTGTTGTAACCAACACTGTTAGATTTATGGTATAAGTTGGATGCCAGAAATTTTCTTTATATTAGATTCATTAAGTAGACAAATAGGGAAAAAACATATATTATTGCTATATTTTCATTCTAAATGTAACTTAGAATACACTGGCACTTTGAATGAAATAAAACCCGAAATGTTAGAAATTCAAATGTTTAAGTAAACTGTTATTTGTTATAATTAAATGTTTCCATTGACTTGAAAAGCAGGACTGTATATTTCAACTTGTAGATTGAATTTATTTCAAACATTTAATTACATCACAAGATTAGAAAAACAACTCTTCTTGAAAGATCATTACATATCACTAGAATTGTAAACATAGACAAAAATATGCAAACTAGAATAATGAAACTTTTGAGGAAATTCTATTTTTCTGAAAAAGAACACATTGTTAGTAAATGTTTTAAATCTTAAACAAACTATTCCTTTTGTACTTTGAGAAATGGTATCTTTGGAAGAACCAGTGGAGGTAGTTGTCAATAACTTTAAACGATGATGATCTCCCTAGTTTTGTTTATAAACTATAATCTAGGAGATAGACTTATCTTAAAACGGTCATACGATTAAGAAGATTGTTGATTTGTTGCACATAACCTTGTGTTTGGTAAAATGCATAGGTATCAGTTATTTCCTAAAACTTTGGTCTTAAAATCAAAATAATAGTATGCCTAAGACATAGACTCTCAGACTATGGTATTCAATTAATTGCACATGCTTGAGTCATGCTTGTAAGACCATCGTGGTATTAATGTGTTTTATGTTTTACGAAGTGATGTCCTACGATTTGGGGTTTGTATATATACTCCTTTTTATGCATTATGGGGAAAGAAACCTAATTTGACTTTGATAGATGAACGAATTCAACTTCTATTCATTAATTATGTACATGGTATATGATCATGATATCAAGAACGAATGATTGTTCTTTGAAAAAGATAATGTTTCTTTGCATATGTATTTTACCTTACTTGAAAAATATGTATGAATTGTGAATGCATTTTTTTCCATTATTGCATTTATGTATAATGAGTTAAGTAGAGCACCAGATTCTTTCACGTATATTGGTTCCAGTTTGCTAGACCCCTCGTGATGGGTCAGGCTTCCCAGTAGGGAAGCACGGGGAAGCTTTGTGCTTCATGGCAGGGTGGATATCACCACGATGATACTCTCTCGGGTTCCATGGTGCACATGCAAAGAGATGTTATGTATTGATATTGTGTTATCTTTGTGTAAGCCTGCATGGCTAAATTTTGTAAAGGCACAACCTTGTATTGATATACATATTAACTCATTAATGTATGTAATTCCATTTGAAAATAATGAAGAAGTTATTTAATTATTTCCTTTTAGCACCATTTAATAATTATCTTATACTATTTAATTATTTCAGGAATTGATTTGCTTATCGAAGGTTATTTTTAGTAAGTGATATTTACGAACCCTACAGAATTGGAGAAATTGAGATTGGAATTGGAGCAGTTAAAGCTAAAACAAGAAATACTAGCAAGAAAGGATAATAGACCACAGAGGCAGAGGCCTAACATATAGTGCATATACTGCACAAGGGAAGGACGTCTCAGAAATGAGTGCCCTATGATGAAAGGGGGAAAGAAGGTTGTTGCACTCAAGGTAGATCTTAAGACAACATCTAATAGAAATAATATAGTGTATTGTGGTGTCTGCAGTGAATGGGATGACCATAAAACTGAAGATTGTCCATCCCAATGCTTTAGACTATACAGTGAGGATGATGACCATGAACCCTAGTGTAATGCCCACTATAACAATAGAATAATTGACCAAGAGATGCGTATGTTAAGGGTTGGTTGAGAGACCTCTCTATAACCAGAATCATGGATATAAAGCTCCTAGTTGGAGAAACCAAAGGAATGTGAATACATTACAAAACGCACCACCTAATCAAGCACCATATACTAATGATTACAATATTGATGAAAGGGGCTAGTATAGTGGTTATAGAGGATGAAGAGGTCATGGCAGAGGTAGGAGAAGGAGAGATGATGCCAGTTGTTAGAAGTGCGAAAAATAGGGCCATTTTGCCAATGAATGTTGGTCAGATAAGAAGAAACAATGCGCATTTTGTGGTAACTCATAACATGATTTGTTTTATTGTGACAAAGCACAATAGTACTTTAGGAATGTCTAAAAGTGATGAATTGAATGAGTTTAAAGGAGAAAGACTAATGAGAAAAGTGTCCAAGGAGTCACCACAAGCTGCCAAAAGGTGTCACAAAAGAAGAAAAATATGACTCCAACACTTAAGACACTAGAACTTCAAAAGATGAATACCAGGAAGACAAGTAAAAGTCTAAACAAAAAAACCTAGTAAAATACAAGAATAAAAACAAGGTTGCGGTGGTAACCAGACAAGGAACTAATACCACAAAATCTTACAATATTGACAATGAAGATGAGGAAGAAGAAGAAGAACATAGCTTCTTTCCCAATAAACATCACCATGATAAAATAATTGAACAATCAAACCACACAATATAGAAAGAACAACAAAACAATTTATTTTCAAAAGTAGTAGCATTAAAACAACTTACACAACTAACAAAACAAAATAACTTATTAGAAAAACTTAAACAATTTTGTAAATATTGGAACAAAAATGAAAACCAGAAACCACAAATAAGGAAAAAATCTAAACAGATTGCACATGGAAAACTAGGCCATTGATGATTACCTGCCCACATAAATCATAAAATAATTAAACAAGTAATGGTGGACCTTAGAGCAGATGTAAACATGCTTCCAAAGAGGGTTGAGGAATAGTTGGGCAAGCCAAAACTAGAAGAAACCCCTTACAACATCAGCCTAGCTAATGGATCGGCCATGGGGATGATAGGCACATGGAAACAAGTAGAAGTCAATGTAATGGGAGTAAAACAAACAGTAGACTTTGAAGTGGTAGCAATGAAAGAACCATTTGATTCATTCAATGCCCTACTAGGACTCAAATAGTTTGTAAATGCTAACGGAATTGTAGACTCCAAAAAGGAAGAAATTTCTTTGCTAACAACACTAAGTACACATCCCACTAGACAGAGATATCGACGATGCTTATAGAGAAGAAATCAATCAAGACGAATACAGTGATGCAGATTCCACAATCCTCTACTCCATCTCCAAATTACCTAGACAAGAAACCTTAGATGAACCTAATTCGGAAGCGAAAATAGAGATTGAGAGTGATAATTATAGTATAGACATTAATGAAGTATTGCCTGCTTGGCTGCAGGATGAACCAAAAATAAAAACTTGGAAAGTCACGGGATCCCAAAGAATATTTATGGAGAAAATAATAGAAGAAACTCTATCGCATGCCATCGCACCCAATGAAATTACACCACAAAATACATGCGTCAACTTAAAAACCCAACAAGACATTCCAAAACTCACGTTAAATTAATCACATTACATGAGGCATCTCACATATAAAACTCCCTAGGTATTCAGGGATAGGGGACCTAAACAACTACCTAATAGAATTGGAACAAACTTTTAACATAGAAGACCTAAGGATGGAAGACTTGTAACATACATTAGTATGCAATGCCACAAGTTGGTGGTGAACACATAAGGATAACATTTTGCATATTCAAAATTTTGATAAAAACAAGGTATCTACCAAATGAAGGGGAATACACAATAATCCTTAAATATAATGGACAAATTCCACCACAAGAACACTTAAACATATGTATAGTAATCTAGAAGGGTAGGAATGAATATGATACAAGACTTTATACACAAATGTTCTACTGGACATTAATGTCGGTCGCACAAACATGGTATATAAATCAAGAACGAAGAACTAAAACAAAGGACTGGAACGAGCTACAAGCAAACTTTACACATACATTTTCTTTCTATATCCCAAATTAACATATTCACAATGCCCTCCACATAATGAAATAGATAATATTTGAACTTATTAAGGAGGATGAAACAAAAATATACCATCAAACTCCTCCATCATCGAAGATAGAAGGGGTATGGAAATTAATAGAGTGGATGGATAGAGAGAATATATACACCAATAAGAGATGCTATAAAACACAATAGGAAGACAATGACCAACCTAAGTTGGACATAGAATTCCATTGAGGATAAAGAGAGACAGAATTGGCAACTAAGCCCAAAGGAAAGAATTACAATCAAACAACAAGACTCCAAGAAGAAAACATAGCCAAGGAGGGAGATCAAAAATTAACCAAGATAGGAGATTATTGGAATGAGAAAGTTGTCACACAAGTAGCATAAATTCTATCAGAATTTGAATATTTGTTTCCCCGGACATTTACTGATCTTAAAGGGATAAAAGAAGAAGCAGGGGTGATGAAAATCCAATTGAAGGAAGGGACAAAACCACAAAGGAAGCGACCATACAGACTTAATCCTAATATGAAGAAAAAGGTCAAGGTGGAATTGGGCAAAATGTTAGCTGCAAGCATAATAAACCTGTAGAGGATGCTAAATGGATAAGCCCAATGGTAGTATAGAACAAGAAGAAAGGAGAAGTAAGAATATGTGTTGACTTCATGGAACTCAATAAAGCCTGTATACATTACCCATTCCCTACTCCCTTCACATAAGAAATCCTATAATCGGTAGCAAGAAGAGAAATATATTCATACATAGATGGGTTTTTAGGATACCGTCAAGTCAAAATTAGGGAAGAGGACCAATCAAAGACCACTTTTGCATTTGAGTGGGGCTTATTCATGTACATACTGATGCCATTTCGTCTTAACAATGCAAGTCGATAGTATTCAGTAGAATAATGGTAAATACCTTTAAAGACTTTATTCATGACTTCTTAGAAGTATACCTGGATGACTGGCTAGTCTATGGATTGGTCAAGGACCATGTGCAAACACTTAGAATGATGTTAAATAGATGCAGGAGTCTACAGATCTCATTAAATTTGAAGAAATGTATGTTTGTGGTACCTTATTAGGACATATTATATGTAAAGGACTAATGGTGGACCCACTGAAGGTAGCGTTAATAATGACATTGTCACCACCTAAGTCAACACCCAAGGTAAAGACCTTCCTCGAATATGCAGGATACCAATACAAGTTCATAAGAGGTTATGCAGTAATTATGACACCATTGGAAGAACTTTTAAAGAAGAAAATTGAAAAACAATTGAATGGAATGAACAATGCCAAACCTTTTTTGATACTTTGAAACAAAAAATTACAGAGGCACCAATTCTAATCTTTGTGGATTAGACAACACCCTTTCATGTCCTTGTGGACACATCTTGAATTACTATAGGGGCATGAGTATTAGCACAATGAAAAGGAAATAAGGACCACCCCATAACTTTCGCTAGCAAGAAGTTATCTAAGGCGGAAAAAAACTACACAACTAAAGAGAGGGAAGCTTTAGCAATGGTGTATGCATTACAAAAGTTTAGACACTACTTTTTGTCAACACCATTTACATTCTTTATTAACCATGAACCCTTGAAGTATTTACTTAATAGACCTATCACTGAGGGAAGAATATGTCGTTGGCTACTCCTATTCCAGGAGTTAAAGATTAAGATAATGGTCAAACCTAGGAAAAACAATTAAGGACTAGACTACTTGTCTAGGATAGAGACAGGGGACGAACTTGACAACCATGAAGAAGATCTTTCAGGCACAAATCTATTTAGGGTGATTATGGCACCTGAAGAATTACATGATATAGCCAGTTTGCTCTCCACAGGCAAATCTCCACCTAACATATCACCACAAGATAAATATACATTAATACGGAAGGCTCTGCCCTACACATTAATAGAGGGAGAATTACACATTCTAGGGAGAGATGATATTATGCGAAGGATTGTATATGAACATGAAAGAAAAGCACATGAGGGAATCTCAGGGGGACACAATTATGGCAAGGCAACAACAAAAAGAGTAAAATTGGTAGGATTATGGTTGCCTACCCTAAAAAAAGATGCCAAACAATATTTGAAACATTGTGACATATGTCAGCAAATATGGAAACCCACCGCAAGAGATGAGGTGCCTCTAAAACTAGTGTTAGCCTAGGTACCATTTGAGAAATGGGCAATAGACTTCATAGGTCCTATAGATCCCCTCACAAAGCATTCTAAGGCAAGATTTATTATAATAGGGGTGGAATACCTGACTAAGTGGGTGGAGGCATAACCTACTAAAGATTGTACCATAAAGACTGCCGCAAGATTTTTATGTGAGAATATCATCACAAGATTTCAAGGGTGTTCAATGAGTGTAACGAGTGATCAGGAAAAACATTTTGTGAATAAAGTGATTGTGGAGCTGTTACAAAGTTTTATGATTACACACAACAAAAGTTCACCTTATCATCTGCAAGCCAACGGGGCTAGTGAAGCACTAAACAAAATCATTGGTACAATGTTAACTAAAATGTGTAGTGGAAATAGGGAAGACTGGGACATAAAGATACGTGTGGTACTTTAGGTTTACCACAAATCATAGAAGAGGGCTACAAAGTTCACACCATTTGAACTTGTATATGAAATGGATGCAAACTTACCACTTAATTTCATAATCCCTAGTCTATGCACCACACTAACTTTGTGGTTGAATGAGGAAGAGTCACTAGCCATAGAATTGATGGCCTAGAAAAATTAGATGAAGACAAACTCATAGTAGTATATAATCAAAATTTCAAAAGGAAAAGACAAAAAGCATGGCATGACAGGAATTTGCAGATGAAAACATTCAAGGAAGGAGACTTAGTATTGCTCTATGATAGTAAATTCAAAAAGCAAGGGAAGCTAAAAGTGAGAGGGAAAGGACCCTATCATATTCACTAAATTATAGAATTCGAAGCAATAAGACTTAAATCTATAATGGGAAAACCTTAACTGGATATGTTAATAGAGCTCAATTAAAACATTACCATCAACCATTAGAGTAATGAAAAATCAACCATATTCATAATTGGTAACATATGTTACTTTATGTAACATAGTACAAAAAAAATGCCATTAAACAAAGAAGTCATGGAAAAGTCAACGGCTACAAAAACCCAAGAAAGCTTAAACAACCATATGCATTAAATGGACATCGACATCATCACCAACTATATAAGACTTGATTTTACCAACACTTTACTACTTTTTTCCTTCTACACCATAAGCTAATCAAATACTGTAGAGAACAAAGTAAACCCTAGCTAGATACAGTGAAAAATGGCAACTCCTGTATTGGTTGACATTTTTGATAAGTTGAGGGCCAAATACAAGAAGCATCCATATAAGGTGATGGAAGTTGACCATGATGGGGCTTTCTCTGCAATACCACTAGATGTGATTTATACAGAGGATGTTTGGAAATATATACATGCACCCATCTCTAAAATTAACCATACAAAGTTTGAGGAACTCTGTAGGAAGCTCCTCCAGCCAAATCAAAGGAATTACTTACTGCAATATCATGAAGTAGAGGAGAAAAAGTTGGATATATGGAAAGATTTTCCTAACTTTAGTGTGGAGCATGGATGGATAAAAATAGTGCTAAGAATAATTCATGGCAAGTTTATCTATTTAGATAAACCATATAAAATCACAAAGAAGGCTATTCAAGCCATGACGGGGTTGAGTATGATAGGAGATGTACCCTAAAAGAAGGCTATCAAGAATGATAAAGTTATTGAATGGACAGGATGTTGAAATTAGGGTAGACAACTGAGAGGGGGGGTGAATCAGTTGTCACAAAACTTTAACACTTGCAGCAATTTATATTCTTTATCACTTATTAACAAATTAATGATATAACCATGGAAGCATGAGTAGAAACACAATCAACACACATAACACCATGAATTTTACGTGGAAAGCTGGTTAAGGGAAAAACCATGGTGGGGGTTAACCCACAAGAAATTATACTCTGTTAAAAGTATTACAAATGGGGAAGGCACATGCCTTCAGGGTGCACTGCACAGAGCTCACTACTCCAAGAGGCTCACTTCCTACAGAAATGATTACAAGAAGATTATAGAATGTTTGAATTGATGAATAGCATCTACCAATGCAAAAAATCAGTTCCGGTTAAGCACATAATACTGATCTTACATACTTCATTCTTACTCTGCCCTGTTTCACTCTTCGGCCATAATTCGAGCTTAGATCTTCACATTCACACTTCTTCATGTCCCTTTCGTACTTACTCCATTATCCCATCACAATCACACCTCAAAACACTTGAATCCATTAGCTATATATATCCGCATCAAGAAATTCAGTCAACTGTAGTCGGCTTCAAGAAAACTTAGAACGTTTATTAATAACTCTGCTCTGTCGGCTGAATCCATGCACAATCAACAACACGGACCAAAAACTTGTGTTCTCAAATCATCAATCATGTCATCCAATACCACTGATTATCACAAATTGCTTAACCAACAGTTTTTCTTCATCCGAACCAAGATCAAATGCTAGGTCGGCCTATTCTTCTTTTGACTATACTAACTAACTGGAACCCGATACTCAGATGCTTGTAACTTTTGAATCCTTCATCATCGGAGGCTAAATTTCTAGATTTAGATAGTCCTAACGATCATTATCACTTCCTTAGATCTGCAGCACACTGTAATTTACCACTAGAGAGATCCGTACCAAGATACTGGACCCTGTCACATGCTCTGTTTCTGACTACCCGGACTTAGACAAATCTTCACCCTGACTTCCGGTATGAACAAATTATGTAATGCGAATGTGTAGGATAGACTTAGTTGCCATCAATGACAACACCTGTCATGCATAGCAATGTCTCTTACCAACAATCTCCCCCTTTGGCATTGATGGCAACACTTAGTGATAAATGACTATTAGAACAACTCCCCCTTACTATGTACACTTATGCTTTTCAATGTTCTCTGGTGCTCCCCCTTTGCTGGATTCCTCATTTTTCACTGCTCTTCACTCCCCCTTTGACATCAATGGCAAAGGGTAGGATCTGCAAACCATAATGTACACAAAAATTCTATATACCAAGCCGCATATGTACAAACAATCCTTAAGTCCTATTTACATAAACTTAAGTATATCACCAAAAATGTTTTTCAATAGTGCCTGCTCACTATCCCAGCTCTTCTTCATACTATTCAAAATTGAGATGTGGCTATTAAATAGAAATGCTTGTGACTTTGCCTTCCGTAGATTAGTGGGGTCACTTGTCTAAGCGGCAGCTTGGGCTTCGGTCAAAGCACTGAACATTGCTTCCATTTTGGGGAAAATTAGTCCCTGGAGCTCACTCATCCTCGCCTCAATGCTCTCCTTTTCTTTTGTCAATTTCTTTATTTCTTCAATCAGGTTGATTGCCTGACACTCCTTGCTTTCCACTGATGCAGTCAAAGGATCAAAAGATTTGGATACACTTGATAGTTTTTGCTTAGACTCCTTTAATTTGTCTTCAATATCCTCTATAACTTTAGGACAAGATAAGAAAAATTTATATACATTTCCTCCTTCTGTAAGAGCATTTTGAATACTCTTTACACTGGTATCCAACACAATTCTATCTACTCCAATCATCCCTTTTAGAGTGTCAAATCTCTTACCATTGAATTCATTTTGAATCTTGACCTCTACAAACTTT
Organism: Cunninghamia lanceolata; assembly: GCA_027924645.1. NCBI lineage: Eukaryota > Viridiplantae > Streptophyta > Pinopsida > Cupressales > Cupressaceae > Cunninghamia > Cunninghamia lanceolata. The sequence goes on from BSBN01000439.1 coordinate 5,902,701, forward strand.
TCAAGAGATTCAAAATGAGTACTTACAGAGTTTATCAAGTTCTTTAACTGATCGGAGGGGGATGCTGATGAGTCCTTCTAGTATGTTGGCATGATTTTCTCCAAAATATGTGATGCCAGACCAAGTAGCTCACTGTCTTCTATGTGAGACTTCAAAATACCTTCTTTGGCCTTAGCTTGTGCGAGAGAGGCCCACTTTATCTTATGAATTGGTGAAAGACTATCCAAATTGATTGGACCTTTCAACTCTTCTGCAACTAGTTTATCATTTTCCTAAATTTCTTTCACTACTTCTACAATGGCTCTTGCCCAAGATGCCAATGTATCTATTTGATCCTTATCGGTAATGACAACCGGATTGTCCTGCTTGGGCTCTTCATCAACCTTTGCAATCTCTTCTTCTTTTTTATTTTTGTCCTTGGCATTTTCTGCTTCTTGGTCCTTAGCTTCTTCTATTTCATGCTCTTTATTCTTCAATGAATCATCTTCAGTTTGAGCATTTGTTTCAACATTCATCTCCATATCTTCTTTGCCAGATTGATCCGAAGGAGTTTGAATACCTCCTGCATCATCATTTTTATTTGTCATATTTTCATCTTCTTTGTTTATTGCTTCCTCTTCTGGAATAGAGGAGTCATCTATCCCAGTTTGATGCTCATTGATCTTCAATTCTTTAACATCTGGAATTGAGGAATCAATCCTATCATCAATATCCTCTTCAACAATGGGAAGATTATGCCTTTTCAATGCACTTAGAAGAATCTCCTGAGTATCTTTGACTATCTCATCTGTTTCACCAAGCATGAGTTTATTCATTCTTTTCTTACTCCTGAAGTCATCTTTCACTTCTTTGAATATCATGTTCATTTGTTCTAGAGTAATTTGAGGGCACAATTTTATCAGTATATGCTCCCTAAGCTCAATGTCTTTAGTTTTTGCATTTTCTTTTCTTAACTCTAGAATATCTACAAGACTTTTGGAATTTCAGAAGTTATTTCAATTAAAGCCTTATTGTAGATATTTGGATATTTGACTGTTGCTTCCTCTAGAATTCTCTTATCTGCATCACTGTAATCATCATAAAATTTAGTCATTGGCCTTAAGTTCCCATCTACAGTGATTGATTTGATGATGTCATCCACAGAAAGAGTAGGATTTTCAACATATGTTTCAGTCTTTTGCCTCTTGCTTCCCCTTTTATTTATGGAGGGCTTCTCCTCAGATACTTTAGCTGCTTTTGTACCTGAGGCCTTCAACTCTTTGACCTCAACATCAAAATCAGTTTCTTCTTCATCATGTTTCATGCTTTTATATGTCTGGGAGGCCTTAGTTTTCACCCTTTTCCCTTCTTTTCTGGATGATTTGCCTTCCAGTTTCTCAGGTTTGGTAGGTTTGGGGGAATAGGGGCAGCAATAGAGCTCCTAGTAGTCCTTGATGTGGAGGAGGATTCTACCGGAGCACTTTCCTATTCTTTTTCCTGCTTCTCTTTCTCAACTTTCTCTATCCTTTCTCTGTTTTGTCTCACAGCTTCTCTTATTATACCAATGCTTTCAACATACATTTCAACTTGCCTTTGAATCTTTCTCTTAGATTCAGGCTTTCAAAGCTCAACATGTACATGAAGCTCTTCATAAGTCCCAAATCTCTCAACAGAATCATCCTTGGGTTTGCTCAAGAGATGTTGAGAATACATATCTAAAATTTTCTCATCTACCTCATACCCCATGGGCATGACCCAAATAGTTCTGGGTTCTACTGCTTCCATTAAGCACTGATCAATGTCCACCATGAAACATATTTCATTCTTGTATTTCTCAACAACGGATTTAGGGATTCTTTCCCTAGAATGCATCATATTCTGAAAATTCTTGAAGTATCCCCAGATTGTAGTTTTCTGTGCTTTAGAGTCACCAATGTTGTGTAGATGATTTCTTATCTGAATATCAACTGGCTCATCATTAGTCCAATGCACATCCTTTATTCCAGGCACCTTATTCATCAAGTAGAAAAATAGACATAGAACCAAAGTACCATATTTAAAGGTGATTTTCTTGTCTTTCTTGATTTTGTTCAAGTTCTCAATTAGTTGGTTCTGCAATAACTCACACAGGTCATAATCTGCATTTTCTTTTAACATTTGGTATGCAGCATATATGGTCATTCTAGAAATAGAGTTCTCCCTGCTGGAGTGATAAAATTTGTAACCAATTACCATTGAAGCAAACTTAACATCTAGATCAATAATGTCATTGATAGTCATTGCCCTTTTATCAAATTTGGCACTAGTTGCATTAGTTACGGTCTGGTTCTTTATGGATTTCAGCATGGGTAAACCGCTGGTTGAATTTAACCCAGTTACAACCCTGATAGCATCCTTTGTAATCTTAAATGGTTTCAGCAACCACATAAACTCATCATGCATTCGGCTCAAGACATATTGAACCCACTCATCCTCATCAAATATCAAAAATTCAATGACCTGTAGAAAATGTTTGCTTTCTAGGGATTTGTATTCCGGTTTCAAATCATCGTTATCATCCCTTAGGTAGTTCTTAAACAAATCCAACAATTTTAGGTTCCCAAATTCATCTATGCTACCATGGATGTATGCCCTAATATCCTCGACATGCAGTACTCTGTATGGGACACCAAAAAAGGCTCCTAGTGGGTCAACTTCGATGGACTTGAAAGGATGTTTCTTGAATTTTGGCCTAGGTCTCTCAATGATATTCACAAGAGGAGTAGCCATTTCAAAAGATTACAAGTTCAAAGCTTCACAGAAAAATACCTCTTTCTTCCATAGAATTAGAGTTAGTTGATGAATTCGTCAGTCGCACTTCTGAAATCCTTTCAAATGATCTGCAATAACCCAAATTATCTTTTCTCATCGTGCCAGATTCAGGCACCCACTTACTAGCTGGGGAAAATAGGTTTTTCAATGCAGCTCCCCCTGAGCTAGAGCTCCTGATTTAATTCTCGGAGGAATTATCAGCACTGGATTCCGGTACGGACCCATTCCCATCATTTATTCCATCTTTCTTTACCCATTTTTTGTTCATTTCATTATGGACCTCATTCACATCAACTTTACCCTTGCCTTTATCTTGTCTTTGCATGTTTTGGTTTATGTTTACCGGACCTTTTCTATCATTATTCCTGCTTTTGCAGAATCCTGCAATATGACCAGATCTATTGCAATTAAAGCACACAACATTTCTTTGCTTATTTACTTGATTTCCTCTTGATCTAAACTGATTAGCCATGTGTCCAAATCCATTGCATGCAAAACAGTACCCATTGAAAGAATTGGCATTTCTTCTGATGTTAGAGTAGTTTATCATCATACTTTTACAATCATTGGATCTATGACCATACCTTTTACAATTGAAGCATTGACTGGAGAAGGATGGACCACTTTGATTCACTCTACTTCTGCATTGAGTAGCTCTATGACCAAATTTATTGCAATTGAAACTATTTCCATTGAAAGATGGATACCTTTGAGCATTAGGTTGTCTTACCAGAGGTCTTCTAGGATTCCTTCTTTGATTTCTTGCATCAAGATTTCTTTGACCGGATCTAGAGCTTTCACCTTTCTCAAATTGCAGACCATGCTTATCATCTTCCTTCTTCTGACTGTCAAGCAACACCTCAAGTTTAGCTGAGCTTATCTTGAATTTCTTGTTATATTCATTTGTAACTTCTAGGCCATGTTTGAGAATGACAATTTGCCTTTCAAGTTCTTCCTCATTGTCCCTGCTTTCATGTAGATTAGACTCTAGATTGCCAGCTATTTTGTCCAATCTGCAGCATTCTTTTGTTCTTTCTTTTAGAGATTGATTCATTTTTTCTTCAGCCTTCTTCCTTTCTTCAATTTCCTTGGTTAGCCTCATCACCCCGTATTCCATCTCATGTTTTAGGACAACTTCTTTAGCTAACTTCTCACATTCCTTTGTCTTCTCTTTGAGGGCCTCATCCATGTCATTGTCTTCAATCTGATTTCCTAGTTGCAGAAGTAGCTCCTTCCTCTTTATATTAGATTTGCTCAATTTTTCTTTTAAGGTCTCAATGAAGCTTTCAGCATCTTTAATGTTCTCTTGTAGTTCTTTGACTTCTGCTCTGGACTGATCAATATCTTCTAAAGCAAGTTTAAGTTGTTCCTGGATGCCATCAAAATACTTGAATGAACCCATTGAAAACACCTTCCCAGATCTTCCTCAAGCTGTTAAACTTCTTCTAACGAACCAGGCTCTGATACCAATTGTTGAAATTAGGGTAGACAACCGAGAGGGGGGTGAATTAGTTGTCACAAAACTTTAACACTTGCAGCAATTTATATTCTTTATCACTGATTAACAAATTAATGATATAACCATGGAAGCATGAGCAGAAACACAATCAACACACATAACACCAAGATTTTTATGTGGAAACCCAGTTAAAGGAAAAACCACGGTGGGGGTTAACCCACAAGAAATTATACTCTGTTAAAAGTATTACAAATGGGGAAGGCACATGCCTTCAGGGCGCACTGCCCAGAGCTCACTGCTCCAAGAGGATCACTGCCTACAGAAATGATTACAAGAATATTACAAAATGTTTGAATTGATGAATAGCATCTACCAATGCAAAAATTTAGTTCCAGTTAAGCACATAATATTGATCTTACACACTTCATCCTTACTCTACCCTGTTTCACTCTTCAACCATAATTCGAGCTTAGATCTTCACCTTCACACTTACTCCATTATCCCTTTCACACTTACTCCATTATCCCATCACAATCACACCTCAAAGCACTCGAATCCATCAGCTATATATATCCGCATCAAGAAATTCAGTCAACTGTAGTCGGCTTCAAGAAAACTTAGAACATTTATTAAGAACTCTGCTCTGTTAGCTGAATCCATGCACAAGCAACAATGCAGACCAAAAACTTGTGTTCTCAAATCATCAATTATGTCAGCCAATACCACTGATTATCACAAATTGCTTAACCAATAGCTTGTATTCATTCAGACCAAGATCAAATGCTAGGTCGGCCTGTTCTTCTGATTGTATTAACTAACTGGAACCCGATACTCAAATGCTTGTAACTTTTGAATCCTTCATCACCGAAGGTTAAATTTATGGATTTAGATAGTCCTGACAATCCTTATCACTTCCTCAGATCCGCAACACACTATGATTTACCACTAGAGAGATTCGGACCAAGATACTGGACCCTATCACATGCTCTGTTTCTGACTACCCAGACTTAGACAAATCTTCACTCTGACTTTCGGTATGAACAAATTATGTAATGCAGATGTGTAAGATAGACTTAGTTGCCATTAATGACAAAACCTGTCATGTGTAGTAGTGTCTCTTGCCAACACGGGAGCTACATACGATGGGAAAATCTTAAATGTGAAGGAGATCACAAACCCCACAATAAGATATGCAACGATGGGGTTAGCCTGCAAGATATTCCATGCAAATTGGGAGGACTTCGTAACCGGTACAACAATTCATATTGAATACCAGATGGTCACGAAAGGAAAGGATTTCAACCTGTGTGAGGTGCTCTAAGAACAACTGATGGAAAATCTACAAAAGACAAAAAATCACACTATAATTTTTGGTATGGTACATTAATCATTTGTTTGGTCTTTTATTTTATGAATGTACTCCCCAACTTTCTTGAAAAAGCATGGCAATCCCACCTTTATTGTGGCACAAATTAACCAACATGTGAACCAATTCAAAGATAAACAAATATTCATTACTACATATTGGGGGTTCTTCAAGGCCCTTCAGCAAAAAATGCAAAACAAGGACAAAATTCCATATAATATGGTGAAGAAGTATTTTAGAACATAGTATTTTTTGTGGATAATGATTGTAAACTTATGGAGGTTGTTGAGCTAAGGACCTCATGGATACCAAGACTTCCTTATGAAATAACACTGGAAGAAGTAGAGTCATACGCCCAAAACCTGCTAAAATAACCTAAAGATGCAAATGTAGAAAGGTTTGGGATGTATAGGGAGTTTATGGACAAACAACAAAAGAAATATGTGGAGGAGAAGAAGAAACTACATGAGAAATTGGGATTCCAAGCAAAATAAGCACAACAACCTAGTTCTACAGCACCCCAAACAAGCACTTTTGTACTGCAAGCCAATACAACAACACCGTAAATGCGAAGATCTGGGAGATTACACTTTGGTACTCCTAGTGCACAAGTTACAGTAGGGCCATCATCATCATAGATAGTGTCTACTCTGCAACCTCTGGAGAAAGACCCACAGGTACAAGAGATCTCATAATTCCTGATCCAGATGAGTGTGGAGAAGAAAAAGAAGCTAGCAAGGAGAAAGCGGGGTGTCAAAAGGAACATCATAGCTGTATCTAGAGGAACATTAGTAGAAGAAGAGAAGGTAGAAGAAATAAGAAAGCCTCCGCATAAGAAAGCAACAAGAATATCAACAGTACAAATAGAGGAAACGAAGGAAAAATAACAATCTCAAGAAGAAGAACCAACAATGGATGTGGACACCCTGATCAATGCCATCAACCATCATGGCATGCTAAAGCAATTTGCAGACATGTATACCCAAGTATGCCCAAAAAATAAAGAAATAATCCTAAGGGAAATCAACGAGCATAGCTAACTCTTTTGGCCAATTCCTCGCCCTAGATAGTGTCACAAAGAACATAAGTAGATTTGTTTTTGAAAGGTTCTATGTTAATATGGAGCCTCATAAAATCCTTCCTACCTCCATTTTCTTAGAATCTAAATTTGGTAAATGGAACCAAGAGATTGTTTATGAAAACTCAGCCTATATTATCAACATTGTTCTCGAACTAGACATCTTATTAATGCTTGTCCAATAATAGCTTCTACTATGAAGAACAACTCTAGAGCATTAAAAATAAAATAAAGCCCATTTGGAGGTCCCTAGTAGTCCTATAGGACTCCAAATCACCCAATCTGTTCAGATCGAGAAAGGTGAAATTCCCAACCTACCTGAAACTGGACATCTTATTAATGCTTGTCCGAGAAAAACTTCTACTATGAAGAGCAACTCTAGAACAATAGAAAAGATTAAAGCCCCTTTGGAGGTCCCTGGTAGTCATGTGGGATTCCAAAACACCCAATATTTTTAGCTCGAGGAAGGTGAAATTCCCAACCAGCATGAATGGTTAAGTCAACAGGAAATCCTTGTGAGCGATTAAGTGATGGTCGAGAACCCCCTCTAGGAATCTATTTTGGAAGGTGTTTCTCCAGATCTCAATGTCATTTTGTTTGAAATGACCTCTACTTAGGTCCTTCTCTTGGAGTCACCTTGTTTGGTAAAGGTGGATTCTATTAGCTCTAGTAATCCTGCCCTAGGATCTTCGACGACAGTTGTCAAGTTTGAAGAAGTTATGCTTGGAAGGATTGGATCCCCCATTACTCCTTTAAACAAGCTAGATGAAGTTATTAGGTCACCCCCTTACTCTCCTTTGACTAAGGGAAAGAGTACTAGGAAAACTATGGATGTAGGCAAGGATTCCAAACCAGGGAAGAAATCACTTAGGGAGGTCAGACAGAAGGAAACTACCAAAGATGTAGCTAATGGCAGGCAAAGAACCTTGGAGCAAGTGTATTCCAAAAGAGGTAAGAAATGATTATTACATCCTGGAATGTAAGGGGACTCAACAGTCCCCATAAATAGAATATCCTCAAAAACCTTATAAAGGACATTAGACCAAACATCATTTTGATCCAAGAAACTAAGATGAGCTCGTAAGATTTTGGGAAAGTGTAATGTCCCCATTTTTGGAATGTTGCCATTAGAGAGAGATTGGGCTAATTCCCACACTTCGATATTTTTGGGAGACATCTTGAGTATTGGAGATAACTTGTCATATTTTTATGATGTCTTTGATGTACTTATCTTGGATAATATAATTTTTCTTCCTTGGAGCGAGCTACTTGGGAGAGTCACCATCATGCTGAGGGATCATATTGTGTTGTGTGGATGCCATGTTGACATAAGGAGATGATTTCATTCATTCCAAGAGAAGAATAAGGGTGCCTTGCTTACACCTTCATTCATGGTGACATTGTACACATCATTATGGAGGTCATCATTATTATTATCTTGGACGACTTGTGAAAGAAGATCAAATATTCTCTAACACCTCACCTTAGCCCCCAATGGAGAAATAAAAATATAATATTCTTTGTATTTATGATGGTGAGTGAAGGATAGATAAAATAATAAACAAATCATATCTTTAATTTGATTTGATCATAAATAAAAGGCATTTATCCTATCTAGGTCGACCCTAGGGAGTTGGGTGCCTAGGATTCTATGAGGTTGGCCCTAAAGAGGGGAAAAAGACACTAAATAATGCTAGGTCGGCTAGCATTGAAGGGAAATGGAAACATGTATAAATACACGTTGGATTTGTGGCATTTAAATCATCATCAATCATTCATTCATTCACCTTTTGGGGGTTTATCTCTTGAAGAAGATCTTGGGATGAAAACGTCAAGCATCTTGGAGGAGTTGGACAAAAACCTAGCTCTTCTTGTGGAGGATTATGTGACGGGAGTTCACTTGCACTTCATTATTTTGGAGCAGAATTACAGATCAGATTTGAAGAACATTTTGGAGGACTTTACCATCATTATTTTTGAATTATTTTTGGTATATACAACCTTAGGGTTTAGGACAGATTTGAGCTGGGTTATTTGTCTTGTTGCTCATGCTTTTGGATGAAATTAAAGACTTCTTCAATTCTAATTTTTATAGCAGTAGACTTCTGAATTATATTTTAGTCATTTATGATTTCCATTTGAAGTGATTTAATTGCATATTGTGTGGTGGAATTCAAATATAATATTAGAAATGTTGTTGGCAATGATATTATGGTGATTTGGCATATTTTATGGAGATTATATGCAATTGTTTAAGTCTAATTTTTGGAGCAAAAGTTAGGGTTAGAGCAGAAAACTAAAGTGCAAAAAAATAGGATAGAATTCAGAAAATTCTTTTGGAAAGCCCATAAATCCAAATTAGGAGAAGATATCCCCATTTGGGATATTATAGAAAGCTAGCAAGAATATTTGGCCCTATACCTATTATTTAGTGGTGAATGTTGAAGGTGTGTCGGGTGTATTAGCTGCAATGTAGAATCCCAACACCTTGGAAGGTGTGCCTCTATCTGATAACAAACATTTTTGGAATATTTTATTTAAAAATAAAAATAGCCAAATGGAATGGATCTTGTCCAATATATATGTGCCCAATAGTACTTCCCAACATAGGAAGACTTGGGATAATCTTATGGGTTGTAGACAAGCCTTTATCAATTATAACTAGATGTTGGCAGCAGATTTCAACTCTCCTCTACCCTTTAGAGAAGATGGGAGGGTTAATAGATTGCACTAAAAGTATGTTGGATCTTGATAATCTCCTTCATATTGGGGGCCTAATTGATATTGAACTTGAAGGATCCAAGTTTACATGGTCTAACAAAAGAGCAGGGGACAACCTTATTCAGGTCAAGTTAGACAAGGTTCTCATCACAGCCAATTGGAATATTCTAGAGAAATGCAAGCTAAGTACCCTCCTTAGAATTGGGTCAGATCACATTCCTCTACAACTCATTTGGAAATCTACAAGTAAGAAAAATAACTTCCCTTTCATATTTGAAGTGATGTGGAATGTTCACCCAAAATTGAAAACTCTTGTCAAGAAATGGTGGGATTTAGACACTGAAGACTTGGCCATGTTTAAAGTTGCCATGAAATTAAGAAATATAAAAAAGAATCTCAAGCACTGGAATAGGACCTCCTTTGGCAACATCTTTTTTCAGAAACAGGAGATCAGAGATTAGCTAAGACAAATTCAAGAAGAAATGGATCGAATGGGGGCTTTCGAGGACTCGTGTAAAAGAGAGAGCATCATCCTTAACAACCTGCACTACATAATAGAGAAGGAGGAGATCTTTTGGAAACATGAATTGAGAATAAAATGGATGAAAGAAGGAGACCGAAACACGAAATAGTTTCATCAAACAACTCTAAAGAATAGGAAGAGAAATCAGATTATGGAGTTGATTCTAGATAACAGATTCATCATCAACAAAGAAGAAGAGATTCAAGAAGAAGGTGTCAACTTTTACAGTGATTTGCTAAATCCAAACTCCCTTCCTAGTTAAGCTATTGAAAATCAAATGCTACATGTCATTCCTATTGTCATTTTTTTGCCAAGGCCAAAATAGCCCAAAAATCCCTTTTTCCATAAAAAATATTCAATCTGAGACACTTCAAATGGAAGAAGTTTCCCCTTCAAAATCTAAAAAAAATCAATTCTTTTGTCTTGGTTGACAAAATTTGTGTTTGGCGAACTTAAAGTTCACTGACTGGCTAGTTTGTCGATGAAAGAATTGGCTGACAGTGAAAGGAGAAGACAAAGGAAGTAGGGCGAAAGCAAAAACAAAGAAGTTTGCCTTTAATGGCAAACTTAAGGTTTGGTGAACCTTAAGTTCGTCAATCAATAACTTTGCCGACAAGGGGATGAAGCAAGGGCAGATAAATAGGTAAGCAACAGAGGCGATAGTTCGCCAAACGAAGGGTTCATCAATAAGGTGAAAGGCAATGGCATGGTTGGTTCATGGTGAGGAGATTTCATTGATAAAGTGACGAGGAGATTTCACGGATAAAGCAAGGCAGAAAGAAGATAGAGCAAAAAGTAAAATGGTTAGCGAAATGGAGATTTCGCCGATAAAGGAAAAGTGATAAGGAAGAAGGAAACAAAAGAAAAGAAAGTTGTCCAAAGACAAAGGAAGCAAGAAGTGGTTCACAAAATAAAAATTTCATCGACAAAAGGCGAAACATTGACCAAGTTTGTGAAAGTGAAAATTCGGCGATAAGGCGAGGAAGAAGACAAAGAAGCCCGAAGAGCAAAAGAAAGAAATAGTTCGCGAAATGGGTATTTTTCTGATAAGGCAAAAGCAGAGATAAAGAGAGATAGAGCAAGAAAGAAGTTCATGAATGTGAGAATTCTCCAATAAGGCAAAAAGTAAGGACAAAGGGCAAAAGATAAAGATGTATCAGCAAAAGGTAAAAGAAAGAGGCCAAGGAGGCCAAGTTCACAAAATTGGAAAATCGTCGACGAAGAAGATAAAGAAAAGAAAGAAAGAAAGTTGGCCAAGGGATTGGTTCACAAAATGGAGTTTTTGTCGGCTAAAGGAGAAAAAAGATAGGAATAGAACCTGTGAAGGAGAGACTTTGCCGATAAGGCAAAATAAAAGTGAAAATCAATGTAAAAATAAAGCATGTAATATGATGTAGTACTTTAGAATATTTTAAGGAAATTTAAAATATTTTAAAAGTGTTGTAAAAGCTTTTTTTAAAAGGCGCAACTTTTCTAAGTGCCCCAAAAACATGCCTCCACTAAAGGACAATATTGTTGTAGGTCGAGGGTGCAAGTAGTTGGAAAAGTGAAGAAATTCAATGCGCATGTACCAGAAATGAATGAGGAGAATGAAGTGTCCCTGCAACCCATACTTCTACAAGTCCTTCCAAGGACAATTCAACGCCAGGGCATGGACATTCCTCAAATTCTGTAATCTTCTAACAGCGCTTCTGAGCCAAATTCAATGCAGCATGGGCATTTGCAGGGTCAGTTGACCAGAATTTAGTGCTTGTAGTTGCTGCACGATTTGAAAAACCTATATATACATGAAAAAGAGATTTTTTTTCGGTTAGTTATTTTTCTGGGTTTTTACGCTAGTTAGATAATTTGTTGTCATAGACCTTGTAGCGCATTTGCAAGAATCAGTTGGATCTAATGCGTTGTGTTTGAAGCTAAGCCTTTGTGTCTCTGATAGTGGTTTACCAATGAATGTAAATGGCTATTCTGTGTCTACCTTCTCTGTAACAAATTGTCTTTCCTTTGTAATGGCTATTTAACCTCTATGATTAATACAAACAATTGATTTTGCCTCTCATTTCTTTTTCATTGTGTCTGCTTGAATGCTTTTCACTTATATTGTGGATAAAATAGTCCCTTTATAAGTTTTAGTATTCTATTTTGATCTCTATTAGAGAACGAATGAGCGTGTATTGGTTTATTCAGCCTTTGAAATCATCACTGTGTTATGTCAACTCTAGCTAAAAATACTAAATCTTGGTGCATCGTCCCCTTTTAATTTATGTTCCTCCTTCCCGTTTTCCCTGGTGATCATTAGCATAGGTTTAGTTGTCATTCTCTGGACCTTTAGTCTAGAAAGAGGAACCAGCCTTCTAGAGGTTTGGTCTCAACTGCAAGGTCCCACACCTTAAGACCAATCCCATTATGTCATTGGAGTGCTTGAACAGGCTTCAAGCAGGGTGCAATTCCAAGTGATAACAGTTTCTGGCACGCTTAGTGGGACCCTTTGCTTTGAGTAAGAGTTGAACTGAGAAAATTTGGTGTTGTTCTTAGTTCACATGCAACTGTGAAAGCATTCAACAAGCACCATAGCGACTCTGTTGAACAAATTGGCTAGTGAAAGCAACCCAAGTGCTTAAAGATCCATCAAAGATCAGAGTTTGGTGATACTCTTGGTCTTTTCTAGCCTTCAGGGTTCTCAAACCACCTGGTGACTCTCTTATGGTATGTTCATAGTCTCCAAAAGTAGACCTGTTACCCTTATTTTCAAAGACTATTTTGATTCATCTCTGCTTTTCAATGCTCTAGTATGTCAAGCTATTATGAAAGTCATGGTCTTTTCCCTCCATCAAGAATAGGCTTCCATACACCCATCATAACATTCATACCACTGTCATGGCTCTGCCAAGAAACAAAACCTTTGTGGCCTTCAATGGCGGAATCCCTCTCAACCTTGCATAATATGATGACATCCCAATTTTAGCTCTAAAGGCTATTCCCTTTTTCACCGGTGAAAATTACACTACCCCTACCGAGCACATCCAAGACATTGCTAATGTATGATCTATTCACAGTGTTACCCAAAATAATGTCACGGTAAGGATCCTTGCTTCTTCCTTGAAAGGAAAAGCTCTTCAGTGGTACAGGGGGTTACCTGCAAATTCAATTCATGAATGGGATGAGTTAGGAGATAGGCTCTGTTAGCATTTTGAAGATAATGGTGATCATTTGTCCCTGATAGAGCAACTGACCACTATTAAAAGGGTTCCTTATGAATCCATAGTGGATTTTAATTTCAAGTTTCAAAATACTTGGTATAGAATCCCACCATTGGTAAGACCTTCCCCTAATGATGCCTTCTTGTATTATTTGAGATCCCTGAACAGTCATATCATTGTCATGATCTAGTCTTTAAGAGGAGATCTGTTACTTGATGCCTATGAGGTAGCTATTAGGGCAGAGAATTGTTTGATTATATCTAGAAAGATTGCTCCTAGGACTCCAATGACATTTTTTCTAGAATCCCCACTCATTCAGCATATTATGGCACCAATTCCTACAGCTAATGTGTCATACTAAGCTCCCAATTAGCCCTATCAGCCTAGCTGGCAGCCTTGTCAGGGGAATAGGCAAAGACAAAATCAACTGAGCTATGTTAGGCCCTTGAACTCCATAAACTCACCTACTACAAGTACATTAGGTATACTTGTTCCAATTCAGAATAACTCGGCTCAGGGTTATGAGCGGCACCATCCATGCAATTAGTCCCATAGCCAAAATAGAGGTCAAAATGAAGAACTTAACCAAGTTTCAATGGTCCAGAATCCATCAATAGTTACAAGGCAACAGATTGGACCTAGTCAGCAGGCTATGGGAGGACAAAGACAAATGCAAGTTGAATTCGTGTTTTTGAATTGGCAAGAGCACGAGGACAAGTCGATGTGTAATGTCTGCATTTGGCGTTTAGCCAAGTTTGTGACTAATAGCCTATTTCCTTGAGCTTCAGTAGGCTATCTAGGTTGGTTAGGGAGCTCTGTTTGTTGTGAAGAGCACATGTCCAATTATTTGTGATATTGTGCCTTGGCTTTGATCTCAGTGATGTCTCAAGATGGCTATGCAACTTTTGGAAGTTTGTTCAGCTTCCCAAATAGCTCTCCAAGATTCTTGGAGGAGCCATCTATTTATAATAAGTCACCTGGATGACATCATTTTTCATCCCAAACCTCCTGGAGCACGTTGGTATTATTTAATTTGCACTTCGCTTAAGTTTGGGATTTTCTGCAAAGTTGGGTGGATTAATGAGCTATTTAATTGTTATTTTCAGTTAAGTCTCCTAAGGGTGGAAATAATTAAAAAGTACCTAAGTGTTATAGCTCATTGGAAAGGTAATTAAGTGTTTTAAAAGATAGACACTTGAAAAAGGGTCCTCACACATGAAAAAATAATATTATTTCAAAAGAGGTATATTTGAGAGGAGAATTATGAAGAGGTAAAAATAAAATAATATTTATTTCCTCTCAAAAGGTTATAAAAAGGGGATGAGAACTCATTTGGAGGTCATGCTTTTGATTTGATATTGTTATGCTGCTGGATTGAACTTGCGTGTTCTTCTATTTTCCTTCTTGAGGACAAAAACCCTCTTGGAGATGATCAGTTTCGGTGGTGAGATATCCACCCTAGCTGGTAATGGTGGTTTCACACAAAAATCACATTGTACTATCATGGAGATTGTGGTATTTGATTAGATGATTGATCATTTGTAACTTTGATAATATTTTGGCTCGTTTTGATTGGAATACTGATGAGTTTTTTAGAGTTTTATGAAGATTGCATATTTCCCTTATGCTGGCCATACAACATTAGCTGTACATGGATGTGGGTTTTGGAGTCCATGAGTATTATGACTTGTAATATCCTCTTTGAAGTTAGTATAATATATGTTTAATGATGTCGACCTATTCTGAGCAAATTATAGCAGATTTGTTGTTGTTTTGATTAAGCTACACCTTGTCATACAGTTCTAGCAGGTCGTACCAAGTGTGGCAAATGTGAGGACATTGAATGTTGATCGCTTGAGTTTGGAAAGGGTTTAAGGGTGTTGTGTTGACACCAAGGAAAGAGAAGGTGTTAGTGATGGCCTAGAAGAAGTTTCAAATGATTTTGCAATGGTGTCTAGTGTGTTGATCCTCCCACAAGAGTTGTCATACAGAAACAACAAAGAACAAAAGGTTATGTTTTGATTTGAAATCATATGATACAGTTTGAATGACCTTAAGCAAGGTGTACCTCCCAATAAGGATGTCCCAACAATCTCAGCGCAAGTGGGCAAAATATGGGAATTGCCTAAGTCTAAGCAGTACTATATCTTCATTTTGAGGTGCCTTTGAAGGTAGATTTTTCATTTATGAGTTGAGGAAGGAATGAATATAGTTTGGAACTCTTTTGCAGTGTGATGTATGGCTGCCATTAGAGGTTGCAGACCCGAGAACAATGATATCAGTACTACAAATTCAACAAACTGTCCCTTTTCCTACATCTCTCTAGTGTGGTATATTCATAGATGGTTAGGTGTTTATGTTGCATGTTTCATCCACAATTTCCTAGTAATCTTTATTGTCAAATTGATTGCAGTTGTGTCCTTATGCAAGAACATAGATTTTGATTTGTTTGCAACCCTTATATATTTCATTTGAATTATGTTGCAAACCTTTGTAACCCCTGGATGGTTTACCGCAAGTGTGGAGAAATATAATGTTTATCTTTCTTTGTTCAACCACCCACTGAATAAGTGGATGCCTACTGAAAAGTAGATGCCTTCTATTAGCAGACAATTGTATTTAATTGCATTGCATAGCATTTGATTGATCGACCAAAACATTGTATGCTCTCACCTCGCCCATCCTGGGAACTTGGTGATTAGAAAGTGTGGAGGTTCTATTTAGTTGCATTAATATGCTAACCCTACTGTGATCATTTGTACAAATCTACAAAAATTTTGGGGTAGCATTTTACAGTGGTATCAGATCTAGGCTAGGAGCCCCAAGCACCTGAAGTGTGGCTTGAGGGGGCTGTTGGAAATAATCCACACCTAGATCGACGATGGGTTTGTCAACAAAGGGCCAATAGCTCAGTTGGTAGAACACTCCACCATGCAAATGGAAGGCCCTAGGTTCAACTCCTAGGATGACACAAGCTTAACTTTGATGGTTCGTTAAAGGTAATCCTGGTCAGGTAGGTGGGGGTGGCTTATTGAGAGACAATAGGGGTCAAGTTATAGGTGCCTTTGCTAAAAACTTGGGTCTTCAAACTAACAACTTTGTTGAAGCTGCAACTGCTCTTTAATGTATCACCTTGGCTGAGAACAAAGGCATTTGTAAATTGATCATCGAAGGGGATTCCAAAAATATAATTGATATGGTAATTTCTAAAGCTATCCCTAGTTGGTCATACAAAGATATAGTGGAAGAGATTAAAATCAAGTTAAGGATTTTGAAGATACTAAAGTTGTCCACACCTATAGGGAAGGAAACTCTTTGGTGGACTCCTTGGCTAACCTAGGAACTCAAATTGAGGGCTTGATTTTTTAGAATGATTTGTATTCCCCCTTGAATCAAACCAGATCCAAAGTTAATGAAAATGCACCCATCAATAATTAAAAACTTGTTGTAAGTTATCCCAAGATGTAAGACTGACACGAGTGATAGAACTCTCCCAAACAAGGGTATTGATGGAAAGGAGAGATGTAGAAAAAGCTGGTTCAATTCATCTTATCTCATGATTCCTACCTCAAGAATTAGTAAGTTGCAAAGGGAAGTTATCGACAACTCTTTCATTGCTTGGTTTTACCTCATCTTCAACATGGGAGGAGACCTCATCGAATCTGAACCCACAAACTATGAAAATTTGAAAGCAGATAGAGAGCTATGGAACATTCTGAAGAGCGATAACCTCTCTTCTGACATCAAAGCCATGAAGGTGTTCAACACTATCCTGTCCAGTAAATTGGTAGTGTCTTGTAAATCTCAAACTATCTTCGTTCGAGGTATATCTTTTCAAGTTTTTGAGGAGCTTATTGGTGCAACCATTGGTCGTGATATGGACGGTGAGCGTATCCCAAAGAAAGTGAAAGGTAACTATTAGGAGGCTACGAAACATTTCATGAAATGTGGGGAAAGAATTGAGATACTATAGAATGGTTTCAATAGGGAACAACTCCCTAGGGTTTGGCAGAGGGTGGCAGAAGTTTTGATGTGTTACATCACCTTGGATGGAAGATTCAAGAGGTTCTATGCCTATATTTTTCCCATATTAAGTCATTTTAGACATGGTATTAAATTGAATTTTGCTTTTTGGTTATTTTCTTCTCTCGAGGAATCAGTTCAAAAAGTGCTTGTTGGTGAAAAGGATCTTCCTCTGCATCAGGGGTTCATATATTGCCTTTACCATTTTCATCTAGCCCCTCGGCCTCTACTTTTTGTCCATGCATCTACAACCCTCATCTTTTTGAGCATCACTCTATGGAGGGCCCTGCTATAAAAAATTGAAAAAGGATTCTACTAGCATTTCTGTTATGACCCCAAAGTCTATTCATGTTATCCTCCCTTCCCTAGACTTAAAAGGCAAGAAAAAAGCTATTGTTACTAACCCCATTGCTGGTACTCCTACTTTGAAACCCCTTAGTCCTGTTAGCATCTCTACCCCTCCGAAGTAGACCTCTGTTGATACCAGTGCTCCCCCGATTAACACTGTACCCTATACCATCCACACTAGGTATAGAGAAAAGTCCAAGAGGAAGGTCAACTTGCTTGGCCCTTTTCAAGTTGATCCTTTGTATTCTGAGGTTATCCTTGATTTAGTTGTCTCCCCTACTGCCACCAGTAAGGGCATTGCAAAGCCTTCTTCTATTGGCCCCTCTTTTGCCCATGCCAACCCAAAAGGGCTGAACTAGGATACCCCTAGCCACCAAGTTGTGTAGGAGAATTGTAGTTCTTGTAGTAGACTGGAGGAGAAAATTAAGAATCTTCAAGAGGGCATGATCCTTCAGAACAATGTCCTGGAATGACAGTTAGCCATAGAAAAATACATCATCTGAAAATCATTATGTATTAGGAAACCTTCAACTGGTGATGAGCAAGTGGAAGATGAGAAATGGGTAGAGATTGAAAAAAATTTAGCCATGTTTGACAAATAGGAGTTTTTGGAGCATGAGGTTGACACTATTAAGAGGAACCAGAAAACTATAAAGAAGAATATGACATAAATAATTACATTTAGTAGGGAAACTGTGAAGAACTCAGCCACCACCCTCCTTGTCTTCCATTCTGAGTTGGAGAAGAGAAAAGCAAAATAGTAGGAAAACAAGAATTCTACTCCCCAAGTTGGCCCAGCCAACAGGACCCATGCGAAGAGCATTGGTGATAAAGATAAATCTTCTATCAAGGATATCAAACCTAGGGAGGTTTCCTTTGAAGATAAGTAGGACTTTCTCAATCATGAATGGTAGGCCATAAGCGACCCGAAGCAGCTTGCTTATATGTAATGTTTGTTTTCTGGTTCTTGGCCGGTTTAGTGTTGGTCCTTTTGTTTTTTGTTGGTTGTTCTATTTAGTCTAATCTTTGGCTTCAGCCTTGGTGTTTCAGTCTCACCTCTCGTGAGACCCACTTGTAGCATTTGTGGTAGCTTTTTGTAATGGGTTCGAGCCCTTCCCATGTTTTTACCTTAAGAAAAACATGCCCTTGAGTCCAAAAGTTCATCTAACACACTACCTTTAAACTTTAACATTATCAAGTGTCACTTGATCAAATGAGATTCAAACAGACATCAAGTATCACTTAATTGATCTAAAATAGTATAGTAGCCAAGTGCCACCCACCTAGTTATAACACCTTTAATTGAGCCAAATGTCACTTGACTAAGTGCAAAATTCATGAATGAGTCAAGTGTCGCTTGATCATAATGATGATTCTCATTGCATTAAGTGTCACTTGAGTAATGTTGTACATAGAGGTTGCAAGATTTCTCTTGCTTAGTTAACCCCCATTTAATTTGTTTATAACTATATTACAACCCCATTAGAAACTATGTCACAACCCCCTTGTATGTCATTTAAGGTTGTACTTTCCACCTTGGGTCCTTTGGTTTGAACATCCAATCTTTAGAGACTACAAGAGTCTTGTTTTTGGTTTAAGGATGGTGTTTTAGGATTAAAGGTTTTAGTTTAGGTCTGCAAATCAGTTTGAGTTTTAAATTTAATTATAGGACTGACTTCATTCATATCAAATTGGTTAAGGTCAATGTATCATAATTATAACTAAACTTATCAACTAGAAATTAAACCAATAAACACACTTCTTCTTAATCTCATGTAGATCTGCTAAGCGATAACCTACTTATCATGTTTGCTCAAACCCTTAACGTCAATCAACATTATAGGATATAATCCCAAGCTAGGCTCTACTAAATTTTATCTCTTACTTAGTTTAGACTAGTATAGATTATCTTAGTTTTCTTGTTCAAGGTTAAAGGAAACAAATTCTAGGTTACCAACACATAAAAAATCCATACTTTATTATCTTTCCTATCATATATTTCTTATTGTATATATCATTGTCAAATTCCATTTAACATACACTACATTAGATAAGCATAATACAATGCCATCATTCCAATGTTAGCATTGTTAAATCATAGAGTACCTTGAAAATTAAATGAAAACATAATCCCATGCATTAGTTAGCTATTCAAAATCAGTATCCTATACCTGAACCAGATATCACCGATAGGTTAGAGCACAAAATAATCACTCGTGCCAATAGAGTTTAAGACTCACCCTAGGAATTAACATAAAACTTTTAGGGTTCTTAGGAGATATCTATCATGGTAGGTGTTAATAGGGATCACCTCAAAGCACTCCTTTAAGCAAAGTATGCAAACTATAGAGGTTCTGTAAATGGAATGTCTTAATTTGCATTCTTACACACTTCACTAGCAATGTGTATTTACTATTGACTATTGCAGTCAAATCAAGCACCAACAAATGTCAAAGAAATTTTCTTAAATCTTACCACTACATGCATATAGAAAAGGAGATTCAAATTCAATCACATCTTTAAATCACAAACCTTAACACACTTATTGAACATAGTGAACAATTCCCATAGTAAATTCACAATGAATGATATTGGAGGAATGATAAGTATTATATCACTTTGTAACCATTACACGAAGATGTCCACTACAACCACACAGTGATAAAAAAAACAAATGAAATCTTATGCCCTTGCTTAGAGATACTAATATAAATATGAAAATGATATTACCCTTGTAGCATTCTAGGGTTTACACATTGTCAGCCAAATAGATAACAAAAACACCTCAAAACATTTCCTCAATCTCATGAACATACCCAATTAATTAAATGAAGCTATAGAACATAATAAAGTTTAAAAAAAGATTGTCAAACTCAAATTTAACCCCTAACAATAGAAATTATCTCTAAGATCATCTACACATAAATTTAGCAAAGTACCTCTTTAAAGAATCTCTAAGCTCATTTATACACACATTTACCAATGCAACTCTTTATAATAGTACAATTTTTTGGATTAGGATTCCAACCCTATGACCATATATGAAAAACTTTAGTTTATTTTACTCTAGAACCAAGAATACACACGTCTCTTTTCAACCCTACCAAGGTTAAGAATAATTCAACCCACTTCAAACTTTACAAAGAGATAAATATCAACAACTACATCTAATACTATATGCTTTTCCCTTCCTATGTATTTTATCTTTGACCACGAGAAATCTAGTTAGAGATATAGTGCTACAATTAAATCCTAAATAGGACCTCCATCCAACCCTCTACCTAGAGACTATGTTAAAATCCTCCAAGACCAAAACAATAATCCACACAAGAATAAAATAGCTAACCAATTTCATATCTTATAGCTTCCCATTAGGGTATACTAATGCCTTTTTTATATCCAAGCCTCTCACCAACATGGCTTGAGGCCAAACCATTCAATAATAAAAAATAAATTCAAAACTTAGGAAACCACCAAACATATGGTTTAATACTTAGATGTTAGAAATTTAGAACTTAGGTATCATAAATCAAAACTTGGATGTCAACTTTAGGAGCTAGGAAAAAGGAATCCAAAGGCTATCCTAAGGATCAACATAAACCAAAGACTCCACACCAATGCACAAACTCCCAAGGACAATCAAGACAAACATAAGGATGATCAAAACAAATAGATGCTAAAACTAGCAACATTCAATGCAAGAACTCAATATAGTTTTGTAATTGTGTGCCGTGTTATTTTATACTTTGACAAATAGTCCATACTCCCTTTTAAATGTACCATTGTACTCTATCTAAGTGTTGAAATGATCCCTGCACCAGCCAAGATCAAAGAAATGAAATTAGTAGTATCTACTGAAACTAATAAATCCAATCCAACATAATGAAATCTATAATCATTTAACTTTACCAATGCCTAAAGGAAAGATTAACCAACAAATATATTACAAATTTTGGATTTCAAGATTGATGTAGTTGTTCCAAATACCTGCCAAATCAATCACAACTCACAAGAAAGGCCCAACAAATCAAATAATAAATGTCAAAATTTTACAAAAGTCTATAAACACTACATTAATAAAAATTGGGTAATGACAAGATACTCAACTCACTATACTTATCAAGGATTATAGTAGATTACTTCATTGTTCTTTATCTATATATTAATATAATTTTTTTAGAAGGGCAATATAGTATTTTTTGAATTGTTTGGAGAATATATATATATATATACACACACATTTAATAATATTTATCACTATCAAGGTTGAAAGTTCAATTATCATCGATTAAACTAAAAGAGTTAGTTTTTCCTTATTGAAGAAAAAATGATAGAACTTTCTATAGTGACTAAATCCTCCACTACTATTGTTTTCTTAGTTCTTTGCTTAGTGATTTTGTTAGGAAAGTGTCTCAACCTTACAAATACAAAAAGTGTGATTCTTCAGTTATAAAATTGAATAAACTTATTTTTTGGGCTATAGAGTTAGTTTTTATCTAAATAAAAATTCCAGGTTGTTCAACACCACTTGCAAGGGTACCAGGTGTGTATATCTCTTTGAGATCTATAAATTAAAAAAACAAGCCCAATTGACCTCCCAAATCAAAAGTTATGGCCTTCGGAAGTTGGGCCTCCCATATTGGAAAATGTAAAAATGTATTAGACATAGAAAAGAGCTATAAGTGGGAGTTACACGTGTTAATGCATGTTATGACACATCATAAGGTATCTTTGATTGGAGATAATAGAACCCTAAGAATTTGGGCACCACTTTTGAATGCTTTTGGCTCATGGTTTTTTAATTACCATTGACAGTTTCTGTTGGCAAGAGACACTGTGTGGCTTCATGAGTGTTGTCATTGATGGCAACAAACTCCATCCCACACATCCGCAGGACATGGTGTGTCTATACTGGAAGTCAAATTGAAGAGTATTTTGGTCCGGTGACCAAGAACAGAGCATGCAACAAGGTTTGATAATCAGGTCCGGATCTCTCAGAGGAAGTATCTCAGTTAAGTGTGGACTTGGGGAGGTCAAGAGGAGTACCATGACTAATATATTCCAGAGATTAAGCCTCCGGTGATGTAAGAGTGAAAAGATATGAACACCTAAGTATTGGGTTCCTGCTTGGCAGAGTAGATTGAGGAAAAACTGACCGACAGAGCTTTAGACTTTAATCCGGATGAGATATTGATGGTAATCAAGTTTCTTAAGGGATCATTCATGATTGGCTGACATGATTGATGAATTCTATAAGCATCTCTTTGATATGCATCACTTGGTAAGCAAGGATTCAGCTGACAAACCAGAGTTTGGGAAAATATTGAGTATTCCGGATGCTAACTAGAAAGATGTTGAAATCCTTTGTGTGGATATATATACCAGATGGATTTTGATGAGAAGGTGAGTGTGGTGTATTGTGAAGTGCGAAGAAAAGCAGAGAGTAGTGTGAAGGTAGTAATACAAGTCTGATAGGTGACAGGACAAAAACACCAAAGAAGAGGAAGAATGAAGTGCAGTAGATCAGTGTATTAAGCCTAACCGGAACTGAACCTCAGCATATGTGGATGCTTCTTATCAGTTCAAGTACCTAGTTTCCTTCTATAAACTATTGTAGGCAGTGAGCCTCTTGTGAGCAGTGTGCTCGGGCAGTGAGCCCTAATTGGCAAGTGCCATTTTGTACTACCTTATTCTTTTAACAGAGAATACAATCTTGGGTTAATCACCTCGTGGTTTTTTCCTTTAACATGGTTTTCCACGTCAAAAATATTGTGTCATGTGTGTTGAGTTTATTTTTTCTTCCATGGTTATGTATGCTGATATAATTTGATATTGCTCTAATTGTTAAAGAAGAAAAGAAAGACAAATTATTAAGATAATTGATTCACCCCCCCTCTCAGTTATCAACAATTGGTATCAGAGCCAAGTTCCTTCTAAATAGAGCCTAACAACTTGAGGAAGATCTGGGATTCTCAATGGATATGTATGGTATGAGGGAACAACTTCAGTCTGCCCTAGATGATCTTGATCAATCTCACTCTGAAGTCAATGACCTGAGGGAGAGACTTAAACAAGCTGATGATTTCATAAATGAACTCAAAGAAAAATTGAGTATCTCAATAAAGAAAAGAAAGGAACTTCTTCAACAATTAGCAAGTCAAAAAGAAGCCAATGATACTAATAAAGATCTGAATGAAAAAACCAAGTTATGTGAAAAGTTATCAAAATAGGTCATTATGGTAAGACATGAAATGGAATCAGGAGTTATGAAATTCACCCAAGAAATTGAAGAGAAAAGAAAAAGTGAAGATAATCTAAAACAATCTCTTAAGGAGAAGTCAGAAGACTGCCACAAAATGGATAGAATAATCAGGCATCTGGAATCTGATCTTGAAGAAGCTAGAGACAATGAAGAACAACTTGAGAATCAGATAGACACTCTTAAAGGGGATCTTCAAACAACAAATGAATACAAAGAGAAATTCAAGATAAGCTCTGCTCAACTTGAAGTTCTTCTTGAAAGCCAAAAGAGGGTAGATGACAAGCAAGGCTTGGGGTATGAGAAAGGGGAAAGCTCTCAATCCGGTCAAAAAAATTCTGCATCGGGAAATCTAAGGAACAGGGCTATAAGACCTCTGGTAAGGCAACCAAATGCTCAAAGATATCCATCCTTCAATGGATACTGCCACAATTGCAATAACTTTGGTCATAAAGCAAATCAGTGTAGAAGAAGAATGAATCAGAATAACTCATTCTTCTCCAGACAGTGTTTTAACTGCAAAAGGTATGGTCATAAATCTCAAGAATGTAGAAATTTGTAAATGAACAATTCATTCAATGGTAGATGCTTTGCATGCAATAGAATGGGACATATGGCTAATCAATGCAGATTAAGAGGATATTAGTCAAATCTGCAAAGAAATATTGTTTGCTACAATTGTAATAGATCCGGTCATATTGCCAACTTCTGCAGAAGTAAGAATCAGGATAAAAGGGGTCCGGTGCATCATAATCAAAATCAAGACAAAGGAAAAGGAAAAGTGAATGCGGATGAAATTTAAAGGGAGATGAGCAAGATTTGGGTAAAGAGAAGTACAAAAAATGTTGGGGATGGATCCGCACCAGAATCTGGTGCTGATATTCCTTCCGGAAACTAAATAAGATGAGCTCTGGCTTAGGGGGAGTCAAGAAGGAAAACAAATTTCCCCAACCAGATAATTGGTGCCTGAAACTGGCACAAGGAAAGTTACGGATTAAAGGGTTCTCAGAGAAACATCTAAAGAAGCCTTGGTAAAGATATGGAAGATCCGTAAGAAGATTTGAAGAGTCTAATCTTCCAAGATTGATCCGGTGTGACAGTTTTTCGGTAAAAGCTGGATTTTCACAGTTTGATCTGGTGTGATTCTAAACTGAAACATCTTGATCTGCGGATAAAGGGGATGATTCAAGGAAAGCAGAGACATTGAAATTCATCACTAAAAACAACTCTAAGTACATCTCAGTGATCCGTAAAAATCTCTCTCATGATAAGGCAACCGGAATAACTTAAGTTATGCATTTATTACAAAATGAAATTAGGGTTTGCTCAGAGATAAAAGGGTTCATTTGCTTGTCATTTGCACATTAGCATTAGTGAAAAAGATAAGAAGAGCTATGCAAACAAGTTTGCTTCATCTCTCTCAAGGATCAATCGCAGAATTCAAGTCAACCAGTGATCTTTTTGGCTCTTTTTGTGAACCCTAGAGGCATAAAAAGGTACTTTTTGCTCTTGTAAATCTCTCTCTGAATCTGTTGAAAGATGGCTACTCCGAATGTTGTCAAAATCATTGATAGGCCACGTCCAAAATTTAAGAAACATCCTTATAAATCACTAGAAGTAGATCCTTTAGGCGCATTCTCTAGTATTCCGCATGGGGTTTTACATGTTGAAGACATTAGGGCATACATTCATGTAAATATTGAGGAATTTGAGGAATCCAAGCTAATGGATATATATCGTAAGTAGCTAATAGATGAATCATTTGAACTCAAACCTTAGTACAAAGCCATCCGAGATAAGCATTTTGGATAGTGCATTCATTTCCCCTGTTTTGCAGAAGATGAATGGGTCTGGTATATTCTGAGCAGAGTGCATGACAACTTCATATGGTTGATGAGGCCATTTAAGATCACAAAGGATGCCATTACGGTGGTGACTGGATTGCACTCATCCGGTGGGTTACCTACTCTCAAATCAGTCAAAAACCAAACTGTGAGTGAGGCTACCAGATCTAAATTTGATAAAAGAGCAATGACAATTGAGGATATCACAGATCCGGATATCAAGTTTGCCGCTATGATAATTGGCTACAAGATATATCACTCAAGCAGAGAGAATTCTATATCCGAAACAACAATTTACACCGCTTATGAAATGTTAAGAAAGAATGCTGACTATGATCTTTGTGAGCTCCTTTTGAACCATCTTTTGGAGAATCTGCAGAAGATAAAGAAGGATAAGAAGAATTCTTTCAAATATGGCGGCTTGATACTCTGTCTATTCTTCTATTACATGAATGAGCTACCCGGATCTAGTGGCTGGATATGGCAAAATGACAGACTTGTTGCCATACAAATTAGGGATTATTTGTATGGGCTTGGTGATGCCAAGGCACAAAATACAGCACTGTGGGGTTACTTCAAAAACTTCCAAAGCTTGATGCAAGCCAGAGAAAGAATCCCCCAATCATTGGTTGAGAAATACAAGGATACAGTGTGCTTTATGATAGACACTGATCAATGCCTAATGGAGGCAGTGGAGCCAAGGACAGTCTGGATCATGCCAATGGGGTATGAAGTAGATAAGAAAATTGTAGAGCTACATGTTCAACACATGCTAAGTCAACCCAAGGATCCTAAGGCATAAAGTTTTGGAACCTTTCAATAACTGAGTGTAAAAGTTCATGTTGAACTAAGACAGCCTGAGATCAAGAGAAAAGTAAGGAGGGAAGTAGAAGAATTCGCCAAGAGGCATGGAATTTCAAAGGAGGCACTTGATGCAAACAAAGAGAAGATGGAAAAGGGAGAGAAAGAAAGGCAAGAAACAGAAAAAGAAAGTGCCCCGGTGCAAGCCCCCTCCTGGACCAGATCCTCCAAAAGCTTTGCACTTGCCACCTCTAAGAGCCAAAAAGCATCAAAATCAGAAGCCCAGACATCCGGAAAAGGGAGAGAAAAGAACAAAGAAAAAGGCAACAAGGTCCTATACAAGTCTCAAGGATGATGAAGAGACAAAGACATATGAGGAAGTAAATAAAATGAAGAAGAAGAAGAAAACATCCGATGAATCCTCTACTAGTCAAGGCAAGCAAGAAAAGATAGAAGAATTTGTTGAAAAACCTACTCTCTGCATTGATGATATCATCAAATCAGTCACTGTGGATGGGAACCTAAAACCAATGACTGAGTTCTATGATGAATATAATGAAGTTGACCAGAAGATCTTGCAAGAAGCTATAGTCAGGTATCTGAATATCTATAATAAGGCATTTATTGAAATCATATCTCTAATTGCCAAAAGCCTAGAGAAGGAACTAGAAATAAGGAAGAACAATGCTAAGGCAAAGGACCTTGAGATCCGGGAATAGATAGCTATTCAGCTCTATCCTTCAATCACTTCGAAACAAATGAATATGATCTTCAAAGATTGCAAGGATGAGTTTTAGAGCAAAGCTAGAATGAATTAGCTTATGCTTGGAGAAACTGACAAAGTGGCAAAAGAAATAGAAGATATCCTCCGGAATGCTTTTAAAAGATTCAATCTTCCTGTTATAGAGGACTTGGTGATGAACCCTCTGCCATGGATGATGAAGGAGAATCTACTGTGAAAAATGGAGAAGAGCCAAAGGACATAGGTGAGGAAAGGACTCAGGACTTGGATTCCTCTGCTCTGGAAGAGAAAGTCCCTGAAGAAGTAAACATCTCTCTTCCGGATCCCCCTGCTGACTCTGGAACTGAAGGAGAAGAAAGAAAAGAAGAGAGAATCAATCAAGAAGAAGTAAAGGAAAGAGAAGAAGGTCAAACAGAGAAGACCACAAGTGACAGTGCTGAGGCTGCAGAAGGGAAGAAAACTCTGTCTCTGACAAGAGACACAACAGAAGCAGTCAAAGACTTCCTGACAAAAGAAATGATGGAATTAGATGAACCAGAGCTACTTCAAGGACCATTCAATTTTGATTCCCTCTCTCTGGTCTAGATAATGAAGGTAGCATCTTTTGCTCAAGCCAAAGCAAAAGAAAAGCTTCTGAAGTCTCACATGGAAGATTGTGAGCTAATAGAGATTGCATCCAGTGTGCTAGAGAAAATCATGCCATCCTTCCAAAAGGATCCTTTGGCCTCCACACCTGGTAATCTAAAGTCTCTTGTAAATTATGTTAATACACATTTTGACTCTTTAGAGAAAGCAGCATAAGAGAAAGTCCGAAAAGAATTTTTGGGTAAGAGATTCTCCGAAGTACAAGGGCTTATAACAAATGATAGGAGAAATATGGATATGGGATAAAGAGCTTAGAAAATTCTCTTAAAGATGGTAGAGAAGTATATAAATATTGTTTATCCTGGTCTAAAGTGACAAAGGATATTGAGAAGAAAGTGAAAGAGCAAGAGGATAAATTGTTAAGCTTATCTCAGAATTTTGATCCTCTCACCTCATCCATAGTAAACCAAGAGTGTCAGACTATTGCAGTCATAAATGAAATAAAGAAGCTTGAGAAGGAGAAGAAAAATAAAATAAGCAGGTTAAGTGAACTTAGAGGGATAATTGTCCCTAAATTAGAGGCCATGCATGAGGCTCTATCTAATGCTCAGACCACAACCCAGACTAGTGATCCGACAGATCTAAAGAGGGCGGAAGCTTTTGCATTCCTGTTGAGTGGTCACATCTCAATTTTGGATAGGATGAAGCAGAGTTGGACAACATAATTCATCCAATTGAAGACAACTTTTGCAGATATACTTCAATTTATGTAAGTATAACATGTATATATACTTATGCGGCTAAGTATAGTTGGATTTTTGGGAATTTTGGTGTGCGGATTCTACCCTTTGCCATTGATGTCAAAGGGGGAGTGAGTAGCAGTGAAAAATGTGGAATCTAGCTAAGGGGGAGCTCCGGTAAAGTGTACATTAGAACAGAGCATCAGCCAAGGGGGAGTGTAGTGTGACACTTAGTCATTTTTCACTAAGTGTTGCCATCAATGCCAAAGGGGGAGATTGTTGGAAAGAGACACTGTGTGGATTCATGAGTGTTGTCATTTATGGCAACAAAGTCCATCCCACACATCCACAGGACATGGTGTGTCTATACCGGAAGTCAGATTGAAGAGTATTTTGGTCCGGTGACCAAGAACAGAGCATGCAACAAGGTCAAACAATCAGGTCCGGATCTCTTAGAGGAAGTATCTCAGTTAAGTGCAGACTTGGGGAAGTCAAGAGGAGTACCATGACTAATATATTCCAGAGATTGAGCCTCCGGTGATGTAAGAGTGAAAAGATATGAACACCTAAGTATTAGGTTCCTGCTTGGCAGAGTAGACTGAGGAAGAACTGATCGACAGAGCTTCAAACTTTAATCCGGATGAGATATTGATGGTAATCAAGTTTCTTAAGGGATCATTCATGATTGGCTGACATGATTGATGACTTCTATAAGCATCTCTTTGATATGCATCACTTGGTAAGCAAGGGTTCAGCCGACAGACCAAAGTTTGGGAAAAATATTGAGTATTCCGGATGCCGACTAGAAAGATGTTGAAATCCTTTGTGTGGATATATATACCAGATGGATTTCAATGAGAAGGTGAGTGTGGTGTATTGTGAAGTGCGAAGAAAAGTAGAGAGTAGTGTGAAGGCAGTAATACAAGTTTGGTATGTGACAGGACAGCAGCACCAAAGAAGAGGAAGAATGAAGTGTAGTAGATCAGTGTATTGAGCCTAACCGGAACTGAACCTCAACATATGTGGATGCTTCTCATCAGTTCAAGTACCTAGTTTCCTTCTACAAACTATTTTAGGCAGTGAGCCTCTTGTGAGCAGTGTGCTCAGGCAGTGAGCCCTAATTGGCAAGTGCCATTTTGTACTACCTTATTCTTTTAACAGAGAATACAATCTTGGGTTAATGACCAGGTGGTTTTTTCCCTTAACAGGGTTTTCCATGTCAAAAACATTGTGTCATGTGTGCTGATTTTATTTCTGCTTCCATGGTTATGTATGCTGATATAATTTGATATTGCTCTAATTGTTAAAGAAGAAAAGAAAGACAAATTATTAAGATAACTGATTCACCCTCCCTCTCAGTTATCAACAGTTTCATGTATTGTATCTTGTATATAATAGGTGCTTGAGATGGACATTGAGTGTGAGAATCCTATAGATGTTGTTAAGTTGCCTCCATATCTCTAGTTGGTGATGCTCCCCTAAAAGCTTTCTCTACAAGTATATTGTAATCTTGTTGAGATTTCTGAATAATATATTGGGTTGCATTAGGAGTGTGGGGTTTTTCTCTTGAGAGGGTTTTCCCCACGTAAATTACTATGTTACAGTATGACTTCTATTTATATTTATTTTTGTATGTAAAAATCTAATTTTTTTTGCATAACCCTCATCTCAAAATTGGTGTAGGAAGTTATTCCGCTACCTTAACTTCCTTACAAGTGGTATCAGAGCTTGATCACCTTTGGTATCAGTTGTGGGTTGTTGGGTTTTTTGAGCTAATCTAGTTTTGAGTGGGAGATTGTGCATAAGATACTTTATGATCTTATTGTAGGAATTTTTAGATGGGGAGCACATCGAGGTAGAGAATTTTTCTAGTAACAATTTTTAGATGTGGAAGATGAAGATGGAATATCTGTTAATTGATCAAGATCTGTGGGATGCTGTTGATGAGCATGTTTCAAGGCCTATAGATGCTACTTTGGCTACTCAATATGATGTTATAGATTTTAGAGCCAAGGCCTAATCAGATTATGCTTGGCAGACTCTATTTTAATCAACGTCCATGAAGAGTCCT
Source organism: Cunninghamia lanceolata (assembly GCA_027924645.1). NCBI lineage: Eukaryota > Viridiplantae > Streptophyta > Pinopsida > Cupressales > Cupressaceae > Cunninghamia > Cunninghamia lanceolata. The sequence continues at coordinate 5,933,248 of BSBN01000439.1, forward strand.
CTACAAAGAAACTATGGAAGAAACTTGGTGAGATATTTCAAGCCAAATCTATAGTGAACACAGTTTTCTCGAGGAAGAAGTTGTATTCCTTGAAAATGGAAGAGGGTAGATGAACTACAGATCACCTTGAAGCATTTAATATGTTGGTGGCTCAATTGGCATTAGTTGGTGTAAAAGTAGATGATGAGGAGAGATGTCAGATCCTGCTTTGTTCTTTGCTTGATTTGTGGGATTTTCTTGTTATGGCTATTGGGGATACTTCTATTGTCTTAAAAGTTGAAGATGTTGTGAGTCCTTTTGTTTATGAAGAGATTAGAAGGAAGGTATCCATCAATGTTAAAGAGGATTTGAATGTTCATGGAAGATCCAAAGAAAACTGCAAGAAGAGAGAGAAGCATGGAAAATCCAAGTCCAAGAGGAGATCCAAATCTCTTGGAAAGTCCAAAGTTATTTGCTTGAATTGCGGTAAGCCTGGACACTTCTGTAAGGAGTGCAAAGAAGAAAAGAAGAAAAAAAGAGGAAATTTGATTCTAATTCTGAGTCTGAGAAGGAAGATGGTGACGCATTCGTTACAACTTTGGCCACTCGTGTAGGTAATGATGTAGGTTAATTGACTTTGGTGAATCTTTCCATATGACCCCTAATAGAGATTGGTTTTCTGAATATTAAGAATTTGAAGGAGGTAAGGTGTACTTGGGTGAGGGTTCTTATTTAAATATTGTTGGTTGTAGTAATGTTAAAATCATATTTCTTGATGGTAGAGTAAAAAGGATTAATGGTGTGTTGCATATCCTAGATTAGCATGAAATTTAGTATCTATGAGCAAGCTAATAGATGCAGGTGTGCAGGTAGTCTTTTATGATGCAATATGTAAGATGGTTAGAGGTGCTATGGTGAATGCTATATGTGACACATTGTATAATCTTGACACATAGATTGTTGAGCGCAATAGTACTTATGTGAAAAGCAAGTATGTGACTACTTCATTGGAAAAAGTGAGGGTTTCCACTTTAGCGGATGGTTGTGGCTTCTGGGTACCTAAGGGTGCTCTTTCTTCTAAATCAAAATTTCTTATAAAGAAGACTATGTTATGGCATTAGATATTAGGCCACTTTGGAGAAAAGGGTTTAAGGACCTTGAAAAATAAAAACTTTGTTGAAGGGTGATTGATTGTAATCTTGATTTTGATTATGTGAGCATTTTATTTATGGTAAACAAATTTGCATTTAATTTTACTCGAGTTCTCATAAATCTTGTGGTGTATTGGATCTTATTCATTTTGATGTGTTTAGTCTTGTAGATGTTCCTTCCATTGAAAAATCCACATATTATGTTTCATTTATTGATGATTATAGTAGGACATGGGTACATTTTTTAAAGAGTAAATCTAAAATTTTTAGTTGATTTAAATAATTTAAAGCAATGGTTGAGTTGTAGACTAGAAATAAAATAAAATGTTTGAGGACTAAAAATGATGATGAATTTTTCTCTAACAATTTTGATAGATTATGTAAATATTGTGGCATTAAGAGATAAAATAAAACTCTATATTCTCCACAATAGAATGGAGTTATAGAAAGAATGAACATGACATTGATGGAGAAAGTTCGGAGTATGCTTAGTGGTGTTGGTCTAGAATAAAGATTTTGGGTTGAAGCTATTGCCACTGCTTGCTACCTGATTAACACATGTCTCCTACATCAGCTCTTGTTGATAAAATGCCTATGGAGGCATGGTCAAGTCACAAGCCTTCATTGAGAGATCTTAGAATTTTTCATTGTGAGGAATATGCACATGTGCCAAAGGAGAAGTGAACAAAGTTGGAAAACAAGGCCATGAAATGTATCTTCATCAAGTACAATTATGGTGTAAAAGGATACAAGCTTTGGGATCTTATTGCATAGAAGGTGATATATACTAGAAGTGTGATTTTTAGAGAAACTGAGCCTTCTTCTTTACATTGCAACTAGAACAAAGTGAATAGAAAGATGTGTTTTAACTTCCTTCTATGCTTGAGAAAGTTGAATCAAGGCCCTTAGATAGACAACAAGTTGAGGAGAGCGCATCTAGCTCTGAATCTTTAGAAGAGGAGGAAGAACCTCCACCTCAACTTGTTCGAAGGTCTACAAGGCATAGACAACCATATGAAAGGTATTCACCTGATGACTGGAGATGTATTTTTTCTTTGAATACTAATATGGATGAAGCAAGATATTTAGAAGAGGCCTTAGGTATGAATGATGTAGAATCCTGGAAGATTTCCATGTATGAAGAAATGACAACTTTGAAAAAGAATGACACATGGGATCTAGTACCAATGTATGAAGGATGAAAATGTGTTGGTTGCAAATGGGTGTTCAAGGAAAATATTGGTTCAAATGGAGGCATTGAGAAATACAAAGTGTGATTGGTTGCGAAAGGTTACTATTAGGTTGAGGGTTGATTATAGTGAGATATTTTCTCCTGTTACAAAAATGACATCCAATGCAGTACCATAAATTTAATACATATGTGTTGAGTTTGGGATTTGAGCATTCTGAATTAGATCACTGTGCTTATTATAAATTTGATGGTGACCATTTCCTATTTATTGCATTGTATGTTGATGGTATGCTATTTATTGGTAAAGGGAAAGGAATGATTTCAGAACTGAAGTCTAAACTTGTAGCTAAGTTTTAAATGAAAGATATTGGTATAACAAAATTTTTTTTTGGGATGGAAATCATAAGAGATATGTGAATAGAAAGCTATGGCTTGGCTAGAGTAATTATGTGAATTTAGTTTTATAGAGGTTTAACATGCAGGATTATAGACCATTATGTGTTCCTTTTATAGTTGGAATGAAGTTATCTGCTTCACAATGTCCAGCATCCCCATCAAAGATGGAAGACATGAGCAGAGTGTCTTACAAAAGTATAGTTAGAAGTTTGATGTATGCTATGGTTTATACTAGACTAGACATTGCCTAAGCAGTGGGAGTTCTTTCTAGATATATGTATAATCTTGGTAGAATTCATTGGGATATAGTTAACGTAGTCTTTAGATATTTGTGGGGTACCTCAGAGTATTCCTTGTGTTATCATGGTAATTTGATTGGAGATAGGAATTCCCTTGATATTTATGGTTATGTGGATTCAGACTAGGTAGGTGATGTTAATAGCAGAAGATCCATTAGTTCTTATATATTTACATTATTTGGTGGTGCAATTAGTTGGATGAGTAAGTGATAGGTTGCAGTTTCTTTGTCCATGACCGAGGCTAAGTATATGGTAGATACTCATGCTTGTAAAGAAGCCATTTGGCTTAAGAGATTATGTTCAAATATTAGAATAAAATAACGTGCAGTGACAGTTTATTGTGACATTCAGAATGTGATATTCCTAGCTAAGAGCTTGACATTTCATGCCCAAACCAAGAACATTGATGTTCAATATCATTTTGTCATAGATATGGTCAATGATGGTAAGGTGAAGCTGGTTAAGGTAGAGACTTTGATGAATGTTGCAGATTCATTGACTAAGCCTGTAAGCACAAAGAAGTTCAAATGGCATTCAGAGTCTATGGGCCTCTCGGCCCCTAGAAATTAAATCATGGTGTTGATACTCCCTTTTTCTCTTGAAAGGTGTTTGACAAGTGGGATAATGTTAGGAAATGTGTCTCAACCTTGCAAATACAATGTGATTTTTCAGTTATAAAATTGAATAAACTCAAATTTTGTGCTATAGATTTGGTTTTTGGCCAAAATAAAAATTTGAGGTTGTTTGGTACTACTTGCAAACCTATGCCTGATGCATAGAACTCTTTGATCTCTACAATTAAAAAAATAGGCTCAGTCAGCCTCCCAAATCAAAATTTATTGTCTCTGGAAGTTGGGCCTCTTGTATTGGAAAACGTAAAAACATGTTGGACATATAAAAGAGTTGTAAGGGGGAGTTACATGTGTTAATGTGTGTTATGACACATCATAAGGCATCTTTGATTGGAGATAATGGAACCCTCATAATTTGGTTGCCACTTTTGAGTGGTTTTGCCTCATGGTTTTCTAATTACCTTTTGATGGTTTCATGTATTGTATATCCTATATATTAGGTGCTTGAGATGGAGGTTGAGTGTGAGAGTCTTATAGATGTTGTTAAGTTGTCTCCAGATCTCTAGTTGGTGACAGTCTTATGAAAGCTTGCTTTGCAAGTATATTGTGATCTTGTTGAGATTTTTGAATAATATATTGGGTTACTTTTGGAGTGTGGGGGTTTTCTCCTAAAAGGGTTTTCGCGACACAAATCACTATGTTGTGGTGTGACTTCTATTTATGTTTATCTTTGTATAATTTATGTAACTATTGTAAAGATCTGAAAAGTTTTGTATAACCCTCCTCTCAAGATTAGTGTAAATTGTCTCGCTACCTTAGATTCCTTACAGATTTAACCTTTACAAACTACATGTAAAGCTATACTTCGTTAGTTAACATTATTCATCCTCATGAAAATGATATATGCTTTGGAATAAGACTCTACCTTAATATAGAAACATATTATTAAGGGGAATATAATGTATTTTTAGTGCTACCATCAATAATTATTCACATGAGGGCGGGGGCCATGGCTCGATTGGCTAAAGCATCATGTTGTAGGCAAGAGGTCATGAGGTCCAATCCCCCCGCCCAAGTGGTACTGGAGGGCGTGTCATGCTAGTGGAACCAGTCACATTAAAAAGTTTACCCAGTGCATTGTAGGTTATAGGGGGCTATGTCGATCCCTGCAGTCTAAAAAAATTATTCACATGAAAAAATAGGTGCAAAACTACTAGATGATGGTGTTAGGATTCACACATAATATCTAAATTATTTGAGATGATAGGAATAATATGCAAAATAAAAGAGATTATACACAAGCTAAGAGATGTTTGGGAATCAGGATGTCTTAATATCTAATATATTTAGAAATAGAACAAACCTTTAAGGTAGGGAAAATCTATAAAATACTCTTTATGGAAGAAGCCACTTTATGCCATATCTCCAAAATGAGATCCTAAAAATATCCTATACTCCATACCCCCTACTATAAGGCCACCCATGTGTGTTCCTGCCATGTCTCAATTCTCTTATTAATTCTTATGCTTAGCATGTTTCTAGGACCTATTTCGTAGATAAATTATCTTATTGATATATGCATTGGATTTTTGACATGAGATGTTTATGTTTATTATGTGTTCACCCATACTTGGTATTGATTATTGCTTCATGATTATATCCATGCAATGATATATACGGTTTAGAGATATGCTTGGCTAGTGTGATGTCATTTTATGAGTTGTATTAGAGTATCAATTGTACATTGCTTATGGGAGATTGATTGTGATTAGTGCCTTGTGTTGTTCCATAATTGAGATTATATAGATTAGAGATGATATGTGTGATTATCATGCTTTGAGATGTTATATGTACCTTCAATTCCACGTATAAGAACATGTTGATATATTGGCCTAATTATGCTTTAGATATGATCTTTATTATTAAATTTGATATGCACATTAAGTGTGCAAGACTTATGTAGGTATGTGGCCAATGGAAGGTATGTGGAGAACATCATTGATATCACTTAACTATCTTGCTTCACCTAATGGAACTCCGAGACCTCTTTTCATGTGTTGACCAGTTTGCCTAGTCTCCGTTGTCTAGTAGGAGACTCTATGGATCCTATAAGTTGGTTACTCACATCTCTATAATTGTTTTGTCATCTATGTGAGTTTTAGGTTATTTTCACAGTTCTTGGAGAAGGTTGGAAAGTTTGTGCTTTTTTATTTAATTTACATTGATTAATTTTTGAGATCTAAGTCCCTATAGTTATTTTATTTGATTTTTGAGTTCTTAAATTAAAAATTGAGGCCCTATTTAAGTGAAATATACTTAAAGCATATTGGGATTCCTTTTATACTCTTTTTAGTTTTTATTTATTTTAATTAGATATTTATGTTGACCTCTTGGGTTTAGGGTGAGTTAAATCTAATTTCTTGTTGAGTTAGGGGTTCTTCTTTATGTAAAGAGAACCCATTATGTTATTTTATTATGCCAGTTTGGGAATGGAAAAGTGAGAGCAAACACATGAAAAGAGTTCTAACAGAGTTTAAGGATTTGAGGAACTTTTAGAAAGTATTTCTCTTGTGGGTTTTTGTGTGAGGGTTGTGGGTACTCTTCCTATGGAGGGGCATACTTCCCACCTATGTGTGGATGCAAGCAAACGTGAAATATCAAAACAACATTCAAACCATTAAAGCCTAAACCTATTCACCTCTAAATGCAACATCAAGATAAAGAAGAGAAGTATTGCAAAAATGTATGAAAACAACAACAAAAACTCTCACCCACAAGCCCTTTGTTGCACTGGAACAAGGGTGGTTGTGCTCAAAATGGAGTTGCGGTTGATAGAGAGAATGTTAGGTGCTCACAATAACATCATAACATTGCATTCCAAGTGTTGATGCCCTAATTTTCCAACCCTAAATTATGCTCAAAATCTATCAAAAAATTGAAAAATTCTTAAATTTGACTAAGTTTGGGACCCTTTTGGCCATTTTGGGCCTACCAGGACCAATTTCAATGAGTTATTGGTTCCTAGGAACTCACCAAAATTGGTGCAGGTGCACTCTTAAAGGAAAGGGAAATCAGAGATTTCCTCGGTTCCTAGAACCAAGGAAATCCCCAATTTTTTCCTGGTTCCTAGCAAACCCTCAAACCCTGACAAAGCTATAAGGAAAAGGAAGAGGCAAGGGACTTTCAACGAGTTTGTGGTCATTGGGAAGTCGCCAACAGGGTTCCCAGTTCTTGATTGGCCCGCAATCACCAAAAAGCAAAAGGAAGGAAGGAATGAGAGAAGAAGTCAGAATTTCCCTTGGTTCCTAGAACCAAGGAAATCATTGAAGTGTTCCTAGCTCCCCTAAAATTACCGACATTGTTCCTAGTGGGGCCGTAAGTTCTGAAAGGTAAGTGGAGAAGAAAAAAGACATGGCAAAGGAGATTTCAGCGAGTTCCTAGTGATTAGGAACTCATCGACAAAGAAGCAAAAGAGGAAGAGAAAGGTGATTTCATCATTTCGCCTGGTTCCTGGAACTAGGGAAACCCTCAAAAGTGTTCCCAGAGGAGCCCGAACCATCGACAAGGTTGATGAGCTTGAAAATGACTAAGGCATGCATGGATAAAATGTTCCCAAGGCAAAAAGAAGAAAAAGATAGGCAAGCAAGTGAATTCGACGAGTTCCTAGTTCCTAGGAACTCATCGACAAAAGAGAAAAAGATAAAAGAAAAAAGTTTTGGCAAGTTCCCGATGACCAAGAACTCACCAAAAAAGTTCTTGATGCCCTCCCAAGTGTAGAAAAGGTAAAATTAAAGATTTTATAAGTGCTAGAAATATGTTTTTTTATGGGTTTTAAAGTTTGAACACCTCCCTACCTCCCATAAGTGGTCATTAATGCCCAATTTGACCAGTTTGGAGGTAGGTAGTGATTTAATGCAACATGTATGGAGTAGGTGGATTTAATGTGGTAGGTGTGGGCACCCTAATGGGTTTTCTCGCCCAACCACAAGAAGTGAAATTGTAATGCTATATATACATGGAATGAAGATGTAAAATGGGGGTCATTAAACCATCTTTCCAAATGCTTGCAAGTACCAAGGATCATATAGGGTTACAAATCACGTAATTTCATTCCAGTAAGAGCAACATGTTTTTAAATCATAGGGAGACTTGTAATGTAAATGGTATTTTGTAATAGAATGTCTTCATCCTCGTCTATAAATTTTTAGGGAAGCCCTAGTCGCAACTACGTGTTTCCTCTTGCCACATTTGTTGGCATGCTCATAATGCAGATTTGATAAGTGTTGCAACATTTTAATTCATTACAAGCTTTGTGATGGTCATTTATATATTACATATGGATGTTTATAGTATGGGAATGGATTACTAAGTATGCTCTATTATTTGGTGCCATATCTGTGATGTATGTTCGTGCGTAACACATTCCTTTAATTTCAGTCTATTATTTCTTGCTAGCAATATGGACTCTATTACCCATTGGATAGGCACTGGTCTTGGAAGTTCGTGGCTAATCCTATGCATTCAAATGAAAAGATTGTTCACTAGTAGCTTAGGAGTAGATTGGTAGATTAGTTTAGGTTTTGTCTGCACCCAAAAACTAGTATTACTACCTTTGCTATATTCAAAGAGAATTGGTGTCAGATAAATGTTTAGAGGTTTGTGCTTTATGAATTCGATCCATCATTGTAGTCCATAATTTTGTAAATGAATATATTAGGTGAGCTCATGCCAAAAAAAATGTTTAGAGGGTTGTAATGATGTGGAAGCAAGATATAAGTGTGTATACATTGTTAAGGGGATTCATCATTAGTGATTGAAATTGGTTATATCTTTAGGTGCACGTATATGCTTGTATGTTATCAGCTATTAGTGAGGTCTAATACACTTGTCCCTGGCTGCCATTAGGGCATGGTAGTCAAATCTTTATTCCAATTGTTATCATGTGTTTTTAACTCAAGGGAATACCCCCTAGGTTTTGTGGACCTTGAAGAAGAAGAGGATCTGCCCTATCCTATATGTTGGACCAAAATCACCCTCTCTTTGTTGATATTTGTTTCCCCATTTTGTCACTCTTGGTGATGGTGTTAGAGGAGAGGGCCTACATTTTTGGGAGCCAATATTTTGGTAACTCTGCTAGGAACAATTTTAGAATTCAGTCTTATCCTGGGTTACAAAAAATTAGAGATTCTGCTGGTATGAAGGCCCTAAAATATCTCAACCTTGGTGGTTCTATCTGATCCAAGGATTTCCTTATTTACTGAGGTGGTGACTCTGCAAATTTTTTAATGCTTTTGCTATTGTTGATGCCTTTTGGTGGTGTAACAAGTTTCCTCCATTTGATGCAGTAGCAGGTTAAGGTACTTCAAATTGCTCCTTCTTTCCTATCCCGAAGCAAGAAATATTGTGTAGTAAGATGTCTAGGTAAGAATAGGCAGTCTTGTTTTCAGTATCATGTAAGTTTTAAAATCATGGATCATTGGTTTAAAGAAGAGTCAAAGTCTAAGCATTCGATTAGCTCATATTGGATCAATGGAATGGTGAGCTATGATCATGAGTATAATCCTGATTATTATAGTGATACCTCATCATAATGCACAAATGATTGTGCATACAATTTTCAAAATGATACACCAATTGTGGATTCCTCTAACCCATCTAAACAAGAGATTTTTGATTTGGTGACCCACATAAACATGCTTGATTTAGCCTCCAAGTAGTCCCACAGTCATTCTGCATCTACAAGTGCACAAGAGCTTACAATAGCAGTGTTTGATTATGAACAAAATGATTTTATTATTGATTTCAAAGAGTTCGAAGCACATGTCTATGACCTTGATTCCCTTGTCCAATATTTGGAAGAACTTAGGTGGTAGGATGGTGAATCAGTTTCACTTTCATGATAGGTTTATTGTTGTAATTAATAACCTTCTAGATGAATGTAGACCTAATGAAAGTTTGTGCATAACCTTGTATTGTGAAACCTTATACCTCGGTGTAGGTCAACTTCCCCTTGAATATAAACCAATAAGTATAAAGGAGTCTTTTAGTGGGCCAACAATGCTCATTCAGTGCTTGACATTGCTTTTCCATATCCAAGTGTTCAAGGGGATAAGATTGCAACTCTTATTGTTTAGGTTGATGGGTCAAATCATGAGGATGGTGGTATGGATGAATTGGATCAGTTTGATAGTGTGGTTAGGAGGATTGAAATTGATGAGGGTGATGCATTGTATGACAATGATGCAGATGATGAAAACAATGTATGCACTTGCCTTCAGCTAGGCAAGTCATTAAGTGAAGATGAAAATGATGAAATCTATGATGACTTCCAACTTGATGTTGAGGTATGTAGCCTAGTGGATAGTGAGAAAGATGTGTGCATGAGTTAGTAATCAAGTGGACTAGCTTGTGAAGCTAATTGTGTTAAGTATGCACATATTTGTGATATTCAAGGTGAGAAAGAAACTTGTTTCTTGTTTGACATTTTTCCCTTCTTTGTTCCATTAGATGATAAGGAAGGAGTTAGTGTTTGCTTGCATGAGTTCGATGTGGATGTGGCTTCACTTGATTATAACCAATCAGAGATAAGTGCTAGTGTAGTCATGAATTTTTAGTTTGAAGAGTTTTCCCTTGAAGAGTATGAAGATGGTAATCATGTGGATGCATATGAGAACCTATTTCTTTGGTGCAAAACTTATTGTCTTCCCCATGTAGAGTGTGCTTCAAATGGGCCACATGGAAATGACAGAAAAATGAATGAGGAGGAGGTGTGTCACAAGTCAGTTTGCAACAATGTATTAATATGACACCGCTAGTCACCAAGATGAACAAGAAACATAGAGACAATCAAAAGAACTTGGTTCTTCATGTGAGGTGTCTCATGGTTTTGATTTTTATGATGATGATTTAGGTTGTAGCTTGAATCATGCTTATGATTCAAATGTTGATATTTGTAGCAACACAAGTGAAAGTGGTGTACGTTGTCCACCCATTAACCAAGAGTTTGATGACATGTGTGGTCCTATGAAGCTTTCCTTTTTGAAGGTAAAGTTTCTATTGTTGGGGATGATGGTGTTGTGCCTGATATGGAGTTTTTTATGGGGTCTAGCATACATGTGAAGTAGTCGTTGAGCAGCCACCCAAATGCCAAGTTAAAGATCAACACGTTGCAACTTAGCTAGAAGGTATGCCAGAGCTGGAATTATTCTAGTTTGATTTGCAAGAGGATGTGTCTCTTTTTATAGACTAGTCGTGCAATTAGTCACACATCTTTGCCATGCGAGTTTGAGGTGTTCTCCTTTTACCTCAATTTGCATGAAGAGGTCAGCAGATGTTACAGTGTTGCATCTTTTGATGATGGATGTTTGTCATCATCCATGTGTTTTAGTGCTAACCTGATTTGTAATGTCTCACCCCTTGCGGCTGGGAATATGCATGATGTCATGTGGGATGGGTCTTGCACATATTTCATTTGGTTACCATGTAGCAATGTTTATGGTGGAGCTGGCCTTTGCTTCGTGAACAATGATTGTAGTTAGTGTAGGCATGTGGCGACCATATTTTGGTGCAGACATGTGGCAACCATCTTTTGTTGTAGCTTGGTGGTGAATGCAGATTTGGTTTGAGGGAGATCAGATCCTTCATCCAACTTGTCTTTAATAGAAGCAAGTAGCCCTATCCTCCTTTTGCAGGGTTGCCTTGCATTGTGTTAAAATTTTATTTACACTATCTTTCCTTTTGTGCCTTCATGCCCATGGCTATAAGTCTTGTTGTATATACACCCTCATTGTAAATACGTTATTTATTTTCCCTTGTTTTTTCTTTTTGTGGTCTGTGCCAGAGATAGTTGGTTCTGTCTTTAACAGAAGCAAGTAGCCCTATCCTCCTTTTGCAGGGTTGCCTTGCATTGTGTTAAAATTTTATTTACACTATCTTTCCTTTTGTGCCTTCATGCCCATGGCTGTAAGTCTTGTTGTATATACACCCTCATTGTAAATACGTTATTTATTTTCCCTTGTTTTTTCTTTTTGTGGTCTGTGTCAGAGATAGTTGGTTCTCACTATGCCAAGTTTGGCACACATCCCAAACTAGAGCCAAGTGTTGGTATCCTGATTTTCTAGCCTTGAATTATGCCCAAAATCCATCAAAAAATTCCCTAGGATGTTCCCTTGCATTTTGCCTTGTTTAAATCATTTGAAAATATAAAAATATGATTTTTTTTCTAAATTTGACTAAGTTTGGGACCTTGTTGACCATTTTGGGCCTACCAGGAATAATTTTGACAAGTTCCTAGTTCCTAGGAACTCATCGAAACTATTTTGGGTTCCCTGCCAAACCCCACCCCTCGACTTGGAACTTAGTGTGCTCTTAAAGGAAATGGAAGTTAGAGACTTCCTTAGTTTCTGGAACCAAGGAAATCCCCAATTTTGTTCCTAGTTCCTAGTGAATCTCGAACTCCAACAAAGCTATAAGGAAAAGGAAGAGGCAAGGGACTTTCGACGAGTTCCTGGTCGTTGGGAACTCGCCAACAGGGTTCCTAGTTCTTGGTTAGCCCCTGATTTCCAAAAAGCAAAGGAAGGATGGAATGAGAGAAGAAAGATGGGGACATTGGCATTTCCATTGGTTCCTGGAACCAAGGAAATCACTGAAGTGTTCCTAGTTCCCCCCAAATCATCGACATTGTTCCTAATGGAGCCATAAGTTCTAAAAGGTAAGTGGAGAAAAAAAGACAATGTAAAGGAGATTTTAGTGAGTTCCTGGTGATTAGGAACTCACCAACAAAGAAGCAAAAGAGGAAGAGAAAGGTGATTTTAATGTTTCACCTTGTTCTTGGAACCATGGAAACCCCTGAAAGTGTTCCCAGAGGAGTCTGAATCACCGACAAGGTTGAAGAGCTTGAAAATGACTAAGGTATGCATGGGTAAAATGTTCCCAAGGTAGAAAGAAGAAAACTATGGGAAAGCAAGTGACTTTGATGAGTTCTCAGTTCTTAGGAACTTGCCAACAAAAGAGAAAAAGAGAAAAGAAAGAAGTTTTGGCGAGTTCCTGGTGACTAGGAACTCACCAAAAAAGTTCTTAATGCCCTCCCAAGTGTCGAAAAGTTAAAATTAAAGATTTTAAAATTGCTGGAAACATGTTTTTCATGGGTTTTAAAGTTTGAATGCCTGCCTACCTCCCAAAAATGCCATTAATGCCCAGTTTGACTAGTTTGGAGGTAGGTAGTGATTTAATGTAGCATGTATGGAGTTGGTGGATTTAATGTGGTAGGTGTGGGCACCCTAATTGATTTTTCCCACCCAACCACAAGAAGTGAAATTGTAATATATACATGGAATGAAGATGTAAAATGAGAGTCACTGAACCATCTTTCTAGATGCTTGCAAGTTCCAAGAATCATCTAGGGTTATAAATCATGTAAGTTAATTCCAATGGGAGTAACACGTTTTTAAATCACAAGGAGATTTGTAATGTAAATGGTATTTTGTAATAGAATGTCTCCATGCCTATTTGTAATTTTTTCAAGGAAGCCCTAGTTGCAGCTATGTGTTTCCTCTTGCCACATTTGCTCACACGATTTTAATGCATATTTGATAAATGTTGCAACATTTTAATTCATTACAAGATTTGTGATGGTCATTTCTACATTACATATGGATGTTTATAGTATGAGAATGGATTACTAAGTATGCTCTACTATTTGGTGCCATATCTGTGATGTATGTTCGTGCATAGTACATATTCCTTTAATGTTAGTTTGTCGTTTCTTGCTAGCAATATGGACTCTATTACCCATTGGATAGGCATTGGTCTTGGAAGTTTGTGGCCAGTCATATGCCTTCAAATTAAAACATCATTCACCAGTAGTTTAGGAGTAGATTGGTAGATTAGTTTAGTTTTTTCTTGCACCCACAAACTAGTATTGCTACCTTTGATGTATCCAGAGAGAATTGGTGTCAGATAAATGTTTAGAGGTTTGTGCTTGTAGGAGTTTGACCCATCATTGTAGTCTATAATTTTTCAAATGAATATATTAGGTGAGATCGTACCAGACAAATGTTTAAAGGGTTGTAATGATGTGGAAGCAAGATAGAAGTGTGTATACATTGTTAAGGGGATTCATCATTAGTGATTGAAATTGGTTATATCTTTGGGTGCATTTATATGCTTGTGTGTTATCTGTTGTTAGTGAGGTCTAATAATCTTGTCCCTGACTACCATTAGGGCATGGTCTTAAAAGCTCTATTCCAATTGTTATCATGTGTTTTGACCTCAAGGTAATACCCCTAGGTTTTGTGGAGCCTGAAGAATAAGAGGATTTTCCCTATCCTATATGTTGGGCCAAAATCACCCTCTCTTTGTTGATATATCACTCCCCATGCTTGTGATATTTTTTGCCCCTTTGTTTCACTCTTGGTGATGGTATTAGAGGAGAGGCCCTACATTTTTGGGAGCCAACACCAAGAGTTGATGAAAATAACTTATGGAGGGTTCCATTTATAGAGTTTGGATGAAGAGGATCAATGGTTAGGATTGATTTGGAAGATCAATGGCTAGGGATGCTTGAGAGGATTGGATGCATGAGAAGCCACCAAGTGGCACCTTGTGGTTGATGCACATGATGAGGGTTTAGATTGAGGAGATATGAAGGGCTAAGATTTTCGTATAGAAAATGAAGGGTGAAGATCCAAAAAGTAGTTTTTTGGAGCCATGTGAAGAGTTCACTTGTCTTAATCATGTTTTAGATTGTGTAAATGATTAATTAGTTGACTAATTGCTTTTGAGCCAACTAATAATTTGAGGGGGAATTTAGGGGAATTAAATAAATAGTTTGCATTTATTTAATTCTTTAGGACTGTTGGAATGGGAATGTTTGAATTTGACTAAATTTATTTAATTAAGGTAGGACATTAGAGGAATTATGAACTTATTGATTAATTAAATAAATTATCCTGATATATTTAATTAATGATGGAACCATAATTAATATATTAATTAAATTTAATTAACATTGGTAAGTAAATTAGAATAATTAATTAAACAAATATAATCTTAATTAATTTTAGAGGAATAATTAGTTAAGTGATGAGAATGGTGATGATAGAAATGAGGTGAGGCAATTTTGTTGTTTACATTTTCCCCCTCTTTGAAATGACATTATATAATGTTATTTCAAAGAAAAATAAAAATAGTACTTTTTGAAGAGAAAGAGGTGACGAGATGCCCCAACTGGTTGGAAAAATGATGTTAGTAAGTTGGAAGGATGATGCCCCCTTGAGATGTCAGTCAGATAAAAAGAGCATTGGTGAGCTCTTGAAAGGAGAAATGGGTAGAAAAATGTGATAGAGGAAGAAAAATGAGGAACAACAGAAGAAAAATGGGTGAAAAAGGCTAAAAATGAAGAAATGGGGTGAAAAGAGGTGGTGGGGTGAAAATTATGATTAGGGAGAAAAATGGGGGTTAGGGGTGAATAAATAAGGGTGGGAGGGTGAAAGCTATTCATTTTCACCCTCAACCTTCAGAGCACTTGGAGTAGAGCAGAGCAAGGAGATGAGAAGAGATGGAGAATGTGTTAGTGGATTGAAATTGGGTGGAGTGGGAGGTACTACAGGCAAGCAATAGGGTCAAGGAACCCAATATGTATACAAATTTTAATCTTAGGTGCATTTATTGCTAGGTTAGGGGGTAGGGAAAAGTGTTAGGGATGTGCATACTAAACCACAGAAGTCACCTTTCAACATAAGCATGATGCTTTGTAGGATGGACATGAAAGGGTTTGGCATATGTGAATCATGTGGCGCATAAGCCAAAAAATAGTGCAAATGTTAGGAAGTGGCGTGTGCAGAAAAATCTATTCATTTTAATGATTTAACACATCTGATATAGATTAGCACATGGGTGGCATGATGTAGCACATGTGTTGCAAATTGGTACATGCATGTCAAAGTGGCATATGCATTACAGAATGGTGCATGTGCATAATATATCAATATTGGTAAATTTTGAGCATGGGTAGGAGCAATTGTTGCCCTTGGTGGCCTGAGAGAGGCAGTCATGCATGCAACAACTAATGGAGCTTTGGGAGGAGCATAACTGGGGGTGTCTGGAGTAGATCAACTTGTGGTACGTGGCACATATGCTCGTGATCATGGCACATAGGGTGATACTAATGACCCTAGCATAATGGTGGAGGAGTGAGACTGGCACATTCCACCTACCTACATGAGAGATCGCAGTGACACTGGAGGATGTTTGGAGGATCCTTCATATTCCCATTTGAGGGAGGAGGGTGTAGTATTGGGCATGGGATCTAGATGAAGCATTATTTTGGATTTTTGGGAGGATAGATTTTCCTTGAAAAGGGATATCATTGGATATAGATGCTTGTAAGGGGTTGGTGGAGGAGTTTACTCTAGCCTTGGCAGCCATTGTCAATAGCATCTTGTTGCCTAACAAGGTTGGCAAGTTCTTTCCTATCGGACTAATGGAGTGTGTAGGGAATACGTGGGTACTAGAGTGGGAGTTTGCTTGGGGGCCATGCGTGCTAGCCCAATTATATAAAGAATTGCATATGGTGACCTATAGGGGTAGGAGAATAGCCTCAATGACACTATTATATATATGGGCATGGGAGCACATTTTCATGCTCAAGTTGATTGGGGACGAGGAGAAGAAGCCATAGGGGGAGACCTATGTGTTTGGATGGGGAGGTAGATGGAGGTATAAGCACTTGGGATACTAGGAGCATTGGCAGAGGGTGTTGGATGAGCTAGAGATAGTGGTGTGGTGACCATGGTGTGATTATGAAAGGTGGCTAGATGACTTGTTTGTCTTGTATAATGCTTAGACACCCTATTACATTATCAACCATCACCACCATATTATCAAGTAGTAGAGACTAGATTGAGTATAGAGGTAGTTTGGCTTGTGATAGGGTATTCTAGTGGAGGGACAACACATGTTTGTGTGACTAGCATAGGAGGAGGAGAGTTGGGTTTCAAGGATTGACTCACTACTAGCTGTTAGGATTAAGATGCCATCAACCTTGTAAATCCTATGTAATTAATTACTCCTAATATTGTTTGTAAATCACCCATAAAGGATGAAAGGTTTCACCAGCAGCGGTCTTGTTTCAGCTACATGTTGATATCTAGTCCTCGATGTTCATTCATCTGTGACAGGGGGTCATAGGGGGGTTTCTGAAACTTCATTTTATTTATATTTTATCATTGTGAATCTGGACCGTTTGTCATTAGGTCACAGATCTGATGGTCGATATTTTGTCGGTTATCTTGCCCTAGAAGGCAACCCCCTTTTATAAGGATATTTGTACTACATTTTTATCAGATTGGAGAGTAACAGGCGGCGCTGGATTGAAGATTGAAGGAGAAAGGAAGTGCATGTATTGTAATCTCATATTTGAAGATAATACAACTTGGAGCCTCTTTTCTTGGTGGAGTTTTTTACCCAAAAGGGTTTTCTTCACGTTACATACTGTGTTATGTGTTCAGTTCTTAGTGCATGTTATTTCTATGTAATGGGTTTTGATTTCTGCTGCAATCTCCATTAATTCTACATTGTTTATAGGATATAAGGTTTGAATCAGATTTTTGTTGTGTGGTTTACACCTTCATTTCTAACATTTGGTATCAGAGCCTGGTCAATTTTGATTCTTGGGTGGTAGTGTGAAGGTTTTTAGCTGCTGTGGGAGATTTGGTTGTTGTTTATTTGCAGATCTTGTGTAGATATCATGACTTCATCCACTGTTGCTTCTACCTTTCGGTTGGACATCGAAAAGTTTAATGGCACGAGGTACAAATTGTGGAAGTTGAAAATGGAGGATTTGCTAGAAGAAAGAAACCAGTGGCTGGCAGTTACGAAAGAGAAAAAACCTGATGATGTTGCTCTTGATGAGTGGGAAAGACTGGATAAAAAAGGCACAAGGTACAATCTGGCTGTGTCTTGTAGATTTTGGTCTGTTGAATGTTCCGAGTGAGAAGTTTGCGGTGGAAGCATCTGGGTGAGATCTACCAAGCCAAGCGTATGGTAAGTAAACTTTATTTAAAGCATAAGTTATTTTCCATGAAAATGAAAGAGGGCAAATCGGTTGCAGAGCATTTGAATTCATTTAATTTGTTATTGAGTCAGCTGGCATCTATAGATGTGGAGGTGAATGAGGAAGATAAATGTATATTGCTTCTCTGTTCTTTGCCCGAGTCACGGGAGAATGTTATTTTGGCTATCACTACTAACCTCACAGATTTGAAGTTGGATGCTCTTGTTTCAGTTCTGCTGTCACATGAATTGAGGAAGAAAAGTTCAGATAGTTTAGGGGATACTCTCAGTGTCAGGGGAAGGTCTATGGAAAGAGGACCAAAAGGAGATCAGAAAGGGGCTAAGGACAAGTCCAAGGGTTGATCTAAGACTCATGGGAAGAAGAACAGAGTTAAATGTTGGAACTGCGGTAAAAGGGGACATGTGAAGGAGTGCAAAAACCCAAAGAAATAGTGGGAGAGTGCTTCAGATAAGTCCTTGAGTGCAAGTGAAGATGTTTTTTCTTTCTGCATGTAATGTTGTTTCTAATGATCACTAGTTGGTTGACTCAGGATGCTCGTTTCATATGACCCCGCATAAGGAATGGTTTTCCACATACGAAGAGTATGATGGAGGTAATATATACCTTGGGGACAACTATACATATCTGATAGTTGGGAAAGGCAAGGTATTGTTGTGTTTCAATGATGGGAGGATTAAAACCCTCCCTGGTGTTTTGCACGTTCCTGGATTAGCTAGAAATCTGATTTCAGTTTTGAAGTTTAATTATTTCAGAATGCATGTAATATTTGACAAGCATGGTTGCCGATTGGTGAGAGGGAACTTGGTGGTAGCGAAGGGGAAGAGATTGGGAAACTTGTTTAAGCTTGAAGCTACTATAGTTTGTAATGCCTCTTATGTATCTGAGGCTAGTACTGAAAATACATGTATGTTGTGGCACTGTAGATTGGGCCACACTAGTAATAATATTTTGAAAACTATCAAGAATAAAAATTTGTTGGATGGTTTCTCCTATTCTGATGAGCATTGTGTGTTTGGTAAACAAAACAAAAAATCATTTCCTTTAGGAAGCAATAGAGCAAAAGAGAAGTTAGAAATTATCCATACAAATGTGTTTAGACCTGTGGATAATGATTCTATTGGAAAATAACGTTATTTTGTCACCTTCATTGATGATGTATCTAGATTTACATGGATTTATTTTATGAAACACAAATATGAAGTTTTCACTAAGTTTAAGGATTTTAAAGTCTTAGTTGAAAACCAATCGGGATTGAAGATAAAAATATTAAGATCTGACAATGGAGGGGAATATTGCTCTAAGGAATTTGATGAGTTTTGCAAGCACACATGTATCAGACAAAAGACAACTCTGTATACACCACAATAGAATGGTGTTACAGAAAGGATGAACCAAACAATCATGGAAAGAGCCAGAAGTATGTTGAGTGATGCATAGTTGGATAAATGCTTTTGGGCAGAGGCTGTGTGTACTGCTTGCTACTTGATTAACAAATCTCCTTGTAAGGCTCTTGATTTGACACCTTATGAAGTGTGGACAGGTAAGAAACCTTCTGTTTCACATTTAAGGGTTTTTGGTTGTGAGGCTTTTGTTCATGTGCCTAAGGAAAAGTGATATAAGTTGGGTCCAAAAGCTGAAAAGTGTACATTCATTGGATATGGTGATAATGTCAAAGGTTATAAGCTTTGGAATCCACTAACCCATAAGATTATCTATTCTAGAGATGTTATTTTCAGGGAACTTAGAGCTAGTTCTGAACCTGAGCAGCCAAAAGAAAAAGAAGAAAAGGTAAAGAGAGTGCACTTTGATTTATAGTAGCAAGATACACCTCAAGAAGAACACAATGATGGATTGGGGGTGAAGAAGAAGAAGATTCAAGTAGTTCTGATGAAGATGAATCTGTTGTTACAGAAGACGTTGGTGCAGATGATCATGTAGAAGAATAAGATGAGACTCTTACTCCACCTTTGAGGAGATCCACAAGACAATGAAATCCAATTGATAGGTATAGCCCACCAAATTTCTGTTATATATTTTCTTTATTGACTACTGATGATGAGCCTAGATCCTACATGGAAGCTATTCTTGTAGATGATAGTGAGTCTTGTAATGCCTGGGATCTTGTTCATTTGCCCAAAGGAAGAAAGGCCATAGGTTTTAAGTGGGTCTTCAAGAAGAATTTTGGAGCAGATGGTTCATTACAGAAGTACAAGGCTAGAATGGTAGCTAAGGGCTACTCCCAGAGAGAGGGAGTTGATTTTGGTGAAATTTTTTCTCCTGTTGCTAAATTAACTTCTATTAAATTTCTTTTATCCATTGGTGCAACTTATGATTGGGAGATTGAGCAAATGGATGTTAAGACCATGTTCTTGCATGGAGATCTTGAGGAAGAAATTTATATGCAACAACCTACAGGTTTTGAGGTAAAAGGAAAAGAACATTGGGTTTGTAGGTTGAAGAGGTCTCTCCATGGTTTGAAACAGTCCCCTAGAATGTGGTATCAAAAGTTTGATTCGTTTGTATTGAAATTGGGTTTTGTTAGGAGCAAGGAGGATCACTATGTGTACATTCACTGTATTAATGATTCTATACTGATTATTGCATTGTATGTTGATGACATGTTATTTTTTAGCAATACTAAGGGTATGATCAGTGAGCTTAAAGCCCAACTTTTAGGCGCATTTGATATGAAGGATCTTGGAGCTACCAGGTATATTCTAGGTATGGAGATCAGGAGGGACAGAGGTAACAAAAAGCTTTGGTTGTCACAAAGTAAGTATGTGAATACCATTTTGTAGAGATTCAGTATGAAGGAATGTAACCCAGTTAGAGTTCCTTTACCCATTGGTACTAAGCTTTCATTAGATATGTGTCCAAAGAAGGAGGATGATGTTGAGGATATGTCTAATGTGCCATATGCTAGTGCTGTAGGGAGTTTGATGTATACAATGGTTTGCACTAGGCCAGATATTGCCCAAGAAGTGGGAGTTTTGAGTAGATTTATGTCTAACCCTGGTAGACAACATTAGAATTATACAAAGAGGGTGCTTAAGTATCTTGCAGGTACTCCTGATTATTGTTTAGTTTATTTTGGTACTGATAGTGCTGATAAACAGTTGGACATATAGCGTTTTGTTGATGCAGATTGGGCAGGTGACTTGGATAGTCGAAGGTCCACCAGTGGCTATGTGTTTACTCTGTTTGGAGGACCAGTGAGTTGGATGAGTAAGAGGCAACCCACAGTTGCTTTGACCACCACAGAAGAAGAGTATATGGCTGCTACTCATGTCTCTAAGGAGGCAGTTTGGTTGAGGAGACTATGTACACGTATTGGATTTGATTGCATGATCATTCAGATTGGTTGTGATAGCCAGAGTGCTATTTGTTTGGCCAAGAATCCTATGTATCATGCTCAGACTAAGCATGTTGATGTACAATATCACTTCGTTTGAGATATGGTTGCAAATGGACAGATTGAGATGAAGAAGGTAGACACTTAGGAGAATGTTGTAGATGCTTTGACTAAGCCTGTGAGCATAGAAAAATTTGTTTGGTGCAGAGAGGCTAATGAGTGCCAGGTAGCACCCAGAATAATACACCTTTTTACTTCCCTTTTTTCATCCTTTTATCCTGTTGTCCTGGTACTTGCACCATATAGACTGATAATATTTGTCTTAATTACACTAATGAGAGTTAAATTACTAAAGATCATCATTTTTGATGAAATGACTAATGTGCAGAAAAGTCTCTCTTTTTGCGTCCACAGGTGCAGTTGTATGGGCAAAGGCAATTTTGAAGATCTCTGGAGTTGTTCCTAATAATCTCTGGAGCCGATATGGAGGATACTATACCAAACTCCAACATTTTTCCAAAAGTGTTGGAGGTATTCTAGAGAAGAGGGAGCAGGAAAGCAAGGGGTGAATCATCTCCAGAGCTGCTGGTAATGGCACACAGTCTCCGGAGCTGCTGGTGACAATGCAGAGTCTCTGGCGCCATTGTCTATCAACATCTCAGGGGCCAACTGCAGTGCTCCAGAGTCCACTCAGCCACCAACAAAGGATTTGGTGAAGACTCTAGTTGACTGCCAGGGATCTGATTCCCTTTTTTATTTGATTTTGCATGAGGTCTAAAAGATTTGTTAAGACCTATATTTCAGGGCTGTGTTGCCCATTGTTATTTAAGTTAAGACTTCGGATTGGGACTTCTGTTCCACTAAAGCCTTTTTCAGTTTGCATGATTATACTCTTCAGTTAAACAATTATATGTTTTAGTTAGAATAAGAGATTAGTTGTATCTCATAGATAGGATAATGGATAGAATAGTTAGTTCCAAAGATATCTCATCGTTTGGACTAATATATGTTTAGATAGGAGCAGCATAATAGATACAAAATTATTGCTATTAGATTATTGTAATTTTCATTTTCAGACAGACATACTTTTTGAATACAAGCATACCTTGATGAAATTAGACTAAAGGAAAGATTGTGTTATTTTATTTTAGTACTAAGTTTTGCTTTAGTCTTCAGTCCTGAAGGCATGGAGCAAGGGCCCACTCCCGCCATCAAGATAGGAGGCTAGTATTTATTGCTTTAGTTTGTTTACATATTTTCATTAGAAGTACAGTTTCATTGATTTTAGTAGATAGATTCATTTCTACTAATAGTTTACTTTCAATAAATGCATGTTTCCAGCTTTATATTAGAACAGGTTATTTTCTAGCAATCTACTACTTTAGCATTTGTGTTTTCAGAATTTTATTTCATAGCAGATAAATTAGTAGCATTAGTTCCTGAAATAGTAAACTCAGTAGGATTAGTTTGAGGACTGTTGATTATGAAGTTCCTTATTGCAAACATCTTAGGACACAACCCTAGATTTGACACATGAAAACATGATTAAATGCCAATGTACAACAACCCTTGTCATTTTTGGCACTGTTGCCGGGGATGTATGTGTTAATAAGAAAAACTTAGTTAGCAATCCTTTTTAGGTTAAATTGAATTTGCATGGTTAGGCCTAGGGATTTAAAAGGTAGATACATAAAATAAACACCCCAGCAACAAACTATAGGAGAAAGCAATAGGGCAACACAAAATCTTGTTGAAGAGGAACACTTAGAAACTACCTTGGAAATGACACCCCAACTTGACATTCCCTCAAAGTCCTTCACTCTCTGACTATATCTGGGAATTGCAAGAAAGATACCAGGCAAATCCGTTACCAGAATCTACTTCCTCAGAACCCCACACCGAATCTCAAAGAGAAGAGACACCAGACATGGATGATAATCATGATGAAGAAGATAATCAAGCTATTAGGACCTTCTCATACCCTATTGTCCTTGCTCGTGGGGACAATGCCCCTATGAAGGACATTTCACCTTCAAACCTACTAAACTTCAGGGGTCTTGCTTCTGAGAATCCAGATCAGTTTCTATTTGAGTTTAAAGTTGTATGCCAGACCTATGACTATAGATCAGATAATAAAAAACTCAAACTTTTCCCATCAACCCTGAAAGATTCTTCTATGATGTGGTTCATGGGCTTAGCCCTAGACTCCACTCACTCATGGGATTAAATGGAAACTGAATTCTTGGGCAAGTATCAGGATTACTGTAGGGTCAGTGATAAAAAAGGAGTTGTTCAAAATTAAACAAAGAGAGGATGAAATTTTAGAGGACTATCTAGATAGGTTCAACTTTTCCTTGAGGAGATATGTCAATCTTGTGGCTCACCCCTTGGCTAGAACACTGTTTGTAAAAAGATTACGTAGAGAATCAAAACAGGCACTAGATCTAATGGGGAGAGGGAACATTAACAAAATGGATATGCCTGCTATAGAACTCTGCAGAAACTACTCTAGAACCCAAGATGGAGTGAGAACACCCAAATCTTTTAAAGGGAAAAATGAAATAGGATAGTTAATGGAGGAGATTGCAAATCTTAAGACAAATATTCTGGTCCAACTGAATACCACTTTAGATGGGATTCAGGCAAAGACTAGAACAATTTAATCTCTCTCCATATATTGTCCTAGATGTAGAAATAAACACCTTTTGAGAGAATGTCCTTTGGACAAGTCAGAAATCTATCAGATCTGTGACAGGGAGCACCCTACTAGTAATTGTGATTAGCTCCCGGCCTTAAAAAGGTTGACTAAAAATAATGACATAATAGAAGAGGAGTTGAATTACGTAGGACAAAAATAAACTGGTAATTTCCCATATAATCAGTACCCAAACTAGGCTTCCTATAGGGGTCCCTCAAACTGGGGAAATAATCAATGGAATCCAATGTGGCAGGGGCCTCAGAACATTCCTCCTTGGGGACCACAAGATTGGTCAAACCAACAATGGTAGAACCAGCATTGGTAAAACCAACCCTGGGGAAATCAACAATGGCCACAACAGTTTCCACAATAATTTGTATCACAAAACATGCAGCCTCAGTGGGGTCCTCAACAGGGTTATAGTCAACAATACCAAGGACAACCTAGACATTTCCAACCTCAGCAACAAGCATTACTAACTAGACCCCCAACACACAAGGATAGTCACAAAATGAGCTAGTTAGTCAACCACCTTTACCAGCTCAACCTATAGCAAACCCACGAAATAAATAGGGAGCAGTTGTTTACATGACAGAGCAGGGAAACATGGCCGGTGTAAACTCTATTTATCTACACAACCTCCAGCTATGTTCTGGGAAAGCACTACCAAGACCATCTCCCCCACTCATTGTTGAAGTAACTAATGATATAGAACTTGAAAATCCATCCACTCAACCTCAGGAGGAGATTACTATCAAAAATATGCTAGAACAACCCCTACGTAACTCCGGAGTTCCTCCTATTTAAGAACAGCTTCGGAGAACACCTCTGAAGCCACTTCTGTGAAGAACTTCGGTGCTGCATCGGAGATAGAAAGACCAACACCTTACCCATAATGGTTCAAATAGCATGTCCCTTAGAAAACCGTCCTACAAAAACAAGTCCAAACTACCATGGAATCAAAACTTTTTCAAGAAATCAGACAGTTAAATATTGAAATTCCACTCCTACAAGCAATTAGGGATGTGCCTGAACTAAACCAATTCATCAAACAACATTGTGTTAAAACCAAGGACATGAAGAAAAACTTCCCTACCACCATTCATGTAGAACGGAAGTAGTAGACCTTCTTATGGGGGAAATGCTCCTCCCAAAGTACGGAGACCCTGGGAACCCTGTCATAACTATCTATATTTCAGGAGTAGAAATATCTAATGTTTTGGTTGATTTGGGGGTAGCAATAAACGTAATGACAGTGTACACCCTGGACAAATTAGCCCTGACTGGTGTCCAGGCCACATCCAGAATCCTCCAACTAGCTAACCAATTAGTAGCTATTCCAAAAGGGGTGTTAACTGATGTCCCATTCGTGGTGGAATCATGGGAATTTCTAGTAGACTTTCACCCACATTCTTATTGACAAGGATATAATGGAATTAGCCCAAGACTCAAAAAGAGAATTCCTCACTCCTACCCATTACACCCTTGCAAATATTATTCCTTGTGGAGAAACCTTTTATAGAGACTTGGCCACATTCCATATGTTGCTCCCACATTCCTGCCCTCTTAATACTATGACTCTAGGATATGGGGTAGGGACATCTATGGATCAGATTACAAAGTAGGTCATGATTCTGCCTAGGAAAACATTGAACATCAACACCCAGTTAGCAGAAAAATAGGAAGAAGCACTTCTCAAACTCCTGGTCTCCCATTCAACAACTTTTGCTTGGGAATACCAAGATATGATGGGCATTCCTTTTAAGATTTGTACTCACCATATATACACTGAAGATGTCAAACCTGTCAGACAACCCCAGAGGAGATTAAACCTTGCCTTGAAAGATATTGTTAAGACTGAAATAGATAAATTGCTACAAGTAGGGTTCATATATCCTATCTCAGATAGTCAGTGGGTCTCACCCTTAGTCATAGTGCCTAAAAAGAATAGAAAGTGGAGAGTGTGTTTTGACTACAAAGAACTAAATAAAGCCACAAAGAAGGATTATTTTCCCTTACCATTCATTGATCAAGTGCTAGACAACTTAGCAGGGAAAAAATACTTCTCATTATTAGATGGATTTAGTGGGTATAACTAGATTCAAGTAGCACCGGAGGACCAGGACAAGACCACCTTCACTTGTTCATGGGGAACTTTTGCATACAGAGTTCTTCCATTTGGACTATGTAACACTCCAACTACATTTCAGAGGGTTGTTTTAGCCATTTTTGCTGAATTGGCTAATGAGTGGAAGTCTATATGGATGACTTTACTGTGTATGGAGACACCTTTGAGGAAGCTCTCACAAACCTAGATAGGGTGCTATAATGTTGTGAAAAAAACCAGCTATCCTTGAGCAATGAAAAATGCTTTATGATGGTAGAGGAGGGAATTGTACTTGGACATCACATATTAGCCAAAGGAATCAAAGTAGACCAGAAAAAATAGAAGTGATAAAGCAGTTAGCCTCACCTAAAAACCAAACAGATGTTAGAAGCTTTCTAGGTCATGCAGGATACTACAAGAGATTTATAGAAACTTTCAGTAGAATAGTTGCTCCTATGTTTTCCTTGCTTACCAAGGATGCTAAATTCTCATGGACAAAGGATTGCCAGATAGCATTTGAAACCATTAAAGAGAAACTTACTGTCACCCCTATCTCGAGGGGACCCAATTGGACTTTACCATTCCACATACAAACTAGTGCTTCAAATGAGTCAATTGGGGCAGTCCTAGGACAAAAAGAGGAAGGGGAAGGCATGCATGCCATCTACTACATCAGTAAGAACCTTACTCCAGTAGAAAAAAACTATACAACAACCGAAAAGGAATTCTTGGCAATCATATATGCTATTAACAAATTTAGGTATTATATCACATGATACAAAATATTTGTGCATACTGATCATGCAGACATCAAGTACTTAATGAACAAACTTGTAGTGGGTGCAAGGATAATTAGATGGCTGTTACTATTGCAATAATTTGACATTACCATCATAACAACCTAGGGAAACTCAATTTGGTTGCTGACTTTCTGTCAAGGTTGCATAAAGGTGGAGAAAACCAACCAGTGGAGGATAAATTTCCAGATGAATATCTCTTTTCTATTTCTTCTACTACACCCTAGTTTGCTGACATAGCTAATTTATTAGCTACAGGCTTGTTTCCATCCCATTTCTCCTTAAAATAGAAGAAGCAGTTGGTAAAAAAAGTTTATCTTACAAATGGTTAAATGGTTTGTTGTTTAAATGTGGTCCTGACTTTATCTTATGTAGGTGCTTGAGAGCTGATGGAAGTTTTGATGTCTTAAGGGCATGTCATGACGAACCCTCTGGTGGACACTATTCCTCACAAAGAACCATCCACAAAATTTTAGGAGCTGGTTACTACTGGCCCTCTCTTCATAAGGACACCAAGAGGTATGTGCAGTAGTGTGATTAGTGCCAAAGGATGGGTCAGCCAACCTTTACCCAGGAAATGTCATTGCACCCTCAAGTAGTGTTGGAACCATTTGAGCAATGGGGTCTAGATTTTGTGGGACCAATTTCTCCACCATCTTTAGGCAAAGAATATATTTTGGTCTGCACAAACTATGTAACCAAATGGGTAGAAGTTCAGGCATTGCAGTTTGCAAGGGAAGAAAAAGTTGCTGATTTTCTCTATAACATAATCTTCTTGAGGTTTGGAGCTCCGAGATCCAAAGTTTCAGATAGAAGACCGCAATTCACTTCTCAGGTAATTCAAGATTTCACAAATCTATACCAAGTTAAGCACAAAAAGTCTTCACCTTACCACCCCTAAGCTAATGGGTAGGTAGAGGCGACTAATAGAGAGCTGGAAAACATCCTAACAAGAACAGTGGCCATGAATAAGAAAGATTGGGCCAACAGGGTACCTGAAGCAGTCTGGGCTTACAATACCACATGGAAGTCAACAACCAAGTTTTCACCCTATGAATTGGTTTATGGAAAGAAACACATACTGTCCATAGAATTCAAACTACAAACACTCAAGACCTCATTGGACATTGGTTTGCCATTATCTATAGCACAACAAGGTTGGATTCTCCAACTCAATGAGTTGGATGAAATTAGGACAGAGGCTATACAACAGATAAAACTTATTCAGTACCAGAGGAAGCAATGGCATGATCGACACATCAAAAAGAGGACATTTCAACAAGGGGATTGGGTTCTTCTATATGATTCTAAGTTTAAGGGGTTCAAGGGGAAGTTACAAACTCACTGGATGGGTCCTTACCAAATCAGGGAAGTCTATGAGAATGGAACAGTTTTGTTGACACCCATTGATGGAGGTGAAGACACATTCTTAGTAAATGGCCATAGAATTTGACTCTATACGATACTGATTACTAAGGAGGAGTTTACCAAGGACTTGTACTTGGTGACAGGGGTCACAATCTCTACCACAGGTTGGAGAAATTCAAGGACAATAAAAAAGGGAAGGTTAAAAACTAGCAAATGGCGGTCTTTCTAAAAAAAAGAAAAAAAAATAGGGAAAGATGGAAAACTGGTAAATGGCTCTTTCTCGCTAGGGGGACTGAAAACCAGTAAATAACGGTTCCCTTCTTCATGTAGGATTCTAGCAGAAGCTCTCCAGAGCTAACCAAACACTCTTCAAGAGTCATCAAAGAACACCTTCGAAGTGAACTAGGAGCACCTTCGGCACTCCATCCAACTAAGTATTTTAAAATGTGGGGACCCACCTCTACAAGAGTCAAAGTGGGGACATCAAAATTGATGAGGTCAGCATGACTCATCTCCCACCATCAAAAAGGAAACCCACACAGGACGAATGAGTTCCAACTGCCAGTGCACGTCACCCAAGCTGAACCTCCTGACGTCACAAGCCAACTCGTCACCTTCAAGGCTATCCAGGGAAAGATTCTAAGCCACGCGACACTAACGTGCTAACATCACTACAATCAGTGAGGAAGCTACACACACGGAAAGTCACCATCACACCTCATCAAAGCGGTGGTACAACAGCCAAGTACATCAGGCAACCATCACGGAAAGTGATCCAGGCAATTCGCTCAAGTTAGTTAATTATTACCTGTCTTGTCATTTCTATTTTTGATGCAAACTACTTAGACACATCCCGCTGCCATCATCTCCTTTTTTGACCTATGCATGCCGCCTTAATTGCCACACTAACAACTTCACTCTGGAGTGTCACATCATCCCTTGCGATTATGATTGAACTATCAATTCAAATTATTTGAAGTGATTAACCCCTCTGTAAACAAAGCAAATCGCCATCAACAGATATCCAGTCCCAAATTTTAGAATTGCAGAGCTTTCAAAACCCCATAAATAATCTTCGAGCCATTCTAGCAGAGTCTTTTTGAGAGAATAGAAAAAAGGGGTCTATCATAAACAGGATAGAGAGCTATAGAGGGGACCAAGAGAAGGTTCATTCATTATAGAAGAAGAGAAGGGATACAGGTAGTATGGGGGTGAAGAAGTCATAACCTAAAATTGCCTCAGGACTACTCCAAGATTAAGCTGCAGTAGATATATTAAGAAATGTTGGATGGTTAGAATTTCTGGAGAAATTTGAAGGGTTTCAGGAGGACATAGTAGATGATTTCCTGCGCCACCTGAAGAATAATCAAACCACAATACGAGGAGTCCAAATCAACACCTCAGCCACCATCATCAACCACATTTCAGGGCTACCAGAACAAGGTGAGAGGTTTTATCATCTCAAAACCATGTACTCTAATTTGATTAAAAACTTTTCAGTAGAAGGTGAACCTGAGGTCCAGATGCATTTAAGTAAAAATGAAGTCAAGGGAATTGTCAGAACATCATTTCCCCAACCATGATAGTCTTTAGCCATGTGGCTCATGAAATATTTTACATGTGATGGGCAATTCTCCCTAGTTTTAGAACCCATAATGAAAATGCTAATTTTCTTGAGAGATGGTCATACTCATTCGGAATATAGCATCAATCTCCCATATTTTTTGTATTCTGCCATTGTGGCTTCGGAAGATAAGTACCAATAGGGGAAGGGTCCCATGAAACATCACGACCTCATTTTCTTAATTGTAAAACATCATTTCTTATCTAAAGATGATGGAGAGGCTCTATGGCAGTCATTTTTAGATGACACATCACCTGCCAAAACATCAGGTAGAACACATGGTGCAGAAGAGACTTCCTCCACTCAATAGGATGAGGAAGCTGCACCTGAACTACTTTCCCTAGCCACTTGGAAAAGCAAGGGCAAGAAGATAAAAGTAGAGGAAACACCAACTTCTGTCCCACAAATATCAACAGGAAGCCCAACACCTACCACCACTACTGAGAAGAAGAAGAAGGGGAAAGAAACCATGGGAGAAGCCTAAGCTACAACTGAGCAGCTGGTAGAAACAATTACAAATCAACCCTTCCATTTGACCCGCTCAACAAAAAGAAAGTTAACCTTAGCTGAGGAGTCAACCCCAACTAAATAGATGAGGAGAGCTGTGATTATGGAAGAGGAGATAACACCATAATCTACCCAAACTTCTAGCCCCAAAAAGCATAGAAAAGAAACAGGGCAGAGGGAGAAAACAAAGAGGACTTCAAAGACACCCAAGCCCAGCAAGCATAAAAGGGTAGAAGAAGAGTCTGAGGAGTCAGATGAGATTCTCCTGGTCAGAAGAAAAATCAAAAGAGGAGTAGTTGAGGGGAGTACTCAGGAATTCACTACCCTTCCATAGACTCAGATTCTAGAGCCACAATGCACTTAAGCTCTGGAGATAGTAGAGGGGGAAACCTTGACCATCTCTTTTGATTCAGAAGGGGATGATCCAACTCCAGAGGCACATTATCCACCAGTGCTCTAGAGAAGTAAACAGAAGAGGCAACCTACTCAGGTAGAACAGGACACTGCTTTCTTGGCCGAGGTCCTCATGGGATTTAGAACTTCCATGGAGGAGGCTGGACCCTCATTAGCCCCAACATTTGCAGAAGTAAGGTAGGAAGAGGCTCAAGAAGAAGAGACCCAGGGGAAAGATGAGGATCAGTAGGTAGAAGTAGATGAGTGGGGGAGCCAGCTGACAATGTGGAACAAGGGGAAACATAAACCCCTAATGAGGAAAGAACAAAAGGGGGAGAAACAGGGAGTTACTCTCACCCCTCTGATCAAGAATATGTAGAGGTTCCAAGAGAACAATAGTTGATGAAGAGATTGATAATCTAAAGAGGCTGCTGTGGGGAAATAACCTAATTATCACTGACCTCAAAAAGGTCATGAAAGAAAAAGAAACAGAGCATAAGCAAGAAATAGAGGAGCTGAAAAATGAGCTCAAAGAGAAATAGGGGATCATTCAAAGGAAAGAGGCTGAAATCAGAGAAAAGGATGAAGAAGCAACAAAGAATACCTCTGGCATCATCAAAGTCAGAGACAATGGCATCACATTGATTTCAATGCTGATAGAGAAAGTGCAGAGTCAGGCTAATCAACTGACATGGGCCAACAACAAGATAGATGATCAGGAAGAGCCGCTTCATGAGATGACCAATCTAGTTGCTACTGCTGAACAGGGGACTCAAACAGATCCATATCTGGGGATACTCCCAATAGACATCCCTAAGGCCCTGTTTCAATGGGGAAGGAGATGTTAGGAGTTAGAGGAATCCAAGCCATTGCTGCAACTGCAAAGGGCAGTAACCGCCATGTCCAAAAAAGTACACGCCCTAGAGGAGAAGGTCATCAAGGTGGCCACTCTCTCTGCTAAGATCATGTCCTGTAGACCTCCCAGTGGAAGTTATGCTTTGTTTTTACAGGAGCGGATCCTCCAAAGGAAATTATCACTGGTTCTCTCTGATTTAACTAAAAATATACAAACTGAGAACGATTTCATGGAGGTATACATGAAGAGTTCTGATGAAGACAAGAATTTTCTGTGTGAACTATATTTGCATGATTTCTTCATTAAAGACCACACTTTCTTCATCAACTACTTTGTGGGAGAATGCTAGTTCAGAGCATTTATGTCACTAATAAGAAATCATCATATTTGGAATGAATGAATGGAGGCTTACACCAAAAAGGATGCAAAAACAAGCCTAGTCCTTAGGAGAGAATGTCCAAACCCTAAGGGATTTGAAATTCATTTCAAAGTAAAAACTTATTCCCGAGAAGGCAGAACAAAAATCTTGCCCCTGTATCAAAAACACCTGCAAGAGTGTGCTATTGAATTTGGTCTCTTCATGCACAGTTTAGCTAATCAGATGATCACAATTGGAAAGAAGAGGTGAAACACTCTAACTCCAGAGCAAAAGATGAAAGAAGTAGTATCCCTAGCCAACCTCCAATTATTTATGAGGAAAGCAAGAGCAGTGTCCAGATTAATGGACAAATATAAACAAGATTGGATAAGTGGCTGTTTTAGGCCACCCCTCATTATTGAGCCACTGCCCATATGGGTTGAACAGATTAAAGATGCCAAATTTTAGGAATGGCTGAAACAGGTTGAGCAGTTCAAGGGGAATGACAATACAAACCTCACTACTTGGTCCATTCATGAGGAGTACATTTGACTGATAGAATATACCACCTCAACAAGTCCAGGTTGTGAAGTGCAGGAGGACTTGCTGACCTTTAAGTTCGGGGGGGAATGATGAGTGCCAGGTAGCACCCAGAATAATACACCTTTTTACTTCCCTTTTTATATCCTTTTATCCTGTTGTCCTAGTAATTGCACCATATAGATTGATAAGATTTGTCTTAATTACACTAATGAGAGTTGAATTACCAAAGATCATCATTTTTGATGAAATGACTAATGTATAGCAAACTAATGAAAATGTGCAGAAAAGTCTCTCTTTTTGCATCCACAGGTGCAGTTGTACGGGCAAAGGCAATTTTGAAGATCTCCAGAGTTGTTCCTAATAATCTCTGGAGCCGATATGGAGAATACTATACCAGACTCCAACGTTTTTCTAAAAGTGTTGGAGGTATTCTAGAGAAGAGGGAGCATTAAAGCAAGGGGTGAATCATCTTTGGCGTTGCTGGCAACAACACAGTCTCCAGAGCTGTTGGCAACAGTGCAGAGTCTCTGGCGCCACTGTCTATCAACATCTCAGGGGCCAACTGCATGCTCTGGAGTCCACTCAACCAACACTAAAGGATCCGACGAAGACTCCAATTGATTGCCAGGGATTTGATTCCCTTTTTTATTTGATTTTGCATGAGTTCTAAAAGACTTGTTAAAACCTATATTTCAGGGCTGCGTTGCCCATTGTTATTTAAGTTAAGACTTCAGATTTAGTGGGACTTTTGTTCCACTAAAGCCTTTTTTCAGTTTGCATGATTATACTCTTCAGTTAAATAGTTATATGTTTTAGTTAGAATAAGAGATTAATTGTATCTCATAGATAGGATAATGCATAGAACAGTTAGTTCCAAAGATATCTCATTGTTTGGACTAATATATGTTTAGATAGGAGCAACAGAATAGATACATAATTATTGCTATTAGATTATTGTAATTTCCATTTTTAGACAAACATACTTTTTAAATACAAGTGTACCTTGATGAAATTAGATTGAAGGAAAGATTGTGTTATTTCATTTCAGTACCGAGTTCTCGCTTTAGTCTTCAGTCCTGAAGGCGTGGAGCAAGGGCTTACTCTCGCCATCAAGACAAGAGGCTAGCATTTATTGCTTCAGTTTGTTAACATATTTTCATTAGAAGTACAGTTTCATTGATTTTAGTAGATAGATTAATTTCTTCTAATAGTTTGCTTTACGTAAATGCATGTTTCCAACTTTATATTAGAAAATGTTATTTTCTAGCAATCTACTGCTTTAGCATTTGTGTTTTCAAAATTTCATTTCATAGAAGATAAATCAGTAGCATTAGTTCCTGAAATAGTAAAATCAGTAGGATTAGTTAGAGGACTATTGATTATGAAGTTCATTATTGCAAATAGCCTAGGACACAACACTAGATTTGACACATGAATTAAACATGGTTAAATGTCAAGGTACAACGACCCTAGTCAGAGGCCATGGGCCTTGCTTCTAGTGCCTGATTATTTTATGGTTTTCCTATGGGTATTTACAATGTATGATATCAAGTAGGAGAATGTTATGATTAAGGTGCCATCAACCTTGTAAATGCTATGTAATTAATTACTCCTAATATTGTTTGTAAATCACCCATAAGGGATGAAAGGTTTCACCAACAACAGTCTTGTTTCAGCTACAAATTTATATCCAATCCTCGACACTCATTCATCTAAAAACCCCTTGCGAGGGGTCTGGGGGATCATCCCCTTGGTGGTAGGTTCGGGGGCCGCGTGCCTTGATGGGGGTTTAGGGGCAGCGCCCCCAAAACCTCATTTTATTTATATTTTATCATTGTGAATCTAGATTGCTCGTCATTAGGTCACAGATCTGACGATCAATATTTTTTCAGTTATCTTTCCCTAGAAGGCAACCCCCTTTTATAAGGATATTTGTACTATATTTTTATTAGATTAGAGAGTAACATGCAACGCTGGATTGAAGACTTAAGGAGAGAGGAAGTGCATGTATTGCAATCTCATATTTGAAGATAATACAACTTGGAGCCTCTTTTCTTGGTGGAGTTTTTTACCTGAAAGGGTTTTCTCCACGTTACATACTGTGTTATGTGTTCAATTCTCAGTGCATGTTATTTCTATGTAATGGGTTTTGATTTCTATTGCAATCTCCATTGATTCTACATTGTTTAGAGGATAATATGGTTTGTATCAGATTTTCATTGTGTGGTTTGCACCTTCATTTCTAACACTAGCAAGGGCAGGTTGGTTGCATCTACTAGTGGCACAATGGGATGATAGAGCAGGAGTAACTGATATAGGGGTGACTCTAGATTATAGGACATGGTTGTAAGAGCATAGGCTAGTGAGATTCACCATCCCTAGGTAGGCAGTTGTACATGTAGGAATCAGGAGGGCGATGCAGGTGGTTTTCAAGAGACATAGGTAACAAGAGAGGAGGGGGCATGTGCCTAGGGAACCACCACTAGTTAGAGGAGGAGGGGATGGACAACATGTACCATAATAGTTAGGGGAGGATTAAGTCCATGATGGGGATGAACAACAATAAGAGACCATGGATGTAGATGTCCTAGTGGTATAGGGGCCACAGGTAAAGGGCAAACAAGTACATGGGCAGGAGGAGGTAGATAACCTCCAGGATAGACTAGGCACAACTTTGTTAGAGTGGGATGCACTACATGTGGAGAGAGATTAGGCTAGAGTGGAGAGAGAGACTCTCCAGGTAATGAGGTACAACCTATAGCTTGCACATGATGCTTTGCAGATATAATTATAGAGGGCATACAAAGAGGCATAATAGCTTAGACAAGAGAAAGACTAAGCTCATGCAACATTGGGGCAACAGGGATTAGGGTAGGTCATCACAAAGCTTGACCAAGCTACTTAGGAGGTGGCATGGGTAGGGTGAGAGGCAATGTATTATAGGTCTCTTTAAAAGTGAGTCATGCCACCATATGTAGTGTGAACAACATCTGTGGCTAGCAAGTCAACCGAGTCAGCTAGGTTGAGATCAATATATATGCTTCCACCTCCTCCCCCACCTAGAGGGGCAAGATCTCTATTAAGGTCTCATCGTGACAACACTAGCTAGGCATAGCTAGGCCATGACTCCATTTTGATGTATTTTGATTGTCATGTACATTTTGATGTGTAAATACATTTTTCTTATGTAAATATATATGATGATGCTATATAGAGCTCCGATGCACTCCAGGTTGATGATTTTTTGATGATATGATATGAGATGAGATAGTTATGCCATGATATTTTTGTGTTATTGATGGTTATGGTGCTATGCATGTGATGGATGTGTTAATGATGTTTTTTTATGCTATTTGATGTTTATGAGTGCACATGCAATGTTTATGCATTGGTGATTTAAAATGTTATGGATTGGATGATGTATATGAGTTTTTAGTTTGATTTACATGATGTAATGTAGCGATGTGATAACGGATAATGCAAATTAATTTGATATATGTGTAGTATGCAATAGATGATGTTATGATGAGTTCATGCATGGATGAATATATGTTTTATGATGTATAGATGATATGCATAGATTAGATGGATAGATTATATGATTATGGATGTATGAGTCTATGCATATAAATGATGGATGTGATGTAATGATGTGTTGATGGATGCAAATGATATACTGCAATGATTTCATGCTTATGGCTTATGTATGGAGATGTAAATATTTTTGTTCATGACATATCTACTTAGAAGAAAATGATGATAATTAGGAAACAATGATGTCTATTTAGAAGAAAGTAATAAATGGTGGATCAGATAGCTAACTAGTAAAGAACTAGCTAACTAATCACTTGCATAATCTTAATCATGATTAAAGGACAACTTGGTAAAATGAGAGGTAAAATGGATTATATGATGAGTGGTTGGTTTGTGAATGTAGGTATTATGCTCACATGTGTTGAGCACCTATTTTGATATAGCACGAGTTGTTATGCACTAGGGTATAGAGGCCAAGGTGATAATGTATCCCATGCATGCATGACTAACTTACAAGAAAAAAAAAAATGAAAGGATGCACTAGCACATCACAAGGCATTTGACAACCTTGGTGGGAATCGTGGGACAACCAACAAACACAACACATGAACAATAGACTCATGCCCTAGTGTATACCAGTCAAGATACACCATGATATTAGGATCATGGTGACCTTGAGGAGGTATAGTACAAGTCAACAAAAAAAAAATCAAATCTCAATGGTCAATCCACATATCTCTTGCCAAAGTGTTGAAAAGGACTATGATGATATGCTTGTTATGGGGAATGATGTATCTTGCGAAGGAAAGAGATGAAGGACGGATTTTACAATGACTAGGAGTCAATAGGTGCATGTTAATGAGGTTGAATAAAGATATTTGGTTTGGCATTTAAGTTTTGTGTTTCAGATGTTGAATCTATAGGTGTGAGGCACATGATGCTGACATACTTGCAAGTGCATGAAGCTCAAGACTAGGAAAGAGACTCACCTAAATGAGTGTATCAACAAGTTCAGATAAATGCTTCAAATGTCATGAAGTAGGTCATTGGGAAAGGGACTCATCTAAAAAATTGAATAATCAATAGGAAGAATGACAAAATCCTTTTCCAAATCAAGGTGCAATCCACTACCCCTAATGCATGATAAGGTCAACCATATGGAGCAGGAGGGAGATGGATAACATGGGAAATTAAGGCATGAAGTCAGATGGGATGGTATAAAGGGGACTTGAAGGATAATGGAGTCCAACCTATACACATGGTGCCTGCAAGCAGATTTTCACCATGGTACTTGTCCAAGGTGCCACAAGAAGTGTTTTTCACTAGAGGATTATTTTTCTCTTTACTTTTTCTAATTTTTTAATTTTTTGTATTTTTTGATAATTTTTTAATTTTTTAGATTTTTTAATTGGGATGTTTTGTAGACTAAGCATGGAAGCACTTGAGGTGGATGATGTTCATGGGTTCTTCAAGTTCCTGACCATCTAGAGTAGCTAGTTGATATGCACTTGATCCATATTTAGCAATGATGACATAGGGACCTAGCCAATTAGGCTCAAATTTTCCTTTCTTATTGAAGTCATGGGTAGTGTTCCTTTGATTTTATTTTAGTACAAGTTCACTAATCTCAAATTATCTAGATATGATCTTTTTATTGTAGCTATGGCAGAGACAATTTTGATAAGTTGTGAGGTCATTCAAGGCTTGAGGTACTTCTCATCAAGTAACTCTAGCTCATGTAGCTATGCAATGCGATACTTGTCATCATCAGTGAGATCACACAAAGAGATGCACAATGATGGTAGTTCAATCTAGATTGGCATGATAGCTTCAAAGCAGAAGACTAGGGAGTAGGGGGTAGCACCAATGGGTGTGTAGATACTAGTGCGGTAAGCCCATAGAGAGGGATTGAGATGGAGGTGCCAATCATGGCCAACATCATTGTGTCCAGTCTTTTTGAGGATTTTGAGCATGGTTTTGTTAGATTCCTCTGCTTGACCATTACCTTGGGGGTAATATGGAGTAGATTGGTGATGTTGGATGTGGAAGCAGTCACATAGGGTGAAGACTTCATGGTTCTTGAAGGATTTACCATTGATAATGGTAGTGAGGATGCCATAGTGGCAAATGATATTATGGAGGATAAACTTGAATATTTGTGTACTAGTAGTGTAGGTGAGGGGGATAGCTTCAACCCACTCAATGAAGTATTTTGTGGTGGTAATAATGAATTTATGGCCACTGGATGAGGAGGGGTGAATCTTGCCAATGAGATTGAAGTCGCATGTGGAAAAGGGCCATGGAGTAGTGATGGGATGTAAGGCTTGTGATAGTGCATGTGAATCAAGTCTCTATGCTGCTAGCAGGCTAGACACCTTTTGACATATTAGCATGCATCTTTTTATATTGCAGGCTAGTAATAACGTATTCTTAGGAGTTTCTTTGCTAGGACCATACCACTAGTGTGTGCACTATAGATACCATTGTGAGCCTCCTTGAGTGCAAGGTTGGCCGCTTCAAAATTTAGGCATTGTAGTTAGGAACCATCAAAGCCTCTTCGATATAAGGTATCACCAAGGATAGTGAAACAAGATGCACATTGTAGGAAGGTTTTGTGTTGGTTACATAAGAGGTTAGGTAGTAAGGTTTGGCCATGGAGGTAAGTGTAGATGTCGCGGTACTAAGGGGAATTTAGACCAACAACTTGAGATATAAGCTTAGAGTTGAGGGCATCATATGTAGGTACTAGCAACTATTTGACCAAGAACTCGCAACACTGACTATCTTGTGTCATATCCAAGAGTGACCCAATAGTTGCCATGGCATCAACTACTTTATTGTTGAGGTAGGGTACCTATTCAAACTGGAAGTGTGTGAAGTATAGCCTGAAGCTTTCGACCATTTGTTTATAAGGGATTAGTTTGTCATCTTTTGTTTGATACTCACCATTAACCTGTTTGATTACAAGTTGAGAATCCCAGTAAATGAGGAGATGTTGGATGTTCCATTGAACTACTATTTTAAGAACTATGAGCATGGCCTCATATTTTGCAATGTTATTTGTATATGGAAAACCCAATTTGAAAACTTTTGGTATGATATCTCCTTATAGAGTGACAAAAAATATACCAACACTTGATCTATGATTGGTGTAAGAGCCATCAAATTACAATTTCCAGGGAGAAGGCTCGTTAATCATGAAGATAGACTCATCAAGAAAGTCCACAACTGGAGGATGATTGTTAGTTAGAGGTGCCTTAACCAATTGATCTACAACAACTTGTCCCTTGAATGCCTTTTTGTCTACATACTCAATGTCTAATTCACTTAGTAACATAACCCACTTAGCTATCAACTTGTGAGAGAAGCCTTGGATACGATATACTCGAGTGGGTCAATTTTTGAGATGAACTTTGTTTTGTGATCAAGCATGTAGTGTTGAAGCTTTTGTGAGGTAAAGATGCCAACTAGGCATGATCTTTCCATTGTTGTATAATTAAGCTCATATCCTACTAATGTGTGACTAATGTAGTAGATTACTTGCTCATGGCCCTCATAATGTTGTGCTAAAAGTATCCCCAAGGTAATTGATGTAGTTGATATGTAGAGTATTAGGGGCCTATTCAGAATTGAAGCCATGAGAACTGGTGGTGAAGTGAGATATTCCTTGATTTTGTCAAATGCCTACTAGCAAGATTCATCCCATTAAAAGTTTTTCTTCTTGAGAAGAAGGGAGAATGGTTGGTATTTGTTTGCAAGTTGTGCTATAAATCTTTTGATGGGTTGAAGCTTACCCTAGAGATTGTGAAGTTGCTTCAAATTTTTAGGAGATGACATTTCTATTATGGCGGAAACCTTAGTGAGGTCCACTTCTATACCTCGGTGAGAGACAATGAATCCCAAGAGTTTTCCAAATGTAACAAAAAAGACACATTTCTTGGGATTGAGGTGAACCTTGTATTCTCTCAAGTGGTCAAAGATACACTCAAGGACATGAGGATGCCCTTCTCATGTTTTTGATTTTCCCAAAAGATCATCCACATAATGTTCCGTGATATCATGGAACCATGAAAGATGACTATTATAGTCCTCTAATAAGTAGCCCCTACATTTTTCAACCCAAATGACATAACTTGATAGTAGAATGTTTCCCAAGGTGTAGTGAAGCTATTTTATGTTGGCCTTTGGGGTCTATCTAAATCTAATTGTATCTAGATAAGCCATAAATAAGTGAGCATTTCATGAACTACCATGAGCTCAATGATGATGTCAATGTTTGGAAGGGGAAAATCATCCTTGGGACATGCTTTGTTGAGGTCCTTGAAATCTGTCAAAACTCAAATTCCCTTAGGCTTTTTGCTGACTAAAACTATGTTGGATATCCACTTTGGATAGTCAATTAAGCATATGAAACCAACCTCTAAAAGTTTATGCATCTCCTCTTTGACCAAAAGGATGATTTGTGGATGCATTTTGCAAAGTTTTTGCTTTACTAGCTTAGCATCAGGATGAACCACGAGGGATGGGTCTAGTCCTATCATGTCAGTGTAGGACCAAGAAAAAATATTGGATGCTCTATGTAAGATAGATGAGATGCTATGTTCTTTTGCAGACATGTGAGAGATGCAGATATATGTGATTTTTTATTATCTTCTATTCCTAGGTTTATCTCTTGTGTCTCTTTAAATATGATAGAAAAATGTTCTTGCCATTATGGGAGTGTGAGGGGTAGG
The DNA here is from genome assembly GCA_027924645.1 of Cunninghamia lanceolata. NCBI lineage: Eukaryota > Viridiplantae > Streptophyta > Pinopsida > Cupressales > Cupressaceae > Cunninghamia > Cunninghamia lanceolata. The sequence continues at coordinate 5,973,781 of BSBN01000439.1, forward strand.
TTGAGTTTCTCATCCATTGACACCTCAGAGAGGTTTTCATCAATAGATTCATCATTTTTTCTTTCTCTTTCCATGTTCGATAGTACCTCAAAGAGGTTTTCACTTGGTGACTTTGTTTTTTTGTGACTAAGGAACTCTTCTTGCTCCTCAAAATAGTTAGCAACGTCAAGGTCAATTTTAAATCCTTTTTTGTGATCACTTGTTGGAATACCATCGTGGAGCCCTAGAAATTCAAAGATTGCTTCATCGTTATGAAATGTGTCTAAAGACATGGGATCTTATTAGTCCCAATCAATGAGGTCAGGCTATTGGAGGGGTAAGTTGATGGTGCATATGGAAGTTTCATGAAAGAGGTTGGTGATATCAAGATATTTGAATGAGGTAATGATGGTCCATTCTATGGTGCTTTCAATATCAGTGGAGGTTTCTTCCACACTCATAGAAGCTACATAGGGTTCATTAGTTTCCTCACCAAGTGGAATGTATCCTTGTTAGCATTTAATTTCGCACCTTTCGGTGAGAAAGCAAAACGGACAACGTGTATAGTAGGACTGTTCTTCGAATTAGGAGGGGAAGCTCCCTCAACAAGAAAATTAAAAGATGTTTATAAAATAACCTATCTTTTTGTTTGTCAGGGCACAAGAACAAGGCAATGAAGCTCTTCTGCAATGCTATAAGATTTTCTAAAGCTTTCCAAAAGAAAATAACTAACTTTATCTTTAAAACAATTCTGATTTCTTCAAGTAAATTCAGAGCATAAAGAAATCAGGACAACTTGGAGGTTTTCAAAACAAAAGAACAAATACAACTCAACAATAATTGCTCATGCACAAAGTCATGAACAATTTGCATAACTCTTGACAACAAGATAGATCTCTGAAACCATGATGCATATTCTCATTAACCAAAAAGCAAGAATCAATAACAGTGCTTGAACAATAAAATGCGAGCAAAAATTAGTCTCAGCATTTACCATTGATAAAATAAAGTGTGTAGAATACACTTATTTATACCTAAAAAGCAAAGGTGCAAGGAAATATAAAGGAAGAGTTAACTAATACTCTTCACTCTAGATCTAATTGATACATGGGAAGCATGCAAGCTTATTAGGAATTAAAACTAAAAGTATCTTGTCATGCAAATTTTAGTTAACTAAACTTGCATGTTATTACACATTGAGTTCCAACTCAAAGATATTTTGCATGATTTCCAAAAGCAAAATCTAAAAATAATTTTAACTTTAGTTAACAAAGACAGTTCTCAAAATAGAAGTTGCTTCGAAAATCTCTCCTGTTGCCAAAAATAATTTCCTCCTACAAAATGTGAAAAATAAGCTAAGTCTGAGAATTGAGATTTCTCTCAAATTCCTCAACCTTGGCTTCATCTGGCATGATCATGGACTCAAGGTGAACTGTCCTCATTTGCAGGTTTATGGCAGCATCCTCTGTGATTTTCTCAAACACTTCAAAGTCTTTCTCAGCCTTGGCACACTTTGATGCAATATCAACCAGGAGGTACATTTTGTCTACGTGAGGATCACCACAAAACTTTCCACGGATCAGCTGAATGAACTCCTCCTGTAAAATATGAACAAGGCAATTTATGCCTTCATCGCTGAAATACCTGCAAGGGATGTTTTGGACAAAATCAATGGCATATTTTTCAATGCCCAGAAGCTTTTCTTTCCACGTAGCCAACTCCATCGCTATTCTTTGAGGTGAAACTTGTCACAAGTCTGTTTCTTTGACCTTGGAATATTCATGTTTGAGCAAAGATTTAGCCTCAATGGTGACTGATGAATATTACATGATGACTTGGAGGGGTCTTGTTCTGATGCCTTTTTGCCTTGAAAATTGCCAATCTAGATCTCTGTGTGTTCATTACTCAAGAAAAACAAGTTTTCTTTTTGTTGTCCAGATTTTAATATTTTGTGAAAAAAAAAAAAAATTTGCCCTTGGAAAATGAAAATTTGGAGTTGTACCCTCAAAGATTTAACAAATCTAAGCTCAAATTGGTCCAAGATGATGGAAGATGCCTTTTGCCGAGGTGGGTATGTGTCGGAAATGAGAAATTTTGGACAAATAAGCCTCAAAAATCAACTTTATCTTGGCTATAGGTGGTGATTTTGCCTTCGAAAAATCATGACCAGTGGTGAAAATCCTTGAAAAATCATCAAAAATGGCTTCCTAGGTATGGGCGCTACCTTAGGAGCATGGAGATGGACCTTGTGAAGAAAAAGAATGAAGAAAAAGAAGCTTAGAAGTGATCAAATTGCCCTCTTTATATTATGCTGGTCCGGAAAAGCTTAAGAAAAGCTTGAAAAACCCTCACAATGGCCGCCAAGGAAAAGAAATGGCCTTCCTGTGAACAAGTATGCCTTGGAGTGTGGTAGAAAGGTGTAGAATGATGCAAGAATGGGTAATCTTTGCCCTGTATGTGAAGATCCAATCTTCAAAACCTTTGAATTCGCCTCATGCAAGCTTTTATTCACCCATTAATGGCCGCCATGTGTGAAGTGCAGCCCCAATACCATCCTCTTGCCAAGAAAATGATAATAACTATGCCACATATCTCCTTTATAGTGGACGCCCTCCTCCTAGGGTTTCATTATTCTACTTGGACCTTGCTTTGCCTCTTCAACCTTGCAAAAAATAATGAATGAAATGAGAAGGATGAAGAGGTATATTTATAGGCTTATACTTTCTCTCTCTTGGCGTCAATCGTCTCTCCCCTCAACACCAATCCTCATGCAAACAAGTCACCTCTAAAAGGAGTGCAAACGATGCAAATTAGGTGCCTTTTGCATGAGCTAAATTAGGCGTGGGTTTTAGTGCATTTGATCGCCATTTTCCAATGACCAAAAGGCATGAGAAATAGGCATTTTGAGTGCCTATTTTGGAAGGTAAAAATGGTGTGAGTTTTCATACATTTGAGCACTTTTGGGAGGTGAAGCAAAAGGCATGGGAAATAGACAAAAAGAGTGCCTATTTGGAGGATGTAATAAAGAGTGGGTTTTGGGCATTTAGAGCGCTATTTTGGAGTGGTAAATAGGTGTGAGTTTTAGCCAATCTAAGCGCCTTTTTGAATATCACAAAATGGCGTGGGTTTTGAGGTTTCTAAGCGCCTTTTTGGAAGGTTGAAAATAGGCGTGGCTTTTGGGCAAATTGAGCGCCATTTTGGAGTTTGATTTTGAGTGTCATGGGTGGAAGTATATTTCAAAATATATTTAAGTATATACTTTAAATATTTTGAAATATACTTCCAGGATGTTTGAGATAGGTCCCAAATCCATGGGATTTAACATGCAGATTCTAGATTTTTGAGGATCCACCAGATTTTAGACTTAGACAGTTTTCATGATCTCAGAACATTAGGCTTCATGACACCAAACTTAGCCAATTTCAGGGCTCACTTTATGATTCTTGACCTTGAAAAACTTTGAACTTTGCCTTGGCCATTTTGACGGAGGTTTCCTGGATCACTGCCGTTTGCCTCTGCCTCTGGAGCTTATTTTTGCCGTAACTTCTTCATCTGATGACAGAATGTCTTGAAGTTTGGAAATCAGGCTCATATGATCTGAAGCTCTCATTGAAGCCTCTCCTCCATGAATTACACTCCAAGATGGAACACATTTTAGCCATAAAGCTCCAAAAATGCCTTAGATTTTTTTTTTTAATTTTTCCAAAATTTCAAAATTGAATTTTGATTTGCCAGATGTATTTGCATTGCTTCCCTTGGTTCCTTTATGTCATTTTGGCCTTCAATTCATCACTTTGACCTTCTCTTTTAGATGTTCTTTCACTACTCCGGGCCTGATTGGGTTGTTAGAATCTCCCTCCATTTGAGCCTTGGATCGCCATCTTTTGATATGTCTTGTACCTGCAGGGTTAGCACAGTAATGACAAGGCTATAGTGTTGGGGAGGTGTGTTTGGGCACATATACAAAAAATTTTGTATGGGTACAACATTAGGCTCTATCTGGTGACCATGGTGTATACTTGCAGCATAGGAGGACCTCTGAATCTCTAGGTTTATAGTGCAGACCAATGTCTTATCAGTTGGGCAATAGAGTCAGTACATTTTCCTAATCACCTATAACAAGACTTTTCCTAAAATCACCTAGGACTGGACTTCTTAAAAATCACCTAAGAGTGGAACTCTGGTCTTCCTAACGAAACACGATGAACAAACAAAACGTGAAAGGGAAACACAAAACTACATAACAATTACATCATTGAAAGGGGAAACACAATACAAAACAATTTGACACACAAAATGCTCTTTTTGAGCGAGGACAAGAAGAACAAAAACTATTACACAAAACCATCAACAAGTTTGGAAAAATAAGAACCTCTTCTCCTGAGCTGGGAAATTTGTCTTGGCAGCACATAGTCTTTCTTCCTCTGCAACACCTTCTCAAAGAGCCATGATTCAGGTGGGTAGACATGATCAGGCCATGAGAAGTTCATGATGAATTGATTGATGCGCATGAGCTCTGTTGGATCATCTTCTTCCACAATGAAAAATCTTTGCAACAGGTGAAGGTACAAAACCTCCTTTTGAAGGTATGAAGTAAGATCTTGTGGCCAAAGTATGTTCATGGGAATGGTAACCACCACATATAGGACTTGATGTTCTTCATCCATGTCTTCAACATATGCAACTTTAAACTCAGTCCATGAGTCATCCTTTGGAAAAGGTTGAAGCTGCTCATACAAAATGCCCATCACTGGTTCTTGGCTTACCGGATTCACAACTGTTATCATCAATTTATCTAGTGATTCAGGTGCTTCTTCATTCTCATCAGTCATGTCTTCATCCATCCATTCCTCAGAATCTGAATGTGATAAATCCAGATCTGAATCTTTGAGCTTTTGATCATCATCAAAGTACACTTGTTGGATAATGTCTTCACCAAGTAGGTCACTTCGCCATCCATCATTTTGAGTCTCGTCAGCTTCCATGGAGTGATCTCCTTCAAAGATTGTGTCCTTGAGAACATGAACACAAACATCTGGTAGCATCTCATCTTCTTCTGACATGCATGCAGGATCAAGCATGGATTCTTCTAAGCTTTGCGTTTCTTCTTCTGTTGCTTGAATGATCTCACACACGACATATCTCACGACACACTTGTCGAGAATTTCTGACTTCTCCATATGATTCTCTTCAGTGACCAACACTAAATATTCCATGAGCTCTTCATCTACATGAGCCTCTTCATTTGCTACTTCTTGTGTTGATTTTATCACATCGATGATGTCCTTTTCTTGCACAGGTTCATGAATAACCTCAGAAGATCTAGCATCATCTTCTTCACTGGTGTGTATGAAATTCTCTGGAGACAAAGATGAAGAAGACTACACTGCAAAAGAAAGCTTACAGTATCTTCAACTAAAGATTCACTCTTCAAGTGATGCAAAAAACTATCAAGATCCAATGATGAATCTTCCATATGATCTCCTGATTTGATAAATGCCTCTAAGATGAATCATCTTCAAAATGAAGATCTCGTTCTTGCTCCAATTGCAATGCTTCCTTGGTCTTTTCTCCTTTGAGTGTATCTGACGTAGGCTCTTCAAACCATCCTTCGAATGATGACAGGAACAAACTGGATTCACCATCGCTCTCTGCAACATATTTGATCTCTTCTCTTTCGCAATTTCGCTCTTGAGAGATGTGGTGCACTTCTTCCTTCTCAGAGAAAATATGCAAGTTATGCATTTTTTCAGGCTCTTCCATCAACGATCCTTCTTCGTACTTGAAGAAATTATGCAAATTTTTAGCTTCATTTTCAGCCATCATCATGTAAGTGCCTGGACTGGTCTCTTGATATGGAATCTGGGCTTTCAGGTTTTGAGACTTCACCACTGTAAAATGAGACTTGGGCTCAGGTTCCAACTTGATCTTACCACTCTTGACAGGGATGGTTGCCGAGGACCAATCCAGTTGGATTTCTCCGCCTAAGTCTTTGCAAAAACTTCAGCTTAGCAACATTCTGTAACTGGCTAGAATGTCTGCTACCAGAATAGTCATCATAATTATCTTCTCTAGATAGGCTGCTAGGGCAACCTGTGCATCTTTCAACTGTCCGACCAGCGGCACTGATTTTGATTCAAGTAAATAACACTTGCCTTGGGTTTTGGTGCACGAGAGTCCTAGTGCATTCATCACCTGCCATGGCATGACGTTATCTGAAGCACCGGAGTTTATGATGCAATTGCTCAACTTGAAGTCGCCAATGTATAGAGATATGTAAAAAGGCTTTGGCTTCTCTCCTGTAGCTGCAGAAGATTCAAGAAGAGTAGGCTGGATAGGAATCTCTTTCCTTACGAATTTGATAATTTTGTCCAGCTGATCAGGGTGATTTTAGAGGTATTCTAGTTGAGAAATTTGGATCTTCATCTTTATCATGGAATCAACAATATCAAAATTTGTCATGGATGAATTTGAAGTGCTAACTTTGGCGTCCTCCTGAGGTAATTTAACCGCTTCTCTAGACTTCTCCTTTGCTTTCAATTTTTCTTCTTCCTCCTTTTGAGCTTTCAGGTGCTGTGCCTGAGTGAAGACTGGCATGGAGTAATGTTCAACATTGACCGCAAGAGAATATTGTGAAATATTGTCCTGGTCTTCTTCTTCAAATGTGGATTCATCTTGAATGTATCCCGTAGTAGAGTTGCCATCAAGGTCATCCATCTCGGGATGAACAACGCTTGAACTTGAGGGTCCAGCATTAGCACAGCCCATGATTTGATTCATTCTTTGGCTTTTAGGACAAGTAGCTCCATTATGCTCGTTGGTTTCATGGAAGGAGCAAAAATATGCTCTTGGTGGTGGAGCTTCAGCTACTGGCTTTGTTGGAAGTGCTGGTAACCTTGGCCTATAATTGTTATTACAGGGCTGGAAATGGTTTCTTCTGTGGGGTGGCTGATATTGCTGTGGAGGTGGTGCCTACTGTGGCATTTGCCTCTTTATGATTGTGACATCATTCACCACCTTTTGAAGTAGTGAATCTGCAGAATTCTGGATCAGAGGCCTGATGGAATCCTTCTTCATTTTACCTGAAGTGATCATATGATCCTCTAGTTCTATGGCATGCTCTTGAGCATCTGTCAATTCTGTCTCATGAGCTGATTTGAGAAGAAAAGAAATTTTAGATGGCAAAGCATTGATGAAGCTACTCAACAGGATCTCAGGTGATGGATTCAAAGTAACTGACAACCTTGTGACAAGACGATTAAATCTTGCGATGAATTCTCTCATTGGCTTGTGAGACTCCATCTTTGAATTTGATAGTTGGGCGAACAACAAGTGACTATCTTCAGCAGGCTTGAACCTCGCTAAGAATTTCTCACTCATAGTATTGTAGTTCGTAATGCTACGTGCTTCAAGATGATTGAACCAATTTGTTGCATTACCGGTCAAGGTCTCAACAAAGAGACGTACATCAACATCCTCATGAGCCACACTCAAAACAACACAAGCCGTAGTGAATGTTGAAATATGTTCGTCGGGGTGTTGGCTTCCATCTCCATGAAACCTTGGAAAGTGCTTTCTCGACCCCTTTGGAAGATCATGATTTTTGGTGAGGGCAAGCGGACCAATTGCATTTCCCCATGGCAAAGGAGGTGCACGCCTATTGTTGCCGTTGTTACCATTGTTGCCATTATTGGCATTGTTGCCAACTCTTGCATTGTTATCACCCATGTCTTCTCTTGTTAGATTTGGTATATCAGGATTGGTAGAAGATGAGCCTTCAACATTTGCAGTACCGAAAGTTGAAGCAAGTGGATCAGTAAGACTCCTTTTATTCTGCCTTTGATATACTTGATATGCCAAATTGCTTAGTTCCACGTAGGTGGAGGTAACATTGGTCTTCCTGTTGCAAGATCTGCCTTTCTTTCTTCTTCGTCAAGGATTGTGGCAGCAACTCTCCAATGTGCAGGATTCTTTCTTTCAACGAACACAAATCTCCTCAAGCTATCAACAATATTTTCTTGCTCCTATTGAACTAGAGTCATATGCGGCTGCAAAATAGGTGCAATAAGCCTCCAGATGGTCATATATGCAAAAAGACAAAGCGTTAGCTTCAAAGTAAAAATCTCGTGCCCCACGGTGGGCGCCAAAAACTGTTAGTGTTTAATTTCACACCTTTCGGTGAGAAAGCAAAATGGATAGTGTGTACAGTAGGACTGTTCTTAGAATTAGGAGGGGAAGCTCCCTCAACAAGAAAATTAAAAGATGTTTACAAAATAATCTATCTTTTTGTTTCTCAGGGCACGAGCACAAGGCAATGAAGCTCTTTTGCAAGGCTATAAGATTTTCTAAAGCTTTCCAAAAGAAAATAACTAACTTTATCTTTAAAACAATTCTGATTTCTTCAAGTAAATTCAGAGCATAAAGAAATCAGGACAACTTGGAGGTTTTCAAAACAAAAGAACAAATACAACTCAACAATAATTGCTTATGCACAAAGTCATGAACAATTTGCATAACTCTTGACAACAAGATAGATCTCTGAAACCATGATGCGCATTCTCATTAACCAAAAAGCAAGAATCAATAACAGTGCTTGAACAATAAAATGCGAGCAAAAATTAGTCTCAGCATTTATCATTGATAAAATAAAGTGTGTAGAATACACTTATTTATACCTAAAAAGCAAAGGTGCAAGGAAATATAAAGGAAGAGTTAACTAACACTCTTCACTCTAGATCTAATTGTTGCATGGGAAGCATGCAAGCTTATTAGCAATTAAAACTAAAAGTATCTTGTCATGCAAATTTTAGTTAACTGAGCTTGCATGTTATTACACATTGAGTTCCAACTCAAAGATATTTTGCATGATTTCCAAAAGAAAAATCTAAAAATGATTTTAACTTTAGTTAACAAAGACAATTCTCAAAATAGAAGCTACTTCGGAAATCTCTCTTGCTACCAAAAATAATTTCCTCCTACAAAATGTGAAAAATAAGCTAAGTCTAAGAATTGAGATTTCTCTCAAATTCCTCATCCTTGGCTTCATTTGGCATGATCATGGACTCAAGGTGAACCGTTCTCATTTGCAGGTCTATGGCAACATCCTCTGTGATTTTCTCAAACACTTCAAAGTCTTTCTCAGCCTTGGCGCACTTTGATGCAATATCAACCAGGAGGTACATTTCGTCTACGTGAGGATCACCACAAAACTTTCCACGGATCAGATGAATGAACTCCTCCTGCAAAATATGAGCAAGGCAATTTATGCCTTCATTGCTGAAATACCTGCAAGGGATGTTTTGGACAAAATCAATGGCATATTTTTCAATGCCCAAAAGCTTTTCTTTCCATGTAGCCAACTCCATCGCTATTTTTCGAGGTGAAACTTGTCACAAGTCTGTTTCTTTGACCTTAGAATATTCATGTTTGAGCAAAGATTTAGCCTCAATGGTGACTGATGAATATTGCATGATGACTTGGAGGGGTCTTGTTCTGATGCCTTTTTGCCTTGAAAATTGCCAATCTGGACCTCTGTGTGTTCGCTGCTCAAGAAAAAAAGTTCTCTTTTTGTTGTCCAGATTTTAATTTTTTGTGAAAAAATTAAAATTTTTGCGAAAAAATTAAAATTTTTGCCCTTGGAAAATGAAAATTTGAAGTTGTACCCTCAAAGATTTGACAGATCTGAGCTCAAACTGGTCAAGGATGATGGAAGATGCCTTTTGCTGAGGTGGGTATGCGTCGGAAATGAGAAATTTTGGACAAATAAGCCTAAAAAATCAACTTTATCTTGGCTGTAGGTGGTGATTTTGCCTTTGAAAAATCATGACCAACGGTGAAAATCCTTGAAAAATCATCAAAAATGGCTTCCTGGGTATGGGCGTTGCCTTAGGAGCATGGAGATGGACCCTGTGAAGGAAAATAATGAAGAAAAAGAAGCTTAGAAGTGATCAAATTGCCCTCTTTATATTATGCTGGTCTGGAAAAGCTTAAGAAAAGCTTGAAAAACCCTAAACAATGGCCGCCAAGGCAAATAAATGGCCTTCTTGTGAACAAGTATGCCTTGGAGTGTGGTAGAAAGGTGTAGAATGATGCAAGAATGGGTAATCTTTGCCCTGTATGTGAAGATCCAATCTTCAAAACCTTTGAATTCACCTCATGCAAGCTTTTATTCACCCATTAATAGCTGCCATGTGTGAAGTGCAGCCCCAATACCATCCTCTTGCCAAGAAAATGATAATAACTATGCCAAATATCTCCTTTATAGTGGACGCCCTCCTCCTAGGATTTCATTCTTCTACTTGGACCTTGCTCTACCTCTTCAACCTTGCAAAAAATAATGAATGAAATGAGAAGGATGAAGAGGTATATTTATAGGCTCATACTTTCTCTCTCTTGGTGTCAATCCTCTCTCCCCTCAACGCCAATCCGCATGCAAACAAGTCACCTCTAAAAGGAGTGCAAATGATGCAAATTAGGTGCCTTTTGCATGAGCTAAAATAGGCGTGGGTTTTAGTGCATTTGAGCGCCATTTTCCAATGACCAAAAGACGTGAGAAATAGGCATTTTGAGTGCCTATTTTGGAAGGTAAAAATGATGTGAGTTTTCATACATTTGAGTGCTTTTGGGAGGTGAAGCAAAAGGTGTGGGAAATAGACAAAAAGAGAGCCTATTTGGAGGATGTAATAAAGAGTGGGTTTTGGGCATTTAGAGAGCTATTTTGGAGTGGTAAATAGGTGTGAGTTTTAGCCAATCTAAGCGCTTTTTTGAAGATCACAAAATGGAGTGGGTTTTGAGGTTTCTAAGCGCCTTTTTGGAAGGTTGAAAATAGGCATGGCTTTTGGGTAAATTGAGCGCCATTTTGGAGTTTGATTTTGAGTGTCTTGGGTGGAAGTATATTTCAAAATATATTTAAGTATATACTTTAAATATTTTGAAATATACTTCCAGGATGTTTGAGATAGGTCCCAAATCCATGGGATTTAACATGCAGATTCTAGATTTTTGAGGATCCACCAGATTTTAGACTTAGATAGTTTTTAGGATCTCAGAACATCAGGCTTCAGGACACCAGACTTAGCTAATTTCAGGGCTCACTTTATGATTCTTGACCTTGAAAAACTTTGAACTTTGCCTTGGCCATTTTGACGAAGGTTGCTTGGATCACTGCCGTTTGCCTCTACCTCTGGAGCTTATTTTTGCCGTAACTTCTTCATCTGATGACAAAATGTCTTGAAGTTTGGAAATTAGGCTTATATGATCTGAAGCTCTCATTGAAGCCTCTCCTCCATGAATTATACTCTATGAATTATACTCCAAGATGGAACACATTTTAGCTAGAAACGTCCAAAAATGCCTTAGAATTTTTTTTGAAATTTTCCTCTATGAATTATACTCCAAGATGGAACACATTTTAGCTAGAAACGTCCAAAAATGCCTTAGAATTTTTTTTGAAATTTTCTAAAATTTCAAAATTTTCAAAATTGAATTTTGATTTGCCAGATGTATTTGCATTGCTTCCCTTGGTTCCTTTATGTCATTTTGGCCTTGAATTCATCACTTTGACCTCCTCTTTTAGATGTTCTTTCACTACTCCGGGCCTGATTGGCTTGTCAGAATCTCCCTCCATTTGAGCCTTGGATCGCCATCTTTTGATATGTCTTGTACTTGCAGGGTTAGCACAGTAATGACAAGGCTACATGGTGCTGGGGAGGTGTGTTTGGGCACATATACAAAAAATTTCATATGGGTACAACAATCCTAGCCCATGATGGTTGGCATACAACTATACTTGAATTAGCTCAAGAATGCCCTACTCGTGGAAGTGAAGGCCCTTACCCTTGTAGTTCATATTTTCAAACATATGTAGTGGTTTAGGGTAATTGTGTTTCAAGTATCTAGGTGCAAACTTTGCTACATCATTGTATGGCCAAGAGTTGATATAACCCTCTATTTGTTCTTTGGCCAAGGATCCTATTAACATGAAGGTGGTGGGCCCATACTGTATGATTTTAGGTGTCTTTGCTGTAGGTCACTATTGAGGACAACCATGGGATCATGGAGATAGAGGCAACTTGCCAACATGAAAGGTGTTATGCAACTTCTACTTTCCACAACTAGTGTTGTACTCTCCATAATTAGTGTTGATGATCTTGACCTTTATGGATTTGGGGATTTGCGAAGATGACATGGAGGAAGGGAGTCAGGATTGATGTAAGAGGATGATGCCTTAACCCTGTCATGGGTAGAAATGTCGGTACTAGGGAAGTGATTAGATTTATTGTAGGAAGCCTCCATTACCTTGTACTATTCAAATGTATGGGGATTAGTGGGAATTGTAACCTCCATGCCATGATGAGGGAATTTCAAGCATTGGTGATAGGTGGATGGAATGGATTGCATGGCATGGAGCCATGGGAAGCTGAGGAAGAGGCTATATGGAAGGTCAAGATTGACAACATGATACGTAGTTTGTTGCATGATAGGCCCCACCTGGATGGGAAGGAAAATGGTTCCTTTAGATTCTCTTTCTACATTATCATAAGCTTTGATGGTGATGACATGTGGTTCTAAATCAGCTGTGAATATCCTAATTGTTTAACAAGCTTTAAAGTGCACAGATTCAAGTTAGATCTGTTACTCAATAGGACTCTTTTGACCTTATGTTTGGTGATAAGGACCTCAATGTGGAGAGATTTATTATGGGATGGGTCAATGGGAGGCATATCATAATGACTAAAAGCAAGTTGATAGGATTTATGAAAGGTGACCCACAAGGGCTTGGAATTGGTTAGGGTTGATGTCATTGGGGACTTCTAACATTTCTCTATGAACAGTCAATATTTTGAGTAGCTCTAGGATGGATATCTATGTCAAAGTTTTCCCAAGATGCTCTAAGAGATTTTATTGGGTGGCTTATGTGGATTATGAGGAGGCCCCTTGGACGGTGACCCTTCCACGCCTCGTGGTGATGGTGTAGTTGAAGCATTTAATCTTGACTGTAAAACCTGTTTGATATGACCGACAAGGGAGTCGTATGAAGTGGATGCTTTCTTGGAGTTAATGTTATTGGTGTAGCTATTTTGAGAATGACCTTGATTAGACATGGATGGTTGGGATTGTTTGTGCTTGGGAAGAGCATTTTGACATATGCCCAATTGTTCATTTAGTGAGGAGGATGACTCTCCTTCAATTTCAATGTCTCCATAGTCAATAAGATCTTGGATATATTTTTTGAGTTTCATGCATTTGCTAGTAGAGTGGCCTTTGATGTAGTAGTATTTGTAATGTTCATTGTCGTTGTACCATGCAAGTTTTTGGTTTATTATCATCAAATGATTTAGTTGTAGGAAACATCACCACGTTTTCTTGGACTAGTTTTTGAAACATGACCTCCATGGGTTCCCCCAAGTAGGTGTATTTACATTTTGGATGTATGGGTTTCTTTGATTATTCTTGAGGAATATACACATTATTGGGCTTTTGGACAATTTGGATGGTTTTGGTTTCTTGTGATGCTTGCGTTATTTGGACATGTTTTGAGTCAGTGACCCCATCATTAATGATATTTTTGTTTTTTTCCCCAAAATTTAGGTTTGTCATTCATTTGATTGTTGTGTTTGTCTTTCTTGTAGATCTTGATCAAACCTTTTGCAACAAGATCTTTTCAATGATTACCCCCTTTCATATATTTTGTCAAATATGGAGACACAATGAACTTGAATATGGAACACCAATTCTAGTTAAGGTTTGTGATGAAAATGTCGACAAGTTTTTTAGGGATTGGCCAAGGGAAGCATCTTGCGAGACTTCTCTACCATTTTAAGTTGACAAAACTCTCTCCATTACGTTGCTTGGCATTACATAGATCTAGCGTTGTAAGCTTATGATTGATATTATAGAAGTGTGCAACAAAGTTCTCCATTAGGTCGGTGAATGTAGTGATACAGCCTGGGGTTAGGTGCATGAACCACTCTAGGGCTTGAAATCCCAAACTATAGGGAAAAAGTCTTAACATGTACATGCCACTTTAATATGAGACCTCTTGGCATGTCATGAAAAACTCCTTGACATGGTCATGGGGGTCTTGCTTTCCAATATATTTGTCAAATTTAGGTATTTCAAAATGCAAAGGGAAGGGTTCCATTGTGATGGATCGATCAAAGGTGTAGGGACACATATTTTTAAATTTATATTGTTTATGTTGATTTGTTGTCCCAATTTATAATCCCTTGAAGGCATTTTTAATCTCCTAGCACTCTTGGTCAAAGGGGGTCTTGAGAGGTGATTTCAGGGGTCTACAGATGGATTATTGGAACTTGTATAAATTTTCTTGGTGTTTTAATTAAGGTTTTCATCATTTTTTAAGGTTTAATGCTTGATAGAGCTCACCTTGTGCTTCGTGGAATTTGTTTAAAGGCTTAGGATAATTGAAGATTTTCTCTTCTTCACTTGATTAGTCTTTAGAAGCAAGGGAATGTATTCCCCTTTATTTATTGATTTTATTTACTCTCTTTTGTCATATGTCACATGTATTGAATTAAGATCTTGATAGCATGAGTGATAGTGTATTTGCTTTGCATTGAGTTATAATTTTTAGATCCTTTGAGATCCTTGTATCTTTGTGTGGAAATGATAGCTTGTTTATTGAAGTATTTGGCTCTCCATTGATTTGTTTTGCTTGGCCTTATTTTGGCTGTGTAAAATTTTGGGGTTTGTTGGCATTTTTTGCACCTTTCAGTGTGACAAAAAAAATAACAGATGTGTGGTAAAATTGCTTTTTGAATTAGAAGGGGAAGGTCTCTATAAATAATACTTAACCTAAAATTGTACAATATGTACTTGTAATCTACAAACTTTACAATGTTTTCAGAGGTGTTTTGATACTCATGTTGAATAAAACATAAATATGTGATCTTTTTGGGTTTGCAATGTGCAAAAGGTCGAAACACACTTTCAACATGAGGTAAGGGTTTTGTGCTTTTTGACTTGAATCAAAACCTACAACTACACACTTGCACTACTCAGCTAAAGGTAGAGATTGAGCAAAACAAGTACACATATGGATTGAGTAAACTCATAAATACAAATGCTATGGTTAAGTAAGACTTCGTACAAAGCCACGAGCTATATCTTCAAGTTCGCTTGCAATATAAAGCTTGCAAATTCATTGAAGCAACTTAACTTTCATTAAATATAAGAAACAAGATAGGCATAATAAATTCTATTGAGTGAATCACAAAATCACAATAACATTGAACAACAGAGGAATATAAATTATTTTAGCATAATGCAAGCATGAGAAATGCCATTCTTCTATATTCCTAGACTGATAATTGATATAATATTCATACCACTAACCCCCCAAGTGCAAAAAACACTTTATTTATATTGATTACAAAATAACTGGATGAAAATAAAATAAAATAAATTAACTACACTCCTATCCTAACTACAACTGCTTGCATGACATGCAAACTTTATTACAAATTACTTGCTCCACTAATTCTAATGCAAAAATATTAGAAATGTGCAACCTCAGATTAAATTGTAGAACGAATTTGTTGCAATCTATGAATTCATGCACACATCTTTTGAATGATGATTGAACAAAAACTCAACTCCTCCTAAAAATAACAACTGATAAAAATAACACGGGTTATAAATAGAAAATCTTGAAATATATTTTTTTTCTCAAAAATGATGATGATGATCTATTTTTAATGTGGGCTAAAAGTAAAATTTTTAGAAAGGCATTTTTGGATGATTTTTAACGAATCCTTTGATGAAGTCTAACAAAGTTTGATGAAATTCCAATCTTGATGACGTCTAGCAAACTTTTTGATGAAATCATGACTTGAATCTGAAAATCTTGGACCAACTCTCCATGAATTTCATAGTTATTACAGCTTGTAAATTTAGTTACAATTCTCCCCTTGACATTTTGGTAGATATAGTCTTCAAAGAAATACCTCTTTACTAAAATTTTGGTCATTTGCTCTAGGTGATTGCACTTTGATTCCTTGCTGAGTTTTGTCTTCATTCTGGTTGAATATCTTACTTTGTCTTGGCTTTGTTTTTTATGACTTTTAACAACACTCTTTCTGGTAGACACATTTTGCTTCTTGTGTGAGGCGCTACACTTCTTTTGGCTATTTTGAATGTTGATTTATCCTCCTCCAATCTGGCATGTTGAATTTCATCATGATGTTGTTGATTGATCACACTTACCTTGGATGACTCCTTATTCCATGCTGGTCACTGCCGCTTGACTTCACTTTTGTCTGGTGACTACAGTCCTGGATAATGATTTTTTGTTTTTAACGACCTCTTGATCTTGCTAGCAGTATGGCGTGCCTTTCATGTTTTAAAAACTACTTTATAGAATATCAAATTGTGTGCTCCATTCACTTTTTTTGCTCTTGATATTGGCAATGGCTACCACTTTGTCTTTTTTGCCTACAATTTGTTTGATTTCATGCCAGCAGTTGTTTTACATGTCTGGCCTTTGATGTTTTTAGCAGGGGGCACAGACTTTCCATGCTGCCATGTTTTGTCTTGGAGTGTTTAACTTTTTGTGAGCACATGGCTTTGTAGATAGGCTTTTTTAAATTTTTGCTAGCCTTTATAAAAGCGTGGTCCTGTGACATGTGATGATTTTTTTTTTTTAATTTTGAATGGAATATATTGTATGGTGTGTACAAAGTCTTGGTGAGGCATTTGATTCTTGACATTTTTATGTTTGGAATTGGCACCCTTCACAGAGGTGTGGCCTTTTGATATGCGTGCACCTTTGGCTATATCAAAAGCTATCGCTTCCTTTTATTTTTGCTAAAACCTTAGCATGGTACGTGGCATGCACCCATACTAAATTTATTTTTTATAGTTTTTCATTTTTTTTTTTTTAAATTTGGATTTTTAAACAACAATAAAAATAATTTTAAAAACAATTAATAATTATTTTTTATAATTATCAATTAAAAATTAACAATTTAAAATCGACAAACATTTGACAATCCGACATTTAAGATGATTCGACTCGACCCGAAACTTGAGAAAAAATTGACAGAACAAACACTGGACTTGATGATTTGACTGGAAATGACTTTTCTAATTTCGATGTTGAATTTTTTAGCATGGAGCCCTTGTCGGATGTCTTTTTAGATCATTGTCTACTCAAGTTTTGTATTGAGTGGCAAATGGTGGGGCCCAAAGAACCTAAGATCCAGATCTTTTTAACATGCCTTTGTTGAGTCATCGACCCACATTGGCTCACATTCAATGCATTTGGAATCTTAAGCCATGTCCTATCCATGGGGTTGGTTAGATCTAATCTAGTGGAATGACGCTATCAAACAAACGACCCATTTCTTGCAAATTTATGGCTATCAATTGGCACTATTCCGCCACCACTCATATAAGGCCACCACCTCAAAGCTCTGTTGCGTCACTACTGACCTAGAGGCACTAACCATCTCCCCCCCTCTACAGTTGCATGTTGCCTAACTCTGCCAACAAAAACAAAAAGTTGACAATCTTATAGCTAGAGGAGCTCAACTGAAAGCTTGCTTGCATTGGCTCAAGATTAGTGATAAAGTGGACCATCCAAAGAATTCTTTCAATCCCTTTGAGCTTGCCAAGTTTCACCAAAATGAAGCATATAAGAGAAGATTAGCAAGTCCTTTTCAAACTTCCTAACATTCTCCAAGCTTTTATCTACCACTATCAATAGGTATTCTAGGTACAATTGTCGTCACCAGAAGCTAAACAAGCCCTTCAATAGTGTGTGACATCTCACCTTGGTAGATCTTCATGAAGCGACCTTTTCTATAGCTAATGACAGTGCCCCTAGCTGTGATAGTTTTTTGTGTGAATTCTATAAAGCCTTATGGGACATTGTTAGACCTAACCTCTTCCAAGTTTTGCTAAAAGCCTTTTCCATAGGTTCTTAGGGGCTATCATAAACAAAGGAAATATTAAATTCATACCTACTTAGGCAAGTGATCTTGAAGAAATTTACAATACCAATCACTTTGTTCAATACTTCCTACAAATCATAGCCAAGGACCTTGCACTTCACATCCATCGTTTGCTTTCACTTATTATCCACCCAAAGTAGATTGGTTTCATCAAGAGAAGATACATCCTAGACAATATCATTATCATTTGGGAAGGCATGGAATGGACCAGACACTCTCAACAATATGCTATTTTCATAAAGATTGACTTCACCAAAGCATACAACCACATTGAATGGCCATTTATTTTAGCCATGTTTCAAGCTCTTGGCTTTGGCCCCAATTTCCTTTGGTCTATCGAAATGCTCTTTGTAGATGGCTTGATTTGTCTCACCATTAATGGTCAACAAGCATCTTCCTTTTGGGTTTTTCTATTACATTTGCTAAGGATGTCCTCTAGCTCTAGCTTTGTATATTCTTGTAGCTAAAGGATTTGGTTGTTTTCTTGCCAATGTCGTCTCACAATAGAGGGTTAAATGTATCTCTTTTCCCCATTCCCCTCTTTAGCTTGATAATGGTCATTTGATAGATGATTTCTTTCACCCTCTTAGAAGAGCTAGACAATCTGAGTCATGCATTATAATGTTTGAACACCTTTTTCCTTGCTCTTGGATCTAGCATTCAATGGAAGACACAATGCTATCAACAATCGTTTTTGCCCAAACTCTCTTGGCTTAATTCCTATTGTTGGAAATGGATTGCCCATGGGGAATGTTCAAGTTTCTTCATATTCCCTTTGCTTTCTAGTTCTCTTCTGCTACTCTTTGGTAGGTTGTGTCCACTTGCATTGAGAAAAAATTGCACTTTTGGATTGCCAAACCATTTTCCCTTACTAAGAAATTTCATATATGTTCCAAAGTGCTCACAACTACCCTTGTGTATCATTCCTCTTACTAGGCCTCGTCCAAAGCTTGCTACTAGAGATTGGATAGATTGCTCAAAGACTTTCTTCGGGCCTCCTCAGAGCAAGGAAAAGAGTTTCATCAAGTCGCTTGGGAATTCTATACCCTTCCCCATGACTCTAGTGGTCTTGGTTTAATTGATACTTACAGATAGGGTTTGGATTTGTTTTCTAAGAGGATAATTGAGGCCTTGAAAATTCTCCTCAGGCACTATATTAATTCTAGCGTTCCTCATGGATGAATGCCTTGGCAAGGATTAGGCCTTAGCAAACTTGACTTTGTTTTATCTTGCTCTATTGATGCACAAAACACAGGCATATAATCCTACCATCATGCATAATCCAAGTGTTGTTTCAAAAGACTACAAGCACGAACTTCTTTGTTTGAAGATGTTGAAACCTTGTCATAAACAACTGAAATCTGCTTATATACCTACACAAATAGAAGACAAATTGCCTTGTTTTTGTTGTAAATCATCAAGGAAGTATTATTTGAGTTTGAAATGGTAAATCGCACGCACGCCTTGTCATAAACAACTGCAATCTACTTATATACCTAAAAAAATAGAAGATAGAATGCCTTGTTTTTGTTGTGAATCATCAAGGAAGTATTATTTGAGTTTGAAATGGTCACACACACACCACACACATGCACACAGACACACACACACATGCACACACACACATGCTTTACTCCTTGCATGTTTTAATTTAGATTTCTACTTTTAGGTTGACTAAGTGCACTTAGGTAGAAATTTTCAAGGGTTGAGCCATCTGAGAAACACACAACTTTGGAGAAATCACACACTCTCTCTCTCTCTCTCTCTCACACACACACACACACACACACACACACATAGGCTTTACTCCTTGCATGTTTTAATCTAGATTTTCTACTTTTAGGTTGACTAAATGCACTTAGGTAAAACTTTTCAAGGGTTGAGCCATCAGAGAAACACACAACTTTGGAGAAATCATTCACTAACTTATAACATGCAAAGTTGGGATGAGTTTGAGCCATCTCTAGATGCCAAAGTAGAGATAACTAATGGTTTTTTCATTGGTAAAACACGCCTCACAAACACTTCCTTCATCACCTTTAAGGTAGGAGAAGCTTCATAATGTTTTAGCCCCTTTTCAAATGCTAGGTAGAGTTTACTTATAGCAAAACCATCTCACATGTGCACCCAAGTTTATTTTAGTCCCTTTTCACTTAACCAAGGTGGAGTTTTATGCCACTTTAGCCCATTTTAGGATGCCAAATAGCTAATGGTTTAGCCGAGGGACAAGTGTCTTGACAAAGATTACTAATAGCCAAACTAAGTGATATGCATGCCTAGTTAAGTGATTTTCAAATGTGTTTGAAAGCAAGTGGAAATCACTAACATGTTTGCCACCTTTTACATGGTGGGCTAGAGATGACTAATACATTTGCCATCTTCTGATGTTTTGGTAGAAATCACTAATGGCTTTGCCTACCTTGGACATACTTGGGCTATTTCAATCATTTTTTATCACTTGAAATTACGGTTAAAAAACATAATAATCAAGCCAAAAGGGAACTTTGGGTGGAGCTTGTTAGCCATTTTTCCACTTTTACTCATTGCAGGCAAATAAAGAAAAATAATGATAAAGTGCACTAGACTTGAGGAAACATGTCAAATTGTTATCTTGGAACCTTAGGCGTAGACCATTAATGCATTTTCCAACTCTAAATTGATTTGTGAGGATCACTAATGGATTAGCCAAGGGAAAAGTGTGCCTCCCTTTCACTTTCTTCAACTAGGTGAAAAAAACCATCTATGCCACCAATATTTCATCACCATACTTCTTATTGGACTTACGATGATCATCTTCACCTTGCAAAAGTTGTTAGTTGAAGAAAAGACCATGATAGGATGACCTTGCAAATTGATTGGGTAGATCATAATTGATATATTAGTAGTGACAAATTTGACAATTGGTGAGTATTAACATCAAGTTTTGTATGGGTGCAACAAGGGTGACTGATTACCCAATATAATTAATTACACAAATTATCTCCATAAACTTAACCCAATATAGCTAACTAAAGAGATGTTTGCCACATGTTGGCATCTCCATCCCCCTATAATATCATATGCTAGGTACATAACATGTCATCACACGACATGCTTTGTTTCTGAAACATGAGAAGAAATCGAATAGCAAGTCTTCTGTAAATCAATACTCACATGATGCCACTCTCCATCTAACCATCCATATGTTATCTTCTTGGGTAGTTCTTCTTGATTGTACCTATCTTCCAACCTTGTTCCATATTTCATTGTGCCACTCTAATTCCATTGAACTCCATATTAATTCCTTATTTGCTTCCATGAATAACCATTATTTCTCCAATGCTACAAATTTCCATAGATGTTGCTCCTTTGATTCTATGTAGATCCATATTGATTGTTTCTCTAATTCTATGTATGTTCATACTTGTTCCTTTGGTTCCGTGTATATTTGTAGTGATTGTTCTACTAATTCCATTTGTGTCCATAGTTGTTCCTTTATTTTCATGTGCATCAGTTGTGATTATTTCTTTCAATCCATGTATGCCCATAGTTACTACTTCTTTGATGTATACTACCATTCCTCCATAATTGTTGCAACTCAATAATTTGGATGTCTATAGGCTACACTCTTAGTTGCTTTTTCTACTTACTTTGGAACCTTCTTCAATATATTTGATTCTTCAACCTCTCTGACACTTGTTCTTTGGCTCTTCAATAAAAGTACTTATTTCCTCTTGTTCTTGTTTTGATTCTTCCTTACACTCTTCTTCTAATTTATCTTCTTGCTCTACCTTGTCCTTCACCATGGGAGATGGGTTCTTGTGAAACACTACTCATGAAATATGGTTGAAAATTGACTCAAAACTACACATTAAATCCCAATATATCATCATATAATCAATATAAAAATAATTTTTTTTTAGGAAAATAAAAGATAAAGAGTATAAAAAAACTAGTAAGCAGATTAAATGTAATTACTAGCCGCTTGCCCGCAACTTGTTGATAATTAATTGCCATGAGTTAGAATAAAATTGTTTTCTCTAATATATATATATGGGGCTGAATTCAATTCTTGTGGCATTGTTCAGATTTAGCTAGGATTTTCATGTTTTTCAAAACATATATAGCCAGAATATTTCCAATCACAACTTTCAATATATCGTGAATGTTTGTGCAAAATACCAAGTAATTCGTTTCCATAAAATTCGTGGACATGGTAGTGGACAGCAAAACAAGCTTGCAGCCGGTTCAATTTTATATAGAGATTTAATTAAGTAGAATTACTGTTGAAATGTTCCTATACTTTGTAAAAATTGACCCTAAAGAACTTACAACTGTAATTGGAAATGACATTTTCCAAGACTCTTCCTCATTTAAATTAGGGAAGTGTTATTTCACTTCAGTTACATAAATATTAAACAGTATTCTAATGTGTGATCCAAATCCTTTAAGAAAATCAAAACATGCCCTGTTATCTATTTAAGGTGGCAAGACAATTTCTTGGGCCAGAATAAAGTCCGAAGTTGTTTTCCCATGTCGGTCGATTCTTCGCGAGCAATTTACACCTCCATCCAAAGCATTCCTGACTACAATATTTAGAGATTTGATACCTTTAGCCTCATAGATCTCTACCATTAATGCTTCATTGTGTTCTGGAAGATCCTTGAATGGAGCATTGTCCTCAAAATGCAGGTCTTCAGCATGTTGTACCATTCTGATGGCATTTGGTGTCATGAGAACCGTTATCACAGTCTTGACCCATTCCACTGTTATAACCTTTTTCAACCTTTCAATATCTGCAAGAAAATGCGGTATGATGGAGAAATTCAAATCATTTCCTTTATCCCCTGCTCGACTATGCGCTACATGGTAAAGTGGGATTCTTTTGCCGGCTGGAGCTCGCCGTGCAACAATACCCCCGGGTGGATTGGAAAAATCCATCGATGTTTTAACAGACTGAATCTGCTCAAGCCCTCTATTATGCTTAAGTGGAGGCATCCCCATATCCTTTAAATTCATAGCATGCCTATATTCACATTGACTGTCCGATGGATTAATGCTTTTTATGTCGAATCCCCAGTAAGTGCTCTCTCGTGGTACCTGAAGCAGAAAATAGAATAACTTGAAGTGAATAAGTTTCTACCCATCTTAATAACAGACCCAAAAAAATCGAGTGAATCTATCTGTATCATGGTGATTTTAAAATTTTTTTTTTCACGCTAGACACTAGAATGAATTGAAACAATAATAAATATAGCATGCCAAGGAAAAGAGACGAACAAAGAATGGCATCCATTCAAATCAGTGTCCTCCATAAAAAAAAGAAAAGAAAAGCTGGCAATATTCTTCTTGATTGCTGCAAAATAAAGAAAATCCATTTAATGATTTTGACTATGGAGTTTCTGAGGGTCATGTCTGCTCTCTTTCCTGTTAATTTTCATACTCAGGGAATGAAAGGCATTGCGCAGTTTAAATCCTATTAGATATTTCTTTTGGTTAAGTGATTGAAAATGACCCGAGTTTAGTTCGGGCCTGAAATCTGATACTTCCCTAAATACTTGCTATGTAAAACTATCACAGTTAGAGATACATCGTGCCTTTTGTGTTGCACCTAATATTACATATGTTTTGTCCACATTTTTATGGCTAATAGGTATTATTACTTAACATTACTGATCACATGTTCTTGATACAACTCTATTCATTGTCCAATGCCGTGATCCAATATCAACAGTGCAGAATAAGCTCAAAATTAAATAGATGATTTTTTTTGTCATTTTAGCCTAGAATTTCCACCTGATTTCGTTGACAATGCAAACAAAGTAGTGGTTATATCTGTTTATATCTTCCTTTTCTTTGTTGTATCACACTTTCCAAAATCAAGCAAACATATAATTGATAACATGCATCAAGTCTAAATGCGTTCTTTTACAAAAATGAGATAATTTGGGATAACAGCAATGAACTGAATATGTCAGTGCAAGACAACTAGCAATTACAGATAAAAAATGATGATATAATACTCTCAATACTCTTGTGCTTATAAAAATCTAGAGCCAAATGACACTTTCCAGTTGCATCTTTTCCATCTAGCTCTTCATAACTATCATTAACTTCTAAACACTTCTTTATGTATTTTGATATGGTAAGGGATGGACCTTCTTGCTGTTCGACTAGTTGCTTTTTCTGCACACTGATTTTAGAAGCTTCCAAGTCCATGTCCTTTGAATTTTTTTTCACTTTCAATAACTTATTTAGTTAGCAAATTCCCAACAGAACTGGTCCAATGTCTAAACTTATTGTTCCAAGGCTGGGTCAGCTTGTTTTGTCTTAACTATGCTTCGTGATGTGCATGCTCATCAAAAGCCATCTCAGTCCTCTTAGTAAGGGGTAGTTGCTGACAGTTGAGAAATACCCAATTTCACAAACAATCAATTAAAGTATGAATTTAATGTTCATCTACTTCCAAAAAAAGTGATTGTAATATCCCAAATAGGATATTCACTAAATTTCTGATTTTTAGAGTTCTGATTTTTGACCTAATTTCTGATTTTCTGATTCTCTGCTCCAAACCCTAAATTTCTGAACTTTTGATTTTTACATCAGACTTGAAATAACATTTATAACAGCCAATTATGAATGCCAAAACATCAAATAATCATGCCAATAGGTTTGCCAACCATCATAGATGAAATGCACATTGAATTATACAATGAAAGGCAATCAAATGCAACCACAATGACTGAAATTCTGGATCAGATATCTGCTGCTATAAATCAGATTAATGAAGTCTGAAAAATACATCAAATCATGGGCAAACAAATGCCAAACATGCTCAGAAGTCTGCTGTTCACAAAACAAAAATAACAGTGTTTATACATAGCAAAACATACAAAATGACCTCCAAATGATGAGATCGCCTCCCAAGGATGTGGCGCCAAGATGAGGGTTGAAAACCCTAGTGCAAGGGAACACAATGACACCCAAAATGCTATTCCAAAATGAGGTGCTCAGGTCTTCTATAAATCTGCTGGGGTTTGCTGCTCCAAATGATGAAAATGACTTCACAACAACCCAACAATCTCCTTCAAAAGATGGCGCTTCAATCCTAGGGCAAAACCCTAATTCAATGACAACACCAAGCACCAAATATGCTGCTCCAAGGATGGCGAATGGGTCTGCTCTGCTGCTGATCCAAATCTAATGTAAAATGCAACTCAAAACTCCACCACAATGCCAAATGCGCCTCCCAATTGCAAGTTGCTCCTCTCTAGAGTGTGGCGCTCAAACCTAGGATGAAAACCCTAGTCAAATATCAACCAAAACTCGCCAAATGATGATGTCCACAAGTCTGGTCTGCAAATCTGATTTAGAATTCTGCTCCTTACCTCCACGGATCAACAATGAAGTACAATTAGATCCCCGTCACGGAATCTCCACTTGATGAGCTAGGTTTTCATCCAACTCACCATGAAACACAAGGGTTCTCATCCTTGGTTCCGAAGCCCAACTTCTGTTGCAGCCAAGAGAGTAAAAACTCAGATAAAAAGATGAATGAATGATATGATATGAAAGTCATCAAATGATCTTCTATTTATACATGGCTTCACTCCTCCCTTCTAGCCGACCTAGGTATGATAACACCTTATGTTTTATCATTATCTTTTCCTCTTTAGGGCTGACCATCTCCTAGATGTCTCGGGCGCCCAAAATTCAAATTAAAGATTTGAATTTGAATTCCTCTTTCCCTCCTTAGGCCGTCTTCCTTCAAGCGCCCCTTTAAAATATATTCTTTTAATATCTTTCTTCTTCACAAGTCGTCCCTCTCATGGCGCCAAACATGAAACCTATATTATTTTATTAATTTTCATTTTATCTTCTCCAAGGCGCACAACAATTCAAATGAAATGACATCAAAATCATCTTATACCAAATCGCCCTTTTTATGACAAATTTCCACACTCTTACCATCTCAAGAAGGTTTGCTCCATGTGAAGGAAAATTATTTGATTTAAAATAAATACATAAAAAATATCAGAAAAATATGACAAATCATCTTCTATGCTCAATTTGCTCTCCAAAAATCCCGAAGTGTGAAAATTAGCCTCTTAGGCCTTCTCCAGTGATCACTCCAAAAATGGGAACATTACAGTGATCAAATACACTCTATAAACTGAAATGCAAGGGGAAGAAACTATACCCGATCTATTAAATTGATTCCATATAGTATAGTAATAGACCAGGTAAATCTTAGAATGTAGATGAGATGATCTATCTCGTCAGAAATGTGACCTCCAATGAGGACAGTACTGCATATTCCAACATCTTGGTGAATTGCTCGAGTTGATGACCACTAACACTATAGGATACATAACATGATACTAAAGAATGTGATATGGGTTGACCAATTTGAAAGCAAACATTGGCATAGTCCAAGTTGCAATCACTTGTCAATCTCCTAACAGAAGCAGAACACAAGAATTAATAGACCTGTAGAGAGTAACTGATTAGCTCAAACAATCCCAGAAGGAATGGAAGTTGAAAAGGTGCTCTAAACTTGCCCATGACCCTTCACATCATCTCCTTGTCTTCATTTCATTTCCAGGCCAGATGACAAAACTGTCAATTCTCAGATAGAACCACCACAATGCTGACGGAATCACCACTTTTGTTTTGAAACCCCCGCTTTTGTGACAGAACTGCAAGTGGTGGTTTTGTCACAAAAGTATCTTCACGAAGAAGAAATATGCCTCGAAGGAGACTAATAGGACAAACCAAGCAACAAAAAGGTCAACGAGACTCAGTAAGAGTTAAGATAGAGAAGTATGCGATGGATATGGACAATTGAGCATGTGGATTGACTCAATAGCATGGGTTGACAAAATAAGTCAAGCAGCAGTAAAAAATATATAATAAAAGGAAACTAAGGTGATAGAGCACAACTAAACGATTTGAGGCGGTTATAATTGACAGACACAAATAGAGCACTAGAATGTAAAGTCTAGGTGTGCACAGTTACCACATAATTCTATGACTAAATTATTCCCATGTGGTGCCTTGTGGCCCTCTTGATCTGCCGAAATTTGAAGTTAACAGTTAAGGGTCCTAGACCCTCCTGTTTTGTGAAAAGTTTAACTTGGCTTTGGTTACCTATACTAGAATCATAAAAACAAAAATGTAAATCTTATTTATTTGAGTGTAAAGAATTTTTAAAAAACAAAGAAATTTGTGGAAAGGGAAGAACAAAAAACACACTGAACCAAAATGATTTCAATGTATTGGAGGACCTTTTAAGACTTTGCAAATTCAAAATAAAATACAGTGCATAGCAAACATGATAGAAGTCCAATTTTACTACAATCTTGTGCTAATCATATTCAGAGTTGTTAGTTCATCTATGGGCAACAACAATTCACATACAAATAAAGCCCACAACTCAAGGTACAAATTCTCTGATAACCATTTACAAATAGACTAAGCTCAAATGTGAAAGAAAATCACAGAAAAATATGGTGAGTTTAAAGCAAATTTTTTCAATACTTAACAATAAATAAAGAAATGACATATGATCAATAAACATTCATTTGCAAAGATAAGAAAACATCAAGCCATTGCTGTCCACCAAAAAGATGTTTGCAGAGAAAAAGAGGATCCAGGATCCTCATTTAATTCAAAATTGCTTGCACTTAGTGTCTCATTACAATTCTCCTTTTTATGAACTTTTGACACAGATAATGGGAACTGATTGGTTTCACCAAATCTCTTCATATTCCACATAAGACAGATTTATTGACTCTTTGGTAAATGATCCCCATACATCTTTGCCACATCAAACATCTGAGCAACATAATTGAAATCTACAACAATAAGGGTTGTGTTAGGACCCAACCCATCTAGTTTGACACTCAGTTCCTTGAGCTTTCTTTTCATCCGTTCCACAAATGATCAAGAGCTCTCACTTTTCACCAAAGGATTAATGAAGTTTTTGAGGGTGTGTGAGTCAGCTGATAGAGGAAGGTATCCATTTTCCTTTTCAGTCTCACAATGATAGGAACTTTATCAGTAAATTGTAGTTCATTAATATCATAGTGTGAAGCCCATTAAAATCATACTACTACAATAATTCCACACCCTTCATGAATTAATCTCGCAACCTCATATAGATCTTAGTGATTCTCTTGGTAGCTTCTTTATACTTCACTGCTAACTAGTCATGGCATCAAGTAAAGAGGGCTATATCCTTCTCATTGAAGATCAAAATTTGAGCTCTGTGCAACCCATGATGAACATTGACTCATTGGACAAATTTTGTCTTCTCTGCGTTGGTCAATTGTTTAATTTGTCTTTTCACTCAATTTGACACCCTTTAACTGCTGAAATAAAACATACCACACTTTAAAAGGCGTGGATTATAGTAGTTTTCATGGTGTCAACAAGATTTGCACATAAGAATTTACGCCATTCAAAAAATTAATCATACTCTATATTCATTCATTTCATGCTCAATTATCAGGCAGGAGTCTCAAGTCAAACAACAAAACCCATCAGAAGGGGGTCTCCTTCCTACACTCTAGGTGATGCAAGACCGAGGCAGGGATTCCCTCAAATTCCTCAATAATTATTAAGAAATTAATACATGAATTATACAGATTTAAGGAAGACAACATCCATGAAGCTGGAATGCCCTGTTAATGCCATTAACACAAGCAAGAATTTATCCACACATATAAGATTAAGGACTTGAAACAGATGTGAAGACTTGACCAGGTAAGTCTGCATCCTTTTTTAAGGTCAACAGCAACAAATTTTGAAAGTGGAAAGAAATCCTCAAACCCCCTTTTGACCACATGAAAGCACAACAATTCATACATAATATAGTCCATTTTGCAGCGGAATTCTCGGAAAATAAAAGAAACAAGATATAATAAACATTGGTGATACATTTTGCAATGACTAAATACTTAGTCACAACAGAGATGCAACATTCCCATAAAAATTCATTCATACATGATAAACTAGAACAGATGACAAGTGAAAGAACATAAACATGGCCATGAATAGCACTTCTATATTCACAAATGATATTTTCAGATAACAAAGAAATGCCTCTCCTTCGATAGATGATATACTCAAATTGTCACGTCTCCATTTTCAGAGTGATCACCTAGTGGAGTTGGCTAGCCTATTTCCATTCCTGTAGGCTAAGCTGGAGGGCTCAGGGAATGACCTAATTGGCGAGTTTTCACACTTAGCCAATTTTGTAGGGCAAAATGATTGTGGAAGATGACTTGGCATAATTTTGTGGGATTTTTGATGAAGTCAACACTAATAAAATAATTTGTCCTAAGGTGGAGCGACCAAGTTGGAGAATGCAAATAGAAGAAAATATGGAAAATGCCTTTGGAAAAATAAGAATAATTTCTAATGTTTTTCCTTTAGGACGACGACTTCATTTGAGGTCAAAAATATGAGGTATCATGTGCCTAAGTGGTTCGCCCTTGGAGAATGGAAGGATGGAAAATAATAATTAAAAAAAAAAAAAAAAAAAAAAAAAATTTCATTGTGATTTGGGCGCCCAAAAGGAGGTCGGCCTAGTGAGGGAGAAATAAAAAGAAAATAAAAAGGAAATATCCCTTGAGGTCGGCCAGCTTGAGGAAGGAGAAAAAACATGTATAAATATAAGTTGTTTTGAGGCATTTCCATCATCATTCATTCATATCCTTTTACTTGGAGATTTATCTCTTGGCTGCAACTTTTGGTTCAACACCTTCCTAGGACAAAAACCTTAAGGAAGATAGGTGGATTGGAGGTGGACTCATATGGAGTTCATATTTGTGCGTCATTGGAGATTTGCAAGGAAAGACGAAGCATCAAAGCCATATTTGTTTCTGCAGAAACCCTAAGGCCAAATTGTGAGATTTGTGCCAAATACAATTTGGAGAAAAGAAGATAAATTCAGATTTCACATCAGATTTGGAGCGCCTTCATTTGGAGGGCTTTGTGCATCATTGCGTTAGGGTTTTCACCCTAGATTGTGCACCAAAGAAGGGTGATTTCATGTGGGAGCATTGCTGATCCATTCCAGCCCTAGCCGCCCTCATTTTGCATGTGATTTGTCATCTACAAGTGAGCGCCACCTAGCTGAAGAAGTTTACCCAGCTAGGGTTTGTCTTTTTCCTTCATTCTACATTATTTTGGTATGTATCAACCTATTATTAGGTCTGATTTGTAAGGGCAGAATTCTGGGATGTATTTGCGCATGTTTGAGCCTATGACATTGATGTAATTGCATATTCAGAAGTTCTGATTTGTAGCAGCAGACTGATTAATTCAGAAATCAGATTTATTTTCATTTTTGTTTGCAATTGAATGTTCATATCTTGTGGATGAGCCTATGGTTGATACTATTGTTATAAGGGTTCATCATTGGCATGTTTATTTGAGCAAATCTTGAATATATATGTTCGCTGTTCATATGTAAGAACCCTAGTTCTCCCTGAGCTAATTTTGCAAATGCTGGTTTGATGTTTTGAAGCTTTCCGGATAACAAACTTCTGATGATGAAACCCTTATTTTGAATCTCTCCTGTAAATCCAATGAAGCACAAATGCAACCTCTGACATGAAGCTACCAATGATGCAACCTTCAAGTGATCTTTCACACCCTCAGGTAGCAGGAACAATGAAGAATCTTCGTTCTCCAAAGCCAAGAATTTTGAAAACCCTAGGTTTCCATCCTCAAGAGCCAAGCTCTCCAGAAGCACCAAATCCAATATGTAAAATAATCCAATGATAATGAAATCCTTTCAAAAAGCCTTTATATAATAGTCAATTGATATTTGGCTTCATCTCCTTTAATTTCACTTTAATTTCATCCCATTTTAAATAACACTATCACTTTTAATAAAGTATACTTTAAAAGCATTTAATATAACTTTATATCATCTCTTAAAGTGGGCCCCCAATATAACTTAAATGCACCTTTAAATAACTTGACTTTATAATCATTAAATGAACTTTTTTATCATAAAGTCAAATAAAGTCATTTAATGTTCACACTTTATATTTTGACTTTATGATATTAAATACCCCTCAATTATGAAGTCACATGAAGTCAATATAATATTCCTTTAAAATAATTAATTATTATTAAAGTAACACTTTAATAATAATTAAATGTCATAACTCCATTAATAATCATTATTTAATGATTCTGACTCCATCACTGACTAGCCCACAGTTCCCACTAACAATCTGGATGCCTTACTAAAAATAGTAAGGTGGGTCTCTAATATCCAACTGACTTACTATAAATAGTAAGTATATGCAAATAGAGCCAAAAACCCCTGAATATCAATTGCCTTAGAACATATGAAGGATCTGGAGATGAAAACACAGACAACTGCCCTCTGGAGAGCCAAATAACTCCACAACAGGGTCCTCTAATCACCAATATTAGCCTACAAGGACCTAGTGATAGGCTAAATCCTCTAACTCTGATGCACGCTCACAATGGGGATATTACATCATACTTGTTTGAAATCAGAAAAATAAATCAGAATTCTAGGGTTTGGAGCAGAATTCTAAAGTGCAGAAATCTAGGGCAGAAATCAGAAAAAAAACTCAGATTTTAGGGCAAATCCCATTGGGGACATTATAGTGGTATTGGATCTTTGATCTTGCCAACCTGAAGGGTTCTATATTGGT
The DNA here is from genome assembly GCA_027924645.1 of Cunninghamia lanceolata. Taxonomy (NCBI): domain Eukaryota; kingdom Viridiplantae; phylum Streptophyta; class Pinopsida; order Cupressales; family Cupressaceae; genus Cunninghamia; species Cunninghamia lanceolata. The sequence goes on from BSBN01000439.1 coordinate 6,005,420, forward strand.
GTTTTGTATTGGTGATCATCTAATGTTGATGTATGACTTCGGAAGATAGAGAATTCATCACATACAGGAGAAGGCACTTGTTGATACAGGTTTTGAAGAAGAATTCAACATGGGTGATAGAAGTGATGAAGAACCTAGCATGAAGGATTTCCTTCTTGATCTTGCTAGAGGACAACAAAATCTAGTGCAAATGATGGCTCAACTTATGCAGAATAACGGAGGCAATAATGGAGGCAATGGAGATGATAGAAGCAATGGACATAATAAGGCTAGCACTTCTGGAAATAATGGCGGCACTCCTACTCATGCATCCCATGCATCCGTGGTTAGACCTCTCATGCCCACCTTTTTGGATCAGCAAAGAACTATGGAGAATGAGCGACAAGTTGGAGGTGAGACTTTTGATGATTATAGAAGAGAATGGTTAGCATTGAGTGAAGAATGTCGAGAAGCCTTGCCATGGAATGATTTTTGCCATATCTAGTATAGGAACATAGATAGACCCAAAGAAGATAGAGGCAACAATAACCATGACTTGCAAAGGAAATTGGGTAAGGTCAACATCATACCTTTTGATGGTTCAGGGAAGATCACGGCAAGGGCATGGATCCAAAAGTTGGATAACTACTTCACATTGAGCCCTATGTTCGAGAGAGATGCTATACAGTTTGCTACACTTCACTTGGAGGAAGAAGATGCTCTAGATTGGTGGTATAATGGTATGGTGACTCAAGGTCATAGCCTTGTCACTACTTATGTGGACTTTTCACAAAGATTGATTGATAGATTTGATGAGTCAAATCTAGAGTAGTTCTTCAAGGAGTTGGGACAACTCAAACAGAAGGATTTCGTGGACACATACATCTCCGAGTTTCAGAAGCTTGCCGTGTTGGTGCCTAATGTTTTGGAGACTAGATTGACATATCTCTTTATTGAAGGGCTTGAGGAGCCACTTCGTGGATGGGTGAAGGCCCTAGATCCACCATCATTGAGGGAAGCCATCAAGAGGGCTCGAGGCATGAAGTTTTCAGCGCCATCCAAGCCTAAGTTTCAGAGTAAGCCTTTCTCTTCATCTAAAAAGGACCCAAAGAAGAATTTTTAGAAGGATTGGCCGAAGAAGACAACACTTGATCTAGAGGCAAAGAATGATGTAATGTCCTCCAATTAGCCCAATTGGTTAGTTGATGAGAATTAGCCTATCACATGGTTCCCGTAGGCTAATGGCTTTGGACAGGGAGACAAAATGGTCCAATTCATTAGGACTTACTATTTATAGTAAGTCAGGCAGGGCAGTGTGGAGCAGGTTACTATTTATAGCATTGCAAGTTTGGATGCTCCTAGCAGTTGGTTTGGGTTTCGAGATGGGCCAAGGTATCACTTCTCGATGTATAAGTTAAATTTAATATTTAACTTATAATATATATGGCCTAAGTGACTAATGTTTTAAAGTGACTTTATTTTATAAAGTGTAAGTCACAACTTGAAGTTGAATTGCTAGGGAGATGGGCGCCCATGTGGGGACTTGGGGACATAAGGTAATGAAATAAAAATAATAAAATAATACCTTCTTGGGTGTTGGAGGAGAGGAGAAATAAAAGATCAAGTGTGAGTTCATTGGAGGATTATTCACTGACTTGATTTTTGGATATTGTCGTGCATTCTTGGAGCTTGAAGAGCTTTGAGGGTTTGGACCAGACTTGCTGAGACGAAAGCCTCTACATAGTCACCTTCTTCATGTGTGAAAGACCACATCAAGAAGGAATATTGGAGGCTTCATTCAGGAGCTTCATTTGGGCATTCAGTTGATTCATTTTGATGGAGTTTCGAGCTAGAAATGGATGCATTTTGTGAAGTTATTATGTGCAGCTGAGAAATAAAGGTTTAGTGAGAGATTTGTGAAAGATTTGAAGTGTTTTGAGTGTGGCTATTGAACTCTCTTGCTGGCCATACCAGTCAGCCCAGGCCGTTGTAGATAGCAAATTAGTTAAGTGAATAAATAACGCAATAAGATGTAATTAGTTGTCAGTACCAACCGACGGGTTGGGTAGTTTGGAGTCGGTACCAACGGTTGGCATCACAACCAACCTTGGCGATGAGCATTTAGAGCGTCAATACATCGTAGTCGGGGCATCAGTGATTGGACAATAGTTGTTATGCAGACATTGGAGTCACAATGAATATGTATGTTGCTGTCATGAACATTGTAATGTTTCCTGTGAATCAATGATGAATACAATGGTCCGTTCTGAGTAATTTTGTTATATTCGTATGATGCACTATACTACTACTTAATTCTGTTTACTTCATATTCTGTGAAACACACCATATTGCGGTAAACATTTGGCGCCGTTGCCAATTCGAAAACGGGTCGAGGGTGACAAGTCGATGACAAGTTGAGGCGTCCGATGCCATCGGATGACAAGTTGAGTCGTTGGAAACCATCAGACAAGTGACATCGTCAGGAACAAGCCGTCGGGTGTAACTAGCATCAAGGAAAAGGCAGCGTAATGGGGCAACTAATTGACACCGACGAGGAAGTACAAGACAGAAAGCACGTAGAAGAGATAATACAAGAAATTTAGGAAGAACGCAAGGGAAGCGACAGAGAAGAGAATGAACCCAGAAGCCGAGAAAATGAAGTAACTCAGGAATTGGTCAAACTGTGGTTATTATCAATCGGACAATACGTGCGAGACGAATCTATTCGCAGAGAGGTTCCAGAGGAGGTTATTTCAGAGAACTTGCGTGTCAATAGCGAAGTGGATAACCTTTTGAATCGCATTCCTCGACTTCTGGCAAGGAACCTGATAGCCTTCCAAGATCTTTGAGAAGAGAGAGAGAGGGAAGTGCGACGGCAACAAATTCTCAGAAGGTATGAAGAACGTCTGAAACAAGAGGAGGAACGTGACGCTGATCGCCGTCGCACGCCGTACAACTGAGAAAGGGTAAGCATAATTAATGCCCATACAGCTTAATAAGGACAAGAATAAAGTACCAGTGGGGCAAGCAACACCAGAAGAAATAGTGAGAAGATCATTACGCCTAAAAGACAAGAAAGCAGAAAAAGATTAAAACAGATTTTTGAAAAAGAAAATGAACGACATGAAGAAGTAGATCAAGGGGTTGATGAACATAATTTTAGAACACCAATAACAAATAGAAGAAAAGAAAATGAGAAGAATCTGACAGAAGAACTAGAGGACAATATACGTCGTATTGTGGCATTGTCCATTTTAGACGAAGGGCCGAGAGTTGGAAGATCTGAGCCTAAGACCCCAGGGCAGAGGGAGTATCAGAATGAACCTGAGGAGACTCAAGGTGTAGAGGACGCTGACAGAGGATGCGGGGAAGACTTGAACGTGGCCGAGAGTGCAAGTGACGCGCCGGGACGTTGCGAGAGAACCAGTCTAGTCAGGTCCAACACACAAGGAGGGCATCGGGGAAGGATGGTGACTCTGCCAGCCGAGAGGCAGAAGCTGCCAAAATTTACGGGGGATGGGTCAGAAGATCCAGTACGACACTGTAAGACGTGCGAGACAATTTGGATAGCCACTGGGCAAGATGATGTGGACTACTGGCTGAAAGCATTTCCAGTGACACTAAGAGATAGTGCCATCGACTGGTACACAGAGTTGGCCCAAGCACACAGGGTATCATGGAGATTACTTAAGAAGGCATTCCAAGACGAATTCAAACTTCTGAGGGATGACAGTGAAATTGTAGCGGAGATCTACAGTACGAAGCAAGGGAAGCACGAGACCGTGAGAACCTACAACCGGAGATTGAAAGAATTGTTGGGAAAACTGGAGACTCAGCCGGCCGACGGGCTGAAGAAGCGATGGTTCATCGAAGGGTTGCGTCCATCACCGAGAAAGAAAATGAAAGTCATGCCTTCGTCATCATACGATGAAGCGTACAATCGAGCGATGGATATAGAGTGAAAATAAAATATCCTTCCGAGGGAAAAGGAAGACGGACGACGAGGATAGTACGGATGACAACAGCGACAGTGAGTCCAAGACCGTGCAAGCACTCAGGAAGGACATGATGAGAATGATGAAAGAACTGAAGGCCGACAAGGAGAGTACGAGGGAAGCCAGAGAACTGTGGTGTACAGATTGCAAGGGGGAAGGTCATACAAAGGCAAATTGTCTGAAAAAATTGTTTTGTGATATCTGCCAAGTGATGGGACATTCCATCAAGGAATGCCCATACAATCTGAAAGCAAGGGGTACGCAAGTACTCTTCACTCAAGGAGAACCGTCAACACCGCCGAGCACACCACCAAAGCCCCATTACAATAGCCATGCATCCCCTGGAGGTTACCAAAGCAATAGAAGTCTAAGAAACAGATTGCAGTACGACAGCAAGGGGCGACCCATGATACAGTGCCGACAATGCAACGAATGGGGACACTTTGCAAGGGAATGCCCAAACAATAATCAGAACACAATAAATGCATTATGCAAGTGGTGTGGGCCTGGAGATCACGAAGAAAAAAATTGCCCGAAGCAAAAAGGGGTGAACATGATCAGTTTCAAGGAGAATGATGAAGAGATCCTCGCGGTCACCTGAGCACAAGGGAAAAAAGCGATATATCCAGATCCTTGAACTGAGAAGGAGAGACTTCGGGAGGCTAGGAAGGAAGTAGAGATGGCAATGGAAACAGAAGAAAAGAACAGAAAAACAACTACCGTACAACCAGAGTCAAAAAAGAGCATTGTGAACCAGGTGCTACAAACCACGGTATCAGTTAAGATAGCAGATCTTTTACAGAGCATGCTGCAATTAAGAATGGCAATCTCGAAGGTGATGGAAGGGGAACCTAACAGGCAAACAAAGGAGGAAGACATCATAGTGGAGCCACCGCTTGAGGGAGAACAAGTCATCAACTCGAGACTGTTGGCAGTAAACAGTGGCAAGAACCCAGCCGTCATACACATGGAAATCGGTGGATGTCATCTAACAAACACAATAATCGACAGGGGATCGGGAGTGAATGTTCTGATAGAAGATACGTGGAAGTGCTTGGGGAAACCTACACTATGGCCACAAAATTTCCAATTAGTGGGAGCAGACCAGCACGGAATTAAAGCGCTGGGAGTGCTAATGGCTCAGAAAGTAAGGATTGGCACCCAACTTTTTCGATCAAACTTCGTAGTCATAACAGCACAAAATGCGTCGTACGACGCATTACTTGGCCGAGGGTGGTTGATAGCCACCAAGGCCAACCATAACTAGAAAAGGAACACATTGTCAATAGAAAAATAAGGTAAGAAGATTGTCATAGATCTGAGAACACAAGCTATAAGTGAGGAACTAGCATCAGATTCCGATTCAGACAGAGTCAGTTGGCAGAGGGCCAATGGAACCTGATGAGGAAGGAGTATTAAAATTGCAAGAATGTTCTGAGGATGAAACTAATTCCTTTAGTGGGCTCTTCCATTGGCAGATGGAAGATTACGAGTTCTTTCAACCGGAATGTAATATGATTTCAATAAAAGAAGTTGGCGAGATCTCTCCGATGAACAATGCAAGTCCTTGTAGTGCAAGTCCTGGCAATGCAAGCCATGGCGGTGCAATTCTTGGCAAAACTCGGTCGAAGAGTGAAACACTCGGCAACTCTCGGCCGACGAATGAAAGTCTGGGCAACTCTAGGCCGACGAGTGAAAGTCTGGGCAACTCTAGGCCGACGAGTGAAACATTGTTCACGAATGAAGCACTTGATGGATTGACAAACACTCGACCACTTGGCAAGAGGGAACCAGTAATGAGTGACAAAGGGGAGGAAGATAATAATCAGCCAGAAGTAACAGAGCAAATAGTGGTAGAGACAAGTCGACCAGAACAGACAAGTCGACCAGGAGAGGCATAGAAAGAATATACAGAGGGTGAAGCCAAGATAGAAGATACACTTGCACATACATTTGAACCAGACGAGGTGATCAGGTATGAAGAGTCATTGACAAGCAAGGTGAATCGGGGTGATGAAACCAATGACGGGAACACATGGAAAACACCGGCCAGAAAGAGACCATACAGAAAGAATAAGGACATTTAGAGTATTTTCGTCGACTGGCAATGTTTTGGCGATCGGTGACAATCAGTAGAGAAAAAATAATGTTCAAAAGTCAGATAGTTTATTTTTTTTAAGACAACAATTCCAGTCGGAGTTGCAGATCGAACGTGGAACCCATCGGAGAAAAATAGACAAATCAGATTCAGTTTGACATGGAAAAGACGAAAAAAATAAAATGTCGGAGAAGATTTAAAAAAAAAGGTACGACATATGACTAGGTCGTATGACGTACGGCCTGGGCCAAAAAAAAATTCAAAAAAAAAAAATAATAAAATAAAAAAAATCTGTACGACATACGACCAGTCCGTACGACGTACGACTTGGCCAAAAAAATTTCAAATTTTTTTAGAAAAAAAAAAAAATTCAAAAAAAAAATCAAAAAAATCCGTACGACGTACAGCCAGGCCGTATAGTATACGGCGTACGGTGTTCCCTCGCCCCTGACAAATTAAAAATCCCTCGCCCTTGCAAATTAAACACAAAACTGTCCAAACGCCGTACGGGAAGAGGAGGGAATCAGAAAAAGAAGAGAAAAGGACATCAGACGGCCAAGTACAGATTTCACAGAGCCTGCCGTACAAATTTAGAGAAGGCCGTACAGAGAAGGAGCCGAATGAAGGGAAGCCGTACACAAGACTTCAAGGATTGCATAAGGCCGTCAAGGAGGTTGCCGTACACCACACTATTGTTGCTGTGAAGATTGTTTGATACAGGAATGGAAGCCTGGGAAAGTCTGACGGAAAATGAGTGCAAACAATGGTGAAGGCAGCAAAAGAGCGAGAGCGAGTGGCCCAACACCAACTGCGGCAAAGGACGGAGGAAGCAAGGAAGTATAGGTACAGCAGCGATCAGCCACCCCAACCTCCTTAGTACATCCACAGCAGCGATTAGCCACCCCAACCTCCTTAGTACATCCACAGCAGCGATTAGCCACCCCAACCTCCTTAGTACATCCAGGGATGTCCTTCCAACCTCCCCACGCTCAGTAGGATGTTTTTGAGTTTCTGTCATAATTTTGTTGTTTTGATGTAAATGTCGTCTGGAAGACGACCAATTTTGAGGGGGGGATAGATGTAGATAGAAAATTAGTTAAGTGAATAAATAACGTAATAAGATGTAATTAGTTGTTAGTACCAATTGACGGGTCGGGTAGTTTGGAGTTGGTACCAACGGTTGGCATCACAACCAACCTTGGCGATGAGCATTTAGAGCATCAATACATCGTAGTCGGGGCATCAGTGATTGGACAATAGTTGTTATGCAGACATTGGAGTCACAATGAATATGTATGTTGCTGTCATGAACATTGTAATGTTTCCTGTGAATCAATGATGAATACAATGGTCTGTTCTGAGTAATTCTGTTATGTTCGTATGATGCACTATACTACTACTTCTTAATTCTTTTTACTTCATATTCTGTGAAACACACCATATTGCGGTAAACAGCCGTACTGCATACAGAGGTAATCTTGGTGAGATTTGGGACTGTTTTTGGCTTCTAACCTAGGCGTTGAGGGTCACACAGGGACAGCAAAGATTTATGGGCAGAGTGCAGGTCCATTTCATGTGATTGCTGTTGGTGTTTGCTCCCAACCAGGCCGTATAGGGTCTAGGAGGACATGGGGTTTGTTGGTATTGATTCTACTTCACTTTTATGATATCTATCTCCTTCATCTTTGGCGTTTGGGACTGTTTCTGCTGCTGCAGCCTTGTATTGGTGGAGAACTTCCTTTGTATGTGATTCCTGGTGATTTTCTATTGCATTGTAAGCTGACCCAAGTACGACAATGAAATGAAGTTGCATATTTGAAAATAGGTATGTCACAATAATTAGTTTTAGCCTAATTTATGATTTAGGTCATTGTTCGTTTATGCATATTCATTGTATATTTTCTGGGTTTTGTTTATATGCACTATATTCTATGTTTTCAATGCAAAAACCCTACATGCAAAACATACACATAAAACACTAAACCGAACAACATTCAGAAAAGCAAAAAAACTTAGCACAAAAAACCCTATCCGATAGTGTATGTTACAAATGAGCTAAGGAGAAAGAAGCTTTGCTTCTCATGCAAGGAGCCTTGGGAGCCCGGGCATAGATGCCTTGGGAAAGGCACGACATACTACATTGAGGCATGTCACCATTTAGGTCCTTGTCATAGTATAGATAGAATATGGACTATGAACAGTTTTTGGCATTTGATATTCCTATTTGACAATTGGTTTTCCATTTTCCATATATGGGAGACTAAAGATAAGTCATATAGTGCTAAACTCTACTAATTGTGTGGGGTTATCTCTCATTGTAAGGAAGTTTTAGTCTGTAATGTCCCCTTTTTCTATACAGAGTTAGTCTATCATTGGGTTCCCGTAGACTAACTAACTTGGTTAGGGAACCATGGTTGGCAAAGCTTTGGATGGGTTATTCAGTTGTGTGGAGGTTGGTTTGGGTTCAATTGGTGTAGTTGGCACTTTCAGTGATGGTTTGGGTGCTTTGTGCCGAATTTGCTATTTTTAGTAAATCGGGGAATTGTGTCGTTTCAGAATTCTCAGATGTGGAGTGGATGCGTCTCATCAAGACCTTTTCGACGAGCTATAGAACACAGGATTCTGAGTACATATTGCCCTTCATTTTAAAGTCCGAAGATTAATGATATTGATTTGACGGGGACTTTAGAAATATTAAAGGCAAGTGACATATTGAAGTTATATTTAAAATGTCACTTTATGACTTGGGCGCCCATCTCTAGGAAATTATAAAGTGTTTTTAAAATGAAATATTCCCTCTCAAAAAAAACAACACCTCACTTGTGAAATAAAGGGTGAAAAAGTGATTCATTTTGTTATGCTTGCTTTGGCTCTGCTAGGGTTTTGAGAGGGTTTGAAGAGATTTGAACCCAGGTGGCTTTTGGAGACGAAAACCTCCATTAGTAATAGCATTCTACAGGTGTGAAAGATCGTCCAAAGGTGCTATTGAGGTAAATACATCCTGTGTTTGCAAACGAGCTTCATTGGAATCCGTTTGATGAAGGGTTTGAGAGTGGATTAATCATATCTTTAGCAGTTTTGATGGAACAGCTGATAACGGCGATGGAGGAGCAGATTTATTATTGATATTTGCTTTTGGTGTGGAGTTTGAGTTGCTCTTTGCTGGCCGTACATGCTCTAGAGCCAGCCGTGCCATTTTGGGGTCTTAGACTGAGTTTGGCACACATTTAATCCCTCTTTCATGGTCGCCAATAACCTGCAGCAAATAACAGAGATAACAGAGGTATTGTGGGATTGTTAGACATTGGTTGCAATCTGAAATCTTCTATAGCCTGGCCATATAGTAGCCTAGAGGTGACGTGGGGTTTATTGAGACTCATTCTTCATTGTTCGCAGCCACTCATCATCTCTTTTTGGGGCGTCTAGGGCCTCTGAGATTGTTGTAATCCTCTGTATGCACAATACTATCATTTCATGGTGTTTTGGTGTCACAACCCCTATTTTCAATAATTAATTTTAAATTTAAATATTATTATTTTAATGATCGTTGACTAATTTCAAGATGGTGACTTGTGGTGAAGAGAATCTGCACACACCACATAGTTTCATGTAGATTAAATTCCATCAATATGTGTGTGTGTGTGTGTGTGTGTGTGTGAAAGATAATTTCATAATTAATTTGGCTGATTAGACTGAAATATTTAGTCGCATTAATAATTGCATTGCATTAGAATAATCATTTGACTAATAGTCGTTATAGATTAATGGCAATAATTTTGGAATAATTATTTAGATAATTTGATATGTTTTAGAATAGATAACGATGTATTGTCATTTATGCTTTTCTATCTTAAAAGTTAATTAAAAATAACAATTATATATATATATATTCTAGTTAAAATAATTATCCATTTCGAAATTTAATTTCTTAATGGATAATGCCAAATTTGAAAGAATAGAAAAAGGAAACAAGAAAAGAAAAGAAAGAATAAAGAAAGAAAATTAGAATGAAAGCAAAATGAAGAAAAATAAAAATAAAAGGATAGAATAAAGCTAAATTAATAGAAAGAAGAACGAAAATAGAATAAAACAAAAATAAGAGCAAAAATCTAAGAAATAGAAAAATATAGAAACAAAATGATCTTAAAAGAAGAGGGGGAGATAGTAAGTTTTGGAGAATGAGTGTTATTGGAAGGGATTCATTTTGACCTTGAAAATGGATCTTTGTTTATTGATTATCAATGCTAAACTTATTGTTGCATATCTATTCTATCCCTTAAAAGCATTCTTTGATGAATTTTAGTAGATTAGATATATATTATTGTGTGCTTAGAGTAATGAAGCTGTCACTGCACATTATTATAAAGAATGGTTGTTCTATATCTTAGAGGGGAGTGAGTGAAACATTAAGATGGCCAACGTTTTGTTTCTGTTTATTCAAGCCAAGATCATAGTGTAGCCCCGGACATGGTGTGGAGTATGATTAAATCACTTCCTTAAGATTTGTAACATAGGTGAAGCCTAAATGCAATCTTCAAAATATCAAAGTAATGACTGAGATATTATTTTCTTTCTCCACGTTTTTTAAGGATATTGGTCTGTTTTATGGCATGAACAACTTTTTCATGTTCGTGAATCTCTCTAATTCGCTTCTGGGTTTTATTTCCCTATGTTTTAGCTTTCCGTCGCATCTTGAATTTTTAAATTTCATTTAGAAATAAGGAAGATATTAATGTTTTTCTACTGCTGGTTCTGATTTTCTGTAACATTTAATAACATTGTCATAATCTTTTTCTTAATAAAAAATTTATAGTATTACATATTATTTTATTTACGTTAAGATGAAATATGGTAAATTCTTTAAAATTTAATATATGAATTAAATGGATCAAATTATTGAAATTAATGATATATTAAGAATAGAAAGAAATCCATAGGAAAAAAAAAAAGAAGGAAAGTTTGGATTAGGATATGATTTTAGAAGTAAATTAGAAAGATAGAATGAAAGAAACTTAAGAAAAGCAAAAAGAAAGAAATTAATATTAGTAATAAAGCCTGTTTTATTTTATTTTTCATTATCATATTAATTAAACTAGTTTAATGTTAATTTAATTATTTCTTTTATTATAATCAAATTAATTGATTGTTCTTTTGTTCTAAAGTAAATTATATAAAATTTTTATTTTAAATTTGGAGTACCATGTGAAAATAAATATTTGTTATTTAAATTAATTTGTTAATCTATCTTAATTTTATTTAATGTCTATTTATTTGGTGGAGTTTCTAAGAAAATTTCTTTTCTTGGTATTGTTCTCATGATGGTACTAATGACGATAGTTTCCTTTATACCATGTTATTGACATTACATGGGATGGGTATATGATAGATCTTGTCTAAGTGGTTTAGTTCATTTAGGTATGACTTCGTGGGTATTTTATCCACTTTCTTTCTTTACATCAAAATAATGATTCTATAGGTTGAATTACTTAGTATGGTCATGATTATAGAATGAGCATAACCTTTTCAATATCGAGAACCAAGTCATTACTGTTAGAACTTTGTGGTGAAGACTTTGTCTTAACATCTATTAATGTCAAGAAATCCTGCCCATTTGATGTTGTTTCCTTCTCGAGTTAGAAGAGGGAGCCTTGTTCTAATAAAGACTTGATTAAGAATTATTTGCTGTCATTTTTTTGAACAAATGTATTAAGTCAACCTTGTGATTGCAAGACAAGTTACCCCAAACTACGAAGCCTCTGTGTTGCGCGTACGTAGGCAAGGCCATCTGAGATGAGCCCCCGAGGCATTAGGTCGGCCCCTTAGGGCCTGTAGGTTCGTCATCTTGTGCATTGATATCTAATATGTTTATTGATTTTGCGGGACTAATGTTTATATCTAGTTGTGCAGATTCATGCCGAAAGACTTGTGTAGGTTACTGTCGCAAAGACAAGCATTATATGAATGGTGTAGGTAACTGAACAATCTGAAGGTGATTATTAGTTATTCTATAAATTGTACTTCTCATTATGTACTATCGATGTATTGGGAACAATTATAAAAGATGTAATATGACTTCCTTCTTGTACTTGTAAATGATCTTTGCTTATTATGGAAACTCGCTAAATGTTAAACATTTATGGATATTCCATTAATGAATTGATTCACTTTCCAATATTGGGTTGAGTTGCTTTTCGTTGGTTAATTTTAGTTTGCAGTATTTTCGGACTTTACATTTGGAGGTGTTCATCACTACCCAGTTTGCTGGTCCAGCTACAACATATGTATGAAGTTGCATTTCTTGATATGGGTATGTGATAGTAATTCATATTTAGTGATTTTATGATTTGGGTATTTGATATTTTGTTCATTTCTATTGTATCTTTTCTGGGTTTTCATTACATGCTCTATATTGTATTGATTCTGGCAAACACATCTCAAGAAAACTGAAACCCCTTCTGCATCTTCCGTCTAGTCTGAAAGAACACATAAAAAATAATAAAATAACACTATAAAGATTTTAAAAAAGAACCAACAGGTACGACACATTACACAATCCATTATTTGAGATGATTGTAAGTATGTTCTAATTAATCTTTTTGATGGTAAGAATGATTGCAAGTGTATTAGGAGCTAGAACATTGTTGTATGAGTTTATGGATGTAATCATCTTTTTCGATAATGGAACAATGAGTATTTGCTCTCTAGAGTTGTTGTTTGGTGGGGAATACTAGTGGAACAATGAGTATATATAACCCAAGAGCGTTGCATAAGATGCAGTAGTGATTAATATAACCCAAGAGCGCTGCATATAAACTCCGAGCATCTTAAGTTGTTTGGCTCCAAAAGCCTACCCACACAAAGTCTCCAGCACGCTGGCCATTCCAATCTGAAATAATAGTAACAATATGTCTTTTCTTGTTTGAAAGCAAAACAATAAATATATATTTAAGTTTATCCTACCATTATGCCCGATGAGAGGCCAACGATTACAAAGTTTTCGATGGAAACAACGGCTAATTTGAGATCACCGACATGACTGACGAAGGCCTGCGTGACGACTTCAAGTGAGTATCGAAAGAGGGAGGTGAAAATAGCAGGGCCTGCCAGGTACCATAGCTTCTTTGATTCTTTCCAACTTGCTTGGAGCAGGCTTCTCCATCCTTCAATGGCAGGAAGATCCCCACCAAACCTATCATCGCCATTGTTATGGATTAAAGGTATCCTTAGACTCTCCTCGTCCATGGCCGCGTCAAGCGAAGAGTCGATCAAGGCCACAGATCATAATAGAACACACTACTTAAATAACAATGAAAACTGCTATTATTTTCTTTGGTTCTATTTTGTATCTATATATACTCATTGTTCCACTATTATTCCCCACCAAACTCCTCACGAAACAACTCTAGAGAGAAAATACTCATTGTTCCACTATTATTCCATTATCAAAAAAGATGATTACATCCATAAACTCATACAACAATGTTCTAGCTCCTAATACACCTGCAATCATTCTTACCATCAACAAGATTAATTAGAACATACTTACAATCATATCAAAGCATGGACTAAAACTACCTTACAATGAGAGATAACCCCACACCATTAGTAGAGTTTAGCACTATATGACTTATCTTTAGTCTCCCATATATGGAAAATGGAAAACCAATTGTCAAATAAGAAGATCAAATGCCAAAAACTCTTCATAGTCCATGTTCTATCTATACTATGACAAGGCCCTAAACAATGACATGCCAATCGACATGTGATAGGTGGTATTATAACAATACTCGCCCAAATATAACCACCTAATCCAAGCACGCTACTGCCCCACAACATAATTGTGAAGATATCCCTCTACCCATGTAATATCCCAAAATGGGATATTTTGGACAATTTTGGATTTACGGACCTTCCAAACTATTAGATTTTGGATTTCTACTCAAACCCTAAATTCTGAATTTCTGAACTTAAAAATCAGACTTCAACAAACACATAGGGCGGCCCGTAAAACATCTCAAATCAACATAATATCACCATAAATATGATAATCCATAATATACTCGCATTCCACAACCACATAAGCAACAAATCCACTTCAATTGTTCAACACAAATGACTGAAAACCAAATTAGAAGTCTGTTGCTACAAAGTCTGAATATTACAAGTCTTCAAATACATCCACAAACTAGGGCAAACATGACAAACATGCCCAGCAAAGTTCTGCCCTAACTCTAAGGGTTGTACATACCAAAACTAATAGCAAATGACCTTCAAAATGATGGGAAATGATCTCCAATGAGTGCTGCTCCAATTAGGGCATCAAACCCTAAGTCTTCAACTCTTCAATGCAATGGAAATCAGCTCCAAAATGGTGCGCTCAGGTCTGATACGTATGCTGCTCCAAAGAATGATGCCAATGACGCCACGGGATGCCAACAAACATCAACAAAAGACCCTCCAAAGGTGGTGCTCAAGGATTAGGGTTAAACCCTAGGCAATATGACACAAATCCACCAAGGAATCCTCTCCAAAGATGGGCGAATCAGGTCTGCTCTTCTGCTGCTCCATATCAGCAACCCTAATATGCATAAGAACCACCAAAATCGGCTCCAAAGGCTAGTCGCTCCTCCTCCAATGAAGGGCGCTCCAATCTAGGGCAACTCCTCAACAAATGATGATCAATCTATGCCAAAGGGATGCCTCCAAGTGCTCTCCAATCTGATTTGCAAAATTTTTGATTGGTCTTCATGATCATGCATCTCCAAATCAGCTTCCTTCAAGACCTCTTCTCCATTACATTGTCATGTTCCTAACTTGTATTTCCACAACAATTCCAAGAAGATATCAAAGCACCACAAATCTGAGCAATGAAATATATGGATATGAATATAATCAATCCGGAACACCAATTGCTTCAACCAGATTTCTGATTTCTGCCCTAGAGTTCTGCACTTTACAACTCTGCCCTAACCCTAGGTCTGCTGTGTAATTCAGATTTGAACAAAATATAGATTCCACCATAAAATTATGATTATTGTGTAATGTGAATCATCTCAACAAGTCGCCCAATCAAGGAGGTTATATCCAACATTAATATGCATACGAATCCAATGATGACAAATCATGAACATGAGAAATAGGGTCTGCTGTAACTATTATCAGATCTGCTAACTAATAATGAAGATAGAGCACACAAACAACATCAATTGAATATCTAGACAGCCCAGCACTCAAATATCTTTTATTGGCAACAATAATAATGCAAGTTCAAGCCTCATCAATGGGCGGATTACATATGAATGGACTGCTGTAGTAGATCTGACCTGTAACCCTAGCAGCAGCAGGTTAAAACCATCAAATATCAGTCATATATCTGCATATAGGATTGGTGCTTCTCCTCAAGCCAAGTTGCCTAAGGTGGGAGATGTTCTTAGGGCTAGTCGCTCCACAATGAGGGCTTGTCTTCACCAAGAACTCTCCTTATGCTAGCTCGCTCCAGCTGATATAATATAAGTCTGCTCTGAGTAAAGACTGTATGCTGCTCCCAAGATGTAAAATCTGCTCCAAGTATGATGCTCAAACGACGAATAGATCTGCAAATGAAAGAAATGTGGATGTGGTCATCACCATCCAAGTGTCGAGGGGCCATCACCTCGACAAATGAGCTGAAAATCGGAATTTCCAGTCATAATTGAATGTAAGAACTTGTCAAAATCATTCCATGCATGCCTCAAATGAAACATCCAAGCTTGTATTTATACTTGCCATTATTCTAGACCTTTCTTGTTTCTAGAAGTTGTCTAATAAGGCGCCTAGAAGGACTAAGGCAGGTCGGCCAGCATGACTCTTCCTTTTTCAATTGCTTTATCTTTAAACTTGGCGCCCAAAATGCATCTTAAACTCATGCCTCATAAAGCAAGTCGGCTATAAAGTTTTTCTTATCAAACTTGGCGCCAATGATCATGCAAGTCGGCCCTGAACTCCAAGTTGGCCCCAACAAGGTCGGCTCACTTGAGAGAATAATGACTTGACAAAGCCCCAACAATGGCATATGCATAGAGATGAATTTCATACACAAGTCGGCCCTAAGAAGCGTTATGAACTCAGGGATCTCCTCCATGAATGCCCAAGTAACCTCAATGATGAATCTCCAAAGTACCAAAGGTGAAGTAATGCAAGGTATACAAGTGATGGAGTCCAAATGCCAATATGGAACCGCATGATGCTTCAGAGAAGGTGAACCATCCCAAGCCAAGTGCCATGAGAGGTCATCCAAAGATGAAGTGATGAGATCCATATGTGTGTGAAGCTCAAGCCTTGGCCTTGAACCCTCATGACAAGCTCTCCAAGTAATTGACTTCGGAGAAGATAATATGCTGAAGGGAATATATCCAGATGATAATCTATCTCCATAGCTCGTGAGATCCTCAAATTGTCCCGAAGTGAGATGGAATGCTGGTCGGAGACCATAGGTGACCATTCCTAGAATGGGGACATGACATACACCCATGTGTGAAAACTAGGTCATCATCATGCTCAATCACGGGATCACCATCAAAATAGTAAGTAGAATCTTCTACATCATGCTTTTCCTCAATGGCTGATCTAGAAAGTGTGTGAACTGCTATGACCTCCTTAATCACCAAGTGATCCTTCAACTCTTGCAATGTCAAATCAATCTTATCAAAATCTCCCTGTTCATTATATATCAAGATTTTTGAATTACCCTCATATGTATGAACATCTTCTTCAAGGTCTCCCAAAGTACAAATTGATTCCTTGCCAATATGATATAAAGGTGATGAAGCAATGCTATGCTCAAGTAATGGAACATCAAACGAACTCATACCTTCATGTAGCTGATCCAACTTTATAGGTTTGGCAACCTCCATGGTAGCATATCCTCCAACCGTGTGGTCATCAGGAAGTTTTAGGTGTTCACCACTTGCAACATGTGATGCTTCTTCGCCCATACCCTCATGATGTGAATTTGTGAACATATCTTCGTCTCTTTTAGGGTTAGGAGTCCACTCTTCAATGCATGTTGACTGATTTTTGTGTTCTTTATGATTACTTGTAGGCTGCAAAACACAAACAAGAAATTCTTCTTCCTTCTCTAACCTTTCTTCAATGGTGATTTCTGATTTTTCTTTTTCCTTGTGATCATCAAAGTTCGGGGTTGCTTTTTGTGATATATTCTGTTGTGTCCTTGGCTGATCCAAGTTGTGAAAGTCGCCATCGCTTTCCAGGTTACCCATGTCAAGCTCCATGTATTGAGATAGGAATATCTCAATATCTCTTTTACTTCTTGCAATCTCATTTAGAAGTTCCCTCATGCTAGGTTCCTTGTTGCTTCTATTAACCATGCTGACTCTTTCTTTTTCAAAAACTATATCAACAACGTGCCGCTTCCTCTGTTATGTGATGGATTTTTCTATTTTCGGAAGCCATATAGTTAGCCTCGTGGACGTTAAAAGCTATTCTATTCTATTCTATATCAACATTAGATGATCACCAATGAAAACTCACATATAACCCTATAGGCTGGCAAGATCAAGGCTTTGATACCACTGTAATATCCCAAATAGGATATTAACTGAAATTTCTGATTTTAAGGCTCTGATTTTTTGCCCTAATTTCTTATTTCCAAGTTCTGATCCAAAACCCTAATTTCTGCAGTTCTTATTTATCATATCGGACTTATACAAACACTCATAACAGCCATTCATGCATGGCAAATCATCATAATAACCATGCTAACGCATGTGCCAATATCATAGTTGAATTACACAATGCAATACACAATGAATCAACACCAAAATGCAACCAATATGATTGGAAATCCGGATCAGAAGTCTACTGTTATAAATCAGAGATGATAAAGTCTGAAATACATCAACAAGCATGGGGCAAACAAGCCCAACCTACCCAAATACAAATCTGATATAAACCTTAGGGTTTATATCAGATTTGTATACATACCAATTACATGCGAAAATGACCTCCGAATGATAGAATTCACCCTCCAAGGTGTGGCGCCAAGTCTAGGGCTTGAAACCCTAATGCAATGAGCCTTCAAATCACACCAAGTTGCTCCTCCAATGATGCGTTCAGGTTTGCAATAAGTCTGCTAGGGTTTGCTGCTCCAAAATGACAACAAATGGTGCACATTGTAGGTGAAAACCCTAAGCAAAGATGATCAACAAGCACCAAAAATCACTCCTCAACATGGGCGAATCAGGTCTGATCTGATGCTGCTCCAAATCTGAATATTCTTTCAAACCCTAACATCAACCAAACTCCAAAATCGCCTCCCAAAATCAAGTTGCTCCTCTCCTAGAAGGTGGCGCTCAAATCCTAGGGTGAAACCCTAGCCAACAATGCAACAAACTCGCCAAATGATGTCTCCTTTGAATCTGATCTGCAAAATCTGATTTAGAATTCTGCTCTTCTCCTCCACCAAATAGCAATGAAGCACAAATAGATCCCTGTCACAGAATCTCCAATGGATGAGCTAGGTTTTCATCCAACTCACCTTGAAACACAAGGGTTTTCGTCCTTGGTTCGTAAGCCTAACTTCCGTTATAGCCAAGAGAGTAAAAACTCAATAGAAAAGATGTACGAATGATATCCTCTAAATGCCACCAAATGACCTTATATTCATACAAGCTTTCCTCCTCCCTTCTAGCCGACCTAGGCATGAGATTACATTTTATGTTTATCATTAATTTCTCCTCAATAAGGCCGACCAGCTCTTGACAACTCCTAGGCGCCCAAAATTCAAATTAAAGATTTGAATTTAAATTTATTTTCCTTTCCCAAGTCATCCTTCTCAAGGGTGCCCAAATAAATGAATTAATATTATTCAAAAACCTTCATAAGTCGTCCCTCCCTTATGGCACTCACATGACACAAAAATTATTTTATAATTTCTAACTTAATCTTCTCCAAGGTGCCGACATGAGGGATGATGTCAAAAAGCCAAAGACTCCACACTTTATCTTCTCCAAGGGTGAGCATAAAATCAAATGAAATGAGATCAACTACCCTTACACCAAATCACCCTTCAATGGCCAATTTTCCACACTTCTACCATCCCTAGATGGTTCGCTCCATTAGAGGGCAAATTATTTTATTCAAAGTAAATACATCATAATTATTAGAAAAATATGACAAGTCACTTTCTATACTCAATTTGCCCACCAAAAATCCTGAAGTGTGAAAATTAGACCCATAGGCCTCCATCAGTTATCACTCTAAAAATGGGGACATTACAGGGCCCGATAGCCTATTTCCTTGAGTTCCGGTAGGCTATGTGGTATGGTAAGGGGCTCCTTGTTTGTGGAGATCATTGGTTCAGTTGTTTTTGGTTTTAGTTGATGGCATTGAGTTCAATTGAGGTTTAGGATTGTAGTGCAACTTTCAGAAGTTTTTTCGGCTTCTTGGATTGCTTTCCAAACTTCTTGGAGAAGCTGTCTATTTTTAGAAAGTCACCCAGATGGCATCATTTTTCATCCCAAACTTCCTGGAGTACATTGGTATAGTTTATTTTGCAGTTTGATTATGTTTCGGATTTTCCGTAAAGTTGGGTGTATTAATGAGCTATTTAATTATTATTTGCACTTTTGTCTTCAAGGGCGGAAATAATTAAAAAGTGCAAAGTGTTATAGCTCATTTGAAAGGCGAAAAGATGTTTTAATTATTTAGGCACATAAAAGTGAGCGTTCAACTTGGGAAAAGATAAATAATTAAGTTGGAGGAAAAAAGGTAATTATTTCCAAGAGCTCATTGTTTTCTTTATGCTATTGATTTGATACCGTTATGCTGCTAGATTGAACTTGCGTGTTCTTCCTTCCCTTCTTGAGAATGTCAACCCTCCAGAAGAAGATCAGTTTTGGTGGTGAGAGATCCACCTTAGCTGCTTCAGGGTGATTTCAGCCAGGAATCACACAGAGCTTCATGGATTTTGATGTTTTCTAAAGATTTTGGATTGGTGATTGATGTCATTTTATTTGTTTAGATTATTGGAATGATCTAACGCTTGTTGGTATGGAATTTGGCATTCTATGAGGGCAGGCCGTACCATTCCAATCTGTACCTGTGCAACCTGGGGCGCTTGATTTGGCTCAGCATTATTGTTTCTTTCTTGCAAATAAATTAAGGATAATTTTCCTTATGTTGGGCGCCAACAATGATCATTTTTGTGAGGAGTTTGATGCAGATTTTATGACCCTATGGCAGGTCATACACCCATAGCAGGCCGTACTAGCATTGCAGGGGAGGCGTGAGATTTTAGAGGGAAACACCTTGTTTTGGAGGCGTCCATGTTGGTAGAACTCATTGCCATGAGTTTGCAGGTGGGAAAAGTCATGATCTGGGATTGTTGATGAGTTTATTCATTGCTGTCATAGAAGTTTCAGACCTGCAACAGTGCTACAATAGTGATAGAAAGGGCTTCAATTAGGGTTTCCTTCATAGTTCTTTGTTTGGTATATTTTGGTGTTCTATTTGCACAGATAGCATATATTTCCTTTCATCATTTATGAGATTTCTATGAGCTAACCTGTTGCAGTAGTTCCAACAAGAGGAAATAGGGTTATTGAATAAATTTGCAGCCTATACCTTTCATCGAGAATATTTAATTTGTTGCAATCTTTTATTGTAACCCCTGGATGGTATGATCGCCAGTGTGGACTATGAGATTTCTGTTTTATTTGCTTACCCCACTGAATAAGCAAATAAGTGGAAGTGTCTTGTTTCTTAAGTTCATTCTCCCACTAAATAAGTGGATGCCCGTTGATTTGTTTCCTTGCAAAGCATTATATTTGTTAATTTGAAGCACTTGTATGCTCTCACCTCACCCGTTTTGGGAACTTGGTGATCAGAAAGTGCGGAGGTATTTACTTAATTGCATTTCATGTGCTAACACTGTTGTTAGTGTTGGAAAATATGAAAATTTTTTGGGTAGAACATTACAAACCTCCACCAAGTGCCAAAAGACCAAGGAAACTTAGCAATCTCTCAGATTTTCTGGATTTTTTGACTAGGCAAAACACATCATTGAATATGAAAAAACTTCTCCAACATCCCCCTAAATAGATTTGCCAACATTTCTTGTAATTCTTTGGGCTCTTGGACTATTTTGGCCTTGGGGGTCGAAATAGGACAACACTATTCTCACTTTTGCATTTCTTATCCTAGTGGAGATTTTGCATGGTTTTTTCCAGCTTTTCGAAATAAATTACAATTTACATGATCTACAAATAAAATATCTTTGCATACTTCTGTAATGATTAACTCTAAGAAGAATTGAATGATGAAGGGGGCCTTTTTATGTCCTCAAGCGCATAATTAGACTTTTTGAGGCAATTTTGACCAACTTGAAATGATAATTTGACCCCCCTTGGTCATATAATGATTTGTTAAGACCCTCAAATGAAACCAAATTATAGTCCAATGCCTTATCCATTGGACAACAAAGTCAATAAACACTATATTTAACAAAGTACATCCATTGTAGAACCATATATCTTTTTATGCTTGCTGTTACAAACTCATTTCTGGATTCCACTAAAATTTCAATTCTCCAGAAAGTAGACCCCAAATTTAAAATATGTACCACTAAAATTTCATTTTCCAAATTCTCTGCATACTTCAAATATAGAGATTGTTCTTGAAGCTACTATGTTGTGAAAGACTCCACTATAAAATTTCTAAGCCCCATTTCAAATATTTACTTAGCACTACAAATTAAAAATAGAAATAGAAGCATGATCTGTCAAATTTAAATGGTCTGATAAATTGGTCCTATTTGTGTAATATTTTCTACCCCTTTCAGATAAAGCCTTGTAATAATTTTCATTAACAATATAAATGCCCCATAAATTCTTTAAATTAAAAAAAATATAAGATACCTCCACTCATACCAATATTTTTTGAAGAAATATCTCCTTCTTAACACCTGTGCTGCAAAAATAGAATGAAATCTATTAGTGTTCCAAGCAAATAAATGCAATTAGTACTTATTCTTGGGAGTCAGAACATCCCTTCGCAGAAAAGAATAAAAAAAACATTAATTAAAATGGAAGGCACACTTCTTTTCTTAAATAAAGAGGCTTTATGTGTGCCTATGGCACTTCCATACATATTCAAAATGAAATACAACAATGTAATAAAAAAATAGTACAGAAATGTTTGGTAGACGAATGTTCATCTGGGTTGCATCTAAGGAGAAGTTTGGTTGTCATTTCAGTGATTGCTTCTTGTTAATATAAGTAATCGTGTCATTCTTTGATTAAGTCAAACAGCAATACATCTTTTAGAGTAATATATATAACACCAGCTTTTATCTGTAGACAAGCTCAAGAATTACTACTTGCTACTACATATTTACAATAGAAAATTGCATTATAACTTATCCTAACCTGATGCCGCCACCACCTGCTGGTCCATTCGTATAAAGAGCTTCACATTCCTGTGTGAAATGCACTGCATGGTCCTTTTCGCTAAAGAGGCCATCCATTCGTAGCCTTATGTCCATTGGCTCACCAATTGACAAAGGATGTAAATCAGCAGAATGTGCCTGAAGGCTATCTACTCCAATGATGTATGAAACTATGTGATCTTGAGTTCCAGGATACATCTTCTCCATCCATGAGCGAACCTATTATATGAATTGATGAAAAATAATAGTCCATCATTATGTCAAGCATTTCAAAATATAAATGTTATACATAACATGAAATCTATAAATATTCGCACGAAGCTACATGCTTTAATCAAAGTGGTTAAAAATATATAATTGAATATCACTAAAATGTCCCACCCTAGGTGGACACTTGCTAACACAAATTTTTTGCCTTGTTTGGTTTGTTTTGATAAATGTTTGTGATATATTGGCAATGTTTGATACAACAATTTAATGCAGAAAAATAGATGTTGCAATAATAATTTTTTTAACTCAAGACTAAAATTGCATTGGGAATACACAGCTGAAAATTCCAGATTTTTATACCATCTTAAATACTTAGTATTTTCACAATGTATTGACAACCCAAATCATAAAATAACCCCTATTATCTAAAACAACAATACCCAGAAAATCTAGGAGTTACAATTCATGAACTCACAGGTAAACATGCCTTGAAACCCTTTGAAAATGGATGCCAGAATAAAATATAAAGTTTGCAGCAATCATACAGCAGAGAGAATAATCCTCACGCCACTGAAAATAGTCTTCAATCAGCTATTTGAAAAAACCCCTGCCAGTTCTGGAGATAAATACTCTAAATCTGCACCAATATAATTTCCACGTGCCAAATGAAGAAAGCTCTAATAGCTGGAAATGTAACAGCAGCGTATATCTTAGTTCTTCAAATGATTAATCTTCAAACCCTTGTAAACTTCTAAAATCTCTTCTCCCATTAAGCACAAACTTGACCTCTGGATGAAGCCAACAGTTAAGCAATCCTTCAGAAGATCTTTCACCACCTTAGGAATGCAAAAATCAAAGAGAGTTTTTGGTTCTCAATGACCAAATAGTGCAGAAACCCTAGCACTTCTCCTCACAGCCATCACACCAAAAAGCATAAGTATCAAATGATTGAATGAATGCTTTTGTGCTTTTGATGAGCCAATATATACTTTTTCCAAGTAGGTCGATCCCCTCTAGAAGTCCTTTTTAAATCATTTAAATGATATTTAATATATTTCATGTGCACTTTATAACATTAGAATAAATCCTCATAAATGCCCCCCCCTTTTAATGAATCATTAATTGTACTTTAACTGACTTAATTGAGGGTCATGGCCCCATTGGTCATAAAGTGAACTTAAAAACTTTATAATATCCCTTTACAATATTTTATTGTCATTAAAGTCACTTTAATGATAATAACTCCATAAATACTCATTAACTTGCCAAACCAACTGAACTAGGAGATCGACATTGCAAACCCAACATGTCCAGGTGCCTTACTAAATATAGTAAGAGTCCCCCTCTAACATCCACTGACTTACTATAAATAGTAAGTATGAGAAACTAAGTCAAACAAAGGCCAATCCTGAACAAAATTGAGCTCTGACAAAGAAGTCAACCAAACATCTGCCAAATAGGACCCTCTGAACAACTCCATTAGCCTACGAGGGTCAAAGGATAGCCATCCACCAAACTCTGATGCTCGCGAAAATGGGGACATTACAATCACTGCTAATATTGTAATGTCCCCATTTTTAGGCCCTCGTGCAGTTTGGATGGTGTTGGCTTTGGGGTGGTTCCAACACAGCTAGAGCAGAGCTTTTGTTGCTCAGCAGGGTTCAGACGGACAATTGGAGTTGATCGACACTTTCTGCGCTTGATTCGGACAACTTGTCCAAGACTTACTATTTTTAGTAAGTCCCTATTTTTTAGGAGGTGTGGGATCGGGCCCTGTTTGACCAGTTGGGAGTTCCTATTTTTTAGGGATGTTTCTTTTGTTAGCGGTTCCTACTTTTTAGGAGATTACTATTTATAGTAACTTGCTATTTTGGTACTTCGTGTCAATTGACCTTTGTAATCTAGAGCAGATGGTTAGGGGGTCTTATTTTGGCAGTATTCAGTGTGGCTTCGCCTCCAGTGATCAGTGAGAGTTCAAGTTTGACCTTCGTTGGACTCTGTTTGGCACACTTACTATTTATAGTAAGTTACTTTTTTAGGGAGTTAGAGTTTCTATTTACAGCGAGGCCCCTGGATAGGTCTCAGATGCAGTGTCGACTAATGTTTGGGCCTTTGCAGATGTTTCAGGACACAGTGGTGCGTACTTACTATTTATAGTAAGTCAGCTATTGGAGAATGCTATTTGTGGCAGGGCACCTAATCATTCAGTGTTTGGCAGTTTTGACGTTGGTTTCAATTGGCGTAGCTAACTGATGGATTTTTAAGGAGATATTAATATTTTAATGTGTCATTAATGATGTTAATTAAAAGTTTATAATATAAAGTTATTTTTTGACTTTATATTGAAAGGGGGCCAATGACACATGATAAAGTGCAATTAATGATATTAATTTATTGTGGGCACAATAACCAAGGTAATATTGAGGCAACAAAAGCAAATAATAAAATATTATTTTAAAACCCTAAAGTGGATTTGAAAAAGGATTTAAATGTTATTAAGGAGTTTGAGGATATAAAAGGTTTCAAAAAAGCAAATCAAACTCATTATTGAATGATCATTTGAATTTGTTTTTGTGGTTTTTTGGAGAAGACAAGGGTTTCTGCATATCAGCCATTGAAGAACGAGAACTCTTCAATGTTTTTGCAATCTTGATGCTGTGAAAGATCAGCCGAATCATCGCTAGAGAGTTGGCTTCATACAGGAGTCAAATTGTGCTTAATTGGAGGAAGAAATACAAAAATTATTCAAGGGTTTCAAGAATATTTGTGCAGATCTAAAATTGTTATGGCTGCTACAGTGACGCTACAATAATATCCTGATATTCAAATTACGGTATATCAGATATAAGGGTTTCCTTTCAGTTGGGACGTAGGTTTTGAAGGGATATAGCTGCTATGACCTCGAATTCATCCCAGGAGTTGGAAATCAATGCTGCAACTATGTTTCAGAAATTTCTGAGTATTCCAAACGCTGCCATAACAGTCCAGAGTCGCAGTATGTCCAGATTCAAGTGGAGTTGTTGCTGATTCATCCTAGGTAGTTCTAAGGAAAGTTCGATGCATCCTCAGGCTTAGACAAATGAGTTACAGGTCTGAGATAGTTTATGCTACATTTTCCATTCCTCTTCATACTCAGAAATAATTATTTGTAAACCTCTGTTAGTGCTGATATATTAAGGACTGAAGAAGGCGAGCTGCTGTTAGCATTATTTGTCATTATTCATTTGCTTTTATCATTTCTGAAAAATCTGAGTATTGTTTGGCTGTAGCTTGCAATTATTTCCATGTTTATGTCTCAGTCATATGTCAATTGAATAAGGATTAAAAAATCTTTGATTTGCTAAGTGAATCACATTAGAGATCAGAATTTTAGCAAATATCCTAGGCAGGGATATTACAGTGGTATCAGAGCCAAGTTTCCTGCCATCCTGATGGGTTAATAAGAAATATTCAGTTGCATGTCAGAGATTTCATGTTGCATGTCAAGATTTGGGGTTGCATGTTAGTGATCAGCACTTGCATGTCAGTTATAATGGTTGCATGTGTGGTATCAGCTATTGCATGTTAGTTTAACAATGGGATTTAAACTAAATATTCATTAAGCTCACATTAGAATCATCTGAGTGACCGACACTCATTCATATTTTCAATTACATTAATTTCCAGTCTAGTTTGAAATATGGGTACAAATAGTGACAAACAAATTGTATCTGGTGATTGGAATTGGTTAGCAAGAACAATACATGAACAGGGTGAAAAACTTGGCACAACTTCACAATCCAGATATGATATATTATGTATGCTTAGAAGGCTGGAAGAGAGTTTAAGCTTTGTAGAACAGTCACCTTCAACATTGCTTCAGATATCTATGGTTCTTGCAGTGAAAGCATTGGGTGAGCATAGGTACTTGAGACACAGTGACAGTGAGATTAGGCTCACTGTTGCCCTATGCATCAGTTAGTTCATGAGGATCATAGCTCCTCGGGTTCCTTATACTGGGGTCACCATGAGAGAGGTTTTCCAGCTGATCGTAGACAGTATGGTTGGGATTGGAGACATTGGTAGTCCTACCTATGCACAAAGGGTTAAGGTCTTGGAGCTCATGGCACAAGTTAGATCATGTGTTGCCATGCTTGACTTTGATCAGCATGCTCTTGTGTTGCAGTTATTCAGACTCTTTGTAGAGTCCATTAGTTCAGGGCATGATAAGTGTATACAGGATTACATGAGAGATATCATGATTTCCATTGTTGATAACATTGATAGTATATCTCAGCCCATTATGACACTTCTTCTAGCAGTACGTAGGCGAGAGAAATTGACATCTCCAGCTGCTTATATGTTAGTATGCAGTGTCTTTGATCAATGCAAAGACAAGTTGGAACCTTGTTTGGTTGAGGAGGAGCCTATGCAAGATAAGAAAGTGAAATTTGAGGAGAAAGTGGACATTTTTAGCAATCAAGAAGTTGTTATCAGTCATGATAACAAGCCTGATTTTTATGACAGCAGTCTTCCAATTGAGCGTAATGATGATTTAGAAGGCATGGCATGTTCAGGAAGTGTTGTGGGAGTGACCTTGAGTATTGGCACTCAAGATACCAGTGTCAAGAATGAAGCTTGCATGGGAATATTGACCCATAACAGTTCTGATCTACATGACAGCAGTGGTAAAAAGGTGCATCAGCAAGAGACAACAGTGACTACACATGCGCAAGATGTTGCTATGGAGCTGTTACATGAAAGTACTCAGGAATTGGGTACTAATGATGCATTGTATGTTGTGGATTCCTGTCATGATGAATCTGATTTCTCAGATCAGACCTTAGAAAACAAGTTAGAAGAATCATTTGTTGGCATGGGATCCCAGGATCATGAGTTGTATGGTGATATAGTTACATTGGAAGTGGAAGTGTGTGAAGATACTATCATATCAGCAGCTTCTACCTTACCAGTTGAGCCTTCCGATGAGGTGCTTAGCAGCAGTACCTTAGATGTTGATGTGTGCACTGATGATAGCACACATGATGCTGCTTATCATGAGATGAGTGATGTCGATTCAGCCTCATATCACAGTGCGGACTTTGATTCAGAGAGCTTGCATGGGAGTCATGAATTTCAGAGACATCATTTGGTTGGGCAACTTAAGGTCAATGACAGCATGATTGCCACATCCATAGAGCACTTTGATGTTGCTCGTCAGATGTTAGCTACTTTTGGTTGGAGCACTCCTATGACAGATGAGCACGGTGATAGTGGCCTTTCCCTAGCAGAGTTCCATGCACTCCGAGAAGCTATTGGAATAATGAAACATAATTATTTGCAGCTACTTGCTGATAGGGACTATCTTCTCGAGTGGGATTGTACTTGTTATGATGCACTGAAGGGAAGGGAAGAGGAGGTTGACGAGCTCACTCATGAGCTTGAGGTGACTATAGATTCTTTGAAGAGCACTCAATTGGCACTTCAGGAGTCACAGTCACAGATAGATGAGCTTACTATGGCACTAACACAGTCTTCACCACCTACAGATACAGTTCAGGTTTCTATGGCAGCAGTTGGTGAGGAGCATATACCCACGGATAGTGGTGAGCACATTGAGGATGTGGTTACATGCATCACAGATGTTGGTGCAGTTGATTCCGATGGGATGAGTGCAGTAGTTGAGAGTTGTAGAGAACCTCTTGTCGCACTTGGTTCTCCTAAGGTTAGTCCCATGATAGGTGATGCGGGTCAGATTGCTGATAGCTTTTATGTGGCAGTGGTGGATTCTCCTGAGAGTTGTGTGTTAGTACACAACGCTACTCCATCATCTTCACAGGAGGTTCACAGAGTGTCATCTGGTTGGGAGTATGGCTCTCATGTTGATTTGTTTCCCTCTCCTGGAAGCAAATCTGTTACTTCATCTCATACAGCTGATGTTGATAGACAGCTTGTGTCACAGAGTCGGAGTGATCAGCTGCAGGTTTCAGAGGATAAGGTTGATCTAGCCTTATTTCGTTTTTACCGTGCCGATACATTTGCTGAATACATGCTTGCGAGTCCAGAGTTTCAGGAGGGTCCGTTTGGGGTCACTAGGGACACTCTAATTCATGGTTCATGTGCTATTAAACGTTTTGTGGGAGTCATTGTAGGTACTCTGACTACAATGTTTCCTCATAGAGACTTTGTGGTTGGGTTTGCAGAGCAGGTTGCCAGAGGCCCTACCCAATCAGTGATTCGGGATCAGAGATTGGAGCCGTCTCATGATTCCAGTATTGTTTGTGATGAGCCATTGACCGAGGTTGGAGCCTTCTACCGTAATTACATAGTGGGGAACGCTCATCATTTTTCTTTTGATCCACACACGGAGAACTTGATGATGCATTGGTGTGAGTTGGCTTCGGGGTTATACCATCCGTTGTGGGATGGGTATTCACCATCTTTAGTGGATGGAATCAGTAGCTGCAAGTACCCGAGTCCGTCATTTGTGGGGGATTACTTGCAGGGTTAGCACATCCATGGGAGTTTAGCAAAGGATGGAGGTAGTTGTTGCGTTACAGACACTTTCAGATGTTCATATCTCCACGGGATAGATGGATGTGTGTATAGATTGCATTGGGATCCAAGTGGTGACAGAGTTAGTGTTGCAATTTGATGGGTCCCATGGGTTTGCTTCACTATCTGCCGCATGGTGAAGTTGAGATCAGATTTGAGCAGTGGAAGTCTGAGGGCGTTTCTCATGGCAGACTTCTATTTTGGATTTGGGATCCAAGCATACCATGGATTGTTGGTTGGAGTTATTACAGTGTTGAGATTGCTTGGGGTCAAGCAATTTCAGGGAGGGTGGACTGTAATGTCCCCATTTTTAGGCCCTCGTGCAGTTTGGATGGTGCTGGCTTTGGGGTGGTTCCAACACAGCTAGAGTAGAGCTTTTGTTGCTCAGCAGGGTTCAGACGGACAATTGGAGTTGATCGACACTTTCTGCGCTTGATTCGGACAACTTGTCCAAGACTTACTATTTTTAGTAAGTCCCTATTTTTTAGGTGTGGGATTGGGCCCTGTTTGACCAGTTGGGAGTTCCTATTTTTTAGGGATGTTTCTTTTGTTAGCGGTTCCTACTTTTTAGGAGATTACTATTTATAGTAACCTGCTATTTTGGTACTTCGTGTCAATTGACCTTTGTAAGCTAGAGTAGATGGTTAGGGGGTCTTATTTTGGCAGTATTCAGTGTGGCTTCGCCTCCAGTGATCAGTGAGAGTTCAGGTTTGACCTTCGTTGGACTTCGTTTGGCACACTTACTATTTATAGTAAGTTACTTTTTCAGGGAGTTAGAGTTTCTATTTATAGCGAGGCACCTGGACAGGTCTCAGATGCAGTGTCGAGTAATGTTTGGGCCTTTGCAGATGTTTCAGGACACAGTGGTGCGTACTTACTATTTATAGTAAGTCAGCTATTGGAGAATGCTATTTGTGGCAGGGCACCTAATCATTCAGTGTTTGGCAGTTTTGACGTTGGTTTCAATTGGCGTAGCTAACTGATGGATTTTTAAGGAGATATTAATATTTTAATGTGTCATTAATGATGTTAATTAAAAGTTTATAATATAAAGTTATTTTTTGACTTTATATTGAAAGGGGGCCAATGACACATGATAAAGTGCAATTAATGATATTAATTTATTGTGGGCACAATAACCAAGGTAATATTGAGGCAACAAAAGCAAATAATAAAATATTATTTTAAAACCCTAAAAGTGGATTTGAAAAAGGATTTAAATGTTATTAAGGAGTTTGAGGATATAAAAGGTTTCAAAAAAGCAAATCAAACTCATTATTGAATGATCATTTGAATTTGCTTTTGTGGTTTTCTGGAGAAGACAAGGGTTTCTGCATATCAACCATTGAAGAACGAGAACTCTTCAATGTTTTTGCAATCTTGAGGCTGTGAAAGATCAGCCGAATCATTGCTAGAGAGTTGGCTTCATACAGGAGTCAAATTGTGCTTAATTGGAGGAAGAAATACAGAAATTATTCAAGGGTTTCAAGAATATTTGTGCAGATCTAAAATTGTTATGGCTGCTACATTGACGCTACAGTAATATCCTGATATTCAAATTACGGTATATCAGATGTAAGGGTTTCCTTTCAGTTGGGACGTAGGTTTTGAAGGGATATAGCTGCTATGACCTCGAATTCATCCCAGAAGTTGGAAATCAATGCTGCAACTATGTTTCAGAAAGTATTCCAAACGCTGCCATAACAGTCCAGAGTTGCAGTATGTCCAGATTCAAGTGGAGTTGTTGCTGATTCATCCTAGGCAGTTCTAAGGAAAGTTCGATGCATCCTCAGGCTTAGACAAATGAGTTACAGGTCTGAGATAGTTTATGCTACATTTTCCATTCCTCTTCATACTCAGAAATAATTATTTGTAAACCTCTGTTAGTGCTGATATATTAAGGACTGAAGAAGGCGAGCTGCTGTTAGCATTATTTGTCATTATTCATTTGCTGTTATCATTTCTGAATGTTATTATAAGCTGCACAATCTAAGTATTGTTTGGCTGTAGCTTGCAATTATTTCCATGTTTATGTCTCAGTCATATGTCAATTGAATAAGGATTAAAAAATCTTTGATTTGCTGAGTGAATCACATTAGAGATCAGAATTTTAGCAAATATCCTAGGCAGGGATATTACAAATATACTTTCTAGTTTTGTAATGTTCTACCCCAATTTTTTTTTTTCGAATTTCACATTATCAACAATACTGTTAGCAAAAGGAATGCAACCAAATATGCACCTTCACACTTTCTGATCACCAAGTTCCCAAGATGGGTGAGGTGAGAGCATACAGTGCTTAGGTATATCAATCAAATGCCTTGCAAACATAGTTCCACGGAGTTTCGGGGACGGGGACGGGGGGGGGGGGGGGACGCGTTTCGGGGACGGGGGGGCGGGGGGCCTAAATTTGGGGATGGCGGGGGACGGCGGCGGGTTGGCGGCGGGGGAGCGGTGCGCTGAAATACATATAATACTTGAAAAATTAGTTATAAAAAGATGTATAACTGTAGAAGCCTAAGGAATAAGTAAAGTTTAGTGTTTAAACACATTGCCATGAATTCATTGAACTAATGAACATTGAAACAATGTGAATGTACTTAAATTTAATAGACATTGGAATGAGAACTAGATGTTTGAACTTTGAAGTTTCATAATTTGAATTTCATAATCAAAATATCATTGTTCATAATTACAACCAAGTTTCAACAAGTTACAATACTGAAATACTAAATACTAAATACTAAATAGTAATACTAAATGCCAAAATGGTTAATGGCCTGGTGCCTCCAATGATCTAATCATCCCCAAACTCCATGTCGATGTCGTCATCACTGGAACTGCTAGACCCCAAATGCTCAAGCTCATCTAAACCAATACCAACTAGCCCTGTCTGTGTAGCATCCTCATCTATCTGTGCTGGCTCTTCTGGGTCTACATCCCATCTGGCTGCTGGACTCTCCTTGTATGTAGTTGTGGTGCGGTCAATGAGACGCAAGGCACTATGTACAGCCACAAGCTTCTCTGCCCTCCTAGAAGTAAGTCTGTTCCTCTTAACAGAGTGGATGAAGCTATAAGTAGACCAGTTCCTCTCAGCAGCAGAAGAACTAGAAACCTGGGACAACAAATGAAGGGCTAAAGTAGTAATCAAAGATCTAGGCCCATGCATAGTCCACCACAACTTGGGGTCCACCTGTGACATAGTCTCCAACTCTGTTTTGGCCGCCTCTGAATATCCCCAAAGAGTGGCAAATTTTGTCCACTCAGTACGAAGCAAGGTGGCCTCTATAGAATCATACATTTTGTCAATGGCCTTCACGAACCCTTCCTTCACCTCAACATCCTGCATAGGCATGATTCTACCAGGCCTATATATATACCACTTTGGGTTCAATGCATAGGCAGCCATGTGTAAGGGAGTGTTGAGCTTCTCCCATCTATGGTGAATGATTGGATGAATATGCTCGGTGTAGAATTGCATTGTGGGGTCCTTCTCTCGCACAACAGACTTCATTTGATCAAGCATGGAATCAATGCACTCATATACCTCTCCAAGGGAAGGTGCATTAGAATCCCCAAATCTAATAACTGTGAAGACTGGCTGAAGAATGGAGACAATATATTTTGCATCAGCCCAAAAGACATCATTCGTCACCACCTCCTTAACCCTCAATCCCTTCTGTGTCTTCGACTTAGGCCATCGGTTCCATTCTGTTGTCATTACCATTAGTTGCAATGGCTCTTGCAACTCAAGCATCCTCTCCAAGAGAATAAAGTATGATGCATACCGAGTCTCTACAGGCTTCAGGAATTCCTTCTTGGAGGACCTGAAAAGTGCATGTGAAGTATGGTGGTTGCAAATGAACATCTGCACATCTCTAGCATCACTAACAATTGATTTGATCCAACTGATTTTACCAATGTCCTTAAGTGCATTATTCATAGCATGCACACAACAAGGAGTCCACCAAATATGTCTATAGGCTGCCTCAATCAACTTCCCTGCAGCTCTGCACACATGGGCCGCATCTGTCACTACCTGCACCACATTTTCTGGCCCAACCTCGTCTATAGCATCCTTGAGGATTTGGAACTGAAAATGGGCATCCTTGCTATGCCCTGAACAATCAATAGCCCTGAGGAAATAAGGGCCCGCTGTAGATGTAACGATGATATTGATGAGTGGACGATGCCTAATGTCTGTCCACCCATCCATGACTATGCTGCATCCACTTGTGATCCAGGTTCTCTTCATCTTCTCCATCAAAATATTAATCTTGGAATAGTTTTGATCCAAGATTGTTGTCCTCAATTTAGTCATCTTACGTTTCCCCTTAGGCGCTGCTGCACTTGAACTAGATGGATTTGGTGGCCTTAGACTCTGCAAAGTAGTACTAGAAATCTAATCACCCCTTCTTTGTGGCAATAAAACAGAAGTAGGTATTTCATTCTCATTACAACCCCATAATTTTAACATTTCAGCCCTCATCTTCAAGTTACCTTCCACAACTCCACATACTTCTACACCTTGGCCTCGAACAAGAAGAAAGTGAACATTAATTCTTGTGCTGCTTCCAAACCATGTAAGCTCACATATGTTGCACTTCCATTTTCTAGTGCCCCCCTTTACGCCAGTGTTTGCTGCCATCTTAGTTGCAAATTGCTTTAATGGTGATTTTGGATCAAAGGGGCCCTTGGCCCAACGTTCAAGGAACCGTGAAGGGCAGCTATTATTTTTACTCCCAATGGAACTTGTGTCAGTTTGAGACTGAGTATTTGAGGCATGTTCAGTTTCACCCTCCTCTCCTATTTGAAAATCAGGATCATGATCAGATTGAGAATCATCGTCACTTCTGCTGTGTGTACTCATTATGATGATGATGCTGCAAAAGAAAATAAAAAAAATTAAAAATAAAAACAGAAAACTTGAGTTAAAAACAGAAAACTTGAGTTTAACTACTGTTAAAAACTTAAAACAATGTTACAATGTTAACTTGTTAGCTGTTAAGAAACTGAAAAATTAAAAATATGGCTAATAGGCTTTATAAATTATATGTGAGCATCATAGTGCTCAAAATTGTCTCATGCCGTTATTCCTATGAATCCTATTGGCGTATTCCTTGAACCTCCTATGGGGGCAAGTGCTAGTAAATTAAAAATTTAAAAAATGAAAATGTCTAACATGATAACATCAAACATGTCTAAGTTTCTAACAGGTCTGATATGTTGATGTAATTGTATGCAAAATGTGGAAGCATAGACAACTACAAGGCACTTAGGCACATGAACTGTTTGACAGAATGCCTCAAAGAAATGTGGTCTCATGGACTGCAATGATTGCAGGGTATGTAGTTGCATTCTATCAAACAGTTCACAACGTGCCTTGTCTATGCTTCCACATTTTGCATACATGTCTATGCTTCCACATTTTGCATACATTTGATTTAGATTATGATATTAAAATTTTAAATTATTAAATAATAAATAATAAATATTAATGGTTCTGGGTTCAGGTTGTAAGTTGTAAGTTTGTAGCATTTTGGCATTTTGCATACTGTATACATGATACTGTGATACTGGAATTTGGATACATGTCTACATTGTCTAGTGATAGTCTCATGATTCATCGAGCAGGATATGCACAGCAGCACAAGCCACAAAACGGATTTGTGGCGACTCACTGAATGCTTCAGGCATTCAGTCGCCACAAATCCGTTTTGTGGCTTGTGCACACTGCAAATGCATGTTAAAAACTTAAATACAACAAATCCGTTTTGACTTTTGTGGCTTTAAGTTTAGGGCTTTATGCCTCAGAAAAACTTTAAAAACAGTGAACACTCACCTTTTAAAAATCGCGCACAGCAGGAATGCCGAATGAGGAATGTTGGAACTTCGAAGCCCTTCGCAGGAGGTTCAAGGAATACGCTGATAGGAACAACCGACGGATTTAGAGCTGGTGTGAATTTTTAAATTTTATTATCGCTCGAACAGTGCCGCGTGAGACAAAACCGAGCGCGTGAGACAAAACCGAGCACTATAATGCTCACATATGAAAGCCTGTGGGCTAAATTAAATTTAGGTTTTCATTATGATTCGTTTTCCATGAATTTTTTTAAAAAAAAAAGCGATTAAAATTGTCTCGTGGGGACGTCAATTCGGGGGACATTCAGGAGACGACGGGGGGCGGCAGGGGGACGCGTCCCCATGGAACACAGCTTGCAAATGAAACCAATTACAAACTTTTGCTTATTCAACAGGGATCTGCTTATCCAACGGGCATCCACTTATTTAGTGGGAAAACACCACTTATTCAGTGGGATTGCGTGTGAGCCACTGGCAAAATTTCTAAGCTTGACTTAGACCAACATAGTCGATATGACAGCTTGTTCATGCCAAACGGGCTAAGAGAACATGCTATAATGTTTGGCGGAAAACCATCCAAACTTACGAAATGACATGCAAATGCAAAGATATGAGATTGGCGGTGAACCAACCAATCATACAATTAGATGACATGCACTAACATCCACCGATGGTACAACCATCCGGGGTTAAACCAATTTGTTGCAACATAATGAAATATGGCCATGGAATATATATAAGTTGCAAACTAAATCAGAAAATCCTAATTTGCACAATATTACAGCTGCAACCAATTTGAGCATAGAAACCCTAGGAAATCAAGAATGAAACATGCAAATATGACCATATAATACTCCAAAAACCCATGAAAGAAGCATGCAAATATGTCATGTCCCCATTTCAGACATGATCACCAAATGAAAGATTGAGTTAGCCTACCCTTATTCCTGTGGGCTAACCTAACAGAACAAGGGAATATTCTGGCGAAGATAAAAATGAATTAATGCACTTTTGCATTAATTATCGGATGAAGACAATTAGATAATAATATTTAATTATTATTATTTAATTATAGCGCCAAGGAAAGAAAAATAATAAATTAAATAAAATAATATTATTTTAAATTTAAAATAATAAATTAAATTAAATAATATTATTTTAAATTTAATTTAATTGAGTGCTTGCCTTGGAGTTGAAAAATTAAATAATAAAATAATAAAAGGTCTTAGAAATTGTGCGTGATGGAGCGCTCACTCTTGGGAGAATAAAATCAAATAAAATAATGCATTGGATCTTGTGCATCGCTCTTGGAGAAATAAATAATGAAGATATCTTTTCAAATTGGAAGGAGGGAAATGAAATTCAAATCTTCAATTTGAATTGTCGGCCTCATCAAAAGATCCAAGTATAAATAAAGCATGAAGGAGCTCATTCCGGCATCAGGAATCTTTTGCAAACTTTGGCATTTTTTGCTTGGCATTTCATTTGCTACGGTGGAATTGGACGAAAACCCAATTTGCATCATTGGAGGCGGATTCACATGGAGTTTGCAATTGTGCTTCATTGGAGACTTCTTTGAATTTCATAGATCCATCATTCGATATTTGGTCGGAGACCTTGTTGTTGATTTCATTTAAGATCTTTCATTTCATATTGTTTAAAGACTTATTGAATAGCACCACTTGAGCGCCAATTTCTAGAGATTCAGACCAGCCGCCATTGTTTTGAGTGTTCATTCTTTGTGCTAAGGTGCGTTGACAGCTTGGAGGGAATTCACCATTGATAGGGTTACTTGGATTGCATAGCAACACATACCCCATCATTAACCTGGCTGATCTGCATTTGGCGAATCCTAAGGCAGCGATCAGCATTACCAGCAAAGCACTCAGCATTGGAAGAAATTTGATCAGCATTGGGAGGCAGCGATTTCACTTTAAGGAAGGTTCGCTGGAGTTTATGCATTATCGCTCCTCTTGACGGTTGAAGTACATGTGATCAGGCCAGATTTCCTACTCAGATCAGTGATCAGCTTGCAGGGACTGTGACAACAATTTTGTGATCTCTGAAGATTCTACAACAGCAGCATAGATTCGGCCTTCATACATGGCATCATTTTGGTATGTTGACATTGTAATCATCTCTGATTTATAACAGCATTGTAGACCTTGTACTTGGCTGTCATTTGGCCATAATTGTGATGCATTGAAGGATTTGCAAAGTCTGAATTGTAACAGTGAGATCTGAGTTAGTCTTACAACCATTGTCAATTGCATTTTATGTTGAAATTCCATTCAAGGTTGCTGCTATCTATTTGTTTCATTGTCAAATTGTATTGGTTAGTCTTATTTCATGCTTGGCAAGCTATAATCCAAGAGTGCAAACAAGAAATCAGAAATTTCAGTCCTTGGGTTACATTGTGTAATTGCAAGATTCAGAAAATATTGCTACAAACCTAGAACGGGACATAACAAAATATGAGCATAAAGTCACCATGAATGTTCCACACAATGGCAGATTAGAAGAGAGTTTCAGTTTGCTGGTTTCTTGAATCTACTGTAGCTGATCCTTGGTTTCCAACATCCCTAACAGTCATGCACAACCCCTCATAACATCTCCAACACCATCCATTCCACCTGCCATAACATGGGAATATCATCCATATACCAAGGCGCCATCAAACATGAAGATTTCCACTCAAACCCCAAGCGATTCATTACCACATTCACCATGCTCTTGCTCAGCCTATACGACAGCTGGTTTGTACGAACTCTCAAGGAACTAGAAATATCTGCAATAAGCTGTAAAAAATGGGATAGAAATTGAAATCCCAGCATCACAAACATTAACCAAATCACATCTGAATGCAAGTCTACCATAACTCTCAAAACTTTGTTATCTCCAAGAATTGGTACAGCCATAAAGGGTACGGCCCAACAAATAGATATCAGCAGCAATCTTCAAACAAACTCCCAAAATGATTGAAATAAACACACAAAAAATCCATTGCAAAAAGATTAAACAATTTAGAATATAACAAACCAAATGAGCACAATGGTAAACTCTACATGAGATTGCTCCACAACTCCGCCTTCAGCACAATGGTGATTCCTGTATGAAACCACACCCAATCTACAAGAGGGTTTTCGTCCTCGAGAGATTCTGCAAGAAATCACAGGTTCAATCCAGCAGCATAACAATATCAAATCCAAAAGTATCCCCCTCCAAATGAGCTCTCATCCTCTTTTTATAACCTTTTGAGCGAAATAGAATATTATTTTCTTTTTACCTCTTCATATTTCTCCTCTTCAAAAGACATTTTTTGAAATAATATTAATGTCATGTGTAAGGCCCTTTTTTTAAGTGTCTTTTTAAAACACTTAATTACCTTTCCAAAGAGCTATTATACTTAAGTTATCTTTTAATAATCCCAACTTTATATAACTGAAGCAAATATATTAATTAAATGGCTTAATAACTCACCCAATTTACGGAAAATCCCAAATTTAAGCGAACTACAAAATAAATCATACCATCGCCCTCCATGATGTTTGGGATGAAGAATGGCGCCCTTCGGGTGACTTTCTAAAAATAGACGGCTTCTCCAAGAAGTTTGGTTAGCAGTTCGAGAAGCCGAAAAAACCTGTGTTACACAGGGACGCGTCCCCACCTCCTCCAGCCCCGTCCCCGTCCCCTGTGGCGTTTTCGAGACGGGGGGGACGGCAGGGGACGTCCCCTAGGCGTCCCCCAAAAAATGAAAAAAAAGGAAACGTCCTTGGGGCGTGCAAAAAAAATTGGGGATGGCAGAAACTGAATTGGGGACGCCTGGGCGTCCCCGGGACGGCCGGGGATGTCTAAAACGTCCCTCAAACGTCCCGGGGACGCCCAGGCGTCCCCCTCTATAAACTTTTCTGCCACTTAAACGCCCAGGGTTAGGTATATTGAAAAATGAATTTCTTATACTTTAAATATTTTTCAATATACCTTTCAGGATGTTTGAGATAGGTCTTAGATTCACCGGATTTAACATGCAGATTCTAGAATTTGGAGGATCCACCAGATTTCAGACTTAGTCAAATTTTCAGGATATTAGGATACCAGACTTAGTCATTTTCAGGATCTATGTACAAACAACTGAGGGATGCAACCCAGAACACTGAGTATACACATGCCCTAGATCATATGACACGTGTAATGTTTGATGGCTCTTATTTTCTCTAAATGCATTAATTTCTTTTTGTTTTTTTTGTAAAACTATGGTTTTCTTCTTTGCCGAGTCCTAGCCGAGTCCTAGCCGAGTCATGAGATAGCAAGGGCATAAGGCACATTTATTCATGGTAAAAGCCATTAGATTGTAGCATCTAAAAGTCAGAAAAGAGCTTATGAAAACTCACCAAGGTATCATCAAAGAAATTAAGTCAGAACAAACTGCACATTTTGGTGGCTTGGCCACTAGAAATCTCCACCTAAGGGCATATAATGCAGAAATCACCTAAGGAAAGTGCACTCAAGCTAAGTAAGAATCCAAGGTGACAAAGTGGCACACTTTGTCTTGGCAAAGCCAAGCTAAATCTTGCCAAGTTTGATGTAAAGTGGCAACAGCATTATGAAAGCCACCCATGGAAGAAGAGGAAATGATCAAAGAGTTCAAGTGTTGTTTTCAAGTGGCAAGGCCAGTAAAAAATTTAGTTTATAGTTTATACTGCTGTTAGTATGTTGCACTACTGCTGTCATGATTTATTCACATATTGATATTGTTGTTAAGTTATTAACATATATGATATCTCTATTTCATATTTGATATTTTGAAAAATTCTTATATATATATATATATTTTTTGGAAAAATTCATATATCGCCGTCCCCTGCCGTCCCCAAAAATTGGCCCTCGGACTGCTGTCCCCAAAACACGTCCCCTGCCGTCCTCGTCCCCCCGTCCCCGAAACGCCGTAAAACATAGGAAAAAACATTTGAAAGCATCACTGTAATCCTAAACACCAATTGACCTCAATGCCATAGAAAATAGTCCATTTCAAGAAGGGAATGCCACTTAATAATTAATATTACACTAAGTTATTAATAATTATTCCCAACCTTAGGCAACCTTAGTGAAATATTAATTAAATTGTCAGATAATAGTCCCAAGCTACGGAAAGCATAGAAATGCACTGATCGAACAACTCTAACTATAGCAACATGTAAAAGAAGACTTGGGACAAATAAAACTGAGGCTATTAGGTGATTGTCTAAAAATAGCAAGTGCGGCACAGAGTCTAAAAATGCTTCCGAAAGCGTCACCACAAAACCTCTGACAACTCTAAGCTTAATGCACACTTGAGATAGCCAACGACTGATTGCAAAATCACAAAAAACAGTGTCAGGCTAACACTTACTATAAATAGTAGTGTTCTTCGAGGACCAAAGAGAACAAACCCAAAAAAAACCCAGAATGATTGTTGCCATGCAAGCACTTACTATAAATAGTAAGTACGGACAAGTTGTTCGAAATCCCTTCGGAAAGTGTCATATAGCTCCACTTGATCACCTCAGCACACTGGTGACATCGAAATACTCCTCTAATCAAGCTGTCACAAACTCATAAAGTCAGCTCCAACTGCACTACAAGAGAACCCGAAAATGGGGACATTACAAGTTCCCACAACATGGTATTACTATTTAAAATCCCAAATTCAAAATTAGTTCAATAGTTTAATGGTCAAATATGCTCTTAAAAGAATATATGAAGAAAAAATATCATTACTGCAATTACTCTCCATGGCGGTCATCTTGAGATTAGCCAAAACACACATGGGCAAATCCCACAAAAAATAAAAATCTAACAATGGTTACAATGATGCTTATTCTTGCCTTTTGTATTGACCATGGATGTGGTGTTCCTCTTGCCCTTCCTTTTGTCTTTCTCCTCGCCCCTAACACCACCTTGCTGCTATCCTTTATCCTATTGTTTTTGAGCATAAGAAGCACTTTTCTTCTTATCCATTTCCATGCAGTGAGCTTGATCACAAGCTTCATCAATGTCCCTTTGGCTTGGCCATTAGAACATGCCTCTCCAAATGCCCAAACAACCCACCAATGAATTTCTTTAGCACCTCCCAATCCATGATATCTTTGCCAAGTTGTACCGCTTCTTATGGAATTTACTTGTGTATTCTTGTACACTTTGGCCTTGTCTTTGTCTATAGAAGTGTCATTGGATAGCTTTTTCATCCTCCTCATACCATATGGGGTGTTGGGACTCCTATTTTCTATGCCTCAAAATTGCAAAATCATGCCAAATTCATCAAATTTTCCTAAGGGGTCCTTGTGCCTTGACCTTGATACATGTTGCTGAACCCCTGATTTTGGCTACATCTAAAACCTTGAAACCTTGAAAACTTGGCTAAGTCTGAAATCTGATGGATCCTCCAAATTCTAGATTCTGCAGTTTAACTCCTATGGATCCGTAACCCCTCTCAAACATTCTGACAGTATATACAAACTTGTACTTAAATGTTATTTTAACATATATTGTCTTGTCAAGCTTATACTTAAATGTTATTTTAGAATATATTGTTTTGTTGGGATTTCAGGACCTGTTGAAACTTTTGGGCTTTTTCTTAAAGTCCTATATCCCTCCGTGACCTCGGGACCCGCCAACAAAAGAGAAACTTCGAAGTCATAAATCTTTCCGGACCCCTTGATCTTTCGCGACAAATTTGAAGGGGCAAACAAGTAAAATTTTGAGTTTATTGATGGATTTTTTATGCAGTTTCAAATCATATTTCGATTTTGGACTTTGGTCATTTTTGATCCCAGCAAGACTTCGGGCCCTGTCAGGACTTTTGGACTTTTTCCAAAAGTTCCAAAAGTGCTAAGTTCTCCTATGAACTTGATCCCTGCATCCTCTCGACCTCCGCTTTTCCGAACTCTCGTAATATAATGAAAAGGTCCTGTCGGGACTTTGGGAGCCAATGGGACTTTTGGTCCTGGTCCCAAATCCAAATGTCCTCCCGCGGTCCGAAGTCTCGCCAAAGCCCAGAAATATGGGAAAACGCACTGCCAACTCTCTAGATCACCATTAATGCAAAGTGGGTGGTTGAATTTGATGTTTTTAATGCAGTTGGTGGGGTTTTCCCTCCCATTCCAACATCAAATCCGAGATGCTAAGGATATAAAGGAAAGATTGGAACTCATTTCAAAGGAGGTTGGTATTGTGTGTGTGGTCTCCAGAAGACAGCTACAGGTGCAGAAAATTGTAGGGCAGCCATTGAAACACCAGTTCAGCTCATTGAGAAGTGCAGACCCGTGAAGTCAAAAGAGTTGATATTGTATGTGAGTTTTGTTGCAGAATATCTCTAGGTCATTAGGTATGTATCCAGGAGAATTTCTTAGTTGCAGTTGGGTATTCTCCTTTGCCATGTTTGATGGCATGAATGTAATACTGGGTCAAATGAATGTGACAGCATTCTGAAAATATTGCAATCTTTGTAATAATCTCTCTCATGTTATATACGGGTATATGCAGTTATGTCTTGGATTACTAAGTATGTTTTGTTTCAAGATCTCATATTTTGTGGTGTATGCAAATACATAGCTCATTGTTCTTTTGGTTTCAGTTTGTTGTTTTCTTAATGAACTATTGCTCTGTTGCCCATAGAATAGGCACCAGTCTGGAGCCATTCCTATCAGCCTCACATCATTTAAACAAACAAAAACATTTACCAGTGGTTTAGGAAGAACCATCTTTCCTATGCATGTATACTTGCATAGTTTGTATTAGCTATATAGGGGTTTTGTGATAGCCAATTGTTCTTGGTTCAGTGACAGTTTTGGGATTAAGATAAGAAGTTGGGTTTGGCTGTTTGTTGGTTTTAGTTGTTCATCTGGTTTGAACTCAATACTTGTTAAGGTATACCCCTTGGAATATCCCTCCAGAGTTTAGCTGAACTCGAAGTGCAGTGGATGAAACCCACTCCCGTAGAAATGACCTTCAACCCTCCACGTTCTGTTGATGGACCGATTATGCTTGCATGACGACAACCCTGGCCTTGTGAGTGTGATTCCGTCCTAGGAAGTGGAGTTGTGGTTTTGGGACCCAACAGAATGGCGCCGTTGTTGGGGATGAATTAAAAGGTTGAAGATTTTGAAGGCCTTGGTAGTGGTCAGTTTGTTGTTTGTATTTTGTTGGTTGTTGAAGTTGGCAACCCATCAGCATACGTCAATAGGTCGAGGATGTAATAATTTGGTTCAAATTTGAAGACCTCTGTAACAATGATCTACATTTGTGCATTTTGTTTGGGTAAGTTTGGCCTCCCGTCAACTTACACCAACAGAATGGCGCCGTTGCCGAGAATAAAGTCACTTTAGCCGTTGCCGGGTCTAGGCAGCTAGAAAAATTTTCAACACCCCTATAGCAGTCCTGCAGTTGAGCATATTGTTTGGATAAGTTTGGCATCCCGTCAACTTACGCCAACAGAATGGCGTCGTTGCCGGGGATAGATTGTTGCTTGGCTGGACGGAATTTGAAGACTACTAGTTGGACAGCCCAGAATTATTTTGTAGCCTTGAAGATCGTCACACTTCAAGTTTTTGCTCTTTGGAAGAGGTGGCGACTCTACTGTCAAAGAACATGAAATTTTCTGTTGTCTATTGTTGGTGAATCAAAGACCCCATTTCAAGGTGCATCATCTGGTGAAATAAAGGTACACATGGTTTTCTTCTTGACCTTTGAAGTTTGTTGTTTTTGTCATGTTGAAGAAACAAATTTGTATGCCTCTTGCTTTCTACTCTGCATTGTAGAATGCTTTAGTCATGGCCAATTGGTATGAACATGGATACCCTAGGGATGCTCCTTCATATTCATTTTCTTATGTTGCAGACCCTAGAAACTGACTTTTGACCATTTTGGCAATGCATATTCTAGTCACGGCTTTGCATGTTATACAAACCAAAACTTATAAGCACTCATGCAAAATCAAAATGACTTAGCAATGCAACAATGTGAAATTGATAAGACTAAACAGTTGCTAGAGTCCTTATAGCAGCAAGAAAAAGAAGCAAAAAATCAAATTAGGTTGCTAGAGTCTATGGTGTAGTCCAATGCATTCCCTGTTGCCCCAAAAAACCAAATTGCTTAGTCCCCTGCTCCTCCCTTAGATCCAATATATAATCAGCTAGACCTCTCATGGGTTGACTACAAAACACGAGGCATGCCAACCAAGGTCTACAGCCAGTTGCCCAAGTTTGATGGGTACAATATTTGGGAAGGGGACAAACATGTTTCATTTTTAGAATTCATGGAAGGACATCAATTTGAGGATGAGGACATGTGGATAAGGTTCTTTGTTAGGTCCTTGCATGGAAAGGTAAGAGAATGGTTTCAGAGTTTTCCCGGGTAGTCTTTTGTCTC
The DNA here is from genome assembly GCA_027924645.1 of Cunninghamia lanceolata. Classification (NCBI taxonomy): domain Eukaryota; kingdom Viridiplantae; phylum Streptophyta; class Pinopsida; order Cupressales; family Cupressaceae; genus Cunninghamia; species Cunninghamia lanceolata. The sequence continues at coordinate 6,049,947 of BSBN01000439.1, forward strand.
ATGGAATGAACGTGTGGTAGCATTTGAAAATGAATTTGCCAAAGGTCTTGACCCTGTTGATCTTGTCATAGAGCTGGAAAAAAATTAAAAGACGAGGGAGAGTCAAACAAGGATTTTGGTCATAGGTTTGCTGTTGCTCTTTTCCATATTCCAAATGATTTCAGACCTAACACTCCCGCTTGCATTGATATGTTTTTCAAAGCATATGAAACTGAACTGAGTTATGTGCAGGAAGATTTCGAAATAACAAGTGTGCAGCATGCATATTTTTCCCTAGACTGCATGGAGAAAATGAGAGATGACTACGTAGTAGGTTTGTTATCCAAAAGTGCATGTGTTTTTGGTAATAAACATGCTGATCGAAACAACAACAATGTCGATACAAACAATCAGATGACTACAGAATCAAAGGAATATGATTGTGTAGTCAGAAGGGTAGAAGTGGAAGGTGGTGCATCATGTGACAACAATGTAGATGATGAGGACAACGTATGCATCTACCTTCAATTGGATAGCTCATCAAGTGAAAATGAAAATGATGAAACCAATGGTGACTTCCAACCTAATGATGAGGTATGTGGCTCAATGAACAATGAGAATGCTGTGTACAAGGATGAACAGTCAGTGGGATCAGCTTGTAAGGTTGATCATGTTGAGTATGCACAGGTAAGTGAAACATGGGATGAGCAAGAAAGTGATTTCTTGTTTGATTTGATGCCCTCCTTTGTTCCCATTTGTGATGATGAAGCAGTTGATATTTGCTTGCATGAGGATGATGTAGAGGTGGTTGCACATGATGATAACTGATCAGAGATAGTTGTTGGTGCAACCATGGAGTTTCAATGTGAAGAGCTTGCCTTGGATTGTGAAGATGGTGATCATGTGGATGCATATGAGAACTTGTTTCTTTGATGCAAAGTATGTTCTCTTCCTCATGCAGAGTGTGCTTCATCTGAGCCACTAAGAAATGATAGAGAAATGAATGTGGAAGAAGTGTGTCATCAGTCTCGTTGCAACAATGGGTATGACACAACAGATTGCCAAGGTGAACTTGAAATAGAGAGACAATTGGAGGAACTTGATTCTTCATGTGAGGTGTCTCATGGTTCTAATTTGTGTGCTAATGTTTTAAATTTTGGATTGAGTCATGCTTATAATTCAGAAATTGAAAGTTGTAGCAGCACATGTGAAAGTTGTGTTAAAGAGCTTGGTGGAAATGCAAATGAATGAGTCTTTCCACTTTGATGTGGAATGTTTATCAGTTCTTGAATGTGTTGGTCCTGCAGTAGAGGTTGAGTCCTTTGTATGGGACATTGATGTGAATGAGTAGCAAGGCATGTGTATGCTTGAACTTAAACAGATGGCAGCCCAACTTGAAGGTATACCTGAGTTCGAGTCTTTTCAATTTGCTCTGCAAGATGAAGTGTCTTCTCTTGTGGATCAACAGTGCATTCAGGCACAATTCTCCTTGCCATGTGAATTGGAGGCGCTCTGCTTTTCCCCCAATTTGCATGAAGAGCTTAGTAGGTATGACAGTGTGGCAGTTGATGATGGATGCTTCCTTCCATCTATCTCTTTTGGTGCTGACCTGGTTCTATATTTTTCATCCCTTGTTGCTGGGAACAAACATGATGTAGTATGGAATAGGTTGAGCACCTATTATTTGTGGCTGCCTATAGAAGTGTTTTCAATGGTGAAGTTTGTCTTCATGTCATGTACAGTAATTGCAGATTGGTGCATGCAGATGAAAGACTTCAGTTGTTCCAGTCGAGTGATGAAAATTGTTTTGGTTTGAGGGAGATCAACTCCATTTAGTTAGCCTTCGACAGAGGCAAGTAGTTTTGGTCATCTTGTGCAGGTTTGACTTGCAAGTGACTGCAAATTTTGATTACAGTCAACTTTCCTTTTGTGCCCTCATGCCTATGACTATATGTTATCTTGCATATATGTCCTTGTTGTAAATATGTTGTTCTCCTTGTTCGTTTTTGCCTTTTGGTCAGCCCTAGAGATCTGAGATTCTCGTTGTACCACTGCTTGGCACATGCCCCCAACTAGAGTCACTGTTGGCACTCCTATTTCCATGCCTCAAAATTGCAAAATCATGCCAAATTCATCAAGTTTTCCTAAGGGGTCCCTGTGCCTTTACCCTGATACATGTTGAATTCCTGATTTTGGCTAAGTCTAAAATTTGATGGATCCTCCAAATTCTAGATTCTGCAGTTTAACTCCTTTGGATCCGAAACCCCTCTCAAACTTCCTGACAATATATTATAAAATAACTTAAGGTATAAGAAAGGTTAATGATAAAAGGTAAATACAAACTTATACTTAAATGTTATTTTAAAATATATTGTCCTGTCGGGATTTCGGGACCCGCTGGGACTTTTGGACTTTTTACTAAAGTCCTATTTTCCTCCGTGACCTCGGGACACGCCAGCAAAAGAGAACCTTCGAAGTCCGAAATCTTTCTGGACCCCCTAACAATTTTGAAGGGGCAAACAAGTGAATTTTTTAGTAAAATTTTGAGGTTATGGATGGATTTTTCGTGCAGTTTCGAATCATATTTCCATTTTATATTTTAGTCTTTTTTGGTCAGGACTTTTGGACTTTTTCCAAAAGTCCCGAAAGTGCTAAGTTCTCCCGCGAACTTGGTCCTTGCATCCTCTCGACCCTCGCTTTTCTGGACTCCCGCAGTATAATGAAAAGGTCTCGTCGGAAATTCGGGACCTGATGGGACTTTTGGTCTTGGTCCCAAATCCAAATGTCCTCTCGCAGCCCAAAGTCTCGCCAAAGCCCAGAAACACAGGAAAACGCACTGCCAGCTCTCCAAATCACCATTAATGCAAAGTGGGTGGTTGAATTTGATGTTTTTAATGCAATTGGAGTTGTTGGGGTTTTCCCTCCCATTCCAACATCAAATCCGAGATGCTAAGGATATAAAGGAAAGATTGGAACTCATTTCAAAGGAGGTTGGTATTGTGTGTGGTCTCTAGAAGACAGCTACAGGTGTAGAAAGTTGTAGGGCAGCCATTGAAACGCCAATTCAACTCATTGAGGAGTGTAGATTTGTGAAGTCAAAAGATTTAACATTGTATATGGGTTTTGTTGCAGAATGTCTCTAGGAGGATTTCACAATTGCAGTTGGGTATTCTCCTTTGCCATGTTTGATGGCACAAATGTAATATTGGGTCAGATGAATGTGACAACATTTTGAAAATATTGCAAGCTTTGTAATAATCTCTCTCATGTTATATATGGGTATATGCAGTTATGTTTTGGATTATTAAGTATGTTCTCTTTCAAGATCTCATATTCTGTGGTGTATGCAAATACATAGCTCAATGTTCTTTTGGTTTTAGTTTGTTGTTTCCTTAATGAACTATGACTCTGTTGCCCATAGAATAGGCACCAGTCTAGAGCCATTCCTATCAGCGTCACATCATTTAAACAAATAAAAACATTTACCAGTGGTCTAGGGGAAGAACCATCTTTCTTGTGCATGTATACTTGCATAGTTTATATCAGCCAAGGTTGGAAAACTCGTCCGGACTCACCGCAGACTCGGCGGACTCGGGAGTCTGCAAGCTCGCTGAGTCGACTCAGCGCAGACTATGGAGTCGATGCGAGTCCCATGCAAGGACTCTCCTGGACGGATGGGACGTCAAAAAGAGGGTTTAAAACCTATGTTTTTTGATTTCTTTCCTCATTTCACTCCTCTACTTCGCCAAATACAGGTCTACAACACGAAGTGAGGTTGGAAGAAGCCGAGAAGATGAGCTAAGGAGATCATAATAGAGCCAGGTAAGTGATTTAGCTTCTCTCTCTTTTTTTTTTCTTCAATTAAAAATCAGAAAAATCAAGAAAAATAAGGGGAAATGCTACCAATTTTTTTCTATTTCCCTTAATAGCCTAATTCCTACTATTTCTAGCTTGGTTTTGCATTCGATTTTTTTGCAAATGTTTGAATCTCATTTATTTGTTGATTTTTTACCAAATCCTTGTTGATTTTTTTTTCATGTTGAACTTGAAACAACAATGTCATCTTCAAACCCAAGGGGAACGAGAAAAGACCCTACAAGGAAGTATGGGATACCAGGAAATAAAAAGGGTGAGGTGACATGTACTGAATGCAACAAATGGATGACAAGAGGAATAAATAGATTAAAATACTACCTTGCAAGAATGCCTGGGCAAAATGTGGATGTATGCCCTAACTCGACTCCTGAGATGGTTAGAGAGATGAAGGCCCTTCTTGCTGAGTATGCAATGAAAAAAGATGAAAGACAAAAAACAAAGATTGCACTAGCAGTAGCGATGAGTGGATCCACTACTACACCATCTAGGCCCCATGGTACCCCAAGTCCAAGCATCCGTCAGCCACATTCATCTTTTGGTGAGAGTCCTGAGGGTTCTTTCTCTACTGCTACTGCTAGTGCTAGCCAGGGTCCTTCATCAGGACCAAATTTCTTTATTCCACGCAATGTTTCAAGAGCACAACCTTCACTTGAAGGTACCGGTTGGAATAAGGAAAAGAATCATGAAGCTAGGATGGCAACGACAAACTTTTGGTACTACAATAATTTACCTTTCAATGTGGCAAGCAGCCCATATTGGGAAGGTTTGGTGAATGCCTTTACAGTTGCAGGTAAGGGGTTTAAGACCCCAACAACTAAAAATTTGAGTGGGCCATTGCTAGAGGAAGCCGTAAAGAATACACGGCTTCTGGATGATGAGCAAAAGAAATTTTGGCGAAGAAAAGGTTACAGTATTTTATCTGATGGGTGGACAGATGGACGGAATAGGACTCTCTTAACTTTTTAGTGGCCTCTAATGGTGGATTGGTGTTCCTAAATTCAATAGATGCCTCCAATGAAGTCAAAAATGCTGAGACTTTATGCAATTTATTAGATGGGGTGATCTAGGAGGTTGGTGTTGATAATGTTGTCCAAATTATCACGGACAATGCAACTGCATATGTAGCTGCAAGTAGACTACTTATGGAGAGGCATCCCACAATTGCATGGTCTCCTTGTGCTGCCATTGCTTGGACTTGTTGCTAGAGGACATTAGGAAGATTGGATGGGTCAAAAGAGTGGTTGAAGATGCCAAAAATGTTACAAAATTTATTTACAACCATACTTGGGTGCTTTCCTTGATGAGGAAATTCACAAATGGCAAGGACCTGGTGCAACCAGGAGTGACATGATTTGCTAGCCACTTCCTCACATTGCAAAGCATTCTTGGTGCCATTGCTCATCTCAAGTAAATGTTTGTGTTTGATGCTTGGTCGCAGTCCCCATTTGCCACTAAACCTGAAGGGAGAGGATTTTAAGCATAGTTTTTGAAGACACATTCATCAAAAATGGAGAGGAGTTGATCGGGGTAAGTAACAAACACAAACATAAACTTTATACATGATTCTATTTGCTGTTTTTTTTGAGGGGTTAATTTTGTAATAATTTAACATTTGTTTTGATTTTTTAGGTGACAGAACCTTTGGTGAGGGTTCTTCGTATGGTGGATGGAGAGGGCATGCCAATGGGTTTCATCTATGAGGCCATGGATAGGGCCAAAGAGGCCATTTCACGTTACTATAGCGGCAACAAAAGAAAATATGAAATCATTTGGCGCATCATTGATCGGAGATGGACAAACCAACTCCACCAGCCGATACATGCCTTTGCCTACTTCTTGAACCCGAAGTTCTACTTCTCTGACACATTTCAGGCTGATGAGGAGGTCATGGCAGGTCTTGTTAGATGCATCGATAAGATGGTGCCTGATTGTGAGATGAGAGACAGGGTGCTTGATGAGTTGGAGGTGAGATTTGTTACATCTTATTTATGAATTTGCAATGTTCATTGTTGACTATCTATGAATTTTCTATATTTGATTTAATTTAATTTTTATCTATTCAAGGTCTACAAGGGTGTAGAGGGGAGACTCTTTTCCTCACAACAAGCAATTGAAAGGAGAGGAAAACAACAACCAGGTCAAAAAATTTGTTCAACAGTATACTACAAGATGAAATTAGAAACTTGATTCTTACATTTATTACTTTATTCTTAATACTTATTTTTTAAATGTGTTTTTGTAGATTTATGGTGGGAGAACTATGGTGCTAGCATGCCAAATCTTCAAAAGCTAGCCATCTGTGTCTTGTCGCAGCCATGTAGTGCTTTTGGGTGTGAACGTAATTGGAGTTTATTTGAGAACATTTACACAAAGAAGAGAAACAGGTTGACCCAACAACGCCTAAATGATTTAGTTTTTGTTCAGTACAACCTTCGCCTTCGAACTAGAAAGGTGGAGGGTGTTTCACATGAGTCCATCGACTTGGATGATATTGATCCATATGGTGAATGGACTATTGATGAACAAAATGATGATGTTGATGTCTTCCTTATTGATGAGGATCTTGCTGAATTGGAGAGAGCAGAAACAAAAGAAGAAGAAGCAATAGAATTGGTAGCAATGGCGGAGGACGAAGACACTTTTGAAGATCAAGAAACCACTCCTCAATCTCCTCATTTGGATACTGTAGCACTTACTAGTTCTAGGCCTGCAAAATTGACTTCCATTAGGAGGGGAAAGAGGAAGATATTGATTATATTTGGTTGTTAATGTTTTCCTCATTTTGACATATGATTATATGTAAACATTTATAAACTTATGATGCTGTTATACATTTTGAAAGTTTGAAACTATGAGTATGAATGATGAAATTTCAATTATTGAGTGTTTGATGATCATATGACATGTGTAATCTTTGAATTATGACAAATTGATAATCAAATTAGGCTCTTATGTTCTCTAAATGCATTAATTTTTTTTTTTAAAAACTAAGGTTTTTTTTTTGCTAAGTCCTAGCCGAGTTTTTTCCTGAGTCCGTGCCGAGTGCCGAGTCCAAGTCCTATTTTGGGCTGCCAAGTTTGCACCGAGTCCGAGTTTTCCAACTTTGGTATCAGCTATATAGGGGTTTGTGGCAGCCAGTTGTTCTTGGTTTAGTGACAGTTTTGGGATTAAGATAAGTTGGGTTTGACTGTTCATTGGTTTTAGTTGTTCATCTGGTTTGAACTCAATACTTGTTAAGGTATACCACTTGGAATATCCCTCTAGAGTTTAGCTGAACTCGAAGTGCAAGGGATGAAACCCACTCCCATAGAGTTGACCTTCAACCCTTGTTGATGGACCGATTATGCTTGCATGACGACAACCCTGGCCTTGTGAGTGTGATTCCATCCTAGGAAGTGGAGTTGTGGTTTTGGGACCCAACATGGGGTAAAAAAAACTCTTCAACAACTCCTTTAAGTCTTCCCACTTGGATATTGGTGGCACTTTTCAAATCTGCAAAGAGGATGCATGGCTTTCATACCATGTGAGAGCATAATTTGGATAACTTCAGTGTTGCAAAATATGTTTGTTGATGTTCACTCAATTGTTGCAAACTGAAATAAACCTCTAGCCAGGCTATCCAATGATCAAGTTTTTCTTCACTCACCTCTCCATCAAACAGTTGAATATTGATCTTCACTTCAGCCTTGAAGATTGAACAATTTTCACTAGAAGAAGGCTGTTCTGAATCTCATTTTTTTCCTTTGAGCTCTTTTTCCTGCTCTTTTTTATTTTGATCACGTCCCAACTTCTGTGACAAGGCTAGGATTACATTTTACAGTCTCTCTAGTTTGCCCACTAAAAGAGATCTTTAGGCCACATCATCTTCCAACCTGCAAAATATTGCTTCAACTTCATCCATCTCCCTCTCCATATCTCTTGCCATCACTCTCGCTGTTCTACTTCACTCTTTGCTACCAATCTCGGACTCAAATGAATCTAAATCACCACACCCACTAGATCTTTTCATAGGCATAACCTATAGGTAATAATTTTCTACCTTTTTCACCAAAAAAATAATTGCAAATAACCTAAATCTTGCTTTGATAACATCTGATTTGTAAACTAATGAGGATATTCCACAAACAGTTCTTTATGAGCCACCAACACGCTAACAATCTGAACATATAGATTGTAATCTTTGGGAAAATGTTTGAATTCTTAATACTAGTTCATTAGTACACCCATTGCAACATATGAAAACACAAGGAACTGAAAACACCAAGGGAAAAAGCATAGACAATGACTAAAACCTTTACTGAATCCAATTAGGGTATGGGTATGGGTATGTGGATACAAACACTAGTACGACATATTTTATATATACATTATATAGGGTTGCAAGATACTTCAACCCCCCTCCACAAGCACGTGTACCTGAGTACTTGGTATGGATTTGGGTATGGCACGGTGCAGATACAGCCCGAATACCATACCCACCTGTGCCCTTCCATCAATTTTGGAGCTATTGTGACCTTCCATCATCACAAATTTGCCACCAGAATTTATGTCATATTTCTGAACTCATATCAGATTTGAATAACAGGGATTTGAAGGTGTTTGGAGCATGAAATAATGCAGATCGGATGTATTTATGAAGGATTTTCAGGCCTAGGGTTTGGGATTGCTTGAAGGAGCTAGCGCTACCATTTAGAAGACATATTCTATCTGCTGTTTGTAATCACACAGTCCTTATCAGTCACAGCTATATCAGTCACAGCAGTCCTATATCAGTCACAACAGACTTATATGTTGCAAGGATCCTCATTTTCTAAGCTTATATAAAAGAAGGTCAGATCGCTGTCTATCCTTCAAGGCATTTTTATACACCAGCTGTCATACATATGGAAGATCGTGGTCATTAGACATTTCAAATCAGGTTTCAATAACAGTTCTGCATACACATATTACAGCAGTAATGTATATCAATCCTCATCACGTATGAATGATAACTTGTGCCAATGCAAGGAAGACTAAATTGGGTATGTAGTTGATGATCTATTGTTCAAATCTTTAATTTGAACATCTCTTATATCGCTGTTATAATTATATCAGACTGTATCAAACCTGATTTACTTTGTAATCAGACATCTTTAAGTGAATCTAAAGTTATAATTTGGTGTTGATATGTTATTATTCATGATTGCAATGAATATGGTTATCTTTCATTTGGCATCTGTAATTGCATTCAAACAAACATCAAACAACACGAAAACATCAGTATATCAGTCTCATTCCAGATTGCACAACAAGTGTTTGACGAAATGTCAAACTGGATAAACTGAAAATTCAAGGCAGAACCACTTGGGGTTCTTACAAGGTAACACAAAGCACGCCTATCGAACACCATGTTCTCCTCATCATACAAGAGCACGCCTAAGGAACAAAAAGTGTGTTTTCTCAACTTCAGAAGACGTGTCTCCAAATTTCTTCCTGTTTTCAAAACATAGAGACAAGGTATAAAGGTGCACACAGGAGTATAAGCAAAGCACGTCCATGGAAAGAAAAGCGCGCCAAGGATAGAAGACAAGTGCCTAAAGAAGGAGAAAGTGCGCCTAGGCAAAGAGAAAAAGGTGTCTAAGGGAAATGAAGACCAAAAGCACGCCTTAGATAGACAAAGCGCGCCTAGTGAAAGTTCCTCATCTAATTCAACTCACTTGAAGACATTAAAAGTGCACCTATAGGAGAATAGACGCGCCTGGAGGAATTAGCAAACACTTGAAGCATGTCCTGTTTTGTAGAGGCATGTTCAAAAGAATGAAGGCGCGCTGGATAAAGGAGAGAGTTTTTGAGTTTCAAAAAGCGCGTTCTGTTTTCAAAAAGTGCACTTGGGAAGAAGAAAGTGCACCAGTTCGAGTTTAGATGCGCTTGGATAGAGTAAAAGCACGCCTGATGGAGTGTAGATGTGCTTGGTTGAAGGAAAACGTGTCTAAAAACAATTAAGTATGCCAAGACAAGGAAAATGATCCAAAAGAGCCAAGGCACGCCTAAAGGAGGTTCCACACACTTCTAAAAGAAGAAATTTCAAAATAAGTCTCAAAAGTGCACCCTTTTCCACCTTGCACGCCTCCCAAAAGGAAAAATAAACGTCAAAAACACGCCTGAAGAATGAGGAAAGAAGGCGCCTAAAGGACATTGAAGACTAAAAGCGTGCCTAATGCACTTTAGACGTGCCTGACACAAGCAAAGTGTGCCTAGACATTAGAAAGCGTGCCTGTAGAAGAAAAAGCATGCCCATGGAAGAAAAAGTGCGCCTATAGAAGAAAAAGCACACGCGTGGAAGAAGCGTGCCTATACAAGGAGAAAAACGCGCCTTCGTGGATCTAAACGCACCAATACAAAGGAGAGATGAATGAATAGATTTTCAAGGTTTTTCAGAGAGTTTGCTCATAATCATCAAAGTCATCTAGAGCCAAACGACTCTTTTTAGCCCATACTAAAAATAGATTTGTTATTTTTAGCATGTTAGCATTTTCCAAGAGAAGAGCATATTCAAAGACGTGCTATATTTAGCTGAAGCTATTTATAGCTTGTGCTATTTTTAGCATTAACTCGGAGTTGGCTTTTTGTTTGATCATCATGCAAGAGGATGTGAGCATGAAGTCAAAGTTTGCAATAAATTGATCTTCAATTTAACTGGAGGTCGAATGTTTGCACATCATTTGAGCTACAGTTGCATGCTTTTAAGATTTAGTCTTACTGGAGAAAATATTTTGTAATAAGTTTGCATTTTAGGAATAAAATAGTGAACTAGGTTAGAGTTCAATTATTTATTTTCATGCATTTGCTTTCTAATAGTATAAATAAGTGCTTTTGCACAAGGATTGAGGATTCATTAGGAGTTAGCTTTTTCAGCAATTCAAAGATTTTTAGCAATTCATTATTTAGTATTCAAATGTCATGTTGCATTACGATCAATCAATGAATAGAAAACAATCGCAATTCTCATGCCTACATTACACTGAAATTATTATTTGTCGAATGTTCAACGTGATTGTGATCTTGTTGTCCATTCAATAGTATTTCATCGTGCCTATCTTGCTTCTAAAAATCTATTGAATTGTGTCGTTCTCGGTGTTGAAGGTTAAATCGATTCAATGAATTTGCAAACTTTGTGTTGCAAATGAAGTTGAAGGTTTAAGTCTCAACTTTGTATTGCCTTGTGCTTGGTTTAGTCACGGCATTCGTAAATGTGTATTGTTATTAATCTGTTCAATTCAATCCGTGGTACTTTCTCTGTTTAGCCTTTGAATTTAGCTTAATAGTGCATGGGTGTAGTCTAGGCTCTGATTCCAATCAAAAAAGCACAAAAATCCTTACTTCGTGATTTAAAGTGCATTTTTGCCTTTCACACGTCGCAAACCCAAAAAGATTGCATATTTCTATTTCATTATAATGTCCCCATTTTGCGCATAACTTGTTTGTGAACAATTAGCCTATTTCCGAGTTTTCCTATAGGCTAATTGGTGATGTTAGAGAGAACTCCAATTTTCTTGAAAAGCACAAGATTGTTCTAGCAGTAGTTTTATTCATGGCGGTGAGTTCAGGAAGCCATCATGAGCCCAATGACACTTTCCAAGTGTGATTTTATCTCTCTGAGATCACTCCACACTTATTGGAGAACACATGATTAGTCAGGATAGATTTCTGATAGTGGCTACTCTGATGAATGCAAACCATTAAATGCTACCACAATGGTACACGAGGCGGCAAGCCGACCTTATCTTCATTTCTTCAGCGGAGTGTGCCAATGCAATACAATATGAACACACAAGGCGGCTGGGCCATCCTTATCTATGCTTATTCAGTGGAGTGTGTTTGATGTAGTTATAGAATGAAGCACACAAGGCGGCTGATCCGACCTTATCAACATTTCTACAGCGGGCTAGCGTGCATGCAAGCCACTGGCAAAATGCCTAGGCTTGATCAGAACAAAATTGTCGATATACTAGTAAGTCTGTTCGATATCAAAACGGGCTAAATGAAATGCTATATGAATTGGTGGTGAACCATCCATTTTTATAGTATGATATGCATATTATGAGATGCCTCCGGTGGTACTACCATCCGAGGTTATACAATTGAATGTGCATGCATATAACAAGATAAATTTATAAGTAAATGGCTGCAACACGATATATATGTATTTTGAAATAATGATCAGATTGATGCAATCACAGTGATTAGCTCAGAATTATTCAAACATCAAGAAAACATGAAGTATCATGCTCACATTGACTGAGTACGTACCCTAACTGAAGTATGCCACTGAATGATGACTGTGAAAGTTGATGTAACAAGTAAATGAAGTCTGAAATCACTCACTCTGCTGATAATACTGATAAAATCAGAACTGCAAGGTCTGATAACACCTCTGAACAGCACCAAATAACATGTATAAACTGATTGAGATCATGGCAAAGATGCAAACTAAATCAGAGTGGTATAATCCTTATAAGCAGCAGATTATGATAAGGACAACCAGCAATATCAGAGGGAAAATAATTGTAAATAATCCCTGTTCTGCCAAGTGCAATCTGAAAATTTGATTAATATGCATAAAATTCAAACGCCCCACTCACAAATTTATGCCAACAGACACAAAGGATAAATGGGACCCACATGTTAGATTCTGTCTCTCATAAACTAGGCGATTTCTTTTGTAGTGGAGTATTTTGGTTAATTTAAATTGCTGCAGCAGTTTTGAACATGAAAATGGGCTCACGTAAGGAATGTATGGAGTGGCAGACCAAACAAAATGTATGTCAGACCTTGTCCCCCCCACAAAACTTTTTAAAAATATCAATATTCAGATTTAAATAAGTACGGCAGGCACTAGGAAAATCTACCAAATTATGAATCACCCTTTTCCTCAAATAAAGTATGGCTAGCAAAGTACAGATGGCAAAGATTAAATCTTTAATAATCTTCAACTTCAATCGCCCCTTCTTCAAGCAAGAACGGCTCCCATAAAGAAAAATAAATAAGCCCTTTCAAAGATACTCAACATCCAATATCAAAAAAGGGTACGACCCAACAGGCCCAGCAGGTACAAACTACTACATAAGAGAGGTACGGACTCCTAGATCCACAAAGTTGCTTCAAAGCTCTTCATAAAATAAGCTGAACCTTCAACAAAAAAACATAAATATCAAAGCATTCCAAACTTGTCAAAATACATTAAATACTTCCATTATCAGCACATCTGGAAATTCACTGCATTCAACCAAAACTCCAAAAATACTAGAAATCCTAAAAACTTCACACAAAAATCAATGGCACAAATTGTTCAGCACAATGGCAACTTCTATATGAAATTGCTCCAATTTCTTTTGCATTTAGCGCAATGGTGATTTTTGGGTGAAATCACTCTTTCCAGCTAGGAGGGTTTTCATCCCTGAAACTAGTATTCCAAGAGGGTTTTCGTCCTCGAAATATGGAGAACACAAGTTCTCATTCAAATGCAAATAACAAAACAATATCTAGTCTAACCCCTATACTGTGCTCACCCTCCTTTTATAACTTTTTTGAGGGAAATAAAATATTATTTTCTCTTTTTCCTCCATATTCTCCTCAAAATATAAAATAGTTCATTTCATGTGTGCAAAAGTCCCCTTTAAGACCCCCTTGTGTCTAACATCACTTTTTTGCACAACTTTAAAGAACTTTTTATTAAATAATTAATCATAAGTTGTCTTTTGCTTTATTCACTTTTGACAACTCAAAAATTAACTATTTAATAACTTTAATTATTTTTGCACAACTACTAAAGTTGCGGAAACTATTAAAATGACTTCAAATTTGGATTTTGGCCATACCATAATGATCTTTAGCTCTCTAGATGATGAACTGTACGTAGATTGATGCTTTCCAAAAATAGCAGTTGTAATGTCCCCATTTTCGGAGTGATCACCTTGGGAGAGCTATGAGACTTGTTTTCACACTCAGGGGAGTTTGGGAAGGAGAATGAAGGATTGGAGATGACTTATCATATTTTCAAAGGGTCTTTGATGTGTTCCTTTTATTTGTTATATTCTTCTTTCTTTGGAGGTGAACCCTTTTGAGGAGTTGTGGGTGTGGAGACTTGTCATGGTGAGGAGATTTGCCTTGTGATGATGTTGTTGCTTGATTTTTGACAAAGGATAAGTGATATAGTTTGATGGATACTTTCATTCATGCCGGAAGAAGGATAAGTTGGAGGTCTCATTGCATGCGCCATCCTTATGAGGGTTCACTTGATGTTTGGGCGCCTAGTGAAGGAGATAACTAATAATATTCCCTTTATCCATGACGGCACTTGGGAGAAGAATAAAATGTAATATACCACCCCAGGGGAACACTTGCAAACTAAAATTCCCGCCTTGTCTGGTTTGTTTAACCTTTCAAAGTTTTTGCTTGTTTTGTTTTTGATGATGCATTTGCCAGGGAAAAAAAAGAAACACATATAATTGTAACGCAGAGATATACTCAAATTGAAGCATCAATTTACAAATCTGATCTAAACAAGTTTTGCAAATACATTATAAATATTCAAGTCAGACTTTTATTCCTTTGCAAATACGAATACACTCATACCCAGAGTCCATGGTAAATAATTACAAGTCTGAAACTCTATATCAGCAGTTCTGAGATTATTATCAGTAATACTGGAAACCCTTGGAATGGACGCCAAGCACCAGATATTATTTTCTCCACTCCAATAATGCAGCAAATTGATTGCTAATGACCAATCGCTCAAAATGGTGATCAGAAATTGCACATAATCTAGGCGTTTCCAGCCTAGGAACCAAATGCGTCTTCCCAAGTCTATACGGCTTCATAGAAGCAAGCTTGTACGACCTCAATGATGACTCCCACGTGACTGTAAAGTGTGTAATCAGCAATTAATTTGTCACAGCAGATATGCCTTTGATTTTCAATCAAGAATCCTCTCAAACACTTGAATAATTTGTAGATAATCTCTTCAATAATGTACCATATGATTCCCATGTGCCAAGAGTATGCACAACTCAGCAATTAAGATATTCAACAATGATAATCTTCAATCTGCTATCAAACCCTTGAAATACTTCATCAATATGCACAAATTGGACCTCTGAAGTAAGCCCACAAAGTATGCAAACCTTCAATGGATCTTTCACCACCTTAGATTGCTGGAACAATGAAGAATGAAAGCTCTTCAATGTTGGAAGTAGAAAGAATGGCTGAAACCCTTGGTCTCAAGCTCAAATCCCAAGAACATACAAAGGACAAAAGTCAAATGATCATTCAATAATCTCGTTGATTTGCTTTTCATGCCTTATTTATACTACTTCAAATTAGGTCGATCCTCATGTGACACTTAAAAACATTTAAAATCCTCATTAAATAATATTAAATGCACTTTATAACTCATCCTTGAAATGGGCGCCCAAATAGTGCATATATAATCACTTTATCATATTTAATATTTGCTTTTTAACCTTTAGCAAATATCTCAATAAATAGGCTCCTCTTTTAATAATCTATTAATGTACTTTAAGTGACTTAAATTGAGGGTCATGGCCCCATTGGATATAAAGTTCACTTAGAACATTATATTATGACGTTATATTAATTATCATTAAAAGAACTTTAATGATAATAACTCATTAAATGCTCAATAATACGCCCAACCAACTGATCATGAAGATCGACACTGCATCCAATTCCTGTCCAGGTGCCTTACTAAATATAGTAAGGGTCCCTCTCTAACATCCACTGACTTACTATAAATAGTAAGTATGAGAAACTGAGTCAAACGAAGGCCAAACTTGAACCCACTGAGCTCTGACGAAGAAGTCAACCAGACAACTGCCAAATAGGACCCTCTTAACAACTCCATTAGCCTACGAGGGTTAGGAAATAGGCTAATCCTCTGAAAACTGATGCTCATGAAAATGGGGACATTACAGTCCGCCCTCCCTGAAATTGCTTGTCCCCAAACAATCTCTATTGCAAAGAAACACCACTCCACCGGAGGTCCAAAAGAAGACTGTGTAATGTCCCACACCAGCATAAACACAACTGCATAAACATAGACAACATACCAACTGTCCAAACCATGCGCTCTGAAACTGTGCATCAAACTCAACTCATGTACATGAGAACCCAAGGTGAAACTGCAAACAATCCACACCATGTACATACTGCAATACTCACCAATGAACTCCCGCTGGAATCCTGATGCACACGAAGGATCCCACAACACACTAAAGAGTGTCCAACAACCAATGCCTGGATCCCAAATCCAGAATAGAAGCCTGCTAAGTAGAACATCTTCAGACCTCTGCTGCTCAACACTGATCCCAACTTCACCATGCCAGAAGTGGTGAAGCGATACAATGGGACCCACCCAAATTGCAGTGCTAACCCTGTCACCACCTGGATCCCAATGCAATTGATACTCACATCCATCCGTCGAGTGGAAATAAGAACATTTGAAAGTGTTTGCAACACAACAACTATCTCCATCCTTTGCTAAACTCCCATGGAAGTGTTGACTCTGCAAGTGATTCCCTACAAATAACTGAGTCGGGTACTTGCAGCCACTAACTCCATCTATTGAAGATGGTAAATATCCATCCCACAAAGGATGGTATAACCCTGGAGCCAATCCACACCGATGCATCATCAAATCCTATGTGTGTGGATCAAAAGAAAAGTGATGAGCACTCCTCACTATGCAGTCGCGATAAAAACTCCAACCTCGGTCCAATGGCTGACTGTCATAGCCCTGTATAACTCCCTCATCATCACTTACAACACTAGAATCAAAAGATGGCTCTGGTCTCTGATCCCGAATAGCTGATTGGGTAGGGGCTCTGGTCACCCTCTTTGCAAACCCAATCACAAAATCTCTATTAGGAAGCATTGAAGTCAGAGTATCTTCAATTGCTCCCAAAGCACGCTTAATGAAGCGCAAACCTCGAATGCGAGTACTCTTTGTATCTCCATACCGACTCTCCTGAAACTTCGCACACTCAAGTAGGTACTCAACAAACTTATCCGTGCAGTAAAAGCAATATAAGTCTAAATCACCCTTATTTCCCGTAACCTTCAGCTGATCTCTCCAACTTTGTGGCTCAACAAACTGTTGATCAAAATCAGCTGCATGGGATGAAACAACTGATTTGCTTCCAGAAGAAGGAAACAAATCAACACCGCCCATCTCCCAACCAAATGATGCTCTGAATATCTCCTGTGAAGATGATGGAGTAGTGTCAAGAATTGTCACACAACTCTCAGTAGAACCCACCACTGAAACACAAGAGCTATCAGTAATTTGACCCGCATCACCTGTCATGGGACTAACCTTGGGAGAACCAGGTGCGACAAGAGGTTCTCTACAACTCTCCACTACTGCACTCATCCCATCGGAATCAACTGCACCAACATCTGTGATGGATGTAACCACATCCTCAACCTGCTCACAAGCATAATCTGTGGGTATATGCTCCTCACCAACTGCTGCCATGGAAACCTGAACTGTATTTGGAGATGGTGAAGGCTGTGCCAATTTCAACTCCACGGTAAGCTCATCTAACCATGACTTTGACTCTTGAAGGGCCAAGTGACTGCTCTTCAACGAGTCCATGGTCACCTCAAGCTCATAAGTGAGCTCATCAACCTCCCCTTCCTTTCCCTGCAATGCATCATAACAAATGCAATCCCACTCGAGAAGATAATCTCTGTCAGCAAGTAGCTGTAGGTAATTTTGTTTCATTATTCCAATTGCTTCTCAGAGTGCATGAATCTCTGCAAGGGAAAGGCCACTATCACAGTGCCCATCTGACACAGGAGTACTCCAACTATGGGTAGCCAACATCTGACGAGCAACATTGAAATGCTCTATGGCTGTGGCAATCATACAATCATTCATCTTTAGTTGCCCAACCAAATGATGAGGACTCTGCAACTTAGGACTCCCATATAAGTTTGCTGATTCGAAATCTGCACTGTGATATGAGGCTGTATCAACATCACTCACCTTATGATAAGCAACATCATGTGTGCTATCATCAGTGCACACATCAACAACTAAGGCACTGCTGCTATGTACCTCAAAGGATGGCTCAACTAGTAATGTAGAAGCTGCTAATATAACATTATCTTCACACACTTCTGCTTCCAATGTAATTGCATGTCCATCCAACTCACGATCCTGGGATTCAATGCCATTAATTGAATTTTCTGATTTGTTTTCTAAGGTTTGATATGAAAAATCAAACTCATTATGGCATAAATCTACATCATAAATTGCATCATTAGTACCCAAATCTTGAGTACCAACATGTGACAACTCTGTAGAATCTTTTTCCTCATGTGTAGTAGTTGTTGTCTCATGCTGATGCAAAGATTCTTTACTGCTGTCATGGAAATTAGAATTGTTATGGGTCATATTTTCCAAGCCATCTTCATGTTTGACACCCTTATCTTGTGCGTCAATACTCAAAGTTTCTTCCACAACACTTTCTAAACTTGCCATGACATTTAAATTGTCATTACGCTCAAGCAACGGACTGCAGTCAAAGAAATCAGAATTGTTATGATGACTGATAACAACTTCTTGAGCGCTAAACACATCAACTTTCTCTTCAAATCTCACCTTCTTTTCCTGCATTGGTTCCTCCTTAACCAAATAAGGTCCCCACTTGTCTTTACACTGATCAAAGACACTGCATACCAACACATAAGTAGCCAGAGATAGTCACTTTCTCTCGCATGCGAACTGCTAGAAGAAGTGTCATGATGGGCTGAGATATACTATCAATGTTATCAACAATGGAAGTCATGATATCTCTCATGTAGTCCTGAATACATCTATCATGCCTCGAACTAATGGACTCCAAGAAGAGTCTGAATAACTGCAACACAAGATCATGTTGATCAAAATCAAGCATGACAACGCATGATATAACTTGTGCCATTAGCTCTAAGATCTTAACCTTCTGTGCATAGGTAGGACTACCAATGTCTCCAATCCCAACCATACTGTCTATGATCAGCTAGAAAACCTCTCTCATAGTGACCCCAGTATAAGGAACCCGAGGAGCTGTGATCCTCATGAACTGACTGATGCATAGGGCAACAGTGAGCCTAATCTCACTGTCACTGTGTCTCAAGTACCTATGCTCACCCAATGCTTTCATTGCAGGAACCATAGATATCTGAAGCAATGTGGAAGGTGATTGTTCTACGAAGCTTAAACTCTATTCCAGCCTTCTAAGGATAAACAATGTATTATATCTGGATTGTGAAACTGTGCCAAGTTTTTCACCCTGTTCATGTATCGTTCTTGCTAACCATTTCCAATCACCAGATACAATTTGTTTGTCACTATCTATACCCATATCTCAAACTAGACTGGAAAAATAATGTAATAGAACTTATGAATGAGTGCTGGTCACTCAGATGATTCTGTTGCGAGCTCAATGAATTTTTAATTTAAACCCCACTGTTAAACTAACATGCAATAGCTGATACCACACATGCAACCCCAAATCTTGACATGCAACATGAAATCTCTGACATGCAACTGAATATTTTTGATTAACCCAATAGGATGGTAGGAAACCGCTCTGATACCAATGTAATATACACCCCAGGTGAACACTTGCAAACTAAAAGTCCTGCCTTGTTTGGTTTGTTTAACCTTTCAAAGTTTTTGCTTATTTTGTTTTTGATGATGCATTTGCCAAGGAAAAAAAAGAAACACATATGATTGTAAAGCAAAGATATACTCAAATTGAAGCATCAATTTACAAATCTGATCTAAACAAGTTTTGTAAATACATTATAAATATTCAAGTCAGACTTTTATTCCTTTGCAAATACGAATACACTCATACTCGGAGTCCATGGCAAATAATTACAAGTCTGAAACTCTGTATTAGCAAGTTTGAGATTATTATCAGTAATACTGGAAACCCTTGGAATGGATGCCAGGCACTAGATATTATTTTCTCCACTCCAATAATGCAGCAAATTGATTGCTAATGACCGATCGCTCAAAATGGTGATCATAAATTGCACATAAGCTAGGCGTTTCCAGCCTAGGAACCAAACGCCTCTTCCCAAGTCTATACGGCTTCACAGCAGCAAGCTTGTACGGCCTCAATGATGACTTCCACATGACTGTAAAGTGTGTAATCAACAATTAATTCGTCACAGCAGATATGCCTTTGATTTTCAATCAAGAATCCTCTCAAACCCTTGAATAATCTGTAGATAATCTCTTCAATAATGTACCATATGATTCCCACGTGCCAAGAGAGTATGCACAACTCAGCAATTAAGATATTCAACAATGATAATCTTCAATCTGCTATCAAACCCTTGAAATACTTCATCAATATGCACAAATTGGACCTCTGAATGAAGCCCACAAAGTATGCAAACCTTCAATGGATCTTTCACCACCTCAGATTGCTGGAACAATGAAGAATGAACACCCTTCAATGCTGGAAGTAGAAAGAATGGCTGAAACCCTTGGTCTCAAGCTCAAATCCCAAGAACATACAAAAGACAAAGTTAAATGATCATTCAATAATCCCGTTGATTTGTTTTTCATGCCCTATTTATACTACTTCAAATTAGGTCGATCCTCATGTGAGCACTTAAAAACATTTAAAATCCTCATTAAATAATATTAAATGCACTTTATAACTCATCCTTGAAATGGGCGCCCAAATAGTGCATTTATAATCACTTTATATCATATTTAATATTTGCCTTTTGACTTTAGCAAATATCTCAATAAATAGACTCCTCTTTTAATAATCTATTAATGTACTTTAAGTGACTTAAATTGAGGGTCATGGCCCCATTGGATATAAAGTTCACTTAGAACATTATATTATGACGTTATATTAATTAATTATCATTAAAAGTACTTTAATGATAATAACTCATTAAATGCTCAATAATACGCCCAACCAACTGATCATGAAGATCGACACTGCATCCAATTCCTATCTAGGTGCCTTACTAAATATAGTAAGGGTCCCTCTCTAACATCCACTGACTTACTATAAATAGTAAGTATGAGAAACTGGGTCAAACAAAGGCAAAACCTGAACCCACTGAGCTCTGACGAAGAAGTCAACCAGACAGCTGTCAAACAAGACCCTCTGAACAACTCCATTAGCCTACAAGGGTCAGGAAATAGGCTAATCCTCTGAAAACTGATGCTCACGAAAATGGGGACATTACATAAAAGAATAACAAATTCATATCTACAATTTGAATTTCCATGGGTGCCAAAGTAACCTGTTGCTGGTCGGCCCTCTTAGAGGGAAAAGGATAATTAAAATAAAATATATTGCTCTGTCTAGGTCAGCCATAGAGCTGGGCACCAAGAATGATTGGAGGTTGGCCTTGAAGAGAAAAAGGTGGTAAATTAATCATAAACATGCCTAGGTTGGCCTGCACATAAGGAGAGTGTAATGTCCCTGTTTTCGACATGATCACTGAGAGATGGTGGACTAGCTAATTCATCATTTCCATAAACTATTCCAGTTGGTAAGGAGATGAAATTGCAAAGGAAAATATCGAGTTGGGAAATCTTTCTATTTTTAGAAAGAAATATTATAAATGAATTTTATGTCAAATGAGTTTTATAAAAAATATTTGACTTGGGGAAATATTATTATAATAATTAAATAATAATTTATGGAGCTCTTCAGGTGGCAATTGTCAGTGTTTACCTCTCCAGATCCTTCATATGTTCTGAGGCATTGATATTCAGAGGTTTCTGGTTCCGTTTTGAGGGACTTACTATTTATAGTAAATCAGTGGATGTTAGAGAGGGACCCTTACTATTTTTAGTAAGGCAGTTGGGTGCACAGTAGATACAATGGTTAACTTCCAGGTTCAGATGGAATTGAGAAATGATGATTATTTGTGGAGTTATGTTATTTTAATTATTAATAAAGTGATTACTTTATTAATAATTATTTAATTGCAATTATAAAGTTTTAAGTTCAGTTTATGTCCAATGGTCCCATGACCCTCAAAAAGGTCACTTAAAGTACATTAAATATTATTATTAGTTGAGCGCCAATTTATTAAAGCATTTATTAAAGTGAAAGGCAAACATGAAATACATTTTTAAATGATTAAATGCCTTATGGGAAATTGTGCCATCTTAGAGAGGGTATAAAAGCATGTGAAAAAGCAAATGGAGGATTCATTCTTGATATGTTATTTTGAAAGAAACTTTTCCTTGAGAGCTTGAGAGCTTTGGCTTGCAAGTTCAGAAAACCCTAGGATGAAAACCCTAAAAGTTTTGGCTATTTGGACGAAAACTCAGATCAACCCACTTGGTGAATTCATCTCAGGATTCACAGTTGCATTACATTGTTTAGTATTTGTGTTGATATCGCTGGTTCATCATTGTGGCAGCCATTGGAAGGGTTTGATATTGCTGATTTCTACATATGATGGCGGCTAGTGTTAATGGGTATTGAAGATTATTGCATATTCTTTCATGGCAACCCATTAGCAACATTTTGGTATCATGTTTGTGGCATTTTGATAGAATTTGTGGAGATATCAGTTTTGGTGCCTAGGGTTTTGATGGCAATTTGAGTTTTTGATCATTCCTTGGTTCCAAAATAATCTATAATAATTTTCCAAAGTGGGGCGACCAGCTTTGGGAGGATTTTGAAGGGTTTGAAGTGGATTTCAGATTTTATTGAAGTCTAAATTAATTTATTTGAATATTTCTTCATTTGGGCAGATGGGTTTTGAAGGAGAAAATTATATGATATGAGCTAATTACACCTAGGATTTCATTCTTCTTCATTGGGTATCAATATCATAAATTTTGGCACACATTGCCAAGGGTTTCAGGCTGGTTCAATCACATGCATTTACATATCAGTCTGATATCAGTTTACAACAACCAATAATGGGTTTGATTGTATGAAGAGAAGATCAAACTTGCACAAGGATAACTTTTGGTGTCTAGTGCTCCATCATTGGACTTCATTTTGAAGACAAATTTGGAATAACAAGGTGTTTGGAGGCAAAGTTTGGACCTGCATTAAATATCAGACCTGTAGCTGATCATTGGACTTCATATCAGTCACATTCCAAGGTTCCAAGTGGTCTACATTAGCTCTTTTTAGTCAGAACTCATTGATGGTGAAATCGGGTATGTTTGATATGTGAATTACCTTTCAAATCTTCAATTTGAATTGGTAATATCAGTCTGATTTCTTTATATCAGACCTCTGTAATTTTGTAATCAGACCTGATTTAGTTGCAATAAAATGGCTCAATTGAAGTACAATCATTATCTTTCATTTGTGCAATGATCCCCTTTCACTTCTATGTCATTTTATATGTTTATGCAATGAAAACAATGTGAACTAAACCCAAGCAAGCAATCCGAATACAAAAATCAGAACTTGGTATGACAACTGTTAGACAAAATTACATGCAAGCAAGAGGTTTAAATTTGGGTCAGTTGTGGCATATTTTAGTTGTGATATTACAGTGGTATCAAAGCCATGATCTTGCCAACCTGAGGGGAAAAATCAGAGTTTGTTTCAGTCATACAGCGGGTTACATTCATGGCTAGAATCAAAGATGGAAGATTGCTACCTACCTTCCTTTCTCCTTCACCACCAAAGGAAAGAGTATCCAGCAAGGAGAGTCAAAAGAGCTCAGTTAAGACACAACGAAGTTTGCAGCGATATGAAGATTCAGTATCAAGGAAGCCTAAGCATTCTAGAGCTTCAACAATATGAACAGGTACAAGTTCAAGACCATCAAAGAAGGTTAGTTTGACTTCGATGGATAGATTTATGGAGAAGCTTATAAATAGCATGAATGATTTCAAAAAGGGGGTAATGACAACCTTTGAGTCATTTGTACAACAAGAAAAAGAAAAGCAAAATAAAAGAAACTCATTTGATGCATCTACACGTGAAGTTGTCGAAAGACTCCATGAGGAATTTGAGAAGCATGAGGACAAAGAGATAGAATCACTTGAGGCTTCAACAAAAGAACATTAGTATGGCATTGGCATGAGTAATCCTAATGAAGACATGAATGCAAATGATGGTATTGATTCCTTGATTGATGCCTCTACAAGTGAGATGGATGATTCTATTGATGACACACTTCCTACACATAAAATAAAATCAGAAAATCAGTCAAGTATTGCAGCCTCTCCTAAAGAACAAGAAGACTATTTACAAATGGTTAGAGAAGAGACATGGGTATCCAATTGGTGAAAGATCAAGATAGAAAGATTGTTGATCTTTGTCTACTTTTGAGTAGGCATAATCACTCCTTGCATAACTCAGAAAATCAGTCCTTTATAGCAGCTACTCCTAGGGTACAAGATGACAAGGCAAATGGTGTAGGAGTTGAACAAGTTGAGGAAAGGACTGAAGAATCATACAATAAGGAACCTTGCAGCCTTGTGACATTTAGTGATGAAGACTTCTTTGAGCCACTTCCACCTCTAATCACTTGAGAAGAAGATGAGACAAATCAAGACTTGATGGTGTTCGATGACTACAATGTAAGCATAAAAGAAGACTGCAAAGGTTTGATTTGGGACAGTGATATTCTTCCTCATTCTTATGAGATTGCTACTCTTACACATGGAAGAACTTGTGAAGATGAGTCTACAAGTGTTGGTACACAAAGTGTAAGTGTTGGGCTTGAAATTTTCAGTGGAGATGCACTTGTGAAGCTTGAAGACATGGCACAAGAATATGACAGGTATTTTGATTTTTATAACAGCAGTTATATTCCTTCACTCCATCATGAGGTAACAAGTTCACATAAGGATGATAGTACCATAGAGTTTTCTATGGATGGGACTCAAAAATTGGGTGTTAAAAATGGAATTTGTGTGATGAATTCAAGTCATAAGAATTCTGATTTTGTATATCAGACTTGGGAGGATGTGGAAAGGACACAAATTGGGTGTGATATATGGTCACAAAGGGCCAAGGAGGCTAAGCTAGCAGCTGCCCATGCAAGACAGCATCGCCAACAAGTGAAAGAACAAGTTCACCGCTTAGATCAAACAAGACAACAAAGGGAGGCTTATCTTAGATCTCTTTTTCTAAAGAATGATGTTAATGAGGTTGAATATGTCATGAACAAGCCCCTTATGACAGCCAAACCCAATGAACAAATGAATTTAAATGAATCAGAAATTTTATGTTGTTCACATGTTTGTAGTAATGAGATTGATGATACATATCATTTGGATGGTTTAGTGAAGACTTCAAGCATGATGGAACAGGATAAGAGAATGCCTACATGTTTTGACATATGGATAGATGAGGATAATTCAGAATTTTCAGTTGATGTTGGTCATTTACTTGATAGTGTTGTTGATTGTATTGATGACAGTCATAGTGGATCAGCCGCTCAAGAGTTGTCATTGGTTTCTAATGAAGACATCCATAACTCATCTTTCGTTATGTCACCGATTTCTTATGATATGGCAGCTATCTACTTGTTGATTGGTGACTTAATCTTCTTAGATTCTTCATTGGTTAGTGGCTGTCCTTCTTGGGTTTCCATTGCACATTCAGATTTGGCATGGTTTACATCAGCTATTCAATTGCTTGGGAGTGTGTGGAGGCATGTTTATTTGATGGACATTGAGTATTTGATGGATTTCCTTAGTATGTATGGGTATGTTGACACCTATGACTTCATTCTTATTGATGGCCTTAGTTACAACAGCGGCATTTGGTGGCCTAATGAGTTGATCTATGTGCATATGGGAGTTGCTTTTCACATTTTTATGATGGTCTACTCATACAGAAGGATTATATACGATGATTGTGTCATGATAGATATTTATTTCTACTCTTATAACCAATTTGACAGATTGGTTTGGGATCCAGGTATTGACATGGATGTTGCATTGGTACTCAGTGATCATGGAGAGTTGCTTTAGGCGATATGGTTATATGGTATGTATATCAGAGTGGAGCAGCGGATTGGCATACGATTGCTTGAGGGCAAGCAATCCTAGGAAGGGAGCACTGTAATGTCCCCGTTTTCGGCATGATCACTGAGATATGGTGGACTAGCTTATTTGTCATTTCCATAAGCTATTCCAGTTGGTAAGGAGATGAAATTGCAAAGGAAAATATCAAGTTGGGAAATCTTTCTATTTTTAGAAAGAAATATTATAAATGAATTTTATATATCAAATGAGTTTTATAAAAAATATTTGACTTGGGGAAATATTATTATAATATTATAATAATTAAATAATAATTTATGGAGCTCTTCAGGTGGCAGCTGTCAATGTTTATCTCTCCAGATCCTTCATATGTTCTGAGGCATTGATGTTCAAAGGTTTCTAGTTCCGTTTTGAGGGACTTACTATTTATAGTAAGGCAGTTGGATGCACAGTGGATACAATGGTTAACTTCCAGGTTCAGATGAAATTGAAAAATAATGATTATTTGTGGAGTTATGTTATTTTAATTATTAATAAAGTGATTACTTTATTAATAATTATTTATAAAGTGCAATTATAAAGTTTTAAGTTCACTTTATGTCCAATGGGGCCATGACCCTTGAAAAGGTCACTTAAAGTACATTAAATATTGTTATTAGTTGAGCTCCTATTTATTAAAGTGAAAGGCAAACATGAAATGCATTTTTAAATGATTAAATGCCTCATGGGAAATTGTGCCATCTTAGAGAGGGTATAAAAACATGTGAAAAAGCAAATGGAGGATTCATTCTTGATATGTTATTTTGAAAGAAACTTTTCCTTGAGAGTTTGATAGCTTTGGCTTGTAGGTTCAGAAAACCCTGGGATGAAAACCCTAGAGGTTTTGGCTATTTGGACGAAAACCCAGATCAGCCCACTTGGTGAATTCATCTCAAGATTCACAGTTGCATTAAATTGTTTAGTATTTGTGTCGATATTATTGGTTCATCATTGTGGCAGCCATTGGAAGGGATTGATATTGCTGATTTCTACATATGATGGCGGCTAGGGTTAATGGGTATTGAAGATTATTGCATATTCTTTCATGGCAACCCATTAGCAACATTTTGGTATCATGTTTGTAGCATTTTGACAGAATTTGTGGAAAAATCAGTTTTGACGCCTAGGGTTTTGATGGCAATTTGAGTTTTTGATCATTCCTTGGTTCCAAAATAATTTATAATAATTTTCCAAAGTGGGGCAACCAGCTTTGGGAGGATTTTGGAGGGTTTGAAGTGGATTTCAGATTTTATTGAAGCCTAAATTAATTTATTTGAATATTTCTTCATTTGGGTAGATGGGTTTTGAAGGAGAAAATTATATGATATGAGCTAATTACACTTAGGATTTCATTCTTCTTCATTGGGTATCAATATCATAAATTTTGGCACACATTGCCAAGGGTTTCAGGCTGGTTCAGTCACATGCATTTACATATCAATCTGATATCAGTTTACAACAGCCAATAATGCGTTCGATTGTATGAAGAGAAGATCAAACTTGCACAAGGATAACTTTTGGTGTCTAGCGCTCCATCATTGGACTTCATTTTGAAGACAAATTTGGAATAACAAGGTGTTTGGAGGCAAAGTTTGGACCTGCATTAAATAGCAGACCTGTAGCTGATCATTGGACTTCATATCAGTCACATTCCAAGGTTCCAAGTGGTCTACATCAGCTCTTTTTAGTCAGAACTCATTGATGGTGAAATCGGGTATGTTTGATATGTGAATTTCCTTTCAAATCTTCAATTTGAATAGGTCATATCAGTCTGATTTCTTTATATCAGACCTCTGTAATTTTGTAATCAGACCTGATTTAGTTGCAATAAAATGGCTCAATTGAGGTACAATCATTATCTTTCATTTGTGCAATGATCCCCTTTCACTTCTATGTCATTTTATATGTTTATGCAATGAAAACAATGTGAACTAAACCCAAGCAAGCAATCCGAATACAAAAATCAGAACTTGGTATGACAACTGTTTGACAAAACTACATGCAAGCAAGAGGTTCAAATTTGGGTTAGTTTTGGCATATTTTAGTTGTGATATTACAAAGAGTCAAAATGTGTATAAATATAAGTCATTTTGGTGGCATTCAAATCATCATTTAGCATTCACTCATTCATACTTGGAGTTATCTCTTGGAGTAGGAGCTTGAGACGAAAACCTTGAGTTCCTAGGAGAAGTTGGACGAAACCCTAACTCTTTCATTTGGAGGATTCCGTGATTGGAGTTCACTTGTGCTTCGTTGATATCTTGTGGAGAAGAAGAGCAGAATTCTAAATTAGATTTGGAGATTATTGTTGGTGGCACTTCCTTGGTGTGAATTGATCATCTTTGGTGAAGGAGATTGCCCTAGTTGGAGTGCCCTTCATTGGAGGAGCGATTTGCCTTGGAGGCATTTTGGGTAGTTCTTGTGCATGATTTTATTTCTGATTTGGAGCAGCAGAGGAGCAGACCTGATTTGCCCTAGATTGGAGTTGATTCATTGGTGGAATTGTGTCATCTTGCTTAGGGTTTTCCCTACCTCTTGAGCGCCACCTTTGGAGGATCAATTGTTGGAGTTGTTGGCTTCCTTGGACATCATTTGCATCATCATTTGGAGCAGCGAATATCTCAGACATGAGCGCACCTTGTTGGAGTAGATTTCCTTTGCATTGGAGAGTTGAAGACCTAGGGTTTAATGCCCTAATTGGAGCAGCATTCATTGGAGATCTTTTCCTATCACTTTGAAGGTCATTTTGCTATTATTTTGGTATGTATAACCCTTAGGGTTAGGGCAGAACATTGCTGGGCATGTTTGTCATGTTTTGCCCTATTTTGTTGGTGTACTTGAAGACTTGTAAAACTCAGATTTTGTAGCAGCAGACTTCTGATTTATTTTTCACTCGTGTGATGGATAAATGAAGTGGATTTGATGTTCATTTGATGGTGAAATGCAAGTATATTATGGTTAATCATGTTTGTGATGGAATTATGATGTTTTGAGGTGTTTTATGGGCTGCCCTAGTTGAATGTTCAAGTCTGATTTTTACTTCAGAAATTAGGGTTTGAGCAGAAAATTAATTTAGATATTTTGGAAAGTCCATAAATCCAAAATTGTCCATGGGATATTACAGCAGTCTCCTCCAATAAGTTTGGAATGCACTCAGAAAGTCGGAATTGCATCCGAAAAGCACTATTGAGCTCATCTTGATCTCCTAAACTTACTGCCACTATCAAAATCTTAGCATGATCAACCCAACGCTCTCTAGGAAAGTTGGAGTTTTCCAATGATGTTGGAAATGTCCCAAAAACGAATATTACAGGGACTGCCATGCCAAAAGCATGACATCTTCTTACATGTGCTAATCAAGAGTTTAGTCATCCTTTGTCACTTGAATTGTTATTCTATATTGCCATTGCCACTAATAAAGTGTGAATCAATCTTTGTTTTAACTTGTCTCCCTACTAGTCACGTTTTCACTTGAGGTTAGCCACTTAAAGTTGTGCTTTGTCCTAGGCATTGCCAACAGAAAAGAGCAATTTCACTTAATCTTAAACTTGTTCATGCTGGCCGTTCTTTTACTCTCTCCACCATCTACTTTGCCATTTTTAGATAGCACGACCAATGGAAAGCATTACTAACTTATGTTGGTTTGTTCATCTTTGAAGTTGGTGAAGTTTCCTTGAGACATTGCCACCTTGATTGGAGTTTTAGATTGGCTTTGCCCATAGAAAAGTGTGACTTTTTCTTTGATTGAATATTTCCTCTTCATCATGTTTTCCTCCTAGCTTTGCCACCTTGAAATGGCACATTCTTCTTACATTGCTTGTTGTTGTAATTTCTTCAGAACTTTGCCACCATAAGGTTGCGCTCAGCTTTCTGATTCCAGCTTTCCTTCATTTGTAAGTAACCTACAATAATTGTTAGTAGACAAACTAGACCAGTGCCTAACAACTTGACACACTGATAGGACTAAACTTGGTGGATATGACGAGAATGATTTGGTTTATTGACCACTAACTTTATTGAAAAGCAAAGTTTCATAGGGGTACCAACATGGGTGCTCACAAGGTAATTAAAATGTTCACGAGCAAAAGAAATGAAAAAACAATAACAATCATCTTCTCCTTCAGTAATCCTTCAATTACGAAATAGAGTGGAATATGCAAATATATAACCTTGAAGCCCTAAAGCACATACAACACGTATTTTGGCTTGAGTGAAACTTTATTTTAAGATAAACTCATGTATGTAACCATATTCTCTTGTCTCTTTTGAGAAGATTGACTTGCAACCATGGTGTATTTTCAATGAGATAAAGCTGTAAATGCTCTACCTAACAAGTTCGAAAGTGCTTTCCTAGCTGCCAATCACTACAACAACTTTGTAATGGTGCTTACAACAATCAATTCAAACAGAATGGATGCATTTTAGAATGTCCTACAGTTTTTGCATTGATAATAAATTTGCAGCATAACTCAGATAGAAATGTTAAGAAATAACTATCAGCATTCCGAACAGCAAGCAGCAGGTAGCAATTGACAAACAAAAAACTTATCAAAGAATATTCTGCAAGTTTAGTGATGACCAATAAAAAGTGCAACATAACTAAAGGGACTATATGGTGAGGCTAAAGGGTGAGAACTTAAAGAGGAAAATGAGAATAGATAAAGAAGAACCATCAATTGCAAAATTCATTTGGTACTTCCAACTCACACTTTGGTTCTTGATATCTGCAAAAACCATGCTCATGTGAAATGAGTGTGTACTGAAGAGAATTATGTGTTTTGGATATACCCTGAAGCCTGAACAGCAACACAATCAGTTGGTTGTATTTTCTATTGATGCCCTAGAGCATATTAGGAAATTCTAATTGATGAGGAACACACTGTTACCATACAAGACAGTAAGTTCAGCATTCTTGTAGGCAGCTTGTATGCTAAATCTGTCTTAGTTGTATTGAGCATGTGCAAGATCATCAATTGAAATGGGTACATATGCCTCAAGAAAACCTGGACAAATCTCCCTGACAATAGATATAGAGCAAACCCTATGAAACTCAAGGGATTATTTATCTGCACCGTCCTATTTTTCTAATTCAAATACATTTATGCACTATAACCTCAGGCTTTAACAAGAAAGACTACCAATAGAATTACAATCTTCTTCCAACGATAGAAATTTTCTGACATGGATAGAATATAGGAACCTCATATTATGAATCAAGTGAATTTCTTAAATGATGCATGAAAATTAAAAATCACTAGTTATCACATTTCAAATACACTCAAGTCAGAAGATAGCATAGATTTAAAATTGGACTCAACAAAAACTTGGCAGCTCAAAATTTTAATCGGTCTGGGAACTCAGCAAAAATCAGAAAAAACTTAAAAATTTAAATAATATACAAATTCATAAAATAAATTTAAACAAAATACAAAAAACTGTTTAAAAGCATAGCAAATGATTTAGAGAATGCTAGCAAGGAAATTGTAGAAAAATCCTTCAAATCCATAGCAAGGCAAAAAATTAAAAATCAAATTTGAAAAGAAATCCAAAAAAAAGAAATTGGATTTTTTTTTTTCTGCTAGCTGCTGAGTTTTTAGTATAGACCAGCAAGTTTTTCTGTGCAAATCTTCACAAGCACTCACCAGAAACTCACACGTTGAGTTTTTGGTAACTTACTAGGCTATCCAGATTGGCTAGTGAGTACTCATGGGTTTGGCAAGTTCTCTACAGTTTATGAAACTATGGTAGAGAGGATTTCAAAGGATGATGGCTAACCAGATAATCTGCTGCTGTTGCACGCTTCACACAACCCAATCCTCCATATGATAT
Organism: Cunninghamia lanceolata; assembly: GCA_027924645.1. NCBI lineage: Eukaryota > Viridiplantae > Streptophyta > Pinopsida > Cupressales > Cupressaceae > Cunninghamia > Cunninghamia lanceolata. The sequence continues at coordinate 6,081,679 of BSBN01000439.1, forward strand.
TTCTCCCCAACCTTTCCAGCCACATTCCTGTACACAAAATAGAGGTTTTTTCATGATAACTAGGCACAGAAATACAGAAAACAATTCCTAAATGACGAAGCATCTGATTACAGCATTTGCAATATCTGCACATATATAAAGATCCAAGTGATAAACACATGTATTATAAATTTTGGAAGAGAAGCATTCTAGATAGTTATCCATACCTTATATTCCCTAAAATATTGGTTCTACTTGTTTAATGTAATTCAAAGCTACTAACTTGCATAAGACAAAACAATGATTGTGTCAAAAGAAAGAAAATAAATTGATGTCCACAATGAGCAAAGCCAATCAATAGAACTTCACACCGCACCAAAATATATTTTTGTATTTTTCTAAATATATCACACCACACCAACAAACTGAAATCTTCACACCAACACAAATTCTAAAAGTACAATGCAAATCAGTTCAATAGTAATCCCTAGATGAAATTACTCTTCTAGAATGGAGGATTTTCATCCTCAACTCTATTTGCCAATAGGGTTTTCATCCTAAGGTAAAAAAATGAACACAGGGCTCAATTTCGAATACAAGGGGTTTTTTGATAATTTGGCGGAGAGTTGCAAATGAGCCCTCAATCCCTTTTTATAGACTCCCGGAGAATTAAAATTAAAATGTTTAATTTTTCCCTCTCAAAAACCTAATTTTAAGTTGACTTTAGTAACTACCACAAAAATAAAAAATATACTAAGAGTTACATAAGGCCTTATTATGCCCCATTTAGGTGGCCTGAAAATAATAAATAAAGTTGTCTTTTACAATGCTAGCAAAAATAACAATAAGACCAACTTTGATTATTATTAATTAAAATATTTTCTTAACCCAACCCATTAACCTACGGGAAATTAGAAAATAGGCTAAGGGACCAAGTCGAATGCCTAAGGCCAAAAAGGGGACATGATAGTCATTCTTGACTTGGGCCCATAGGCTAACTTGGGTGCCACTTTTGTTTCATTTCTATCTTTGTTTTGCCTTAAAAAACATGCTATTTTGGTACTTGGTGGATCTTAGGCACCCATGTTGTTTTTTGGTGGAACTTTGGTTCATTAACACCAAGTGGAACTTTTGGAACTTAATGCCCAGTGGAACTTTTGGAATTTAACGCCAAGGGGTGGAACTCTTAATATTAGTTTCCAAGAAGTGGAAGTTTTTCACATAGGCACCAAATTGTGGGAGTTTCACATGGCAACGCCATCAAGAAAGCTCCATTGCTTGGCTTGTAGTGGAGAAATCTCCACCATTTACCAAATTAGAGGAATTTTTGAATTGTTTTATTGTGCAATCTCCAATGCGAGCGCTCAATAGGCAAGGCCTATTTTTTTTTTTTGAATATTTTATTTTTTCAACAACAAAATTGAGCACTTCCATTATTATTTTTTTTGCTCACATTAAATAATATTATCTAATTTATTTTTTCCATTGGTGCTATAATTAAATAATAATAAAAAATTATTATTATTTAATTTTCTACAATTGATAATTAATGCCAAGTGCATTAATTCATTTACCACCTTCACCAGATTATTCCCTTGAGTTGACGAACTAGCCTACGGGAATGAGGATAGGCTAACTCCATTCTTAGTTGGGTGATCACTCCGAAAATGGGGACATGATAGACTCAGACCAAAATGGTCGATATGCCATCTTGTTCATGCCAAATAGGCTAAGAGAACATGCTATAATATTTGGTGGTAAGCCATCCAAACTTACAATATGACATGCATTAACATCCACCGGCAGTACTACCATCTGGGGTTACAAACAATATGTTGCAACATAATGAAATATTATCATGGAATATATGAGTTGCAAACCAAATCAGAAATACTTTGTTTTACACCAAAATCACAGCTACAATCAATAAGTTAACTCTATGAATTGAAGAAGGAACATGCAAGTTTGATCCTAGAATCATTATTAGAATACCATTAGAGAAAAACATGGAAAAAAGTATTGATTTTCTGAATTCTTGTTATTGCTGTTGCTGATCAGTGTACCGTAGCACTCTGTGGCAGCCATGAACAATCCTCCATACATGCTCAAACACTGCTCAATCTACCCACAAACCTTCAACAAATATACCTTCCTCTTAGACGCCATCAAAATGCTGATTTTCTTTGCTCAAACTCAGTCGATTCACAAGGGTTGTTCTCACACCCAAGTACAGGTATATGGTTCAGCAAGAGTATGGCCTGCTAAACAGTCATTTGAATCAGCAAGATATCCACTAAAAACAGGTATTCAATCACACCCCACAAACATGCAAACACTGAACACCATTAAAAATCTGATTTCCACCATGCTAGGGTACGGCCCAGACTGTACGGCCAGCAAGGCAAACATAGCTACAACTTCAAACAACACTTAACTAGAACTGAAATACACACCAAAATCCATTGCTAGAAGATTAAACACTTTAGAATATAACAAACCAAATGAGCACAATGACAACCTCTGCACGAGATTGCTCCACAACTCCGCCTTCAACACTATGGTGATTCCTATATGAAACCACACCCAATCTACAAGAGGGTTTTCGTCCTCAAAAGATAATGGAAGAACTCGCAGGTTCAATCCAGCAGCATAACAATATCAAATCAATAACATAACCCTCCAAATGAGCTCTCATCCTCTTTTTATAACCTTTTGAGGGAAATAGAATATCATTTTCTTTTTAACTCTTCATATTTATCCTCAAAATAATAATATTCCTCCTCTCCAAAAGACCTTTTTTGAAATAATATTAATATGTCATGTGTAAGGCCCTTTTTTAAGTGTCTATCTTTTAAAACACTTAATTACTATTCCAAAGAGCTATTATACTGAAGTTATCTTTTTTTATAATCCCAACTTTAGATAACTTAAGCAAATATATTAATAACTCACCCAATTTACGAAAAATCCCATAATGAAGCAAATTGCAAATTAAACCTTACCATCATGAACTTGAAGGTTTGTGAGGCAGAATCATGCCAATTGGGTGACTTACTATAATTAGACGGCTTCTCCAAGAAGTTTGGAGAGAAAAACGGAAAGCTGAAAGTGCCTCTGAAAGCAGCACTGTACTCCTGAACACCAATTGACCTCAATGCCATAAGAAAGAATCCACCCCGAGAAGGGAATGCCAAAATATAATTAATATTTCACTAAGTTGCTAATAATAATTCAAACCCTTAGGCAACCTTAGTGACATATTAATTAAACTACCAAAAAATAGTCCCAAGCTACGGAAAGCATAGAAATGCACTGATCAAACAACTCTGACCATACCAACGTGTAATAGAAGTCTCTTGGGACAAAAAATAGAGGTTGTTGTCATGTCCCTATAATGATTTATAATTGAATCATTTATTTAAGTAATAAGTTAGCCTTATATAAACTAAATATATAATATATTTATTTAAAATATATTATTAATATGTATTATTTAAATAATATTATTAATTGGATATAATTAAATATCTTATAAATATAAATATTTAAATATTATAAAATGAAATATATAAATTAACTAGATATATTATAAATATAAATATTTTAATATAATATTTATATGAATAATTAATACGATATATATTTATATATAAAAATAAATATTACAAGTATTAATGAAGAGTCTTATCCATTAAAGCTTGAAAGTAAAGTAATTTAGAATAAGGCAAAGTAACATATAAAGATAAAAGTCTAATAAGACAAACATTATCCCACCATATTATATGCTTGTGAATAAAATAAGATAAAAGAGCTCCCATACTTAATAACAAATGTATTTATTTATACTATATAAATTATATAAATAATATACTTTAAAAAGATTAAAGGGAGGCCGAAGGAGGATATTTATAAGTGCAGTGATTAAGTTGGTTGACACCAGCGATCACATTAATAAATAATATATTATAAATATATCTAATAATAAAAAAACAAATATTATTATTATCTTATATTGTAATATAAATATAAATAATATAATATAAATCGTATATCATTTATTATGATATAATATAAATAATATATCATTTATTATAATGATATAATATAAATACAAATAATATAAATAAACATCTTTTAACTTATTGTCTTATGATAAGGGAGTTACGTATGGTTAGAACTAGTTTTACCACAAAAGGGAATTAATATAAAGTAATAAAAATTATAAGAGGGTAAGTATGTCTTTTACCACCAAGCATAATAAGAGACGTACCTGTTCGAATATATCCCTTGAAAGAGAAATAAATAAAGGTTGTGAGATAGAAGGAAAACATCAAGTATTGGATAAATACATCAGCAGTAAAAAGTGTGTGAAATATATATTATAAAATATATAAACGGCAACAACAATACAATAAAAATTATATTACGGCGGCATAGGTAAGAAATCCCAGGTAAAGCTCCCGCAGGTAAGTATTTATATTTAATTTGTTCAATCGATAGTTGGTAAATATAAATGGTAAGATTATTATATATAAAAGAATAAATATATGCAGGTTGTAAATGATAGATATATTATAACTAGAATATGCACTAGGTTAAATAAATTGTTTATAATTAAATGTTATTAAAATATGAAATGAAATAAGAAAGATGATCATAGACTAATATAATGAATAAATGTCAATGATATATGTTCAATTTTGATATAAGGCCATGATGTCTAATATAAGGCATCTTGTGTTAAATGATAATGAGAACAATTATGATATCTACGAAATCAAATAAAAGATAAGTTGGTGGTATGCTTGGAGCTGACTCAGACTCTCCCTTTAACCCCTCTATCACCTCTAAGGTATGACGTAGTTGTAATAGTTTATTTTAGCCTAGGTATCTCTCGACTGGACGTAGGTCCCTCGAGCCAAGTGATGAGGAACCCCGCGTGTGGGTGAAATCCTTGGGCCTAGAAGAACTTGTAAGAGTTAATTTTGCTCTACGGATGGTGACTCTCGTCTGGATGAGGTACTCCGTGTGTGAGTGAAACCTTTGGGCCTCCGTAAGAGATGGAACTATTTCTTTAATGAAATCATACTTGGTGATCTAGAGCTGGTTAACGCAAGAGTCTACCATAAGTCCCTCACAAGTCATATCACGAACCAATGATAACAATGAATAATGTGAATGTGCTTATAAATTGAGAATGTTTTAATGCATGATGACGAAACAAATATATGAACTTAATGTGAATATAATCTAATATGTTATAGTCTTAATGAATTTATAATGAAATAAAAGATGAATCGAATACTAATGTTCTCTTTTACTAAGTTGAAATTGTGCAAGGTTGAGAAAAATTTCGGCTTACTAGAAGGGGGCATTACAGTTGTCAGGGGACTGTCTAAAAATAGCAAGTGTGGCAAAGAGTCCGAAAACACTTCCGAAAGCATCACCGCAAAACCCATGACAACTCTAAGCACGATGCAACACTTGAAATAGCCAATGGCTGACTGCCAAAACACCAAAAAAATAGTGTTAGAATGACACTTACTATAAATAGCAATGTTCTCTGAAGACCAAAGAGAACAAACCCAAAAAAACTCAGAAAGATTGTCGCCATGCAAGCACTTACTATAAATAGTAAGTATGGACAAGTTGTCCAAAATCCCTCCGGAAAGTGTCATACAGCTCCACTGGATCACCTGAGCACATTGGTGACATCGAAATGCTCCTCTGATCAAGTTGTCACAAACCCAGAAAGTCAGTTCCAACTGTGCTACAAGCGAACCCGAAAATAGGGACATTACAGTCTGCCCTTCCCGAAATTCCTTGTCCTGAAGCAATTTGCCAAACACAACCATCAAAACCATCCTGAATAATGTAACTCCAAGATCCCAAATCAATCTAGGAGGTTTGTGAACCCCCCAAAACAATGTGCCATGTTGAGTTGCAACTGCAAATGTAACCCTCTCCATTCTTCTTGCTAAAAGGAAAACAATGCTTTGCAAGAGATCGACAAACTCATTATCATAACACCACTTGGATCTAACATGCATCCTCTGAACTGTTTTGATACAATCATGAGGACTTGTGAAATTTCTCACTGTACCCACTCCAAGAGTCTCTAAAAGATGATAAAAGGCATGCGGAAGTTTGTTGTTATGAATGAACTCGAAGAATAAACTATCAAAGTTCACATCACAACTCTTCGAAAAATGAATTCTCAAGGTTCGAAAGGTCTGAAAAAGCATATTCTTGCTTCTGTTCAAGACTATAATCAGCAATAAACAATCCGATTTTAGCAAGTTCAGCACTCTACGCAAGGAACAACTACACACATGTAATCTCCAAGAGTAAGCATGAAAAACGAGCATTGTATTGCTCAAAAAACAACTTAGAAGTGGCTAGAAAACACTTCCAAATAGTCTCCAATTGAGACCCTTTACTTCCCTTGACAAAAATAATATGCCAAACCTTCTGAATGAGACCAAACCTAAATTAGAGGTGGCTGATATACATCCAAACAGTAGAATCAAAACTGAGATTATAACTTTTCTCCGCCAAGGAACATCTCTCTGGTCTCCATAGCCTCCCAACATACTTTGTTGGTGACCTCTAGCATGAATTCGGAGTAACGAGGCAACTCCACCATGCTTATGCTACGCAACTCTGACAAACATGTATGCCTCATCAGAAGACCTTTTAATGTGACCAAAGGCATCTTTACCAAAAGAAATGCCTCTCCAACAACACTTCCAAGTGCCTTCCACAAACTGAACTTCCAAAACACTAGGATCAACATCGATCATTGTTTTCATTTTGATCCCACCATCTTGTTTTTCATGGTGAAAGGTAACAACTTTATCTTCTTCTTGCAAGGCAACCCTTAAAACATCAACAATTAAGAGACAAGGAGGAATTGATGCCTCCAAACCCCAACCCAAAGAAGGATTAGTATAAAACAATACATCACCCAATCTGAAGGATGGAATGTTCATGTTTAGGTTCTTTCTCCAAGGCTTCATGAATAACAAGCTTGGAACCTCCTTTCCTTGCTGCTGTACTGAACTTCCAGCAACTACATGATCTTCATGTTCCAACGCATTCCTTGTAGAATCTACATCTCCATCCTCATTAATGCCTTATACATCAGGAGGTCTCCATGGAGGATAACCAACCACAAGGCTTGGCGCATCCTCAAAATGTGAACTCAAATCAGAACCAAGTTGAAAAACACACTCTAAATCATTTTTTGAAACCGCTCCTGGATACCATATCTTGATGTTGTCACAAATTGCATTGCTACACCCAGGAGTTGTTTCATCATCCCATCTAAAGAGCGGATTATCATAAGTAGTTTCTACATCTAAGACAAAGAGAGGGTTGTCACACGTGAAAGCCATTACCTTCCTCTTGCTCAAATCCAACTAAATCTGCCCATGCAACTTTTGACTTCCTTGGTATGATCTCCATTGAATCTTTGATAATCTGCAAATTTGCAAGGGTGGTTCCATTCTCAATTCCCTTTTGTCTCACCTCAATTTGGGTTTTCCAAATGAGATCTTCAACAAACTCATGTGAGCTGTCCAAACATACAAGGACTTGTATCGCCTTCTCATCTGTGACCAAGTGTTGATTCTTCAACTCACACAACTCTCTAGGACTTTGTTCACTCAAATGCCTTGATTCTTCAAGTAGCAAGGATTCTGAAAATTCCTCTTCACAGTCACTTTCATCAAATGATATGGCAGCACCATACTCAAGCATTGAGTCATTATTAAGGGCTGAGTTAAAGTCTTCAACGAGCTCCCCGTCAACATGTTCTTCATCTGAACTCTTTGAGAAGTCAAACTGTTCTTCATTTTGCATGGGAAATTCCCACTCACAATCGGAATTGCCTTCACTAGAATGGTGAAGATGCTCCACATTAGGTGTTCTAAAAATTTCAGAAGCATCAATTTCTTCAATTGCTGCAAATGCACTTTTCTCCATGTCCTCATCAAGACATTCTGCTCGAATAAGCTCAAGCTCGCTTAATAAATCACCTCCTCACAATCTATCAATCATTCTCATCTCACTTTTTAACGTTATGGCATCTTCATAACCATCAAGCTCCTCATCAAATGTAGGACTTGCAAAGTCCAACACTTCCGATTCCAAAACATCTTTGACTTCTTCAAGGCTAGGCTCAACTTTAGAAATTTCTGCTGTAGTCTTATCTAAATCAGCTAGCTCTTCAATTATCACATCTTTTTTGGGTTCCACATAATTCTGTAGGAATGAACATGTGGTGAAGGTCACTGGTTCATCTTCTTTGTTCTTGCATTGGTGGTTAGGCTCCCAAGAATCCTTGGATAGAAAACAAAGATTTCTTCCCCTGAGTTCATTCTTGCTGTCATCTTTCTTCCTTGAAATGGGAGAGTTCTTGTTCTGTTGGCTGGAAGGTGATATCTTGGAATAGTTTTTGGTCTTTGCCATTGGAGTAGTTAGTGTTGGCTTCCTTAAAAACATTTCAGGATCCCCCTCCTTGATTATTTCCAAAAAAAAATCCAAGGAAATTTAATGCTTAAAGTTATCTGGTAGTCTTTGGTACTCATCAATAAATTTTGTGGCCTCTAGTTCATACCTCCTTCGATCCAACTCCCTTTGAATTGTTCTTTTTAATTCAGCTTGACTTTGTCTAAGAGAATCAATCAAGACATCTGTCTCATTTCTGCCCCTCATGTTTATCTCTTTGTCCCTTGAAAACATCTACTTGCAACCGCTGAAACTGAAAATCGGAATTTTAGGGCAGATCCCATTGGGGATATTACAGAATGAAACTATCAGTGATCACTCCGAGTATATCTCTCACCGCCAAGAATTATAATCTTTGTAATATCCCCAATGGGATCTGCCTTAAAATTCTGAAAATAAATTTATGAATTCTGCCCTAAATTTCTGCTCTTTAGTTTTCTGCTCAAAACCCTAATTTTCTGAATTCTGATTTTTATTTTCTGATCTTAAACAAATTATCACAGCGAATATATATATGCCCAAACATGACAAATAAGCATGGCAAATGATGCTACCAAATGACACTCACAATAAACATGAATTACAACATGAAATACACAATGTAGGGCATCCAAATGCAACAACCAAATCTGATTTTCTGTAGAAAATTCTGCTGCTACAAATCTGAATATTCTGATCTGATTTTACAATAAATTCTAGGGCACAAACATGACAAACAATGCCCAGATTTATGCACTACAAATCAGACCTAAAAAGTATGATTGTACATACCAAATACATGCAAAATAGATGACAAATGATCAACCCTAGCTGGGCGAATTCTCCAAAAGGTGCGCCTAGGGTTTGCTGCTCCAAAACAAGTCAAATTTGCCCTCAAAGATGGGCACTCCAAGCTGCTCCAAAGGCGGTGCTCAATATTAGGGCAAACCCTAATGCAACATGCACAAAATGCCACCAAGAAGTGCTGCTCCAAAACTGATCTTCAAATCTGAATTTGCAATGATGCTCTTCTTCCCCAAATGTCACCAATGAAGCACAAATAGGATTCCGTGATGAATCATCCACAAGGATGAGCTAGGGTTTTGTCCAACTCACCACATTCGCAAGGGTTTTCGTCCTTGGAATGAAGGCTAGCAAAGTTGCGGCCAAAGAGTATAAACTCAAGAAGAATGGTGAATGATGATGAAATGACCTTGTATTTATACACAATTCTTCTCCCTCCTCAAGCTAGTCGACCTCTTAAGAGCTTATTTTATTTCCTTTTTTTTCCCTCCTCTGATAGGGCCGACCTCATGCTAGGCGTCCAAAACATAATAAAAGTATTTCATTTTATTTTTTTTCTTTTCTTCACCTTGGCTGACCTAGACAAGATATCTTATTTTCTTATTTTTCTTTACATTCTCCAATAGGGAGCGAACCACTTAGGCAATCCATATTCCATATTTTTGACCTTCAATTAGGTCGTCCGCCGCAAAGGAAATTTATCTTAATTTATTCTTATTTTTCCAAAGGCATTTCCATCTATTTTCTTCTTCTTGCATTCTTCTCCTTTGTCTCTCATTTCTAGGGAAAATTATTTTACTTATTTTGACTTCTCCAATAAGCTCATAAAAAATATACAAAGACATCTCTTATCATCAATTTGCCCTAATAAAATTGACTAATTATGATATCTAGTCAATTGGGTTATTCACTTAGCCCTCCGGCTTAGCCTACGGGAATTGGATAGGCTAGCCAACTCCACTAGGTGATCATTTGGAAAATGGGGACATTATAGTCCTCCCTTCCTGAAATTGCTTGCCCAAAAATAGTTGCAAACCTGGATACTACAAAACATCCTCAAGTGGCAAGTCTCTCCATCCAATCAAATTACTCTGTGATCACCCAGCTCCTCAACCTGTGGCTACATCTCCCATAGTGAATATGAAGAATGATATGCAACATGAGTTCCAGTGGCCAGCAATGAGACAAAACCAACCATACACACTGAAATCCAAATTGGCTCCATCCTCCAAATTCTGACATTCCGCTCCTCCTCCATGCAATCTGTCTGTGTATCTGAGGGAACAAGAACACCCAATCATCAACCACAAGTGTCATCAACTCTCTCCATCTTAAGGCTTCTCTGTCCATAAATGCTAAGTCTATCAAAGACAAAGCACCTTACATATCAAGAGCCCTGAAAAGTGTCATGCCTATCAACATGAGATAGGTGATATCATAATCATGATCTCTAGAGCACCACCACTTGCATCAAATCTTCCGCTGGTCCACTTTGATACAAACATTACTCAACCAAAAATTGTGAAGCAACTCACTAAGATCCCTGTGAAGTAGTGTACCAATCACACCAATACCTGGATCCCAAGTTGTTACACCATCACACCAACTGAAAATGAAGAGATATATGTCTCTCATCGTGTTATCAACACCAACTATCCATCTAAATCTGAATGGTCTCATATGGATGTGAAAAGTACCCATCACATTTGCATAAACAAATATGCGAATCCACTCTAGGCTGCTGATATAAATCAGAACAGCACTATGAAGACTGAAAATTAGACCTATGATCATGCCAAGAATGCTTTTGCTGTCATAGGATGACAAGATCTCATCATCATGCAACCTTCTAATGTGGTAGTGACAATCCCATGCACACCAAATCACCCAAACAGCTGCTATCAACAATGTATAACCTGAACACTCCATGATCAGCAATGTAGAACAGCCGTCAACCAACAATGTGTGAGCTAAAAACAAATGGATTAGGGCTGGAAAATTTCTGCTCTCATGCTCAACTCCATGCCTTGGACTATAGTCCAGCTCAAACCCAACATCTACAAGCACATACCACTCAAAATCGAATGTCTACATGACATCATATACACATACCTCAAAGTCCTAAAATTAGAACAGCATTATGCTCCGTCAAAGAACCACTTTTATGACAGTGTCGTGGCAAAACATAAGTAGACTCATTGAGCTCTCCATGAAAGGTTAAACTCTTAACCAAATCTGAATCACAAATGTTCTTCTCTATACATGTATACTTCTCATGATTTGCTGGTCCACAAAGTGTAGGTATAACTTCCTCTTCCTTGACCATGACTTGAACCTCCAATGGGCTCTCCAAATGGTGTGGCTCATGAACCTTATGATGAAGACCATGTGCATAAAATAAATTCTTTAATTTGTTTTCAGAATCATACCTCTCCAAAAGGCCATGCAAATCTGATTGCTCTTTGTGTTCTATCATAAGAGGGGTCATCTTGCAAATGCTCAACCACCATAGTTTCTTCCCTTGGAAGTATTAGGGCTTGACGAAGAAGTGTGTCTAGCTATTGCCTTTCATATTCCATGTGAACTCTTTGTTCCTTTATCTTGTTGTTTATGTAGAAGTCAAAGGCTCATGAAAATCAAACAAATCACAGGAAGAAAAAGACAAAGTGGCGGCCAGTATCAAGTGCAACATTAGCAGTAGCTAAAAAAGTGAATGGAGTGCACAATTTTGATATTCTATAAAGTGCTTTTAGAAACATGAAAGTCACGCCATACTGCCAGCAAGATCAAGAGGTCATTAAAATAAAAAGATTGTTATCAAGGACTTTACAAGGCCGCAGTCATCAAACAAAAGTTTACAAGAATAGCAAAGTGAAGTCAAGCACCAACGTGGAGTCGTCCAAGGTAAGTGTGCTCAATCAGCAATATCATGAAACTCAACACACCATATTAGAGGATAAATCAGGCAAGGATTAGTGGTATCAGTATTGTATCAATTATTAGTCAAGAAATATAGAAGAATGGCAATTCTTACGCCTGCATTATGCTGAAATTGCTATTCATCTATCGTTCAATATTATTGTGATTTTGTGATTCACTCAATAGAATTTATTATGTCTATCTTGCTTCTAAATATCTATTGAGATGTGTCTTATGTTTGTTGAAAGTTAAGTTGCTTCAATGAATTTGCAAGCTTTGTATTGTAAGCAATCTTGAAGATATAGCTCGTGGCTTTGTACCGAGTCTATCTTAACCACAACATTTGCATTTATGAGTTTATCCAATCCATATGTTTACTTATTTTGCTCAGTCTTTGCTTCTAGCTAAGTAATACAAGCATGTAGTCATAGGTTTAGATCCAAATCAAAAAGCACAAAACCCTTGCCTCGTATGGAAAGCGTGTTTCATCCTTTTGCACATTGCAAACCCAAAAAGATCACATATTTACATTTTATACAAGATAAACGTGAAAAACACCTCTGAAAACACTATAAAATTTGTAGATTGCAAGTACATTATAATGTTCCCGTTTCTGGCATGATCACCTAACAGGAGTTTGGGTTAGCCTATCCTCATTCCCGTAGGCTAATTCATGAATTAAGGGAATGCAGTGGTTGAGCTATGGAAATTTGGAAAGATGTTTTTATGAAGCTCAACTAATTTTCCTAGACTTGGCGAATGAGGAAGATGGATTAATGTATTTTTACATTAATTATTGAAAGGCGCTCAGTCTTTGCTTTTAGCTAAGTAATACAAGCATGTAGTCGTAGGTTTCGATCCAAATCAAAAAGCACAAAACCCTTGCCTTGTATGGAAAGCATGTTTCATCCTTTTGCACATTGCAAACCCAAAAAGATCACATATTTACATTTTATTCAAGATAAACGTGAAAAACACCTCTGAAAACATTGTAAAATTTGTAGATTGCAAGTACATTGTAATGTCCCCGTTTCTAGCATGATCACCTAACAGGAATTTGTGTTAGCCTATCCTCATTCCCGTAGGCTAATTCATGAATTAAAAGAATGCAGTGGTTGAGCTATGGAAATTTGGAAAAATGTTTTTATGAGGCTCAGCTAATTTTCCTAGACTTGGTGAATGAGGAAGATGGATTAATGAAAGGCCAAAAATAATAAAATAATTGATTTTGAAATGGGATTACCCATTCATGGATTTTTGAAAATAAATAAAATATTATTATTTTCTTGAGGAGTGTGCCCTTTTGGAGGAATAAGGTTGGCTAAAAACAAATAAAATAATATTATTTTTGGAGCGCTCAAGTTAGAGGAAAATAATAAATATTTTAATTGCATTTTTTGGGCGGCCATTTGGACAAAAGAAAAATAAATAAAATATTGTTTTCCTTGGCTGACTTGGAGAAAAGTAATTCAAATCTTTAATTTGAATTTGAAATTTGGGCACCTAGACTTGGTCGGCCAGCATTGAGGAAAAAGGAAATTTTAAGTATAAAAGGTCTTTGGAGCTTCATTCATCATCAGGAATTTTTGGCATCTTTGGCATTTTGCTTTCGCAATTTTATTGCAGGTCGAGAAAATAATAAAATATTAATATTTTATTCCTCTATTTTGGCCACCCAAGTTGAGGATGGAAAAAGAAAAAAGAAATAAACTAACATTTTATTATGGAGGTGGACTTGAAATGAAAATAAAATATTATAAAGTTGGGCGCTCCACTTGGGCTTTATAAAAAGGGCTTTGGAGATCATAATGGAGCATATTGCGTATTTGTCATTTGATTTGGAGATTTTCTCTTTGAGCTGCAACTTTGTTTCAACGATCTTCTAAGGACGAAAACCCTTAGAAAATTAGTGGTTTGGACGAAAACCCACTCCACTTTGAGAGGTGAATCCATACAGACCATTGGAATTATTTGTAGGTTTTAGCATTTGTTTGGAGCTACAAGGGTATATCATTTCTGCAAGTTTATGACAGCTAGGGTTCGAAGGACAAATTGACATGATTTGTGCCAAAATGTCAATTTGATATGATGGAGATTCAAGACTAAATGATTGCAGGGTATTAGAGAAGGATTTAGCATTTTTATTGCATGATTTTATGAAGGATTCATTGGCTTTTTGAAGGCAAATCTGAGTTTCTGTATTGCTGGTCGCTAGGGTTTGAACACCATTTGTCACTATTGGTAGCAACTTGCAGATCTGGGCGGATATATAGGCAGATCGTGGTTTGTTTGAGGAACAAAAACATCCATACCCATCGCATAGGGTTCCTTGCATCATTTGGAACCTAGCGCTCAACATAGGAGGATGAATCATGGCATTTGCATGAAGAATTCAGTCATTGTTTCATCAGAATTTTATATCAGACCATTCAGATTTGACAAATCAGAGCTTGGAGGTTATATCTACCATTCCATTGGCATCTAACATCCATCGTTCGGAATCTAGGGTTGGAGCGGCCACCTATAGGGCCTAGTGCTAACTTTTGGGAGGAGATTGCGATTCATTTTGGAGCTTTCCAGCATTGTCTTCATCAGAAAAAATCAGATCAGAACTCTATATGAACAGCAGACATCAAATCAGTCCTCTATTGGTCTTGTAGGGTTTCATTTTGTGCCAAGAAGAGGTGTAACCCAATCGAGTATGTTGTAGACCATTCCATTGTTTCAAATCTTAAAAATGAAATCAAATAAACTGCTGTTCCAATCTATATCAGACTTCTGATTGTGTTTCAGTTCATATATTTGTCATTATTTCATGCATCAAATGGTTCTATATTGTTATTATAACATGGCAAATGCATTCACACATTGAAAACTCATAAAATCTATCGAAACAAACAAGAAACAAAAATTAGAAAATTCAGAAAGTTGTATCAGATTAGGCAAGGGTTCTTACAGCTTAGGATTTGCTAAGGAAAAGCATGTCCACAAAAAGTGCTTTTCCATTACCCTTTCAGAACCAAGATGGCTTGTGTTTAATCAACTCCATTTGGATTGACAACCTATTAACAAACTTAGTGTGCTTTCAAAGGTGATTGGTTATTGGAGCTAGCTTTATCAACTAAGACTCCTGTAAGAAAAAGGTAAATAGGATTTCAACCATGAGTTCTGTTCATTTGGTAAACAACTACATTTGTAACATCAGCTTATAGAATAAATTTCATTGAAGACCTTTCAGATAGACCAAACTAGAGAGAAATGTGTTTTCTAGCCACTCATTTTGCCATTGACACATCTGCTCAATCTTATTTGCCCTTTATGCTGCATATGTTCTATTGAATAGGATGCCGTGACAATTAGCATCTTCAAACATTTCAAAAACCAAATTTCACTAAAGATAACTTTTGATGTTCAAAATACATCCAATTCAAGGGACATCCTACCAAAAAAAAATCCTAAAACATTTGCATCCTTAAGATTCAAATAAATTCATCGAGTTTAAATATTCATAAATGAAAAATCTGATCAAACTCATTTAAATTGCAACAGATGCAACTTTGAGTATAAAATTCCCAGGAGAAGTACAAAATCAATGCTCCTAAAAAATAGACTATTGACTTCGTGAACAATGAGAAGATGGATGCAATTTTTTCTTTACCTGTGGCACCAACTGGAGTAGTCTCTCAGGACGTTCTTTAATATTTGCTTCTGCTCCCTTGGCAAGAATTAAATCTTTAGACAAAGGTAAAAAGAACACATTTTGAAAATTTACAACCTGCATTTCAGCAAATGTGTTAGATTTCTTAAACCTGTTACAAAGAAAATTAAGTGCTTATCTAGAACATACGAAGAGCCCAATGATTTGACAAAGCAGTCATACCATTAACAGAATAAGCTTGGCCAAATTTGTTTACCAAGGGAAAAAATTTCATGCGTATATTTTTTTGGAATGATGTCTATGCATAAATCAAATCCAGTATGACAAAACAATAGAGGAATAACAATATCCAAAAAGTTAAACACCAAACACAAATTCTCACAACATCTGGAGTGATGTATTCACTAGGATCTCCAATTTCATAAAGGAGCTGTTGAGCACAAGTTCTGAAACTGATCTCCCCTCCACTGTTCTCTGCTTTGGCTAAGTAGACTTTTCCGTCAAAGGTGATGTCTGCAAATGGCAGTGACACATCAAGAAGCTGCTGAAAAGAAAAGTTTCGATGTGGATCCGCTGCACAGGTACAATCATAAAAAGGTTATATTAAGATTACACATTCAGAAGACTTCTCGAATTACTAGAAATCATATCTAACAACGGGTTTATCAATATGATCTTTTCAGTTACAAAGGATCATTGCATTATATCAAAATAAAAGACTATTCCATCTACCACAGGGAATCTATAGTCAGAATACATATAACAGAAAAATGTCTACCAACTACCTTTGCAGAAAAATACAAAGCTTATAGAAACTACTTCTCTAAAACAGCAGTTATCTGAAATCTGAAACCAAGAAAAGTAAAACCCAATAAATAATAACCAGATACACTTGAGGGCTAGTGCCATCGCTAAACAAAAGCACAACAGACCCATATCTCATTCAACTAGTTTAAGTAGTGTAACCAGTACTTCATCTGTAGATCCCAACTCTGCATGTAGCATTTCATCTAGAGCCATGGCTGAACAAGAGTACAACAATCCCATATGACATTCAGATAGTTTGTATTGCTGTACCCAGTACCTCCACTGTAGATTCCAACTCCTTATGTGGCATTTCATTTTTCTGAATGGTAAGATCTGGTGCATTTCGTGCCAAAGAAGCTGATGTAAACCTTGGAACTACCTTATCCACTACTTATGCAGAAGTCAGCAGCAAACATTTCAATTGTAATAGACATGAACTTTGGTTTGTCGGATGGCAATCGAGAATTTGTAGCTATGACATTGCTGAATGTAGGCATTCTTGGAATGATATCTAGATTGAGGAATTCTCAACAAGCAGGTTTAAGGCTGAGTAATGAGATACAGACACAATTCTCTATGCATTTCCACATACATAAGATGAGACATTGTATGAGCAAGTTCAATGTTGGTTTATTCATACGGAGTTCACAATTGCACTTCATTGGAGATTTGTGCAGGAGAAGAGCAGATTTGCTTATTCAAACTTTAGATCAGCATTGGAGGAGATTTCATTGTGGCTTTTGTGCATCATTGGAGCTAGGGTTTTACCCCAGATTTGTGCGCCACCTTTGGAGGTTTATGTTTGTGGCATTTTGTATGCATTTTGCATTAGGGTTCGCCCTAATTTCTAGTGCCATTTTGTAGCAGATCTGAGCGCCCACTTTTGAGGGTGAATTTGGCATGATTTGGAGCAGCAAACCCTAGGCACACCTCATGGAGATTTCGCCCAGCTAGGGTTGATATTTTATCCACTATTTTGCTTGTAATTGGTATGTACAAATTACAATCATACTTATTTGGTCTAAATTGTAGTGCAGAATTTCTGGGCATTGTTGTCATGTTTTAGCCCATGAAATTGATGTAATTTCCAATCAGCATATTCATTTTGGAGCAACAGACTTATTTAAGCAGAAATCAGATTTGTTTGGCACATGTTTGGCCTTTGGATGATTGATTTTCATAGTTGATATCTTTGTCAATGATTATACATGTTTGGCATACATTTTATGATGTTTGAAGCATATTTGTTGGCTGCCTATGAATGTTTATAATTCTGAAAATAAAATCAGAAAATCAGAACAGAATTACAGGGTTTCAGAAGAAAACTAAAAGTGAAGAAAACTAAAATTGCAGAAAACTAGGGCAGAATTCATAATTTAAAAATCAGAATTTAGGGCAGATTCCATTGGGGATATTATAGTGGTATCAGAGCTTTGATCTTGCTAGCTTAAAGGGTTTATTCATTTCAAGGGAGAAGATATTTTTCAGTGCCATATCTTGTGGAGTTTGCCAAAGGTTGTACCTCAAGGTGAGCATCATTCCTTTGAGAAGGTGTATATTTGTCTATGAATCAAGGAAGGTAAAGAAACAATGAAATCTTTGCTTGAATCTATTAGACAAAGTCAGGATGAATTAAAAAGAAATTTTGATCAATGGAGGTTTGGACAAGAGGCCACAAAAATCATTGATGAATACCGAGGCTTATCAGATGATTTCAAGAATGCAACTCCTTTTGATGTTCATTTGAGAATACATGAAAATGGGAATCCATGAAAGAAAGATCTATATGACTATATCAGAAATATATCAGAAATTTGAGAAGAGAAAAAGAAAAAGACAAAATCAGAAGTTGTCATTGAGAAAAAAGAAGAGAAGATAGAAAGGAAAGAAGATTTGCTTCCGTGTGATTTACAGCCTACAAATGATCATGAGGAAGGCAAAAATTAGTCAACAAGCCTAGAAGTTTGGACTCCTAGCCGCACATGTGGAATCCCTAAAGAGGATGAAGCCATGTCCACAAGTTCACTTCAACCATATGAGGATTTGGACAAAGAAGAATCATCTATTGCATCTACAAGTGGAGAACACCTAAGTCTTCATGGTGATCACAAGGTTGAAGTGTATGCTGTCCCAGAGTTTGCCAAACCAGCAATGATTGATCAGCTATGTGGAGGTATGAACTCCATTAATGTTCCATTACTTGAGCATAGCATTGCTTCACTATCTTTACATCATATTGGAAAGGAATCAATTTGTACCTTGGGTGACTTTGAAGAAGATGTTGTCCATACACATGAAAGCGATTCAAAAATTTTGTTGGGTGGTGAACAAAGAGACTTTGATAAGATTGATTTAACATTGCAAGACCTGAAGGATCACTTTATAGTTAAGTCATATTTGTGCATACACTTTCTAGACCAGCCATTGAGGAAAAACATGATGCAAATGATCCTAATTACTATTATGATGGTGATCCCTTGATTGAACATGATGTTGACCTAGCTTCCAAACATAGATATTGTGGGAAAGATGTCATGGAGATAGCTGGTTGTGGGATGTATGATTATGAAAACAAATCAGAAATTTTATATGAAGATGTTAGGTCCCATGAGTCACATCATTTGGAAGGTCAATTGAAGGTAAATGAAGGTATGATTGTTGTAGCCCTAACTCATTTTGATAATACTCATAAGACGATGGCAGATTATTGTTGGAAGGCTCAAGGGAGACACAAAGGCTTTGAAGGAGAACCATCTCTTGCAGACTTACAGGGACTCAAAGAGGCTTTGGTTGTAATGAAGTCAAATTACCTACACCTACTTTCAGATAGAGATCATCTCCTCAAGCTTGATGAGATATATTTTGATGCATTGAGAGGAAAAGAAGATGAAGTTGATAAGCTTACCTTTGATCTTAAGGCCACTATGAATTCCTTGAAGAGCACTCAAATGGCCCTTCAAGAATCGGAAGATCAAGTTGATGGGCTTTGTTTGGAGTTAAGCTTGGCACATTCTTCATCATACAAATCAGAAATTCAGTCATCTATGGCAGCCACTTCCAAAGAACAACAATCCAATACGAAGATTGTGAAGGATAGACAAAGGGATGAAGAATTTGATGGATCCCATTGTGAAGTCATGAGGATGGAAGAGAAAAGTACATATAAAGATATAACTTGCAGCCATGGGACAGAAGTTATGACAATTGATACATGTGTTTTTCAGTTTGATACATCTTTTAGACCAGCATTTGATGAAGAGCATTCAACAATGAGGAAGGAGATGCTTGAGGCTGTTGAAGACACTACAAAAAGGTATGACAGCAGTTCTGATTTTCTAATTTGCAACAGTAGTCACTTACCTTCACATAATCATGAGATGGCAGCCCTTACACATGAGGATGATAGTGGGAAGACTTCTTCCATTGTTGACACTCAAGATTTGAGGGTTGAACATGAGGCATATGTTTTGGATCCAAGCCACATGAGGTTTGATTTTGTATACTATGGCATAGAAGATGTAAAGAAGACTCAAAGCATGTGTGATGAGTGGCTACAGAGAGCTAGAGAGGCTAAGTTGCTGGCTGCCTAAGCAAGACAGCACCTACAGGAGGTCAAGGAACGTTATAGTCACACAGATCATGCGAGGCAGTAGAGGGAGGCCTATCTTCAATCCCTATTTCTTCCAAGGGAAGAGACTATGGAGGTTGAGCATGTGAGGGATGAGCCTCTTATGATGGTCAAGCACAAGGAGCACTCAGGATTGCATGAATGAATGAATGAAGATTTTTAATAACGTCCACGAGGCCAAACAACCTATGGGACCCACGGATAACAGCAACACTGCCAATCACAAAAGCTCTATACGGGACTGCTGCCCAAATATCGTCTTCTTGTTGCCCACTTTTTCTTTCAGAATCCTCGATCTTCTGTTGTGAATCTTAGTCAAATAAATTGTAGTATTTGTTATCCTTTCTTCTTCGAACAAGTTATTCAAGGAGACCACATTCAAAGCATCAATGTAAATGGCCCGAATATCCTCATAGGCCGGGCAATCCATGATATAGTGCCATTCCGTTTCCACAAGCCCTGAAGTACAAAAACAACATATCCTTTCTGCCCACTCCTCTTTCGGCCTTGTCCACCTACCGGTTTCACACCTGAGCTGGTGTGAACTGGTCCTTAGTTGAGCGCAAAGAACAACAACGATAATCAATGAAAAATGAGAAGACTTTCCAAAGCTATGTTTTGGTCTTCTTGGCATGTCGAGCATGCAGTGTAACTACCACCCAAGCCCACGAAGTAGAGGGTGGTTTCTCCACTCCGCCACCCGTGGCTTCTTAGGAGACAAATTGTCCTTTACTTGCAATATGCAAGTGGGCAGCGAGCATAAAGCTCCAATCAGTTCAAAATGGTATCTCATCACTCCACTAACCGTGGGTGATGTCAACCAATATACATAACACATAAACATATTAGTATTGACATGGGATTAGATATAAAGTTTAAATAGTCTTTCCATACATCTTCTTGATGTATCAAGATACTCATAACAATCAAGATGTCATCATTCGACATCATCACCAACATGGTGACACGATCAAAATGCAATTTAGGGGTCGAGCACTGCCCCCCCTTCTTCGCTATAAACCCAAAGCATATTATACCAAGAATAATAGATTCAAAATCCCGGTTCGGGAATAAATAGAGAAACAAGAAAATACTCTGCCACTTGGTGAGATTATCTCTCGACTCACGTTGACATTCTAGGACCGTCGTTTGGTCGAGTTGACGCAAACGTTGCCGAAATAACTCAATCGACAAGATGACACAAAAAGGAAAACGACTAGCAAAGAAAAGACGTGACTTACGTCAACTTACAATGGTTTATAAGGACATAAAATCCGATACTCAGATGGCAATTGGACCCATTTCCCGACATCTATCTCTTCCTCCCGGATGATACCCTCCTTCCATCTTCGAAAAGGATTCATTTCCTGTTCACACTCACCATCATAAAACCATGATTAGTGCATCATCATCTGATTCTCAATTCATAATAATTAAATATTCACATGAACATGTAATTTCATATCTAACTATTATTAGTCTGTATTCTCATAATCAATGATTAAATCAGATATTTCCACAACATCTAATCATTAAACTATGGTTAATCCTCCTGATTACCACACAAAATAAGATTAAGCCAAATCATAAGTTGGGGATGTAACACACTTGATGTTAGGTTAGCAACTCCTTTTGGAAAGTTCTTGAAGCTTCATGAAGATGTAAATCCAAGGAAGAATGATCTATATAACTACATCCGGTCGGTAGTCATCTGTGGAGAAAGGTTAGAGAAGAAAGAAGTACTTGTTGGTGACTTGCAGCCTACAAATGATCATGAGGAGAACATAAATCAGTCTGTGTGTTGAAGATTGGGCTCCAAGCCCTAAAGAAGACAAAGCCAAGGTACACCTCAGCCCTATGAAGATCAGATTGATGAGGATGCCGCCATGAAAGAGGAAGGTTTACTTGTTGGTAATTTGCATCCTAGAAGCCATTATGAGGGTTTGGGCAAAGAAGAGTCACACATTGCAAAGGACAAATACCTAAGGCTTCATAATGATCACAAGATGGAAGGACATGCTATCATGGAGATGGCCGAAGTTACAAGGTTGGCACAACTACATAAAGGTATGGGTTCTTTGGATGTTCCTAGCACTGCTTCATCACCTTTATTTCTTGGCAAGGAATCAAATTGTATGGGTTATCTTTGAGTTGGATGTTGTTCCCAAGGACAATTCAGAAATTTCAATGGGGAGTGATCAAAGTGAATTGTATAAGAGCAATTTGACATTGCAAGATGAGAAGAATCACTTGGTGGTTAAAGAAGTCATAGCAGTGCACACATCTTCTAGATCAGCCTTTGAGGAAGATCATGAGGTAGAAGATTCTACCTACTACTTTGATGGAGATCCTTGGATTGAGCATGGTGAGCATCATGGAGAAGATGGCAAGGAAGGAAGTGGTTTCGGAAGGTATGATCATGATATGTTGCATGAAGACATTGGGTCTCATAAGTCACATCACTTCGTAGGACAATGGAAGACACATGAAAGTAAGCTTGTGGAAGCCCTAACTCATTTTGATCATGTTCATAAGGTGATGGCAGATTTGTGTTCGAGAGCTCTAAAGAGGCATGAACACTTTGAAGAAGATCTATACCTTGCTGGTTTCCAAGAGCTCTAAGAGGTTGTGGCTATGGCGAAATCAAAATACTTGTACCTACTTGCGGATAGAGATCATCTATTCAAGATTGGCGAAATATACACCAACACTTTGAGAAGGGAGGAAGATGAAGTGGATAAGCTCACTTTGGAGCTTAAGGACACTATGGATTCTTTGAAGAGCACTCAAGAGGCCCTTCAAGAATTGGAAGATCAAGTGAAGAAGTTTCGTTGGGAGTTGAGCATGGCACACTCTTCATCATGCACGGCAGAAATTCAGACTTCCATGGCCACCACATTCAAGGAAGAACAATGCAACATGAAGAGGGCAACGAAATGAAATGAAAGATTTTAATAACGTCCAAGAGGCCACAGCAGTCTACGGGACCTAGAACCGCACAACGCGAACCAAAGAACAAGGCAGCAAAGCACTAAACAGTTTGAAGTCTCCTTTCGAGATCGGATCTCCTACAGTGAATTTTGATCAGTAGGTTTGCAACTTTGCCCAATCTCACCTCTTCAAACAACGTGTTTAAACTGTTGATATTCAAAATGCCTTCATAGCTGTCACGAATGTCGCTGTAAGCCAAGCACTCCATGATGAAATGCCACTCTGTCTCCACCACACCTTTGTCGCAAAAGAGACATATTCTACTTTCCCACTCCTCCTTGGGAATCAGCCATCTGCCCGTTTCACATCTAAGATGATGTGAGCTAGTCCTTATTTGCGCAATCAACATTTTTGCTTTCCACTTAACATCTGCCCCTATGTAGGCCTTTTCAACATGGTCCCACGTAGGATTGAACTCCTTGATATAGTAAGCTTTTTTTCGTCCCTTTTGATTGGTCCACATGTTGTGTCTAAATTTTTCTCTAACATATTTTTTTATTTCCTCGTTTGCATGTGGACACTCCTGCATATTAATGCCCCATTTCTTTAACCACTTGTCATTTTGCTTCCTCCATGTTTTCTTTCTTCTATTTAGCTCTTCCTCCATGATTAATTTAGGCCAACAGTGGCTTTCCATATTTTGAATCTTCCTTAGGTAACTTACCAAACGAACCATCGTCGACGCCTCCAAAGGGTACAGACCTGTTTCAGCCAATAAAATCTCATACGGGACAGCAGTCTTAATTTTAAGACTGCTAATGATGAGATGCTTCTCGATCCTTTCAATTTGCTTCCATTTCTGATCAGACAAACTGCTGCCCCAGATTTCGCAGCCATAAAGGATCACAAGGATAACAAGCAAACCGAAAAGCGTTCTTTTGGTTTTCCAATCCCATAATTCCGCATTTCTACACCTATTCTGAAGGGAATAAGTGCTTTCCAGCCCCCCTGAATTCTTTTTTCTCTACATGTTTCCCAACTAAGCTTGTTGTGGAAATCGAACCCAAGGTATTTATACTCATCTACAATTTCCAGTTGGCTGCCATCAAAAAAAAAGCTAAAGTTCTTTTTTCTCCGCATCGAGAAAATCATCACCTTGGTTTTGCTAGTGTTCACTTGCATCCCCACCTCTTGACAAAAGGTTTCCAACGCCCTCAGGTGCTCACTCAGGCTATGAGCAGTTTTAGCAATTAGTATGAGGTCATCTGCATACAGCAGTAGCTTTATAACATAACTAGCCAACTGAACTCCTTCTCCACTAGTTTGGTTTATCCAGTCTTCTAGTTTATCAATGTAAAACCCAAACAAGGTTGGGGAAAGCGGGCAGCCTTGTTTGAGACCAATATCGCTACCGAAACACTCTGACAGCCCATCTTTGGTTTTGATTTTCGCTTTGACCTGCTCATACTGTAATGTCCCCTTTCTAGAGGAAGCACTAAAACCTGAATCTGCATTCAAAGTGATTCTCAAGGAGACATTAGAAATATTATAGATTTATAATTTTTGATGATAAGATCAAATAAGATCAATGATAATTTATTCACATCATTCCAAGGATTATTTATTTCCTAATTGTTACTTGCTATTGATAACTATTCTATAATACATTCCATAATTCAATCATGCATATTTTCCTTATTACTCTTCCTCATAGAACTAGGCTTTATATGTATACGGCGCGCTGAGACCATCTCTTGACCCAGCCTATGGGAAACTATGTCCCAGCCTACGGGCCTTAATACGGATGGAATTATTTTGCCTCTCCCCACAATACCTAACATTCCTTTAAGGATGAAGTAATAGAGAAATATAAAAGTAATAATCTAAGTTCATCTTCCCATATCATCTTCCTTCTATTCCTTAACCATGGATGGGGAAATTATATGTCTAGGGCGCATTGAACCCTCTCCAATGCGATTGGGAATGGAATTACTCCGCCTCTCCCTAGCATCCTTGTCTAGGGCGCGTTAAACCCTCTCCAATCCATCATGATGGAATTACCCCGCCTTTCCCTAACAAGACCGCCTCTCCTATAGTTATAGGAAATGGAAGTGATGGGATGGTTATGTTTTTTTTTTTCATAATATATATATATATGTTCATATATGTCTCAATTTCAATCAACTATTTGTTCACATAGTATAGTTCTATTTTGATATAGGGATCGCATAAATATATATATTTATTCTTTAATATATAATAATCTTACTATTTTGATATAAGGATCGCATACATATTTATTTAATATATAATAAGCTTACTATTTATTTTTACCAAATATAGATTAAACAAATTAAATATAAATACTTACTTGCCTGCTGTAACTTTACTTGGAATTCTACCTATGCTGTCGTAATATAATTCTTATTGTTTTGTTGTTGCCGTTTATATATCTTATAATATATATTTCACTCCCTTTTACTGCTGAAGTACATATCTCTATATATTAATTTATGACATCTTTCCTACTTATGACTTAGAAATATATTTATATCATGCAGATCTAAATATATGTATTTATCTGATACTCTTATATTTTCTTTCGATGATCTTTTCCTTCTATCTCACAACCTTTATTTATTTCCCTTTCAAGGGATATGTTCGAAGAGACACATCTCTTATTATGCTTGGTGGTGAAAGACATACTTACCCTCTTATAATTTTTATTACTTTATATTAATTCCCTTTTGTGGTAAAACTAGTTTTAACTATACGTAAATGATAAGAGGATAGGTTAAAAGATGTTTATTTATATTATATCATTATAATAAATGATATATTATTTATATTATATCATTTATATCATAATAAATCATATATGGTTTATATTGTAGTATTTATATTTATATTACAATATAATAATAATAATAATATTTGTATTTATATTATTAGATATATTTATAATATATTATTTATTTATGTGATCCTGGTGTCAACCAACTTAATTGCTGCACTTATAAATATCCTCCTTCGGCCTCCCCTTAATCTTTTTAAAGTACATTATTTATATAATATATATAGTATAACATTTAAATAAATATATTTGTTATTAAGTATGGGAGCTCTTTTATCTTATTTTATTCACAAGCATTACTTTGCCTTATTCCAAATTACTTTACTTTCTACCTGTAATAGGTAAGACTCTTTGTAATATTTATTTTTATATATAATAATATATCTTATTAATTATTCACATAAATATTATATTTAAATATTTATATTTATAATACATCTAGTTAATTAAATATATATATTTCATATATTTTATAATATTTATATTAAATTAAATTAATAATACATATTAATAATATATTTATAAATAAATATATTATATATTTAGTTTATATAAGGCTAACTTATTATTTAAATAAACGATTCAATTATAAATCATTATAGGGACATGACAACCCTCCCCACTCAAGATTGCTTGTCCTCAAGCAACTATACTTAGGTATCCTAAAGTAATAGTTAATAACATTATAATTTATTAGGTTTCCCTTATATAAAATAACATTACACTCACCAATAATATAAAATATGTAAAAAATTAATTTAGCTAATAAACTATAGTGCCATAAAATAGTAATTTATAAATTTGAGTTTACCCTTTTAAATTTTCAGCACTAAATTTTATAAATAATTTATTTGATAACTATATTTTATTAAGGTTTATGTACACCATAAATACTTTGGGTTAATTGTTTACGTATATTTTAATTTGTTTTTTTCACCCATTTCACCCCGCCGTAGGTTGCCCTTAGATGAAAATAACTTTGTGAAATATATTACTTATAAGAACTAAATAGAGATATTTAATATATATTTATTTATAAATTATATTTTAGTTGTTTCATTTTTTTATTTATTTTTATCTCATTTACTCATTATTTATTACATATTTGTAAGTAAATTTTTAATTTTTTAATGTTGCATCATAAATATTTATTTATTTATAAACATTTTAGCAATGTATTAAACACCATTATTCCAGCAATTCATTAAATTCATACTTACGATTGATTCTTGTGTTTTATTTATTTATTTATTTTTATTTTTTAAATTTTTTTTATTAAACGATTCACAGGATGGCAGGATCACTGCTCTGATACCACTGTAATGTCCCCTTTCTAGAGGAAGCACTAAAACCTGAATCTGCATTCAAAGTGATTCTCAAGGAGACATTAGAAATATTATAGATTTATAATTTTTGATGATAAGATCAAATAAGATAAATGATAATTTATTCACATCATTCCAAGGATTATTTATTCCCTAATTGTTACTTGCTATTGATAACTATTCTATAATACATTCCATAATTCAATCATGCATATTTTCCTTATTACTCTTCCTCATAGAACTAGGCTTTAGGCGTGTTGAGACCATCTCTTGACCCAGCCTATGTGAAACTATGTCCCAGCCTACGGGCCTTAATACGGATGGAATTATTCTGCCTCTCCCCACAATACCTAACATTCCTTTAAGGATGAAGTAATAGAGAAATATAAAAATAATAATCTAAGTTCATCTTCCCATATCATCTTCCTTCTATTCCTTAACCATGGATGGGGAAATTATATGTCTAGGGCGCGTTGAACCCTCTCCAATGCGATTGGGAATGGAATTACTCCGCCTCTCCCTAGCATCCTTGTCTAGGGCGCGTTAAACCCTCTCCAATCCATCGTGATGGAATTACCCCGCCTTTCCCTAACAAGACCGCCTCTCCTATAGTTATAGGAAATGGAAGTGATGGGATGGTTATGTTTTTTCTTTTGATAATGTATATATATGTTCATATATGTCTCAATTTCAATCAACTATTTGTTCACATAGTATAGTTCTATTTTGATATAGGGATCGCATACATGTATATATTTATTCTTTAATATATAATAATCTTACTATTTTGATATAAGGATCGCATACATATTTATTTAATATATAATAATCTTACTATTTATTTTTACCAAATATAGATTAAACAAATTAAATATAAATACTTACTTGCCTGCTGTAACTTTACTTGGAATTCTACCTATGCTGCCGTAATATAATTCTTATTGTTTTGTTGTTGCCGTTTATATATCTTATAATATATATTTCACTCCCTTTTACTGCTGAAGTACATATCTCTATATATTAATTTATGACATCTTTCCTACTTATGACTTAGAAATATATTTATATCATGCAGATCTAAATATATGTATTTATCCGATACTCTTATATTTTCTTTCGATGATCTTTTCCTTCTATCTCACAACCTTTATTTATTTCCCTTTCAAGGGATATGTTCGAAGAGACACATCTCTTATTATGCTTGGTGGTGAAAGACATACTTACCCTCTTATAATTTTTATTACTTTATATTAATTCCCTTTTGTGGTAAAACTAGTTTTAACTATACGTAAATGATAAGAGGATAGGTTAAAAGATGTTTATTTATATTATATCATTATAATAAATGATATATTATTTATATTATATCATTTATATCATAATAAATCATATATGGTTTATATTGTAGTATTTATATTTATATTACAATATAATAATAATAATAATAATATTTGTATTTATATTATTAGATATATTTATAATATATTATTTATTTATGTGATCCTGGTGTCAACCAACTTAATTGCTGCACTTATAAATATCCTCCTTCGGCCTCCCCTTAATCTTTTTAAAGTACATTATTTATATAATATATATAGTATAACATTTAAATAAATATATTTGTTATTAAGTATGGGAGCTCTTTTATCTTATTTTATTCACAAGCATTACTTTGCCTTATTCCAAATTACTTTACTTTCTACCTGTAATAGGTAAGACTCTTTGTAATATTTATTTTTATATATAATAATATATCTTATTAATTATTCACATAAATATTATATTAAAATATTTATATTTATAATACATCTAGTTAATTAAATATATATATTTCATATATTTTATAATATTTATATTAAATTAAATTAATAATACATATTAATAATATATTTATAAATAAATATATTATATATTTAGTTTATATAAGGCTAACTTATTATTTAAATAAACGATTCAATTATAAATCATTATAGGGACATGACAACCTTCCCCACTCAAGATTGCTTGTCCTCAAGCAACTATACTTAGGTATCCTAAAGTAATATTTAATAACATTATAATTTATTAGGTTTCCCTTATATAAAATAACATTACACTCACCAATAATATAAAATATGTAACAAATTAATTTAGCTAATAAACTATAGTGCCATAAAATAATAATTTATAAATTTGAGTTTACCCTTTTAAATTTTCAGCACTAAATTTTATAAATAATTTATTTGATAACTATATTTTATTAAGGTTTATGTACACCATAAATACTTTGGGTTAATTGTTTATGTATATTTTAATTTGTTTTTTTCACCCATTTCACCCCGCCGTAGGTTGCCCTTAGATGAAAATAACTTTGTGAAATATATTACTTATAAGAACTAAATAGAGATGTTTAATATATATTTATTTATAAATTATATTTTAGTTGTTTTATTTTTATTTTTTTTTATCTCATTTACTCATTATTTATCACATATTTGTAAGTAAATTTTTAATTTTTTAATGTTGCATCATAAATATTTATTTATTTATAAACATTTTAGCAATGTATTAAACACCATTATTCCAGCAATTCATTAAATTCATACTTACGATTGATTCTTGTGTTTTATTTATTTATTTATTTTTATTTTTTAAAATTTTTTTACTAAACGATTCACAGGATGGCAAGATCACTGCTCTGATACCACTGTAATGTCCCATTTCTAGAGGAAGCACTAAAACCTGAATCTGCATTCAAAGTGATTCTCAAGGAGACATTAGAAATATTATAGATTTATAATTTTTGATGATAAGATCAAATAAGATCAATGATAATTTATTCACATCATTCCAAGGATTATTTATTTCCTAATTGTTACTTGCTATTGATAACTATTCTATAATACATTCCATAATTCAATCATGCATATTTTCCTTATTACTCTTCCCCATAGAACTAGGCTTTATATGTATACGGCGCGCTGAGACCATCTCTTGACCCTAATGGAATTATTCTGCCTCTCCCCACAATACCTAACATTCCTTTAAGGATGAAGTAATAGAGAAATATAAAAGTAATAATCTAAGTTCATCTTCCCATATCATCTTCCTTCTATTCCTTAACCATGGATGGAGAAATTATATGTCTAGGGCGCGTTTAACCCTCTCCAATGCGATTGGGAATGGAATTACTCCGCCTCTCCCTAGCATCCTTGTCTAGGGCGCGTTAAACCCTCTCCAATCCATCGTGATGGAATTACCCCGCCTTTCCCTAACAAGACCGCCTCTCCTATAGTTATAGGAAATGGAAGTGATGGGATGGTTATATTTTTTCTTTTCATAATATATATATGTTCATATATGTCTCAATTTCAATCAACTATTTGTTCACATAGTATAGTTCTATTTTGATATAGGGATCGCATACATATATATATTTATTCTTTAATATATAATAATCTTACTATTTTGATAGAAGGATCGCATACATATTTATTTAATATATAATAATCTTACTATTTATTTTTACCAAATATAGATTAAACAAATTAAATATAAATACTTACTTGCCTGCTGTAACTTTACTTGGAATTCTACCTATGCTGCCGTAATATAATTCTTATTGTTTTGTTGTTGCCGTTTATATATCTTATAATATATATTTCACTCCCTTTTACTGCTGAAGTACATATCTCTATATATTAATTTATGACATCTTTCCTACTTATGACTTAGAAATATATTTATATCATGCAGATCTAAATATATGTATTTATCCGATACTCTTATATTTTCTTTCGATGATCTTTTCCTTCTATCTCACAACCTTTATTTATTTCCCTTTCAAGGGATATGTTCGAAGAGACATCTCTTATTATGCTTGGTGGTGAAAGACATACTTAACCTCTTATAATTTTTATTACTTTATATTAATTCCCTTTTGTGGTAAAACTACTTTTAACTATACGTAAATGATAAGAGGATAGGTTAAAAGATGTTTATTTATATTATATCATTATAATAAATGATATATTATTTATATTATATCATTTATATCATAATAAATCATATATGGTTTATATTGTAGTATTTATATTTATATTACAATATAATAATAATAATAATATTTGTATTTATATTATTAGATATATTTATAATATATTATTTATTTATGTGATCCTGGTGTCAACCAACTTAATTGCTGCACTTATAAATATAATATATAATATATATAGTATAACATTTAAATAAATATATTTGTTATTAAGTATGGGAGCTCTTTTATCTTATTTTATTCACAAGCATTACTTTGCCTTATTCCAAATTACTTTACTTTCTACCTGTAATAGGTAAGACTCTTTGTAATATTTATTTTTATATATAATAATATATCTTATTAATTATTCACATAAATATTATATTAAAATATTTATATTTATAATACATCTAGTTAATTAAATATATATATTTCATATATTTTATAATATTTATATTAAATTAAATTAATAATACATATTAATAATATATTTATAAATAAATATATTATATATTTAGTTTATATAAGGCTAACTTATTATTTAAATAAACGATTCAATTATAAATCATTATAGGGACATGACAACCCTCCCCCCTCAAGATTGCTTGTCCTCAAGCAACTATACTTAGGTATCCTAAAATAATATTTAATAACATTATAATTTATTAGGTTTCCCTTATATAAAATATGTAACAAATTAATTTAGTTAATAAACTATAGTGCCATAAAATAGTAATTTATAAATTTGAGTTTACCCTTTTAAATTTTCAGCACTAAATTTTATAAATAATTTATTTGATAACTATATTTTATTAAGGTTTATGTACACCATAAATACTTTGGGTTAATTGTTTACGTATATTTTAATTTGTTTTTTTCACCCATTTCACCCCGCCGTAGGTTGCCCTTAGATGAAAATAACTTTGTGAAATATATTACTTATAAGAACTAAATAGAGATGTTTAATATGTATTTATTTATAAATTATATTTTAGTTGTTTTATTTTTTTATTTTTTTTAATCTCATTTACTCATTATTTATTACATATTTGTAAGTAAATTTTTAATTTTTTAATGTTGCATCATAAATATTTATTTATTTATAAACATTTTAGCAATGTATTAAACACCATTATTCTAGCAATTCATTAAATTCATACTTACGATTGATTCTTGTGTTTTATTTATTTATTTATTTTTATTTTTTAAAATTTTTTTATTAAACGATTCTCAGGATGGCAGGATCACTGCTCTAATACCACTGTAATGTCCCCTTTCTAGAGGAAGCACTAAAACCTGAATCTGCATTCAAAGTGATTCTCAAGGAGACATTAGAAATATTATAGATATATAATTTTTGATGATAAGAACAAATAAGATCAATGATAATTTATTCACATCATTCCAAGGATTATTTATTTCCTAATTGTTACTTGCTATTGATAACTATTCTATAATACATTCCATAATTCAATCATGCATATTTTCCTTATTACTCTTCCTCATAGAACTAGGCTTTATATGTATAGGGCGCGCTGAGACCATCTCTTGACCCAGCCTACGGGAAACTATGTCCTAGCCTACGGGCCTTAATACGGATGGAATTATTTTGCCTCTCCCCACAATACCTAACATTCCTTTAAGGATGAAGTAATAGAGAAATATAAAAGTAATAATCTAAGTTCATCTTCCCATATCATCTTCCTTCTATTCCTTAACCATAGATGGGGAAATTATATGTCTAGGGCGCGTTGAACCCTCTCCAATGCGATTGGGAATGGAATTACTCCGCCTCTCCCTAGCATCCTTGTCTAGGGCGCGTTAAACCCTCTCCAATCCATCGTGATGGAATTACCCCGCCTTTCCCTAACAAGACCGCCTCTCCTATAGTTATAGGAAATGGAAGTGATGGGATGGTTATGTTTTTTCTTTTCATAATGTATATATATGTTCATATATGTCTCAATTTCAATCAACTATTTGTTCACATAGTATAGTTCTATTTTTATATAGGGATCGCATAAATATATATATTTATTCTTTAATATATAATAATCTTACTATTTTGATATAAGGATCGCATACATATTTATTTAATATATAATAATCTTACTATTTATTTTTACCAAATATAGATTAAACAAATTAAATATAAATACTTACTTGCCTGCTGTAACTTTACTTGGAATTCTACCTATGCTGACGTAATATAATTCTTATTGTTTTGTTGTTGCCGTTTATATATCTTATAATATATATTTCACTCCCTTTTATTGCTGAAGTACATATCTCTATATATTAATTTATGACATCTTTCCTACTTATGACTTAGAAATATATTTATATTATGCAGATCTAAATATATGTATTTATCCGATACTCTTATATTTTCTTTCGATGATCTTTTCCTTCTATCTCACAACCTTTATTTATTTCCCTTTCAAGGGATATGTTCGAAGAGACACATCTCTTATTATGCTTGGTGGTGAAAGACATACTTACCCTCTTATAATTTTTATTACTTTATATTAATTCCCTTTTGTGGTAAAACTAGTTTTAACTATACGTAAATGATAAGAGGATAGGTTAAAAGATGTTTATTTATATTATATCATTATAATAAATGATATATTATTTATATTATATCATTTATATCATAATAAATCATATATGGTTTATATTGTAGTATTTATATTTATATTACAATATAATAATAATAATAATTGTATTTATATTATTAGATATATTTATAATATATTATTTATTTATGTGATCCTGGTGTCAACCAACTTAATTGCTGCACTTATAAATATCCTCCTTCGGCCTCCCCTTAATCTTTTTAAAGTACATTATTTATATAATATATATAGTATAACATTTAAATAAATATATTTGTTATTAAGTATGGGAGCTCTTTTATCTTATTTTATTCACAAGCATTACTTTGCCTTATTCCAAATTACTTTACTTTCTACCTGTAATAGGTAAGACTCTTTGTAATATTTATTTTTATATATAATAATATATCTTATTAATTATTCACATAAATATTATATTAAAATATTTATATTTATAATACATCTAGTTAATTAAATATATATATTTCATATATTTTATAATATTTATATTAAATTAAATTAATAATACATATTAATAATATATTTATAAATAAATATATTAAATATTTAGTTTATATAAGGCTAACTTATTATTTAAATAAACGATTCAATTATAAATCATTATAGGGACATGACAACCTTCCCCACTCAAGATTGCTTGTCCTCAAGCAACTATACTTAGGTATCCTAAAGTAATATTTAATAACATTATAATTTATTAGGTTTCCCTTATATAAAATAATATTACACTCACCAATAATATAAAATATGTAACAAATTAATTTAGCTAATAAACTATAGTGCCATAAAATAGTAATTTATAAATTTGAGTTTACCCTTTTAAATTTTTAGCACTAAATTTTATAAATAATTTATTTGATAACTATATTTTATTAAGGTTTATGTACACTGGGTTAATTGTTTACGTATATTTTAATTTGTTTTTTTCACCCATTTCACCCCGCCGTAGGTTGCCCTTAGATGAAAATAACTTTGTGAAATATATTACTTATAAGAACTAAATAGAGATGTTTAATATATATTTATTTATAAATTATATTTTAGTTGTTTTATTTTTTTATTGTTTTTTCTCATTTACTCATTATTTATTACATATTTGTAAGTAAAATTTTAATTTCTTAATGTTGCATCATAAATATTTATTTATTTATAAACATTTTAGCAATGTATTAAACACCATTATTCCAGCAATTCATTAAATTCATACTTACGATTGATTCTTGTGTTTTATTTATTTATCTATTTTTATTTTTTAAAATATTTTTAGTAAACGATTCACAGGATGGCAGGATCACTGCTCTGATACCACTGTAATGTCCCCTTTCTAGAGGAAGCACTAAAACCTGAATCTGCATTCAAAGTGATTCTCAAGGAGACATTAGAAATATTATAGATTTATAATTTTTGATGATAATATCAAATAAGATCAATGATAATTTATTCACATCATTCCAAGGATTATTTATTCCCTAATTGTTACTTGCTATTGATAACTATTCTATAATACATTCCATAATTCAATCATGCATATTTTCCTTATTACTCTTCCTCATAGAACTAGGCTTTATATGTATACGACGCGCTGAGACCATCTCTTGACCCAGCCTACGGGAAACTATGTCCCAGCCTACGGGCCTTAATACGGATGGAATTATTCTGCCTCTCCCCACAATACCTAACATTCCTTTAAGGATGAAGTAATAGAGAAATATAAAAGTAATAATCTAAGTTCATCTTCCCATATCATCTTCCTTCTATTCCTTAACCATGGATGGGGAAATTATATGTCTAGGGCGCGTTGAACCTTCTCCAATGCGATTGGGAATGGAATTACTCCGCCTCTCCCTAGCATCCTTGTCTAGGGCGCGTTAAACCCTCTCCAATCCATCGTGATGGAATTACCCCGCCTTTCCCTAACAAGACCGCCTCTCCTATAGTTATAGGAAATGGAAGTGATGGGATGGTTATGTTTTTTCTTTTCATAATGTATATATATGTTCATATATGTCTCAATTTCAATCAACTATTTGTTCACATAGTATAGTTCTATTTTGATATAGGGATCGCATACATATATATATTTATTATTTAATATATAATAATCTTACTATTTTGATATAAGGATCGCATACATATTTATTTAATATATAATAATCTTACTATTTATTTTTACCAA
This sequence comes from Cunninghamia lanceolata, assembly GCA_027924645.1. Classification (NCBI taxonomy): domain Eukaryota; kingdom Viridiplantae; phylum Streptophyta; class Pinopsida; order Cupressales; family Cupressaceae; genus Cunninghamia; species Cunninghamia lanceolata. The sequence goes on from BSBN01000439.1 coordinate 6,117,904, forward strand.
ATATAGATTAAACAAATTAAATATAAATACTTACTTGCCTACTGTAACTTTACTTGGAATTCTACCTATGCTACCGTAATATAATTCTTATTGTTTTGTTGTTGCCGTTTATATATCTTATAATATATATTTCACTCCCTTTTACTACTGAAGTACATATCTCTATATATTAATTTATGACATCTTTCCTACTTATGACTTAGAAATATATTTATATCATGCAGATCTAAATATATGTATTTATCCGATACTCTTATATTTTCTTTCGATGATCTTTTCCTTCTATCTCACAACCTTTATTTATTTCCCTTTCAAAGGATACGTTCGAAGAAACACATCTCTTATTATGCTTGGTGGTGAAAGACATACTTACCCTCTTATAATTTTTATTACTTTATATTAATTCCCTTTTGTGGTAAAACTAATTTTAACTATACGTAAATGATAGGAGGATAGGTTAAAAGATGTTTATTTATATTATATCATTATAATAAATGATATATTATTTATATTATATCATTTATATCATAATAAATCATATATGGTTTATATTGTAGTATTTATATTTATATTACAATATAATAATAATAATAATATTTGTATTTATATTATTAGATATATTTATAATATATTATTTATTTATGTGATCCTGGTGTCAACCAACTTAATTGCTGCACTTATAAATATCCTCCTTCGGCCTCCCCTTAATCTTTTTAAAGTACATTATTTATATAATATATATATAGTATAACATTTAAATAAATATATTTGTTATTAAGTATGGGAGCTCTTTTATCTTATTTTATTCACAAGCATTACTTTGCCTTATTCCAAATTACTTTACTTTCTACCTGTAATAGGTAAGACTCTTTGTAATATTTATTTTTATATATAATAATATATCTTATTAATTATTCACATAAATATTATATTAAAATATTTATATTTATAATACATCTAGTTAATTAAATATATATATTTCATATATTTTATAATATTTATATTAAATTAAATTAATAATACATATTAATAATATATTTATAAATAAATATATTATGTATTTAGTTTATATAAGGCTAACTTATTATTTAAATAAACGATTCAATTATAAATCATTGTAGGGACATGACACATACAACCTATGAACTGCAGCTCTAAACTCATCAAGAACTCCAAGTTCCTCCATCCTTCTCGAAAGTTTGCTATGGGGGACCATGTCAGAGGCTTTTTTGAAGTCAACAAAGCAGCAAAAGGCCTCGTCCCCTTTTGTGTTCCATATTTTTTCGATCAAAAAATGAAGGGTAACTCCATGATCAACGGTAGAGTGTTTAGGCCTAAAACCGGCTTGCCCTTTGGCTCTTTTTTCTTCTTTTTCAGCCCAACTACTAATTTTGCTCTCCATCATGCTGCCAAATAGCTTACCCAAGTGGGGGTTAATCATAATTGTGCGGTAATTTGATGGATTATTGATATCACCACTTTTGTAGAGAGGAATAACAACACTCGTCGTCCAATCTTCTGGGAATCCCTCTTGAATGACATTGTTGAAGATGTGCATGATACGCGGTGCAAGAACCTCAATACCCCACTTTAAGTGCTCTGCTTGCAGCCCATCAATATCATATGCTTTCCCACCCGCTAACTTTTTTATGCCTTGATTGATATCTTCAATGGTGAAAAGTTTAGTTTTTGCATTGATAACTGGAGGCCTATGTTTATCCTGATCACGCTCATACAATAATTTTGCGTAATCCAGCCATTGAGACTCTGTAATATTGTTTTCAGTTTGCTTTCTCTTTTGCTGTAGCTCCTTCCAAAATTTTTTGGGTTTATATTTTCCAAGAGCAATCAGCTCTATTCTCCTTTCTCTCACATATTTCTCTTTTTCTCCCCGTAGCAGATTTTCGTAGTCTTTCTTCTTTTCTTTGTCCATCCTTTGTCCCCGCAGATTTCTTTTTGCCATTTTGCACTCATCATCGAACCACGGATTTGCCGGGAAAGTATTTTTATTTCTGTTCTTGGGTTTCGCTCTCTTACACCGCTCTAAAGCCTTATGAATTAGCGGAATCAGCATGTTTTTATAATTGTAGCTATTTTCTATGCCATCTGTGTTATTTTCATGCTCCCTGAGAAGCTGTTCAAGGACATCATTGAAAGCTATCTGATTTTCCTAAGTCAAGAGGACTTTTCCTTGTGGAGTTTTTGTGAGTGATCTTGGTCTACTTGCTGCTTGATTATATGGGTGTGTAGCCTTATATAGATTGGATTATGATCTGATTTCAGCTCTACCAGATTGTCCCCCACAGTTATCTCCACCAACCTCGAGATAAGATTTTGAGTGCACATAACATAGTCAACAACACTTTGACCGTTGTAAGTTTTGCAAGTAATGTTGCCCGAATTCGGCCATGCCCTCATACCATTGCAAATGACCATGTTGTGCAGACTACATAGTCCTAACAATTCAGCCCCAAAATGCGTAACATTCCCATTACTGTCTTGTGAGGCCCTAGCCCAGGGCTGATCATTCTCTTCCTCCAACCACAACGGGTTACCTTCCTCCGTGTTTTTGTTTTTCAAGCTAAGAGCTTGGATGTTTGTTGTCCTTGCATTAAAGTTCCCTATAATTATGACTTCTCCTCTAGTACTAAAGATAGAAATGTCTTTTTTTAGCAATGCATAAGGGTCTTCCTGATCTAGATTCCTTTTTTTGTATGATTTTGAACTTTTTGGGGCGAAGTAGCATGCTGCCAGCCATATTGTAACTTGATTTTATGATATTTTCAACCATATATACTGTTTATTTGGATCTTCTTTCTCTATTTTTATAAAATTGCTCCATGTATCTTTGATTAGAACCGTCACCCCTCCATGCCCTTTGCCGTTGTCTGTCCTTTCATTCCAAATTGAAACTTTTTGATACCCTTCAAATTCTGGAATTTTACTTCCCTCGTGTTCATGAGTTTCCACAAGGATGATTATGTCTTTACCTTCTGCTATGGGTCCCAACCCAGGTCCTCTTCTCCATGGATATCCTCTACAATTCCAACTCACTATGTCAAATGATCCTGGGGGCCCCCAATTCCTATTTCTTGTGTACCATTCTATCGCTAACTTGAGCCTTTCCGTTTTGTAGCCAAGCCCATTTTCCTGCCTCTCTAGTTGTCTTTACTTTCTCCCATTCCTTTCGTCTTTCCTCCTATTGTGCTATGGTTAGATCTTCGTCGAGATAAATTTGCGTGCCTCTAAGGAATTTTTTGTTCTTTAGTAACACGATCTTGTCTTCTATATTCCTTAAAGTGACTCTTACATACCTACACTTGCCCCCTCCTGTCCATTTTCCAATCCTATTTGCTTGAAGGATAGGTCCTGTCCATTGCATTTGATCTCTAAAAAAGTCTCTTGCTAGCTCCTTTGTGGTTTCTTTCTCACCGTAATCTTTTAGTCCTTTGATGACGATATTCACTGCCCTATCAGTCCTGTCCTTTTCCTCCCTTATCTGCCTTTTCACCTGTTTTTCAATGAGTTCTCTTTGCGAATCTAACGGTCCCTTCACTACTTGAGCCCATGATTTGGCTTCTTCTATTTGTTCTCGCAGCTGATTTTCTCTTTTCTCCATGTCTGCCATGGCAGATTGGATTTCTTTTAACTGAGAATCGCTACTTTCTACTAACCCTTTTGGTTTAATCTCTTCCGTTGTATTCATTTGATCTAAAACCTGCCTTATCAAAATCACTTCTTGCTCACCTTTAGTCAAGCTGACTTGCAGTTTGTTTACTTGTTCTTTAAGAAGTTTGTTCTCTCTTGCTAATTTCTCATAGGATTTTGTGATCTCCTTCACCTTGCTATCCTCCGTTTTCCCTTTTTCTTCTAAGGATTGAATCTTCTTCATGATCATTAGTTCGCTAACATAAAGTGTTGAGGACCATAGCAAAGGTGTTGTGGCAGGGCTATATACATCTGCGCACTCATGACTGCCTTCATCACCCTCTTCCTTATTTGGAGGATGAATTTCATCCCCATTCTGCTTTGAATCTGGCGTTATGTGAAATGAGGAACTCACTATTTCCTTATCTTTATTTTGTTTTGGCTCATGTTGATCCGCTTGAACTGGCTGATATTCTGTTGTGCCTAACAGGGCCCTAAGCGCTGTTTTCGGCAAAATCGTTGTGAAATTCCTCTTTTTTGCTTGTTTTAGTTTTTGAGTTTGTCTATGACGTAAGATCCCTTTGTATTGTTTTTCATTTACGTAGATACACCTTTCCATGGTGTTTGACAGATTTCCCTGAGGGGGCCCCAACATATAGGTCCCCCATGTTCCATTTGCTGCCCCACCATGTGTATTAAGACTGGAGAATGTTGGGACAATTGAGGAGCCTGTCGAGAAGTGTGCAGAAAAGTTAAAAGGGATTAAAATACCCCCCTGAGGTAGGTACCCTAGCACGGACCTCTGGTCCTCCTTCCCTGAAGTTCTTCTAAGATCTCAGATTTGCCTGTTGAGAACCCAACAGTTCCACTTAATGCATCCTGAGCTGTTACCCCTGCGGTTTTGCTGCCTACGTCGACCTTGATTGTGCCCCCTGGGTCTGTCAAAGCAATGAGACCCGACCCAAGGTCCCAGGTGCTTTTAACGTGCCCTCCAAAACGTCCCCCTCCCTTTTGGGCAGAGAGGCCCACCTTGAGGAAGGTTTTAAAAAAGTTGTCTTGCTAAAAAGTTTGAGAATACCGGAGATGTTGTCGACTTTGCATAAAGGAGCAGAGAAAGTAATCAAAAACATTTAGAGGGCCAGACAGAGTGGGGACACACCTGCTTTTTGTCACTGTCTGTTGTTGGATTTTGTTCGGACCCACTTTGCTCGAAAAAGGAGAGGAGAATTCTGAGTTTGCTTTGTGCTTGCTGCCGTTGGAGACTTTGGATCCGCAGGCCGTCACCGTTACTGTTGCAGAAGACCTGATTCAGAAAACCCTTCACTGCCACTTGATTTCGTTGCAGAAAACCCTTCGTTGCAGAAAACCCGCCACCGTTAAGGTCTGCCGTTGGTCACCGTTCTTCAAACTTGATTCCGTTGCAGAAAACCTGCCACCGTTACTGTTGCCGTTGCAGAACTATTCCAAAACCTTGATACTCAAAATTTGTAGTGTAGGTAACAAGGAAATCCACCGAGCATTCAAAATGAATGGGCCAGTGGAGCATACCCCATGTACTGTTGCTTGCAAAATGTTTGTCACAGCTACGCGGAAGCTCATCTAGCGGCTTCTCCTCTAATGGGGGGCTTAAGCTTCTAGAAAAGAGTGGAGACATGGAGGAAGGTCTTGAAGGATCCTATGGCGAGGTCATGCAGATGGAAGAGATGTACACACATGAGGATTCAACTTGCAACCATGAGACAGAAGTTGTGGTACATGACACATATGATTTTCCATTGGAGACATCACATGGACCTACCCTAGTTGATGATCACTCACTCATGGAGGAAGAGGAGGTTAAGGTCTGCAAGTACATCACTCACAAGCATGAGGTAAGATCTGATTTTTGGATATGTAACAGCAGTCCCTTACTCTCACAATATCGAGACATGACAGCCAAAGGGGAAGAGGTACAATTCAGATTGAAGGCAAGTGAATTTCATATAGAGCCCCTTTTTGGATCTGCACTTGTGGGAGGACACATGGAAAGGGAAGAAGTGATTGAGGAGCTAGACGACAGCTTGATAAGGTATGATATCAGTCCTGATTTTCTGAGGTATGACAGCAGCCCTTTACCTTCACATTATTATGTTATGAGAGCCAAAAGGATCAGCCTTGAGGCATGTAAATTTCATGAGGAGTCTCACATTGGATCAGCACTTCATGGAGAGCATGCAACAACGATGGAGTTGTTTGAAATGGATGAGATCACTACTGAAAGGTATGACAAAGGTTCTGATTTTATTTGGATCAACAGTCTTTCACTCTTGCATAATCATTGGTTGACAGCCCCTTCACTTGAGAATGAGAGTGGGAAGACTTCTATTGTTGGCACCCCATGGGAAATCAAACATGAAAGTTTTAGGGATTGTCCAAGACACAAGAGGATTGATTTGATATGCCATGGCATGAAAGAGACAAAGAAGATTCAAAGCACGTGGCATAGGAGGGATGAGCATAGTGTGGTGGTCAAGCTAGTGGTGCAATCAGTTTTGTACAGTGAGAGGTATGATTTAGATTTCTTTGTTTGTTCACTTAGCTTGCCTCATGAGGATATGGCGTCACCTCTTTTCAAGAGTCATTTGGAGACTCATGTCATACACTTAGATGGAGTTGTTGAGACTACACTTAGTGAATCAGCCACTAATATTGTGACTTCACTTGAAGAGGGAGTCATAAGGGATTCAGTTTGTGATGATCCTTTGATCATTCTTGGAGGAGATGTAGAGTTGGGTGATAATGTGATGCAATTCTATCATTCTATTGATCCTTTGGTAGCATTGGAGGTTGTTCTATGTCCAAGCTTGGTGAAGCATAATACCAAGGCACTTGCATTAGAGGAGCATATTTCCGAGATATAGTTGGTTCACATGCCGAGGTATGGAGATGTTGTTCCCATTTCTGATTTTGAGACACTAGGGCTTGTTTCACAGTTGGATTTTTACCTTGGAGATGGAGGTGAGCACAATGCCATGGATATTCTAGCCCTAGTACATGAGGTCCTTTTCCATATATGGATGGGAGATGATTATTCTACTTCATGGTACATGGATCTCATACTAAGTAGATGGGGGGCAGCAGTGGTTTTGGAGTTGAGAGGAGAGTTGGATCATCACCTTATCTTGGGAAAGCAGCACATTGATGATAGCCTATCATCCCTTGTCATGAGCGACATCCTTTGCACTATCATGGAGCTGATTTGCCATCATGAGGTTACTGTTTGGATTCATATCAGCAGCTTAGTGGGAGCAGTTAAACACCTTCATGCACCTATTATGGACGTATTTCACATTCATGGGAGGTCTACGGGAGTTGGAGGTTGGCTTGGTGATGAGGACTTTCTGAGGTGCTTCCACTACCTCATACTTTGCATGTGTGGAGAGATGATTTGGGATCCAGGTAGTGGCACTTGGGATCTATTTGGGTTGCTTCACCATCTTTCGGGCACTGATGATGACAACGTGAGGCAGCCGAGGCTTGGTAACAGGTGGACATGCTTCAGAGACTACACTCTTCGCCACTTGTTGACAGGCATGTTTCTCTTTGAGGCTTCAGTTATGAGGAGTGGCACCTTGGGAGCTTGGGAGAGTGTTGCACTTGTGGTTGCGGGATTACTTTTAGAATCTGGAGGATGGTGCTTGGTTGGGCTCGAGTGTGTATGGCTTCGGCTACCAGAGTTCACTTCACATTGCATTCTTCACATTCTTCTTGAAGGATGCGGCCACCAATGGAGGATTTGTACAGCCACCGGGCATGCGGACAGATGGGGATACATGTCATTTGACACTATCTCATAGGATACATACTTGCCATTGCTTGACGACAAGCAATTCCGAGAAAGGAGGACTATAATGTCCCCATTTTCGGATTGGTCGCCATAGGAAAATAGAGGGGTTGGTTTTCACTCTCCAAGATGTTTGGATGATACATTGAAGGTTGGAGATGACTTGGCATATTTTTCTGATGGGTTTGATGTGTTCCTTGCAATTAATATATTTCTCTTCCCGTTGGAGCGAACCTTCTTGAGGAGTTCGAGTATGGAGACTTGCCATGTTGATGATGAATTTTGCTAGCACATTTCATACCAAATGCCACTTTGGTGAAGGGATAAGTTATAATGCCTTCATCTTGTGTATATGCCAATCATTGTGAACATCTAACTTGATTTGGGATGGCCTAGGATGAAGAATGAATAATAAACTAATGCATATCCTTGGCACGCTTAAGAAGGAATCTTGGAAAGACAAAAGGGGAGTAATGTCATGTCCCCAATTTTGGAGTAACTTAAAATTGTTTTAATTATAAATTAATTTTGTAAAGTATTTTATTTACTTTATAAAATTAATATTTTATTTAAGTTACTAAGTTAGTAGTACTACACTTTATTAAAAAGTGTTGTGAACAAACATTTAAAAAGTACAAATGCAAGCATTTAATAAAGTTCATGTAAAAGCATTTAAAATGCTTTGGTCTGATGTGTACATGTAAACTCTCATTTAATAAAGTTAGGCTGGGCCTAATTAATGTAATGGCTTTAAAAGCAAGCCTGAGAGTCATTGTTGAGCATGCTTTTTCAGATGCTTATACTTGGTTTTGTGTTTTGTCTTTTGACAAACTGTATTCAGCTGATTGACAAGGAGGTGTTCCCTTGCATTTGCTGAGCCGAGGAGATGTTTCCTTGGTGAATTGTAGAGGTGAAATCATCTCAGATTTCACAACTGAGCTTCAAAGTGTATTTGGTTCGATTGTTGGGTTTTTGCCATTTGGTCAGAGACCATTTTGTAAAGCTTCATTGAAACTCTTGTTTGAAGATTTTATGCAGAGGGTTTATTGACAAATTCATTAATTTGTAAGCAATTATGAATTTGTGAAGGTGGCTCGATTTATATATGTCTGATATGAGTAATGCAGTTTAATAAGAAACAAAGTTTGACAGCAAGCCAGCCATAGCCTTTTGTCAAAATATCTTATTCATATTGAAAGTTTATTGTTTGTTGTTCAATGGGAGACCAAATCTGATGCCTCAGCTCAGTCAACCAATTTCATGTTTGAAAATTGTTCCCAAGAAGATACGTGAGGTTTCAAGTTTGTATTTAGAAGACAAAGGTGAGATAAATTGTAAATTTGAAGTTTGATATTTCTTTGCTGGTAAATAGGGGACAAAGTCTGACGAACTGTTCCAGTCAGCAATTTCATTAATAAATCTGTATTTCATCAGAAGAAATCTTTGCAAAGAAAAATTGTAGATGTTTTTAATTGTTTATAAGAGGTGGGTCCCAAACCCCACTATGAGAATTATTTGAGTTTGCTTTTAAATCTGAAGAAAAGAAGCAATTCGTGGGTCCCTCTTTGTATAGCAAGGAAAGACATTCATTTTGAAATCTTTAAAAGAAAAGTTTTGCATCTGTCGTGGTAAGGAGAATTCGAGGAGTTATCCGCACACAGGCAGGCAGCTCTGCAGGAGTTCGTGGGTCCCAGCAACATATCAATCGTAGCCTTTATCAATTAATTTGGCACTAGATAATATTGAAGGTAATTGCTGAGTTAGGCGTGGGTATCTCTGAGGAATGTGTGGGCCCATTTCAATCCAGCTGGTCATAAAATTTGAAGCATAGGAGGCACGTAGGAAATCAGAAATTTCATTTATATATCTTTTGATGCCGGACACATATCATTGAGGAGTTTCAGCTGGTGATAACAGATATACTTCAGGCATGCACTTATAACAGCAACAGCATAATTGAGATTTTATTGTGTTCCCAACCATTAGAATCGCTGAACATGTTAAGAGAAGTTTATATCATTTGGTCTGGTTTCACTTGACAGTAATCAGCTTCAGAGTTATCAGCACCCTGTCATCAAATCATAGTACAACAACAGGTTGGGTTTGAGTTAGTCATTACCTGATATCAGATTTGAAGTGTCAAGATATATGTTTATAGCATTAGAGTAAGACACAGCAGTACAATAGCAAACAGCAACCTCTGGGAAGGTCAAACAGTGCAGAATCAATATGCTGATCACTGTCATTGGTTATTGTGTTACATTGGCATAAGCATTCCAATTGTTTGTTCAAATGCTCATTGAAACATCTATGTGAAAGAAGACTGTTTATGCACAAATCAGACTTTCAAACATTCTAAAAAGAAAACAAACTCAGAATAATCAGAACAGCCCCAAATGTCAACACAATACTCAGAATTTGATAGTTTGAAGGAAGACTCCTGAAAGGGATATCACAGTGGTATCAGAGCCATGATCCTGCCAGCCTATGGGTTTGTTTTGAAGGAAGAGCTGAAGCCATGAATACAAGAACACCTACAGTTGACAAATCTATAGAAGAAAAATTGACAGCCTTGATAAACAAGTATGATGCTCTTCCTAGGTATGTGCAAAACAGAATTAGCTTCAAAGCTTACATGAAGTTCAAGTGTTCGTGGTATGATGAAGATTCGGATAATGAGGACACCCAGCCATCAGCTAGCAGCCCTAGAGGGAAAATTGACACAGTTTCATTCCAGCCACATGGAGTCAAGACTGAAGAAGAGCACGAAGAAACAAGTGATGTGGAAAAAACCAATCATTATGCAGCCCTAAAGAGTATGAGGATTCAAGTACACTTCAGTCACATATTGAAGAAAAGCACATGGTAGTTGAAGACAAATCAGCTATATTGGGTAAAGGTATGGTTCTTCATAAAAAGACTAACATTGTTGATAAGGAAAATGTTGATACATTTGAGAGCAAACCAGAGATTACAGTTTGTTATGAAGAGCATACTATTGGTGTTCAATCATACATGTAGGGAGAAGACGTAGTCTTTGTTACAAAGATCATCCATGAGGAAGATGATTCACATGAAGAACTCATGACACTTCATGATGATAAAGAGAACATGATCAACCATAAAGAATGTGATTCACATGAAGAAGACTTAGGTGATGCATATGAAGTTTTTTGCTTTGGATCAGCATTTGATGAAGAAAAGTGGCATGATGTCATTGCTAATCATTCTAATGAAATGGCAGATTCTGATCATGGAGTTGAATGGCATGATATAATCCCCGATTTGTTTGAGGGCAGCAGTACTATTCCTTTGCAAAATCAGTTGGTGGTAGTTATTGTTCATAAGAATGAGAGTGGGAAGACACTTCCTACCTTTGGCACTTTATTGGTCATCACACATGATGAGTATATGGATTATCCAAGGCTTAAGATTTCTGATTTGATACACCATGGTATGATTGAGACAGAGGATTCAAGACATGTGGCATATGAGAAATAAGCTTTGTATGGAGTTGGATAGTGACATTGAGTATGCAAGTGAACAAATATGCATTGATGTTCCATTCTTAATTCATGATACATTGATAGGAGATGGCTGTCTTATTACATTCAACATAGAGATCCTTCATGACACTTGGAAGACAACAGCTGTTCGGGAGCATTGTAGAGGTTTGGATCATGTCTGCTTCATTGGAGGATGGCCTATGAATGTTGTTTACTCACCATTAAACATTAGTGATGACATTGGTATTCATTTGGATTCGATTTTCAGTTATTGGGTAAATGATTTCCAGCAAATGAATCATGAGATACATGGGATAGAGAATCAAGATATGGATAGGAAAGAAGATGACATTCTTAATGATACACAATCATTTGATTCAGAGTTGATGAATTTTCTTATTCATAATGGATTTAGTGAATATGCCTATGTTTTGATATGGTATTATTGTGATGATGCTTTGGTGATTGGATTTGATGTTAACATAGCTTCAACAAGTGAGTTATATGAGGATGAGTATCATAGTTCAATCTCTTTCAGCAAGGTATCAAGTTGCTTCATGATATGGATGTGTCATTGGAGGTTGAGCATGGATGTGTTTGCTAGATTGTGCGACAGCGGAAGCAGTCCCAGGATCTTCTTCGTCAGCAGCCTTGAAGAGATGCGATTGAACATGCTTGAGGAGCCTCGCTGGATTTGGGATCCAGGAATTGATTGAGTTCAGTTTTTCTTCCCATTGCTTGGGGACGAGCAATTTCGGGAAGGGAGGGCTGTCATGTCCCCAATTTTGGAGTAACTTAAAATTGTTTTAATTATAAATTAATTTTGTAAAGTATTTTATTTACTTTATAAAATTAATATTTTATTTAAGTTACTAAGTTAGTAGTACTACACCTTATTAAAAAAGTGTTGTGAACAAGCATTTAAAAAGTACAAATGCAAGCATTTAATAAAGTTCATGTAAAAGCATTTAAAATGCTTTGGTTTGATGTGTACATGTAAACTCTCATTTAATAAAATTAGGCTGGGCCTAATTAATGTAATGGCTTTAAAAGCAAGCTTGAGAGTCATTTGAAGTCATGTCTAAATGTTTTTCAGATACTTGGTTTTGGGTTTTTGTCTTTTGACAAATTGTATTCAGCTAATTGACAAGGTGATGTTCCCTTGCATTTGCTGAGCCGAGGAGATGTTCCCTTGGTGAATTGTTGAGGTGAAATCATCTCAGATTTCACAACTAAGCTTCATTATGTTTTGAGTTTGGTGTTTTGCTGAATAAATTGATATTTGGTCGGAGACCATTTTATCGATATTTTGTATAAAATTTTCAGAATAATTGATTTGAGATGATTGCTGAGTTGAAGTGAAACATATATTCTCTATAATATCTCTGAATATCCTATATGCAGATATAAGGGTATTATAGGGTTTTATTTATATTAGCAATTTCCTTTGAATAGTCTTATGAACAATTGTGGAGTAATTGTGTATTATGATTTAATTCCCAGAAATCGGAAATTTGATTGCATAATAGATTGGGTTTGAGAATTCATGTTGTTGGCAGAGAGGAGACAATTTCTGACATTATGCTGCAGATCTACATAGTGGACGGTGGGCCCCAGCAACAGCTCTAACTTGTGTTTAAAGTATAAAGAGAAATTGCAGTTACAAAAAAAGAGTCTTTGTGTTTTATTTGAAGGAATTTGTGGGTTCTAAAAGCTTAAGCTTTCTGCATAGTGGATTGCGGGCCCCAGCGCTAAAGAACTATTGTGAAGTCTTAAAAATATATATAGAGCTGAAGTAGTTTGTGTGATAGGTATTAAGTTGCATACATAAGGAATCGTGGTTTGAATTCAATGAGTCCCAGCTTCCAATGGAGTCTATGAAAAAGTTAAGCAAATGGAATCGCATTGTATATTTGTCGATCGTGAGAATGTGGGAAATCAAAGTCTTCAATGTTAATGCTCTATAAAAGGAGATCGTGGCTGAAGTCTATTACTGTGAATTCATAATGTTTGTGGAAGTATTAAACATTATGACGGAGTCATATAGTAGCGGTAACATTGTCACCAGTCATTGAAGTTGTTATCATAGTTGTGAGGAGATATATATATTCCAAGACATTGTGAACAAGCCCACATCAATTCCAGTTCATTTAGGATCAGAATATTGGAACAACAAGGTGCAGCTATAGCAGTTAACCAATTCATTGTTATCTACTGTTATCTCTGTTACATCAGCAATCATATCTTAGAGTGGGAATAAGGCATTTAAGGCATGCTCAGAACTTCTACAACAGTCATAAAGATTACTACAGATAGACTTGGTGCATCAGCAAAGGTCATTATACCATAACATTTGTAGAAGGAAATAGATTAGCTCAGCTACAGCAGAAAACATTATATCAGCAGACTTTACAATATCAGCATATTAGCATATATCCTAGAAAGGGATATTAAAGTGGTATCAGCACAATATGCAGAATCATAGCCAATATCCATCAGGGATATTACAACTAAATTCAAATATTTAATTTGAGTTATGGGCGTGTAGAATTCCTTAAGGCTGGACGGCCTCTTTGGAGGAGAATATTATTAGAAATAAAAGGATTTCTGCCCTAGGTCGGCCATTATAAAGAAGGGAGTAAAAACATGTATAAATACAAGTTAAGTTGTGGCATTTGCATCATCATTCAATCATTTTCTCATTCATCTTTGGAGTTTATCTCTAGTGAAGGTCTTGGGATGAAAACCTCAAGTACCTTGGAGGAGTTGGACGAAAACCTAGCTCTTCTTGTGAGGATTCCGTGACAGGGATTCATTTGCACTTCATCATATTTGGAGTAGACTTGTGGAGCAGATTTGAAGGCCTCTCTTTGGTTGGTTATGTGGGATAATGCCTAGGGTTTAACCCTCACTTGGAGCGCCACCCTTGGGAGTCATTTTGGGCTTGGTTTGTGAGCATCTTTGTGCCATTCTTCCATCTTTTTCAGAACAGCAGACCAGCAGACTTATGCGCCACATTTTTGACTGATTGGAGACTCATTTTTTATAGAAGGCTAGAAGAAGAAATTGTTATTTTGTTTCTGAATTTAGGGCAGATATTTTCTGGGCTATTTCTCATGTGTTAGCCTATATCTATTGATGTATTTGAAGACAATTCATACTCAGATTATAGCAGCAGACTTCTACTTTCATTTTCAGTTGTGTGTTGGTTGAATGAAGTGGATTTAATGTTCTTATAATGATGAAATGCAAGTACATTATGATTGATTATGTTTATGGCAAATTCATGGTGTTTTGAAGTGTTTTATAGGCTGCCCTAGTTGGTATTTTCAGTCTGATTTTTATTTTAGAGGTTAGGGTTTGAGAAGAAAACTAAGGTACAGAAATTAGGGCAGAATTCAAACTAGGGAAAAACAGAAAATTCTAAGCAAGTTTCATTTGGAAAGCCCGTAAACCCAAACTTGGCGATAATATCCCCATTTGGGATATTACAGTTTTGGAGCAGCAAATGCTAGGCGCACCTCATGGAGATTTTGCCCAGTTAGGGCTGATATTTTATCCACTATTTTGCTTATAATTGGTATGTGTAGTCGGTCATAATTGTAGTCAGCCGTAGTCGGCCAAGTAAATAATCATAAATTAATTAGTGTTGTTAAGTTAGGAGTGTTATCGGGAATTAACCCCGACGGTTGGATAGTTATAGAGTTGTTGCCAACGATTGGTATCTCAACCAACCTTGGCCAAGTTATATATTGGTTTAATACTTTGTAGTCGGGGCACCCCCGCAGCATTGTGACATTGTAGTGTAATACTGATATATTCAATGAATGAAACAATGTTTTATCCTGTGCAATTCTGGTATGAATCATATGCTTTATAGTTATTGCTGTATATTTCCGTTTACTCCAAGTTTGGTCTGAAACACCATATTGCCGGTAAACATTTGGCATCGTTGCCAGTTCGAAAACGGGTCGAGGGTGACAAGTTGATGACAAGTTGAGTCGTCGAAGACCATCGGATGACAAGTTGGCTGTCGATGACAAGTTGAGTCGTCGGAAACCATCGGACAAGTGGCATCGTCAAAAACAAGCAAACCGTCGGGTGTAACCAGGGTCGAGAAAAACACAATGAAGATGGCATCGTGATGGGGCAGCCGACCGAAGAGCCAATACAAGCAAACGAGGATCGTGAAGACGCTCTGACGAAAGACCTCTGCAGTTTGTGGGAAAACTCGTTGAAGGATCACGTACGGAGGGAGGCTCTCAGACGAGAGATCCCTCAGTTGGTCATCTGGGATCAATTGCACATCGACCAAGAGGTCGACCATCTCCTCACCCGAGTAGCAATTAATGCCCATACAACTCAATAAGGATAAGAACCGAGTACCAAGTGGGCATGAAACACCAGAGGAAAGAACACGAAGATCATTGAGATTAAAGGAACAAGAAGAACGAAGGAAAACACTGAGACAAATTGTCAATGAACATCATCATACTGACGAAGGAATTTTCAAGACACCGCTGACAAATAAAGAAAAAGGGAATGAAAATGAATTGACAGAAGAAATTGAAAACAGTATATGCCGCATCGGAGAGTTATCCATATCGGACGACGAAGGGCCGAGAGTTGGAAGATCTGAGCCTAAGACCCCAGGGCAGAGGGAGTATCAGAATGAACCCGAGGAGACTCAAGGTGTAGAGGACGCTGACAGAGGACACGGGGAAGACTCGAACGTGGCCGAGAGTGCAAGTGACGCACTGGAACGTTGCGAGAGAACCAATCCAGTCAGGTCCAACGCATAAAGAGGGCATCGGGGAAGGATGGTGACTCCGCCAGCCGAGAGGCAGAAGCTGCCAAAATTTACGAGGGATGGGTTAGAAGATCCAGTACGACACTGTAAGACGTGCGAGACGATTTGGATAGCCAATGGGCAAGATGATGTGGACTACTGGCTGAAAGCATTTCCAGCGACACTGTGAGATAGTGCCATCGACTGGTACACAAAGTTGGACCAAGCACACAGGGCATCATGGAGATTACTTAAGAAGGCATTCCAAGACGAATTCAAACTTCTGACGGATGACAGTGAAATTGTAGCAGAGATCTACAGTACGAAGCAAGGGAAGCACGAGAACGTGCGAACCTACAACCGGAGACTGAAAGAATTGTTGGGAAAACTAGAGACTCAACCGGCCGATGGGCTGAAGAAGCAATGGTTCATCGAAGGGTTGCGCCCATCGCTGAGAAAGAAAATGAAAGTCATGCCTCCGTCGTCATACGATGAATCGTACAATCGAGCGATGGATATAGAGAGTGAAAATAAAATATCCTTCCGAAGGAAAAGTAAGACGGACGACGAGGAGAGTACAGATGACAACAGCGACAGTGAGTCCAAGACCGTGCAAGCACTCAGGAAGGACATGATGAGAATGATGAAAGAACTGAAGGCCGACAAGGAGAGTACGAGGGAAGCCAAAGAACTGTGGTGTACAGATTGCAAGGGGGAAGGTCATACAAAGGCAAATTGTCCGAAAAAATTGTTTTGTGATATCTGCCAAGTGATGGGACATTCCATCAAGGAATGCCCATAGAATCTGAAAGCAAGGGGTACGCAAGTACTCTTCACTCAAGGAGAACCGTCAACACCGCCGAACACACCACCAAAGCCCCAGTACAATAGCCATGCATCACCTGGAGGTTACCAAAGCAATAGAAGTCTGAGAAACAGATTGCAGTACGACAGCAAGGGGCGACCCATGATACAGTGCCGGCAATGCATCGAATGGGGACACTTTGCAAGGGAATGCCCAAACAATAACCAGAACAAAATAAATGCATTATGCAAGTGGTGTGGGCCTGGGGATCACGAAGAAAAAGATTGCCCGAAGCAGAAAGGGGTGAACCTCATCAGTTTCAAGGAAAATGCTGAAGAGATCCTTGCGGTCACCCGAGCACAATGGAAAAAAGCGACATATCTAGATCCCGGAACCGAGAAGGAGAGACTTCGGGAGGCTAGAAAAGAAGTAGAGATGGCAATGGAAACGGAGGGGAAGAACAGAAAAATAACTATCATACGACCAGAGTCAGACAAGAGTATTGTGAATTAGGTGTTACAAATCACTGTATTGGTCAGAATAGCGGATCTTCTATAGAGCATGCCGCAACTAAGGATGGCAATCTCGAAGGTGATGGAAGGGAACCCAAACGGGCAAACAAAGGACGAAGATGTCATAGTGGAGCCACCGCTGGAAGGAGAACGAGTCATCGACCCGAGATTGTTGGCAGTTAACAATGGCAAGAATCCAGCCGTCATACACATGGAAATCGGTGGATGTCACCTGACGAACACAATAATCGACGGTGGATTGGGAGTGAATGTGTTGACAGAAGATACATGGAAGTGCTTGGGAAAACCTACATTATGGCCACAAAATTTCCAGTTACTGGGAGCAGACCAACACGGAATTAAAGCACTGGGAGTGCTAATGGCTCAGAAAGTGAAGATTGGCACCCAACTCTTTCGGTTAAACTTTGTAGTCATAACAGCACAAAATGCGTCGTACGATGCATTACTCGGCCAAGGGTGGCTGATAGCCGCCAAGGCCAACCATAACTGGAAAAGAAACACATTGTCAATAGAGAACAAATGTAAGAAGATTGTCATAGATCTGAGAACACAGGCTATAAGTGAGGAACTAGCATCGAATTCCGATTCAGACGGAGGGGAGTCAGTTGACAGAGGACCAATGGAACCTGATGAGAAAGGAGTATTAAAATTGCAAGAATGTTTTGAGGATGAAACTAATTCCTTTAGTGGGCTCTTCCACTGGCAGATGGAAGATTACGAGTTCTTTCAACCGGAATGTAATATGATTTCAATAAAAGAAGTTGGCGAGAGCTCTCGGATGAACAATGCAAGTCCTGGCAATGCATGTCATGGCAGTGCAATTCTTGGCAAAACTCGGTTGAAGAGTGAAACACTCGGCAACTGTGAAACTCTCGGCAACTCTCGGCCGACGAATGAAAGTCTGGACAACTTTAGGCCGACGAGTGAAACATTGTTCACGAATGAAGCACTTGATGGATTGACAAACACTCGACCACTTGGCAAGAGGGAACTAGTAATGAGTGACAAAGGGGAGGAAGGTAATAATCAGCTGGAAGTAACAGAGAAAATAGTGGTAGAGACAAGTCAACCAGAACAGACAAGTCGACGAGGAGAGGCACAGAAAGAATATAAGAGGGTGAAGCCAAGATAGATGATACACTTGCACATACATTTGAACTAGACGAGGTGATCAGGTATGAAGAGTCATTGACAAGCAAGGTGAATCGGGGTGATGAAACTAACGACGGGAACACAGCATTGAAAACACCGGCCAGAAAGAGACCATACAGAAAGAATAAGGACTATAGAGTATTTTCGTCGACTTGCAATGTTTTGGCGATCGGTGACAATCAACGAAGAAAAAATAATGTTCAAAAGTCAAATAGTTTATTTTTTTTAAGACAACAATTCCAGTCGGAGTTGCAGATCGAACGTGGAACCCGTCGGAGAAAAATAGACAAATTAGATTCAGTTTGACATGGAAAAGACGCAAAAAATAAAATGTCAAGAGAAAAAAAAAATTAAGGCAGGTCGTACGCACGACCAGGCCGTAAGGCATACGGCCTGGCAATTTTGTTTTTAAGAACAAGTCGTACGACCAGACTGTACGAGGTACGGCCGAGTCGTACGCCGTACGACCAGGTCGTATTACGTACAGCTAAGTCGTACGCCATACGACCCCCCACTTACACCGTGCAAAATAAAACCCGCTCTTGGAAAATTGCAGTTGCCATACGGAAATAGGAAAGGAAGGAGTCTGAAGAGATAGGGGAAAAAAATTATTATTATTCTAGCCGTATGAGGGAGGAACCTGGCGTCATACATCGGCCGTACACAGGAACACAGGGATTGCAAGGAGGTTGTCATACATTGCTGATTGCTGGAGAGATTGTCCAGCAAGATGAGTGTCCGATTTTGTCAGAAAAATGATGTGCGCCATGAAGGTCTGAATGGTTCTGAAGGTGTTAATTTGGACCCCGTGAGGGGCACTGCCTCTCGACCCTGTTGGGGGCATTGCCCCCAAACCCCCATCAAATCAGTACTATCTCGATTCAGTGAGCAATGGGGTGCAACATTCGCAGCATTCAGTGTGCTATCAGATTGGGTCACTTGGTTGGTTGGTCTACTGGCAGGTGTTCCGAATGTGTTGGTTCTACTTTTACACAGCTCTTACTTCAGCAGTGTCATCAGTTTGGTAGAGCTTGCTTAATATCACTTGATACTTCATGGTTTTCTGTCATCTGGAAGACGACTAATTTTGTGGGGGGGATGATGTAGTCGGTCATAATTGTAGTCGGCCGTAGTCGGCCAAGTAAATAATCATAAATTAATTAGTGTTGTTAAGTTAGGAGTGTTATTGGGAATTAACCCCGACGGTTGGATAGTTATAGAATGGTTGCCAACGGTTGGTATCTCAACCAACCTTGGCCAAGTTATATATTGGTTTAATGCTTTGTAGTCGGGGCACCCCTGCAGTATTGTGACATTGTAGTGTAATACTGATATATTCAATGAATGGAACAATGTTTTGTCCTGTGCAATTCTAGTATGAATCATATGATTTATAGTTATTGCTGTATATTTCCGTTTACTCCAAGTTTGGTCTGAAACACCATATTGCCGGTAAACAGTATGTACAATCATACTTATTGGGTTTAAATTGTAGTGCAGAATTTATGGGCATTGTTGTCATGTTTTAGCCCATGAAATTGATAGAATTTCCAATCAGCATATTCATTTTGGAGTAGCAGACTTATTTAAGCAAAAATCAGATTTGTTTGGCACATGTTTGGCCTTTGGATGATTGATTTTCATAGTTGATATCTTTGTCAATGATTATACATGTTTGGCATACATTTTATGATGTTTGGAGCATATTTGTTGGCTGCCTATGAATGTTTATAATTCTGAAAATAAAATTAGAAAATCATAGCAGAATTCTAGGGTTTCAGCAGAAAACTAGGGCAGAATTCAGAATTTAAAAATCAGAATTTAGGGCAGATCCCATTGGGGATATTACACTATGGCCTAGCCAGGCTAAGCTTCATGTTTGAGTCACTAAGTTTTGGCAACCCTTGTCTGATGTTTTAGTACTCTACCCATGTGTGCAAGGTTATTTTATTGTAACGTGTGATACGACGAAAGATGGTCGGGCTCTTCTAGAAGGGGGACCCTAATATTGGGGTTCTACTCTACTCAATATGAAGTCATGGTTTGTAATATCCCCTTCCTAAGCATCCAACAGTTAGTAACAGTTAGCCTATCACTTGGGTTCCTGTAGGCTAACATGGTGATTAGGGGACTCCTTCTGAAGGAGTTGATGGCATGATAGTTCAGCCGTTTGGGTTTTTCAGAGGTTGCATTGAGCTTAGAGATGTCAGGAGATTCGCGGTGATGCTTTTTGGGGCATTTTTGGACATTGGGTCCGCACTTACTATTTTTAGCAAGGGCACTTTCCGACACCAACCTCACCACATGGCATCGATTATGTTCCGGCCTAGTTTGGGTCCTTCATCCTATGACGTTGGTGTCTGTTTGAGTAGAGATGGTTTATTTTAATTAACATTAATCCTATTAAGTTAAATTAAACATTTAACTTAACGTTAATTAATTAATAAAGGTGACTTTATTATTTAAATTGGAGCACTCAGCCTTGCTAAGTCATTTTGTTATAAAATAAAGTTACATTAACCTTTTTGGTGGCGTCCAACTTAAGGGAGATTTAAGGATGGAAAATAAAGTAAATATTTTTTCTTTTCCAAGAAGGGCGTGAGGGTTTTGGAGGTTTAAAGGAAAAGAGAGCTCATTTGCACAGGTATGCTTGGATATTACTCTATAGGTTATTGTTGGCTGAACCTTGGTTCTTCTTTGGCTTTATGAGGACGAAATCCCTCATAAGGATCAACAGCTGCAGGATTGAAAGACATCCCAAGGTTGTTTGTTGATGGTCTCACACAGGGACTATGCTAGTAATGCATTGGCTTGATTTCTAGAGTTTATGCGCAAGGTTTTGATTGTCGATTTTTGGTAAAAATGTAGAGCAGAGATTCCTAAACGAAATGAGGCAGTTTTGAACGAGTTTGTGATATGCACAGAGCTTACTTGCTAGTTGTACCATTTCTGGGACAGGCCGTACCATTTGTAAACTCAGTTTGGCTTCATTTTTGGGCGATTTTCTATCTTGGTGTGAGGAGTGGAAGTTGATTGCAGGTGTTAAGGAGAAGTGTGGAAGATTAATTGAAGAAGTTGAATATAGTTTATTGCTGCTGGGCCATCAAACAAACAGGTCGTACTAGTCCAACAGCAGGGTGTGACACCCCAAGACCAAAACGCCTAGAGTTTTGGTCCCAAAACTCCTCCATTTGGAGCGCCTCACTAGTATATGTTGTTGTTTGAAGTTGTGAAGAGGAAGAAATGAGGGTTTGTTGTATTGGGAGGTTGATTTATGACTCCAGATTGTTGTAATTTTCCTTATCAGACCTGCAATATATAAGACAGCAAATGGGTAATGTTCACATTTTGATATTTATGCAAATTCTTCGTCTAGGTATTTGCTAGTTTGATGTTATTAATGTTTCCCACATAAATAAGCATCTGGGTACCATTAGATTGCTTTATATTTTGAATGTATGTCATATGCAAATGCAAAAACCAAACAACAAATACAACACTGAACAAAATCAAAAAAAAAAAAATTAGGGTGGGACATTACATGGTTCCCCAAATTTTCTCCCTTCTTCAGCCTCCTTTTCTCTGGCTCTTGTTTGGGTGCATCTACCTAACCTCTAGCTTCACTTTTGCCAGCCAATTAATCTTTCAACTATTGGTAATGCCTTGGGCAAACAAAGACTCAATATCACTCAACTCAAAGGATTTCTATCTTAACAAACTAATATATGTTGAGGAAAATAAATACAAGTAAAATCCATACATATTTAGATTTTCCATAATTTGAAGTGGTTAAAAGAAGAATATAATCAACTTCATAATTCAAATAGAGTGCTTTCGGGAAACAACTGTGTGAATTTTGAATCAACATTTCAGATCATGGCCGAGAAACAACTATGTGTGAATTTTTGAATCAATGTTTCAGGTCATCCAATCCAAAACCTTAATTCAAAAATTCGCACATAGTTGTTTCCCGGAAGCACTCTATTTGAATTACAATGGACTGTGGAAATCTAATGTCTCTTAACTTCATTTTTGTTTTTTTCTATTTTTCAACAGCAATAACTTAAATGTCTGAAATCAAAGAATCAAATCAAGAGTGCTATGAAAAACTGAAGCTTGATTGGTGTGTTCATACCAGGATGCATGTAGTAGCCCCCGGTTAGTTGACAGCCACACTCAAGTAGGTGACCAGCCAAAGTTCCTTGAGCAAGTTTATCAAATTCGTTCCAATTCCAGCCAAGCTCATACACCTAAAATGCATAATAGATAAAGTACTCATTACAAGTTGATTTTTTCCCACAATATAAGAAATTTTACAAAAAAAACTAAAAATAAGAAAAATTCCCAAGAAATCAAGTAAGAACTACTTTAATAGAGTTAACAATTTCAATGGAAGATATTATTGGCTACATAATGTGAATTCAACAAGGTTTTGGAAGGGTCATACAAGCCGTGATAATAATTCAAGGAGCCATTACCATTTCCAAGAACTAAGAAGTCAATGTGATGATCACTAACATCAAAAACCATGAAGCATAATTGCATCATAGACAAAGTGAGGTTAAGAGAGAAGCCGTCATAAATACTCGTGAGTGTTTCATACTTCAAATATCTGTTTCAAGAGGAAATATGCTAAAGAAAATAACATTATTTCTCTTCAAGCACATTGATGTTTAGTCTATGTGACGAGCTCTACTTTAAAAACGAGAGAGAAAAAAAGAGAAATTATGTGAGTCCACAAGTGACCAAAGTCAAACAAGGGAATTCAAAGGAACATATAATTAAAATAGGAAATTGCTAGAGTGAAAAAGAAACATAGTTTCTAAAAAGTTACTACATATACAAAACATAAGTATAAGGGGTAAACACCAAGCAATTAACCTCAAACCATATGGTCGGAATAAAAGTATAGTAGTCATGTGAGAGGAGTCTTCAATAAAGTGGAACAAGGAGTTGATGTAGAACCATAGTTAGAAACTTGTGACTCAACAAAACTTGACATACCCAAATTTGACTTGGACTCGGCAACTCTACAAAATTTCCGAACATTAAACCTAAAGCATAGAAAACCACCCCAAGTTTTTTCAAACAAGCACAAAAAACATCTATTCACATAATATTTTTACTAACCTACAGTTTATCTCTTACAATCAAACATCAATTACATACACAAATCAAATTTGCAGGGGAAGCTCCCTAATCTAATCTACTCCTAGAATTTAAAACAAATCAACTTGATTGCTACTTATGCACACTGTAAATTTATCTTCTGCAAGTTTTTTGTAATGTCCCCTTTTTTCCAAGTGATCACCCACTGGAGCCGACTAGCCTAGTTTATTCCTGTAGGCTAGGTCAAGATTGTAATGGAATATTCTAATTGATTAAATATTGAATAAGTCACCTCGGATTATTTATATTTAATTAATTAGGCTAGACGAAAACCTAACTCATCTTGAGGTGGATTCATCACGGAGTTCACAATTGCACTTCATTGGCATTTTGGAGAAGGATATTGAGCTACAACGGCATATCTATTTTTGCA
This sequence comes from Cunninghamia lanceolata, assembly GCA_027924645.1. Classification (NCBI taxonomy): domain Eukaryota; kingdom Viridiplantae; phylum Streptophyta; class Pinopsida; order Cupressales; family Cupressaceae; genus Cunninghamia; species Cunninghamia lanceolata. The sequence continues at coordinate 6,141,702 of BSBN01000439.1, forward strand.
CATTGGTGAGGAGAAACCCTAAGGCCAAATTGTGAGATTTGTGGCCAAATACAATTTGTAGAAGGAAGATCATATTCAGCTTTTAGAGCAGATTGGAGTGCCACCTTTTGGAGGGTTTTGTGTGGAGGTTGAACTAGGGTTTACCCTAGATTGGAGTGTCACCTCCCAAGAAGGGCGATTTGCATTTTGTGGAGTGATTTCATGCTTGGAGGGCTTTGGAGCCCCAAACCCTAGCCGCCGCCTTTCATCCTTACATGTGCTGCCTATTTTGGAGGATTTGAGGATCATTTTGGAGTTCGTTGTATCAAGATCAAGTGCCAAATCAGTTCGCCCTCCTAGGGTTTGAAGCATAGACCTCATCCCTCATTATTTTGGTATGTATGAGCATTTATTTGTCAATGTAATAGTCTGATTTGTAACAACAGAGATTTGGGCTATGTTTGGGCCTAGAACCTTGATGTAATTCCAATTCCAAATATTCTGATTTATAGCAGCAGACATTGGTATTCAGAAATCAGAATTGTATGTCATTTATTTTGCATTTGAATGGTTAAATTATGTGGTAGAGTTCATGGTTGATGTATCTTCATAAGGGTACATAATTGGCATGTTTATTTGAGCTTTTGGCACATGTATATTCGCTGTCCATGATCATTTATAATTCAGAAATAGAGAAATCAGAATTCTGATCTAGGGTTTGTGACGAAGAAAAATCAGAAATTTAAGGCAGCAGTTTATTGGCTCAGATTCTGAAGAAGAAGCCATCATAGGTGACAAGAGTCATGAGGATCCTAGCACTAGAGATATCCTCAATGATATTGCTAGAGGGCAGAGTGATCTAATGCAGCTTTTGTCCCAATTTGTGCGGCATAACATAGCAAACAACAATGGAAATCAGAATAATAACAGAGACTATCAGCATGCAGGTGGAAACAATGGAAGCAATGGGGAGGCTAGCAATTCAGGAAATAATACCAACACTCACACTAGAACCACTCAAGCTTCCTTAAGTAGACCTCTCATGCCTACTTTCTTGGATCGGCAAGGAGCACAAGAGGGTGGACAGCAGGTTGTAGGTGAGAACTTTACTGATTACATGAGGGAATGGCAATCTCTAAGATGATGAGTTTCAAGCTGCAATATCTCTACAGGATTTTTGTCAATTAAAGTATAGGAACAGGCCTAGAGCAGAAAGAAATCACAACCATGATTTGCAAAGAAAATTGGGAAAGGTAACTATTACACCTTTCGATTGTTCGGGTAGATGCATGACATGTGCATGGATTCAGAAGATGGATAACTCGTAGATGAAAAAATCACAAAAAACTTGTGAGTACACGCGAGCCAAAACTGGCCATAACTCACTCGCGACAAAACTCGTGATGATTTTTATCCATAACTTGCTGCGATTTTTATCATAAAAATCGCTTAAAATTCATCAAAACTCGCGTTGACAAGGTAAAGCTCGCCCAATCTGGTTTCAAAACAACATTTTTTTACCCTAAAATTTGAAGTTAAACAATTTCGGCAACGCACAGGGGTATGAAATATGCAAATACCTACATTTTTTTCAACTTCATGAGGAAGGAATACGCCAATAGGAACAACCCAACGAGTTTAGAAAATTTCCCGGCGTGAATTTTTGTACGGCGTGAGACAATTGTGACTCTGCAAGCACTATAATGCTCATATTGTTATTATATTATCATATTTATGAGATCATTTTAAAATCCTAAATAATTGTTTTAATGTGCCATTTTAAAGGTTTCGAATCTCGATTATTACTATTGTTATTATTATATCTTAATTTTATGAATTATTTTATAATATACATGTTCTTAAATATATATAATAATATTATTATATATTATATATTATAATATTATTATAATAAAAATATAATATTATATTATAGCTATAAATAACATAAGAAATTACAGCAGGAGATAGCGATGGCAAGAGATGCAGAGCGATGGCAGAAGGCAAACAGGCAAAAACGCAGGCATTCCTTCTTCAGCAGGGGGGAAACCTTTTCCTCAAACGCCCCTATTATGCTCACAGTAGCTAATGCCATACCACTGGGCAATAGACAAAATCAACAAATCTCATGGTTTGCAAGGGAGAACCACAGAGTTAAAGGCTTGAGGCTCGGGTAGGCAAGAAGTGCATTCTGTTGACAACAAAGGCGATAGGGTCCAAGACAATCTGCGTTCGCGAGGCAATAAACTCTTCACGCTACCAAATGAGATGATAGCTTCAACCATGGCCCGTTTGAGGGAGAGAGCTTTGCTGGTCAAGTGGTGCGGAACCGGAGGCTCTTCCCAGGAGATAATAGACTGGCGGAGATCTTCTTTTAAAGATAGGGTGAGTATCAAGCAACTCCCTAATTCTTTTTACATTGTTGAGCGTGTAGATCAAGATTTAAAACACCAAATATTATATGGAAAACCTCTTTTCTATAATGGATCGAGTTTTCACTGCACCAAATGGGTTCCAAATAATAGTAGATTCACGAGAAGTTTTTGCAAGAGAAGAGGTGAGTCCTGAAGTGGCAAGAAAAGAAGATAGTGGCAAAAATGAGCTCAGAAGAAATAATCTTTGTTTTTCATGCAAGGAATCTTGGGAGCCCAGCCACCGTTGCAAAAACAAAGAAGTGAAATTGTTAGAGGAAAAATTTGAAGTCACGGAAGTGAAGGCCGAAAAGGAGAAAATAGAACAAGAGGAACAAGAGTACTGGAGTTGTCCTGAAGGTGTTGACTCAAAGGCAAATGAAGGCATGAACTTCTTGGGCGATGAGGAGAATGTTCCTGAATGAGAAGATTGGCAAATTGCCCATCCAGAGTTTTCAATGGGAGAGCATGCTGATTTTGAGAATGTTGAGGTTTTTAGAACAACATTTAGTGATGTGCACATACATCACTCTAGTGAAGACAATTCAAAATTTGAGTGGGAATTTCCCGTGCAAGAAGTGCACCAGTTTGACTTCCCAGAAAATTCAATAGAAGGGCATGTTGATTTGGAACTTATTGAAAATTTCAAATCAGCATCTATTAATGATTCATTGTTTGAGCATAGTGCTGCCATAACTTCTAAAAAGAGATTGTAAGGAGGAGGCTGATTTTGAAGATCATGTTGCACCTGCAAATGAAGGTATTTTTGAATCTTTGCTTCATGGAGACCAAAGTCATTTTATAGAACAAGGGCCTAGAGAGTTGCATGAATTGAAGGATCAACTCTGGGTCACAAATGAGAAGGAAATACAAGTCCTTGTAAGTTTGGACAGCACACACAAGATCCTTGAAGACCTCATGCAAGAAAACTTTGAGGGTAGAGTCATGTAAAATCCCTAACTGGATCTGTCCTAGAATTCTGATTTAATTTTTCTGCTCAAACCCTAATTTCTGAATTCTGATTTATAAACAAATATAGCAACGAACATACAAGTGCCAATAATGCCAAATAATGCTTCTAAATGATGATCACATCAAACCAGAGTTACCGGATACGGCACTCTTTCTTGTCTGGGCACCCGTACCAGCGTACCTGGTACGGATTCGAGTACGGTATGGCCTGGGTACGGCCTAGGTACCGTGCCCTATTTTTTTTAATTTTTAAGCCGTGCCGAATACGGCATTTTAAAAAAAATCTCCCGTATTTTGCAGAAAAACAGTATGAAACAATTTATTTCTGATAAATACTGTATGAAATAATTAAAAATTGTTGGCAGTAGGAATAGTTGAAATAAAAATAATAAAAAACAGTCGGCTGAAAGCTTTTAAATATTTTAGACGGATTTGTATTTATAGAAGTCACGGCGCACCATTCAGCTCAATTTCGTACAACATCAATCGATTTCCTCAGCAGGCAGCAGGCAATTTCTTCAGTTCGATTTCCAGCTCGATTTCCAGCAAACGATTTTCTTCAGCTCCGTTTCTGCAAACGATTTCATTTTCAGCAGTAGGTTTTTTAATTTGGTTTCAAATGTTTATTAAACTTTATTTGAGACTTTATAAATTTGATTTATATTTTAGTTTTTATATTTATATTTATAAACTTAAACCGCATGGCGGTAGGTTTTTAAATTTAGTTTGAAATGTTTATTAAACTTTATTTGAGACTTTATAGATTTGATTTATATTTTAGTTTTTATATTTATATTTATAAATTCTAAACCGCATGTATTTGCTTTTATGTTTATATTTTATAAACTTTAAATGGGTTGTATTTCTAGTTGTAGTTTATAATTATAAATTATAATATTTAAATGGGTTGTATTTGTAGTTTGTATGTTATAGTTTATAAATATAAATTATAATAATAATATTATATTTAATATTTATATTTATGTTAAATTGTTAATATTTATAAATTTATATTTATATTTATATATATTTTTATTATTTTAATACCATTCTTTCTATTAATTTAAAAATTCACTCTATAAAACTTTTTATTAATTTATTTTCAATTAAAAAAATAGAAATATTTAAATATTTAGACATCCATTTTTTTATTAATTTAAAATTTTATTAGATATCAAAATTGCAAAATAAATATTATTATATTTCAATTAAAAATCTAGAAATATTTAATTATTTAAATATTCATTTTTTTATTAATTTTAAATTTCTTAATATTTATGAAATTTTAAATTAATAAAAAATGGTATTTAAATAATTAAAGACTTCTATAATTATTTAAAATATCCATTTTTTATTAATTTAAAATTTCATTAGATATCAAAATTACAAAATAAAAATATTTAGTTAAAATTATAGAAATATAGAAATATATTTAATTCCATTTGTTTGTCTTACTAAAATTTAAATTTTTTATTGTTCTAGGATATTATCATGGCATCATCATCTAATGTTGGAGAAAACAATAACAAGTGGATCAAACCGGACCCTAGATCTCCGTTGTGGAAATACGTAACCATTGTTGAGAAAATTCAAGGTGGTGGAGGTTTCAGATGGATATGTCAAGAGTGTCTAAAAGAGTATAAAGGTTCCTATACTAGGGTTCGTGGGCACCTTTGCCACATAACAGGGACAGGTTGTGCTGTATGTCCTGGTCCGAATGTTGATGGTCAACTGGGAAAGGGGTTGTCACCTGCAAAAATTGCAAAATATCAAAAAAAACAAGATGAAGCCAATAATCTTGCTCAAGCATCAAAACAAAAGTCAACTCTAAATAGACCCCCTTTGCATCCACAATCAGCTTCAGAGACATTTGCAGGTCATAAGAGGAGTAATTTAGGGCCTCTTGAAAAATCATTTAATTTGCAGAGTTGAGAGGATATAGATCAAAACATTGCTCGTTGCTTGTATGCAAATGGGATTGCATTTAATGTGGTGCGTTCTCCATATTGGCAAGAGATGGTTAGGTCAACTAATGAGGCCCCAAAAGGATACAAAAGTCCAGGTTATGAGAAGGTTCGTACCACTCTTTTGGCTAAAGAAAAAGATATTATTGATAGACAATTGCAGGTGATTCGAGCTTCATGGAAAATCTCAGGAGTTTCTATCATTTGTGATGGATGGAAGGATGCTAGAAATAGGCCATTGATCAATGTGATTGCAATGTCTCCAAAGGGGGCAATGTTCTTGAAAGCAATTGAATGTAAGGCCGATGAAAAGAATACTGAATTTATTGCCAATATTCTAATTGAACCAATTGAGTCAGTGGGGCTAGAAAATGTTGTTCAAGTGATCACAGATAATGAGAAGGTATGCAGAGCAGCAGGGTTGGTCGTGGAGGCAAGATTTCCAAACATTTGGTGGACTCCATGTGCAATTCATTCTTTGAACTTGATGCTACAAAAAATTGGCAAAATACAATGGATACAAAAGATTTATGACGATGCAAAAGAAATTCAAATGTTTATTTGTAATCACCACATGTCACAAGCCATTTATAGACAATTTGCTAAGTTGGAGCTATTGAAGGTAACTTCTCTATATTCTAAACTATATTTTGTTATTTTGTATTTTGAAATATATCATTTTGTAATTTGAAAAAATATTTTATTTCTAAACTATATCATTTTTTAATTAATAATTTTTAAATTGAAGGTGGTTGAAACTCGCTTTGCCACGCACTACATTGTTCTTAAAAGGCTTGTGGATGTGAAACAAGCCTTGAAAAGCATGGTGATTAGTGATATTTGGGTAGTTTGGAGGCAATCTCAAACAGATAGAGCGAATAATATCAGGACAATCATTCTTGATGATGATTGGTGGGCTAAAGTAGACTATGTGCTCTCTTTCACAGAGCCAATATATGCCCTCATTCGTCGTTGTGACACAGATAAGCCAGTATTGGGGGACATCTATGATTGCATAGATACAATGGTGGAGCAAGTCAGAGACATAATCATAGCAAAAGAGCAAGACCCCTCAGAATTTTTTTATAACCAAATATATGAGATAATCAAGAAGAGGTGGGATAAAATGACAACTCCTTTGCAACTTTTGGCATATGCTTTGAACCCCAAGTACTACCATGCTGACATATTGGCAATGCCAAATAGAACAGCACCAAATACAGATCTTGAGGTAGTTGACGGATATAAAAAAGCTTTCAAGAAGATGTTTACAGATCCTAGAGTTGCAACGGAGATTCGAGATGAGTTTGGGACCTTTGCATCCTCTGATGGAACTTATGCGGATGTTGATGCAATGGCAGATAAGAAAATAATAGACCCTGTGAAGTGGTGGAACTTCCATGGTGCCACGACTAAACATTTGCAAAGATTGGCTATCAAACTTCTATCACAGGTTTAACATTATACAAATTATACTCTATTTCAAATTATTTCTTATTTTATATTTTAGTTGATTGTATTACACTTTATAACTTGTAATATCAATTTCTTTTTACAAGTTTCGAGTTCTTCAGCTTTTGAGAGGAATTGGAGCACATATGGCTTTATCCATTCTGTGAAACGAAATAGGCTAGCAGCTAGTACAACAAAGGACCTTGTATATGTCCATTCCAATCTTCGTCTCTTGTCACATTCCTCCACAGACTACATGAAGGGACCTAGTAGATTTTGGGATGTGCAGCCCGAGATGAATGACATTGATGTATCCATAAATGCATTGACACATCTGAGTCCCATTGTTGAGAATTCTGAGACAACAGGAGGATACTCTAGTGCATCTTCATTTGGTTTTGAGAGTGTAGTTGATGATCTAGAACTCCAACATCAAGAGAATAGTGATGACATTTTTGATAATATGTGATTCTATCAATATATTTATATTTTCTTTGATGATGAAACTATATCTAAATATGTAGCATTATGTGTCTATATTGCTTCTAAAGTAATGGAAATAGGAAATTGCCTCTAATATCTTATAAAATTGTGTTATATATATGTGTATATGTGTTTTTTATGAATGGCATATCCAGCCGTATCCATATTAGGGGCCTTGAAAAATAGCCGTATCCGTATCCGATACCATATCCGTGTCCATGCAACTCTGCATCAAACATGAATTCCACCGTGAAATACACAAGATATCGCCATCCAAATGCAACACAAAAGTATGATTTTCTGAGTATAAATCTGCTGCTACAAATCAGAATATGATGACTGGAAATTACATCAAACCATGGGCTCAAACATGATCAAACATAGCCCAGAATGTTGCTGTCCAAATCAGACCTAAAACATAGGTTTGTACCTACTAAATGATGAAGACATTATGCACAACAAACCCTCCAAAATGGCAGCGCTTGCAAGGATGATGACGGCTGCTACGGTTTGGGCTCCAAAACCCTCCAAATGATGCAATCGCCTCACACAAGCCAAAGTCACCCTTCTCCAAAGGTGGCGCTCCAAATTAGGGTAAAATCCTAATGCAATGACAACACAAAATACCACCAAAGATGTTGCTCCAATGCTGATCTAAAAATCTGAATATGCAATCAAGCTCCAAGTCTCCAATGAAGTACAAATTGAACTCTGTGATGAGTCCACCTCAAGATGAGCTAGGTTTTTGTCCAACTCACCAATATTCACAAGGGTTTTCGTCCTTTGATTAATGCTCAACAAATGTTGCAGCCAAATGAGAAAACTCAATGAAGAAATGATAATGAATGGATGATGAAATGACTCCAAAGTTCATTTATTTATAGCCATCTTTTCCTCCTCCAAATAGGGCCGACCTCATGCTAGGTGCCAAAAATTAAATCATTTTATTTTATTTTATTTTTCTCAACTTGGGCAAACCCTTTTTGGCACATATTTCATTTTTTGACCTCTTCGTAGGTCGTCCACCTCAAAGGAAAATTATTTTGATTTATTTTATTTTTTCCCAAGGCTCACAAAAATCTCCAGTCATTTCTCATCATCAATTAGCCCAACAAAAATTAGTTAAATATATTATTTAACTAATCAGAATATTCCCTTGCTTCTTCGACCTAGCCCACGGGAATAAAATAGGCTAGCTGACTCCAATGGGTGATCACTCGGAAAAAGGGGACATTACAGTCCTCCCTTCCCTGAATTGCTTGCCCTCAAGCAATTACAAACCCGGATGCTGCAAAATCTGTTCTCCTTCCCAAGTAGCATCCTCAATGGGCAAGTCCTTCCATCTCACCAAATACTCCTTGATCACCCTACTCCTCAATCCGCGTTCCTTGACATCAAGAATAGCATCAGGAACAAGAACCAGTTTCCCCTCCTCATTCAATGGTGGAAGCTCTGGAGAAGAAGTAATATGCTGCTCAATTGCCCTTTTGAGGCAAGATACATGAAACAAATTATGAATCCGGCTACCCTCGGGCAACTCCAACTCATATGCAACCTCTCCAACTCTCCTCACAATCCTGTAGGGGCCATAGAACCAAGGTTTCAGTTTCTCTGCGCCATTCCTCTTCAGTATAGATTGTCTATATGACTAAAGGCACAAGAAAACTAAATCACCAACCTCAAAAGTCCTCTCCACCCTATGCCTATCTACATACATTTTATGTTGATTCTAAGCATGGTGAAGATTTTTCTTAAGTGCCTTAAGGACATCCTGACTATCCTGCATCATCTCTCTAGCTCTAGGAGCTCTGTTGTCATCAAATGCTAAGTCTACAAAAGACATAGCATCATAACCATACAAGGCTCTGAAAGGAGTCATGCCAATCGAAATGTGATAGGTGGTATTATAGCAATGCTCTCCCATATACAACCACTGATCCAAGCCTTCAGCTGCCCCACAACGTAATTGCGTAGATATCCTTCCACCCATTTGTTCACAATCTTTGTCTGCCCATCTGTCTGAGGGTGGTAGCTAGAGCTCGAAGTCAACTCTGTACTAGCTAATCTAAATAGCTCCTACCAAAATACAATGAGAAATCTGCTATCCCGATCGCTGACAGTGGTCTTAAGAAGTCCATGGAGTCTAAACACCTCTCTGAAGAACAACTCTGCAACTTGAGGTGCCTTATACTTAGATGAAATAGCAAAGAAATGTGCATACTTAGTCAATGCAATATCCCCAATGGGATCTGCCCTAAAATTCTGATTTTAATTTCTGCTTAAACCCTAACTCAGAATTTTGATTTTATTTTTCTGATTTCAAAACAATTATGACAACGAACATGCAAGTGCCAAAACATGACAAATAAACATGCCAAATGATGCTACCAATTGATATTCATATTAAACATGAAATCCACCATGAAATACACAAGATATGGCATCCAAATGCAGTATATAAAAACAAACATTGGCTCGTACAAACATGGAACACAAACCAAGTGTCCGAAACAGCATCCGAAAGTGTCATTGCTATCCTTATCACCATTCGGGCTCAATTCCAACAAAAGAAATTCCACATAAACATGTCCACAATGTCTCCAAGAACTATGGAGCTCCCTAACCATCCAGTGTTAGCTTACGAGAACCCGAGTGATAGGCCAACTCATCAATTTGTCAATGCTTAGGAAGGGGACATTACACATACTTAATAACTGTAATATCCCAAAATGGGATATTTTGGACAATTTTGGATTTACGGACTTTTCAAAATATCTAAATTAGTTTTCTGGTCAAACCCTAATTTCTGAAGTAAAAATCAGACTTGAACAATCAACTAGGGCAGCCCATAAAACATCTCAAAACATCATAATTCCACCATAAACATGATCAACCATAATATACTTGCATTTCACCATCAAATGAGCATCAAATCCACTTTACTTATCCAACACAAATGACTGAAAATGAAATCAGAAGTCTGCTGCTACAAAATCTGAGTTTTATAAGTCTTCAAGTACATCAACAAAATAGGGCAAACATGACAAACATGCCCAGCAATGTTCTGCCCTAACCCTAAGGGTTATACATACCAAAATAATAGCAAAATGACCTTCCAAATGATAGGAAAAGACCTCCTATGTGTGCTGCTTAGGGCATGAAACCGTAGGTCTTCAATCTTCAAACACAATGGAAATCTACTCCAGCAAGTGCGCCCAGGTCTAATGTGTTTGCTGCTCCAAAGAATGATGTAAATGTCACCACGGGATGCCAACAAACCTCCACAAAAGATCCTCCAAAGGTGGCGCTCAAGTAGTAGGGTCAACCCTAGGCAAGTTAGCATCAATCCACCAATGAATCAACTCCAATCTAGGGTAAATCAGGTCTGCTCTGCTGCTGTAATAAATTTCTGCTCTTCTCAAACCCTAATCAGCAACACAACTCCCAAATATGCAAATAATCTCCCTCCAATAGGTAGCACTCCACTCTAGGGCAATCTTTTCACAAATGATGATCAATCCAAGCCAAGAAAGTGCCTCCAATGATGATCTCCAATCTGATTTATAATTCTGCTCTTCTTATCCACAAAATATCAATGATGCACAAGTGAACTGTCATGTCCTGTTCTAGGTTTTTGAAACAAATTTCTGAATCTTGCAATTTCAAACTAAAACCCTAGGACTAAAATCTGATTTATTTCTACTCTTCACAAAATGTTTTCACCAAGCATGAACAAGGAACTAACATAATACAAATTGTTGATAGAACAAACTACAGATTGGTAGCCTTATTACAACACGAAATACATGATCAAATATGCAAAACTCATATACAGGACTGATGATCCAAAAATGAATATCATAGAATGGAATTACAATGGAGAATGGCCTCCAAATCGGCCTTACAACATAAATATCACTGCTGATGCAAAACAGAAACTAATATGTCATGTAACATACCAATTATGATGACCAATTTACAATGCAAAGAGGCTGAACCTCTACTCTCAGATCTGATTGTGATGAGTTTTCAAATGATGGCAGAAGGCTGATATAAACTCCTTATCTCTGATTGCTGATCTCCTCCAGCTGATTGCTACTATATGGGTGATCAAACGATGTGCATGAGATGCTGTAGCGAACCACACAAAGCTGATCGCTAGTCCTAGAGATGTCACCACTAGCAGATCGCCCTTAATTGCTATCAAATCTGCTGTTCGCTTTTGTCACTGATATCAATCAAGCATCAACAATGAGAAGTGGCTACTCCAAGGCTGCACTAGGGTAAGTATAGGCTGATATAGACGATCTGCAGGGTTTTCCAACTGCTGCGAACTCAAATCTGCTGCTAACATGCCCACGACTTCCTCCAAAATGTGGCGCTCATCTAATAATATGACCCTCCTTGCTCAAATAATGATTTGGATTCTTCAAGTCTTTGATCAAGTCTACAATTTGGCGTTCAAGCTACAACAAGGGATCTTCAAGTGTTTAAACAAAATGCAAGAGTCTTCGACAATGGTCTCCGACCAAACCTTCAAATGATATGCCAATGGTGTCCAAGCAAATCTCCAATGAAGTGCAAATGTGAACTCCGTATGAATCCACCTCCAATGATGCAAATTGGGTTTTCGTCCAATTCCACCAATGCAATTGAATTGCCAAGAAAAAATGCCAAAGTTGCCAAAGTATTCATGATGTCGAAATGAGGCTGCAAAGCCTTCTTTTATACTTGAATCTTCGATGAGGCCAACAATTCAAATTAAAGATTTGAATTTCACTTTTCCCTCCTTGTCGGCTAATACTCAATATTTTATTATTTTATTTCTCCAAGAAGGGTACCCAATTAGACGAATATTATTTTATTATTTTAAATTTATTCCTCCAAGGTTGAGCATTCAAATTAAATATAATATTTATATTTAATTTCCCCTTTTCTCCATGTGAGCACCTAAGTCCAAGAATATATTATTTTACTATTTATTTTTTCCATCTCCAAAATAAGCGCTCAAATTAAATAATATTATTTAATTTATTTATATTTTCTTCTTTCTTGGGTGCTAGAATTAAAAAATAATAAAATATTATTATTTAATCAATTTTCTTTTGATAATTAATGCAAAATTGCACTAATTCATTTTTCGCCAGAAATTGGTTTGAGCTTGTAAAACAACATTCCTTTCTCCAAGCCTCTAATCAACATTATCTTTTCCAATTCTTAGCTCAACCAGAATATTCCCTTGTTTTGATCAATTAGCCTAAAAGAATGATGATAGGCTAACTCCATTCTCTATTTGGTGATCATGCTGGAAATGGGGACATGACATGAACTCCCATCACAAAATCCTCCAAAGGAAAGAGCTAGGGTTTCGTCCAACTCCTCTGTTGTGCCAAATCAAAAATTTTGCTTCATTAAGGCATTTTGTGAAAGTCTAGGAAAATTTTCATCAAAAAAGTCAAAGTCAAAATTTCTAAAAATAGACGTCAAATTAGGTTTTCTAGGTTTCTTGAGATAGGGATGTTGGCAAATTTTTTTTAAAATAGAAAGTTTCTAAAAATAGAATCTCTGATTCAGGTGTCATGCCTGATTCTGATTGGCTGATTTTGCTTCACGATCAATGTAGTCCAGATGGAATCTGCAAAAGGCCATGTTTTCCCTATTGGGTTAATTTTGCTTTTTCAGATGGCGAAGCACGAGCTTCGAGGCCATTAATGGAGGAGATTCATCTGCCAAGGATCAGTTTCAAGTTTTCAGGGTTGTTCAGATAACGCAAAACCGTCGAACAGTCGTCAACTGACGAGAAATGGAGAACGGAGCATGATGAATCCGGAAAGTGAAGAAAAGTTAAAAATCCTCAAAATTGTCTATCTAGAAATCCCAGGGGCCCCAAGAGGCTGGGGGCGCCCAACCTTGGCAGACTTAGAATTGTTTTTCGTATTTTTCAAAAAATGTTAAAAATGCCTCTGTCAACCAGTTTGCGGGTGGAAAAAAGCAGTCATTTTGGTCAATAGGTCCTGAAAAGCTAGGATTCACCTCAGATATGCCCAGGGCATCCGGTCCATCCCTCATCCAATGGCAGTAGTCTGATCGTCAAGATCGATGACAGGAAGCAGCTACTGACATGCAAAACGAGGTAAATTGCAAACAAAGATGAAAATCATAAAATTGACTAAGGCACAGTTTCCCAAGCACCCCTGGAGGCTAAGGGTGCCTATCATCCTCAATGTTAGAATATTTTTCACGTTTTTCGAGAAACGTCAAAAAATCTTCGTCAACGCGCTTCTAGGTGGTCAAAATCAGTCAAACTCGGTCGAAATGCCCGTAAAAGCTGGAAATTCATCTCAGGTATGTTCAGGCTACTCAGATCACCTCTCATCCTGCTTCAGCAGTCAGCCAGACAGCCAAAAACAAAGATCAAACGGGACCTATGGCACATAAAACGGAGAAATGGAATGAAAATTGAAAAATCTCAAAAAATTTCTAAGGCATGGAATCTCAGGCGCCCCAGGAGGCTAGGGGCACCCATCATCTCTAGACTTAACCATTTTTTCATGTTTTTCCGGAAAACGACAAATCCTCTTCCGTCAGCGCGATTGGATTCATAGAAAATCAGTTTGGCTAAGTTTCTGAGGCAAGCAGAAGGTACAATCAGTTCAGTTTTCATCAAGCTTGCCTAATTGCCTGACCATCAATCGCAGTTTTGCTCCGGCAGACGAGATTTGACAGACTAACTGGGTCCCACAGTCACTGGAATGCGTGCGGAAAACAAGAAAATAGAAAAGTTGAAAATATCAAAAATTTGACTAAGGCATGAGTCCAAAAGTGCCCCTAGAGGCTACGGGAATCTGGAGTCTCTAGAGATAGTTTTTTTCATGCTCTGCTGATTTCATCTATCAGCCGCTTCCCGATTTTTCCTCTGGCGACATTTTCCAGAAGTCAAAATTGCAGTCAAACGTCGTCTAATCGTCAGTTCGAGACTGGGGATGGAATCAGGATTGATAAAGTTTCAAAATGTCGTGATTAGTCAGCGTTTTCGGTCAACACTGATAGTTTGCCGTCTTGTTGAAGTCAGAGGCAGGCCATACTGGAGTCAGGACGAGTGCAAAAGTTTCAAAACGATGGAAAATTTAGCTAACACTTTTGCAACTTCACGTGTTTGATGACATCATCGAAGAAGCAATTTTTAATCATCTCACACATGAAGCCATAGGCAGCTACAAAATAGGGATTCTTCCTATTCGAGCATATCTACTTGGATTTGTGCTTTAAAAGATGCTTTCTTCATGGGTAAGTTTTAAGCTTTGTGCTTTCACAAAGAAAGCTGCTTTTTCACCTTAAAGTTCTATAAAACGAACTTTTGGCCTCTTTTATTCATTATTTTTGCAGGTTGCATCCAGAGGAAAGAAAACATCTTTTTCTTCTCATGAAGATTTGAGAACCCAAATGGAGTGCTTTTTCAGTGTTCTTTGTAGTTTCGAGATTGGGAAGCACAGAGGCACGCTTTTTCAAAGTCCATTTTTCTAGGGCATCATTTTTTACATCCTCTTGAATATTGGAAAATTTTATTTTTTCAGAAATCTATTTTTTTGCTGTTTTTTGGGGAAATCCTCTGTTTTTTCAAAATCCGACAATCTGGGTTGTTTCAAAAAAGGATTGTCTACAAAACCCATGTGCCAGCTTTTTCTCTCAAAATTTGCTTTTTAGAAGAAATCAGCAAATAATTTTCAGCCTTTGCACAAAATATTTCCAAATATAGGCGTGTTCATAGCCATTCTTCAAGTTTTTCAGTATGTAGTACTCTCCAATAGAGATTAAGCCTAAAACAACATTGGTTCATGATTACCTGAGAACTTTTGAGACAGATTTGCATGAGGTGCTTCTAGTGTTCAATTTGCATGCTTTAGAAGATGCAGGAAACATCGCTATCAGGAATCTGAGTCACTCTGGGTTGCTTGCAGCAGCTTCATTTCCCATCACAGTGCAAAGCATTGAATTCGTGATTGTTTGTACTAAGCATTACAATTCAGTTACAAGAGAAATCCAATCAACAAATGGACGTGTACTCTGCAGCCTTAGGCCAAATGATATTGAGAAATGTTTTTCAATACCAATATGGAAGCAGAACTTAGTCATTTCTATTGAAGAATGCAAGAGGGTGTGGCACAATGATAAAGAAAAATATCGAAAAAAGATTGCTCAAAAATGGTTGAAAGAAAAGTAGAACGTTTTGCGAAAGAACGTTGGACGTGGAGAGTTCAAGGAAGAACATGCAATAATGATTACTCTGCTCAGCCGAATCATAGGTCAAGTAGAAGCTAACAAATTTCAGCCTTGGATGTTTTACATCATGTCCCAAATTGTTGACAGAACAAAATACTATGATTGGGCAGCACTAATCAGTGATAGTCTCCACATCAGATAATTGATTTTCAAAGGGCCCATGAATTCCACATGATGTCATATCTCGTATATCTAATGGCCTTTCAGGGTTAGTTCAGGGGTTTGAATATTGTTGGAACTCTGGGCATTCAACATGTATATCACCATTTCCCGCAGTTAGAATTTTCTCAAGCTCAGCGACATTATAAGCGGGTAAATGATGCATTCCTTATGCATGTGGTGCGAGATCTGGATAATGAGTTGCATATACGATTTTTAGCTGATGCCAAATTGGCAATGGCAGAATGGGCTGATTGGTTTATCCAGTTTCCCACTTTCTCCTACATCAGAGTATATGGCTTCTCAAGAGAGCCAACCATGCTGCCAAGATATCCTACGGATGAGGTAGCATTCATGGAATTTCTGAGGCAAGTCTATGAAGTTCATTCATTTTTGCGTAGTAGGCGCAAGGCAGCTTTCAGTTTTCCGATTGGGATGGGTATTTACAGATGCAGATCTGGAGCAAATGCCAAAGTAATTAGTAGTGAATCGTCCAAGTATGATCTTAATTTTTTTGACAGGAGGTTTTCATATGATCCTCGTGGTGTTTTCGCATCACACCTTGGTCAAAATTGTGTACATGTGCCTGCGGTTGAAGATTTATGGGCTAATTGTGCATATGAATTCGAAGTGCGGAAACGTAGTTACAGCAGGTTTACCCTTCAGCAATTGGTTGATATCCTGTCAGAAGATGTAGAGGGCTTGTCAGATGATGATGGTGAAGTTCTCCTTCCCACATATTTCAGAGATCAGGTCAAGCAACAACCACTGTCACCAGTTAATTGGTCCATCAAAGAAAACACCTCAATCGAGGAAAGAACGAGCCAGGTTATCCAAAACAGTATGATATTCTTGAATGATAAGAAGCGGAGAGAAGCCATTCCGGTTGCAGAGCCGCCAGTAATTCTACCATCCGTACCTTCCACTTCCAAACCAAAACCAAGAGTTAAGGCTATGAGCGTCCTTCCAGAAGAAACGAAGATGGCAAAGTTGAAGAGGAAAAAGGTTGAGTCTCCAGTCCATAGTCAACAGGAACAACCAGCAGTTGCATCAGAAGTTCCCGCTTAACCAGCACTGCATATTGAAACAATGCCTTTAGTTCATGTTTCTCCACCTCCATCACTGAGCTCTTCTCCCATTCATATAGATTCGTAGCCAGACTTGCCGATTCATAACACTAAGACACATATTGGTTCATCAGGAGTTGATGAAGTTAGAACTGAGCCTCCTAGAGAGGTTGGCCCATCTTGGCTTGAAAACATCTTGGGTAGGAAGAGGAGAAAACCTTTATATCAATTGAACTTGACAGAGCTTAATAATGTCTACCAAGACATACCAGACAGGAAACTTAAGAAGCAAGTTCACATTGAAAGGAATGCTGATGGAGAAATGATCCTTGAAACTGCAACACGACCAGAAGATAAGAATGTTAATGAGATTGAGGTTGATGACTTCAAGGTTGTCAAAGCTAATCTTGGTAGGAGTACTCGACATACAGATGTAAATCTCTTCGAAGTTGTAGCAGATAATTTAAAGGAGAGGGTGTTGAAAGACAGAGAAGATAAAACAGTCCTCAAGGCTGAATAGGCAGCTACGGCAGTATATTTCCAATCTTTTTCATGGCACTTCACAAGCTGACTTACTGCTTCCTCAGATTCTGGAATCACCGGCCAATCAACAACAGCTGAGTCAGCTAGTCATTTATGGGAGGCACATGAAGGATTGGGTGGAAGAATTTGTAACTAAAGGCAGAGTTGTACTTTCACAGATCTATCAATTAAAGTACAACGCTCATGATCTGCGTCAAGGCATTCAGGGGTTACAACAGACTATGGCTGAAAACAGACCAGTGTTTGAGATCATAATCTCTGACTTGAAGATAGCATATAATTCCATTGATTCAACAGAAGATAAGAAGATTGTTTCTACTTGGAAAGCACAGTATCTTTTCACAGTAAAAACCTATGAAAGTATTATCTCAGAGTTAGCGGAATGGAAAGAAAAAGTGGTAAATGTTCTCAAGTTCGTGAGATCTTTATTTCTCAGATCCCGTGTTCATATGAGAAAGAAGACGGTACCCTGTATGATCTCAGGGAAGTATAAACAGAATTCCAGACTCTCGTCTGCAACAATTTTAATGGTGATCTCAGTGCTGGCAAGATGGATCGTTTTGCTGCCATGACAGTAAAGTTTGATAAAGCTATGGGCGAAGTTCGTGATTTCCTTCAGATGATTGCAGATGGTGAAGAAATGTTAGAAAATCAGAATATTATCTTAGAGAGTATCAGTGTTCCTGGCAAAGATGTGGTCACTAGCTTTTTAGAAGATATTATTTCCCAAAATATCAATGGATGACATCACCAATAAAGCAGCAATAAAGATGGGGATGTGACTCAAAAGAAAGCAGCTTTAACTCAATACTTTTTGTTTTAAAGCATTTGCTTTCATTCAAAGCTTATCCATCCTTAAAATAGTAAAAAATCACTTTGTAATAGTTGGAGCTTTTTTTGCTTTAAAGCAAATTGTTTTAAAGTAGTTGTTAGTTGTAATATTTGCTTAGAATAGAAATAAAGCTTGCGAGTTGGCAAGTTAGTTAAATAAAATCAAGGAGATTTTAGGGTTCCCTACTCCTTTGATTTAGTATACATAAGGGCAGCTTTGCCCATTGTAAAGGAACTGTAACTGTGATAGCAAAATTTGTTGTGCCTATTCTAGCCTTCAGAAATTCTTATCTCAAGTGCTTGTTCACTCTGTGTTATCTGTTATCCAGTGTTTGATAGCATATTGTATACCTGTCTTTTGCTACAATATTGTTGTCCTGGAGTTGTAATAACTTTATGATATTGAGAATAGAAATCTCATGCCTGCCATTTGCTTTGATTCTCTATCTCACAATCATCTAGTTTTGTCGTCATATGTGTGGCTTACGTAATCTTACTTTCAGTTTTCATCTTAAAGTACAATGAGTCTTCTCATGTGATTTGGAAGAGGTTTATTTGAGCTTTTATGTTAAAACAAATCATTCTCTGTTAACTTTTGATTCCTATGCTCTGAATTTACTTAGGTAATCAAAAGCGTCATTTAGTTTAGGCCTAGCTGTAGTTAGAAGTTAAAAAGAAAAACCTCTGCTGCAGCGATAGAGTTTTATAACCTTGTGCTCGCAACTGAGAAGCAAAAAGATAGGCAAAATTTAATTTATTTATCTTTTAAGCAAACATCAACAAAAAGGGAACTTTCCCTCACAATAGAAGAGCAGTTTATATGTGCATAGCTGTCCGTTTCCAACTCGCATTCCAGAGGTGAATTGAAACGCCAACATCCTCCTAGGAACTCAAGGTTTTCGTCTCAATCTCCTACTCCAAGAGATAACTCCAAGTATGAATGAATGAATGTTGAATGAGGATTTGAATGCCACAAACTTTACTTCTATTTATACATGATTTGTCTTTCTCTCTCGTAGCCAACCTAAAAGACTTATTCCTTATTTTTGCAACCTCCATCTAGGCCGACCAGCCTCCAATCATTTGGGCACTAAGATAAATTCAAATCGAAGATATGAATTTATTATTGTTTTATTCTTTCTCCACGCCATCTCCAAGTGCCAAGGTAAGGTATTAGTTTATTATTTATTCCTCCATCACAAGTCGTCCCACATCAACAAGGTATAGAAAATGATCTTCACAAGGTTGGCACACACATGCATCGGATCCAAACAATGTCTCATCATCAAGGTGGCATCAAACATAGAATTTGCTACAACTTCATCTCTTGGCAAAAGCATGACAAGTCTCCACACTCACAATCCCTCCAGATGACAAATCTCCATACTTGCAACTCCTCCAAGTGATTCGCTCCCAGGCAAGAATATAATATTAAATGAAAGAGTCATATCAACATCATTAGGAAAATACCTTCAAACCTCAATGTGCCTTCCAAAATCCCTTTGAGTGTGAAAACAAGTCCTCCTGTCCTCCAGTGGTGATCACTCCAAAAATGGGGACATTACAATAACCCAAAAAAGAACTACAATGACCCATTTGCAACAAAGGAAAGATCAACACAAGCTTTGTATTAATTTAAATGTTGTCACACACTATCAGACCTCGGTTACAATTATACTAGCAAATGTGGCAAGAGGGGATGAGTAACTAGGTTCAAACATCCCCCTAAATGATTACAATCTCCCATGGAGACATACCACTATATGTAGATATCCTTTACAACTCCTTCCTATGTTGTACGGAATACATTCCTTCACTTGCAAACCAAACTCGCTTTGTTTGATGCCCTAGAACAACCACGAGCACTTACATATCCAGAAAATTAGTTCAACGACCAACCACAATAACATTGCACTTCATGAATATATAGCTCTCATTCCTACTGCTGCAATTTTGAGTAGGAATCATCTACTCCACCTACCACTGTACCATCCCCATCCAACTTGTAATATCCCTAATGGATATTGGCTAAAACACTGATCAAGCACTTGTTATCTATTTCACAATCTTAGAATTTTGATTCACACTCAAGTTGTAGATATATATAGGATGATTCAAATTAAAGATTTGAAGGACTTAATTGTGATAGCTTCAGCACACCATGAATAGTTGCATAATTGGAAAACTTGAATGTTCTGAACATACCTTTAGCTGTTCCAAATTACTTCTTCTGTATGATATAATCACTGGCATAGATTCTTGATGTAGCTTCTACCATCTCTGATACACACTCTGCAGGCTTATACAATATTAGACCTTGACAATATATATATATATATATATATATATATATATATATATATATATATATATATATATCTGCCCTGTATATAGAATATAGATGTTCATTTTCCAGTGGCGGCTCCACGAATTCACTAAAAATCCTCACGTCCTGAATTATGGTTGACGCCTTCTCTAATACTCCCCGTGCCTTCAAATCTCTGTGCCTTCAAGAGATATCACATTATATTATCTGTATAACACCTATGGAGTCCACGATTCCTTACTCTGATTCTACCTGGGCATTCAACTCTCCTGCGATCCCCCTAAAACCATTCCACGATCCTACCAATCCCTGTTCTTGAACTTGTATTGTTTGGATGACGCAAAACACCACACTGCCATTCTCTTTGATGCGCTGGAACTTCACGCCATTATATATTCATTAATAACAATTAAGAATGCAATGAATGAATTTGAGAGTCTGCCGTTAGCTTTCTAATGGTCATATGATCCACTTAATATCTTTCAACACTTATCGTGGCTTCCTCTATTTCCTGACGGATGCGCTCACCTTGAACGGGGCCCACGATCTACCTTCACAACAAATATACATGCCAAACCAATAGTTTATCTATTTCCTATAGCGCCAGGGATCCACGATCCACCACAAAATCATATTTATTCAGTCTACTTCTTTGATGGTTAGTATAATTAGAGAACAAAGCTTTGAATCGGTCCCACAATCCACTATTGATCTCTGCAGGCAATTGTCAGAAGCTGTCTCCTCATATGAAACCCAACAAATATAGAGAGGTATATATAGTTTTAAATCTGAATAAAATATTCAAATGCACAATGAAACATATATCGATTTCTATTACAAATTTATATTTTTCAAATCAATAAATTTGTAAACAGAAAACCCTCTGCACAAATATATCACCAAATTTGCATTTTATTATCAAATCTTCAATGACTTGCAAAATGGTCTCAGACCAATTATTGAAAATCCCAAATACAATGAAGCCCAACTAAGTAAATGTTTTCGGTATGAATGATTCCTCCTCTACAATTCAGCAAATGCAAAGAAACCTTTCTTTGACATTGACTGGATACAACACATAAGTCATAGACTTAAATAGAGAACCAAGAAATAAGCATTTGAAAACATACATGCTCAACAATGTCTCTCAGGCCTTCTTTTAAAGCCCTTACATCAATTAGGCCCAGCCTAATTTTATTAAATGCAAGTTTATGTGTACACAATCACACTTAACAATATTAAATGCTTGCACTTAAACTTTTTTAAATGTTTGTTTTGTGAACACAAAACACTTTTTAATAAAGTGTTTTAATACCGACTTAAGTAACTTAAAATAAAATATTAATTTTATAAAGCAAATAAAAATACTTTATAAAATTAATTTACAATTAAAACATTTTTTAGTTACTTCAAAAAGTGGGGACATGACACAACTCCAATTAATGCTCCTCTAACCTACAATTCACTTTCATGGTCTTTCAATGGCATTCATGGAAGATATAGAGGCGTTCGAAACAACAGAGCCGTGAAGAAACACGTTTAAAACACATTATATGCACTGAAATACACGTTGTCAAAGTTTTGGCACCCTTTTGAACTTGGTCGTCGATGTTTCGGTGAGTTCAAACACCATTGAACTCATCGACACCCTTTGTCTTCAGCTTTTTCCTTTGTTTTTTATGTCTATTGGTGAATCGGCGAGTTCAATGTTCGTTGAACTCGTCAACAAGCCTCCATTTCTTCTCTTCTTTCTCTGTACTCTTCCTTTGCAATTCTCTCATGCCTTTTATTACATTTGCCTTCTTTGTTCTCCCTACCTTCTATTATTTTTTCATTTTATCCACATGTGCTTCGCCTATCACATTTTCAGCGAAATGATGTCCCATTGGAACTTGTCGGCAGGTTCAAAGTTCCTTGAACCTGCCGAAAGGCCGACAAGTTTTACTTTCCCTTTGTTCTCCATTTTTATTTTGCACTTTCAACAAGTTCAAGGCTGATTGAACTTGCCAAAAGACCTTGTAATTCACCTTTTCTCCTTTGTCGGTGTTTTAGCGAGTTCAAGAACTCTTGAACTCGTCGACGCCTCCTTTCTTCATCTTTGTTGCAATTTCCGCAAATCGGCACCCCATTGAACTCATCGACAACCCTATAAACTTATCCTTTTTCTATTCATTTCGCAGTTTCGGCAAGTTCAGGCCCTGTTGAACTTGTTGAAAAGTTCAACCAAGGGCTAAAATGTATTGTCCCCATTTTCAAAGTGATCACGGAAGAAGATCTAAGAGGCCACTTTTCACACTTTGGGATTTTTGGTGGGCAAATTGAGTATGGAAAATGAATTGTCATTTTTCTAGTGTTTTTGATGTATTCACTTTGGATAAATAAAATTGCTCTCATGTGGAGCGAACCATCTAGGGATGGAAATATGTGTGGAAATTGGCATTTAATGGGGGATTGGTGTTAGGAATGATAAAACCCATTTAAGTTGATCTTCATTCGCCCTTAAGATAGGTCTCATCAAGTTGCAATTTACAAAATAAGATAGGTCTCATGTGAGCGCCCATGAGAGAGGGACAAGCTTGTTGAATATTAAAATAATATCAATTCAATTTTAGGCACCCTCAAAAGGATGACTTGGAGGAAAGGAAGCAAAAAAATAATACTTGTTTATGTGAGCGCCATAAGGTGGACAACCTAGAGGATAATAAAGGTTTTAACAATTCAAATCTTTAATTTGAATTGAGCGCTCACATTGGGTCGGCCTAAACGAAGGGAAAAGACATCTTCAAAATAAAATATATACTCATGCCTAGGTCAGCTAGAAGGGAGGATGAAAACTTGTATAAATAGAAGGCAAATTGGTGGCAATTGAAGGATATCTTTCAAGGCAAATTGGTGGCAATTGAAGGATATCTCTCATACTTCATTTTGATTTGAGTTTTTAGTCTCTTGGCTGCAACAAAAGTTGAGCTTAGGAACCAAGGACGAAAAACCCTTGTGTTCAAGGTGAGTTGGACAAAAACCTAGCTCATCCATTGGAGATTTCGTGACGGGGATCTACTTGCACTTCATTGTTATTTGGCAGAGGAGAAGAGCATAATTCTACATCAGACTTGCAGATCAGATTTGAAGGAGACATCTTTTGGCGGGATTCATTGCATATTGGCTAGGGTTTCCACCCTAGGTTTGAGCGCCACTTTCTAAGCGAGGAGCGACCAGCTTTTGGAGGGCGATTTTGGTGTTTCTGAGGAGTTAGGGTTTGATGATATATTCAGATTTTGTGCAACAGCAGATCAGACCTGATTCTCCCTTATTTGTTAAGTGGTTTTGGTACTTAAAGACTTCATTGAGTTAAGGTTTCACCCTACACTTGGAGGAGTTTGGAGGTTTGTTGTAGCATCCTTGGCATCATTTGACATCATTTCCGGAACAGAAAACCCTAGCAGACCTGTGTACCTCATTTGGAGCAGCCCTTTGAAGTGTTTGAAGATTCATTGTTCTAAGGTTTCAAGCCCTAATCTTGGCGCCACACTTCGGAGGATGATTTCCATCATTTTGGAGGTCATTTGGCTTGGTATTAGTATGTATAAACCCTAAGGTTTATGGCAGATTTATAGCTGGGCATGTTTGGCTTGTTGCCCATGGCATTTTGATGTATTTGCAGACTTCATACTTCTGATTTATAACAGCAGACATCTGATCCATATTTGAAGTCATTGTGGTTCCTTTGTGGTGTGGATTCATTGTGTAATTCAACTATGTTATTGGCAATCATATTGGCATGGTTTATATGATGTTTTGGCATACTTATTTGGCTGTTATAATGTTTACATAGGTCTGATTTAAAAATCAGAACTTCAGAAAATTAGGGTTTCAGCAGAAAATCAGAAATAAGGTTAGATTTCAGAACCCTAAAATCAGAAAATTCAGTTAATATCCTATTTGGGATATTACATAAAATGTCGATAGAGGCTAACACTTAGCCAATTTTAGAGATTTTTTAGGATTTTAAATATTTGGAGCACACTAGGATTAATGAGATAGGCCTAGGGGACACAAGTAAAATATTTCAAGGATGAACAACATGCAAGAGAGGGAAAACACATACAAATGTCTTACAAGGCCTTAACATCTTTGACAAGGAGTAGCCCAGGGGCTAACAAGGACAAGAAAGCAACTAATGCAACTTCTTGGCAGCAAGCCACATAGTTTACAATCAACATCAAATTGGTGGATAGTATGCAAATGATCAAAGCCAAACTGGCTGATTACAAACTACAGATCCGACCAATGCCAAACTAGTAGATAACAAGCAGATCTATATCAATGCCAAATTGGTGGATAATGAAATGCAACTCTTGGTGGCTACACCATCCAATCATTATTACAATGCAAAAGCAAGAAATAAAATAGATCCGGCGGTAGTCCATACAGATTTACAATCTAAACAATGTATTCAAGAATACTGAATATTTCTGCTATATATTTTAGACTGTAACAGCAGTAACCTTCTAAAGATTATCAATAACAACCCAAATATCGGCCACGGAAAGATATTTGTTCAACCCCAGGCTAACTGATCAGCTTAGTAACAATTAAAAGCAGAAATAAAAGGGTAAATCTGATGTATATACCTGATTATTGCAGTTCCTTGAATGAATTTATTGATTTTGCAACAACCCAGTTGTTGTACAACCCATGATACAGCCCAGCAAGAATTGAAGCAGTCAATACTTATAAAATACCAGTCAAACATGGGCATCCAATCAACTAAAAGATGCTCCAAGTGATATCAAGCAGAAATGTCCCCAAAAATGGCAGCGCTTTAACCCCCAAATGGTATAGCCAGGGCAGTACAGAAGTATGGCCTTCTTTCAGGACAGCACCCAGCACAATCACATTCAATAGTCAATGATATATGGCGTCCAGTCAACAACAAACATTGATGTTTCTCCCTAAATATTCAATCAAAAACAAACTCAAACCCCAACAAGGAGTATGGTCCAGCACAACTTGCATGGCTGAGTATAGCAAACTAGTATAGCCTGTTGTGGATAAAATGGTACATCTAGCTTCTGTAATTGTAATTTGTCACAAATATGTTAAAGATTTGCAAGCAAATGTATAAGATAACTTCCCAAATTAAATATTCACACAAAACCATGAAAATCACACAACACACGAAATCGGGAAACACACCAACAATATTTTTGTATTTTTTGAAATGATGTATATACCTGATTATTGTAGTCCCTTGAATGAATTTACTGATTTTGCAACAACCCAGTTGTTGTACAACCCATGATACAGCCCAGCAAGAATTGCAGCAGTCAATACATAAAATACCACTCAAACAGGGGCAGCCAGTCAACTAAAAGATGCTCCAAGTGATATCAAGCAGAAATGTCCCCAAAAATGGCAGTGCTTTAACCCTCAAATGGTACAGCTAGGGCAGTACAGAAGTACCTCCTCCTTTTAGGACAACACCCAGCACAGTCACATTCAACAGTCAATGATATACGGCATCTAGTCAGCAACAAACATTAATGTTTCTCCCTAAATCTTCAATCACAAACAAACTCAAGTGCCAACAAGGAGTATGGCCCAGCACAACTTGTATGGTCAAGTACAACAAACTAGTACAACCTGTTGTGGCTAAAATGGTATGGCTAGCTTATGTAGTTGTAATTTCTCACAAATATGTTAAATATTTGCAAGCAAATGTATAAGATAACTTCCCAAATCAGATATTCACACAAAACCATGAAAATCACACAACACACGAAATCAAGAAACACACCAACAATATTTTTATATTTTTTGAATATTTCACACCACACCAAACAACTAAAATCTTCACTCTGACTAAAATTTGAAAGTACGCTCAATAGTAATCCCTGGATGGAATTACACCTTTGGAATGGAGGGTTTTCATCCTCAACTCTATTTGTCAATAGAGTTTTCATCCTAAGGCAAAGAAATGAACACAAAGACTCAATTTTGGATACAAGAGATTTTTGAATAAAATGGCGGAAAATTGCAAATGAGCTCACTCCCTTTTTATAGGCTCTCGGGGGAAATAAAATAAAAATAGTCACTTTTCCCATCCAAAAATCTATTTTTAATTTACTTTAGTAACTCTACCCTGAAAATAATAAAATATCACTAAGAGTTACATAAGGCTTTATTGTGCCCCATTTAGACAGCCTGGAAAATAATAATAAAGTTGTCTTTTACAATGCACACAAAATAATAATAAGACCAACTTTAATTATTATTTACTAAAATATTTCCCTAACCCAACCCATTAACTTACGGGAAATTAGAAAATACGCTAAGGGACCACAACGAGTGCCTAGGGCCAAAAAGGGACATGACATCCTTGCTAATATAATCCATAGAAATATTGGAATGGGAAATATTGGGACGAATGTTAGCTATCAATTGGCTTAACCCCTATCCTCAAACAATTTTAGCAGGTCTGATTTCTAAGTCAAACTCTTGTAGTACAATCATCCCCTTTCCTCTTCTCTCACAGAGTTCATTTTGCATCATCATTGCCTTCATGGCTGGATTGGGTATTATGGCAAACACTTTATTGCATAGAATATATTGTTTGGACTTCTTCATTCCACAAATCATAGCGTGCGTCTGTTTGTCCAATATAGAATGCTTTACTTCATTCTTCAAATGTATACTCATGAATTCCATCGGCTTCTCTTTGGATTCCTCAAATTTTTGCATTAACATTACAGCCATAGTATGACAAATGCAAAAGAGTACATGTAGAAAGGCTTGGATTAGTAGGGGTTTGCCAAAATTGGTGTCATGTCCCTTCTTTGAACTAAAATAATTAATAATATTATTTTAAGTTGGGCCTAGTAATTTATAATTTTAGGAGCAACTTAATAATATTATTATAATTAAAATAAAAGATGTTTTTTAAACACTAGTATTAAAATAAAATAAAATTAAAAGTATTTTTAAATACTTGGGAGGAAAATTTAAATCCAAGGGTCCGATTTGGAAAGGTGTAACAAGGAGGCACCTAGCCTCATTTCATCATCACAATTTCATTTTGGCATTCTTCATTTTGAGTTTGTGTTCGGTTTTGCATCTAAGAACTAAAACCCTTGGTTGTATTTCTACAATCTAGGAGGATGAAAACCTTTTTGGCTCTCGTCTAAAGAGGTGAGGACAAAAATCCTCATCTTTGGCATTGGCAAATTCCACCTAGGGTTTGCATGTTGAGTTAATTTAGAGATTTGTGCAAATTTTCAAGGTTAAGGCGATCAAGATTTGCAAGCAAATAGATTGTTGCTACCAAGGAATCTCATTCTCAGCATTTCAAGACTTTCTAGATCCCTTATTGTTGATATTTACATCCATTTGGTGTGCTGGAATAATTCAGGCAGTTCCATACAATTTACTGAGCAATTTTGGAGGTTCGTACATCATTAATTGTCAGCATTTTTGGAGTGATCAGCCATCCCAACTTGTAGCACCAACATAAGGAAGGTTTACATGCATTAAATTATCACTTGCAGGTCTGTTTCCAGCCGCCAATAATTAGTCCTATTTTTGCTGTGATCGTACAACATTTAATTCCTACCGTACCATCCTTCCATAAGTCGTACAACATCAACAATTGCAGTAATTAGGGTTTGATCCATAAATTCCAGGCGTCAGAGTTTGAGCGCAACAATTTGGAGAGTTTGCAGAGTGTGGAAGAGTAATTATCCAACCGTTGTACCACCCCTTGCAGTCGTACAATTCTATGATTAGCTAGATCAGCCAGCCGTACCTTCCACAAAAGGATTTGTGAGTAGATTTCATGATCTAAAAATTGTTGTCAAGTGGTCATTGTCAAATCAGCATTTGTAATTTTGCTAGCAGCAGAGATTGTAATAAAATATCAGTTTGGGATTCATTTTGTGGTTGCTATTATAAACTATTTTATTTCCAGATCTGAAGCATAATTCTGTCCTAGGGTTTATACTATTAAAAATCAATAAATCTGCAAGTCCACTCAAAGGATTTGAGCATACACCTGATTGGTTAATTGCTGTTTTGCAAATTGGGGGTTAATTTCATGAGTTTCGCAATCCGTTATTTGATTTTTGTTAATTGTCTCGGTTTTACAATTTGTTCCTAAATTCAGAAAATACCAAAAAAATTTCAAAAAATTATAAAATATAAATTTGGGGACATTAACACTGGAGCTTTAGAAATCACCCATTTGATATCTTTGAATGTAACCTGAGCTTGAGGTGTCCACTGAATGCGTACATCCTATTTTAATATGTTGTTTAGGGCTTCACTATCTTCACAAATCCAGAAATAGATCTTGATGAAATTGAGTTTACCAAAGAATAATTTCAACTTCTTTTTACTAGATATAAGTGTGTGATAGTGTATCATCTCCAAGAGTGTTCATGGTAAGAAAAACCAAATCCATATAGATATAAGTTGAGTCTGTTTGATATATGAGAATTGTATTGTGCTTCGTATCACAAATTACCAATTTAGCAGCCACAACCTGAAACTCATTTTCGTATTCTA
This sequence comes from Cunninghamia lanceolata, assembly GCA_027924645.1. Lineage (NCBI taxonomy): Eukaryota > Viridiplantae > Streptophyta > Pinopsida > Cupressales > Cupressaceae > Cunninghamia > Cunninghamia lanceolata. Next base: position 6,170,728 of record BSBN01000439.1, read on the forward strand.
CAACATATTTAGTCATGATGTAGGCACAAAAGTCCTCCGCATACAGCTAGCATATTTGCTACTTTAGATAGTTTAGAATAAGGTGATAGCTGCAACATAGCCCTGCAAACATGCTGCTGCAAAAACTGCAATTCTTCTTCTTTGGAAGCTGAAGTGGTTCAACCAAGACAGTCAACAATAGGAATGGGGATGGCAAAGTGAGAAGACCATGGCCTCCTCAAAAAACAAAAGAAACTTAAGGAAACAAGGAAGATAATATATAGAAACAGACCAAGAATGAGAAATCAAGAGGGGAGAACCAAAAGGTCATACCTTCACATGCAATACCGATCCAATATCCATGAAATAGTTCTAAAGCAATAGTGCTCCAAGTCTTGATTGCATTAATTACATTCAAACAGATATATGGATAACATTGTCTTTGTAATGTCCCCTTTCCAGAGGAGTGTTAGCCTATACTTGGTTCCCGTAGGCTAACTATGGTGGTTAGGGAACTCTAGCAGTTCGTTTGGTGGATTTTGGACACTTTGGCAGAAACTTACTATTTTTAGTAAGTTAGGGTTTCTTCTATTTTTGGGAAGTCATGGTTGGAGGTAGAGTGTCTCGTCGAGACCTTTCCAACGGTCTCAAGATCATATAATTTGGAGTTCATTTGCCCTCTCATATTAAAGTCCGTCAGTTTAATTTAATATTGAATAATTGGACTTTATTATATTTAAGTGGTGACTTTGGAAAAGTGTTTCAAAATTAAAATATAAAGTCACTTGGTGTCATGTCCCCTCCAAATTGATCACTTCATTCCAATTAAAGATTGGAATGATAGAGTAAAGAACTAATCAATTCACAATATGAACAAAGAAGAAGTTGATTTGACACAGACTAGCATTAATAATTCCTCCCTATCACTCTCTCTACCTTCCCACACTTAGATAAAATTGAGGCCAAGAAGAAAAGACAAAATAAGAATATGGACAAAATAAGAATAAGACCAAAATTGATAAATCAAACAAGTCATGAACATGCAATTTCATAAGAGGCCGCTCCATATTAGTTAAGTAATAATCTTATGTCAAGAGGCATCGATCCTCCCAAAGGACACAACCACTCCCAAAAGAGACAATTCGAAAGATATTAAAGCCAATGAGAATCATTTGCAAGGCATCGATCAAGATACAATCTCATCTCTGCAATACAACGAACACATTGATTATTAATTGATAGCATTCATCAAAGCAAAAGTCCGTAGCACATCCAGCGATCAAGTATATATATATGCAGAGATACGATCTGCAAGAATAAAGCATTGAGCAATTACAAGTTTCTAAATACATGCTTCCAGCCATCGAATATACATCATATCATCATCGAATATCATTCCATCTGCAACATAAAACATCAACATAAGGCGTATATGTCTCCTATATCACAGACAGATTGATAGCATCCATCGCTCCTCAGCGGGCTCCATCTGTTCATCACAGATTATCATAACTATTGCCATTAGCAAGCAAGATATATAAGAAGCCAACAAATTGAATTCTATATATACCGATTGTCCGCTCAGTCCAAAAAACATATACTAATCGAAGGTACCCAGTCCTAAATTGTAAGCGCCCAGATCGATCAAGACGGCAATATAAATATCACAAGGACAGTATAGAGTCGAGAATCATTATATTAGCATCTAGAAATCTAAAGCAATTATGCTTGAAAAGAATGACATTACACATAGAAATAAATAACATCCTTAAATAGGAAGAAGGAATCTCCATAACTTAGAATGAAACAACAAGTATGAATAATGTTATCATAGAAGTAAAGAATAAGGCTATGAGTAGGATGATGACTCATCATGAGAGCTTGATATGAAGGCTTTGGGTTAACAACCTAAAGAGAAGGCCTTAGGCTGATCACCTAAGGAGAAGGTCCTAGGGAAACCTAGGGATTAATATGAATACCTTGACTAAAGTGAGGATTACTCCCACTTGAGTCTAAGGATTGACATGAAGGCCTTGACTAAAGTGAGGATTATTCCCACTCGAGTCTAAGGAAATTGAATACACATGAAGGCCTTGGCTAAAGTGAGGGTTACTCCCACTCGAGTCTAAGGAATTGTGAAGGCTTTGACTAAAGTGAGGGTTATGCCCACTCGAGTCAAAGAGATCAATTATCAAGCCTCGGATGATCCACTCATGCCTATCTCATCATCCCTATGAGAAAGAGATTGAATTGACATGGTTAACATGAAGAACATGATATTAATATACTTGAGTATATGACTCTATTCCTAGTTGGAAATGTTAAGAATATGAATTTTATGAATGATTATTGTATGAAAGTGAATTATGTACTAATGCTCTCTCTTTTTGCAAGTTGAATTTGTGTGCAAGGTTGCAAGAGATTGGACTTGAGAGAAGGGGACATTACAAGTGGTATCAGAGCTATCGACCTACCACCCTGTGAGGGAAATTAATGCAAGCCTACACAAGAAGGAAAGAAAATCGATCTTAGTAGAAATAGGGATTGCTTGAGGACAAGCAATCTCAAGAGGGGAGGCCTGTAAGGTCCCCTCCAAATTGATCGCTTCATTCCAATTAAAGATTGGAATGATAGAATAAAGAACTAATCAATTCACAATATGAACAAAGAAGAAGTTGATTTGACAAAGACTAGCATTAATAATTCCTCCCTATCACTCTCTCTACCTTCCCACAGACAGAATTGAGGCCAAGAAGAAAAGACAAAACAAGAATAAGACCAAAATTGATTAATCAAACAAGTCATGAACATGTGATTTCATAAGAGCTCGCTCCATATTAGTTAAGTAATAATCTTATGTCAAGAGGCATCGATCCTCCCAAAGGACACAACCAATCCCAAAAGAGACAATTCGAAAGATATTAAAGCCAATGAGAATCATTTGCAAGGCATCGATCAAGATACAGTCTCATCTCTGCAATACAGCGAACACATTGATTATTAATTGATAGCATTCATCAAAGCAAAAGTCTGTAGCACATCTGGCGATCAAGTATATATATATGCAGCAGAGATACGATCTGCAAGAATAAAGCATTGAGCAATTACAAGTTTCTAAATACATGCTTCCAGCCATCGAATATACATCATATCATCATCGAATATCATTCCATCTACAACATAAAACATCAATAGAAGACATATCTGTCTCCTATATCACAGACAGATTGATAGCATCCATTGCTCCTCAGCGGGCTCCATCTGTTCATCGCAGATTATCATAATTGTTGCCATTAGCAAGCAAGATATATAAGAAGCCAACAAATCGAATTCTATATATACCGGTTGTCCACTCAGTCCAAAAAACATATACTAATCGAAGGTACCCAGTCCTAAATTGTAAGTGCCCAGATCGATCAAGACGGCAATATAAATATCACAAGGACAGTATAGAGTCAAGAATCATTATATTAGCATCTAGAAATCTAAAGTAATTATGCTTGAAAAGAATGACATTACACATAGAAATAAATAACATCCTTAAATAGGAAGAAGGAATCTCCATAACTTAGAATGAAACAAGTATGAATAATGTTATCATAGAAGTAAAGAATAAGGATATGAGTAGGATGATGACTCATCATGAGAGCTTGATATGAAGGCTTTGGGTTAACAACCTAAAGAGAAGGCCTTAGGCTGATCACCTAAGGAGAAGGTCCTAGGGAAACCTAGGGATTAATATGAATACCTTGACTAAAGTGAGGATTACTCCCACTCGAGTCTAAGGATTGACATGAAGGCCTTGACTAAAGTGAGGATTACTCCCACTCAAGAAGGCCTTGACTAAAGTGAGGAATATTCTGACTCGAGTCTAAGGAAATTGAATACACATGAAGGCCTTGGCTAAAGTGAGGGTTACTCCCACTCGAGTCTAAGGAATTGTGAAGGCTTTGACTAAAGTGAGGGTTATGCCCACTCGAGTCAAAGAGATCAATTATCAAGCCTCGGATGATCCACTCATGCCTATCTCATCATCCCTATGAGAAAGAGATTGAATTGACATGGTTAACATGAAGAACATGATATTGATATACTTGAGTATATGACTCTAATCCTAGTTGGAAATGTTAAGAATATGAATTTTATGAATGATTATTGTATGAAAGTGAATTATGTACTGATGCTCTCTCTTTTTGCAAGTTGAATTTGTGTGCAAGGTTGCAAAAGATTGGACTTGCAAGAAGGGGACATTACACTTGGACTTGGGTGACTAAGGGAGAGGAATAAAAGTTTATAATATGAAATATTTTCTCTCTAACCTATGGTGTTATTTCATGAGGGAAATATAAAAGGCAAAATGAAAGCTTTTCATTCATTCACGACATCATATTTTCTCATGTTTTGCTCTGCAACTTTGAGGGTTTGGAGAATTTCTTCAGCCATGGCATTTGGTGACGAAAACCACCATTTGTAACAGCGATTCGAGGGTGTGAAAGATCATCTGAGGTTGCTTGAGGACAGGCATACTCAGTGGCTGTGATAGTGCTTCATTGTATACAGTTTTGAAGTTCAGGGGTTTGTCGCGGAGGTGATTGCGTTGAGAAATCATTCGGGATTTGACACTATAATTCCATGGAGTGATCGAAGATCAGATTGCAAGTGTTGAATAGGATTTTGATGCATTTCGGAGATAGATACAAGCTGCCATGAGGGTCGTACCATTTCAGCAAACTGGCCGTACCATTGGGAGGGTTGTTGAGGAGTTTGGATGCATTTTTTTGTATTGAATCTTTCCCTTAGCTAGGTGTTGCTCTATTGCAGACTGAAACAGTGTTATTGGCAGCCATTAGAGGCAGTTTATGAGGTGTTTGAAGCTGATGTATGTCACAGCAGGCCATCCCAGCTGGATATAGCAGCACATGTGTCTTTGATGAGCTTGTGAGGCCCTTTGAAGGGCTAAACTCTCCATTTTCTTGTGTTATCTTGCTGGACTGATTGTCAATGGTCTGATATTGTAATGTTTGGAGGAGATTCTTTAATCCTAGCTGTTGTATTGCCATTTCTAGCCATGTACTCTCTGCTACAGCCAATGGGTATGTGAAATACATCACATTTTGACAATATAATCACATTTTGACAATATAATAATTTGGGTATTTGTTGTTTAGATAATAGGGGTTATTTTCTCAACTGGGTACTTGATTTTTGTCAAAATACTAAATATTTTGGGAGATATAGAAATCTGGAATTTTTCAACAGTAAATGCATATTTCATATTTCCATTATTTGCAAAATATATATACATGCATGCTATGAAATGTTATGGACCCAACACCAAAACGCAAGTAGGGATCAACTTAACCACAAAAAACTCTTCAGACAGTGAAATAAATTATACCCAGTTCGGTAAACAATTAAATCTATAAGGGGGTGGGTTATTTCAGTGGTATCAGAGCTGGTGCATCTTGCCAACCTGTGTTGATCAGTTTATATGAGTGACGAAAGAAGGGTTTACACTAGACCTACTCCACATTGGCATCCACCTGAGGTTCCAGAAGGTGAAACGATTTCCGGTAGATTGGGCATGCACAGAAACTCTTCCAGTGGCAGTGAGAGCATAGCAGGTAGTATGGGGGACAGAGGATCAAACCAGCCAGAGAGTCCTAACACAAAAATGGAAAGAAAGTTTGATATTATGCTTGATATGATGTCCCAGCTCCTTGGGAAGTTTAACCAGGGAATTCCAGTAGTTCACACCAACACCACACCCGAGGGTGAGACTAGTGGCTCTAATAATGGTCATCGCAGACATGCAGGACAGGGTAGTGGACATGCGGGACAAGGTAGTGGACATGCAAGACAGGGCAGTGGTCATAACACCAGGGTTACCCCAGGATCGGTCACTAGACCCCTACAGTCGATCTTTCCACGCAGAGAAGAGGCAATGGTTCAGTAGAGAGGAGGCATTGGATCAACAGGAACCAAAGGCTCAGCTTTCCATGACAGATGATGTTCGGATGCAGCATGCAGAGTACATGACATTGGCTCCAGCTATTAGAGATATGCTAACATTTGAGCAGTACATGAATCAAAAGAGACAAAGGGGAGCTATGGGTCGAGGAGATTATAGAGCTAACCAAGCTAACCGGGACTACCAACATGCATTGAGCAAAGTCCCCATGGATCGGTTTGATGGAAGTGGCAAGATCTCAGCCAGAGCTTGGGTTCAGAAATTAGATAACTACTTGACACTTAAGCCAATGCCGGAGGACGAGGCACTTAATTTTGCCTCTATACATTTGGACGAGATAGCAGATGAGTGGTGGTACCACGGGTTGGTCACACTTGGCCATGGCCTTATTACCACATACGATGAGTTCACTAACAAACTCATCGAGAGGTTTGATACCAAGGACCCAGAGTTACAATTCAGAGAGTTGGCGCAGTTGAAGCAGTACGGGTCACTTGAGAGTTACATTTCTAAGATCCAGAGGCTCAATGTCATGGTTCCTAGTATTTCAGAGAGGAGATTGATAGTCCTATTTACAAAAAGGCTTATAAAACCACTTAGGGAATGGATCAAGGCTTTCGACCCACCTTCACTTCAGGAGACCTTTAAGAAGGCACGGAGTATGGAGTTCGCAGTGCCTAGGAAACAATTTGTCTCCAAAGCTTTTCCTCCACGGAAAGACAAGATGCCAACACATCACCGAGATACCTACCCACAGAAGAAACCAACACCTCGTCTAGATGATGATGCACTGAATGAATACATGAGGAAGAAGTTATGTTTCAAATGCAAGGGTCCATGGGATCCTAATCATAAGTGCCCGATGAAGGGGCAAGTCAAGCAGTTGGAGTATTATTCTGTTGAGGAGACAGCTTCAGAGCATTCGGAGCAGCAGAGTGATAGAGAGGACAGTGATGGAGAGACTGTAGTAGAGAAGGTGCAAGATGCACAGAATCCGCAGGATGATGATTTTCCTACAGCACACATCTCTGCTATTCAGAAAGAAGGTTCCTTCAGGATACGGGGAGTATTGGAGGGACAGAGAGTAATCACCTTGTTAGATACAGGGGCCACACATAACTTTATTGACGAGGGCCTAGTTGCACGGAGGGGACTCAAAACTGAAGAATTTAAGGGATTCAAGGTTAGAGTGGCAGACGGGTTTGTTATCACTTGCAAACGAAGGATCCCCAATTTAACAATCAGGCTAAATAATTATGAGTTCCAAGCCAAATACTACGTGGTCAGTATGGGTGACATGGATGTAGTCCTCGGGATGAAGTGGCTTCATATGATAGGTGAGTTTTCCCTCAACTTGAGGACCATGGAGATGAAGTTCGAGGTGGATGGTCAGAAACACATTTTGAAGGGGATGTCAGATGGAGGGTTGAGGGCAGTGTCCATTTGGAGAATGGAGAGGATACTGCGACATGACCAGGTGCAGTGGGCAGCCAAGATACTAGTGATGCCAGAGGTGCCCAAGCAACAGAAATAGGAGTATCCAGCAAAGATCCAGGCTTTACTGTCTAAACACTCCAAAGTGTTTAGTGATATACCTCCAAGTAAACCTCCAGACAAAGGATTTGAGCACGTCATAGAGTTGGAGCAGGGTGCCAAGCCAGTGATTACAGTTCCCTCAAGGCATCCTAAGAGATATAAGGATGAGATAGAGAAGGTCATTCAGGAGCTTCTCAGGATGGGACACATCAGACCTAGTAAGAGTCATTTTGCTTCATCTGTTGTATTGGTGAAGAAAGATGGCACACTCACAATGTGCACTGATTACAGCGAACTGAACAAGAGGATCATAAAAAACAAGTACCCCATCCCTAGGATCGATGAGCTTATTGATGAGCTCCATGGTGCATGTTTCTTCTCCAAGATAGACTTGCAGTCAGGGTACCATCAGATCAGAGTACGTGAGGAGGATGTGGAGAAGACAGCCTTCAGGTGACACTATGGGCACTTTGAGTTTTTGGTTATGCCTTTTGGCTTAACCAATGCACCTGCCACGTTTCAGTCTTGCACATAGTTCCACGGAGTTTCGGGGACGGGGACGGGGGGACGCGTTTCAGGGACGGGGGGCGGGGGGGTCTAATTTTGGGGACGGCGGGGGGGCGGTGACGGGGGGAGCGATGCGCTGAAATACATATAGTACTTGAAAATTTAGTTATAAAAAGATGTGTAACTGTAGAAGTCTATAAGATGTATAAATTAGTTATAAATTAGACATGTATGCAAAATGTGGAAGCATAGACAAGGCACGTGAACTGTTTGACAGAATGCCTCAAAGAAATGTGGTCTCATGGACTGCAATGATTGCAGGATATGCACAAAATGGATTTGTTGAAAAGGCTTTAGAAATTTTAAAGCAAATGCAATTGGCTGGTGTAAAGCCAAATTCCACAACCTTTGCTAGCCCAGCATCCTCCCTACCTGTGTCAAAATGGGAGCTTTGGAATAGGGTATGGACATCCATCAAAACATAAAGGATAGAGGAATTTTGTCAGATGTTGTAGTTGCAACTGCCCTATTAGACATGTATGCAAAATGTGGAAGCATAGACAAGGCACTTGAACTGTTTAACAGAATGCCTCAAAGAAATGCAGCAGCAAAACTGGGGGACGGTGGGGGGATGGCGGGGGACGGTGGGGACGTTTCCCTGAAGTCTCCCCGTCTCGGAAACGGGGAGACGTGGGGGACAGCTGTATTTCAGGGGGGGACGCGTCTCCGTGGAACTATGGTTTGCATGAATAAGGTGTTCAGAGAACAGCTGAGAAAGTTTGTACTTATTTTCTTCGATGACATCCTCATATTCAGCAAGACTTGGGAGGATCACCTGAGACACCTTGATATTGTACTGGGCATACTTGAGCAGGAGTCCCTATATGCTAAAATGTCGAAATGCAAGTTTGGCATGACAGAGTTGTTGTATTTGGGACATATTATTAGTGCAGAGGGTGTTCGAGTGGATCTAAAGAAGATCCGAGCTATAGTAGATTGGCCACCTCCCAAGAATCTCTCTCAGCTCAAGGGATTCTTTGGCCTCTGTGGATTCTATCGCAAATTTGTAAAAGGATTTTCTCAGAAGGCTGCCCCCCTTACAGATTTGACCTGGAAGGGAGCTTTCAAATGGTCAGATAGTGCTCAGCAGTGCTTCGACATGTTTAAGGAGGTGATGAGCAGTTGTCCAGTTTTGGCTATACCAGACTTCTTGAAGCCATTTGAGCTTCATTGTGATGCCTCTGGGGAAGGCATAGGGGCGGTGCTGATGCAGGACAAGCACCCCATTGCTTTTGAGAGCCGAAAGTTGAGAGGTCCTGAGAAGAGTTATAGGATCTACGACAAGGAAATGTTAGCGATTATGCATGCACTAGCTAAGTTCAGGCAGTATTTGGTTGGAGGAAAGTTTGTTGTCAAATCAGATCACAATAACCTGAAGCATTTCCTTAATCAGAAGGACCTAAATGATCGACAGTAAAAGTGGGTCAGCAAGCTGCAGGAATACGACTTTGACATTGTCTTTGTCAAAGGAAAGAAAAATATTTTTGCTGACGCCTTATCCAGGAGACCACACTTGTGTGTTGTAGGGGAGATTGCTGAGGACTGGAGGGATATGATTTCTGCAGAATATGCAAAGGATCAGTGGACTTCTGGGATTATTGATGGCACCATCCGTGATGACAGGTACACTATTGTAAATTACTTGATCATTTACAAGGGGAGGATCTTTCTAGTGCCAACTTCTGCTATGAAGTAGAAGATCTTGAGAGCTTTCCATGACTTGCCTATGGCGGGGCATCCAAGATTCTACAAGACATATAGGCCGGTTAGATAGAGGTTTACTTGGAAGGGCCTCAAGATAGAAGTACAGAAGTATGTGAGGGAGTGTCCAGTGTGCCAACAGAACAAACATGAGCACTCCTTCCCAGGCGGATTGTTGCAGCCCTTACCCATTCCCGAGAGGAAGTGGGATTGTATATCAATAGACTTCATTACGGGCTTACCGAAAGCTCAAGGCAGGGACTGCATCTTTGTGGTGGTTGATAGGTTAACGAAGTTTGCCCATTTCTTTGCCATTTCAACCACTTATATAGCAGCTCAGGTTGCTGATTTATTCTTCAAGGAGGTATTCCGACTTCACGGGGTGCCCAAGAGTATTGTGAGTGACAGGGACAGCAGGTTCCTTAGAAATTTTTGGCAGGAGCTCTTTAGGTTGACAGGGACAGAGCTCACCCATAGCACGAGCTACCACCCCCATACTGATGGACAGACCGAGATAGTTAATAAGTGGGTGGAGGGATACCTCGGAAATTACATAGCCAGGCAGTAGAAGGCATGGGTCAAGTGGCTTCATTTGGGAGAGTATTGGTATAACACCACTTACCATATGTCCATCCAGATGACACCATTCATGGCACTTTATGGGTATGAGGCTCCTAGTTTCCTGGATTTGTTGTTTAGGGATAGCAGAGTACTTAATGCTAGAGACCTCTTACAGGACAGTCAGGACATCATGAGGTCTTTGAAAGAAAACATACAGAAGGCGCAAAACCAATAGAAGCAGTATGCAAACCAGCACCGGGTTGAGCGTTCTTTTGAGATAGGAGATATGGTGTATCTTATGCTGCAGCCATACAGACAATCCACTCTTAAGAAGAGTGGTGCCGAAAAGATGAAGCCACGCTACTATGGGTCATTCAGGGTTAGCAGGAGGATTGGAGAGGTGGCTTATGAGCTGGAGTTGCCGGCAGAGAGTAAGGTACATAATGTTTTTCATGTGTCTCGCCTCAAAAAGGCATTGGGGCACAATGTAGTACCTTCCACAGAGTTACCTCCTCTTGATGAAGAGGGGAAGTTGATTTTGGTACCTGAGGCCATCATTGATACCAAGGAGAGGACTTTGAGAAGGAGGGTCATCAGGGAATATTTGGTGAAATGGAAGACCCTGCCGGTAGAGGATGCGACATAGGAGAACGAACAAATTTTGATGCATCCAGATCTGAGATTGCTTGAGGCAAGCAATCTTGGGGAGGGCGGACTGTAATGTCCCCTTTCCGGAGGAGTGTTAACCTATACGTAGTTCCCATAGGCTAACTATGGTGGTTAGGGAACGTTGTTAGGGTTTCTTCTATTTTTGGGAAGTCAAGGTTGGAGGCAGAGCGTCTCGTCGCGACCTTTCCAATGGTCTCAAGATCATGTAATTTGGAGTTCATTTGCCCTCTCATATTAAAGTCCGTAAGTTTAATTTAATATTGAATAATTGGACTTTATTATATTTAAGTGGTGACTTTGGAAAAGTGTTTAAAATTAAAATATAAAGTCACTTGGACTTGGGCGACTAAGGGAGAGGAATAAAAGTTTATAATATGAAATATTTTCTCTCTAACCTATGGTGTTATTTCATGAGGGAAATATAAAAGGCAAAATGAAAGCTTTTCATTCATTCATGACATATCATATTTTCTCATGTTTTGCTCTGCAACTTTGAGGGTTTGGAGAATTTCTTCAACCATGGCATTTGGTGACGAAAACCACCATTTGTAACAGCGATTCGAGGGTGTGAAAGATCATCTGAGGTTGCTTGAGGACAGCCATACTCAATGGCTATGATAGTGCTTCATTGTATATAGTTTTAAAGTTCAAGGGTTTGTCACGAAGGTGATTGCATTGAGAAATCATTCGGGATTTGACACTATAATTCCATGGAGTGATCGAAGATCAGATTGCAAGTGTTGAATAGGATTTTGATGCATTTCAGAGATAGATACAAGCTGCCATGAGGGCTGTACCATTTCGGCAAACTGGTTGTACCATTGGGAGGGTTGTTGAGGAGTTTGGATGCATTTTTTTGTATAGAATCTTTCCCTTAGCCAGGCGTTGCTCTATTGCAGACTGAAACAGTGTTATTGGCAGCCATTAGAGGCAGTTTATGAGGTGTTTGAAGCTGATGTATGTCACAGCAGGCCGTCCCAGCTGGATATAGCAGCACGTGGGTCTTTGATGAGCTTGTGAGGCCCTTTGAAGGGTTTAACTCTCCATTTTCTTGTGTTATCTTGTTGGACTGATTGTCAATGGTCTGATATTGTAATGTTTGGAGGAGATTCTTTAATCCTAGCTGCTGTATTGTCATTTCCAGCCATGTACTCTCTGCTACAGCCAATGGGTATGTGAAATACTTCACATTTTGACAATATAATTTTCTAGGTATTTGTTGTTTAGATAATAGGGGTTATTTTCTCAACTGGGTACTTGATATTTTGTCAAAATACTGAATATTTTGGGAGATATAGAAATTTGGAATTTTTCAGCAGTATATGCAAATTTCATATTTCCATTATTTGCAAAATATATATACATGCATGCTATGAAATGTTATGGACCCAACACCAAAACGCAAGTAGGGATCAGCTTAACCACAAAAAACTCTTCAAACGGTGAAATAAATTATACCCAGTTCAATAAACAGTTAAATCTATAAGGGGGTGGGTTATTTCAGTCTTTAATCCACATCATTTTACATTAATTACTGGTTGTAAGTCCTTGTAAAATGAGTAGGTGACTACAATTTAGTTCCACCTTATTCCTATCTTTGTAAAGGGAACTAGTGGGCAATAACAATTACCTCCTAGTTTGATACTTTGTTTGTCAGGTCTTGCAGGTAAATAATCTTGTAATGTCCCCATTTCCGGCATGATCACCCAACAGGAGTCTGGGTTAGCTTATCCTAATTCCCATGGGCTAATTCATCAAACAAGGGAATAATCTGGTTGATCTTTGGCGGAAAATGGCTTGGAGAAGATAATGTTGTTCAGAGGCTTGGAGAATGGAAAGTTGATTTACAAGGCTCGACTAACTTTCATAATACTGGCGAAGATGGAAAAAAATGAATTAATGCAATTTTGCATTAATTATCAAAAGAAAATAATTTTTTTTTTTAGGATAATGCATCTGGTAAACTTTTTATGTGACCGGTGACGCTGGTGCGACACGCCCTCCGGCTCCACGGAAACACTTTTGCCCGGAGCTATGAACCAGTGAGGCCACAACACGGGGGACCTCATCCCCTAGCAAGAACACTTCAAACCCGCGAGCACGTTGGCCCAGTGAAGGCGTAAAGCCTGCGAGCTCGTTGGCCCAGCGGGGGTTTGAACTCTGGTGGCCGCCACTACAACCGAGCGACTTAACCACCGAAACACGCCCTTATCGGCATCAAAAGAAAATAATTAAATAATAATACTTTATTATTATTTAATTGTGGTGCCTATTTGGTGAAAAGGAAAAAATAAAAAAATAAAATATTATTGTGCGCCCAAATTGGGAGAAGCAAAAATAATAATATTTTATTATTTTAAATTGGAGCACTCAACTTGGAGAGGGAAAAAGAAACAAATAAAATATTATATTTTGGCGCTGACCTTGGGAGAATCAATAAAGCAATAAAATAATAATATTTTTGAAAATGGGCGGCCAACTTTGGAGAATCAAAAATAATAAAATATTGTTTCTTTGGCCGACAAGCAGGAAAAAGGCAATTCAAATCTTTAATTTAAATTTGTCTACTTCATCGATGGAAAAAGAAGAATCAAGCATAATAAAGGATGAAGGAGCTCATTCCAGTATCACGAATACTTTGGCAACTTTCGCATTATGGCTTGGCAATTGCATTGCTAGACTTCCAAGGACGAAAACCCTTGTGAAGGTGGTGTGTTGGACGAAAACCCAATCACATCTTGGAGGTGGATTCATACGGAGTTCACAATTGCACTTCATTGGAGATTTGAAGATTTGTTTGAGCATCATTGATACATCATTCGAAGATTTGGTTGGAGACCATTGTTTGAGAGTTGAAGCTTGAAGTTCCTTTGCATATCTTTGAAGACCTTGAAGATCCTTGAGCTCCGAATTTGTAGAAAATCGTTGGTTTGTTGGAGCGCCATTGTGAGAGGTGGACGGAATTGTTTTCATAGCCGATTTGAAGACATTACAGCAGCAAGTTCATCTCAAGTCTGAGCGACATCCACTAATCCCTAGCCGCTGCCCTTGACATTCATATTGGAGCCGATTCTTGCATATTCCTTGGCAGCGATTTCATGTAGAGGAGTTCACCTAGTGTTTTTGGCTGCATTTGGGTCTTGTGACATCTAATCGCCATCATCGAAGGCCGATTTGCATCAGGTCTGCATCCGATCTGATTTGAGGCTCACCATAGGACTGAATTGCATTCACTGTCATCATTGGAGGTGGCAGCCAGCCATTCATCAACCGCAATCAGCTTTGGAGGCCAGCGATCAGCACTATAGAGGTTGCATTAGCATTTGATCATCATTGAAGACATTCATCATAGCCGATCTGATCAGCAGAGGTTTAGCACTCATTGTGGTTCATTTGTTGGTATGTTTCATTGCACATTTGTTACTATTTGTATCAGCAGTAGATGAGAGGTTGGATAGCCATGTTTGGCTTATGTATTGATGTAATTGGAGTGATAAGTAATTTGAATTCCTGTCAGCAAGGTCTGATTTTGATTTGACATCATTTAGATGTGTATTTCATGTTGTAATTCACATTCATAAGGCTGCCAATATCTATTTTGTTCTATCATCACTTTTGCATATGTTAGTTCATATTTAATGCTTGAAAAAGATAAAATCAAAGAGTGTAGAAATAAATCGGTATACAGTCCTACGGTTTCATTTGGAAAATTACAAATCCAGAAATTGTTGGTTCAAACCCTAGTTCAACACATTACAAATCTATCCTTTAGTCTAATGTCCAAATATTTTTTATCTGATGGTCATATCTAATACTAAATAATAATTAGGTGTCAAACATCAAAAGTTATCTGATCGTCAAAAGAAAAAGAAAACTATTATTATTGTACAGTAAGAGGGTTGCAAAAACTCTGAAAAGAATGCTCAACTGAAAATATATACTTTCTAAAAATGCATTCTACCATATAGGAAACTACTTTTACAGACCATTCAAAAACCCAACATGCAAAGCACACTCAATAGTGTATGTTACCATTGGGCCAAGAAATAAAGCAGCATCTGCTAGGCGTGTGGTGATGATAACGTGTGGTTGAGATTCCTCCAATACATGAACAATGGGAGCTGCTCCTAGGTATGTGCTGACGCCCTTCTATGCATCAAATTACGGACATTATTAATATTGAATGCAAACATGAACCCAAAATACAAACTGTGAATAAAGTTACCAAATCTGTTGAAATCTATCTCAATACTCTACTATGCAAAAACATAATTCTACCAAAATTTAATAACTATAAAAAGCATATCAAAATTTCTCAATAGGTATATTTTAGCATTTGAATATGTTCATTTGCACAAAGGAAAATTGTTATCTGTAGGAGGAATCTTTTCTTTAAGTTAAAATTTACTTAAAAGTATACTACTAACATAAGTTACAAGAAACGTGATGGGGGAACCCCACTGTGCTTTAAAACACATGAAATGCCATCCACAATGCAAATGGCCATTTAAGAGCCTCTCTTGGTGTTCTTTGCAGTTGCAACAACTGCCGCAATGAATTTTGTGTGGTGCCCATATTCTGGCAGCATTGTTGCCTGTTTCGACATGAATCTAAGTTTAAATCCTGTCAAGAATAGCATTCTAGGTAGTTTGCATATTTTTTCTTTATGCTTTAACCTTTTAACTAAGCCCACAGAGACAGTAAACTTAATAGCGCCGTTGCATGCCTGCTTTCTAAGATAAGACTCAAAATAGACATGATTGTAGGGTATGCTGTGCTTGGCGAACCTATTGTTCACAATTGAAATGGCACTGTGTTTAGTGAACCTATCGTTCACAATTCAAACAGCACTGTGTTGAGCAAAGCTATAGTTCACAACTCAAATCGCACTGTGATCAGAAAACCTATAATTCACAACTCAAATGGCACTGATTTTTTTTTAATAAATTTACAAATTGTTTTTTCTTACAATTGTATCAAATTATTTATTTCTGAATATAAATCATATCATTTTTTTTGTTTTCACTATTTTTTCACCTTTGCATTCAAATTTATTTGGATATCAAGCCTCCATTTGTTAATATCGAGTTTCAATATTTGATTGATGCATGAAACTTTCACTTTCTGGAAATATTTTTGAAGCATCAATTTCATGAAGAATCCTTTCATTTATGTTTCCTCTTTCATTCAGGACACACACACACACGCACGCACGCACATCTTACATGCAACCCCTCTAACCCCATTTTTCATTATGTTGTGATTGCCATTTCTATTTTTTGCTTCTGGTAAGATAGGCACTAACTTGCAACCGTGCTTGAAGTTTCCTTTTGAAAAGAAGCAAACTATTTACTGGTCTGCACATACTAATTTGTACACTAAGTAATGACTGAAATCCACGGAAAAAAAAAGTTTCAGGACTTTCAAAATTTCATCAACTTTGGCATGAAATCTATTAAACATATAGCTATGCTTTATAATCCCTTGGACTTAAAAATCAACAATCTTAATAACAAAACCTGCGATACATGCCAATCAAATATCTCTTTTGAGTACATTTTTTCTCTACTTCCATATTTATTGGCTATTCCCTTTGGACAGTTGAGAAATACCTTTATGCTTCCTGCTACCCTAGAATCTTGATGGACCTCAAAGAATACACTTTCTTGGTTCCATATGTGTTCCATTTATCTTTATATTTTTCAACTACGCCAAAGAAGAAAGCTATAAATGAGAAGCCTAGAAGAAACTTTCTTTACTGATATGTTGTAAATTCTAGGTGTTGATATTAATGTTTTGGGTTATTTAAAAACATTAGAGCAAGTGTTGGCATTTAATAAAATCCATTTTAAGTTTGTAAAAATATCTATATACGAAGAAAACTTATAAAAGCATGTTGCTCCTCAGTACATACCCCTGGTGCATATCTAGAATCTGAAAGAAGAGCATCTGGTCCTGCAGTGAATGGCTCAGAAATTCAAAATTGTAAACAACATTTCAAAGACTAAACCAAAACACCTAAGTAAAAATAGAAACACCGACATATGAATAAATTAGCTATTTCAAACCCCAGATAAGAATGATAGCGTTTTTAATATACAGAAGAATAGGATCTTAAAGTTAAGTACTTAGTACCAGGCAGTTCGACATGTGTAACTAGCATATTAAAAAAATAGTGTTTCTTTATTTAGCAAAATAGTCAGGATTACCTGCATGAATCATGAAGGCTTCATAGACAACTGCAACAGTGATAGAAAGAGAAAGCCTTTTTGCTACTCTCAAGACTTCTTCTTGGGCTCCAATTGCATCCACTTTTAATCAAAAAATCAATTTCCAAATATCAGACTCGTAAGCATCATTAGCAACTTACAAATTCTTTGCAAGCCTGTTAATATACTACCACAAATTCACTAAAGCTAGATAATTCAAACTATATTTCTTTCAAAGAAAATACATGGGATGCTTACTTGCACCCATATTTGTAATTATGCAAACTCCCCTTTCGACTGCTGATGGAAGCAACACTGACATCCATTCTGAGACTGCAAAAAATTAAAGAAGAAGAAGAAGATTGTAGGTAAAAGCATCCCCTATAACCAGTATAGCAAATTGTCAAATTCAAAAAATAACAGAAATATAATCACAACATGCAAAAAATTCTTGAATGTAAATCTCTGAAGATATCAATCAACACTGTTACTGATGATCACATTTAAAAGATCAGTTATATTTTTGTCACCAAATACAATATTGGCAAAACCTGAGATGCAGCATGAAAGTATAGATTGCTAATGGTTATCCCAAAAAAGTATGGAAAATATCAAAATATATGTTTAAGGGATTCAAGATGCCACAGCCAAGCCTGTCACAGAAACGAAAATAATAAATCAGGGACACGTACAACTTGCAAATGTGGTCTTCAATCAAATAGATAATTGGAAGGAACCTAGATATGTAATTTTATTATGCTAAAAGTCAAGAACTTAAAAAAAAAATAGAACTAGTAATAGACAGAAAAGTATTGAGATATATGTTCAAAGGATTTAAAATGCCACAACTAAGGTTCTCGGTCAAGGTAGATAGTCAATCAGCGTTAATAAGTACAAGTAGCCAATGTAGTCTTTACTGTCATAGATAATCGGTTAGAACCTAGAAAAGCAGTTTCTTTTTTATGGTAAAAGTTGCATCCTTCCAAAAATGAGTTAGACTAAGCAAGGTATGTCCAATGATCAACAGTTTTGTTATCCTTACTGGACTAATTAAATGTACACCCTCTTAGTTTTGTATAAATCGCCTAGCTTGAAGTATTTCCTCAGTCAGAAGGATTTGAATGAGAGGCAGAAAAAATGGGTAAGCAAACTTCAAGCCTATGATTTTGACTTAGAGTATGTAAAGGGTAAGAAAAATGTAGTTGTTGATGCTTTATCGAAAAAGCCAACATTATGCTCTATGTCTCACATTTCTATAATTGGAAAGCTGAAATTATAGCAGAATATTCTATGAATGTGTTTACAACTGACATTTTGGAAGGAAAGTTGCAAGATGGCAAGTATGTAATGGCCAATGAACTCATCCTCTACAAGGATAGAGTCTATCTTGTGCCCGAATCTAAGATGAAAGGTCAGATTTTTAAGTGCAGTCCATGATACACCCTTAGCAAGCTACCCCAAATACTTCAAGACATACAAGCAAATCTAGGAAAGGTTTTCATGGAAGGGACTTAAGGATGATGTCCTTAAGCACATCAAGGAGTGTCTTGTTTATCGGTAGAACAAGACAAAGCAAACATTTCCAGTAGGCTTGTTGCAACCCCTATGTAATAGCCCCAATGGGATCTGCCCTAAAATTCTGAAATTAATTTTCTGAATTCTGCCCTAAATTTCTGCACTTTAGATTTCTGCTCAAAACCCTAAATTCTGATTTTATTTTCTGCTCTTAAACAAATTATTACAGCGAACATATAAGTGTCCAAACTCCAAACATGACAAATAAGCATGGAAAATGACCTTACCAATTGATATACATGTCAAACATGAATTACACCATGAAATGAGTAAGATATACCCATCAAATGTCACACAACAAGTCTGATTTTCAGAATAGAAGTCGGCTGCTATAAATCAGAATATGAAGTCTGAAAATTTCATCCAAAACAAGGGCTAAAACATGACAAACATAGCCCGGAATGCCGCTGTCCAAATCAGACCTAATACATAGGTTTGTACATACCAAAAGATGATGAAATGATGCTCCACAAGCCCTCCAAAATGATGGTGCTTGGGTGAATGATGGCGGCTGCTAGGGTTAGGGTTTAGAAACCCTCAACAATGATGAAATCGCCTCCAAAAGCCAAGTCGCCCTTCTCAAGGGTGGCGCTCCAAGTTAGGGCAAAGCCCTAATGCAATGTGCTCACAAAAATGCCACAAATCCACCTCCAATGCTGATCTAAAAATCTGAATATGCAATCATGCTCCAATCTTCCAAAGATCTCCAATGAAGTGCAAGTTGAATTCCGTAATGAGTCCACCACAATGATGAGCTAGGGTTTCGTCCAACTCACCAAGAATCACAAGGGTTTTCGTCCTTGGATTCGTGCCCAACAAACGTTGCAGCCAAATGAGATAAACTCAATGAGAAAATGACGAATGAATGATGATGAAAATGCCTCTGAATGATCTTATATTTATACACAAATCTTTTCCTCCTCCAAGCTGGCCGACCACCTTTAGTTGTCTTCTTTTTTTTTCTTTTTTTTCTTTTCCCATGAGGCCGACCTCATGCTAGGCACCCAAGACAAGGTGTTTTATTTTTCTTATTTATCTTTCCTTTCTCCAAGATTTGCGCTCCACCTTTGGCACTTAACATTTCATCCTTTGACCTTATACTAGGTCGTCCACCTCCAAAGGGAATTTATTTTGCTTTATTGTATTTTTCCTTTGCATTACAAAAATATCAAAAGCATATCCATCCATTATTTTCTCTTTCCCTTAATTCCTTTTTCTCTCTTCTTGGCCGCTCACCATTAGGGCAAATTATTTTAATTACTTTGACTTCTCCAATAAATCCACAAAAAATTACAAAGCCATCTCTTATGTCATTTTGCCCTACAAAATTGGCTAAGTATGAAATCTAGCCAATTAGGTTATCCCCTTTGCCCTCCGGCTTAGCCTACGGGAATAGGATAGGCTAGCCAACTCCACTAGGTGATCACTCGGAAAATGGGGACATTACACCCTACCTATTCCTAATCAGAAGTGGGAAAGTATTTCTATGAACTTCATTACTGGGCTTCTAAAGTGCAAGATAAGGATTGTATCTATGTGGCACCATAAAAGGTCGTTATTGGAGTCCCAACAGTATGGAAAGACACCATTGTTCTTGTGCAAAATATTGTTTTTTAGCAATATCTATTTTCAATCCTGTTCTACTCTGAGCAAAGTTGAGAGCCTATTTTATGCTGTTTTATTTTTACTAGTTCTTTAGGCTTAGTTTTGTTTTAAAGTTCCTTTCTTTCCTGCTTTTCTGCAACTTTTAAGCATTTCGCTTTAAAGCGTGAATTTTTGGATAAAAACTCATTATTCTAAAGTCCCAAAGATTGGGTATTTGTAACCTATAATAAATGCTTTGAGCACAAGAGTTGCAAAAAAATGATAATTGACACCATGCTTATGTTGTCGAAATTATTCAAATCGGTTAGTTGGAAAAAGCTAGGCTTGCTAAGAAAGACAAAGAATTTGCCCAGAAGACTACAGAGATGGTTGAGAAAGATACACAACAGGCATAAAAGGGTCGAGAAATTGCTAAGCTAAAGCTAGCTAATGAAAAGGTTAAGAATGAGCTCATGGAAGCAGTTCAGATGGTGAAAACTGCTAGGGAGAGAGAACTAGTTGTAGCTCACCACTTGAAGCTCAAGATAGAAGAGGTCTATAAATTGCGTCAAGTCATTTCCTAGCAATCTGCTCCTTCATCCTCAATATCCACACCTCCAGGGACATCTTCTCACCTGACCCCTCAGTGATGCTCGGTTTTGTTTCTTTCAGTCATCTGGAAGACGACTCTTCCTTTTTCTTTTTTTTTTTGGGTGGGGGGGGGGGGGCGCTAATGTAGATAGTGAAACATATAAACTAGTTATAGTTTATCTTTTGTGTAGTCGGCAAGATTAGTTGTGACTCGTCGGTTGTATACAGTTGTTATTGGTAGTTGCTGACAGTTGGAATTCTTTAGCAACCGTCGGCTAGTTTATATACTTCTATTGTAGTTCGGAAGGGAACCACATGTTTCTAGAAATCCCTGTACTACAATCTATATAAGAGCATATGAATAAAAGCCATTCTTACATCTTTTTGGAATTCTTGGTATGAATCTTTTATGTTCACTGGAATTCATTAATCTTGTTTACTCTGGTATATTTAAAGCATATTAAGAAAGGAAGCAAACACGGTTCATCTGTGTTTCTAAGTTCATTGATTAGACTGAGAATGAATAATAAGTGTCAAGCTTTGTATTGATGTTGTTTTATTCATCTAGTTTATAACTTTGCATACAAAATAGCAGCTTAGTCTTTGGAATCATGTGTTGTTCTTTGTTCAAGTTGTTATTCCTTCAAATCTTGTTTGCAATAGATTATTGGTCTCTACTTTAGCTGTAATGTCCCCATTTTCGGAGTGATCACCACTGGAGGACAGGAGGACTTGTTTTCACACTCAAGGGGATTTTGGAAGGCAAAATTGAGGCTTGAAGGTATTCTCCTAATAATGTTGATATGACTCTTTCATTTAATATTATATTCTTGCCATGGGAGCGAATCACTTGGAGGAGTTGCAAGTATGGAGATTTGTCATCTTGAGGGATTGTGAGTGTGGAGACTTGTCATGTTGAGGAGTTTTAGCCAAGAGATGAGGTTGTAGCAAATTCCATGTTTGATGCCACCTTGATGATGAGACAAATAATATTGTTTGGATCCTATGCATGTATCTTTTTCTATACATTGTTGATTGGGATGACTTGGGATGGAAAGATGAATAACAAACTAATACCTTTCCTTGGCACTTGGAGGGAGATGGCGTGGAAAAGAATAGGAGACTAATAAATTCATATCTTTAATTTGAATTTACTTTGGCGCCGATGAGACTTGATGCTGGTCGGCCCTCTTAGAGGGATAAGTTTATTAAAATAAACAGAAATAACTCTCCCTAGGTCGGCCAGGAGAAAAGGAGATAAATTATGTTTAAATACAAGGTTGATTTGTGGCATTCAAACCATCATTCAGCATTCATTCATTCATACATGGAGTTATCTCTTGGAGTAGGAGCTTGAGACGAAAACCTTGAGTTCCTAGGAGTTGGACGAAACCCTAGCTCTTTCCTTTGGAGGATTCCGTGACGGTATTTCACTTGTGCTTCATTGACATTTTGTGGAGAAGAAGAGCAGAATTCTAAATCAGATTGGAGATCATTGTTGGTGGCACTTCCTTGGTGTGAATTGATCATCTTTTGAGGAGATTTGCCCTAGTTTGAGCGCCCTTCATTGGAGGAGGAGCAATTTGTCTTTGGAGGCATTTTGGGTGGTTCTTGTGCATGATTTTATTTCTGATTTGGAGCAGCAGAGGAGCAGACCTGATTTGCACTTGATTAGAGTGGATTCATTGGTGGATTGGAGCTATCTTGCCTAGGGTTTGACCCTACTCTGTGAGCACCACCTTTGGAGGATCTTTGTGGAGGTTTGTTGGCATCCCGTGGCGACATTTGCATCATCTTTTGGAGCAGAAAACATATTAGACCTGGGCGCACTTGTTGGAGCAGATTTCCATTGTGTTTGAAGATTGAAGACCTAGGGTTTCATACCCTAATTGGAGAAGCACACATAGGAGATCTTTTCCTATCCTTTTGAAGGTCATTTTGCTATTATTTTGGTATGTATAACCCTTAGGGTTAGGGCAGAACACTGCTGGGCATGTTTGACATGTTTGCCCTATTTTGTTGGTGTATTTGAAGACTTGTAAAACTCAGATTTTGTAGTAGCAGACTTCTGATTTATTTTTCAGTCATGTGTGTTGGATAAATGAAGTAGATTTGATGTTCATTTGATGGTGGAATGCAAGTATATTATGGTTGATCATGTTTATGGTGAATTTATGATTTTTGAGATGTTTTATGGGCTGCCCTAGTTGAATGTTCAAGTCTGATTTTTACTTCAGAAATTAGGGTTTGAGCAGAAAATTAATTTAGATATTTTGGAAAGTCCGTAAATCCAAAATTGTCCAAAATATCCCGTTTTTGGATATTACATTAGCCAATAGAAAGTTGTGTTTGTTCGTGCTTAGATAGTTTGCTTTTGTTCATATATCTGAAAATCTTGGTTGTAAGATACAACTGATAATAGTCTAGTGCTTGTATCCAAGGCAAAAACATAGGCAAGTAATCATTTTATTCAATGTTAAACCCCCTAAGAAGTTATTGTATACTGTTGATATCTATATATCTTGTTAAGTTTTGGTGTCTAGGGTCAATTTAGCTTAGGCTTATGTTTAGTTTAGGTCTCAAGGATCTTGCCCTCCTAATTTGAAGAGAGGTTTATCCTCACACACTGTTCCATTTTGTGTTGTCTCACAAGAAAAATTAAAACGCTAACACTTTTCTTCTACAAATATTAAATAGAGCATGTTTACTTGATTCTCCATTTTTCCTCCTTGTTCTTGTGCTTTCATTGTGTAACTCTAGGCAACTATTATTCAATTGTTCATTTGACCCGCTTATGGTTTGCATCAAAAAACAATGAGTTTAAAATCATTAACAGCTAATTCTCCCTATATCATAAAGAACAACATAGAAATAAAAATTCATCAAAGATAACAATAGATATGGTATGGAGATGGAAAACAGTGAGGTACAACTTGTTAACGATTGATTCTTCGTAGATCATAAAGAACAACAAAAGAACAGTTGTACAATTAGGAGGAAAGAGAGCTATATGAGCATTAAAATATCAAGAGTATTAGACATTATCTACAACTGAAATTCTATTAACTAACCATATCTTGCAAAGACAAAATAAGTATTTGTAAGGTACTTACAATTGGCTTTTATGTGAGGAAAGTCTGTTTTTAAGGAGAAAACATGAGACCAAAATACCATAGAACTATTGTAAATAAAGAGGGATTGAAATGCCAAGTGGATCTGCTGATGTTACAAAACTTGCACGTAAGTTTACACCTAAAAAAAATCATATGAAAAGATATCAGGAAATCTGGAACATACTCCGTGAATCATAGCCATGTCCGCCAGACATCATGATATCATAGCGAAGAGCCAAGGTCCTTTCAGCCAAACACTCAAGCACAAGATAGTCTAAATTTGGCACTCTTTGAAGCAACTCCAATGCAGCAACTGGCCTATCACCTCTAAAACCAGCACCACATCCTATGCGAATTGTTTCTTTGTGCCTGATAGGATTTTCCCTCTGAAAGAAGAAGCAATAAATGCAATAAGAACAGCTTGACAATTTGCAACCATCATTGTATTTACATATAGCAATATGTCAACCACATGATAACAACAAAACTAAAAACAATAAGGAAACCTTAACCCAAAAAATGAATCAAATCCAAGCTGCCTCATGAAAATCAAGCAGAAAATGAAAAGCAAATGGCACCATGGGACATGCGGCTCAGACAAAGGAGAGAGAAAATAAAGAAATTAAGTGTTACACAAAATATCATAGGCTAAAAGACAATTGTACAAAATGCTATTTTCCTATGCATATCAAGGCACATATGGGCTTAAGACTATATTGATGAAATAAAAAAATAGATTGTCAATTTTATTTGAAAGGGATCGCATATATCATGCAAAGATATAGATTGAGAAAGTGCTCAAGCATAAATATGCATGATCTCAAAATATGCAAAGCACCATTTTTCGGAATACTAGCCATCATGTTTGTGTTTATCTCACAGTACATGTGAGCTATGCATACACACACAACACCATATTTTTAAGTGGTTCTGAGGGATCATCGACCTTCAGTACTACGAGAGTCACTGAGACAAATTATGCTCACTCCCACAATTTTCCAGTCAGGTTTGCAGCCCATGCCACTCACCTACCAACACTATCAGGTTTTGTATCGGTTCCTTGTTCTATTCTGCACTCTTATTCTAATGTAGACCTAAATTAGCACCAGTCAAGATACACATTTGCTTTTTCTTCTTGATCAACATTTGCAACACAGGAGTTTCTTTCACATTGCCAGTTGTAATATTTGTAACATTTTTTATATTTGTATTATCTGTAACTTATGTTAATTTCTCCAAGCATTTCTGATATTTGTACTGTCTGTAATTTACCTTAATGTCTCCAAGCATTTCTGATTTGTGTACTATCTTTCAAAGTTTACCCCTGGTAGAGAGAATTTTTTAAATCTAGTTAGTTTTTAGTGTGTATTCTGATTCTAGAGCTTTTTATCTTTTCATTTGGGCTCCACCATGCTATTATAACTAGATGTGCTTGTTATGTCCTAACCTACTTTAGTCACTTGGGAGGGAATATTATATTCTCTTTCCTTCTATTTTGTTGGTACAGAAAGCATCTTAGTGTTTGTGAATCAATTAGATGACACCTTTCTTTGGCATGGATTAAGTCAACGATGTGCATGCATTCCTTAAGGTGCTTAATGTCCAATTGTCAACAAAATATTCATCACACCAAGTAATTAACCTTTTTGTATAGGTAAATTCTCAAGATCATACATTATTATCATACTCTTAGATATTACAAAATTTTACTTAGCATTTAAGGGCTTGATGGATCACAGATTTAAAGCTTCATCGATGAATTTCAAAGGGCACAAGATTTAGAGCATGTTGCTACTGCTGCTGCTGCACCAAGACCATCCAGAGGTGCTCAAGAATAGCTATTTTTAGCCAAATGTGCTTTGTGGGATTTCTTCTATTTTTAGAGTGCTATTTTTAGATCATTTATTTGTGGATGTGTTATTCTTAGAAGACCTAAAAGGTCTATTTTTTATCATAGTTATTCTTAATATTTATCATAAATCTATTTGAAGATTTCTTATTTTAATTGATGTATACAATTTGTATTTTGGGCTTGTTTTGTGTGCAAGCGAACTATCGATAGCATAAGAACTTCAGTTAGCTTTTTATTTATTTTTCATGCAAAGTTTTGTTCATGCTTATAAATAAGTGTCATTTACATTCAGATTTTCAATAGTAATTTTATGCCTATTTGCTACAAAGATTGTTATTTAAGAGTTGTGTTTTCTTATGCTTTTGTGCTTTATGAGTTGAATATTTAGTCTAATACTTCAAACTTTGTATTGTTGTATGTGCTAAGATAGACAATTGTAGCTTTGTATGTAATTTTCACATTCAATTTACTGTTTTATGTGTATGTTGTCCTAAATTCAATTCCATAAACTCATCTGCTTGTAGTCTCTGATTTTAGCTATAAGAAGTAAACACATCTTTGCTTCATCTATATTAGATTTTTCACATAGAAAAGCTATCAAAAAGGCTCTTGTCTAGTGCGGAAATGGTGAATCACCTTGTCTCCTAGCCTGAGAACAAAAAGATAGGATTGCTTTTAGTTTGTATTTCTACACACTCAAAAGAATCCCCAATAGTTCTAGGTATTTTTATTATTTTCTATGTAAGGAAATGATCACTCTTCAAAAAAAGAGCTTCCCCTACACAAATTCAAGTAAAGGTTTTACCTTACAATTTGTTCTGTTTTGTATTGTACTGCAAGGTACAAATTAAAATGCTTACATTTTCAAATTTCTCATTGCAATACTTATGATTTCTAGGGTTTCCAAAGAGGGTCATCTTTCCCTCGTTTTTCCAAACATGTTACCTTTCAAATTTGTCCTTGCCTAGGGGTTTCCAAAGAGTACTGCACAATTCCTACAATCACATCAGACATAGCCTCACCAAAGATAATTCCTCTTGGTATGACTCTAGCCCAGTCAAGCCCAACTATAGATGTCAACATGGCAAGAGCTTACAAATCTAAGCAAAACATCCAGCAACATATCTTTTAGAGGAATACATGCAACACTAGGCCCAACACCAAGAAGGTCCTTAAAAATAGACAAAAAGATTCTCAATTGATGCATGAGCATCCTTCTCTTGGTGCAATCTTGCATCACCCAAAAATAGATGTGTAATTCACGCGCACAAGCTTAACTTGTGTGTGCCCTATGTTGTAGTAGTTTTCACGTGATGGCTTAACCATGTGCAATTTGTTGTGTTGGGCGGCTTTTGGTGTCCTGCATGTTTTGTTGCATTTTGGCACGTCCTTGCACATCTTTGATGAGTGCATGTTCTTTTGTGCCAAAAGTCGTCGTTGTTCTTCCCACAACCTATTGTTCCCACACATACTACAATGATCGACTAATGTCAAATGTCAAGGACTTGGTCATTCTGTCAAACAATGGTGATTAGATCTTTTGATGGTGTGTCAGTTTTGGAAGGTCAGAAAATGTCAGGTTTGGATTTATTAAGGAATGGTTGGATTGTTCTTATGTCAAATGATGCCTTGCTAGTTGAACTAAGTTTTGAGCATGCATTTATTTCAAAAACCTACTTCTACACTAGGAGGCATCGCAAGTGGCATGCACTATAAAATGATAAATGTTAGTCATTTGAATGGGTTCAGCTAAGTTGGTTGTTGGGTTTTGAGTAGAGTTTCAAGTTTGATTGTAGTTGCAAAGAGTCTATGCACATATCTCACAAAGCAATTGCGTTTCACCTATTGCTAGCCCTTTGTATTCTTTCAACTTTTTTTTTTTGCAATTTCATTTGGTTTCCATTGTTGCCTCATTGTTTTCTTCCTTGTTTCAACTTTAGTGCCTAGCGGTTTGTGTACAACACACTCTTTTGGCAGCAAGTAATGCCTCCACTTGTGCAATCTATCATCGTTCAACTTCTCGTTGAAATATGTGATTGGTCTACCCTCCTAACTCAATACAACACCAATTGCCATTCCACTAGCATTACAACTGACTTCTAACACCTTTACAAAGTTTGGAAGTGCAAGTGTGGGCTCCTCTACCACCTTCTTCAAGAGCACAAAACTCTTGGAAGCAAAATTATCCACTCAAACCTGCCCTTCCACATGTAGTGCGTCAAGTGTGCACAAATGCCATTGAAGTTCTTGATGAACTTTTGATAGAAGCTCACCAACCCATGGAAAATTTTGGCCTCCATCATGCTTCTTGGTGTGAGCCACTCAACAATTGTGCAAACCTTCTCCTAATTCGTTTTCAATCCACCTTGAAATATTACAAATCCCAAGTATGTCAGCTCCTCCTTCATGAAGCTGCATTTCTTTAGGTTGATGCGTAGGTCTTCTCTCCTCAGCTGCACCAACACTTGTTGTAGGTGTGGAAGATGCTTCTCCCTCATCTTGTTGAACACCAAGATATCATCGAGATAAATAACCATGAACTTTTCAAGAAACAACTTCAAAACCTTGCTTATCAATCTCGTGAATGTTCTTAGGGCATTTGTCAACCCAAATGGCATTACCATCCATTTGTACAAGCCTTCCTTTGATCTCAATGCAATCTTCCATTCATCTCCTTCCTTGATCCTAATTTGATGAGATCCACTGTTGGGGTCTCCCTTGGATAAATAATGTGCTCCACTCAAGTAATCCATCAAGTCGTCCATGTGCGAAATGGAAATTTGTACTTGTTGTTGATCTTATTGATTGCATATGAGTCTTTGCACATTCTACATTCGCCATCCTTCGACACAAGTATTGTAGGCATTGTGCAAGGACTCAAAATTTCCCTCATCAAACCTTGTTCCAATAGTTCTTCGACCTGCTTGTGTAACGTCCTCATTTTGTGCATAACCTATTTGTGAATAATTAGCCTATTTTCGAGTTTTCCTATAGGCTAATTGGTGGTGTAAGGGAGAACTCCAACTTTCTTGGAGAACACGGGATTGTTCTAGCAGCAGTTTTATTCATGGCGGTGAGTTTGGGAAGCCATCATGAGCCCAATCACACTTTTCAAGTGTGATTTTATCTCTCTGAGAACACTCCACACTTCTTGGAGAACGCATGATTAGTCAAGTTAGATTTCTCACAATGGCAGTGAGTTCATGAGATCTTAATGTGTCCCATGTTTCTTTCAGAATGCAATTCTGCTCTTCTGGGAGCTCTCCACACTTCTTGGAGAAACAGGCCATTTTTAGATTGAGGCCAAGTTGGTTTGCATCATCCTTAGCCCTCAGGAGCATTATGGTATGATTAGATATTCATATCGGGTTTATTCAGATGCTTTCCGCATCTTGGGTGGATAATTAAATAATTAAATGGTTATTACTTAAGTCGTCTTAAATAAGTATTATTCAAAAAAGACAACTTATTTGTAGCTATTCATTGGAAATGATTTTAAGTTGTGCAAACAAGGGTGCTAGGCACATGGGGGACTTTGCTCATGAAAAAGAATTATTATTTTGAAAATAAGTTTATTGTTTATTTTCAAAAAGGGAGTTTTTTGGAGCAAAAAGGGAAAAAGTGATATTTTATTTGCTCCAAAAAGTTATAGGAGGATTGGAGCTCATTGTTGAGGTTACTAATGAATTTGATTCTAGCTTCTGCATTTGAGAGAACTTGTGTTCTCTCATTTTCTTGAGGACGAAAACCCTCTCGAAAATACTGGTTTCAAGGACGAAAACCCCCCTAGCTGGTCATGGTGATTTCATTTCAGGAATCACAATTGAGCTCCAATGGAGTTTTGATGTTTTATTGGATAAGCTTAGGGTTTTGATGATGTTTTGGAGTTTGGGAATAAAGATGACTGATCTTATGAGATAGAAGTTATTTGTTTATTAAATTTCGTTGTTTCCTTGTTGGGCCGTACTTTCCTCTTCTATTTTGTCGTACCAATTTGTTGCTGGAGGAGGCTTTCATGGTAAAGACTCTTCAATAGGGTTTGAAATTACCCTACATATCTAGCCACTTGTCTATAGCATGAATTAAGAGTTGTTGGAACTGTTGTTTGAATGGATTGAAGCTTTCTTTGCAAGCCGTAACTGTTAAAGGACAAGCCGTACCAGTCAGAATGAAGGCGTGGGAATATAGAGTTGAGTCGCCTTCCTTATCCAGTGTTTGAGAGCAGTTTGGGTGGTGCCTATCCCTCTACAGTTCATTGAGACCTGTTTGCAATTGAACTTCCATCTTTTTGGGTGTCTATGTGTAGGCATATCTGCTGATCTAGGGTTTACAGTATTGCAGAATTTATATCAGATCAGTATTTTCAGTGTTGACAATGTATTTCGGCGTGTTAGAGAGTCTTCTAAGGCTTCATTATTCATCCACATCAGCAAAGCTTCAGTGGGTATGACTTCTTTGTGATATTTGGTGACGTTATATGCTGATCCGGGGTTTTAGCAGCGCTACAAAATTGTATCAGACCTGCATATTCAGTGATATCAATGATATTAGTGCTTCTACAATGTGATTGTGGCTTCTATCTTCATCTTCTATAGCTGTACTTCACTTGGGTATGATTGCTTCATGATTTCACATGATATTATAGTGTTATTCCTTCATGATTTTATGCTACAACAGTGTATTACAATCTGAAATCGGTATTTGAATTAATATTGCAGCTTTCCCTAACATTGTAATTTCATTTTATAAGTTGCAATGCTTCCTTGTTTGTAAACCCTAGATGATAGTACCGCTAGCGGTCTCATATAATGCATTTCATGTTTGTAAAACTGGATAGTATACCACCAGTTACTATTGCATTTCATTAAGCCCGATTGGCATTGAACAAGCTTGCATGTAATCGACCATTTTGTTCTAATCAAGCTTAGTCATTCTGCCAGTGGCCTGCATTGCACACATTCGTTGAATAGGCGTTGATAAAGTCGGCTTGCAGCCTCGTGTGCTCATTTTGTTTGCATATCACACTCCACTGAATAAGTGCAGATGTGGTCGGCTCTACCGCCTAGTGTGATCACTTTGTGTTGCATCGACCACTCTGTTGAATAAACACAGATTGTGGATGGCGTGGCTGCCTAGTGTGTCGCAGTGAATATTTTAATCGCATACATCTCTAGTTGCTGCATTGGATAGTTGTGTAGATCCAACGCACCGTATGCTCTCACCTTGCCCACATCGGGATCTAGGTGATCAGAAAGTGTTGAGGAGTTTGCATGATTACATCTTTGTAATGTCCCCATTTTTCGAGTGATCACCTAATGGAGTTGGCTAGCCTATCCTATTCCCGTAGGCTAAGCCGGAGGGCTAAGGGAGTAACCTAATTGATTAAATATCATATTTAGTCAATTTTATTAGGGCAAATTGATGGTGAGAGATGGCTTTGTCTATTTTTGCGAGCTTATTGGTGAAGTCAAAATAAATAAAATAATTTGCCCTAGAGATGAGCGACCAAGGAGAGATAAAAAGGAATGAAAGGATGGAGGAAAGATGATGGAAATGCCTTTGGATATTTTGAGGAAACATAAAATAAATTAAAATAATTTCACCGTGAGGTGGACGACCTAAGTGAAGGTCAAAAACATGAAATATGAAATGCCTAAGTGGTTCGCTTCTCTTGGAGGAAGGAAAGAAAAATAAGAAAAATAAAATACCTTGTCTAGGTCGGCCAAGGTAGAAGAAGGAAAACAAGATAAAATATTTTATTTGTATTTTTGAGTGCCTAGCATGCCTTGAGGAGGTCGGCCAGATTTGGAGGGAAAAGGTGGCTATAAAAGAAAGTAAATTGCAAGTCATTTCATCATCCATTCATATCATTTGCAGCACATTGTTTGGTTGCAAAATTTTGGCACTTCTTGATAGTGGAGCTACACATAATTACATTGATGAGGGTTTGGTGAACAAAAAAGGTTTGCTTTGTGATGATTTTGAGGGCTTTGATGTGACTATAGCGGGTGGACTTACTATTCTTTGCAAGAAGAAAGTGAGTAAGCTTTGCATTATCTTTGGTGAGTATCTATGGAGAGCCTAGATGAATTTGGAATCCTGGAATTGGTTGGCACTTTCGATTGCTTGAAGACAAGCAATCCCGGGAAGGGAGGACTGTCATGTCCCCATTTCCGGAGTAGCTTCACATGGAGTTGATGATTAGCCTATCATCCATTCCCATAGGCTAATACATTGGTAAGGGAATGATTTTCAGTTTGAGCTTATTTCTAAACATGGAGAACCAAAATGTTGGCTCAACTAGTGTTTTTGTTGATTTTGGCTAAGTGGACAAGTACAAATGAAATCTTTAATTACATTCGTCCAATTTCTATTTGCTCTTGTGTTTACATTGCCAAGGATGTGTATTGCATAGCTTATTGTGCCAATCGATGGGTTAAGGAGACTTCTAGTGCCATTCGCCAAACACATGTAATTGATTGATGTGCCATTCGCCCAAGAGGATGAAGTAAATTCAATAAGAGCGACTCAATGATAGGTGAGACCTATTTTATTATTAATTGTTCTTGTTCCTTGTGCCAACGGCTACATAGAGGGATCGACGCCTTTGGAGGAAGATAAAATATGAAATGCAAAGTTGTTATGGGTCTTGGAATTGGCGTCTAAAGGAGAAAAGGATTTTAAATGCAAAGATAAAAGTTTTAAATGCAAAACGTTGGTGGTTAAGGGTCGCTCAAGCCAAAAAAAGGATTTTAAATGTTAAACACCCAAGCTAGAATGTTCGCCCAGCTATGATGATCGGCCAGCTATGAAGAAGAGGTTTTTTAAATGCAAAAGATGATTTTTAAATGCTAAACAATGCCTTATCCAGCCACCGCCCAAGATGAAGGAAGTCAATTGACAAAGGGGGATCAATCCATGGGTTTTGAAGATACAAAGCATTTAATAAAATCAAGACTGATTTTAAATGATTGTTCTATTGATGCAATGCATTTAAAAATGATCAAATGGAAGGATTTTTATTGGTGGATTCCAAAATGCTTTCAAATTTGCCAAAGGAGAGGGACGTCCAGCCTTGAGGAGAATAAATAGAGCTTTCAATCTCAATTTGCAACTATTGGTCATTTGGTAAGCTTTTCTACTTTGTGTTTTGTTGCTGAAAATTGTATTTTTCAGTCAATTGACAAGGTGATGACCCCTTGTTTGATATGGTGATGGCCCCATATCCTTTTGTGAGACGATGTTATTCAGATTTCATCATTTGTGCTTGAATTGCAGGTTGAATTTGTGATGTTTGGAGCGAATTTGCATATCATTTGAAACCCTTGGTCATTGAGGAGTTTAGCCAAGGTAGCCGATTTGATTCTAAGCTTGATTTATGTGATTTTTGGCATCTTTTGTATGGTCTGAGTTGTGACAGCTAGCTGGAAAATTCATTACAGGGTTTATGGAATTCATTTCATTAAGGGAAATGGAGTTTGAAGATACATTTGAATCATTGTGAAGATTCTCAAGTCAAACGCTTTTTCTAGAAGCCCATCGCTTGCATGAGGAGAAGACTTTTTGGTGGTTTGGGTGATTTTTTGTCTTGCTAGGTTTTAACAGTCATAATAGCGCCTGTAGCAGCCATTATACAGTTATATCAGTTATGATTTTAGGCACATTAAAAGGCTCAAGCTGAGTTGAATTGATGTATTGTCCATTCTATATGATTTTGGCATTGATCCTATGGAGGATTTGGTAAATTTTCATGTATTTTTGAACATTGAATAAGGTCTGATATAAATCAGTAAGTGACTGTCATCATTTCCAGCCAATAAACATTTGCATGTATTCATTTGATGACTTCAATTAAGCATGATGTTTGATTGTCCAATGGCTCATATGTTTGTTGATCTTATGTGATGTCTTTTTGACAAACGGTTGCAAGAAATCTTATCAATAAGGGTACTTTACATAATAGTAAGTAGAATCATTTTCATCATGCTCTTCCTCAATGGCTGGTCTAGAAGTGTATGCACAACTATGACTTCCTTAACCACAAAGTGATCCTTCAACTCTTGCAATGCTAAATCAATCTTATCAAAGTTTCTTTGTTCACTACATAACAAAATTTCTGAATTGCCTTCATATGTATGAACGTCATCCACTTCAAAGTCACCCAAAACACAAGTTGATTCCTTACCAATATGAAATAGAGATGGTGAGGCCGTGCTATGCTCAAGTAATGGATTACTAGGAGAATTCATACCTTCAAGTGGCTGATCCATCACGGCTGGTTTGGCAAACTCCATGACTGCATACTCTTCAACCTTGTGATCACCATGAAGACTTAGGTGTTCTCCAATTGTAGATGCAATAGGTGATTCTTCTTTGTCCAAATCCTCATATGGCTGAAGTGAACTTGTGAACATGGCTTCATCCTCTTTAGGGCTTCCACATGTACGGCTAGGAGTCCAAACTTCTAGGCATGTTGACTGATTTTTGCCTTTCTCATGATCACTTGTAGGCTGCAAATCACAAACAAGTAATTCTTCTTCCTTTTTTAACCTTTCTTCACTGGTAACTTTTGATTTTTCCTCTTTCCTCCTCAAATTTCTGATGTAGTCATATAGCTCTTTCTTTCCCGGATTCCCATATTCATGCATTCTCAAATGAACATCAAAAGGAGTTGCATTCTTGAAATCATCTAATAAGCCCTAGTATTCCTCAATGACTTTTGTGGCTTCTTCTTTATGCCTCCATCGATCCAACTTCCTTTTCAAATCAACTTGAGTTTGTCTAAAAGATGCAAGCAAAGATTGGGTTGTTTCTCTATCTTCCATGATCCATAGACAAATATACACCTCCTCAAAGTAGTGGTGCTCACCTTAGGGTGAAACCTTTGGCAAACTCCACAAGATAGACGCTGAAAGTATCTTCTTCCTTTGGAATGATGAAACCCTTCAAGATGGCAAGATCAAAGCTCTGATACCACTGTACTATCCCCAATGGGATCTGCCCTAAATTCCAATTATAAAATTCTGATTTCTTCCCTAAATTTATGCATTTTTAGTTTTCTGCTGAAACCCTAGAATTCTGCTCTTATTTTCTGATTTCAATTAAGCAGGGACAGCGAACATATATACAACCAAATGCTCAAATAATAATGCAATCTTGAACCCTTATGGTTATATCTTCAAGCATGAACTTATCCAACCAAAAATATCATCAAATTGCAATCATAAACATGGAACAAATCTGATTTTGAGATTATCCAGTCTGCTGCTATAAAATCAGAATTTTGTATATGCAAATTACATCCAAGTACATAGGCCAAACATGCCCAAATTCATCATAGATTTTTGCTGTTACAATTCAAACCTAATGATAAGTTGAATGTAATAAGCTGCCCTGGTTTTTTTTTTGAAACAAACAACAACACTAAAAGATGAGTGCAATAATGTCTTCCACACTCTTCTGATCACCCAGATCCTGATGTGGGCAAGGTGAGAGCATACAAGTGCTTCAGAGTTAGCATTCAAAACCCAAATCCAGCAGTAGAAACAACTTCCACTTATTCAGCGGGCATCCACTTAATCGTGGGAATGAAACATGAAAGGAAACATCCACTTATGCAGTGGGCAACCACTTATTCAATGGGATACAAGAAAGCATAGAAGCAGAAATCGGATATAAATCGCGATTTCTGCAAAAAATCGTGAATCGGGGGCAAACCCGATTTTTACCCTGAAAAAATCGCTAAAAAACACGTGACCGTTGACCAGCGATTTTCAACGTTTTTTATCCGTTTAAATCGCGATTTAAACTTCATTAAAACGCGATTTTTTGTCTTGTAATTTCGGCGGGAATTTTTGTCTCGTAATTTCCGCGCGAAATTTACCCGCGTATTTGCGTCTCGTCTCTGCCTATTTTAGGCATTTTACCCTGCATTGTCTCTGCAACTGGAAATCGTAGCTGGAGGTCTAGAGTCTGGATTTCTGCAAATCGTAGCTGGAGGTCGGCGAGTTTGTGTTTGGCGTCAAAGCTTAAGGTATTTCCCTATTAACTTATTTTATTTATCCCAACCTCGGTGATAGTATTTACTCCTGCCCCTTCATTTAGTCTAACTCAAAATATAGATAGAGCTGTTTTAACTTAGTCCCTTGAGACTCAGGGCCAGGCAACAACAACAGGATTCTTTCTCTTTCATCTGATAACCCTGCAAACCCTTCTGTTCCTGCATCTGCTCAAAGGTCCGATTCCATTGATAATCACAAACTTGATATAGCTCTTATCAAGGTAATGCAGGCCCTAGGGTATCATGATATAATACAGATTGTCGGCACCAAAACTGAAGATGGGTTCAATAAGGTTGTAAAAAGGTTTGAAATTGATGAAAAGGGGCTTTGAATCACCCTTCTTGAACGATGCATTGCTCATCTTGTCAATTGGTCTTAAGCTCAGAAGGAATATGATTGGCAGCAAAAAGATTGCCTTCTCCATTAGTGGAGATCTTCAGTATTCACCTTAGTTTCCAAACTCAGTGAGTTCTTACTGAACTCTCGAGAAAATCTGTAAGCATATTCACCATAGTTTCCAAATTCAGTGAGTTGAAAATCTGTAGGCCTAGTTGCAAGCTAAGTTAGGGTGTCTTTTTGGCTTAGATACAATGACCAAGGGGTATCTCTTTTGTTGAATTCACCCAGGACCTGTACTTGGTCTTGTCTCTTGGGGTACACCACACATAGAATTGGATGCAGTAGTTTACCTGATTCAACATTCAATATTTTGTACATTTAATTCTGTAACATGTTCCCTGGGGTTTTGAACATGGTCCACTATGAAAGCCCTGATGATTTACCTTTTGAGTTCATCCCATTTGAATGCTCTCTTGTAATATATTTACTTATTGCTTTAGGAGTTGAAAAATAGTTCCTTACTTGTATTCTGCCTGCTAGTGCACTCCATCATTCTTTAACATTTCTCTGTATTCATAGTTTCTTTTCTTATGTATTCTTAGAATTCAAACAACAAACGCAAGATGCATTTTGTTTTGTTATTAGTGATTTTCAAAAACTGTTAATGCACCAGATGACTTAGCCTGGACCATTGGCTGCATTATTCTTGATTTGCTTTTCTACACCCATATATTTTAACAATGCCACAATGATACCTAGAAGGTCTAATCCTCAACATACTAATGATAACTTACCATGCAACATAGGAATCATAACTTGATGGCCTAATCTTCAACATAAAGCAGAGTCAAACACCAAATAACACCTATATATGATAAGTTTGCTGATGGTCATCCTGTGTTCTGCACTTTAAGGGTTTGGTACCATTCTTCCGACTGCTGACTAACATGAAGCCAGTGAGATTAGCAGATTAATATACTATTCTTTCATACCTGTAATAAATAGCACTAGATACTAACATTTGTATATTCCATTTATTATATTTAACATGACATACCACTGAGCAATTGTAATACATGATTCAAATGAGAGGATAATTAAGTAGCATTATTACCTTATTTATTGTCACACTCTCATGCTATAAGTCTATCTTATTATCCATTCAATTAATTCCTTGTTTGGCCTCTTGCTGGGATTCATTAATGGCTCTTCAATCATGGTTGGAGCCTGGAGACCAACTATATATTCATCCTATTAAAGAAGTATATGCTTCCACCATCAATATGTTTCCATGCATTTTAAGAGTATGGTGCTACCATTGAAATTAATCTTGCACATATTCCACACTAATCCCTAATGCCACCTTTAAAAAGTTAAAATTATAAATCTATTCAGTCTTAGAGCATTATGGTCTGTTTAATCTTATTAATAGAATAACTGCTATTAATTGTAGATTATGATTGATTGCCTCATTTCCATACCCTGCTGGGACTTTATAATATCATTGATTCATTTCATCTGCAGTTTTTTAATCTTGCTATCTTACCTGGGTAACTCTTCACTTCCTTTTCCTTTCCAAGTAAAGTAATCTATATTATCTCGTATTAGATCATTTTTTTTATATTGAAAAAAAAATCCTTGAATCTACTCCCTTCTCTTTTGAAATGCTATGGATAGATAATTGATATATATTATAGACTATTATGACTAATGGTCTTAAAATGAATCATTAGGGTATCCCTTATCCTTGTGCATATCATGTGTGAGCAAGGGATTTGCAACGTGAAGTCAATAAACCTTCATAGATGGCATAATTTTTTTTATTTGTAAAGTGAGTGGGTAGTTATACAAGTATTGTTTCATTTCATTTCATTATAGGTTTCGAGTTTACTGTTTTTTAGGTTTTTAAAATAAAATTCAATATATTTTCATTTATATGTTTTTTAAATAAATATTATTTATTATTTATTATTTGTTTTCATTTCATTCTAGGTTTGCAGTAAGGTTGGTTGACTCACAGGAATTTCCCTTATCCTGAAATAAAGTTTTCTTGTGTGCTGTCCAAATTGTGACCTTAATATTGAATGCTTAATAATCCATGTCTATTATCTTTGTGTCTTATACTTGACTGGTCCACCACACATTCAATGCGGAAAGTAAATAGTTCAATAATCCATGTACCATCTTCTCTTTCATACGAACACGGAATCTGAGAGACAAAAGATCTAACGAACTTGAGGACGTTGACTACCTTTTCTTTCCATTCTGTCAACTCTGAAATCATACTGTCATAAGTTTTTACTGTGAAAAGATATTGCGCTTTCCAAGTAAAAATTGTCTTCTTATCCTCAATTGAATCAACAGAATCATGTGCAATCTTCAAATCAGAGATAATGATCTCGAACACCGGTCTATTTTCTGCCGTGGTCTGCTGCAACCCCTGGATGCCTTGGCGTAAATCATGAGCATTGTACTTCAATTGATAAAACTCTAAAAG
Organism: Cunninghamia lanceolata; assembly: GCA_027924645.1. Classification (NCBI taxonomy): domain Eukaryota; kingdom Viridiplantae; phylum Streptophyta; class Pinopsida; order Cupressales; family Cupressaceae; genus Cunninghamia; species Cunninghamia lanceolata. Next base: position 6,209,533 of record BSBN01000439.1, read on the forward strand.
TACAACTCTCCCTTTAGTCACAAATTCTTCCATCCAACTAATCATGTGCCTCCCATAGAGGACCAACTGACTGAACTGTCGTTGATCGGCTGGTGACTCCAGATTCGGTGGAAGCAATAAATCAGCGGATGATGTGCCATGGAAAAGGTTGGAAATATACTACCGCAGCTGCCTAACTTCAGCCTTGAGAGCTGCTTTGTCTTCTCCATCTTTCAACACTCTTTCTTTCAAGTTATCCGCTGCAACCTCGAAGAGGTTTACATCTATATGGCGGGTACTTCTACCAAGGTTAGCTTTGACAACCGTGAAGTCATCAACCTCGATATCATCAGCACTTCTATCTTCTGGCGGTGTTGCAGTTTCAAGGATTATTTCTCCATCCGCATTCTTCTCAATACAAACTTGCTTTTTCAGCTTCTTGTCTGGTGTGTCTTGGTAGACACTCTTGAGCTCTATCAAATCCAGCTGATATGAAGGTTTTCTCTTCCTTCCCAGAATGTTTTCAAGCCAGGATGAACCTTCTCTTTAAAACTCGGTTCTAACCTCATCAGCGCCTGATGAATCAATGTGTGCATCAGAGTTACGAACCGGCGAATCTGGCTCTGAATCTATGGATAGGAGAAGTGTTCGGTGAAGGAGGAGAGACATGATCTGAATGTAACGCTTCAACATGCGGCGTTGGTTCAACAAGAACTTCTGATTCAACAGGTGGTTGTTCCTGCTGGACATGAGCTGGAGACTTATCCTTTTTCCTCTTTAACTTAGCCATTTTTGTTCCTTCTGGGAGAACACTCATAGCTTTTACCCTTCGTTTTGGCTTGGAAGTGGAAGGCTCTAATGGTTGCACAACTGGTGGCTCTACTAACGGAATATCATCCTTCCGCTTATTCTTCAAGACTATCAAACTATTTTTAACCACTCGACTCGATCTTTCCTCAATGGAAGTGCTCTCTTTTATGGACCAATTAACAGATGGCAACGATTGTTGCTCAATTTGGTCCCTGAAATACGTGGGAAGTAGAACTTCACCACTCTCTATCAAACCCTCTATGTCTTCTGATAGGATATCAGACATCTGCTAAAGAGTAAACCTGCTGTAACTGCGTTCTCGCATGTCAAACTCATCAGCACAATTAGCCCAAAAGTCTTCAACCGCATGCTTGTGTGTACAATTTTGACCAAGATGTGATGCAAAAACACCACGAAGATCATATGAAGACCTCCTGTCGAAAAACTTGAGACCATATCTGGATGATTCATTACCGATTGCCTTGGCATCTGCTCCAAATCTACATCTGTAAATACTCATCCCAATTGGAAAATTGAAAGCTGCCTTGCGTCTACTACATAAAAATGTATGAACTTCATAGGCTTGCTTCAAAAATTCCATAAATGTTATTTCATCTGTCGGATATCTCGGCAACATGGCCGGCTCTCCTAAGAATCCATATACTCTGATGTAGGAAAAAGTGGGAAACTGGATAAACCAATCAGCCCATTATGCCATTGCTATTCTAGCATCTACTGAAAACCGTATATGCAACTCATTATCCAAATCTCGCACTGCATGCATCAGGAATGCATCATTCACCCGCCCGTAATGTCGTTCAGCTTGACAGATTTCTAACTGCGGGAAATTGTGATAAACATGCTGAATACCCAGAGTTCCAACAACATTCAAACCTCTGAATTGACCCTGAAAATCCATCAAATACACAAGGTATGACATCATATTGAATTCGTGAGCCCTTTGAAAATCAAAAATTTGTTGGTGGAAACTATCACTGATGAGTGCCAACCAGTCATAGAATTCGGTTCCATCAACAATTTGGGACATAATGTAAAACATCCAAGGCTGGAACTTGTTAGCATCTTCTTGACCCGTGATCCTGCTCAGCAGAGTAATCATTATTGCATGTTCCTCCTTGAATTCTCCACGTCCAACATTCTTTGGCATGACATTCTGATTCTCTTTTAACCACCTCTGACCAATCTTTTTCAGGTATTTTTCTTTATCATTGTTCCAAACCCTCTTGCATTCTTCAATTGAAACTGTTAAGTTTTCTCTCCAAACTAGTATTGTAAAACACTTCTCAATGTCATTCGGTCTCAGACTATAGAGCACACGTCCGTCTCTTGATTGGATTTCTCTTGTGACCGAATTGTAATGCGTCATGCAAGCAATTACAAACTCGATACTTTGCACTGTGATGGGAAAGGATGCTGCCGCAAGCAAACCGGAGTGTCCTAGATTCCTGATAGCATTATTTCCTACATCCTCCAAAGAATGTAAATTGATCACTGGAAGTACTTTATGCAAGTTTGTTTCACAAGTTCTCAGGTAATCGTGAACCAACGTCGTTTTGGGCCTGATTTGTGTTGGAGAGTACTGCATATTGAAAGATTTGAAAATTGACTGTGAACACGCGTGTTGGAAAAATCTTGGACAAATGGCTGAAAATTACTTGCCGATTTTTAGAAAAAAAGCTGGCACATGGGTTTTGTAGGCAATTCTGTTTTGAAGCAACCCAGATTGTCCGATATTGAAAAAACGGAGATTTTCCCGAAAAAACCGGAAAAAAGCAGATTCCCGAAAAAAAGCAAAACTCCAATCTTCAAGAGGATGAAATACTGGATGGACCCATCTCGATGAAAACTAAAAAAGCTTTGGTCCAATCTCTGAAAAGTGATCCCCTTGAAACAAGGACCCTGAAAAAGCGAACCTCCCTGCTTCCTCAACCCGAAACTATGAAGAACACTGAAAAAACACTTTGTTTGAGTCTTTGAATCTTCGTTGAAAGAAAAATAAAAATATTTCCTCTGGATGCAACCTGCAAAAGATAATGAAATAAAGAAGCCAAATGCTTGTCTTTATAGATCTTTAGAGCGAAAAAGCAACTTTATTTGTGAGAATAAAACTTCACTCTCATCCATGAAGAAAGCAACTTTTAAAACACAAATCCAAGTGGATGTCTTCGAATAGGAAGAATCCCTATTTTGTAGCTGCCTATGGCTTCATGTGTAAGATGATGAAAAATATCTTCTTTTGATGATGTCATCGAACACGCGAGTTGAAAGAAGTGTTAGCCAATTTTTCTTCGTTTTCGACACTTCTACACTCGTTTTGACTTAAATATGGTCTGTCTCCGACTTCAACAAGGTGGCGAAATGTCACCATTGATTGAAAAAGCTAACTGATCCTGACATTTCGGAGACCTATCAACTAAGATTCCATTCCCGGCCTTCAACTGACGATCTGGCATCGTTTGACCAAGTTTGACCATCTTGAAAACTGCCAACGGCCGAAGATCATGAAACAACTGCCAGAAAACACTATCAAATCAAAAAATATTCTAACTCTGGGCAAGTTGGGCGCCCCAAGTCACCTGGGGCGTCTGGATCCTCATGCCTTAGCCATTTTTCTGAAAATTGCAACTTCTTCAACTTTTCGATTTGCATGCGCGTTCCAGTGGCTGATGACCCCTGTTTGGCTGTCAATTTCTGTCTGTTGGGACAAAACTGAGTCTGATGATCTAGCAGATAGGCAAGCTGTCATGTCCCCATATTAGGGCATTGTTTAAATTAAAGATTTAAACATCATGGACAGAGAAATCGCTTTGGTCAAATATATTTAATCAACATATATAATAAATATTATGAAAATACAATATATTTATTGTATTATTGATTTAAGTATTATTATATAATATAATAATACTATTATATAATTTATAATATATAAATATAACATCATTATGACTATTTTATATTATAAATATATAAATAAGCATAAATATTAAATATCCAATATTATAATTTAACTATATATATATTCTTATATAAATAAATATTATTATAACATTATAAATATATATAAATAAACATATTTATATATATAAAATAAGACTTGACTTTTGGCAGCAAATATCTCATATAAGAGAATAAAGTAGTAATTGTTAAGTAACTATTAATATTCCTTACAAGCAGCGAATACGAGAGTAGACACTCTAATAAAGGAGTGATTATTATTAAATAATATTAACTAAGCAATGAATGAACAAATAGGTCAGCGATCACCATATAAAGTGGTGACTATTGATGAAAAGGCACCGATCAAGATATAAAGATAATATTGGTGGGCATTGTGAAGATATCTCATCAGAATAAAAAAACACAAAACATAAATGCAATGGAAGTTAGATCACCATCTATCATCATTCAACAGGAAAAGGATAAAGGAGAATAAAATACTTTACTAAAATTAAGAGTATATATATTCTAAAGTGAAGTACATAACTAAGCATACCAGCATCAAGAGGGAATAAGATATATATATTTTCTTGAGTTTAGAATATATATATTTATATTATGAAATTAAAGACAATAATTGCAGCATATTCATATGAGACGTAAGAAATTGATGATGTGTTCATCAAGGCTCAGGTGAGATTCCTCACTCAGTCCTAGCATCTAGTTCCCTCTATTCAACAATAATATTAATTCATATGCTTTGTCTTTCTCATTTAAAATGCATAAACCTATCCCTGACATGGTTTAATTCATTCCGCTGTGAGGAAATTGGGACTAGGAAATAAGGGAATTGTGTCATGGCAATTGTGACTTTCATTAGGATAATAACTGTAGATCATTATGATATGTCTAGGTACTAATTTCCATCTGCAGGTGTATATAAATGATGGCTGTTATATTGTACAGTAGTTTGTGTTGATAACTGAGAAGGGGGGGCGTGAATCAGTTGTCCTAATTATTTCTTCTTTTGAACTTTCTTATTAATCAATGCAGCATTGAATCAAACAAACAAACATTACCATGAAATGAAAAACACATGACACAGTTTTTTTTGACGTGGAAACCCTGTTAAGGGAGAAAACCACGGGGTGATTAACCCAAAGATTATTCTCTGTTAGAAGAATAAGGAATTACAAAATGGCACTTGCCAATTAGGGCTCACTGCCCGAGCACACTGCTCACAAAGAGGCCCACTGCCTACAAGGAGACACACTGTCTACAAAGTGATAAGAATCACAGTCTTGAACTGATTGGAAGCATCTATATATGCTGGAGTTCAGTTCCAGTTAGGCTCAGTACACTGATCTGCTGCACTTCATCTTTCCTCTGTTCTTTATTCTGCTATCCTTTCACATACCGGATCTTTCTTACTACTTCTGCTCTGTTCTGCACTTATTCGCATACACCATCACACCATTACACACTTCACAACTAAATCCATCCTCTATATATATCCGCACAAGTAATTTCATCACCTTTCTAGTCGGCATCCGGAACAGTCTAGTTTCTTACAAACTCTGTTCTATCGGCTGAATCCTTGCTCACCAAGCAATGCAGATCAAGCATATACTTGTAGATATCATTAATCATGTCGGCCAAACATGATTCATGCCTTCACAACCTTTACCATCAACAGTAACACATCCGGAAAATAGTCTGATACTCTGTCAGTCAGTTCTTCCTCTGTTCTCACTGTCTCTCAGGAATCCGGTACTCAACTATTCATATCTTTTTCTTTGTTCATCACCGGAGGCTAAATCCTTGGAATATACTACTCAAGGTAGTCCTCTTGACTTCCCCAAATCCGCACTGCACCAAGACACTTCCTCTGAGAGATCCGAACCAATCTGTCGGACCTTGCCACATGCTCTGTTCTTGTTCACCGGACCACAACAATCTTCATTCTGACTTCCGGTAGAGACACACCATGACTTGCGGATATGTGGGATGACTTTTGTTGCCATCAATGACAACAACCATGAATCCATATAGTGTCTCTTGCCAACAATCTCCCCCTTTGGCATTGATGGCAACACTTAGTGAAAAATGACTAAGTGTTTATACTATGCTCCCCCTTGGCTAATGCTCTATATACAATTTCCGGAACTCCCCCTTAGTTGGATTCCTCATTTTTCACTGCTCCTCACTCCCCCTTTGACATCAATGGCAAAGGGTAGGGTCCGCACACCAAAATTTTCAAAAATTTTCTATACATAGCCGCATATTTACATACTCACATATACTGAAAAATGTCTGCAAAAGATGTCTTCAGTTGGATCAGTTCTGTAGCCCAACTTTGCTTCATTCTATCCAAAATTGAAATGTGACCACTCAACAAAAATGCAAATGCATCTGCCCTTTTTAGATCTTTCGGATCACTTGTCTGGGCTGTGATTTGAGCTTCTGCTATGGCCTCATGCATGGCCTCTAGCTTAGGGACAATTAACCCCCTGAGCTCACTCAACCTGCTTATTCTATTTTTCCTTTCCTTCTCCAATTTCTTGATTTCACTCAAGACTGCAATAGTCTGACATTCTTGATTTGTTATAGAGGAAGAAAGAGTATCAAAACTTTGAGACAAGCTTAGTAGTGTGTCCTCTTGCGCTTTTATTTTCTTCTCAATGTCCACTGTTACCTTGGACCAGGAGATACAAAATTTGTATATTTCACCGCCATCCTTAAGAGCATTTTCTAAGCTCTTTATCCCAATGTTCATGTTTCTCCTATCATTAATGATCAAACCCTGAACCTCGGAGAACCTTTTATCCAAAAACTCCTTCCGGACCTTTTCTTCAGCTGATTTTTCTAAAGATTCAAAATGTGTATTAACACTGCTGACTAAGGTTTTGAGATTACCGGAAGAGGAGGCTGCCGGATCTATCTGGACCGATGGCATAATCTTCTCAAGCACTCCGGAAGCAGCCTCTATCAACTCACAGTCTTCCATATGAGACTTTAGGAGCTTTTCATTTGCCTTAGCATTTGCAAATGAGGCTATCTTCATTGTCTGCACCGGAGAGAGGGAATCAAAGTTGAATGGGCCTTGTAGTAGCTCCGGTTCATCGATCTCTATTGTTTCTTTGCTCAAAAATTGTTGAACAGTTTGTGCAGTGTCTCTTGCCGGAGACAGATGTTTCTTTTCTTCTGCAGTCTTGGAACTGTCCTTTGGGATTTTCTCTCCTTCCACATTCTTGCCACTATCAGTCATGGTCTTCTCTGATGGAGTCTTCTCTTTCTCTGCACCCTTGGTACTGTCAACCTCTTTATCTTTCACCACTGCTTCCTTCTCCTGTAATTTCTCTTCTTCTTTGGATCCAGAGACTGTAGGGGAAACCGGAGGAGAGATGCTAGCCTGTTCATAGGCCACTTCTTCTGGAGCAGAGGGTTCCAAGTCCACAGCTGTTTCTGCACCTAAGTCCTCTACAATAGGAAGATTGAACCTTTTGAAGGCCTTCTGGAGGATCTCTTCTGTCTCTTTGGCCACCTTGTCAGTCTCACCAAGCATAAGTTGATTCATCCTGGCTTTACTTCTGAACTCATCTTTGCAGTCTTTGAATATTATGTTCATTGTCTTGGGATCAATTTGAGGATATAGCTGAATAGCTATCTGCTCCCGGATCTCAAGATCTTTTGCCTGAGCATTATTCTTTCTTATTTCTAATTCCTTTTCTAGGCTTTTAGGGATTTCAGAGATAATCTCAATAAAAGCTTTATTGTAGATGTTCAAGTACCTTATTATAGCTTCTTGCAGGATCTTTTGATCTGCCTCGTTGTAGTCATCATAAAATTCAGCCACCGGTTGAAGGTTCCCATCCACAGTGACTGATTTGACTACACTGTCTAGGGATAGAGTGGGCTTTTCAGCAAATTCTTCTACCATTTCTTCCTTGTCTTGGCCTGTGGAGGGTTTCCCGGATCCTTTCTTCTTCTGCTTCTTTATTTCTTTTACTCCCTCATCTGACTCAGTTTCCTCTTCATCCTTTTGGCTTTCATAAGCCCTTGTGGCTTTTGTCTTAGATCTTTTACCGGATGCCTGGACTTCCGGTTTTGAACTTTTGGTTGTGGGAGGTGCAGATCTTTTTGATGATCTGGTCCGGGTGGAAGTTTCAACCGGAACACTTTCTTTACTTTTCTTTTCTGCCTCTTTCTTTTCTTCCTCAGATTTTCTTCTCTTTTCCCGGCTGGCATCAAGTGCCTCTTTTGAGATGCCTAGGCCTTGAGCAATGTGCTCTACTTCTTTTCTCACCTTCCTCTTTATCTCAGGTTCCCTGAGTTCTACATGGATCTTTACACTCAGCTCCTCAAAGGTTCCAAACCTTTCTGCCTTTGGATCTTTGGGCTGACTTAGCATGTGTTGAACATGCAGCTCCACTATCTGTTCATCCACTTCATACCCCATGGGCATGATCCAGACAGTCCTTGGCTCCACTGCCTCCATTAGGCACTGATCAGTGTCCACCATAAAGCACACTGAGTCTTTGTATTTTTCAACAAGAGACTGGGGAATTCTTTCTCTTGCTTGCATCATGCTTTGGAAGTTTTTGAAGTATCCCCATAGGGCTGTATTTCTTGCTTTGGCATCCCCAAGCCCATGTAGATAGTCTCTTATTTGGACTGCAACAGGTTTGTCATTCTGCCATGCCCATCCACTTGATCCGAGCAGCTCATTCATGAAGTAGAAGAATAGACATAATATAAGAGTACCATACTTAAAGGAATTCTTCTTGTCCTTCTTGATTTTCTGTATATTTTCCATTAATTGGCTTAAGAGCAGTTCGCAGAGATCATATTCTGCATTCTTCCTTAGCATTTCATAGGCAGTATATACTGCAGTTCCGGATACAGAATTCTCCTTGCTGGAGTGATAGATCTTGTATCCTATTATCATGGACGCATACTTGATATCCGGATCAGAAATATCTTCAATGGTCATTGCCCTCTTATCAAATTTTGATCCGGTGGCCTCAGTTACAATGTTATTTTTGACAGATTTGAGGATAGGTATCCCTCCGGAAGAGTATAGACCAGTTACTGCTCTAATTGCCTCTTTTGTGATCTTGCAGGGTCTATCTAGCCATAGGAAGTTGTCATGCATCCTGCTTAGTACATACCGGACCCATTCATCTTCTTCAAAGCAGGGGAAATGAATGAATTGATCAAATTGTTTCTTCTGGATACCCTTATACTCTGGTTTAAGCTCAAAAGCATTGTCTATCAGTTGTTTGTGATAGAGATCTCTCAATTTGAATTCCCCAAATTCCTCAATGCTTGCATGTATGTAAACCCTAATGTCTTCTGTGTGTAAAACTCCGTGAGGAACACTGGAAAATGCTCCTAAGGGATCTACTTCCAATGACTTGTATGGATGTTTCTTAAATTCAGGTCGGGGCCTATCTGAGATTTTTACTATATTTGGAGTAGCCATTTCTTCAACAGATTTGTAGCAAGATATCGAAAGTGGAAAATACCTTTTGCGTCTTCGGTTGCACGGAGTAGCTGGATTGATTTCTGTATGTAATGACTTCAGTAGGAGATCTTCGGTGAACTTGATGAATTTTGTTGCAGAGCTCCGCTTTTCGCTTCTTCTTGGATGTGGAATGATCAAGTGATTGTTGAGAAATCCCTTATATCGTTTCGCAAACCCTAATATCTGTTTGCAATAAATGCTTCACCTATATTATTCCGGTTTGCCTTGTCCGAATAGCTTGGAGTATCCCGGATCAGTCCTGATCTATGAACATCATGCGGATCTTTCAATCATGAATAAGTCGAGATGACACATTACAAGAACATCCCAAACATTCTGTCCAGTCCGCAGAGTAAAATAATGTACTTTCGGATCTCTCCGGACCCTTTTGTAGTCCTCTGTCATTCCGGAGCATCTCCCGGAACAGGTCTTTACTTGATCGATCACAACTTCTTTATATCTTCATGCGGACCTCTGAAATCTTGTCTGGATCATCTCAGGACTGGTATCTTCAAACCCTTTACTCCGCATCTTGTGTCACATCCAGCACCACTTGATTGGCTGGGGGAACAGGTTTTTCTTTGAGTCTCCCCCTGAGCCAGAGCTCACCTTTTAATTTCCGGAAGAAATATCAGCACCAGAGTCTGGTGCGGATCCAACCTCTACATTCTCTGAACTTTTCTTCACCCAAATCTTGTTCATCTGATTCCTAACTTCATCCGCATTCATCTTTTGTTTACCCTTGTCTTGATTCTGATTATACACCGGACCTCTTTTGTCCTGATTCTTGCTTCTGCAGACTTTAGCATTATGACCGGACCTATTACAGATTTGGCAAATAACATTTCTTTGCATATTTGACTGATAACCTCTTGATCTGCATTGATTAGCCATATGACCTACTCTATTGCATGTAAAACATCTACCATTGAATGATTTGTTTACTTGCATATTTCTGCATTCATGAGACTTGTGTCCATACCTTTTGCAGTTAAAGCACTGTCCGGAGAAGGATGGATTAGTTTGATTCATCCTTTTTCTGCACTGATTAGCTTTGTGACCAAAGTGATTGCAGCTGTGGCAGTATCCATTGAAAGATGGATATCTTTGAGCATTGGGCTGTCTTACCGGAGGTCTTCTAGGCCTATTCCTTGGATTTTCTGATCCAAAATGCTTTTGACCGGATCTGGAGCTTTCTCCTTTCTCATATCCCAAACCATACTTGTCATCTGTCCTTTTTTGACTACCAAGAAGAACTTCAAGTTGAGCAGAACTTATCTTGAATTTCTCTTTATATTCATTTGCTGTTTGAAGGTCTCTTTTGAGAGAGACAATTTGATCCTCAAGTTTTTCTTCATTATCTTTGGCATCTTCAAGATCAGATTCAAGATGTCTGATAATTCTGTCCATCTGAAGGCATTCTTCTGATTTCTCCTTAAGAGATTGTCTTAGATTGTCTTCAGTTTTTCTTTTCTCTTCAATCTCTTGAGTAAACTTTATAGTTCCTGATTCCATTTCATGTCTTAACATAATGGCTTCTTTTGATAACTTTTCACATAACTTGGTTTTCTCAGTCAATTCTTCATTTGTATTGCTTTCTTCACTTTGTCTTGCCAATTGTTGGAGCAGCTCCTTTCTCTTTTTCATAGAGAGACTTAATTTGTCCTTTAATTCTCTCATGAATTCATCAGCCTGTTTGAGTCTTTCCTTTAATTCATTGACTTCAGAATTTGACTGTTCAAGATCCTCAAGGGCAGTCTTGAGTTGCTCCCTTAAACCATATGCATCCATTTGAACTCCCAGATCTTCCTCAAGCTGTTAGGCTCTATTAGGAGGAACTTAGCTCTGATACCAATTGTTGATAACTGAGAGGGGGGGGGTGAATCAGTTATCCTAATTATTTCCTCTTTTGAACTTTCTTATTCATCAATGCAGCATTGAATCAAACAAACAAACATTACCATGAAATGAAAAACACATGACAGTTTTTTTTGACGTGGAAACCCTGTTAAGGGAGAAAACCACGGGGTGATTAACCCAAAGATTATTCTCTGTTAGAAGAATAAGGAATTACAAAATGGCACTTGCCAATTAGGGCTCACTGCCCGAGCACACTGCTCACAAAGAGGCCCACTGCCTACAAGGAGACACACTGTCTACAAAGTGATAAGAATCACAGTCTTGAACTGATTGGAAGCATCTATATATGCTGGAGTTCAGTTCCGGTTAGGCTCAGTACACTGATCTGCTGCACTTCATCTTTCCTCTGTTCTTTATTCTGCTATCCTTTCACATACCGGATCTTTCTTACTACTTCTGCTCTGTTCTGCACTTATTCGCATACACCATCACACCATTACACACTTCACAACTAAATCCATCCTCTATATATATCCGCACAAGTAATTTCATCACCTTTCTAGTCGGCATCCGAAACAGTCTAGTTTCTTACAAACTCTGTTCTGTCGGCTGAATCCTTGCTCACCAAGCAATGCGGATCAAGCATATACTTGTAGATATCATTAATCATGTCGGCCAAACATGATTCATGCCTTCACAACCTTTACCATCAACAGTAACACATCCGGAAAATAGTCTGATACTCTGTCAGTCAGTTCTTCCTCTGTTCTCACTGTCTCTCAGGAATCCGGTACTCAACTATTCATAACTTTTTCTTTGTTCATCACCGGAGGCTAAATCCTTGGAATATACTACTCAAGGTAGTCCTCTTGACTTCCCCAAATCCGCACTGCACCAAGACACTTCCTCTGAGAGATCCGGACCAATCTGTCGGACCTTGCCACATGCTCTGTTCTTGTTCACCGGACCACAACAATCTTCATTCTGACTTCCGGTAGAGACACACCATGACTTGCGGATATGTGGGATGACTTTTGTTGCCATCAATGACAACAACCATGAATCCATATAGTGTCTCTTGCCAACAGTTTGTATCAAAATGAAGCCATAAAACTAGAAAACTATAAGAAGGATGACTATGAATAAATATAACTTCTCTGATTATTGTTTTTGTCCTGTCATCTACATTTCTGTTTGAATCTCTTATAGCATAATAGAAGCAGAATGAAAATAGATAAAAGAATAACTGCATATTTGAAACTGGCTAGAAACTGTTTGCACTCTGATATATCGTATGTTGCATCATATACTACTATATGATTCATTTCCTAGTGCTAAAGGCAAATTGTATAAATTGGAACTGTGTGGAAACTGCATATATTTTGTTTGTGATTTAGCCAGGTGGGGTGAATGCATAAGTCTTAGTAGATTGCCTATAAACCCCATCTAAGGTTCCGTCCCCATAGGCCTGAGACAAGGGTTTGGGCATTATGCTCCCGTAGGCCTGAGTCAAAGGTTTGGACCATGGAGGGATGGGGGTCCCACATTGGAATATGCCCCCATAGACCCGGACGAGGGATTCGGCAAAAGGACCAGCCCCCATAGGCCCTCGTCAAGGGTTCGGGCAATAGGACTGTGGTAGGCCTTAGGCTACTAAGGATTTATGACTTCTCCTCCCTGGCATGCTGAGTGACTCTTCTTTCTTATGTGTTTTCATTTGTAAGTTGATTATGTTGAATTGCTGGGAAATTGATATTAGAACTGACGTATGGCAATATGGATTTGTACACATATATATACTGTTACAGGTACGATTCCAAGATAATATTTAAAGAAAATAAAATCCACAAGCGAATTCTAGGGCAAACCAGGTAAGGGACATTACTGAGCTAACTGTACTTTCCATTTGCCTCAGGAAATGCGTCAAACTGACTTGTTCTGAATCGGACCGGCCTGACGGAGGGAGATTCACGTTTTTCGAGGAAAACTCAGAAAAATTTCTAAGTCTGATGAGTTTGGGCGCCCCAAGTCACCTGGGGCGCCTGGTTTGCCATGCCTTAGAAAGTTTTCTGAAAAATTCAAATTTTATGCCATTTCTCGATTTTTGTGCCCACAGCCCCTGTTTGATCTTTCATTTCTGTCGTCCGGACGACTGTCGAGGCGGGACGAAGGGTGATCTGAGCAGTCTGAACATATCTGTGATGAAATCCCAGCTTTGACTGATGTTTGACCAAGTTTGACCAACCGGGAAAGAGCTGACGGAAGCATTTTCGACGTTTCTCGAAAAACGTGAAAAAAATCTAACACTGGAGAGGTTGGGCGCCCCAAGTCACCTGGGGCGCTTGGTTTCGCCATACTTAGCCATTTTTCTGATTTTCCAACCTTCATCTGCAACTTGCTCCGTTTTGTGTGCCGACTACTGCTTCCCGATGTCGATTTCGACGATTCGTCGATCAACTGCCACTGAATGGTGAATGAACTGCATAGACTGAGTACATCTGATGAATTTTCCAGCTTTTCAAAGCCTGGTGATCTAAACGACTGCTTTTATGCCCCCAGAACTGACCGATGGACACAGTTCTCACATTTTCTCGAAAAACGCATAAAAATTCTATCTCTGGTGGGACTAGGCGCCCCAAGTCACCTGGGGCGCTTGGTTTGCCCAGACTTAGTCAAATTTTTGTGATTTCCAGATTTACACTCCACCTTGGATCCATCTTGCTCCGTTTTGCGTGCATCGTCAAGTCAACGACTATTCATCGGTTCTGCGTCGTTGAAATAGCGTTGAAAACCTGAAAACGAGCTCCGGCAAATGAACTTCCTCTGTTGATGACTTTAGAGCTCATGCTTCGCCTTTTGAAAAAGCAGAAATGACCCAGTAGAGAAAACTTGGTCGTTTGCAGATTCCGTCTGGACCACGCTGATCATGAAGCAAAATCGACCAATGAGAATCAAGCGCGACACCTGAGTCGGAGATTCTATTTTTAGAAAGTTTTGCCAGTATCCATATCTCAAGAAACCCAGAAAACCTAATTTGATGTCTATTTTTAGAAATTTTGTTTTTTTGACTTTTTGACGAAAAATTTTCTAGACTTGTTCAAAATGCCTTATTGAAGCAAATTTTTTTGATTGGGTACAACAATTGGCTCTGTCTGGGGACCATGTCGGATACTTACGGCATGGGAGAACCGAGAATCTCTGGACTTTTAAGCTTGGACCAGTGCCTTATCAGTTGGGCAATTGAGTCAGGTTACTTTCCTAATCACCTAGAACAAGACTTTTTCCTACATCACCTAGAACCGGACTTCCTAAAATCACCTAAGAGTTGGAACTTTCCAAAACACAAAGAACACAACTGTCACATTACGGAAAGGGGAAAAACATTATGACATAACGATCACATTACAGAAAGGGGAAACACATTACGAGAACAAAAAGTGTTTGAAATTACTCCATCCCCGAAGGGATGAAGTGTTTTAAGTATAATCCACTGTAAGGCAATGGGAGGATCCTGCTGTCCATATGTGAGAGAACATAAGTATTCTCCCCTGCAGACTCGTGAATCTTGTATGGCCCCAGCCACAAGGAATCAAATTTTCCGTGCATTCCCTTGGGCTCATGTCTTTTGTCCCAGAGTAGGACTTGATCACCAATCTCGAAGTCTCGCTGGCGAGCCTTCTTATCAAATATTTTCTTCACTCGTTCCTGATGTTTGAGTGATTCTATCTACGACCTCCACCCTTTCTTCTTCTAGCTTCATCAGATACAGGATGCACTTCTCAATAGGATCTTTGAACTCATCATCTTCAATTGCGGCTGCCAGCTTCAAAGCGGACAACTCTAGCATGATAGGTAGCATTGCTTCGGTACCGTACAGAATGACAAAAGGTGAAGTACCAATAGCTCTCTTGGGGGTAATTCTATCGGCCCAGAGAGCATCATAAAGCTTCTTATGCCAAGCCTTTTGATTAGATTCAACTAGCTTGCATATGATAGTGACTATGTTTTTGTTTGATGATTCGGCCTGTCCATTACCCTGAGGGTAATAATCTGATGAATGTGACAACATGATGCCGTGATCATAACAAAACCCCAGTACTTCCTCGGATGAGAAACATGTTGCATTATCAATCACTATCTTGCGTGGTACCCCGAATCTTGAAATAATGTTCTCTTTCAGAAAGTCACAAACAACTTCCGAGGTAGCGCGCTTGGTTGGAATGGCTTCAACCCACTTAGTGAAGTAATCTGTACCTGTGAGGACATAAATATGCCCTTTACTGGAACGTCGGTTGATAGGGCCAACGAAATCCAATCCCCATTGCTGGAATGGACCATCAATAACTACTGTCTTGAGGGGAATGGCTGCTAGCTTGAGTTTGCCAACAAATTGTTGACAGATCTGACATTTTGACACCCATTCGTATGCATCGCAAAACATAGTTGGCCAATAAAACTGTGCTTGCAGGATTTTGAATGTAGTAACTCTTGATGAGAAGTGACCTCTGCATGCTTAACTGTGAAATGCATCCAACAAACGTTGTTGTTGATCTTTGTTGACACATAACAAAAGGGTTCCATCAAGCCCTTGCTTGTATAGAACGTCATTCAAAAGCACAAACTTTTGCGCTTTCAATTTTAATGTTCTTTTCTACTATTTGTCCATATGAATTGGACATTCTCCGTAAGTCAAATAGTACACAATTTCTACATACCATTCATCTGCAGAATCAACAAATAGGACCATAGGAAGATCTTCTTTAGTTTCAGTTTCAGATTCACCATCAGCCTGGTGCTTCAAATCACCATCTTCTGCTATCAATTGACAAAGACCTCTCCCGCGGACAAGTTTTGTTGGCTTGATCTCCAAATCGTATTCTTGAACCCTTGCGACCCAATTACCTCTCCTGGTGCCCATCTCCTGCTGAGTTAGCACGCTTTTAACCACTGGATCAGTAACATACACCGTTGTGTGAGCCGTCAAAATATAGAATCTGAAATTCTTTACTGCTCTCACAACTGCATACGCGTTCTTCTCTATTTGAGAATACCGCATTTCACTATCTTTGAAACTACTACTCATGAAAGCAATTGGAGACTCAGCATCTTCATTCAGCTTTTGCGTCAATATGGCAGACATGGTGTGTTCAGACGCATAACAGTAAAGGATGAAGTCTTTATTAAAATCAGGATGGACCAACACTGGCGTTTGGCTAATGGCTTCCTTAATCGCGACAAACGCCTTCTTGCCTTCATCTGTCCACTTGAAAGCAGATGATATATCCTTTGTAAGCTCTGAGAAGTCTGGTATAAACCTCCGTATGAAATTTATTTTACCGAAGAAAGAATGAACACCAATTTTGCTTGTTGGTAGAGACAGATTTTTGATAAAATCAACACAACTAGGATCAATCCGTGTTCCTTCCTTGGAGACGATATGGCCAAGTAGTTTACCTTCTGTCACTGTAAAGATGGACTTCTTAGGATTCAAAGAAATCCCGTGGTATCTGCATCTTTCGAACACTTTCACCAAATGGTCAAAATTATCTCCTCGTGTTTTCGAGAAAACAGTGAGGTCATCAAGGTAGACGACAATCAACTTGTTCTTCAAATCTCCAAATGCCAAATCCATAGCTCTCTGAAATGTAGCACCTGCATTGATGAGGCCGAAAGGCATCCTTTCATAAGCAAACGTACCCCACGGGGTAGTGAAAGCTGTCTTGAATTGATCCTCCTAAGCTACAGCAATTTGATTATATCCAGAAAAACCATCAAGTAATGATAGCATCTTTGAACCGGTGACTGTTTGCAATGTGTGCTCCATGATTGGCAGAGGATAATTATCCTTGAGAGATGATTGGTTCAGGTTCCTGAAATCCCCACAAATTCTAATTTCACCATTTTTCTTGCGTACAGGAACTATGTTTGACACCCATGTTGAATGTTGAATTGGAAATATTATCTTTGTATCCACCATCTTCTGGATCTCTGCATAAATTGTATCTTGAATCCGCGGATTGTAATATCTTTGTTTCTGCTTGAAGGGCTTTGTATCAAGTTTCAATGGAATTGTATGAGACAATTCAACGGGTGTGAAGACTTTCAAGTCTCCGTATGACCAGGCAAATACATCTCGGTATTGTCTAAAGAGAGAGATAAACCTCTCGCCTTCTTCTTTCGTACAACATTTGCCTATATTAACAAGCCTAGGCTTGTCTTCTGAACCAATGTTCACCTGATAATGTTCAGCAAAGGTCTTATCATCCATTCTTCTTTGATTTTGGATGTATCTATCATGTCTGTCGAATATATCCTCCAAGGATAAGAGACCTTTAGGAATTTTGTTACCTTTCAACTGGATAATACCTGAATCTGCCTCTTCTACAGCTTTTGTATCCCTTGAAGTTTTCGTAGAAGATTCTTCAAACCAACCTTCAAAAGATGAAAGGAATGAATCAGATTCATCCTTGTTGTCTTCAGTGTTTTTGATCTTAGTCGTTGATTCTCTGAAAGGAGCCTAACTCCCCTCAAAGAAAAGCCCCTTGAAATTATCTTCCATAATGAGAAATTCTTTGATGTGATCACCGTCATCGAAGATTTGCCAGTTGTCACAATTGTCGGGGACGGTTGGCCTGTATATTAGCTCAATAGCAAATGCATTCTGACAAAAATCAGAATGAGGCATGAAAAGTGAAGCGGATACTACCAGGGCATCTGCTTTGCTATTATCTGAGCGTGGAATGTATCGAATGTCAAATGCTTCGAACCAATCAATTGCATTCCACACCCTATATCTATAATGTCGGAGGCGATCTTTTTTCACTTGAAATTGTCCCCTGATCTGCTTCACGATCAGTTTTGCATCACCTTCAACTCTGGTAATTTAATACCCATATCCTTTGCATTCTTGAGACCCAATAGAAGCGCCTTGTATTCCGCTGTATTATTTGTACATTCGAACTGCAAGCGGTATGCAAAAGGGTACAAACGACCATCAGGAGAAATTATCACGACCCTTGCTCCTAAGCCGGCAGTCGAACAACTTCCGTCAAATTGCAAAGTCCATATCTTTGGCTCTTCTTTTGATTTGTCAATCGCACAGACAACTTCTTGATTTTCTTCGGTTATCTCAGACAGCATAACATATGTACCAGGACCCGTTTCTTGATATAGCACCTGTACTTGAGGATCCTGAGATTTCACCACCGTGAACCGTGACTTGGTTTCTGGTTCCAATTTGAAACTGCTTTTCTTTAATGGAATGGTCGCAGATGACCAATCCAATTGTATTTCTCCTCCAAGATCTTTGCAGAAGCTTCTACTTAACAGCATCCCATAACTGGCTGGAATGTCAGCTACCAAGATAGTCATTATTTTCTTTTCTGGGCAAGCCGCCAACCGTGCTTGAGCGTCCTTCAATTGTCCAACCAACGACACTGATTTAGACTCAAGCGAATAACACTTGTCATGCGTTTTGGTGCACGAGAGTGTCATGTCCCGATATTAAGACATTATTTAAAATATGAAACGACAAGATAAAGATTGAATAATATCGTTATATAAACATTATAATTAATATAATATATATATCATACTTATTATTATTAAATATAATATTTTCATAACAATATTTATTATTATATAATAATGTATATCTATAAATAATATTAAAATACATTATTATACACAATATTTAATAAGTAATATTAATAATCATAGTATATAAATAATGTCTAATATATAATATATATTTATGAATAAGGTAATTGACGTCTTTATGATGAGTAGTTGTGGTTTTAGAATTGACTCTGTTGCTGGCATAAAGGAGACAGTATCTGACAATGAAAGAAGAAAATTTATAAAGAATTCTATATGAGGTTGAAAGTGGATTGTGGACCCTACCCTCGTGCTAATTCTTAGTAATAAGTAAAGTTGAACAAATACGTGGAGTCTTGGCTAGGAGTTTGCTAAACATAAATATTATTATTATTATGTAAATAATGTACTGTGATTTATTTAACCATGAGCAGCGACTGTATAAAGCATAAAGGATAAATAAAAGATGTGAGAAAGGCTATTACTATATTAATAATATTATGGCAGCAACGAAAGTTATATTTTGGTGGCAGCGATCTTCATAAAAGAGAAGTTCCTAAGTGAAGGCCGATTGACTTATAAATTATGGCCAACTCCCTCTATGGCAGCGCTCCTATACAATAAGACAAATTATCTTATTCAAGGTGATACGAAGAGGTGCGATTAGTTTGTAAAGTGTGAGCATTGGTAATTTGAAGTCAGCAAATATATATTGAAAGGGCAGTGATTAAAAACATATAAACAACAGCAATTAGTTTAAGAGGCAACGATTTGTTTTTTGAAAAGGTGTATCCATTCGTGATGTGGTTACAATTAGATTAAGTGTTGTATCTTTTGATTGAATCGCCTACAATTAGATGAAGTGTTGTATCTTTTGATTGGATCGTCCTCCTTCATAAAGGTATAAAAAGAAGATGAAGAAAGCATTTGAGGGGGGGATCAAGTTTTAAATGATTAAGACACCAGCGAATAAGGGAATTGGAATCAGCATTAGATCAAACAACAGAGAATAAGAAATAATAATTGATCAAATATCATAACATCCAGCGAAGGACATTTCTTGTCTTATCCGTCATCAAGTTTGTTGAAGGAATTACAGTCGTAGTTATATCAGTGAATAAGCATCTATACATTATCATTACTCCTATATTCCTGATCGGACGGGCACCGCCATACAGGTATGAGCGCATACTTACATTTCTTTCTGGCTATTAGTTCCTATATGTATCGTTGTGATAGTATCATTATGTATATGCAGCCATTACTAACGATGTAAAGTATAGGCAGTCACATAATAATGTATTTTGTACGCATTAATAATTGGTTCTCTAAATCTGAGTATTTCTGTTATATTTTAAATGACATTAAATAAAATATGCATATAGGAAATGCATCAGAATCAGCAATCAAATGAAAATTGATCATATAGTTGACATAGAATATATTATTATCATGTTAAAACCTGATTACACATAGAATAATTGAATAAATGAATTGAATATGCATGGAAGAATAAACTAGTATAATAAATATGTGCATAAGGATGAACGTGATAATGAAAGATGATCAAGTATTAGATGGGCCAATTATGATACAAGGCCAAAATGATATGACATCATAATATCAACAAAGACTCAAAATCATAGGATTGTGCTATATCCAAGAAGAGGATTAGCCTCATCATTAATCATCTCGCTATCCTAAGTGTATGGGAAAGTTACGAGAATGTTATTGGACCTAGGTGAACCTCAAGAAGATGAAGTACCTCCGGGTGTGAGGTGAAGTCTCTTGGGCCAAGTGTCGAAGTACCTCCGGGTGTGAGGTGAAGCCTTGGGCCTATGGTATGATGAGCTCATCAATGTAATTTGTGCCCTACAATAGGTGACTCTCCAATAGATGAGGTGGGAAGTCTTTTGGAGCCGGTTGGTGAGGTGGGAAGCCATCGGGCCTATGTATGGGATGGTTGTGTCTCCTTAACGAACCATGTCTATGGAGTTAGAGATGGGTTAATGATAGGGCGACATATGATCCTTTCGAGGACAGCACTTGAGGCCTATGAATATAAATATGAATATGAATATGAATATGATTATGACTACGAATAGGAATTATTGATTATGGAATTATAAATTCTAGATAAATATGGAAAGAATATGGATCTGTATTAATTATGATATAAAAAAAGAAAAATTTGGAGTACTAATGTTTCCTTTTTGTAAGTTGAAATTGTGCAAGGTTGTGAACAATTTGAGCTTACTAGAAGGGGACATTCCAGAGAGTCCTAAAGCGTTCATCACCTGCAAAGGCATGACGTTATCCGAGGCTCCTGAATCAATGATACAATTGCTCAATTTATAGCCTCCTATATACAGAGAGATATAGAAAGGCTTGGGCTTCTCTCTTGCTGGAACGGAAGATTCAAGCAATGTGGGTTGTGCGACAGTCTCCTTCTTGACATACTTAAAGATTCTATCCAACTGTTCTGGATGGTCCTGAAGATACTCCAGCTGAGAAATCTGCACCTTTGTCTTCATCATGGAATCCACTATATCAAAATTCACTGAAGACGAATCTTGAGCAGCCTTGACATTTTCATGTGATGGCTGAGCATTAGAAGTGGAAGCCACTTCCTTCCCCTTTTCTTTTGATCTTTGCTTATCCTCTTCTTCTTTCTGTGCTTTGAAATGCTGAGCACGTGTAAACACAAGCGTCGAAAGATTTTCATGATTCACTGCAAGAGAATATTGACAAAGATCCTCTTGTTCTTCCTTCATTATAACGGGTTCGTTCCGGAAGTATCTCGTAGTAGAGTTGCCATTGAAGTTGTCCGTCTGTGGTAAGACAACATTCGCACTTGGGGAAGGGACAATGTTTGAAATGGGTGCGGCGTCAGCATATCCCATGATTTGATTCATTCTTAAATTTTCAGGACATGTGGCTCCAGTATGCGCATCTGTCTCATGAAAGGAACAAAACACTGCATTTTGAGCAGCGTCAACTGCTTGTCTTGGTGGTGGTACTAGTAACCTGGGCCTGTAACTATTAAAAGGCTGAAAATTATTCTTCTTAGGCTGATATGGTTGTTGTGGTTGGTACTGTTGCTGTGGTTGGTATTGTTGTTGTGGTTGGTATTGTTGTTGTGGTGACTGATATGGTTGTTGCGCATGTTGCCCCTGAGCAGGCAGTTATCTCTTCATGATAGTCACTTCATTTTCTACCTTATGTAGCAATGAATCCACAGAACTCTGTACAAGAGGCCTGATTGAATCCGTCTTCATCTTGCCAGAGGTAATCATGTCATCCTCTAACTTGATGGCATTTTCTTATGCATTGGATAATTCTGTTTCATTAGCCGATCTCAAAAAGAAGGCTATCTCAGAAAGAAGAGCATTAATGAAACTACTCAACAGAATTTGCGGAGATGGATTAAGCGTATGGGAAAGACGTGTAACCAAGCGATTAAACCTTGCCACAAACTCCCTCATTGGTTCATTGTTTTCCATCTTTGAATTTGAGAGTTGGGCGAACAATCTGTGACCGTCTTCAGCAGGCTTGAACCTTGCCAAGAATTTCTCGCTCATAGTTGCCCAACTTGTAATGATGCCTGGTTCCAGATGATTGAACCAGTCGGCAACATTTCCCACGAGAGTCTCAACGAAGAGATGCACAACAACATCTTCATGTGATACATGCAAAACAGCGCAAGCCGTTGTGAATGCAGAGATGTGTTCATCAGGATGTTGAGTTCCATCGCCGTGGAACCGGGGAAAGTGTTTCCTTGACCCCTTTGGTAACTCATGATGTGCTTGTAGAGCCAAAGGTCCAATGTTATTACCCCAAGGCAATGGTGGTGGTCACCTCTAATTTGCATCATTGTGATTGTTATTATTTGCATCACCCATTGCTCTAGGCTGGATTACTGGTTCTTCTTGTGGTTCTTCCTGCTTGACCTCAGGAACTGTCTGAACTTCAGGAACTATGTTGGATGCTTTTCCAACTTCTGTAGGAATAAGATCTTGGAAGAATAGATCTGTAGTACCGTCTTTCCCTCTTCTTGTATAAACCCTATGAGCCAGGATTATCTACTGCCACACGGGAGGTAGTAATACTGGTCTTCCGGATGCAAGATCTGCTTTGTTTTCTTCGTCAAGAATAGTAGCCGCGTTTCTCCACTCAGTAGGACTTTCCTTTCGCGCAAATATGAAACTCCTCAGGCTACTAATGATGTCCGTTTGCTCTCCTTCCACTCGTACAAGATTTGGTTGAATAGAAGGTGGTGTAAGATTTGGTTCTTGAACTGGAGCAGTAGGATGCCAGACAGTCATTCCCGTGACATAAGCCTAAGCTTGCTTGAACTTTTATGCCTCGTGCCCCACAGTGGGCGCCAGAAAACTATTGGCGTTTCAATTCGCACCTCTGGAATGCGAGTTGGAAACGGACAGCTATGCACAGATAAACTGCTCTCCTATTGGAAGGGGGAGTTCCTTTTTTGCTGATGTTCGCTGAAAAGATAAATTAAACTTCGCCTATCTTCTTTTTGATTCTCAACTGCAACCACAAGGTTATAAAACTCTAAACGTTGCAGAAGAAGTTTTTTCCTTTTTTAAAACTTCCACTACAACTAAGCATAGACTAACGACGCTTTTAATCTCCTAAGTAAATTCAGAGCGAAGGAAATTAAAAGTGAACAAGGAATGATTGTTTTAACAAAAACTCAAGCAATTTTCTCCCAGATTTACACCACAAGACTTGTAGTACTTTAATGATGAAAGCTGAAAAGAAAGCTACAAAAGCTACACATCTAACGACAAAACTTGATGATTCGAGATAGAATATCAGAGCAAAATAGGCATGAGACTTCTATTCAATATCACAAAATTGGCATAACTCCAGGACAACAATGCTGCAGCAAAAGGCAATCATACAGCAAGCGATCAAACACCGGAGAACAGGTTACACAAAGTGAACGAACACTTGGAATATCAAGATTTGCAGGCTAGAGTAGGCACAGCAAATTTGCTATCACAATTACCATTACATACAATGGGCAAGGATGCCCTTATTTATACTAAAATCAAAAGAGTAGGGAACCCTAAAATCTCCTTGATTAACCCTAACTTGCCAACTCGCAAGCTTTATTACTATTCTAAGACAAAGATACAATAAACAAATGCTTTAAAGCAAAGAAAACTCCAACTAACACAAAGTGATTTCTTTTCTAAATATAGAATGGATGAGCTTAGGATAAAAGCGAATGCTTTAAAACAAAAAGCATCTATTTTAAAACTGCTTTCTTTTGAAATACATCCTCATCAACATTCTTGCTTTGTGGTGATGTCATCCATTGATATTCTAGGAAAAAATATCTTCTAAAAAGCGAGTGACTGCATCTTTGCCAGGAACACTGATACTCTCTAGAATGATATTCTGATTCTCTAACATTTCTTCACCGTTGGCAACCATCTGGAGAAATTCATGAACTTCGCCCATAACTTTATCAAATTTCACTGTCATTGCGGCAAAACGACCCATCTTGCCGGCACTGATATCATCATTAAAATTGCTGCGGACGAGAGTCTGGAACTCTGCTTGTACTTCCCTAAGATCATACAGGGTACCATCTTCTCTTTCATACGAACACGGAATCTGAGAGACAAAAGATCTAACGAACTTGAGGACGTTGACTACCTTTTCTTTCCATTCTGTCAACTCTGAAATCATACTGTCATAAGTTTTTACTGTGAAAAGATATTGCGCTTTCCAAGTAAAAATTGTCTTCTTATCCTCAATTGAATCAACAGAATCATGTGCAATCTTCAAATCGGAGATAATGATCTCGAACACCGGTCTATTTTCTGCCGTGGTCTGCTGCAACCCCTGGATGCCTTGGCGTAAATCATGAGCATTGTACTTCAATTGATAAAACTCTAAAAGTACAACTCTCCCTTTAGTCACAAATTCTTCCATCCAACTAATCATGTGCCTCCCATAGAGGACCAACTGACTGAACTGTCGTTAATCGGCTGGTGACTCCAGATTCGGTGGAAGCAATAAATCAGCCGATGATGTGCCATGGAAAAGGTTGGAAATATACTACCGCAGCTGCCTAACTTCAGCCTTGAGAGCTGCTTTGTCTTCTCCATCTTTCAACACTCTTTCCTTCAAGTTATCCGCTGCAACCTCGAAGAGGTTTACATCTATATGGCGGGTACTTCTACCAAGGTTAGCTTTGACAACCGTGAAGTCATCAACCTCGATATCATCAGCACTTCTATCTTCTGGCGGTGTTGCAGTTTCAAGGATTATTTCTCCATCCGCATTCTTCTCAATACAAACTTGTTTTTTCAGCTTCTTGTCTGGTGTGTCTTGGTAGACACTTTTGAGCTCTATCAAATCCAGCTGATATGAAGGTTTTCTCTTCCTTCCCAGAATGTTTTCAAGCCAGGATGAACCTTCTCTTTAAAACTCGGTTCTAACCTCATCAGCGCCTGATGAATCAATGTGTGCATCAGAGTTACGAACCGGCGAATCTGGCTCTGAATCTGTGGATAGGAGAAGTGTTCGGTGAAGGAGGAGAGACATGATCTGAATGTAACGCTTCAACATGCGGCGTTGGTTCAACAGGAACTTCTGATTCAACAGGTGGTTGTTCCTGCTGGACATGAGCTGGAGACTTATCCTTTTTCCTCTTTAACTTAGCCATTTTTGTTCCTTCTGGGAGAATACTCATAGCTTTTACCCTTCGTTTTGGCTTGGAAGTGGAAGGCTCTGATGGTTACACAACTAGCGGCTCTGCTAACGGAATATCATCCTTCCGCTTATTCTTCAAGACTATCAAACTGTTTTTAACCACTCGACTCGATCTTTCCTCAATGGAAGTGCTCTCTTTTATGGACCAATTAACAGGTGGCAACGGTTGTTGCTCAATTTGGTCCCTGAAATACGTGGGAAGTAGAACTTCACCACTCTCTGTCAAACCCTCTGTCTTCTGATAGGATATCAGACATCTGCTGAAGAGTAAACCTGTTATAACTGCATTCTCGCACTTCAAACTCATCAGCACAATTAGCCCAGAAGTCTTCAACCGCATGCTTGTGTGTACAATTTTGACCAAGATGTAATGCAAAAACACCACGAGGATCATATGAAGACCTGTCGAAAAACTTGAGACCATATTTGGATGATTCATTACCGATTGCCTTGGCATCTACTCCAGATCTGCATCTGTAAATACTCATCCCAATTGGAAAATTGAAAGTTGCCTTGCGTCTACTACGCAAAAATGTATGAACTTCATAGGCTTGCCTCAAAAATTCCATAAATACTATTTCATCTGTCGGATATCTTGGCAACATGGCCGGCTCTCCTGAGAAGCCATATACTCTGATGTAGGAAAAAGTGGGAAACTGGATAAACAAATCAGCCCATTCTGCCATTGCTATTCTAGCATCTGCTAAAAACCGTATATGCAACTCATTATCCAAATCTCGCACTGCATGCATCAAGAATGCATCATTCACCCGCCTGTAATGTCGTTCAGCTTGGGAGATTTCTAACTGTGGGAAATGGTGATAAACATGCTGAATACCCAAAGTTCCAACAACATTCAAACCTCTGAATTGACCCTGAAAATCCATCAAATACACAAGGTATGACATCATATTGAATTCGTGAGCCCTTTGAAAATCAAAAATTTGTTGGTGGAAACTATCACTGATGAGTGCCAACCAGTCATAGAATTCGGTTCCATCAACAATTTGGGACATAATGTAAAACATCCAAGGCTGGAACTTGTTAGCATCTTCTTGACCCGTGATCCTGCTCAGCAGAGTAATCATTATTGCATGTTCCTCCTTGAATTCTCCACGTCCAACATTCTTTGGCATGACATTCTGATTCTCTTTTAACCACCTCTGACCAATCTTTTTCAGGTATTTTTCTTTATCATTGTTCCAAACCCTCTTGCATTCTTCAATTGAAACTGTTAAGTTTTCTCTCCAAACTAGTATTGTAAAACACTTCTCAATGTCATTCGGTCTCAGACTATAGAGCACACGTCCGTCTCTTGATTGGATTTCTCTTGTGACCGAATTGTAATGCGTCATGCAAGCAATTACAAACTCGATACTTTGCACTGTGATGGGAAAGGATGCTGCCGCAAGCAAACCGGAGTGTCCTAGATTCCTGATAGCATTATTTCCTACATCCTCCAAAGAATGTAAATTGATCACTGGAAGTACTTTATGCAAGTTTGTTTCACAAGTTCTCAGGTAATCGTGAACCAACGTCGTTTTGGGCCTGATTTGTGTTGGAGAGTACTGCATATTGAAAGATTTGAAAATTGACTGTGAACATGCGTGTTGGAAAAATCTTGGACAAATGGCTGAAAATTACTTGCTGATTTTTAGAAAAAAGCAGATTCCGAGCGAAAAAAGCTGGCACATTGGTTTTGTAGGCAATTCCGTTTTGAAGCAACCCAGATCATCGGATTTTGAAAAAGCGGAGATTTTCCCAAAAAAGCATGAAAAAAGCAGATTCTCGAATAAAAGCAAAACTCCAATCTTCAAGAGGATGAAATACTGGATGGACCCATCTCGACAAAAACTGAAAAAGCTTCGGTCCAATCTCTGAAAAGTGATCCCCTTGAAACAAGGACCCTGAAAAAGCGAGCCTCCCTGCTTCCTCAACCCGAAACTATGAAGAACACTGAAAAAGCACTTGGTTTGGGTCTTTGAATCTTCGATGAAAGAAAAATAAAAATCTTTCCTCTGGATGCAACCTGCAAAAGATAATGAAATAAAGAAGCCAAATGCTTGTCTTTATAGATCTTTAGGGCAAAAAAGCAGTTTTATTTGTGAGAGAATAAAACTTCACTCGCATCCATGAAGAAAGCAACTTTTAAAGCACAAATCCAAGTGGGATGTCTTCGAATAGGAAGAATCCCTATTTTGTAGCTGCCTATGGCTTCATGTGTAAGATGACGAAAAATATCTTCTTTTGATGATGTCATCGAACACGCGAGTTGAAAGAAGTGTTAGCCAATTTTTCTTCGTTTTCGACACTTCTACACTCGTTTTGACTTAAATATGGTCTGTCTCCGACTTTAACAAGGTGGCGAAATGTCACCGTTGACTGAAAAAGATGACTGGTCCTGACATTTCGGAGACCTATCAACTGAGATTCCATTCCCGGCCTTCGACTGACGATCTGGCATCGTTTGACCAAGTTTGACCATCTTGAAAACTACCGAGCGAAGATCATGAAACAACTACCAGAAAACACTGTCAAATCAAGAAATATTCTAATTCTGGGCAAGTTGGGCGCCCCAAGTCACCTGGGGCGCCTGGATCCTCATGCCTTAGCCATTTTTTTGAAAATTGCAACTTCAACTTTTCGATTTACGTGCACATTTCGGTGCCTGATGACCCCTGTTTGGTTGTTGATTTCTGTCTGCTGGGACAAAACTGAGTCTGCTAATCTGTCAGATAGGCAGGCCTGATAAAAACTGAGCTGACTGTACTTTCCATCTACCTCGGGAAACGCGCCAAACTGACCTGTTCTAAATCGGACCGAGTGACGGAGCGAGATTCACGTTTTTCAAGGAAAACTCAGAAAAATTTCTAAGTCTGATGAGTTTGGGCGCCCCAAGTCACCTGGGGCACCTGGTTTGCCATGCCTTAGAAATTTTTTTGAAAAATTCAAATTTTATGCCATTTCTCGATTTCTGTGCCCACAGCCCCTGTTTGATTTTTGATTTCTGTTGTCCAGACGACTGTCGAGGCGGGACGGAGGGTGATCTAAGCAGTCTGAACATATCTGTGATGAAATCCTAGCTTTGACTAATGTTTGACCAAGTTTGACCAACCGGGAAAGAGCTGACGGAAGCATTTTCGACGTTTCTTGAAAAACGTGAAAAAAATCTAACACTGGAGAGGTTGGGCGCCCCAAGTCACTTGGGGCACTTGGTTTCGCCATACTTAGCCATTTTTTTTATTTTCCAACCTTCATCTGCAACTTGCTCCGTTTTGCGTGCCGACTACTGCTTCCCAATGTCGATTTCGACGATTCGTCAATCAACTGCCACTGAATGGTGAATGAACTGCATAGACTGAGTACATCTGATGAATTTTCCAGCTTTTCAGAGCCTAATGATCTAAACGACTGCTTTTATGCCCCCAGAACTGACCGACGGACACAGTTCTCGCATTTTCTCGAAAAACATGTAAAAATTCTATCTCTGGTGGGACTGGGCGCCCCAAGTCACCTGGGGCGCTTGGTTTGCCCAGACTTAGTCAAATTTTTGTGATTTCCAGATTTACACTCCACCTTGGATCCATCTTGCTCCGTTTTGCGTGCATCAAGTCGACGACTATTCGTCGGTTCTGCGTCGTTGAAATAGCGTTGAAAACCTGAAAATGAGCTCCAGCAAATGAACTTCCTCTGTTGATGACTTTAGAGCTCATGCTTCGCCTTCTGAAAAAGCAGAAATGACCCAGTAGAGAAAACTTGGTCGTTTGCAGATTCCGTCTGGACCACGCCGATCGTGAAGCAAAATCGACCAATGAGAATCAAGCGCGACCCCTGAGTCGAAGATTCTATTTTTAGAAAGTTTTGCCAGTATCCATATCTCAAGAAACCTAGAAAACCTAATTTGACGTCTATTTTTAGAAATTTCTAAAATTAGAAATTTTGCTTTTTTAACTTTTTGACGAAAAATTTTCTAGACTTGTTCAAAATGCCTTAATGAAGCAAAAAAATTTGATTGGGTACAACAAAGTGCTAGTAGGTTTCCATTAGTAGGTTTCCATGATGAAAGCTCCACAAAGATTAATTAGGTTTTCGTCTAACTCACCAAGAATCACAAGGGTTTTTGTCCTTGGATTCAAGCCCAACAAAAGTTGCAGCTATATGAGTTAAACTCAATATGAAAATAGGAATGAATGATATGATGGAAATTCCTCAAAATGAACTCTTATTTATACACAACTTTTCCTCCTCCCTCAAGGCCGACCTAGGCATGATGTTTTTTATTACTTTTATTTTTCCCATAGGGCTGACCATCTTCAAGACAAGTTAGGCACTCAAAATACAAAGTAAAGATTTGTCTTTTTATTATCTTTTATTCCCTTTGGGCGCCCAAACCACAAATGAATATTGTATTTAATTTTTCCCATCTTTCCCTTCTCCAAGGGCAAATCACTTGGGCATATGAGATACATCAAATTGACCTCACACGAAGTCGTCCTCCTCTATGAAAATCATCATGTATTATTCTTATTTTTCCATAGGCAATTTCCACACTCACTTCTATTTTCCATCCTCCAAATGGTTCCCTCCACATGAGGGCAATATATTTTATTAATGATGACTACATCAAAAATATCATAAAAATATGCCAAGTCATCTCCCATACTCAATTTTCACTACAAAATTAGCCAAGTGTGAAAACTTGCCAACTAGGTCATCACTAGGTGATCAGTCTAAAAATGGGGACATTACATTGCAACTTCTTACTCACCTCAGCAACAAGAAAATCCCTATCAACTTCCTCATCACAAAATTCATAAATATCAAAAGTTACCTCTTCATTCTTCGTTGTTGCGGCATCCATCTTCTCACTCTTAGCTACCCCATTCATCTCCTTCAAATGTTCACTCAACCTGAACAACTTCTCTATCTTCTCACTTTCTTCCTCAAGCAATTCATGCTCCTCAACAACAACTAAATTTGCGGCATCCTCACACAAATCTGCATAGAAATTGAAGTCTTCCATGTATCTACTTTCCTCTTGCTCTATATCCTCTATTGTATTCATCATCTCAAACAAACTAGACTCTAAATGCTCAAGTTTTACCTCATTTTCTTTCGCTGCTCCAACTTCTTTTCCTTCATTTTTCGCTGCACAATTCAGCTCTTCATGTTCATTTATCCAATCTCCTTCTAACAACTTGTCTATTTTCTTCATCTCTTCTTTCCATAGAAGATCATTCTCCTCTTCCCCCACTTGCTTGTCAAATCTAGGGCCTTCTAACTTTGTCATCTCCGATTCTCCATCTACTGCAACTTTCCACTCTTCATACTCAGCTGCAATCTCGTTACCTTCTTATTCTATCTTCTTATCCTCCAAAGGATATGTTGTTGTCACTACTACATCAATTCTAATTTCTTCATCCATGTCTTTCAAAAGGCATGCCTTTATTGCAATCTCCAATGCTTCCACTCTTCTCAATTCTTTACGAATTGCATCTTCTTCACATCGTTCTCTCACATATTCCATGTCTTTCCATGGACCATTCTCTACTGCAACTTCATGTTCTACCTCTTCTCTTCCTTCAAAATGGTATGCTACAACTGGATACTCTTTCCTCTTCCATTCTTTGCTCTCCTTGCTTCTCTATTTTTTTTATTTGCTTTCTTTCAAGACTGTATGGGTTGTTCCCACATGCTTCTCCTTCCTACAACTCTTATTCTCATCCTTTGCAACCTCTCCACGCTGCATAGCTTCCAATTTATCACATCTCTCAAACAATCTGTCAATCCTCTCAATCTTTGCAGTCATCTCTCTAAGGAACCCTTCCTTTTATACCGTCTCCAGCCTTCCCAAATTACTAATTTCCACACATATACCTTCATCTCATCCGTTGTTGCAATCTTCTACCTTCACTTTCACTTACCCTACAACCTGCAAGGACAACCTTTCCGCAGTTACTAGCTCTCAACTGCTAAGGACTTCACAAACCAGCAACTGTTCTCACACGAGCTCTTCTCTACCGCTGCCTCTACCCACACGTGCTGGTGTATCCTCTACACTCTCAAGACCTTCTCGCTCTGATACCACTTGGTGCAGGAGAAAACACCTCTTGCTGAATACTCTCACAACTCATGCACACAGACAAATACTTTCTGCCTACAAGCTTGAAACTTAAAGAAAAATATAAAAATTGCAATACAAGAACAAATGCACTTATGATTTTATCAAAATTGAGTTTTCATACATTCAACAAATTACTCAAATCTACAACTATCAAACTCCAGGAAGACATCTTCTCCTCAATTCCTTCTCACCCTATTCTGCCAGACACTCTTTTCATCCCACAAGCTGGTTGCTCCCAAATATGCACTGGGATTTCATTTGCCTCTTCTCTGTGAGGCTCCTCTCCCCCTACATATCACCATACTATGGACTCTTTAAGCTATTGTATTTGCCTAGCCTCTATGAGGCGTTTCAACTTCTCTTCTTGTGCCAAGATCTAAGCAATTCAGTGTTCTGAAGAATTTCATCTTTAGATGTAATAATGCGGCGCCTCATATATCAAATATGAGTGCTTCATTTCCTTTGTTAAGCTTCTACCATAGGTTGCGCCACAGGAAATTTTGTTTGATCCATCCTCCAAGCTAGGTGTTTAAATCTGCTAGAAGCTTATTACCTATATTTGGATGCATGTTACCTATTCTCTCATTATCCTGTGCTGCCCTTTACAAAAACGTTGATTGGTTTGTTTGTTATTTTACTCCTGAAAATCTGCTTTGAAAGTTCGTTGGACAGCCCATAGAATCTTCATACATTTATTTTCGCCTCCCACGAACTTCAAGGGACCCATATATTTGCCATTCGGGCTCATGAAGAGCTGACCATTTCACAAATGAAAGTTTCATTTCACTAATGGCATTCACATATCAACATACATTATAGAATACTTCAATAGAGTCACAAGGGTTGTCGTCACCATCATCACCCCACCTCAGCAATACCATATGCATTCGATATCTTAGTCGTGCACATTATCATTAGGAACCGGTTGATGGCAGGAATGAAGATTTGACCCATACACAAGGCTCCAATGCAACTTAACAATTTTTTATATTTTCTCATTGAATGTCTTTGTCACCTCCAAAGGTACATTAATGTTTGCCATTGTCTTCACCTTGCGACATTTTGTCCAACATGTACCAATAATAACACCTTGTCGCCTTCGAAATGGAAACATGGAACATGTAAGATCCCTATTTTATCCAATCTGATTTTTTGTTGCTTTGCTAGTCTGAAATTTTCTGATTTACTTTTCTTGCAATGTACGTAGGGTTTTGAGTTTTTGTTTTCAACAATGGGTTTGTAATATCATAAAGATTGAAAGGTTGCAAGCATACATGAAATGAACATGAAACATTGATATTACATCATCAAATAACACACATGAACATAGATAAACATACCCGGAATTGAAAAGTCTATCTCCTTTATTGAATCGATGGCTGATTACAAAAGATGATGGCTGGAAATTACAATCAGTCAAGTCTGATTTTGATTTCAGACCTTCAATTACATCCAAAAGTGCCAAAATATGAGTCCAAACCCTAGCCGTATGAATGGAAGATGAAACCCTATGAAGTATTGATGAAATACCCAGCAATATATGACTGTAGCAGCTCAATAAGAGGTCTGATATGACTGATATAAACCCTGTTACAGCTGATGCAAAGTCTGATTACAAACCCTAATCAAATGAAGTCCCAAAACTTCTCCAAATTGGATCGCTATAGGCTGGAATTGAAGCGATTTGACCCTAGAATGAAGTAAAACCCTTATTCCTTCCAAATGAGCTAATCAAACCCTCAAACATATGACTGATATGAACCTGATAAAGTCTGATATGAATTTCCAGCAAGCTGTATAATGTGAAAAACCCTCAAATATGCCTCCAAAATGATGCGCCAATAAGCCAAAGTGAAGCTATGAGAGTCTAGAAGCAAAATATCAACAAATTATGACCCGATCTGCCTTATTCTTCAATGAACCTGCAAATAATTCCTTCAAACCCTAGCTGAAACGAAAATGCTCATGAAACTCAAGAAGTTTGAAGCCATGTCTTCACATAAAATCCGTCAATTAAGCACAATGATAAACTCCATACGAATTCACCTCTCATGGTGGATTGGGCAAATCTCCAAACCACAAAGATTCAAGGGAACATCACCTTGAACAAACTAAAAATCACTTTCAGCCAAGAGCAAATACTCAAAATGCAAGTTTACCATATGCAAAAAGATGTCAAAAATGATGCCAAAGCCCTCTTTTTATACTTTCTCTCCAATTTGATAAAATATAATTAATTTTCAATTCCACCGTCAATATCAAATTTCAATTTGATGTTTTTTAAATGCTTTTACCTCATCCACCTTGGACGCCAATCATCAAGCAATAAAATAATAATATTTTATTATTTTTTCCTTATTTCTCCTAGGCGCCGATTTTCCCTTGGAAAATAATATTTTTTATTTATTTTTCTTTCCTTGAGCGCCGATTTTTATTGGCAAAAATTTTTTTTTTTTTTCTCTCTCCTTGGGCGCTGATTTTGCCAATAAAATAATAATTTATTATTATTTTATTTTTTCTTCTTTTTTTTCCTTTGGCATCGATTTTCATTGCGAAAAATAAATAATATAATAAAAATTACCTTTTATTTATTTTCCCACTTTCAATTCTCCAAGCCCTTGATTTTTGCCTTGGCTAAAATACCATTATTTTTGGCTTTATAAAAATATTATATAATATTGCTAGCCAAAAATACAAATAAAGTAGAGTGTTGAGCCAACTTTCTAGTTTCCAAGCCTTCAATGTTTTAGCTCAACC
Source organism: Cunninghamia lanceolata (assembly GCA_027924645.1). Taxonomy (NCBI): domain Eukaryota; kingdom Viridiplantae; phylum Streptophyta; class Pinopsida; order Cupressales; family Cupressaceae; genus Cunninghamia; species Cunninghamia lanceolata. The sequence continues at coordinate 6,243,897 of BSBN01000439.1, forward strand.
AATAAACAAGTCATGCTCAAAAAGGGGACATTACAGAACAGAAAACCGACTTTCACAATAACTCCTCACCAGAGGCTCGGAATTTCACGAAAACTTGCCGAGATGTGTAACTCAACATTCCGAAGCTTTCTGTCAGACCATTCTGTACCAAACCTCATAGAGCTCGAGATATTAAACTTTTGCCAATCTGCCAGCACGAGTCGGAAAACAATTAAATCTTCAAAACCAAAAGGAATCTGCTCATGAAACCTTCGTCATCAATTCCTAAATGGAATCAACAATCTGCCTATATGAGGATTCGATGTGAAACCTCGCCAATTTCTCTAAACAATTGTTTCGGTAAAAACTGCCCATTGTGTGCGGAAACCAAAGTATGGCGAAAACTCGACCCTGTCAAATCTGATCATGCAATGTGTCTTCCAAAGCTGAGATATACCAACAAAGACCAAAACAAACCAAAACTCGAAGAAAACAAACCCACAATTTTTTTGGTTGATGCTGATCGTCAGTCCGCCCGGATGCTCCTGCATCACAAAATTGATTGTTAACTTTAATTTAAACCTTTATAGGATCATTTTATTTGATATGAACTCTCCTATAAAGACAAAATACGAATTCAAAGGGGTCATACCAGCATCAAAGTTTGTGACAGAACTAATTAATATCACAGATACAAACCTAGGACATGTGGGTCTTGAAGAGTTCAATAATAGAATGGCCATGAATGAGAACTTGACTAACAAAACTCAAAATCTAAGGGGCAGCAGATTACTCCAAGCTGTGGGATTCCCAATCACATTACAATCTGCAGACCTGATGATGACTTGTGCACATTACTACCACCCTAATCAGAGGTAAATTGGGACTGTTTAGAGTAATGCAGTATTGTTGATTCAACCACAATACATTGAAGAAATCTTTGGCTTACCAACCAGAGATTCATGTATAAACATCTCTATAGAATCAGCTCAAAGTACTATGTTGTCAACTTGAGCAAATGTCTTGATGTTATTAACAAAGAGTGGCTCAAAAAACCTAAAGCCACTATCTCAAGATTGCCCAAGAAACTATGGTTTAAAAAAGTGGGTGCACATCAAAAACGAGGGGTGAGAACTCTTATTTAAAACGTTGCGACTATATTCTTAAGGTCATATCTTCTTTTCTTGATTCTACTTTAAAATTCCCTTCTGCTCTCTACTCTTCTTTTCTTCAAAGACCTCAAACATTAAGTAAACTACTGAATGTCACTGTAAGGCCGATGAAATACATGTTTGTTTACAACACCCCAGGTGCATCAATATCATACACAAGGCCTCTCCCTCCATTCCTCCTCCAGCTTAAACTCGGGTAAAGCTTAAACAGTCCTCCCGTTGTTATTTGTTATTGGAAACAAAGTCCCGGCTATTTCCAAAATTCCTAATAACAAAGTGCCAGCTATTTCTTTTGGGTGTGGACTAGAGTCTAGTACTATAAATTTGCCTTCCCTATGTACGCTTTAAAAGAATGGCCGCTCCACTGGCATGTGAACAATATTTAGTAATTATATAGTAAAGGGATTAAGAAGAAATATGTATTGTTAGCATTTGAACTTCTCAAACTCTCTGTTGCAAGTGTTACCATAAAAATAATAAAAATACAAGAAAGAAGAGAAGAGGAAAACAAACCAGACGGACAATAGAATCAAACACTTTGCTTTTCCCTTTTTCCCTTTGCTCCATTGCAGTGCTCATCTTTGCCTATGTTTTAAGTAAAGCCTTTGGCTTCTCGCTTGATTAGCGCTTTATTTTAATATTATTTTAGATATTTTATAATTTTTGTAAAAACTACATAGAGAAGAATAGTTTTAATATAAATTTATTTCAACTTTAATGTAATTTTTTTTATAAATAAATTTTAATTTTAATATGAGAATTAAAAATAAATTTGAATGTTGCTTGATATATATAATATTTTTAAGGGTGAAAAATGTATACTTTGCACTTTTATTTATTGCACTATTCTGTGTGGGTATCTTAAGTATTTTATCTCATCACATAATTTTGATCAATTTAATACTCCTAGGAATCCTAATTTTTAATTGGCTTTTAGAAATAGAATTGGACCTCTACTTAGACACCTCCAACAAACCATTACTTTTTGTTTCCTACATGAAAACTTTCAAATTGTATGCCTACTTCAAATTTAAAAGGACATCAACCCTTAGTCGTTTCATAAAGAAAAACATCTAAGAGATCCATCATTAAGACAATTCCTTTGCACCTATCTATCAAAAAGGTCACTATTCAACCTTCCACATCAACTCTTGCATCAACACATAGCACAACCCTAGCTCTTAAAATAGGTCATTCTAACATCTATTGTACATTACACATTATTGCATCAAAGTCTAAAGTCTTAGGATTACCATAGCCACATCAATTGCATTTGTTGTTTATTGTCCTCCAACTTTGTCAAAATCATTAAATTGGTCAATGAGGCTTGACTAGGGCAAAAGGAAGAGAGCGAGTTGCCTCTCACACCTAGCATAAAAAGTTTCAATAATGTACCTCAACACCACTAAGTTTTTCATTATAGGTTATACTCACAGATGAAACATGTTTGTAGGTACAAAAACATTTAAGACAATAGGGTCAAATCTCCAGCAAAAGATGTGAACCGCACCAAAAAGGTCAAAATAATAATTGTGGGGGTCAAGAACATAGGAGTGGATTAACCCAAGTTCATGTATAGTTTCAAAACTCATAGAGTACAATTGTCTTAGTCTTTTGTCCTAGATCCAAATTCATAATTGGGTAATAGTTGCTTGTCTTAGCCTTTTTCATCTCCACTTCCAAGGTACACATTTATCATTTTATTATATACCTATTTCAAATCTAATCAAGTACATGTTTTTGTCTCATTGTCTCAATACCTTTATCTAGGGTAATTTGATTATTATTGCTTTATTGCATTTATTTACCCTAGATATTTATGTAGAAAATGTTTTATTTCCTTACATAAAATGGTGAACTCGACATTCAAACCACTAGAATTTTTCTCTAGGGTTTGAATCTTCTTATATCTCTTATTTTTTTAATCTAATATTTATGATTGCTTGCCTCTATAATTTCATATTTAATTAGGGTTTGGATCCACCCTTACTTTCACTTAATTAATTCATATTGATGAGGATTTGGGCTTTCATTGTTTGCTACTTCTATGATCCTTATGCACCCACCCTCTCTTGTGTGTTGTTATTGCCAGATATTTATCATGGATGGTTTTTTCTAAAGGAAGCAAAGGTGTGGAATATGCTTCCTACACTATTCTATGAGAGAAGATATGTGAAAAAATTAAAATAATCATACAATTACAAGGAAATAAACACAAAAGCAATAGACCATAACATAATGTTTTACATGGAGAAAACCTTTTTAGGAAAGAAGTCCCACAATCCAAAGTAACTCAATGTATTATTTAGTAGTCAATTGTTACAATACACTTGCAGAGTCTACGTCTTTACAAGAGTATCAACAACAAGAGATCTAGAACAAGTTTGATAGCATAACAGTACCTACAAAACTCACTTTGAAACCTCTATCACAAGTACCCAATAAATAGGAGAAGCGGTACATGGCAACATCAAGTGGTAATTAGAAAACCATGAGCTAAAACCACCCAAAATATGACACCCAAATTCCTAGTCAAAATCCAATGCCCATATCCTAATATAAGTCCAAGGCTAAAAAAGCATATTCTTTACACTTACCATAAGTTCGTCATAATCCACTTCCCAACTTGGGCACTCCATTATCTCCATTCAAAGATGTCTTAGGACATGCCTTATCACATGTCATAAGTTGGTCAACAAGTGTGATTCCCTCTTATAGCTCTCTTATGCATCATAGATGCTCTTGTATTTCTAATGTGGGAGGCCATAACTTTTGATTCGGGGAGTTAATTAAGCCTATTTTTTAAATTAAAGATCTCAAAGAGATCCGTGTCTTCGTAAACCACTTGCTCCATTTAAGGCTCGTTTTGATATTTTTTCAAGGCCAAATTTGACCTCTAGAGCCTTAAAAATTGTATTTTTGTGTTCTATGGCCCAAACATTGTATTTTTTGTTCTTAACATTAGGATGCAAGGTTGAGACACCTTTCATTATATTATCCCACTTATTGAACACCTTACAAGAGCAAAGAGAATACTAACCTATTATCTATTTACAAGGGGTTGAGAGGACCACCTAAATTTCTCTATGCTAACTAGCTTCGTCAATGCATCTACAACATTCTACAAAGTGTCAATTTTCTCCAACATCATCCTTCCATCCTCTACCAAGCCATGAACAAAATGGTACTAGACATCTATGTGCTTTGTCCTCGCATGAAGGGTTAGGTTCTTTGTTAGACATGTGGCACCTTGATTATCATAGAGAATTCTGACAACTCCCCGACTTAGCCTCACATTTGAACACAATTTCCTAAGCTAGATGGCCTCCTTATAGGCATGAGTAGCTATCATGTACTCGACCTTTGTATTGAACAAAGTGATTACAAGTTGTAACTTACTCATCCAACCAATAACACCACCAAATAAATTGAACACGTATTAATTGTTGGAGCTTTTGCTATCAACCTCTCCTGCCCAATCTAAATCCACAAATCCATAAATATTCACTAAGTGTTGGTCCCCTACAAAATCACCATGATAATAAATAGAGTACTCAGAGGTACCCCAAAATATTTGAAGATCCTCTTGACTAAATCCCAATGATCTTGCCTAGGCTAAGGACTCCCACTACTTGGGCAATGACTGGTCTTTTCCAGACCATGGCATACATTAAATTCCCAATAGTGCTAGTATATGGTGCTTGAACCATGTCATCCATCTCACTAAAGTGTAGATGGACACTGCTTTATAGATAACTTAGTCCCCACAAAAATAAATGATCTACAAAATGGCATTTTCAATCTCTCCACATAGAGTTGACATGCTTACTCTAGCCCAACCAAAGATTTTTGTTTACTCTATCTCTTTTGATCTCCATATCCAAGATGTACTTGGTGACATCCAAGTCCTTCATGTCAAACTATGCTAAAAACTAAGACTTAAAATCACAAATCACAACCTTATCACTTAAAAAACATATCAAATCAATCACTTTCAATTTTATAATAAACACAATGATCTGATTTGAATCTTAGATATCCCAAGCCCAATACAAATGAATTAAATTTCTAGTACCACATCCTAGGAAACTATTTGAGACCATACAAAAAAATTAATCTACAAACTAATGTTTCTTTACCTCTTTCCACATAGTGCTCACAATGTGTCATGTAGATCTCTTCCTCCAAGTCACCATGCAAGAATGTTGTCTTCACATCTATTTGTTCTATATTTAAATTAAAAGATACTGCCATAGATAATAGGAACCTGATAGATGTCAACTTAGAAATTAAGAAAAAAATCTCACCAAAACCTATCCCCTCGACCCATGAATATCCTTTTGCAACCAATCTTGCCTTGTACTTTTCAGTACTCCCATTTGAATCGATCTTCTTTTTGAATACCCATTTATATCCAATAGGATTTCTTCCTTCTAGCAATGATACCAAGTCCCATATGTCATTCATCTTCAATGCATCCATCTCCTTATCCATAGCCACTCTCTAAGAGTCAAAATCACCCATATCCATCACCTCTTGCATAGTTATAGGCTTATCAGTATTAATAATCAAAGCAAAAATACATCTCCAATCAGGACAAGTATACCTGTTTGGTTGTCATCTCTATTAAGTGGACCTCCTCTAGAGATGATGTGGAGGTTCTACCTCCTCTTCAAAACTATTTGAACTACTTGAGCTCTCCCCCTCTTTAGGTCACTCAAGAGGTTCTCATTCAACATTATCAGCCTTTAGGGGTAGTTGAACCATGTCTTTTATCCCATCCTATTCTGGCTACAACAATGCAGAAGAAGACTCAATCATTATAAAGATAACACTTTTGATTTATAGAACTTTTTCAACCACAAGGTCCCAAATTGTGTACCCTTTCTCACCAACACCATAGCTAATGAAGATACATTTCACTACCTTGTTCTCCAATTTTGACCGCTTTTCCCTCGACACATCTACATATGCCTTACAACCAAAAACTTGAAGATGCTATAATAAGGGATTTTACCCCATTCATGCCTCCATGGTGGTCTTGTCAACAAGAGTTGATGTAGGAGACCTGTTAATCAGGTAATAAGCCATAGCAACTACTTTTGCTCATAATTTCTATTCCAATCTGACTCCACTAAGTATACTCCTAGCCCTCTCCGTCAGTGCCTTAGTTATTTTCTTTGCAACTCAATTATGCTAAGAGGTATACGGATTTGTCTTAGTCTCTCAATCACCTACTCTTTATAGAATTTGTCAAAATCTGTAGAATAAAACTCACTGCCATTATTAGTCCTCAAATTATTAATCTCCCTACCAGTTTAATTTTCTACAAGAGCCTTAAACTCCTTAAACCAAGCGAAGACTTCAGATTTACTTCTAAGGAAATACACCCATGTCCTCAAAAAATCATCTATGAAAGATACATATTACAAAAACTTAAAAATCAAAGGAACATTAACATGACCAAATACATTTTAATGAATCAAGTACAACACCATAGAAGATCTATGAGAACTAGAATAAAACTAAACACAATTATGTTTTTCATATACACATTGTTCATAGAAATCAAATTCAAGAGTATAATCATTCATCCCATCAAAAAGATATTTTTTTAGGGTCCTTAAACCCTTCTCGCCTATATGGCCCATTCCCTGGTGCCATAGCATTGTCTTCTCTATGGGTATCTTTTTCTCTGAAGCAAGAACTCATTTAGGTACCAATAAAGCATGACCATCAGCAGTAGAAACAATGCTCTTTTTTGTTGGTAGTTCTAATGGTGAAGGTGTAGATTATGTAGATTTTTTTACTATAGGAACAAAAAACTATTGCACTAAACAATGCATGCATCTAGTTGAAATAGAGTGCCCACATGAACATCCTTAGTGATCACCATATATCCTCACACCATCTTACTCCCTTCGTTAGATAAACCAACCTACACAACCACATAATTGGTTTTGCTAACTGATAACATGTTCCTTGCCAAACTAGGGATGTTTAGAATGCCATTATCCCCTTCACTCATCCATCTAAGAATCAAATACAAACTCTACCATGGCCAACTATTCTCAAGTGAGAGTTGTCACTGAGGTACACCTTCCTACCACCATATCATTCATACTTTAAAAAACCATTCCTAATGGGAGGTCATATGGAAGGAAGCTCTAGAGTCTATCAACCACACACCTCCCAATACATGAGTTTCCAATGCCACAAGAAAGGCATCTGCATCATCTTGAGAAGATGTTTTAGACTTATTATCTAAATAATTTTTATTGTTCCTCTTCTCTTCTTTCCTATCTCTATGGTAGTGCTTGAGCTTACCACAATTCCAACACTTAGACTTGGGATAAGTGTAAGAAGTTGGGTCCACTTTTTGGCCAAAAAGTTTCAAAATTTGTCATAGTTGGAGTAAACATTTGAAGCACTTACACATAAAATATTAATATGATATAAAAATATGAAACGTAGGATTTTGTTTCTAGTTTTCAAATATATAATTTTTTTGATACCCAGATGATAAAAGTTAGTTTTGTATAGTATGTACAAAAAATGGTTTTTTAAAAGTCTCCTATTTGGACCAAAACATACGCATGTATAGCCAACATAATTCGACCTAAATGAAGGCATTTTTCTAATTCCTTTTGTGGAAAGATGCATACGATGTTGAAGTTTGGTCAAAATATTTTTTGTAATTTTTTGATACATTTTTTTCTTTTAATTTTTTCTAGCCCTAATTTGTGTTTTATAAAACCCCTCGTGTATGGCCAGCATAATTTGAACTAAACTAATCATAACACTAATTTTTTTTTCATCATGTAGAGAATGATGTGTAGATTGGCCAGACAATTTTTTTTCAAAAAACTTTCAAAATCAAAAGTTATTAAAAAATAGTAATGTATGCCATTTCAATTTTATGAGTCTCTTTGTTTAAAAATTAATTAATAAATAAACAATTATGTTGAATTGTTAAAAAAATTGCATATTTGAAAACTAAACATTGTGATCTGTAATGGGTTTTACTCTATTCAAAAATTATGAAAAAAAAAGTCGTCAACCATATTGGTGAAGTCACTTTTTTCTCTTGCTGTTAACGTGGTCTTGTACTTGCAAGCAAGGCTAAGGGTTGGGTTTCCAATCCTTTTCCAAGCCTAAAACTAATGCAAATTCGTGGATCTCAAAATTCAAATTTGAAGTAACAAGCACCTGCTTAGAACAGGTGCTCGTTCCTAAAAAATGACACTCGTTCTAAAACAATATAGGAACTCATTCTATAAAGAAACGGGTGCTCGTTATAAACGCTTGCTGTTAGAAAAAGGAACGGGTGCTCGTTTCTTATTTATCCATTAAGTTTTTTAAATAAAAATGTAGTACAACTAAATTCTGCAACTTTTCTTTTTGTATGTACGACCCAACAATGATTATTTATGTAATTGTTTTGTATGCAGGTGTCATTACAATCTCTCAAAAAGTCATATTATATTCAATTTTTACAAGAATTCAATCATAAAAAGAATTTTCAAATGAAATGAAGTACAACAACTATTTTTTAAAGATATCAAGCAAAAGAATTATTTTTTGGAGAAATCAAGCACATGTGATATATTGAATAAAGGATATAAATATACTTGTACTTCACAAATTATAAGGAGGGATCCAACGCTAAGTAAAGTGAATATTATTTGTTGATTTTATCAAGATATTTTGGTAACCATGGGATCAAATAAATGTTGACAAAAAAAAGGAAGGTCATGACACATGAAGAAATTGAAGCACATCAAGAGAAAGAGGCAAGACGATAAAGAGATAGGAGAGAGAGGATTCGAGAAATGAATGTTGAAGCATCTAATTCATTGACTATTGAAGAGGAGAACATTGAAGAGATCAACATGGATGAGGTGAATGTAGAATATGAAAATGTGGAAGAGTTTAAGAATATGGAAAATGTGATTATAGAAATGAATCCAAGTATGTCTTCAAATCCCTAGAATGATAATAAGATTAGTGATTTAAAGAAAGTTGGATATAGCATTGTTGATATAAATGCTTCTATTCAAAACAACACAACAAAAAATAAAAATGAAAACCCTTGTATGAGTGAAAATGAAAATGTTTTTTAAAATTGAAGTAATGTTTTGGATAATCTTTGTGGTAAGATATCTTAGAGACAAATTAAAAACCCATGCAAATAGATTGTATAAAGTATTTTTTATATAAAAACTTTAGGATTTCAATGTCAACTTGTATTGCAATTGATGAGAATGACAAAATGCAAAAAGTAATGAAAAATTAGGCATATTTATAAAATCCAAAAAGGTGGATGAATCAATGGAATAAGTTATGTCTAGTGTTGCTAATGCTATTGATTCTATTGGAAAAATGAGTCGTGTTGAACACACAGAAGTACTGAGAGGGGGGTGAATCAGTACTTATTCAAAATTTTTTCTTCCAACAACATTGAAACTAACATAAGTATTTAAAGCATGAAAAGCACAAAGAACACAAAAGCACACATCCATAACACTATATTTACATGGAAAACCCTAGAAGTGAAAAACCATGGTGAGCAAGCTGCTTGGATCTACTGCCCAAATCTAGCCTCACAAATAAAACAAGATTACAAAATTATTTATGGGCTACAACCCAAAGGAAGTTGCAACTCCCTGAAAAATTACAACTCTTACAATCTTTACAACTATTCTTCAATCTCTACAACACAAAACCTTATTTGATTCAAATGTTCTTCTCATTGATTGTTGATCACTTCAGCCTCTACACAATAATCTCACTCCTACATAACTACAATATCAACCTCTGCCACAACAAAACAATTTCAGACACTCATTTCCATCATCACTTCACCAACACTTGCCTTTGCAACAATATCACATTACATAAACTGGTCATTTCCACATTTCATCATGAAATCTACTTCTACAGTAAGTATATTTTCACAATATCAATTCTACTGCATAATTCACAACTCATACCTCAACAACTTTTATTTTTCATATATATCCTCTGCAAGCTTCAAAAACTTTCTCCTTGGTCAGCCAAGATGAAACATGTAGCATGAAACATGTAATGGCCATGGCAGTCGACTTCCAAACATATGCAGTAAGTAGATTTCCAATGCGGTTCAAGAGAAAGACATAATTAGGTCATATCTTACCTTGGCACACTCTTCTATGCTGGCGCACACTACAAAACATATGGCATAACCATCAACATATATCAGGTCGGCACAACAAACACTTATCCTTCCTTACATTTAGCTCCAGACCAAAAGCAGTACTGAAGGGAACAAATTATATCGTGCGGACCATACAATGAACATTATATGTCTTGTAAGACATTCCTATATACTTCTTTTGTCATCTTAGGATATATCATGCTGGCACAAACACTTGAACTTTGATGTCAGTGTCATTGACAAACTCTGCTTATATAGTCTTAAGATAAAAGACTAAAAAATATACTTGCAGTGATCATAAACATTTGAGACTTGAACTATACATACCAACTAGCCATATGAGCTTATATTTCAATCAGCAAGGCCAAATACCATTGTGCGGCGATTTGCAGTGGCCTTTGTATACACCTAAAAATGACACAACTCTACCTAAATAAATATTTTAAATATTTATTTCATCTTAATATTCTTCTATCAATAAATAAATCAATCAATTTATTTATTTGGTTCATATTCCTCCCAAAAATTAAATAAAATCACTTATTTAATTAGCTTCATCAAATTCTTCTAAATCCTCTTATCTACAATTAAATAATTCTATAATTATTTAATTAAATCAAAGTTATTCTTCCAAACTTAAATAAATCAATCAAATTTATTTAAATTATCTCAATCTCTAAAAAAATAAAATATAATCAAATATTTTATTTATTCTTCCAAATCATGCACAAACAATTAAATAAATTTATTTATTTAATTTTCTTTCTTATCTTCTAATTCCTCAAAAAATCTTCCAAATCTTTTAAAAATAAATCTTGTTCATCATGCACGCAAAATTAAATAATTTATTATTTAATTTCTCTCAAATCATGCAAAAAACAAATCACAAGTTGAGTTAATTGATTTAATCAATCTTGTTTTTATCAACAACTCTTAAATTAGAAAAAAAGCATTCTAATTTATGAAATCAAATCTTATATTTATCAAGAAAGCAGATAACTCAAACAAAATAGCTTTTTGTATGACACTTGTCTTCTTCCTATTCGCGCATATCCTCTCAAATTTTCTCAACCATTGATCTTCTTATTTCTTCTATACCATTAATCTTCCTTCTCTCAAGTCTATAAATACAACCCCTATTCCTCCATTTCAATCATCTAAGCTTTTAGTAAACTTACTCTGCAGAATTTACAGCATGCCTTTGGCACCCACACCATTCCATAGCTTGCGATCACCATTTTTATTGTATTGAAGATCCTCTTCATTACAAGAAATATTATAGCCATTTCTCTACTGTCATCTTGAAGAACAAAGCAAGGAAGTGCGCTTTCTGAGGGCTTCATTCACACAAAAGATCAATTGAGATTAGGCGACCAATGGAAGCTACAAAGTAACAAGGTTTGTGAGGTATTGTTCTTTGTTTTGAATCTTGTTTATTTCCATTTTCATTGAGTTATTAGGTTATTATAGATTATTGATATTATCCAAATTTTCTCATAACATTTCTGGTGCCCACAGTGGGGCCTTGCCCCAAATTTAACATTAAAAATTAAGTTTTTGTGCATTAGGTTCCGTACACAGGAAGTTTTTGTGTATCTTCTCATTAAAACCACGCATCTGATCTCTGTTACAACACATCTAGAAGACCTGCGCATCTATTCACTAAATTAGCGCATCTGTTCTCTGAATCAACACATTTATCTGACATACGCTTTTATTTCTTGTTTCAATGCATTTAATCTCTGTAACTGCGCATTTATCATAACTGCGCATCTGTTCTTTCTTGAAGCGCATGTACTCTCTGTAACTGCGTATATACCAGATCTGCGCATCTATGCTCTGTATCTGTGCATGTATCCTCTATAATTGTATATATATCCTCTGTAACACTAACACAATTTGTAGGCACATTCTCATATCTAATTTGTAGGTTAGGAGTTGGTTAGTTATATAGTTGCATTGTTAAATCACATTTAGATCTAATTAGCAAGGAAATTAATTGGATTGTTCATGCAAAATCTCATCTAGACCTAACTAGGAAGGAAGTAACTTGATCTTGTTGCATTAACAACTTGAACGTAGTCCCAATGCTAGGAAGGTTAAAATTGAACAAGTGCTTCTTGCTTTCAAAGTTAACAAATCTAGTGTGTGCCCAAATAGCATAACCTATTTATTTATTTTTTATTTTTTATTTTAAATAGGAGGAAAAGAACCATTGTTCTCCATGTTTTCAGAATGATAGTAGGCCTATGCTCTCCCCTTTCTTGGGTGACCAGAATGCCAAACCTATCATTTTGCATGTTTAACCTTTAGAGAGGCCTGCCCTTGGATATCCTTCCGTCCAAGTGGGAATGACCTTAAGTGGTAACAAGCTAAAGCCAAGCTCTGCCTAGCCACTATAAATAAATTGTGCTTGAGGCAAAAGCTTCATGTAGCGAGTGCTGATTAGTTATAACGACAACCAACCTCCCCCAAAACCCTCTAAGGCGCAACCCTTGAAGGTTGGGAGACTTCATAATAGAGAGTAGCACTACCGCATGTATAACCACTCGAATGGTTGCCCTTACTACTTATCCATTGTTTTTAGAAGCCAAAATCCCCTATAAACCGGTGTCGAAAAGAGCGATTATCATCTTCCTAAGACTTCTCATGTTCTTAAGATTCAATAGTAGAGATAATAGGGAAATCCTAAGGTTTGTGAACCTTGGGAACCTAGAACTTGGTGTACCAGAGAAGTTTGTGCACTTGTAAGGGGGAACCCGTGTCCCAAGTTCCTAAGTTATCTGCTTTGAAATAGCGTAGCTGGTGTAAAAACCAAGTGAGAATTCAGTTTATATTGCCTTTGCCATCCTAGGATTTGTACTTGTTTTTGTCAAAAAGAATCAAAATCTAAAAAAAAATCAACAATCATGAAAAATTCTTTGTGTGTGATGTGTCTTTCTTGCCACAATTAAGAAAATCAAATCAAAGAGACCAACTTTCAGCCAAAGAAAAACCAAAAACATCAAAAAATGTGCCAAAATCAGTCAAAAACTACCAAAAACGCAGAGTTGCGCATTTATTCATTCTTGTTGCGCATGTGTTCAATCCTATTGCGCATCCATCCTTTGTTGCGCATCCATTCAATTCTACTACACTTTTGACCATTTCTGTTGCGCATACATATTTTACCAGAATGACACATTTAAACTCTGTTCCCGCGCTTTTATTTTATACTAGATCTACGCATTTACTCTCTACTGCTGCACATTTACCCTCTGTTCCTACGCATTTGTTCCTACGTATAGTCATAGTGAGTTGTTCCATACATTTTCTGAGAAAAACAATTACCTTTTCGGGCACCCATGTCAGTCTTGTATCAATTTCTAAGGATATGACAAATCAATTAGAAGCACTTACTTAGCAAATCCAAGCCATGCAACAACAAGTAGTGATCTTACAAAGTGAATCTTCCACAAAATGATACTCGCTAGAGGGCATATCTCTTTATCCATTTGATACAAGTTTGGCTAAGATACATTTTTCTCCTAGTTTTGATGTGCCCAAGTTTGACAAATATAGGGAAAAATATTATCCACATAAACCAAATCCCTCCCAACATGAGCATGCCAGTACTAGCTACGCCTCGCACCAAGATCGTATATTCTTTTCCCATCTTAATGATACTCTTGACAAGGGAATCACCACCTTAAGTTGGAAATCATGTACCAAGCCATCTTCTAGTCCTCCTCCATCATCCTCTAGAATACATATCCCACAGCATACTAGTTCTACACCAACACCACCATCAAGTTCCCCAAGCTCTAATCCGTCAACCAAAGAGTCCTTAAATGATTTTCTTGAAAGACTCTTTACAAAATCTAAAAGCAAAAGAAACGCTATGGATAAATCTAAATCCGCTCATGCAATTTCATCCCCTTCTAGCACAAGCAATCCTAACCACAATCACAAGCCCACACCATCTACCATTATTCTCCATTCGTTGTATTGTCCATCTACCCATGCACTCATGAAGGATGTGATCCAATGGCTATTAGCAAGGAACCAACCATCTCTGTGTAGTAAACCACCTATCCCAGAGCCTATAATAAAACCTTCAAACATGTCCATTGCTCCAACCTCGTCGTGTAATCCGCCACCCCTTGAGTTTATTAAAGAACCTCCTATCATGAACCAAAGTCAAGGTCCATCTTACCTTCATGTTGTTGACCAAGAGCCTATCCAAGAGTCTTCCACCTCCACTTCAATTCAATAAAATTAAGAGTTGTGTCAAGAGTACACTTTCGAGCATGTGGAAACATCAACCCTTTATCTAAACCAAGATCAAAGCACCTCCATCCACCCCATCCATAACATTTACCTTTTCCATGATCAAGATCTTACATATGAAGAAGCTATCCATGAGCAACTTGATCCTATATCCATACATGAGAAAGAAATCCAAATCCAACCCATCCATAACCTATATCTTTTCTATGATCAAGATATTATCGTTGATGAAGAACCTATACACGAGCACACTGATCCCATCTACTATCAAGAGCCTATCTATGATCAAGCAAACCATGATGATCCTCTTAGCCAACTTTATGCATTCCATGGTCATGAGCTCATTACTCCTATCCATCCTCCGCCTAGTCCTATCCATGATCCAACAACACACACTTTCCTTAATGAGACACTTGCCTCCCAAGTGCACATAGATGATTAAACCAACAACTTGGGTCTTAGTGAGCACAACAATAATCAAGATCCTAATGATCCTCCACCATCTATTATCGACCATGTTGCAAATCCGTTATCCTATCCCTTTGGCCTTACCACCTTCATCCATGAATGTTCTTCCTTAGGAGAGCAACAACTGTTATCTACCACTTCACCTTCCCCATCAAACAAGGAACTCATGTCTAGTGTTCTACCTACACATAATCCCATTGTCCACTGCATACTCCAACATATGAACTACCAAGGTAAGGGCTTAGGTATTTATGAACAAGGTATTTTTGAGCCCGTCCATGTTGAAGTCCCTCCTCACTTGTATGGCCTTGGATACATACCCCAAGGTGAACAATCCAAAGATGTTGGTACATCCTCCATGCCCTCTAAATCCACCACTTCCCATCACAAACCCTATCATATGCCCAAAATGTATGTCGCCATTCCACCTCCATCATCCTACAAATGTCAAAAGCATGTGACCAAACACCTTCCACCATCCACTTTACCTCCACTCCTTCCAACTCTTACTATCCCTCCATCCACTTTGCTTCCACTTCTCTCAACGCCAAATTCATCCATCTACACATTCCCTCACATTTCAAATCATGACCGATAGATGCACATATTATCTAAACATGAAGCTTCCACTCATTCCACCAAGCCTATGGGATTCAAAAATAAACATTGGGATGCATCCTTTCATAAAGCCAAAAATCCTAAGGGTCCTAATACCTTAGGAAATCAATCAGAAGAATCAAAGAAAAACCCATCTCAAAAGCTACATTCACCCACACACTTCAAAGCAAAAATGAAAAAGGTGTGGGTCCCCAAGCAACAAGTAATTACCTCAGAAGCTGCATAAAAGTTGCATATACCCAAGCCCATGCCTTCACAGGTAAAGTCTACAAGCAAAATGGTTTGGGTACCTAAGCAAAAAGCCATCGAGTTAAATGAGGCATCCCAACCATCCACTTTCTCCTTTTCCATCAAAAAATCCCATTCCATCCAAAAGTCTCCAATTCTTCCATCCCACATGACAAGCAAAAATCAAAAAAATACTCAGTCTATGTGGGTCCCTAAAAGCCTAAATCACTCATCCACTAAGAAAAAATCTCCATTGCTTCCTACACCACCTTCTCATCATAAGATTCAATGTTTATCACGATATGTGCAACCGTTGGTCATGGTTCCCCTCCATTCCGCGACACTTCCATATACCTCCATCTCCCCAACCTTCCACTATTATCCTACATATCTTCCCCATCCTATTCCTATGATCCATGCTTTTGCATAAGCCTTCCCTCCATCCTTGCATAAGTCTTACATAATCCAAATCATAATCTATTATCACACCTTCCATAATCCCCTATCTACCTTCTCCATCTCACTTTCATGCAATCCCCTACCAACATCTATGAGAACACTTGACATAGTCCAAGCGACGGCATCCATCTAGCAAGACTATCACCTTTCATGGAACTAGACACTTGAGTCCCTCTCGTCCATATTCCACCTATCCTATCGAAATATTTAGAACAAAAATTAAAAATAAATTTAAATTTAAATTTAAATTTAAAAAAAAATCCTTTCGTCCAATGGTGAAAACCTGGTAAACAGGCACCTTGGATAAGTACCATGATGAAAACCTAGCAAACAGGCATCATGTGTAGGTTAATCTTCTATGTCATTTACCCTTGGGAGCGCATTGTCTCATTGACCCTATCATTTTCCATCTTAACATACCCTCCTATCATCTGCATCCTGCGTATACCTATCATATTGCGTCCATTCATCCTCCTTTCCTCTTTTGAACTTGATAGAGATAGGGGCAAAATGTTGAAACATGCTTTGGAAAAGCTCTTGATATACATTGTCTTTTTCAAGAACAATCCAATCCTCTCATCCTCCTTCACCATAAACTTTGTCATGTCAAATCTCGAGTTATTCCCATGCAACATAGTCCTTGGAGATCACATCCTTGTTTCCTTCTAAATCACCCATCCATTTACCTATCCATGGTGTTCCCTTGTCATCAGTATCTAGCATTTATGCTATCCAAATTACCGTCTAGAAAATTCCAAAAACATCAAAACATTGTAAAATCTAGAAAACCCTAAAAACATCAAAACATTAGCAAAATCCAGAAAACTCCAAAAACATCAAGTCATCTGCAACCCCGTCATTAGTACCATTTTTCAAACTGCGTTGCCTCTACATCTTCACGTAGGCAAGGCCATCATCGATGTGCCCTCGAGGCTCCTTTCCATCCATCCCGTCCATGTCAACCATCCTCCGGTCCACCTGAATCCACATCTTTCCTATCGGCTAGGTCCTAGGTCCACCAGGTTCACCCCGAACTACGTTGCCTCTGTGTAGTCACGTAGGAAAGGCCATTTATCAATGAGCACCCGAGGCACTAGGTCAGTCCCTTAGGGCTCATTTCTTCATATCCATTGTCAGTTCATCCATAATAAGTCGATCCTTTACCTGACTGGGGGCAAGTCCTCGACTTGGTTACAGAGTTGGATTCTGTAGTGCCACATGTTCTTAGAGGACACCAATAAGGATTGCGATACTTTTCACTAGACACACTGCACGCACAAAAAAGCATGCTTCCAAACAGAAATTTTGACATGGGACATCAACCTATCCAAAGCAAAACAAACAAGTACCTAAACACTCAAAATGATTTTATCTAAATTATGGTAAGAAGACACATCTAATGCAAGAATGTTTTGTGTTTGTCAGCAAGTTAAGTTACAGAGTCTTGATTTTTGTTATCATGCCTTTCTACGCTACTCAAGGATGTCAAAAACTAGAGATGCTATGATGGGGGCATGATTATTTTATTTGTTTGTTGCTTGTGGGTTGATCTTTAGTAATGTGAAGCCTTGTCTAAAGACATGATCAACACAATGATCATCGAGGACATCAGAGGTCTAAACATGAAAAGGGGTAATCCTTGTCTGTTGAAACGCAAGAAATACTCAGGTCATCTAGATTCAATTTTGACTAGATGCTCGTATTTTCTTACAACATATAAAAAACACAAAAAAATGCCCAATGATGAAATGAAGCACTTCAAAATACTTGCAATATCAAGATGACAATCCACATCCATAGCATATCCAATTGCATTTCATGTGTCATCCATAAATAAAGATTCTTTTGCCAATGTTTGCGAGTAAAAGCTTGTGATTCCTTCATTCGCGTCTCTTCAGTCACCTTTCTATCTATCATCATGTCTTTCATCGAGTCTCTCCAAGCAATGATCCAAATGCAATTCTTGCCCTTAATCCATACCAATCGAGTAAAGTCAATCTTGTCAAATTATCCAATCGCAATCAGTGGTCTTGATCCTAATCTCATTGTAAACCAACTCAATCAATCATAATTATTAGTGGGATATATCTTTCCCATGCCTATCGTGTTGATCTAGGGATATATCATTCCCCACAATGACAACACTATCCTTTGTGTTGATCTAGGGATCTATCATTCCCCGTAATGACAACACTATCCTTTGTTTTGATCTAGGGATCTATCGTTCCCCACAATGACAACACCATCGTCGATCATTATTGATTAATCATTGGTTTACCGCTGGACAGGGGCAATACCTTGTTTGTTCTTGTATCATTTGTGCATACTTGCTTTCTTGCTTGTGTGTGTTATCATTTTATCTTGCATAACATATCATTTCATCCATTTTCTTAACCCTAACCTAAGTGTTCACCTTCTTCATCGTGAGATTTCCGTCTCATGCCCTCGACCTTTTCTTCCCGTCCAATCTACCGAGGGGGCATCCTACCGTCGTTAAACCTGTACCAAGGGCAAACTAGGGCATGTATCATTGTCAAAAAATCTTATTCTTTGAAACAACGTGATAAAACATATTGCATTAAAGAGGGGCAAAATGTATACACCTAAAAATGACACGACTCTATCTAAATAAATATTTTAAATATTTATTTCATCTTAATATTCCTCTATCAATAAATAAATAAATAAATTTACTTATTTGGTTCATATTCCTCACAAAAATTTAAAAAAATCACTTATTTAATTAGCTTCATCAAATTCTTCTAAATCCTCTTATCTACAATTAAATAATTCTACAATTATTTAATTAAATCAAAGTTATTCATCCAAATTTAAATAAATCAATCAAATTTATTTAAATTATCTCAATCTCTAAAAAAATAAAATATAATCAAATATTTTATTTATTCTTCCAAATCATGCACAAACAATTAAATAAATTTATTTATTTAATTTGCTTTCTTATCTTCTAATTCCTCAAAAAATCTTCCAAATCTTCAAAAAATAAATCTTGTTCATCATGCACACAAAATTAAATAATTTAATATTTATTATTTAATTTCTCTCAAATCATGTAAAAAGCAAATCACATGTTGAGTTAATTGATTTAATCAATCTTATTTTTATCAACAACTCTTAAATTAGAAGAAAAATGTTCTAATTTATGAAATCAAATCTTATCTTTATCAAGAAAGAAGTTAACTCAAACAAAACAACTTTTTGTATGACACTTGTCTTCTTCCTATTCGCTCACATCCTCTCAAATCTTCTCAACCATTGATCTTCTTATTTCTTCTATACCGTTGATCTTCCTTCTCTCAAGTCTATAAATACAACCCCTATTTCTCCATTTCAGTCATCCAAGCTTTTAGTAAACTTCCTTTACAAAATTCACAGCGCGCCTTGGGCACCCACACCATTCCATAGCTTGTGATCATCATTTTTATTGTATTGAAGATCCTCTTCATTACAAGAAATATCATAACCATTTCTCTATTGTTATCTTGAAGAACAAAGCAAGAAAGTGCACTTTCTGAGGGCTTCATTCACACGAAAGATCAATTGAGATTAGGCGACCAATGGAAGCTACGAAGTAACAAGGTTTGTGAGGTATTGTTCTTTGTTTTGAATCTTGTTTATTTCAATTTTCATTGAGTTATTGGGTTATTATAGATTATTGATATTATCCATGTTTTCCCATAACGGCCTCAACAATCTTCCTCTACTTACTTTAATTAGCACTAAGGTGTGTCATCATACTATTGATTCCAAAGAAGCAATTGCGGTACATTAACACTTGAATCTTGAAACATGCATACTTGATACTCATATCTACCTGTCCTCCAAACCACAACATCATATTTTCATTTGTGGAGAAGTGCAGAGCATTCTCCTGTCTCCCTGTGACTGCACTTACCCTGTTCCATTGTTATTTTCACTCTTTTGACTTCAAAATACTTTGCGGTAAACATTATGACCTTAAACTTGAAACATAGATTCTTGAGTGTAATATCTAGCCAATAGTCCAAACTGTAGGATCCTACCATCAACTTTGGTAGAATGTGGTACCTTCTTGTGAGCCTGTAACACCTTCTTTGACTTGTACTTAGCCAAAATTCTTCAAATTATTGCAGCATTTTTATTTGGTGCTAAGTTACATATCATCCAAACATAATCCATCTAACAAAGCATCAGTGAAATCCATTCTCAACATACTAGAGATATTGAGAGTTTGAACTTACATATGAACTTCAAAATATAAGGTATGACTGTGTACAGATGATACTGATCCATCTTCTTTACTTCATAACTCTTCTGATCAACTTCCTTTGTCTACTTCTTTGACCAACACTGCACATGCACACCCCTTTTCTTTCTTCCTCACAATGCTTCAGGCCACTTACTCTACTATCCTCATTGATCACCATATTGTTACAATCTCCCTTTAACATATTTGGTGACATCACTTACACTACAACACTCTATGCCACTGTTGACATCAATGACAACACCAATTGCAACAATCTCCCCCTTTGTCATTGATGGCAAAACTTAACCAGATATGTACACATTTTTCCCCTTTGACATCAATGGCAAAGGGCTAGTGGTCTTCCTCTGTTCTGGCAAAAACATATAAGCTCCCCTTGTCTGAATATTCCTTATCAGTCTGCTCCCCTTGAGAAGTAGCCTCTATCTCTTCAAAACTAATGTTTGCAAAATTTGATTCTTCATTTTCCTTAGGATATACATAGATGATATATATAGGGTGCCTAACACTTATTACTCCTAACTTATTCTCCGCATGTCTACAAAATCACCAAAATTTGTCTTACCTTCAAAAAATTTTACTTGGAAGGTAGAACATTCTTGTAAATCACCTTCAATTGGGAAAGTGTAGTATCCTAGGTTTTCTTTGCAGGAGACAAAATGTGCAATTGAATTTCAAACTGAATATATAGATCTTCTGCTTCCTCCAAAGTGTCCGACACCTTCACTTTTTCTGCAACATTTTTAGCTTCAGTTATGATGCTAGTCAAAATTGCTAGCCTCATACTTACCACTTCCCTTAGTTGTCCTATATTTATTTTCTCCCTTTGATCCAATAGATGCTTCAACTGGGAATGTCGATTTTCTATTTTAACTCTAGTAGTTCCATCTTTTTCCTTCAATGGATCATATACCTTGGCTACCTAAATTAGTTGTGATTCAATAGAGTCATCTTGATCTTTTATATTCTTCGTAGTTGCACGCTAGTTCAAACAAAGCTGATATAAGACTTTGGCATCCTCTACACATTTCTGAATGCTTTTCATATTTTCTTGAAAGTTATTATGTGCCTTGGCACATCTACCAGATGCATCAACTAATCTTTTACTATTCACTTACTCTGTTATCTTCAACTTAGCTTGCTTCTCAAGGTAAGATGAATGAGCCTTAAAAGACCTCATCATAAGCTTCATTTACTGAGTAGGTGGCAAGGATGGATCTCTTTTTGCCTCAAACAATTATTCCTGTATTATCTTGATTGCCTCTTCCAATACTTTAACTCCTACTTGTTGCAGAATCTCTTGTCTTGTAGTGGATTGGAGCATGTCTCCCAGTTGTAGCTTCTGGAGGGGAGATATCTCAGACAAGTTAACTTGTCCATCGAGCATAGGTAATTGTAGTAGTTGCGGGGTAACTATTGATTGTAGTTACATATGCTAAGCTAAGAACTCCTTAATTGAGTCAACTGAAGATGTGAAGGAAGATGTGTCTTGTTCGCTTTATGAGTCTTCTCCTACATCAACATTAACCTGTTACTCATGTTGTTGAGGGTTACTATGATGCTCAGTGTTCTCCAGAGGAGAATTATCATGCATAACATTATGATTTCCTTCACCATGTGCTACATGTTCTTTGTCTTGTGCCATTGGCTCTTCTTTCTCCTCTTGAGAATCTTGTTGATGTGATTCATGCAGAGGAGATACTACACTGTGCAGTGGAGAAACACATGACTACTCCACATTATCAACAAATTTTCTACTTTCAAGTATCTTGTTCATCACTTCTTTAGTTTCTTTCTAAATTTTATCTGTATGTCCTTCTTCCATGCTCATAACAGCATCTACACTTTGCTTTATTCTCAATTCCTGAGCCTGCTTTTGACCTAATTTATCTTTTTCTTTTTGTGACAGGGAGGATCCAACCTTATCAAGGGCTTGTTGTCTCAGTTCATCATCTATTTGAACAACTTTTTCTCTTATTTGCCTTAGAACATCAACAAGGCTTTCTGGAACCTGCTCAATAATATCATTCAAGGGGACATCAAACTTGAGCATATACATTACAATGACTTTTTCAATGGTTCTCTGGTCTTCAGGAGGCACATCTGGATATAAAAATGCAGTATTCTTTAGAATGCCATAATCCACAATTCCATTGAAGATAACATCGAATTGTAAAGGTGCATGTTCATACACCACCAGAGGATCTTTCTTGGACTTCTATTTCTTCTTAGGATGAGAGGTGCCTTCCTCTCTTGCTTCTTCTTCACTCTCTTCTACTTCCTCAAATTTGACCTCCTTTTTTTAGCAGACTGCATTTGGCTTGGTTGCTTCTTTTCACCTACTTTCATCTAAGTCAAAATTTCAGATGCAACTTTTCTCCTGTTGAGGTAGTTTGAGTTTATCTAGAGGGTTGTGGTGCATTCACAATAGTAAAAGTAGATCTGCTAGTCCTTCTTGGTCCTTGTGTAGTAGATGGAATAGCAGGAGCATGTTGTGCTTCCTCCGTAGGGGATTTAGAGGTTGATTATGATGAAATACCCCATTTATTATGCAACTCACTTTTATTCTTTTCTAGATGCTCCGTTGCATTTTTCTTGTGCAGCTTGTTCATGATTTCATCATAAGTCCAAAACCTCTCAGCAGATGTATCCTTGGGTTTGTTGAGAAAAATGTCAGCATAGGCCTTAATATCTTTAGTTGAGACCTCATATTGTAGTCTAGGAATCCAAATAGTCCTAGGCTCAACTACTTCCATGTAAGTGAAGTCCTTATCAACCAAAAAGGTAAATTTTCCTTCATACTGCCTCACAATGCTTGAGGGGATTATATCTCTTGCTTGCATGCTAGTTTGTAGGTTTTTAAAGAAACCCCAGTATATTTGTTTGTGGTGATTAGGATCACTGAAACTCCTTATGTGACTTTTAATTTGTGCTACAATAGGTACATTTTGTTCCTAGATCTTTCCTCTCAAACCAGGTAGATCATTCATGAAGTAAAATGCAAGGCAGATGATCAACATACAATGCCTGAAGTGATATCTAGTTTCTTTTGTTCTCCTTAGGTTTTTAAAGAGTTGTTCCCTCATGACCTTGCAGAGGTAAAAGTCTTTACCCTCCTTAACCATCTAGTGAGCAGTGTGGATTGTTGTCTCAGTGGCAGAACCTTCTCTGTTTGTATAGTAGCCTTTATATACTATCCCCATAGTAGCATATCTAACACCTGGATCTATTATATCATTCATAGTCAAGGTCCTCTTATCAAATTTGGCTCTTGTCAGTTTAATGACCTTTTCATTCTTAATGGACTTTATCACTGGTAAAGGTTTGATGAAGCACAACCTAGTTATTGCCCTAATTGCATATTTTGTGATCCAATAAGGTTTATCTAGAAACATAAAGTCATCATGAATCCTACTTAGAATGTATCTTACCCATTCATGCTCATCACAAAAATTAGGAAAATCCTTCCATGTGTCTAGCCGCTTGACCCCCACATTAGAAAATTTTGGTTTGTAATTGATGTCATCATCTAGGAGTTGATCTCTAAGCTCCTCAAACTTGATATGATCAATTTCATCCAACTTAGAGTGAATGTAAATTATAATATATTAGTATATACAACATATGTTAGAATGTTTGAGAAATCTCCATCCCTATCTACCTCCATTGCTTTGAACGGATACTTCTTGTATTTTGGTCTAGGTTTTTCAAAAACATCAACTACTTGTGGATTTGCCATTTCAAGTTTCTTTTAATTCAAAAACTAGGGTTTTAGCGTTTCTAATAGATACCTTTGTTCTACTAGGGTTCCAAATTCGAGTGGTCTAAATTTGGGATATACCTTCAGCTCCAATCACCAAGAGTTCTAAAAGTCTTCTTAGCTCTGAATGCAAAAGATTTTTCTTCAAATGAGATTTGATCATCCAAAGGAAGCATAAGTACTTTAAAATTTTGCCCTAACATCCCTCATTAATGCACTTTTGTTCGATTAGGTAAACTACTGTTGGATTGCTCTATGAACTCATAGAGACTCAAGAACCTTTCGCAATCCTTCACATCATATTATTTTGCTCCAAAAATTTAGGGGAAAGAAATTATATTGTCTTATCAACATATTCACTAGCTGATTTCATTCTAACTCATCTATGTGCTTAGCATCCATTTGCAGAAGCCACAAATATTTAGGGGGGAAAGAATATATATTTCTTGATTAGTTCCCCCTAACCCTATGCCTTCTCTTAATCAACAATGAAGTCTTTTGCACTAGGCAGAAGCACAAACTCTTCCTTCTTCTCATTACCTTGATCTATCCTCTTCCTCAATATCTTTGCCATTTCATTCTTTTGCTGACTCACAATTTTATCTATCTTCTTGTGGTATACAAGTGGTTTTACAAAACCACTCTTGCATAATCTTGCTTTATGCTCAAAGTTGTTGCACTTGTAGAAAACAACCTTGTATTCAGGAGTCATACCATTTCTTCTTACTTTAGTTCTACATTCAATAGCCATATGACCAAACTTATTGCATGCATAACAATAGCCATAGAAGAAATGAGAGATCACATCATTATATTTTGCAAGCACAAATGAATTCTTCATGTTATCATATCTTCTAACCTTGGTTCTACAATCAATAGCCTTATGTCCAAATTTATTGGAAGAAAAATAGTAACCATAGAAGGATTGATAGAACCTGGATTAGCAGTTTGTTTAGGAGGAGATCTCTTGATATCTTTCTTCTTATTGTTGACCAGTATGAAGTCATCATCATCCAATTCATGCTCCTCATCTTTAGTCTCCTCAGGGTCTTCAAAGTAGGGCACTTTTCTTTTCATTTCAAACATGCCTTCATGTATGTATATTTCATAACTCTAGCCTAAATCTCAAATCCAATGCCACCTTTATTCCTTAGAGGTGTTTGATTATTGATTATCTCATCAAGGATGTTGGTGTTCTTCTTTAGTTTTAGACCTTTGTCTATTTGATCCTTAGCTTTTTCCAATTATTTCCTCAGAAAGACAATTTCTTCTTCAAGTTTGGAGCATTCAACTAATTTGTCATTGAGCTTAGCATTTAGACAATCTACGACCTTCTTACCTTCTTCAACTTGAACTTTCAGTTTGACAATTGCTTCTTTTGATTCTTTGATCTTAATCTTATATTCTTCATTTTCACTTCTTGCTGCATCTAAATCTTCTAGAGTAGAAATGAGTTCTCCTTCAAAATCAATTACACAGTCTTCAGGATTATAGGCCGTCATGTCTTCATCATCTTTTGGAGAATTCTTTCCATTAAATAGTACTTCAGTTCCCATGTGTTCCACTCCAAGATCTACATTAGTTGTTAGGCTGCATACAACGAACTCAGCTCTGATACCAATTGTTGAAGAAATAGAAGTACTGAGAGGGGGTGAATCAATACTTATTCAAATTATTTTCTTCCAACAACATTCAAACTAACATAATCATTTAAAGCATGAAAAGTACAAGAACACAGAACTACACATCCATAACACCAGATTTACATAGAAAATCCTAGAAGGGAAAAACCACAGTGAGCAAGCTACTTGGATCTACTGTCCAAATCCAACCTCACAAATAAAACAAGATTACAATATTATTTATGGGCTACAATCCAAAGGAATTTGCAACTCCTTGAACAATTACAACTCTTACAATCTTTACAACTATTCTTCAATCTCTGTAACACAAAAACTTATCTGATTCAAATGTTCTTCTCATTAATTGTTGATTACTTCAGCATCTTCACAACAATCTCACTTCTGCACAACTACAATATCAACCTCCACCACAACAAAACAATTTCAGACACTCATCTCTGTCATCACTTCACCAACACTTGCCTCCACAACAGTATCATGTTACATAAACTGGTCCTTTCCACATTTCATCATGAAATCAGCTTCTATAGTAAGTATATTCACACAATATCAATTCTACTACATACTTCACAACTCATACCTCCCTCAACAACTTTGATTCTTCATATATATCCTTCGTAAGCTGCAAAAACTTTCTCCTTGGTCGGCCAAGATGAAACGTGTAGCATGAAACGCGTAATGCCCATGACAGTCAACTCCCAAACATATGCGATAAATAAAATTCTAATGCAATTCAAGAGAAAGACATAATTAGGTCCTATCTTACTTTGGCACACTCTTCCACGCTAGTGTACACTCCAAAACATACAACATAACCATCAACATATATCAGGTTAGCACAACAAACACTTATCCTTCCTTACATTTAGCTCCAGACCAAAAGCGGTATCGGAGGGAACAAATTATATCATGCGGACCATACAATGAACATTATATGTCTTGTAAGACATTCCTATATAATTCTTTTGTCATCTTAGGATATATCATGCCGGCACAAAAAATGAACTTTCATGTTGGTGTCATTAACAAACCCTGCTTACACAGCCTTAAGATAAAACACTGAAAAAACATACTTGCGATTATCATAAACATTTGAGACTTGAAATGTACATACCAACTAGCCATATGAGCTTATATTTCAACTAGCAGGGCCAAATACCATTGTGCAACGATCTATAGTGGCCTCAACAATCTCTCTCTTCTTACTTTAATTAGCACTAAGGCGTGTCAACATACTACTGATTAATCTGGAGAAGCAACTGCAATACATATTAACACTTGAATCTTGAAACATGCATACCTGATACTCATATCTACCTGTCCTCCAAACCACAACATCATATCTTCATTTGTGGAGAAGTGCAGAGCATTCTCTTGTCCCCCTATGACTACACTTACCTTGTTCCATTGTTATTTTCACTCTTTTGACTCTAAAATACTTTGCGATAAACATTATGACCTCAAAGTTGAAGCATAGATTCTTGAGTGTAATATCTAGCCAACAGTCCAAACCGCGGGCTCCTACCATCAACTTTGGCATAATGAGGTACCTTCTTGTGAGCCTGTAACACCTTCTTTGATTTGTACTTTACTTGGCCAAATATCTCCAAATTATTGCAGCATTCTTTATTCGGTGCTAAGTTACATATCATCCAAACATAATCCATCCAACAAAGCATCCATGACATCCATTATCAATATACCAAAGATATTGAGAGTATGAGCTTACATATGAACTGTGTATGAGGAAAATCGAGTTCAATAGATCAAGCATGAATATCAAAACTCAACCCTACAACCTTCAAGAAATTGATCTAAGCAATAACAATAATTCAATGCAAATGAAACAAAGAACAAAATCACCGAGATTATATGAATTCCTTGATTTTTTGTGGATTGCTCTCTCAATTGCATAACCATGGTTGCAACAAGTAGACATAGGTGATGTGCTCAAAGGTTCAATAAGTGTGCTCAACGATGTGAAATATGCTCAAAGCGCTATTATAAATGCCCAAAGCTTAATGATCGAAGATGATTTGTGAAGAGATTAATGGACATATTTATAGGTTTTAGGGGAGATCGATCAACGGTGGAGATAAATCAATGATATCAATGGACGAGATAAATCAAGAGATCATGAAGGAACGTGCACACGACAAGTGTACATGAAAAAAGATGTTTAGTTGAGTTAATTGCTTTCTGGGCTAAAAATAAGATTGATTTCATAAAATTAGAATGTTTTTTTCTATTTTATGAGTTGATTGATAAAAACAAAGATTTAAATCCAATTAACTCAACTTTTGGTTTGCTTTTTGACATGCTAAAAATAAGAGTGATTGTGCACATAGAAGAACAAATATTTTTCGAAGATTTGAAAGATAAAAACAAATTAAACAAATAAATTTATTCAATTTATCTTGCATGATGGAGGAATAAGAAGATATAAATAAAATATTGATTTTATTTATTTAGAAGATGTTGGAAAAGTCAATATTAAATAAATTTAGACAATTTATTTAAATTTATAAGAATAATTAGATAATTAAATAATTAAAAATTATTTAATTGTTGTGGATAAGAGGAATTTAGACAATGGATTAATTAAATAATTTATTTAATTAATTAATGTGGATTTGAAGATTGAAAGAGGATAATTTAATTAAATAATTAAAATTATTTAATTTAGAAGAATAAAGTGGTGATTTAATGAAATTAATTAAATAAATAGAATTTCATCAATTAATGTTGGAATTAGGGGAATTAGAAGAAATTGGTGAAATTAATTAAATAATAAAGTTATTTAATTAACGTTGGATGCAAGTGATTTAGAATAATTTGATGTATGTAAGGTGAATAATGCAAAGGGTCATTTTTAGGTGTCTATATTTTGTCCCTCTTTGAGACAATGCATTTCACAACGTTGTTTCAAAGAAAATAGTGATGATGATGTAATTTTACAACTATGCCCCAGTGTAACTGGTGTAAGATGCCCCCTCGAGAGGAAAACCAGGGAAGTGACAAAAAGACTGGGTTGACTTGCGACTAGAAGAACAGGATAGTGACATGATAGAAAGAGGCTAAGAAGAACTAGATTGGAGATTGGAAGCTGACACGATGGAGAAATAAGGTTTACACAAAAAGAAATAGGGTAATGGGAGGGAAGAAATAGGGTTGAGACTATATAATTAGGGCCCAAGGGGTCACTTTCAACTCATTTACACACTTAGAGTTTAGAGATTTAGAGTCTCTTGTCTTCTTCTATGATTTGAGAGCTTAGAGCTTTAGAGGAGACTTTGACAGCAGAGATGGCACCTATTCCCTACCACGAGCACCAAGGTGAGCACATCAAGACCTATGGTCGACCAATGGGAGCTCTAACACTGGTACGTACCTGAAAACTTGTATCTAGGGTCTTTTATTAGGGTAATAAATGCAGTAGAAATTTAGGTTAGCCAAAGATGAGCCAAGTTTAAAAGATGTGCATATGGTCTATAACAATGCGCCTTTGTGAAAATGAAGCACATATAAGCGGCGCAACTGTACCATTGGCGGAGTTGATGCACTTTTGGTAGTAATTAGATAGGTTAAAAGTGTTGATGCACTTTTGGAGGAAACAAACCACCTTTGGCGCATAGAAGTGCACCTTTGTGCAACAAAGATGTGCCTTGGCACATAGATATGCTCCTTTGGTGGAAAAGGATGCACCTTTGGCATGCGGTCATGCACCTATGGCAAAGATTATGTGCCTTTGGCGCAACTAGGATTTTGACTAGTTTTGACTAGGTTGACCAAGTTTGACTAAGCTTTTTGACAATGTGTTGACTAGTTTGACAAGATTTTACAAGTTGTTTTGATGAGGTTTTTGCAAAGTGTAACAATTTGACTTATATCAATGCAAGTCATTTTATCACCATTGGTATCTAGGGAGTGTCATCCTACTAAGTTAGACTTGGTTGCAGTGCTGGAGTGAGAGGAGGAGATCTTCCTAGAGGTCGTGGGTTTATGGCACGTGGCTCACATTACACCAGTTTGAGCCCATCTATCATTGATGACTACCTTAGTGGAGCAATGGCACAACGAGCATAGCTCCTTCCATCTACCAATTAGGGAGGTAACGATCACATTAGAGGATGTATAGCACATTCTAAGGATTCCCATTCATGGAGCATAGGTTGACTATGATATTGACTTCGGAGAGATGGCACTCAGGTGGGTATTCATGACTCCAGACTTAGGGATTAAGGATGATGAGATCTGATGGTGACAGATGCATAGGATCTACAATAGGATACAATTGATTATCATTTCATTGATTGGGGGTTTTCTAGCACCTGACAGACGCTCACGCAGACTCTCAGTTAGATGGGGTACTGTCCGAGAGGGCATGTTCACTTATAGGATCAAATATGCATGGGGGCCCTATGTTTTGGGGCAGTTGTATCATGATTTACATAATTGTACTTATAGATATGGTACCACTTTATCAGTAGGAGTGACTTTACTACACATTTAGGTTTTTGAATATATTCCTGTGCCTATCTCACCTCGCTAGCGATAAGGTGGCGAGCCTTTTATTCATTTATACAATGGAGCACTGATTTAGAGGAGATTAGGCACCTTGACCTATTGGAGGTGATAGTTTTATGAGTTGGATACTTTTGTCTAGAGACCATGGCGTGACTACGAGTCTTGGGATGATGATGTTGAGCAGCTACTATACTGTAGACAGGCTAGATACTTATTTGGTAGGAGCATCTACACCATAGAGAGATACCTCCTTGAGAGGGTACTATGCTAGTTTAGGTTGCCCCAGCCTGAGCCAGTAGGGGATGCTATCTATGCAAGGACTCGGAGGGAGGTGCCTGATTGGGGACCTATGATAGTAGCAGTGCACGCCCTTTCAAAGCATAGGGGTCTTGTCCTAGTGGCATGGTAGTGGATTTTGGGACTAGCAGACATAGGGACTACCCCTGAGTATGACGTGTACTAGCTACAACACATGCCAATGCAATTAACTGTACCAGGTGAGGTAGGGGAGATAGCAGCTAGAGGCCATGCCCCCTAAAGGGCACGGAGATAGAGATAGGTGTGGGTCTAGTAGGTGCCTGCACTAGATGTAGGAGGGTAGGGTGATCATCCAGATGTGCAGCTGCCACATGTAGGAGTATAGTAGTAGGTTGCACCGTAGGCAGAGATAGAGGTGGAGCAATTGCAAAGGCTTTTATAGGAGGAGACCATGCACCGGACCAGAGTAGAGCTGAGGTATCTCAGAGTTTGACAGGAGCAGGACACTGTGAGGGTAGAGTTGAGGCAAGCCCAGGCCCAGGTATAGGCACCATCACAGGTACAGGCATAGGTAGACAACAGATTGGTAGATCGACTGACTACAGAGAGAGATGCTATTGTGTGTGCTAGACAGAGAATAGAGGCCTCCTTGCAGAGAGTGGCAATAGAGAGGGACACAACCAAAGATGCACTAGGCACATGCTAGGCACTATGACACTGGTTGGGGAGCTGACTCGAGTTCAAGGCAAGCTAGCTACAACTGGTAGAGAGGCAGAGTACTACAGGGGACTATGCTATGGGGTTGTGTCGGTTGAGTAGAGAGATCCTAGTTTTAGAGAGAGGAGTAGGTCAGGGGCATCATCCTCTTGGTGATTAGGATCTTTAGTGATGGGTCCACGGAGGTGATCAGTAAGAGGGCATCCACCTGGTATAGGTGGATCCCAGGGACAACACCCTACAAGGAGCTCGACACATAGCCATAGATAGGGCATGATGTATATATGATGTACCATTTTGCATTTTTTATGTAGACTATGATACCTGGGGGTGACGATGTATATTTTGATGGTTCATGTGATAGCCTTTTTGTACTATATTGATCCATTTTTTATGTATATGTGAGACGATTATTTTTTATGACTTGGACAAGATGTATATGATATACTTATGATTTTCTATGATGATTCATGATGATGCTGTGAATGTCTATATGCTTATGATGATGGTTTATTTCTATATGCTATGGATGTTTAGATTCTTATATTTTATGACATATATGACGATGTTTTAGATGTGATGACGTATACTATGATCATGGATTCATGTGATGATGTGTTTACTATGATGTTTTATATGCTATGGATATACCATGATGATATGTATATGCTTATAGATGTATGGATGAGATGATAGATATTACTGGTATACTATGATGTTTATGATTATGATGCCTAAGATGTATGGTTTTGCAAGATTGAAGATGACCAACGATGATGTTAGCACTTAGATAGAAGAAATGATTTAGAAGAGAGAGATGAAAATTGATCAATCTTGTATGAAAGCTACAATTTTATTAGGGTAGATGGATGGGTGGATGGATAGGTAGTTGCAACGGTTATGCTTTAAATATATAAAGAGCAATCCTTATTTTTGATATAGCATATGGATATGATGCACTAGGGTATATTAGACCAAGGTGATGATGTATCTAATGTGAGGATATTGAATCTACAAACAAATGGTTTGAACTTACATCTACTAGACATAATAGAACCTTGTTGGATAATGTGAATGGAAAATAATCTTAGCATAGAATAGTCTTAATACGCACAAGGCCTTTTCAGAACCTTGGATGCAAAATATATTGATATGCAAGATGCCAATTCTAACACAAACAAGATACATATTAGCCTTAGTAGGATAATAATCTCATCCCACAAACACAACATACGAAAGCAATGACCATGCCCCAATCCATACTACATCACAACATACCAAGATATAGAAATATCAAGCTAGTCTTGAATAGGTATTAGAAAGGAACAAAAGATAAACCAAAAATAAATCAACTGATTGATAAAACAAACACACAATGGACATATTCTCTTACCAAAGAGGGTGCTCATGGTAGATTGGGCCTTTTTGTAGGAAAGATATATTTGTTAAAGGCTTTATTGTTGGATAAGATGGATGTAGCAGATGTGGCAATCGATATGTGGAAAAGCGGCTTTGCTTTAGGAGTAGTCTTTTGCTTTTGGTTTCATAAGTGCTTGAGCTTTCAAAGGATGCATAGTTCGTTTTCTTCTTGAGTTAGTCAAGTCAAGGTGAATAAGATGGGTTGTGATAGATGGAAGAAGAGAGAGATGGAAGTGTTGATGTATTGAGATGGAGAATGGGTGTATCGTATGTGCCTGAGTACTGGATACTTCCTTCGTATTCCAGACTACCTACATACCCTGTAATCATGGGATTAAGGTACATTACGATGGTGATGATTATGATGATATGTAGTTCTGGGTGATGATGATGAGACAGGGTGTTTCAAGATATTTGGATGAAAATGATGACATCTTATGTACCTAAGTATTGGATACTTTCTTCATATTCCAGACTACTTACATACCCTATATCCATGGGATCAAGGCACATTAAGATGATGATGATGATGATATGTAGTTCTTGTTGGTGGTGATGATATAGGATAGTGAGTGATGTTGTGGTCATACCTTGAACAAGGATCCATTCCAAGACCTAGATTAAGGAAAATGTGCACCCTATTTAGGTAGAGGTTTTATTATGGAGAACGATAGATGAACGGACTATGGATGATGACTATGGATGAGATAATTATGGATGAACTGACTATGGATGATGCTAATGGATGACAATTGGCACTAAAAAATTCCAAACCATGATAGATGGGAATATGGAAATGCAAAGGTCAATGAGTTTATTATGGATGGATGGGGATTTATATGAACTGATATGGAATGAGATGGATGTACGACTTAATAGATAGTGGATGCTGACTCTACACATAGCGTTTGTTTTCCAGTTTTTCACTATGGTACTTATCCAAGGTGCCCATTTACCAGGTTTTCACCAGAGGACGGATTATTTTTGGATTTTTCTATTTTTGTGATTTTTTTGTATTTTTGTGATTTTTTTGATTTTTCCAAGGATACTCTGAGGATCAAGCATAGAACTTCTTGAGATGAACACTATTGATGGGTTCATCTAAAGGAATGCCTTCAAGTCTTGACAAAGTATAAGCTCCTGATCCATAGATTGTTGTGACAACATATTGTCCCAACTAATTAGGTACAAACTTGCCTTTCTTGTCTCAATCTTGTTGATCTCTTTGATTTTATTTAAGGACAAGATTACCTATCTGAAACCTTCTTTCCTTGATCTTATTATTGTAGTTATAACGAAGGCAGTTTTGATATACTTGAAGATGATTAAGTGTTGTGAGACACCTTTCATCCAATAACTCTAGTTCATGCAATCTAGAAATTATGTACTCTTCTTCATCTATAAGATGCTGCATAGATACTCTAAGAGATGGGATCTCAACCTCGATGGGTAAAATGGATTCAATTCCATAGACTAAGGCATATGGGGTAGCACTAGTTGGTTTTCTGGTACTAGTGTGATAGGCCCATAAGGCGGGATTGAGTTGTAAGTGCCAATCATGACCAACTTCATTGATGGTTTTCTTTAGGACTTTCAATATGGTTTTGTTGGAAGCCTCAGCTTGATTGTTACTCTAGGGATAGTATGGAGTGGAAAAGTGATGTTGAATATGGTATTGGGTGCATAAGGCATGGACATATTGGTTCTTGAAGGTTCAACCATTATCAGTTACTATGGCTAGAGGAATACCATACTAGCAAATGAGATAGTTTAGGATAAACTTGGCTATTTGTTTGCCAATGATATAGGTCATGGGAATAGCTTCCACCCACTTCATGAAATACTCAGTGGCGGTAATGATAAAATTATGGCCATTAGAAGAGGATGGATGGATTTTACCTATGAGATCAAGTCCCCACTACGTAAAAGGTCACAGAGTAGTAACAGGTTGTAGCTCATGTGCTAATGCATGAATCAAATCTCCATGTTGTTGGCATTGAAGACACTTCTTGGCAAACTGGAATGCATCTTTTTATATTGTGGGCCAATAAAAACTTGTATAGTGTAGCTTCTTATCTAGATTAGGACTAGTGGAATGTGATCCACAGACACCTTCATGTACCTCTCGTAAGGCAATGTTAGCTGTCATGTCCCCATTTCCTGAGTGATCTCATATGGAGATGATGTTTAGCCTATTCACCATTCCCATAGGCTAAAATGATTGGTAAGGGAATGATTTTTTGTTTGAGCTTATTTCTAAAGCATGGAAAACTGTAATGTTGGCTCAACTAGTGTTTTTATTGGTTTTGGCTAAGTATTGCTAGGAGATATTGTTTATTTGGCCAAATTATCAAAGTTCCTCTAGTGGATAGAGATTGGAACAATGGGAAATGCAATATTCAAAATTGTATTTTCATATTATCTCTAGTGGATCAACTCATGCCAATGTGGACAAGGGAAATGAAATCTTTAATTACATTTTCCTATATCTATTTCTAACGTCAAGGATGAGTTTGCTTTTGTTGTAAGGAGAATTGGCATAGTTTGATGTGCCAACATGTGGATAAGAGGATTGCATAGAGCTTGGAGCCATTCACCAAATGAAGAATAATCAAGTTCAAACAATAATATTGGATCATGTGCCATTGATTAGGAGATTGCATGTATTTAGGTTCCAATGCTTAAGCATTATAGTGTATTGTGCCAACACCACGAGAAAGAGGTAATTCCATTGGATCATATGTCAAGCAAATATCATATTTTCATTGTTTGAAGAGTTAACAGCCAATAGGGAGAATCAATGCATGCAAAAAGGTGAAATTATTATTGCTAAATGTGCCAAGCGACTACAAGGTGAATTGTTTCATATTTTGACGCATATCTTCATTGACATGAGTACCAATGACTAGGAGGAATTGGCGCATAAGGATGATGATGATTTTTAAATGCAAAAATATCAAATTTAATGCCAAACATCCAAGGGGATCATTCACCCAAGGAGATAGAAGAAGATTTTTTTAAAATAAAATATATATGCTGACATGGATGCATTCGCCCAACTATGAGGAGCAATTTTATTAAATAAATTGATGCTATGATGGCTGCCAACCAAGGAAGAATGGATAATTTACAAGGTGGATCGATTATGGATGACAAAGACATTCAATAAAAAATAAAGAAGACTTTAAATGTTGGTGTTTATTGATCTAGTGCATTTAAAAATGATCAAAAGGAAGGATTTCTATTGGTGGATTCCAAAATGCTTTCAAATTTGCCAAAGGAGAGGGACATCTAGCCTTGAGGATGATAAATAGAGCCTTCCAATCTTAATTTGCAACTATTGATCATTTGGTAAGCTTTTCTACTTTGTGTTTCATTACTGGAAATTGTATTTTTCAATCAATTGTCAAGGTGATGGCCCCATATCCTTTTGTGAGATGATATCATTCAGATTTCATCATTTGTGCTCGAATTGCAGGTTGAATTTGTGATGTTTGGAGTGAATTTGCATATCATTTGAAACCCTTGGTCATTGAGGAGATTTGCCAAGGTAGCCAATTTGATTCTAAGAGTGATTTATATGATTTTTTTGGCATTATTTGTTTGGTTTGAGTTTATGACAGCTAGCTGGAAATTCATCTACAGGGTTTTATGGTTTGATTCCATGAAGATATTGAGAGTTTGAAGACAAGATGACATCATTATGTGAAACTACAAGCCAATTGCTTCATCTAGGAGCCCATCATTTGCATGTGAAGGAGATATTTTGATGGTTTTTGTGATCTTTTGACTTGTTGGGTTATAACAGTGTTATTAGCACCTGTAGCAGCCAGTTATACAGTCATATCAGATATTTGTTTGTCATCCTACAAGGTTGTAACAGTCATATATGGTCTCTAGGATCATTCTACATTGATTTGGCATTGATATACTAGTTGATTGAAGGCATTTGATGTCAATTTTCATGATGTAATTACATCTGATATAAATCAGACATTGACTAAAATTTAGAATAGCAGATAACTATTTGTCTTCATTTGTATGGAAGTCAATAATAATGCATGGTGTTTGGGTTTGCAAGTGTTTACATGATTGTTGATGTGATTTGGCATTTTGATATTTCATTATTGAGTGAATTTGAAGGCAAAAATTTTAGTCATTCATAGTAGGGTGCTTTAAAGCGGTATCATAGCCTAGATTCTACCAGCCTTTACGTTATGCATCCACGTGAAGTTGGTCCACATAGATATTATACCAAAAGGACAGCTAGTCAAGGTCAGCAAGGAGAGGTTAATACAAGTACACAACCACACGTGGAGGAAGGTGGTGGTAATGGCAGCCCTAAAGGATATAATGGCAATGAAGGTTTCAATTTGGAAGGGTTAATGCAAGCCTTTGGATAGCAGATGCAGGGTTGGTCAAATCAAATTTTAGGTAAAATTCATGACATGAGAAATGAGCGTGCTCATTCTAGGAGATCCAAGAGTGTGAGTAGTGGGAGAACTAGCATTGTAGGTGGAGCAGATTCAAATGCAGGTAGAGATACAAAAAGACATACACATAGAGAGCCTACTCCTACTCCTACATTCATAGGTTGAGCAACCACAACAGTTGATGATAGACCACTTCATCCAAAATTTGTGCCAGTGATAGAGGAATCGTCTTCAGAGGATGAGGAGGCAAATGTTAATCTCACAGATGATATTATGGTTGCACATGATGAATATCATTTACTTCCACCTAATGTTAGGTGAGATCTAAACTTCAATCAAATCATGTCACAAAGGAGTAAAAAGAATAAGAGAAAAAAGGAGAAAAAAACTAAAAGAAAGAATCTAAGGAGTACAAAAGGCATTGAATAAGGTTCCTCTACCTAATTTTGATGGAAGTGGTAAGATGAGTGCTAGAGCATGGATACACAAGTTGGATACTTTCATCACACTCAAGCCAATGAGTGAAGAGAAGGCCATTCAGTTTGCTACTATGCATTTGGAGGGTTTGGCTTACGATTGGTGGCATCATGGACTTGTATCACAATGACATGATTTGATCACTTCATATGATGAGTTTACTCATAGGCTCATTAATAGGTTTGACAAGAAGGATATAGAGGTCTTGGTGTAGTCACAGTAGGAGGGTTCACAGAAGGAACAATCTAGACCGTGCAGCTAGAGTAAACACAATGGAATCAACTCAAAGATATAAAGCAAATGCAGATTCAGCCTTTCAGAATATCATAGAATTCAAATACAGATCGATCGGCAACATATGGGCTTACAAATTAGGGCTCACAGGCTTGATTATAGAATATCAGAATATGCACAAGATATATCTTTGAAGCTCCTTCGCAAAGAACTCAAACTAAGAATTATGAATCAATCGCTAACTACTTTCCTAGGCATCTATTGCATCAATATATATCATCTTTGGAACAATAGATTCCTCTGCATCAACCAAGGAAGGTTACAAACTCTAATAAAGAGGTGTAACGTGTGTACATGGACAAGTCAGACCTAAATGAATATAACTCCTCTGTAAATGAATGGAATGATGTACGAATCTTGGGGAAGGTTAGCCACGAACCAAAGATCTTTGAATGATGTATCCTTAGGCTCCACAAGTTAGAAAATGCTCCTCAGGTCTTCTCCTTTAGCTGATTGCCTGAGACTACCAGTATGCTCTGCTCTAAGAAAATAATCGATCTTCTGATAGCGATAGCTTTCTGGTAATTGATCCAAATGCTTTAAATTATGGATATGTTGTAGATGAATGAATCTAGATGCTATATCCAGCTCTGCAAGATCTAGAATGCAACTATGACAGAATGCAGACCAAAATACAAAACTATTACTGACTAAACTGCCTAAATTGAATTGGAAAATGAAAGAAAACAAATTGAAATGCAAATATTTTTGGTTGATGCAAGATTGTGCTTGAACCAGGGATTCTCTTGCATCAGACATCCGGGGTTATTGAAGAAGTGAGTCCCTCACTTTGCTGGGGCTAGAGGAAAACCAAGACGGTCTACCTCAGCCTAAGAAATCCATGATGAATCTTCTTCCAATCTGCCTTTCCACTTCACAAGGTATTCTATGTATTGTCTTCCTCTGGTGCTACATCCAACTCTTCTATCCAAAATGTATTCAATCTGCTCCGGTGCTTGTTGTGGTAATTGCTTCTTCAAGTCTTCTTCAATGCTGTCATTGAATTCTACTTCATGATACTGATATAGGTCTGCAATGTTGAAAATAGGTGAGATACCCAATGTCTCTGGTAACTCCACTTCATATGCATTTCCTGAATCAAAATTTTTGAGTACCCTACAAGGTCCAAACTTCTTCATCTTCAACTTGTTATATGTTCCAACTGGAAACCTTTCTTTTCTCAAGTATACCGACACTTCATCTCCAACTGCAAATTCCTTGTGTCTTCTGTTCTCATCTGCTTGCTCCTTATATTTGTTGTTCATATCTTCGAAATGCATGTTCACCTAATTATGTATTGTCTCCATATGTTCTACAAATTCTTTTGCTTATGCACTTCTCTTTTCTACCATACTGATCTCTCTCAACTCTGTAACTCCTCTAGGGTTTAATCCGGTAACAATCTTAAAAGGTGTTCTTCTAGTGCTCCTATTCACTGAATTATTATATGCAAAATCTTCTTGTGAAAGAATCAAATCCCAACTCCCTGTCTTCTCTCTAGCCAAACATCTCAACAAGTTTCCCAAACTCCTATTCACTACCTCTGTCTTTCCATCGGTATGTGGATGAAAGGCTGAACTAAATTTCAAATCTGTCTTCATCTTCTTCTAGAGTGTCTTCCAAAAGTATCCAAGAAATCTAGCATCTCTATCTTAAACTATGCTCTTAGGTAATCCATGCAATCTCATAATCTCCTTGAAAAATAGGTTTTCTACATGCACTGCATCAGTTGTCTTCTTGCAAGGTATGAAATGTTTCATCTTTGAAAATCTGTCCACCACTACAAATATTGAATCATGTCCTCTCTGTGTCTTAGGAAATCCCATTACAAAATCCATGCTTATCTCTTCCCAAGGTCTCTCCGGTACTGTCAAAGGTTTATACAATCCAGTGTTCTGACTACTTCCTTTTGCCACTTGACAAATTCTGCAACTCTAGACAAATTTCCTAGCATCCTTATGTATCTGAGGCCAAAAATAGTTTTCACTCACCAAAGCCATTGTCTTATCAATGCCAAAATGTCCTGCCAATCCACCACTATGTTTTTCTTTGATCAAATTATCTCTCATGGAACTTGAACTTCTAGGTATGCATAGCTAATTTCCTCTAAACAACATATCCTCCTGAATGAAATAATCCAACCACTTACTCCTATCTGTCACAACAGGTTCCTTGCAGGCTTTCTAAGGTTCTATAAAATCCAAATCTTCCTCATACATGTTCTTCAATTCATCAAATCCCAACACTTCAATTCTCATCTTTGTCAGCAAGTTCCTTCTCCTACTCAATGCTCAACAACTTTGTTTGATTTGCCACTCCTATGTTTTAACACAAATGTATAACTCTTCATGAACTCTACCCATCTCATATGTCTTTGATTCAACTTACCTTGTTTGTTCAAATTGAAAAGAAGCAAGGTATGCAGAATACACTTCCTACACTAATCTCATGAGGAAAGATTTATGCAAATTTTTCTTTTACAGTTACAGATTAAGATGCACATTAACAAAAAAATAATAACAACTTCCAAATGCAAACACAAAACTCACAACACAAGATATATGTGGGGAAAACCCTTTTAGGGAAAAAAACCCCATACTCCAAAGCCACCCAATATATTATTCAAGAATCATGAATATTACAATATACTTGCAGAGAAAGCTTTTACAAGAGTATATCCAACCATAGATCTAGGAGGTAATTCGACATCTATAAGATTCTTACATACAACTTCCATCTCAAGTTCCTAATATATAGGAGATACAATACAATACACTGCCAATGGTAGTTACAAAACCATGAGCCAAAACCACCAAAAAGTGGCACCCAAATTATCTCCAATCAAAGATGTCTTGTGATATGCCAAACCACACACCAACACATGTAACTCTCCCCTTTACAGCTCTTTTATGTGTCCAACATGTTTTTACATTTCCCAAAATAGAAGGTCCAACTTCTGGAGGCCATAACTTTTGATCCAGTTGTTCGATTGACGAACCATTTGATGTGTCGAAAAGCTCGTGAAGAGATTTATCACTCTATAACCCGCTACGCCAATTATGACAATTTTTGGGATGTTTAGGGAATTTTCAATTCCGGTAAATAAGTTCAAAGACTTTTACTGACAGTTTCAAAAAACATAAACTTTAATATCTTGCAATCCTGATATGATCTTGAGACGAAACTCACCTGAGATGTTCACTTAGTTGTTCTGCACCTTCTGGAAAAAATTTCAGGTCAATCCGAGTTCAATCAAAAGACTTACTAAAAATAGTAAGTATCACTATTTTTAGTTCATTTGGAAACTTTGGAAATTTTGAAGGTTCCAGACCATTCTCCAAGATAAAGGGTATTTAAAAAGACCAAAACTGGGAAGAATAGTAATCTTTTGAACTCGCAAGGTTGAGACACTTTTCTTGACATTCTCCCACTTATCAAACACCTTGCAAGAGCAAAGGGAGTATCAACACCATGATTTAATTGTTAGGGGCCGTGAGGCCCATAGACTCTGAACACCATCTAAACTTCTTTGTGCTCACAGGCTTTGTCAAGGAATTTGCAACATTCATCAAAGTTTCAACTTTTTCCAAGTTTACCTTCCCATCCTCTACCATGTCACAAACAAAATGGTATTGGACATCAATATACTTAGTCCTTGCATGGAAAGTAGGATTCTTCGCCAAACATATGGCACTCGGACTGTCACAACAAATAGTAATCTTCCCTGCATCAAACCCAACATCAAAACACAATCTCTTAAGCCAAATGGCTTCTTTACAAGCATGAGTTGCTTCCATTTGCTCATCTTTAGTAGTGGACAAAGCGACCACAGGTTGCTGCTTACTCATCCAACTAATAGCACCACCAAACATAGTGAACACATAAGCGCTGGTGGATCTCTTGCTGTCAATGTCACCTGCCCAATCTGAATCCACAAATCCATGAATACAAAGTGAATGCCGAGGGTCCTATAGGATAACCATGATAACATAAGGAATACTTAGAAGTACCCTGTAAATATCCAAACACTCTCTTCACTGCATCCCAATGTACCCATCCAGGATTAGCCATAAATCGACTAAGAACTCCCATTGCTTAGGCAATGTCTAGTCTTGTGCAGACCATCACATACATCAAACTGCCAACCGCAATAGCATAAGGAACTCTGCTCATATCCTTTATCTTAGAAGGAGACTTTAGATAATCTTCAATAGATAACTTTGTCCCCATTGTAATAGGAATAGTCAAAGGTCTGCAATCCATCATGCTGAATCTCTCCAACACAGTGTTACTTACTCTAGCCTAACCAAAGTTTTCTGTTTGCTCTGTCTCTTCTGATTTTCATTCCTAGAATGT
This sequence comes from Cunninghamia lanceolata, assembly GCA_027924645.1. NCBI lineage: Eukaryota > Viridiplantae > Streptophyta > Pinopsida > Cupressales > Cupressaceae > Cunninghamia > Cunninghamia lanceolata. Next base: position 6,286,437 of record BSBN01000439.1, read on the forward strand.
ATTGAGTTGCCCCTAGATTTTTCATCTCCAACTGTGCTGACAACTGAGACTTCAAATCAAAAATCAAACTTTTACCATTCCCAATGAGTAACATAACATCGACATACAATGCAATAATGAGAATGCGACCATTGTCAAACTTGTAGTAAACATAATGATATGATTTCAATCTTTGAAATCCAATACTTAACATAAAGGCATCAAACTTCTGGTACCACATCCTAGGAGACTGTTTCAAACCATACAAAGACTTTTTCAACTTGCAAACTAGATTTTCTTTACCTTTCACCACGTAGTGCTCTGGCTGTGACATATAGATTTCCTACTCCAAGTCACCATGACGGAATGTTGTCTTCACATCTATTTGTTCCACTTCTAGATCATACGCTACTGCAAGAGATAACAAGAACCAAATAGATGTCAACTTTGCAATGGGAGAGAAAATCTCACCATAGTCAATTCCCTCCACTTGAGAATACCCCTTCGCAACCAATCTAGTCTTATATTTCTCAACACTGTCATCTACACTGAATTTATTTTTGAACACCCATTTGCATCCAACAGGTTTTCATCCTTCAGGGAAAGGCACCAAGTCCCAAGTATTATTCTTTTCCAAAGAAGCCATCTCCTCTTCCATGGCCTCCTTCCAGGAACCTGCATCTTTCATACCCATAGCCTCTTTCATAGTTCTAAGCTCATCAGTGTTAGAAATCAAAGCAAAAATACAATTGGAATCATGCAAGGAATAACCAAACCTATTAGGTTGTTTCCTTATCCACGTGGACCTCCTCAAAGGTTGAGGTTGAGGTTCTTCATTTTCTTTTGAACTTTCAAAGCTACTTGAGCTCTCCTCATTATCAGGTCCAATAGATGTTTTGTTTCAACTTTCTTAGGGGTGGAAGGAAGCTGAACCACATCATATTTCTTCTCTTCTTTCTCTGGATGCAAGACAACAAAAGAAGGATTGAGCTCTTTGAAGATCACGCTTCTACTATATAGAACTCTCTTAGCTAGTGGATCCCAAAGCTCGTACCCTCTCACACCGATGCAATAATCGATGAAGATACACTTTACAACCTTGTTCTCCAACTTAGACCTCTTCTCCTTAGGTACATGTGCATATGCCTCACAACCAAATACTTGAATGTGTCTTAATGAAGGCTTTTTACCAGACCATACTTCCATAGGTGTCTTATCAACAAGTGCCGATGTAGGAGACCTGTTAACCAGGTAAAAAGCGGTAGCAACAACTTCAGCCCAGAACTTTTGTTCAAGACCAGCTCCACTTAGCATAATCCTTGACCTCTCCATCAACGTTCTATTCATCCTCTCTGCAACTCCATTCTGCTGAGGGGTATATGGAGTTGTCTCATGCCTCTCAATCCCCTATTCTTTATAGAGCTTGTCAAAATCTATTGAACATTACTCACCACCGTTGTCAGTCCTCAAACACTTAATCTTTATATCCTTCTGATTCTCTACAAGAGCTTTGAACTCTTTGAATATATTAAAGACTTCAAATTTACTTCTAAGGAAATGCACCCATGTCCTTCTACTGTAGTCATCAATGAATGAAACAAAGTAAATAGATTTTGAAATCAAAGGAACATTAATAGGACCAAACACATCAGAATGAATCAAGTCTAACACCTCAGAAGATTTATGAGAACTAGAATAAAATTGAACACGATTTTCTTTTCCATAAATGCAATGTTTATAGCAATCAAACTCAAGGTTACAATCATTCATACCCTTGACAAGATTTTTATTCTTCAGGGTCCTCAAACCCTTTTCACCAATGTGACCAAGCCTTTGGTGCCATAACATTGTCTTCTTAGCTGGAAGTTTCATCTCCATAGAATGAGCACCCTTAGGTACCTAAAAAGCATGACCATTAGAAGTAGATGCAACAGTCTTTTTCGCTGCTGGTTCCAATGGTGAGGATGAAGACTCTGAAGCTCTCTTCTTCGAAACATAGGCACTATTACACTAAACTACGCATGCATCAAGCTAAAATAGAGTGCCAATTTGAACACCCTTAGCCAACATCATAGATCCTCTAGTCATCTTGCATCCTCCATTCGAGAAAACAACCTTCACACCCACATCATTCAATTTACTTACAGAAAAAGGTTCCATGTCAAACCAGGGATATGCAGAACACCATTGATTCCCTTTACTCATCCATCAGGGAATTGAATCAAGACTCTTCCATGGCCAACAATATCCAAGTGAGAATCATCACCCAAGTACACCTTTCCACCATCATATTCTTCATACTTTGAAAACCATCCCCGATGCAAGGTCATGTGAAAAGATGCACCATAGTCAATAAGCCACACATCCTTAGATGCATGCATTGCCAAGGCAACGACAAATTCTTCTCCTTCATCCTGAGAGGACTTGTCAGAATTCAAATCATAATTCTTCTCCTTCATCCTGAGAGGACTTGTCAAAATTTGAATCATAATTCTTCTTCTTTTTCTTTTTCTCCTCCTTGCACTCCTTGCGGAAGTGACCAGGTTTGCTGTAGTTCCAACACAGGGCCTTAGACTTTTCAAGAGACTTAGATCTCCCACGGGATTTGGATCTTCCTTTTTCTTCCTTCTTCTTATCTTTTTTCTTTCCTTTCTCTTTAGATCTACCATGAACTACAAGAGCCTCCTTAGCTGAATCGGAAGACTTTCTCCGCATCTCTTCAGACAATAATGAAAAAACCACTTCATCCATCTTGAAGGTGGTAGTGGTACTCCCAATGGCCATAACAAGGTGGTCCTGTGAAATTGGTAAGGAACACAATAATGTCATACATCGATCCTCCTCCTCCATCTCCACACCAACGGAAGTCAACTAGGAAACAAGCATATTAAATGTATTCAAGTGATCAATGACAGATCCTCCATCTTCCATCCTCAGAGAATACAATTTCTTTCATAGGAATAACTTTTTCACTAGGAATTTAGCCTAATAAACATCCCCAAGCTTCTTCCAAAGTTTCTTTGTAGTCTTCTCTTCATGGATATTTAGGAGCATTGAATCAACCAAATAGAGTCTTATCAAACTCTTAGCTTTCAATCTTTGAGATCCCAAACTTCTTGAGACATTGTCGTTGGTTTTGTACTAGATATAGCTTCCCATAAATCCTGATCTACAAGCATGTCCTCCATTTTGAGTTTCCACAACTTGAAACTACTACCATTAAACTTCTCTATCTCAAACCTCCTAGTTTTGCTCACCATCTCTTAACTGCAAGAAAGATTTCAAAATCCTCTGCACAAGCTCCCACTCAAAGAAAGATCAGCTCAAAAAACCCTCTACCCAACAACTAGAACCAAAGGTGATCAGGCTCTGATACCAACTGAAAGGAAGCAAGGTATGCGGAATATGTTTCTTACACTGATCAAATGAGGAAAGATTTATGCAAATTTTTCTTTTTCAGTTACAGATTAAGATGCACATTAACAGAAAGATAATAACAACTTCCAAATGCAAACACAAAACTCACAACACAAGATATACGTGGGGAAAACCCTTTCAGATAAAAAACCCCACACTCCAAAGCTGCCCAATATATTATTTAGGAATCATGAAGATTACAATATACTTATAGAGCAAGCTTTCACAAGAGTATATCCAACCAGAGATCCAGGAGGTAATTCGACATCTATAAGATTCTTACATACAACCTCCATCTCAACTTCCTGGTATATAAGAGATACAATACAGTACACCGCCAACGGTAATTACAAAACCATGAGCCAAAACCACCAAAAAGTGGCACCCAAATTATCTCCAATCAAAGATGCCTTGTGATGTGCTAAACCACACACAAACACATGTAACTCTCCCCTTTACAACTCTTTTATGTGTCCAACACATTTTTACATTTCCCAAAATAGAAGGTCCAACTTCTAGAGGCCATAACTTTTGATCTGGGTGTTCGATTGATGAACCGTTTGATGCGTCAGAAAGTTTGTGAAGAGATCTATCACCCTATAACCCGCTACACTAGTTATGGCACTTTTTGGGAAATTTAGAGAAGTTTCAATTCTGGTAATTGAGTTCAAGGACTTTTTTCCATAGTTTCAAAAAATAAAAACTTTAATATCTCGCAATCCTGATATGATCTTGAGATGAAACTCACCTGAGATGTTGACTTAGCTGTTTTGCACCTTCTGAGAAAAATTTTAGATCAATCCGAGCTCAATCGAAGGACTTACTAAAAATAGTAAGTCTCGCTATTTTTAACTCGTTTGGAAATTGTGAAGGTTCCAGACCATTCTCCAAGATAAAGGGTATTCAAAAAGACCAAATTTGGGAAGAATAATAATATTTCAAACTTGCAAGGTTGAGACACTTTTCTTAACACAAATATTGCAAAGCTTGATGATCTGTATACAACACAAACTCCTTAGGCAACAAGTAATATCTCCACTTCTTCAAGGCTTGAGTTATGGCATAGAACTCTTGATCATAAACTGAATATCTTCTCCTTGCATCATTCAACTTCTCACTGAAATATGCTACAAGTCTACCTTCTTAACTTAACACTGCTCCTATTACATTCCCACTTGCATCACAATCAACTTGAAATACCTTCTTGAAATTTGGTAATGCCAATACAGGTTGCTCTGTCACTTTCTGCTTCAACAACTCAAAACTTTTGTCTGCTCCTAATGTCCACTTGAAATCTTTTGTCACCTCTCATTGTTTCTGTCATAGGGTTACAAACTAAATTGAAATTTATGATGAACTTCTAGTAGAAACTAGCTAATCCATGGAATGATATAACTTTTCCAATGCTCTCCGGTGTAGGCCATTCAACAATTGCTCTCACTTTCTCAAGATCCATCTTCAATCCTTCCGCAGAAATCACAAATCCCACTTATACCAATTCTTCCTTCACGAAACTACATTTCTTATTGTTTATTAGCAATTTCTCTTCTCTCAGTCTCTGCAATAATTGTCTAAGGTGTTGCAAATGTTCTTCCTTTGTCTTACTGAAAATCAGAATGTCATCCAAATATACAATAACAAACTTACCCAAAAATTTCTTTAAGACTTCATTCATCAATCTCATGAAAGTACTCAGTGTATTTGTCAATCCAAAAGGCATCACTAACCACTCATACAATCCCTCATTTGTCTTAAAAGCAGTCTTCCATTCATCACCTTCTCTGATTCTGATCTGATGGTATCCACTCTTCAAATCTATCTTTGTGAAATATCTTGCTCCACTCAAACAATCCATGATATCATCCAGCCTAGGTAAAGGAAATCTATACTTAATTGTGATATTGTTGATTGCTCTAGAGTCTGTACACATTCTCCATTCTCCATCTTTATTTGGTGCTAACACTATAGGTACTGTACAAGGATTGAAACTTTCTTTAATCAAACCTTTCCTCAACAACTCTTGTATCTGCCTATTCAATTCTTCATTTTCTGTCGGTGTCATTCTATGTGCTTCTTTGTTAGGCAAACTAGCTCCAAGTATAAGATCCATGTGATGAATGATACTTCTAATTGGTGGCAATCCTTTAGGTACATTGTCTAAAATGATGTCTTCATACTCTGTTAGCAAGTCAGTTATCTCCTCCGGTTGTGATTCTTCAGTCTCTTTCTTCAATGTTTCAGGCTTCTTAGGAATCAAAGTATAACACGTATTCTCATGTCTCAAACAATCCAGAAATTTTCTTCCATCTACCAAACTGATTTTAGAATTCCCACATACTTCACTCTTAGGATCATCTTCCAAAGGAATCAAAGTAATTCTCTTTCCATTTGATGTTAGAGTGTATGTATTCTTTCTCCCATCATGTATAGCATTTCTATCATATTTCCAAGGTCTACCCAACAAGATATGACATACATCCATAGGCATAATATCACACAATACTTCATCATGATAAGATCCAATATGAAATTTCACCAAACATTGTTCACTCACCAGTATTTTATGATCATCCTAAATCCATGCTATCTGATAGGGCTTAGGGTGTTTCAATCCTTCTAACTTTAGCTTAGTCACCATCTCCTCTGAAACTTACAACTTTACAACATTTACCTCCTGATTTGCATCTGGTTCTGAACAAACTCTTCCGTTGCAGTGGTTTTTCATTTGTCTCTATTTGAAATAGTGCTCTCCTCATCACAGGTGATTCTCCTTTCTCAGGTTTACCAACTAAACTGGGTGATCCAACAGGTTCTTCTTCCACATAGGCTACTCTTCCAATATTCTCTGTCCTCTTGCTTATACTCCCCTAATTGCATTCAAATGCTCTATGTCCATCTCCACACTTGAAACAAGTTCCTCTAAATGTTCTCCTATTAGGTCCTCCTCCTCTTCTATATCCTTCACTCTGGTATGGACTAGGGTTTCCTCTACGGTATAAATTTCTATCATTCCACTGGTATGCATTTTTATCTCTGTCCTCCTTGAATGTGCTCTCCTATCTGTTCTGCTCTGCATATGATCTCTCTCCTCTGTAAAATGTTCTACCTCTCTAAAATTTACCTCCTCTACCTCTCTGTCTTTGATCATGCCTCTTATTCAACTTCTCTTCAACTTTTAAGGCAAACTGATATGCTTCCTCCAAAGATTTCATCCTTACCAAGCTTAGTTCTTCTTGAATGTTCAATCTTAATCATTTGATGTATCTAGCCACTTTCTCCTTGCTTGCTTCCCTATGTCCTATTCTTATGACCATCTTATGAAATTCTTCAGTATACTCCTTCACATATTTCTCTTTTTGTCTGAGGTTTTGCAATCTCTTTAATAGCTCCAACTCATAATTAGCAGGTATAAATTAATTCTTCAATTTTGTCACCATCCTATCCCATTTTGTAATCTTTTCTTGTCCTCTTCAGTTTCCATCCAACTGAACTTCTTTCCACCATATAATAGCATGTCCTTTCAGCTTTGTCTTTACAAATTTCACCTTCTCCAGATCTTCAACTTCTTCATATTCAAAGTACTCTTCCATGTCATTTATCCATTCAATTAATTCTTCAGGATTCAAATTGCCATTGTAATTAGGTACATAAACTCTAGGTCTCTTCCCAATCTTAGCTTGCAACATCTTGACTTGATCTGATTCTTCTTCTTCATCACCTCCTAGGGTTTCACCAATTTGTTCAACAAATTGGAATTCCTCTTCATCATCACTTTCAACATTAGGTCTAGGTGTCAATCCTCTTCACCTATCTTCTTCAACAACATCTAATTGAATTCTCATCATTTTCATCATCTCATCCATCCTACCATCCATTTTTCCAACAACAAGGATTCACCTCGATGGCATCTTACTAGGATCAAGTGCAAACTGCCTCAAGTTCGACGATTGGGCTACAAGGTGACAACTACCTCATAATAGGTGATCAATTGTGACACAAGTAACCTACCTCAGATTCAGCAATCTATCCATAGAAAGATCTTATAGAATTCCTTTTCCAACTCTGCTCACTTCACTCCCAAAGATTCATAATAGGCAATCAATTGTGACACAAGCAACCTACCTCAGATTCAGCAATCTATCCACAGAAAGATCTTATAGAATTCCTTTTCCAACTCTGCTCACTTCACTCCCAAAGATTTGAACTTTCGCTCTGATACCACTTGGTGCAGTCACGGTAGGAGGGTTCACAAAAGGAACAATCCAGACTATGCAACTAGAGTAAAAACAACGGAAACAACTTAAAGATATAAAGAAAATACATATTTAGTCTTTTAGAATATCATAGAATTCAAATACAGATCGAACGGCAACATGCGGTCTTACAAATTAGGGCTCACAGGTCTGATTAAAAAATATCAGAATATGCACAAGATATGGCTTTGAAGCTCCTTCACAAAGAATTCAAACTAAGAATTATGAATCAATCACTAACTAATTTCCTAGGCATCTATTGCATCAATGTATATCATCTTCGGAACAATAGATTCCTCCGTGTTGGCCAAGGAAGGTTACAAACTCCAATAAAGAGGTGTAACGTGTGTACATGGACAGGGCAGACCTAAATGAATAGAACTCCTCCACAAATGAATGGAATGATGTGCGGATCTCGGGGAAGGTTGGCCATGAACTAAATATCATTAAATGATGTATCCTTAGGCTCCATAAGTCAAAAAATGCTCCGCAGGTCTTCTCCTTTAGCTGATTGCCTGAGAAAGCAGTCGATCTTCTGATAGCAATAGCTTTCTAGTAATTGATCCAAACGCTTTGAATTCTAGATATGTTGTAGATGAATGAATCTAGATGCTATATCCATCTCCATAAGATCTGGAATGCAACTGTGGTAGAATGCAGACCAAAATACAAAACTACTATTGACTAAACTACCTGAACTAAACTAGAAAATGAAAGAAAACAAACTGAAGTTTAAACAAACTAAAATGCAAATATTTTTGGTTGATGCAAGATTGCTCTTGAACCAGGGATGCTCCTACATCACGTCTACTACAAGGAATTAGAACAGTTGAAATAGGTTGGTAAAGTAGACTCCTACATCAATGAGTTTCAGAAGATTGTTGTTATTATTCCTGAAATGCCAGAAAGGAGAGTTACAATGTTGTTTGTAGAGGGTTTGAATGATAGGATGAGAGGGTTGGTGAAGGTACATAATCCTAAGACATTGGATGAGGCTATAGAGCTTGCACATGATCTTGATACCTATCCCACATCATTTCAAATCCCAAAGAAAAGCTTCTATAAGGGCTCAAGTTCTAGTAAGAAGAAGACATTTCAATATACTAAGCCTAGTCTTTCTTCCTTGGAGAAAGATGATTTGAGAAGGAAGAAGTTATGCTTTTCTTGCAAAAAACCATGGGAGCCAGGACATAGATGCCTTAGAAAGAGGAAAGAACATCTCATTGAGGTACTTTCAAATGATGGAAGTGACACACATGATGATAGAGGTTCATACCATGATGATGATGATGATCATGTGGAGTAGCCTACATTGGAGCTTGATATAGGAGATACAGGTCCAACAACTATTGCTTCTATGTGAAGAGTTCCAAGGTATCATGCTTTTCAGATTAAGGGAGTTCTAAAGGGGCAACGAGTCACATGCTTAGTGGATAGTGGAGAAGGTATCTTAGCTTAGTATTCAGATGGGTGATTATACATTGACATATGATTCCTACATTGTTGGACTTTTAGGTATTGATGTTGTGTTGGGGATGCACTGGTTGCATTCACTTGGCCGGTATATCCAAGATTTGAAGAAGATGGAGATAGACTTCTTTCACAATGGGAGGAAGATAATATTGAGATCAATATCAGATGGAGCACATAGAGTATGACATTGCATGGGCATCTCAAGTCTCTATTTCTTCCAAATCTTCTTCCAATGGTGAGTATCATGTAGATATCCAATTTGTATTGGATAAGCACAGTAAGGTGTTTGGTGACATTCCTCCTAGTAGACCACCAGATTGTGGTTTTGAGCATGTGATTGAGTTAGAGGATGGGACTAAGCCCATCAAATTTCCACCATATCGTCATCCTAGGCATTTCAAGATTGAGATAAAGAATAGAATCAAGGAGTTGATTGATATGGGATGCATTCAACCTTCATCTAGTCCATTTTCTTCTTCGGTGGTGTTGGTCAAGAAGAAGGATGGTACTATGTGGATGTGTATTGATTATAGAGCGCCAAACAAGAAGACAATCAAAAATAGGTACCCTATACCCAAGATCAATGAGCTACTTGATGAGCTACACGGGGCCGTGTACTTCTCCAAGATTGATCTTTGTTCAAACTACCATCAGATTCATGTCCGTGAGGAGGATGTTCCTAAGACAACATTTAGATGCCACTATGGACACTATGAGTTTTTGGTCATGCCCTTTGGTCTTACTAATACACCTGCTACATTTTGAAGTCTTGTATGAACCATGTGTTCAATAAGAAGTTGCGTAAGTTTTTGCTAGTATTCTTTGATGACATTTTGATATACAGTAAGACATGGGAAGAGCTCTTCGACATCTTGATGAGGTACTTGGTGTTATGGAGGCACAATCATTATATGCCAAGGCTTCTAAGTGTGAGTTTGGATTGGAGGAGATTATCTATTTAGGGCATGTGATTAGTGCTAATGGAGTGAGAGTACATGAGGAGAAGATCAAAGTTATACATGATTGGCCTACTCCAAGGAACATTTATGAGTTGAGAGGTTTCTTAGGTCTTTGCAACTTGTTGGTAAACAGATTTGTCACCGCGAAATAATGTTTGAAATTGACTCGTTGCCCTTAGAGTGGTGACTAAATTGTCCCAATAGTTGGAGAGATCGCGATAGAGCAATGATCTTCCTCTACGTTTGAGAGGGGCAGCTCCCTCGTAGGATGGGGGTATTTATGGTTTTTGTGTACTTTTATCCAGAAAGTACAAAAAGGAAGAAAAGTAAAATAATCAGGAGAAATGAGTATGTAGAAACCCTCGTGGTAGACGTATGAAAACCAACTGGAGTTCCACAATCTTATTGAAAAGTATGAAGGGGTCTCACCACAAAGCTAGAAACCACTTTCCTAAACTCCATGATGAATCTCATGATATATATATGCAACAACGATGAAGAAAGATGGAAAATCTCAACATACGCAGAGATAATTTATCTGAACACTTTCAAATCAGGATACCGAGATAAGATTGTGCTTCATCACCCCAATTACATGCTTCAATGGATAACTTTGATTTACACAAATACATAGAAAGATCACCAATTTGACATATGAGAAACTAGTAATCATAACTCAGAAATACATCAAGAACATACGAACTGAAATGCATTCTTCGTTATCTTTTCAAAATTATACAATTCCAAATGTAAACTATATAATGTGTAAAACCAAAAATGTTCCAAGAAGTTTATTCATAAGTTCCCCTTGCAAAAGTTCTCTCTAAAGAGTCCTCCCCCATTACATTTGAAATAGCCTTGTATTTATAGGCTTTTTCCCATAACTACCTTGTAATTAACTTGTAACTAACTTGTAACTACTTCCCAACCAGTTCAAGTAACTACCTTTTTCAAAAGGAAACCTAATTTTGAACTTTTAATTACAATAAGTGAAACAAGTCACTTTTCAAAATGGTAGTTTTCAAAGATGCAACTTTTGAGTTGTGAAATTGACTAAGTTACTTTCTATCTCTGTTCTGCTCCTTTCTGGTAGTCATCTCTTCAATTGTTTCTTGACATCTCTTTCCAAGTGCTTGAAATATGGTAGATGAAATCGGTCTGCTAACTCTGCATAATAATTGTCATGAAGAATCATATATGTATTGATGGGGATTCAACAAAGTGGTAGCTTTGTATCCACTAGAATACTCATATCCTACTCAACATGATCACTACTCCCAATACTTGAATTTATGGAGAGAAAAATGTGACGATCATTCAAAGCAACAACAACCATATGTATCCACTGAAGACACAATTGAAAGTGAGACAAAAAGATGTTTTAAGCAAGTTAGGGGCTGCCCTACTTCCCATCAGTTGATCACCTATATGATGAATATCCCCATGACTATTCGAATTTCCTTTTCATACAACTTTCATAGGAAGATCATCTCCCTCCTTCCCTGAATCTTAGGCTCTTACCTCAATTGCAATCATAAAATGCCATCACCATTCACTAATGTTTTGAGAAGCACTTCTCATATCCAAAATGAATGTGTGCATTTTCAACACCAGGAGAATTTAAACCATGAATAATGTAATATGGAGATGGAGATCCATTAGAAATTATAAGACCTCTCATGATTGAGACTGCCTATTTCCAAAATTCTATTGTACTCGGGCCACAACTATATCTTTATGTAGGTTCAAATGAAAATTTGAAACTCATGAAGCTTGACTTATTATCTTTTGTACTCACATTTCCACACTAGGGCTTGCCCTCCTACTCTAACATTGTTTTAAATAATTTCACTTTAGAATTAATACACTTGTCCTCATCTTTCAATGTTGCTGAAATAGTGCTCACACTTCAAGTCAATAACATTGTGCTTGACTTTGATTTCACTATCTTCTAGTAGATATCCATAGCTTGATCATAAAAATCCCATCTCCACGCTTGAAGGATTGCATTCTGACAAATTAGATATTCTCATTATGGAATGTACAAAGAAAATGCTTAACCACACTCTAATTTTGGCATGAGCAGAGAAGTTGACGGTGAATGCCGAGGAAGATGGCGTTGTAACCGACTGTTACATCTACTTGTAAACTTTGAACTTTTTCAATAAATGTGAAGATCTCACAATCTTTATCTGGAGATGATGATGCTTTTTCTATATAAGTCCAACGCTTATTTATGCATTCACATTAGGCACGTATCAATTTGTCATCTTCACAGTCCTTGAAATGGCATCTCTTTGATGCATTCGTTGAAACTCCATGGGATGATAATAAACTGTTAATGGCATCAAACAGTCTGATAGGTATACCATCAACCATGAATACAACTCAGAGACCTTTTCACAATGAATTAAAGTCTTGTGTCAGGCTCAACTATAAGCAAAGCCTCTGCTCTTAGTGTGTCTCCTTCATCACTTCGCACAACATTCTCTTTTCTCTAAGAGCTTGCTTTCCCATGACATTTACTTTCAAGGAGTAGCTTGTGGTATCTCAGAGGCTAAAGGAATACGCCGCTAGGAACAACAGATGAGTTTAGAAACCTTTCCAAAGGCGGGAGGTGATGTCTAAGAAAACTCTTTCAACTCATGAGGCCACATTTCTTCACAAGTTTACTTTGCCATTTCCTCTTGTTTTGATGAATATCCATATTGGCCACGGGAATGTTGACAAGGACTCGTATTTGATAGAGAATTTTTGGGGTCTTCAACAAATACATTTAGTGTGTATCAAAAATCATCCCTCCATTGTGCTTTGCTGAACAACCCCATCTTGCAATTGGTGCATTCAAGCATTTAGTCAAACAGCCCAAATATGTTATCTGTGCTTCCAGAACTTATCTTTCAAGGTGCCTGTAAAGATTCATGTACTTTGTCTGTTCGAAACTTCTCATATTGGTGCGGACTTGGAAGATGTGGCTGAAGCTTCCTAACAAATCCATCTTGCAAAAGATTTGGTAGTCATTGCTATCCAGGGGACTGTATCTCTTTGGTTTTATCTCCAATGGAAATCACACCATTCATCTTACCCTGAAATTTCATACCTTCCTTGTTTGTATCAACATCGAGCTTTTAATAAAGTCATCATTATTGAGTCAAATATTGTAAATGATGACTTTGTTCCATGAGGTCTCAGGAGGACGCTTGTCAAAAGTCGTGGAACTTAGCTTTCATCTTGCATATGCTAGCACAATTTGCACATGCGTCTACTAGAGCATCTCAAACTTGACCAACATTTTGTGCTCATAGGAGCCAAACACAGTCTTCAACTTCGTGGGTAGAGGCTTGGAGTTTGACAGTTGCATTTTCTTGAAAGTTTTTAAAGCCTTTTCAACAAATACATATTGTGTATGGGGTTACATATCTTGCATATATGTCTGCCAGATTATTTCAAACTGTGATATCTGAGAAAACTTCCATTGCCCATGACTCGTTTCACAAGGTTGGAGATTGGCGAGGGTTTTAACTTCTAAGTAGTTATAATAACTAATTTTATTTGTAACCATATTTCTTTTCACAAGTTAGTCAAAATTGCAAGTTGCTTCCTTTTTTTACCTTTTGGACAACTTTGCCAAAACTAAAAGTGCGCGCAAACTTAGCCGAACTTGAAAGTTAATGCAAACTTTTTGAGAAGCGAAAGTTGACGCGAGGTTTACAAAAATTACAAGTTTGATGTGAACTTTCACTTTTTCCTAAGTAGGCCAAAAATAACTTTTTTTTTTAAACAAACTCTCCACCTAGCCAAATTCACAGGTAATACCTTTTCAACTTAGGCGAATTTGCAACTTTGCGAACTGTGCAGGTGCAAGAAATGGTGAAAAGTGCATAACTTTCAACTGGAAAGTCAGATTGTCATGAAATCTTGCCACATTGTCCATTTTAACATTATAAATCTCTGTGCCAAACAATTTTGTTCCAGTCCTTACAGAAACCAAAATTTTATTATTTCTGCCAACCGCCCGCTGAAAAATTGAAAGTTTAAAATCTCTCAAACCATAAAACTTCTTGACCCAAAAAGCCGCCACATTAGGTGAAATGGAGTCACGAACACTGCTATAAAAATTATTTCGCACCATCTGTCACAGATTTTCAATATTTAATTATTTTTGTAAAATGCCGCAAACTGGACAAGTGTGCCTAAGAAATTCAATGAGATGATGAGTATCTCTGCTCCAAAATGATGTTGTTATGCAAAGTTCAATGTAGGGAAACATATTGTGACATCTCAGAAATAAGTTATCTTAATGACTCATGCAGGAAAAACGTGACACTGGTGTTTTGCAATCGGAAGGTGACTCTAGAGAAAGGGTTCAAAGAATGGTTAGACTTGTAATTTTGACACAAAAAGTTTAAATTTGGAAGCGTTGAAAATGAGGCCAACACAACTAATATAGGAGATTTGTTAAAGGATTTTCACAGTTGGTAGCACCATTAATAGATCTCACTAAGAAGCGCACATTCTTTTGGTCTATTGAGGCACAGACAACTTTTGATTGACTCAAGAAGTTGATGAGCACTACTCCAGTGTTAGCACTACCAGATTTACATAGTTTTTTGTACTTGAGTGTGATGCATCAGGAGATGGTATTGGGGCTATGTTAATGCAAAATAGTCATCCCATTGCATTTGAGAATAGGAAATTGAGAGATGTGGAGTGCCTATATTCCACCTATGACAAGGAGATGCTTTCCATTATGCATGATTTGGCAAAGTTTCGTCAGTACTTGGTAGGTGTAAAATTTGTGGTTAGGACCGACAACAATAGTTTGAAATACTTCTTGGAACAAAAGGATTTGAATGAGAGACAACAAAAATGGGTCTCTAAAATACAGGCATATAGTTTTGACATTCAGTTTGTGAAGGGGAAGAAGAACATTGTTGCTAATGCACTTTCTAGGAGACCTACCATTTGTTCCTTGAGTGAGATTTCAGATGATTGGAAATCTCAACTTTTAGTTGAGTACTCCAAATCTACTTTTGCATGCGAGATCATGGATGGTGTGATTCAGGATGACAGGTATAAGGTTGCTGATGATGTGATATATTATAAGGACATAATTTTCTTATTTCCTGAGTCCAAGATTAAGCAACAGATTTTGGGAGCCATCCATGACACACCTCTAGCAGGGCATCCAGGGTTTTTCAAAACCTATAGACAGGTTCGTAAGATATTCTCTTGGAAGGGTCTCAAGGATGATGTATTACAGCATGTTAGAGATGTTGGCAAGAGACACATTGTAGCTTCATGAGTGTTGTCATTGATGGAAACAAAGTTCATCCCACCCATCCGCAGGACATGGTGTGCTCATACCGGAAGTCAGATTGAAGAGTGTTGTGGTCCGGTGACCAAGAATAGAGTATGCAACAAGGTTCGACAATCAGGTTTGGATCTCTCAGAGGAAGTATCTATGTGAGGTGCAGACTTAGGGAAGTCAAGAGGAGTACCTTAACTGATAGATTCCAAGGATTGAGCCTCTAGTGATGAAAGAGTGAAGAGATTTAAGCACCTAAGTATTGTGTTCTTGTTCGACAGAGTAAACAGAGGAAGAACTGACCGGCAGAGCATTAGATCTTAATTCGGATGAGATATTGATGGTGATCAAGCTTACTAAGGTATCATTCATGATTGGCTGACATGATTGATGACTTCTATGAGCATCTCTTTGATACGCATCACTTGATAAACAAGGATTCAGCCGACAGACCAAGAGTTTGGGAAAATAGTAAGTATTCTGGATGCCGACTAGAAAGTGGATGAAATCCTTGATGCAGATATATATACCAGATTGATTTCAGTATGAAGGTGTGTGGTGTGTTGAAGTGTGCGAATGAAGAAGAGCAGTGCGGAAGTAGTAAGGCAGGTCTGATATGTGACAAGACAGCAGCACTAAGAAGAGGAAGAATGAAGTGTAGCAGATCAGTGTATTGAACCTAACCGGAACTAAACCTCAGCATATGTGGATGCTTCTCATCAGTTCAAGTATCTAGTTTCCTTGTATAAACTATTGTAGGTAGTGAGCCTCTTGTGAGCAGTGTGCTTGGGCAGTGAGCCCTAATTGACAAGTGCCATTTTGTACTATCTTATTCTTTTAACAGAGAATACAATCTTGGGTTAATCACCCCGTGGTTTTTTCCCTTAACAGGGTTTTCCATGTCAAAATCATTATGTCATGTGTATTGATGTTATTTTCATTTCATGGTTATGTTTGCTTATATGATTTGATGCTGCATTAATTGTTAAGGAAGATCATAAAGTTGAAGTAATTAAGATAACTAATTCACCCCCCCCCTCTCAGTTATCAACAATTGGTATCAGAGATAAGTTCCTCCAAACAGAGGCTAACAACTTGAGGAAGATCTGGGAATTCAAATGGATGTGTATGGTATGAGGGAACAACTTCAGTCTACCCTAGATGATCTTGAGCAATCTAACTCTGAAGTCAATGAATTGAAGGAAAGACTCAAACAGGCTAATGATTTCATAAATGAACTAAAAGGGAAACTGAGTATCTCTATGAAAAAGAGAAAGGATCTACTTCAGCAATTGGCAAGTCAAGGTGAATACAATGATACAAATGAAGATCTAAAGGAGAAAACCAAGTTATGTGAAAAGTTATCAAAAGAGGTCATTATGGTAAGACATGAAATGGAATCAGGAGTTATGAAATTTACCCAAGAAATTGAAGAGAAAAGAAAAACTAAAGATGATCTAAGACAATCTCTCAAAGAAAAATTAGAAGACTGCCACAAAATGGATAGAATAATCAGACATCTTGAATCTGATCTTGAAGAAGCTAGGGATAATGAAGAACAACTTGAGAATTAGATTGACACTCTTAAAAAGGATCTTCAAACAACAAATGAATACAAAGAGAAATTCAAGATAAGCTCTGCCCAACTTGAAGTTCTTCTTCAAAGCCAAAAGAGGGTAGATGACAAGCAAGTCTTGGGGTATGAAAAAGGTGAAAGCTCTGGATCCGGTTAGAAGAATTCCATATCAGAAAAGCCAAGAAACAGACCTAGAAGACCTCCGGTAAGGCAACCAAATGCTCAAAGATATCCTTCCTTCAATGGATACTGCCACAATTGCAATAACTTTGGTCATAAATTAAATCAGTGCAGAAGAAGAATGAATCAGATTACTTCATCCTTCTCCAGACAATGCTTTAATTGCAAAAGGTATGGTCACAAAACTCATGAATGCAGAAATATGCAAATGAACAATTCAGTCAATGGTAGATGTTTTGCATGCAATAGAATGCAACATATGGCTAATCAGTGTAGATCAAGAGGATATCAGGCAAATATGCAAAGAAATGTTGTTTTCTACAATTGCAATAGATCCGGTCATATTGCCAAATTCTGCAGAAGCAAGAATCAGGACAAAAAGGGTCCAGTGCATCATAATCAAAACCAAGACAAAGGAAAAGGACAAATGAATGCGGATGAAGTTCAAAGGGAAATGAACAAGATTTGGGTGAAGAGAAGTATAGAAAATGATGGGGATGGATCCACACCAGAATTTGGTGCTGATATTCCTTCCAGAATCTAAATAGATGAGCTCTGGCTTAGGGGGAGTCACAAAAGAAAATATTTTCCCCCAGCCAGTCAATTGGTGCTTGAAATTGGCACATGGAAGGTTGCGGACTAAAAGGGCTCTCAGAGAAACATCTAAATAACCCTTAGGGAAGATATGAAAGATCCGTAATGAATTTGAAGAGGTTAATCATCTAAGATTAATCCGTTTAACAGTCATCCAGTAAGAAGTAGGTCTTTCACAGTTAGACTCGATATGATTCAAACTAAGGAATCTTGATCTGCGGATAGATGAAATGTTTGGAAAAAGGAAGATAGATTGTCAATCATCACCAAGAACAACTCTAAATGCTTCTCAGTAATCTGGAAAAGATTTTTCTTAGAACAAGGAGAACAAGGCAAATCAGAATGACTCAAGTTACACATTTATTGCAAAATGAAATTACGGTTTGCAGAGAAATATAAGGGTTCTCTTATTGAACATTTGCTCATTTTACATTCGAGAAGAAGAGAAAAGGAGCTCTGCAACAAATTGCCTCAAGCCCATCAAAGATCAACTACAGAAGTCGATTCATCCAGCAATCCGATCTGGTTCATATCGTGAACCCTAGAAGCGTAAAAGGTATTTTCTGCTCTTGAAAATTTCTCTGTGAATCTTTGAAAGATGGCTACAAGATATATCACTCCAGCAGAGAAAACTCTATATCCAGAACAACAATCTACACTGCTTATGAAATGTTGAGAAAGAATGCAAATTATGATCTTTGTGAACTCCTTCTGAGCCAACTGATGGAAAACCTACAAAAGATTAAGAAGGACAAGAAGAACTCCTTCAAGTATGGTGGGCTGATACTGTGTTTATTCTTCTACTTTATGAATAAGCTACTCGGATCCAATGGTTGGGTATGGCAAAATGACAAACCTGTTGCAATTCAAATCAGAGATTACTTGCATGGGCTTGGTGATGCCAAGGCTCAAAATACTACACTATGGGGTTATTTCAAAAAACTTCCAAAGCATGATGCAGGCTAGAGAAAGAATTCCCCAATCCCTAGTTGAAAAATACAAGGATACAATGTGCTTTATGGTAGACACTGATCAATGTCTAATGGAGGCAGTAGAACCAAGAATATTATGGATCATTCCAATGGGGTATGAGGTTGATGAGAAAATTGTAGAGCTACATATTCAACACATGCTCAGTCAACCCAAGGATCCTAATGTAGAAAGGTTTGGAACCTTTAAAGAGTTGAGTGTGAAGATTCATGTGGAGCTAAGACAACCAAAAATGAAAAGAAAGGTGAGGAGGGAAGTTGAAGAATTTGCCAAAAGGTATGGAATTTCAAAGGAGGCACTTGATGCAAATAGAGAGAAGATGGAAAGGGCAGAAAAAGAAAAGGAAGAAGCAGGAAAAGAAAGTGCTCCGGTAGAAGCCCCCTCCCAGACCAGGTCCTCTAAGAGCTCTGCACCTACCATTGCTAAGAGCTCAAAGGCATCAAAACCAGAAGCAAAATCATCTGGTAAAGGAGAAAAGAGAACAAAGACAAAGGCTACAAGATCATATACAAGCCTCAAAGATGATGAAGAGACAGAATTTGATGAAGAGATCAAGAAGAAGAAGAAGAAGAAGAAAGTATCTGGAGAATCCTCTACCGGTCTAGACAAGGAAGAAGAAAAGACACATAAAAGTGTTGAGAAGCCTACTCTTGACGATATCATCAAGGCAATTACTGTGTGTGGAAACCTGAAAACATTAATAGAATTCTATGATGAACATAGTGAAGCTGACTAGAAGATCCTGCAAGATGCCACAGTCAGGTATCTAAATATCTACAACAAAGCTTTCATCGAAATCATATCTCTAATTCCTAAAAGCCTTGAGAAGGAACTTGAAATTAGAAAGAATAATGCTAAAGAAAAGGCTATGGAGATCCAGGAATAGATAGCCATTCAGCTCTATCCTTCCATCACTCCTAAGCAAAAGAATATGATCTTCAAAGATTGCAAGGATGAGTTCCAGAGCAAAGCTAGGATGAATCGGCTTATGCTTGGAGAAACTAACAAGGTGGCTAAAGAAACAGAAGACATCCTCCGGAATGCATACAAAGGATTCAATATTCCTATTATAGAGGACTTAGGTGATGATCCCTTGGCCATGGATGAGAAAGAAGAATCTATTGAGACAATGGAAGAAGAGGCAAAGGAGACAAGTGAAGAGAAAGCTAAAGACTTAGATTCCTCTGCTCCGGAAGAGGAAGCTCATGAAGAAGAAGACATTTCTCTTCCGGATCCTCCTGCATACTCCAGAATTGAAGGAGAAGAAAGAAAAGAAGAGAGCATCAGTTAAGAAGAACAAGTAAAGGGAAGCGAAGAAGGTCAAACAGAAAAGACCACAGATGACAGTGCTAAGGCTGCAGAAGAGGAGAAAACCCTATCACCGGCAAGAGACACAGCAGAAGCAGTCAAAGATTTCTTAACCAAAGAGATGATGGAATTTGATGAACCAAAACTTCTTCAAGGTCCATTCAATTTTGATTCCCTCTCTCCGGTGCAAACCATGAAGCTAGCATCCTTCACTCAAGCAAAGGCAAAAGAAAAACTTCTAAAGTCTCACATGGAAGACTGTGAGCTCATAGAAGTTGCATCCGGTGTATTGGAGAAGATTATGCCATCCTTCCAAAAGGATTCTTTGGCCTCCACATCCGGTAATCTAAAGTCTCTTGTAAATTCTGTTCATACACATTTTGATTCCTTAGAGAAGTCAGCAGAAGAAAAGGTCTGGAAGGAGTTTTTGGGAAAGAAATTCTCCGAAGTACAAGGTCTAATAACCAATGATAGGAGAGTTATGGATATTGGAATAAAAAGCTTAGAAAATGCTCTTAAAGATGGCAGAGATATATATAAATTTTGTCTATCCTGGCCTAAAGTGACCAAGGACATTGAGAAGAAAGTAAAAGAGCAAGAGGATAAACTATTAAGTTTATCTCAAAGTTTTGATCCTCTCTTCTCCTCCATAGTAAATCAAGAGTGTCAGGCTATTGTAGTCACAAATGAAATAAAGAAGCTTGAGAAGGAGAAGAAAAATAGAATAAACAGGTTGAGTGAACTTAGAGGGATAATTATCCCTAAGTTAGAAGCCATGCATGAAGCCCTAAGTGATGCACAGACCACAGCCCGGACCAATGATCCTATAGATCTAAAGAGGGCAGAAGCTTTTACATTTCTGTTGAGTGGTCACATCTCAATTTTGGATAAGATGAAGAGGAGTTGGGCAACAGAAGTGGTACAGTTGAAAACCACTTTTGCAGATATAGTTAAGTATATGTAAGTAAAACATGTATATATGTTTTTGCGGCCAAGTATAGATTTGTTTTTAGGAAATTTTGGTGTGCGGACCCTACCCTTTGCCATTGATGTCAAAGGGGGAGTGAGGAGTAGTGAAAAATGTGGAATCCAGCTAAGGGGGAGCTCTGGTAAAGTGTACCTTAGAACAGAGCATCAGCTAAGGGGGAGTGTAGTGTGACAGTCATTTTTTCACTAAGTGTTGCCATCAATGCTAAAGGGGGAGATTGTTGGCAAGAGACACATTGTAGCTTCATGAGTGTTGTCATTGATGGCAACAAAGTTCATCCCACCCATTCGCAGGACATGGTGTGCTCATAACTGAAGTTAGATTGAAGAGTGTTGTGGTTTGGTGACCAAGAACAGAGTATGCAGCAAGGTTCAACAATCAGGTCCGGATCTCTCAGAGGAAGTATCTATGTGAGGTGCAGACTTGGGGAAGTCAAGAGGAGTACCTTGAATGATAGATTCCAGGGATTGAGCCTCTGGTGATGAAAGAGTGAAGAGATTTAAGCACCTAAGTATTGGGTTCTTGTTCGGCAGAGTAAACAGAGGAAGAACTGATCAACAGAGCATTAGATCTTAATCCGGATGAGATATTGATGGTGATCAAGCTTACTAAGGTATCATTCATGATTGGTTGACATGATTGATGACTTCTATGAGCATCTCTTTGATACGCATCACTTGATAAGCAAGGATTCAACCGACAGACCAAGAGTTTGGGAAAATAGTAAGTATTCTGGATGCTGACTAGAAAGTGGATGAAATCCTTGGTGAGGATATATATACCAAATTGATTTCGGTATGAAGGTGTGTGGTGTGTTGAAGTGTGTGAATAAAAGAAGAAGAGCAGTGTGGAAGTAGTAAGGCAGGTCTGATATGTGACAAGACAACAACACTAAGAAGAGAAAGAATGAAGTGCAATAGATCCATGTATTGAACCTAACCGGAACTGAACCTCAGCATATGTGGATGCTTCTCATTAGTTCAAGTATCTAGTTTCCTTGTATAAACTATTGTAGGTAGTGAGCCTCTTGTGAATAGTGTGCTCGGGTAATGAGCCCTAATTGGCAAGTGCCATTTTGTACTATCTTATTCTTTTAACAGGGAATACAATCTCGGGTTAATCACCCCGTGGTTGTTTCCCTTAACAGGGTTTTCCACATCAAAATCATTGTGTCCTGTGTATTGATGTTATTTCCATTTCATGGTTATGTTTGCTTAGATGATTTGATGCTGCATTAATTGTTAAGGAAGATTAGAAAGTTGAAGTAATTAAGATAACTAATTCACCCCCCCCGCCATGTTATCAACAAGAGAGTGTTTGACTTATCAACAGAACAAGTCCAAGCATACTTTTCCCACCGGTCTACTTCAGCCATTGCCTATTCCTGAGCAGAAGTGGGAAAGTATCTCGATGGATTTCATCAAGGGTCTTCCGAGGTACATGGTAAGGATTGCATATATGTGTTTGTTGATATACTAACCAAATATTTACATTTTTATCCTATTGCAGTGGATTGTTCAGCTTTATAGGTTGCAATTATTCTTTAGAGAGGTATTCCATTTGCATGGCCTTCCAAAGACCATTTTGAGTGATCAAGATAGCAGATTCATCAATATGTTTTGGTGAGAGCTATTCTAACATGCAAAAACATAATTGACACCAAGTACTAGCTATCACCCTCAGATAGATGGACAGATGGAGATAGTTAATAAGTGGATTGAGGGATATCTTCGCAATTATGTTGCAGGACATCAACATGCTTGGGTGAGGTGGTTGTATCTTGGAGAGTATTGTTATAATACCACCTATCACATGTTGATTGGCATGACTCCATTCAGGGAACTATATGGATATGATGCACTTTCTTTTGTGCACTTGGCTTTTGTTGATAGTAGAGCTCCTCAAGCTAAGGAGTTGATGCATGATACATATGACATCCTTAGGATTCTTAAGGATAATATTCAACAGGAACATAATCAGCAGAAGATTTATGCAGATATGCATCAGGTTGAGAGGTCATTTGAGGTAGATGACTTGGTCTTTTTGCACATACAACCTTACAAACAGAGTTCTTTGAAGAAAAGTGGTGCAGGAA
Organism: Cunninghamia lanceolata; assembly: GCA_027924645.1. NCBI lineage: Eukaryota > Viridiplantae > Streptophyta > Pinopsida > Cupressales > Cupressaceae > Cunninghamia > Cunninghamia lanceolata. The sequence goes on from BSBN01000439.1 coordinate 6,309,557, forward strand.
AGCTCAAGCCAAGATTTTATAGGCCATACAAGATTGCGAGAAGAATAGGCAAAGTTGCATATGAGTTGGATTTGCTAGTAGGGAGCCGCATACATTAAGTATTTCATGTGTCATGCCTCAAGAAGGCATTAGGACAATATGTGGTTTCTTCTCCTGATCTTCCACCTCTTGATGAAGAGGGCATGTTGATATTGGATCCTGATGGTATTGTTGATATGAGGCAACACAAATTACGTAGCCGAGTCATCAGAGAATATTTGGTGTGGTGGAGAGGATTGCTATTGGAGGATGCTACATGGGAAGGTGAGCATATTTTAGAGCATCCCAATCTTTGATTGCTTGAGGACAAGCAATCTTGGGAAGGGAGGACTTTCATGTCTCCATTTCTGGAGTGATCTCATATGGAGATGATGTTTAGCCTATTCACCATTCCCGTAGGCTAAAATGATTGGTAAGGGAATGAGTTTCAATTTGAGCTTATTTCTAAAGCATGGAGAACCGTAACATTGGCTCAACTAGTGTTTTTATTGGTTTTGGCTAATTATTGCTAGGAGATATTGCTTATTTGGCCAAATTATAAAAGTTCCTCTAGTGGATAGAGATTGGAACAATGGGAAATGCAATATTCAAAATTGTATTTTCATATTATCTCTAGTGGATCAACTCATGTCATGTGGATAAGGGAAATGAAATCTTTAATTACATTTTCTTATATCTATTTCTAACGTCAAGGATGAGTTTACTTTTGTTGTAAGGAGAATTGGCATAGTTGGATGTGCCAACATGTGGATAAGAGGATTGCATAGATCTTGGAGCCATTCATCCAATGAAGAATAAGCAAGTTTAAACAATAATATTGGATCATGTGACATCTATTGGGAGATTGCATGGATTTAGGTGCCAACACTTAAGAAGCATTATAGTGTATTGTGCCAACGCCATGAGGAAAGAGGTAATTCCATTGGATCATGTGTCAAGCAAATATCATATTTTCATTGTTTGAAGAGCTAATGGCCAATAGGGAGAATCGATGCATGCAAAAAGGTGAAATTATCATTGCTAAAGGTGCCAATCGACTACAAGGAGAATCGAATCGTGGTGCTTCTAGATAAAACTGTGTATTGCTTTTTTCCCTCATCCTCCATGTCTCTCCTACCCTTCCCCTCTCCTCGGCCCTTCTCTTTTGTGCTTATTCCATGTCTCTTCCTTGTCCTCGGTTGATCTTTGTCTTCCCGTTCCCCCTAGTTGTCCGCCCCTCACTAGTCGTTGGCCTGTTTGCTTCCCTTCTCGAGTGAGGTCTTCATTGTATTCCCCCTTTTGTAGTTTCTTCCTTTAATTGCATTCGTTCTCTCCTTCTTTTGTTCCCTCACGGTTAGGTTCTCTCTCTCCCACTCCCTCTCTCTTTCTCTCTTGCTTAGTTGTTAGGTATGTTGTTTTTGGTTGTGTAATTGTTTCCATCCTTCCTTGTTTCTCTTCTCTTTATTGTTCTTTCTATTTTTACTCCTTCCTTTTTTGTATATCTATTTATCTGATTTACTTTGTCCTTTGGTTTCTTTTCTCCATTCTTCCTAGTATTACTATTTTCTTTTTCTTTTTCCACATATTTATCAATTTGTTCCCCCTCATTGACTTCTCTATCACTATTTCCTTAGGCTTTTCTCTCTTTTGCACTCCTCCCTTCTTTAATGTTTCCCCTTCTCTTTTCCTCTCTTCCTGGTTGTTCTTTTTGTTTTTTCTGTGTCTTGTTGTTTTTTCCCACTTGGTGGCATTCATTTAATCTTTATTTCAATCCTCGTTCTTCCTTTGGTTTACTTAGACCTCCCTTTGACCTATTCACTTTCTTTTTCTTTCTTGTCTTTGAATCTACTTGCCATTCTTTGCCTTCCCCTTTAGTGTTGCTCATTTTCAAGTTCACACACACACACACCCATGATATCACACATACCTTTATCATTTTTAATTTATACCTCCTCTTTTGTTTCCTTATTTTTTGTCTTGCTCATTGGACCACTTGTGATTTGATGTATTTTTATTAGCATCTCTTTTCACCTTTAGTTCTCTCAGTTAACATAAATATTTATTTATTTATCGTTTGTCTTTCCTTTTTCTTCCTTTTTTTGGGCTCTTCCTTTTTCTTTTTTCTCTTTTTTGTTTTTGCATTTCTTGGTCTCCTCACCTTTGACTCCTCTTGCAATCCACACCCAACCCCTCCTTGTCTTTTTAAAGTCTTGATCTGCAATTGATTCACTCAAACTCTCTTCTTTTCTTCCGGATGATGGATCATGGAGTGTGATTTGAAACATTTTTTTTTTTGAGGCAAAAAAGCAATACACAGTTTTATCCAGAAGCACCACGATTCAATAACATGGATTGTGGAAATATCATGACTACTACAAGGAGAATCGATTCATATTTTGAGGCATATCTTCATTGACATGAGTACCAACTACTGGGAGGAATCGATGCATGAGGAGGATGATGATTTAAATGTAAAAATATCAAATTTAATGCCAAATGTCCAAGGGGATCATTTGCCCAAGGTGATAGAAGAAGATTTTTATTAAATAAAATATCTTTGTTGACATGGATGCATTTGCCTAGCTATGAGGAGCAATTTTATTAAATAAATTGATGCTATGATGTTTGCGAGCCAAGGAAGAATGGATAATTTGCAAGGTGGATCGATTAGGGATGACAAAGACATTTAATAAAAACAAAGAAGATTTTAAATGTTGGTGTTTATTGATCCAATGCATTTAAAAATGATCAAAAGGAAGGATTTCTATTGGTGGATTCCAAAATGCTTTCAAATTTGCCAAAGGAGAGGGACATTCAGCCCTGAGGAGGATATATAACGCTGATGAGAGTCACTGCAGTCCTCATCATTTAATTAAAAATGTCAATCCAAGGCGGTGTCCATGGTGATATGCAAGAGGGAGAAGAAATTATTTGCATGACATTCTTTTCTACAAACAGAATTTTATCAATCTGCGGGTGTCTAGAGCAATCTGCAGAAATAAAGATCTATCTAATTGCTGAGAAATAAACACACTTTCTTGGAAGGAAACACACTTGCAAGAAAGGAAACTATATTAAATTGCTGGAAACAAATCTATCTTAAAAATATTGTGAAGGGAAATACTGGAAATGTAAAGAACTCGAAATGAAATGACTCTTAAAAAAAATGAAACTACAAACAACTGCTGCTGCTAAAAAACTAAACTTTTTTATTTCATAAAACTCTTCCCAATTGATTCCTTGATTACAATGAATTTATAGAATTCTTATTCTCAATCAATCCGCCAAGAATGTGGATTTGAGATACTATTTTTGGGGAGAAAAACTAAATCTTCTTCATCTAATTTCAGTGTCTTTTTTCACACCAGTTTTGTTTTAGTCAACTTTAGTCACAAACTGCACATTTATTTTGATGAATCTCCTCAAAAGGTTTCTAGGTTTTGTTCCCCTCATTCCCAACTTTCCAGATCATTTTGAAATTCCAAATTTCATTGAGAAACGAGGGAGATATCGCTGTTTTACTAAGACTGCATTTTTTAACTCCCTATTTTCGTGCTTCTTTTTAGGAAGTTTGTTGGCATTTCAACTTGACTAAATTTCTTCAGTCTACTGATTGTTGATTACAAGGTAAAATATGTAATAACATTAATACATACAATGGCACTAATTAAGAAAAATACATGCATTTATTTAGCTAATAGATGAGACAATAAATTGTCTCATCATCTCCCCCACACCTAAAGTGTTGCAAGTCCTCATGCAACTCATAGTGAGATTTTGGAGCCAATTTCTTCACATTTATTGTAATTGCTCTAAAGAGTTTTCTGAGAGGTGCATTGGAGATGCTTTGAAGATGTTCTGAGTTACTCTGGAGCTATTTAGAGGTTGCTGTCTTTTCTCCATAGTTGGTTCTGAGTTACTTTGGGGCTCTCTTGAGCCCTATAGAGCTCTCTGAACTAACTGTTTTTCCTCCTTTAATGGCTCCGGAGAGATCCAGAATGTTCTAATGATGGAAATAGAGCCCATGGATAGCTATCGAGAGATCCATAATGCCTCCAAATGCCAAAAGAAACCTACAAAAGCTTTTGGGAGCAATTTTTATGTAGAAATACATGTTTTGAGTTTTAGAGAAGAAGACATAGCATGTACAAAGCACTTATTCATATAAAAGAAAACTACTCTATCCTACTCTACTTATTGATGTAGAGATAGGTTACACAAAACCATTAACTGGTTGTGGAAAATAACATCCTTTTCTCAAAAGATGGATCCATGCATTCAACATTTTGAAAGGAGAGAAAAACCATGAGAAGAAGATGGCTAGATATTTGAACTCCGATGCTCCTCCTTCCTTTGAAATGGCAACCTTCTCCATAATATCTGATTCTAGTAGATGCATGGGCTGATTGGAAAGATCTTGCAACCCTTCCTCACATTTTGTTTCATGCATGAATGGATGCAACTCCTTTTCCTTCAAAAATCTAATTGGGCAACCCTCCTTGGACTTTGAATGTGTCCAAACAATAATCTTTTTCTTGTTGGGGTTTGAATTCATGGTCCTCCAGTTGAGGAAGTTGCATAAGAGTTGTCACCTTTGCATGCAAGAACCTCTTCCTTTAGATCTATTGTTTTGGGGGGGAGTTTCTAAAATAATAAACCTAAAAAAGACTTGCCAAACCAATTTTCTCTTTTGACCTACTATCACCAGATCAACAACTCCCTAATGACACCTATCCCCGGTAACGACGCCAAAAATGATGAGGGTCACTGCAGTCCTCATCATTTAATTAAAAATGTTAATCCAAGGTGGTGTCCATGGTGATATGCAAGAGGGAGAAGAAATTATTTGCATGACATTCTTTTCTACAAACAGAATTTTATCAATCTGGAGGTGTCTAGAGAAATCTACAAAAATAAAGATCTATCTAATTGCTGAAAAATAAACACACTTGCTTTGAAGGAAACAAACTTGTGAGAAAGGAAACTATCTTAAATTGCTGGAAACAAATCTATCCTAAAAAGTTTGTGAAGGGAAATACTAGAAATGTAAAGAACTAGAAATGAAATGACTGCTAAAAAAAATGAAACTACAAACAACTGCTGCTGCTAAAAAACTGAACTTTATTATTTCATAAAACTCTTCCCAATTGATTCCTTGATTACAATGAATTTATAGAATTCTTATTCTCAATCAATCCACCAAGAATGTGGATCTGAGATACTATTTTTGGGGAGAAAAACTAAATCTTCTTCATCTAATTTCGCTGTCTTTTTTCACGCCAGTTTTGTTTCAGTCAACTTCAGTCACAAATTGCACATTTATTTTGATGAATCTCCTCAAAAGCTTTCTAGGTTTTGTTCCCCTCGTTCCCAGCTTTCCAGATCATTTTGAAATTCCAAATTTCATTAAGAAACGAGGGAGATATCGCTGTTTTACTGAGACTGCATTTTTTAACTCCCTATTTTTATGCTTCTTTTTAGGAAGTTTGTTGGCATTTCAACTTGACTAAATTTCTTCAATCTACTGATTGTTGATTCCAAGGTAAAATATGTAATAACATTAACACATACAATGGCACTAATTAAGAAAAATACATGCATTTATTTAGCTAATAGATGAGACAATAAATTGTCTCATCATCTCCCCCACACCTAAAGTGTTGCAAGTCCTTGTGCAACTCATAATGAGATTTTGGAGCCAATTTCTTCACCTTTATTGTAATTGCTCTAAAGAGTTTTCTGAGAGGTGCATTAGAGATGCTTTGAAGATGTTCTGAGTCACTCTGGAGCTATTTAGAGGTTGTTGTCTTTTCTCCATAGTTGGTTTTGAGTTACTCTGGGGCTCTCTGGAGCCCTCCGGAGCTCTCCCAGCTAACTGCTTTTCCTCCTTTAATGGCTCCAGAGAGATCCAAAATGTTCTAATGATGGAAATAGAGCCCATGGATAGCTATCGAGAGATCCATAATACCTCCAAATGCCAAAAGAAATCTGCAAAAGCTTTTGGGAGCAATTTTTATGTAGAAATACATGTTTTGAGTTTTAGAGAAGAAGACATAGCATGTGCAAAGCACTTATTCGTAGAAAAGAAAACTACTCTATCCTACTCTACTTATTGATGTAGAGATAGGTTACACAAAACCATTAACTGGTTGTGGAAAATAACATCCTTTTCTCAAAAGATTGATCCATGCATTCAACATTTTGAAAGGAGAGAAAAACCATGAGAATAAGATGGCTAAATATTTGAACTCTGATGCTCCTCCTTCCTTTGAAATGGCAGCCTTCTCCATAATATCTGATTCTAGTAGATGCATGGCCGATTGGAAAGATCTTGTAACCCTTCCTCACATTTTGTTGCATGCATGACTGGATGTAACTTCTTTTCCTTCAAAAATCTGATCGAGCAACCCTCCTTGGAGTTTGAAGGTGTCCAAACAATAATATTTTTCTTGTTGGGGCTTGAATTCATGGTCCTCCATTTGAGAAAGTTGTATAAGAGTTGTCACCTTTGCATGCAAGAACCTCTTCCTTTAGATCTGTTGTTTTGGGGGGAGTTTCTAAAATAATAAACCTAAAAAAGACTTGCCAAACCAATTTTCTCTTTTGACCTGCTGTCACCAGATCAACAACAACTCCCTAATGACACCTATCCCCAGGAACAGTGCAAAAAATGATGAGGGTCACTGCAATCCTCATCATTTAATTAAAAATGTCAATCCAAGGCGATGTCCATGGTGATATGCAAGAGGGAGAAGAAATCATTTGCATGACATTCTTTTCTACAAACATAATTTTATCAATCTGGAGGTGTCTAGAGCAATCTGCAGAAATAAAGATCTATCTAATTGTTGAGAAATAAACACACTTGCTTGGAAGGAAACACACTTGCAGGAAATAAAACTATCTTAAATTGCTAGAAACAAATCTATCCTAAAAAGCTTGTGAAGGGAAATACTGGAAATGTAAAGAACTGGAAATCAAATGACTGCTAAAAAAAATGAAACTACAAACAACTGCTGCTGCTAAAAAACTGAACTTTATTATTTCATAAAACTCTTCACAATTGATTCCTTGATTACAATGAATTTATAGAATTCTTATTCTTGATCAATCCGCCAAGAATGTGGATCTAAGATCCTATTTTTGGGGAGAAAAACTAAATCTTCTTCATCTAATTTCACTGCCTTTTTCACACTAGTTTTATTTCAGTCAACTTCAGTTGCAAACTGCATGTTTATTTTGATGAATCTCCTCAAAAGGTTTCTGGGTTTTGTTTCCCTCGTTCCCATCTTTCCAGATCATTTTGAAATTCTGGATTTTGTTGAGAAGTGAGATAGATATTTTTGTTTTACTGAGACTGCATTTTTTAACTCCCTATTTTCGTGCTTCTTTTTAGGAAGTTTATTGGCATTGCAACTTGACTGAATTTCTTCAGTCTACTGATTGTTGATTACAAGGTAAAATATGTAATAAAATTAATACATACAATGGCACTAATTAAGCAAAATACATGCATTTATTTAGCTAATAGATGAGACAATAAATTGTCTCATCAAGAGCCTTCCAATCTCAATTTACAACTATTGATCATTTGGTAAGTTTTTCTACTTTATGTTTCATTGCTGGAAATTGTATTTTTCAGTCAATTGTCAAGGTGATGGCCCCATATCCTTTTGTGAGATGATATCATTCAGATTTCATCATTTGTACTTGAATTGCAAGTTGAATTTGTGATGTTTGGAGTGAATTTGCATATCATTTGAAACCCTTGGTCATTGAGGAGATTTGCCAAGGTAGCCGATTTGATTCTAAGAGTGATTTATATGATTTTTTTGGCATTATTTGTTTGGTCTAAGTTTATGATAACTAGCTGGAAATTCATCTACAGGATTTTATGGTTTGATTCCATGAAGATATTGAGAGTTTGAAGACAAGATGACATCATTATGTGAAACTACAAGCCAATCACTTCATCTAGGAGCCCATTGTTTGCATGTGAAGGAGATATTTTGATGGTTTTTGTGATCTTTTGACTTGCTAGGTTATAACAATGTTATCAGCACATGTAGCAACCAGTTATATAGTCATATCAGATATTTGTTTGTCATCCTACAAGGCTGTAGCATTCATATATGGTCTCTAGGATCATTCTACATTGATTTAACATTGATATACTAGTTGATTGAAGGCATTTGGTGTCAATTTTCATGATGTAATTAAATCTGATATAAATTAGACATTGACTAAAATTTAGAACAATAGATAACTATTTGTCTTCATTTGTATGGAAGTCAATAATAATGCATGGTGTTTGGGTTTGCAAGTGTTTACATGATTGTTGATGTGATTTGGCATTTTGATATTTCATTATTGAGTGAATTTGAAGGCAAAAATTTTAGTCATTCATAGTAGGGTACTTTACATTAGCTTCTTCCGAGTTAACACATCTATGCAGGATACCATCGAGACTCCTATGGTATAGAGTATCACCAAGGATAGTAAAGCGAGAGGCTCAACTAATGAATCTTTTGTGTTGGGTAGATGTAAGGTTGGATAGGATGGTGTTGTCATGGAGATAATCATAGATATCTTGGTACCAACGGGAATTGGGACCAACAAGTTTGCAGATAATTTTAGTTGGTGGAAAATCAACGGCTGTATCAACAATTGCTCGATCAAAAATTCACAATGTTGAGTGTTTGTAGGCATATCCATAAGGGATCCAATAGTAGCCATAGCATCTACAACTTTACTATGTACCCTGGGGATTCTTTCAAAAGAGATGTAGAAAAATGTTGCTTGTAGCTATCAACCAATTGTTTGTAGCGTATCAACTTGTCGTCTTTTGTTTGGTACTCATCGGTAACTTGTCTAATGACTAGTTGAGAATTTCCATAGACTTGTAGTTGTTTGATATTCTATTGGACTGCTATACGAAGACCTATAAGTAGTGCTTCATACTTGGCAATATTGTTAGTGCAAGAGAATGATAGCCGATATGACTTTGGAATATAATCATTATGTGGTGTAACAAAGAGGACTCTTGCTCCTAAACCATGTTGTGTGTAGGAACCATCAAAGTATAGTTTCCATTCAACTAAGGTAGAAAGATTGAATATCCCTTCATATGGATAGTCAGAGAGCATAGGGTTTATAACTGTTATAGAAGCCTCTGCTAATTTATCTACAATAACTTGTCCTTTGATAGCTTTCCAATCAACATACTCTATATAAAATTTACTCAGAATCATGACCCATTTAGCTAATCTACCTGTGAGGGCTACCTTGGATAAAAGATATTTCAGTGGATCAATTTTAGAAATGAGTTTGGTGTGTTGGTTTAGCATATAATGTTGCAACTTTTGGGAAGCAAATACTACTACTAGACATGCTCACTCCATGAAAGTTTAATTAAGCTCATAGCCAACCATGGTATGACTGATATAGTAGACTGCTTGTTCTTTTCCTGACTCATCATGTTGTGCGAGAAGAGCACCTAATGCTATCGATGTAGTAGAGATATACAAGAGTAAAGGTCTATCTAGAACTAGTGGCACCAAAGTTGGAGGTGTAGGTAGATATTATTTGAGTTGATCAAATGCCTATTGACACTTACTATCTCATCAAAATGAGACATCCTTTCGGAGCAAGAGTAGAAATGGTTGACACTTATCTGCTAGTTGTGAAATGAACTATCTAATGGACTATAATCTCCATTGAAGGCTCCTTAGTGTCTTTAGATTCTTGGGTGGAGGCATTTTAATTATATCTTTGACCTTGGCAGGATCCACTTCAATTCCTCTGTGAGATATAATGTATCCCAACAATTTTCCTGAAGTGAAACCAAAGACACATTTCTTAGGATTGAGCCTCACTTGGTATTTCTCTAGTCTATCAAATATCTATCCTAGAAACTATAGATGATATGCCCTAGTCTTAGATTTTCCCAATATATCATCGAATTAGTCCTCCATAATAGTATGAAAAAGGTCATGAAATATCACTGTCATTGCTCTTTGATAGGTAGCTCCTGCATTCTTTAGACCAAAAGGCATCGCTTGCCAATAGTAGGTGGTCCAAGGACATGTAAGAGCTATTTTATGTTTGTCTTCTCATGCTATCATAATTTGATTGTATCTAGAGAAACAATCCATTAGGGAAAGCATTTCGAGACTTGTTGTCAAATCCACAATGATATCAATGTTTGACATTGGAAAGTCATCTTTGGGATATGCTTTATTGATATCTCTAAAGTTTATACAAATGTGGATGCCCCCATTTGGTTTGGCAATAGGTACAAGGTTAGAGACCCACTCTGTATAATCAATAGGTTGTATGAACTTTGCATCTAGCAATTTATGAAGCTCTGCTTTTACCAATAGTGCTATTTGTGGATACATATTGTGAAGCTTTTGTTTGACTAGCTTGGCATTTGGAGATACTGCTAGATGATGAACCACTAGTAAAGGGTCCAACCCAGGCATGTCATCATATGACCAAGAAAAATTGATTGTCCTTTGGAAGAAGAATTTTATGAAGTCCTTCCTCTCTTGTTCTGATAGTGAAGTTGCTAAGAATGTGATTTTAGGATTATGCACTATGCCTAAATTCATCTCTTGTGAGTCTTCTACCAAAAGAGTGCATTTTTCTTGATACTTTGTAGGTAAGGGAAGGTCAAATCCTCCATCCTCGGATGCCTCAGAGAGGTTTTCACCATTGGATATGTCCTTTGTTTTTTCTTTTTTTATGATCAGGAGGTGCCACATTGTGGTTTTCACATAGGGATCTATTTTTATTTTCACTTTTGTGATTGGAGGATTTAGCATTCTCACCAAAGTATGCCGCTTGATCTAAATCAATGACAAAGACAATTTTATGATCACCAATTGGTATACCATCCCAGAGTCCCATGAATTCTGCTATGACCTCATCACTCTAAAAGATGTCAAGAATGGGGGCCTCTTGTTGGTCCCAATCAATGAGTTCAAGGTGGATGAGTTGTAGGTTTTAGGAGTTCGTGTTGGATGTGAGTGAGATGGATGATATCATGAATATTGAGGTTTATTAGAATAGGTCTATGAGGTGTAGGTAAGAGTCATCAATAGTATCCTCGTTAGAGATTAAAACTGCAAGAAAAGCCTTTTCTACCTCGTCGAGAATAAACTCGATGTTCAAGGAACGTGGTACCTCCTTACTGTATCCTAACCCCTATATTTTGTTATTCCTAGTCACAATGATAGGCTCTAGATTTCCTTGACCATGTTTTCCAAGACCACCTTTGCCTTTATATCCCATATTTTTAACAATTCAAAGACTTGTACCATATTGTGCAATAGGTAGTGTGACTAGGTCCTTTTCTTGGAATATCCAAGAGGAGATAACTTCAATAGATTCATCTTCTAGCAAGCCCCCATGAGTGAATGTTGTTAGGAAAGTTAGTATGATTTCATTTTTAGTGACCTTTTCTATGCGTGGTTTGCCATATGATTTAGGTGAGAGAGGCGTCCTCCCCACACAACAAGACTTTGAGATGTCATATTCACCAAATCCTATGTCTCTATATCAAACCTTGATCTCAGGAATGGGTTTATCAGTAGAGACTTTTTGCAAAGTATCTGGGTTAATGTATAATGGAGATTGTGGGGCTTCAACATTATTTGGGATTTGGTTGGTATTTTGGTAACGCCCTTGCATGGCATGACAAAACTCAAATAGATTAGGGTCTCCAAAGATAGTGATTTTAGTACCATTGAATGGGAATTTAAGACATTGGTGGTATATAGAAGGTACGACCTGTATGGTATAGATCCATGGGTGACCTAGGATGATATTATATGGAAAATCAAATTCCAATACTTGGCATCTTATTTCTAATATGATAGGGCCTACTTGAATAGGCAAATGGATCACACCTTCTAACCGACGCTCAACATCATCATAATATTTGATAGTGGTAGACTGTTCAAGATTAATGCTATCCTTAGAGTATCCTAATTATTTTATCAATTTTAGTGAACAAATGTTTAGACCAATACCACCATCTATAAGTATATGTTTTACCTTGCGTTGGTGGATGGATACTTCAATATTGAGTGCATCATTATGGCAAGGATCTTGAGATGGGAGGTCCTTATTAGTAAAGACCACATGGTAAGGTGAGGCAATGTGACCTATCATGGCTTGAAATGCCGTGACAACTATGTTGTTAGGAACTGATGGCTCTTTTAGGGCTTTTTCAAGCACTGCTTTATGGGCAGATGATGACTTTAGGAGATCTAAAATGGAGATTTGTCTGGGAGTTTTCCCTAGATGTTCTATGATATTGTATTCAGAGTTAATGGGGGTATCTTGTGTTGGCCCACAAAGGGTAACACGACCACGACGAGTTGTGACAACACAATCAGGGACTACGCATTTGATGGTAAGGGTGGATACTTGACTTTGTTCAAAACAACCCATGATGGAATCATAAGAAGAGGAAGCTTTGTTTACATTTTTACCTTTATTGATATTAGTACCTCTACAATGTGGAGGGAATGGATCCTTGTACATGTCTAGGTCTTTGTTTGTGGTATGGGTTGGAGGATCATCAGCAATGATTTCTCCTTTGTCTATGAGATTCTGGACTAAGTTTTTCAACTTCATGCAACTAGGGGTTTAATGTCCTTTAACTCTATGGTACTCACAATATTCATTATCTTTGTACCAAGTAGGTTTGAAAGCGGGTTCACCATATTGATAAGTTTTTAGCAATCTGATAAGTCCACTTTGTACAAGTTTCTCAAGGAAAGATTCAATAGGTTCTCCCAATGGAGTGAACCTTCATCTAGGGGGTAGTCTTGTTTTTGTTTCTCTAGAGGAGTATATTGGGTAATTTTTTACTAGAGATTGACTAGTGTTTGGAGAGCTTGAACGTGTTTAGTGTCCACAACACCATCACTGATGACATTCTTGTTTTTGGACCAAAATTGAGGTTTGTCATTAGAGGTCTGAGGATTATTTTTGGTCTCTTTAAAGATTTTGACTAACCCCTTTAATGCCATGAGGGCTTTCTCAATATTAGCCCCTTTGGAAATTATTTCATCAAACAAATTAACATATTAATTTGTAAGTGAAATCCAATTTCGGGATTGAGATTTTGAACAAAAATGCTAACAAGTTGTTTTCTAGGATATGCCAAGGGAATTTACTAGCCATATTTATCCATCTTTGCAAGAAGGAGATGAAAGTTTCCCCATTGCGTTGTTTATTATTACACAAGTCTGTCATGGAGATCTCATTTTTAGTATTGTAGGAAAAGTGGGTTGCAAACTTTTCGGCCAATTTATTGAATGTTTTGATACATAGGGGTAGATGAGAAAACCATTCTATGGCTTGCCCTCAAAGACTACGAGGGAAGAGGCACAAAATATAAGTGTTGTTATGTGCAACCTCTAAGCAAGCAATATAGAACACTCTAAGATGTTCTTTTGGATCAAATTTTCCCTTATATTTGTCAAATTTTGACATGTCAAAGTTAGGGGGAAAAAGGATCATAGGTAAGGATATATCAAAAGGATAGGGACAAACCTCCTCCAAGGAGAAAGTTTTCTTTGTGTGTCCAAATGTTAGATCAGAAATTTGCATTTGTAGATTTGAAAATTTAAGATCAAGATCCGATATGGGTGATTGTGGAACAAGATTTTGTTGAATAGGTTGTTGCAAATATGTGCCTAATCAGTGTTGTCATTGATGTCAACATATTCTTGTTGTCATTAGTGTCAACTGTATCTCATTCTATTGTTTGTTTAGAAGACTTGTATGTTGAGGATATTGAGAAAATTAGTCTCTCCGGAAGGTTCAAGTGAGTTACATATCTCTCTGTTAGAAACAGTGAAGATAGTGCAATTTAATAAAGAAGATTGCTCTGCATTCCCAACAGGATGAATATCAGTGTCTGCAGATTAAAGGGTTTTTAGATGATTGTCTGAAGTTTATCCAGTTAAGATTTGAAAAGTCCACATGAATATTTGGTGAAGTTATGGCTATCTGAGTAGAACTAGGTTTTGTAGTTGTTCAGAGGTGACAGTAGTCTGGTCCGGATCGATTCACATTGGAATATTATGATCTGCAGATCTAGAGGTGTGTTTGGGATGTTGGTGTGTGTCCTCAACTCAAGTGGTTCGTGGTTTGGAGGTTCATAAGCAATCTTTCTAGTGTGATAGTCATGGTAGTTGATGTTCTTGAGTTTTCGGATGAAGGTGTAAGTGTTTCTGATGATCTAAGGTGGTGTAGATGTTCTTGTTGATTTCATTGTGCTTATGGTGGTCTCTGAATCAAGTTCCTATTGTGTTGGTCATCCACATTGAGGTTTGAGCTCGTAATTGAAGATTTGTCATTGGGTATTGTTGTTCTTTCCAGGCTTGGCTGACCAGATGCTTTGTGGATGTCGCGGATGATCTAAGAGAGATTCTTTGAAGTGTGGCATGTTGATCAAGGAAGATTTGGGTCCTAGCTATACTTGGCTGACAATATAGTGATTTGCATTAAGTCAAACGTGTGTAGTGCCAACCTCGATATTCCAAGGTTGATGAAGCATATAAATACGTGTGGTTGAGTTGTGGAAATGTATCGTTTGTACAAAAATGACAAGATCCTAAGAAAGGAGGAAAGGCACAACAAAGAAGAGGAAGAGCAGAAGAGGAAGAGAAGTAAAGAATGAGGAGATAGCAAAGAAGTGTTTGGGGGCAGAGCAGAAGTATTGTGAGCTTAAATGGAACTGACTTTGGCATAAAGAAGGTGTTGTTTTCCAGTTCAAATCTTTCTGTTACAAACTTAAAAATTCTTGTAGGCAGTGAGCCTCTTTGAGCAATGAGCTCTGGGTAGTACGCCCTGAAAGCATGTGCCTTCCCCATTTTATATTCTTTTAATAGAGAATAAATCTTGTGGGTTAACCCCCACCGTGGTTTTTCCCTTAACCGACTTTCCATGTAAAAATCTTGGTGTTATGTGTGTTGATTTCATTTATGTTCATGTGTTGTTGATTCTTGATTTCATGGTTATATCATAAATCTGTTTGTAAGTGGTTAAGAAGATTAATTGAAGAAAAGAATAGAAGTTATGAGACAACTGATTCACTCCCCCTCTCAATTGTCTGCCCTTATTTCAACAATTGGTATCAGAGATGATTCCTCTAAAAGAAGCTTGACTCCTTGAGGAGATTTAGGATGTCGAGTTATAAGAAGGACAATCTGATATTTGATGGAACAAATTACTCTCTTTGGAAGAAGCAGATGGAGTGTCATTTGCAATGCATGGGTGAAGCTTTCTGGTTGCTAACTAAGGATGAGTACAAGCCTCCAGAGAAAGGTCCTTCAACTCCAGATGAACTCAAAATTCTTGTTGAGTGCCCTAACTGATACTGAAATGACAAATATCCTGGAATTGAAAATTGCTCATCAAATCTGGGAGAAGCTAGAAACTCTGTATGAAGGCGATGAATATGTCAAGTGTGCTAAGTTGTAGAGCTTGAAGGGAAGATATGAAAATCTAAGGATGAATGAAGAGGAAAACATTACCTCCTACATGTAGAAGGTGAATGAACTTGTGTGCAATATCAGGTGTGCTGATGGAACACTAGAATAACCAGAGATTGTTGGCAAGGTGCTCAGATCCTTACTTGCTTCTTACAAGCATAGAGTTACTGCTATTGAGGAAATTAGAACTGTGACAACTATTACAAGGGATCAATTGGATGGAAAGCTTTTAGCATTTGAAATGAGTGAGTTTGGTGATTCCCTTCCTAAATTAGAATATGTTTTTAAGGCTACTATTTTTGGGAAGCAAAAATTTGATCCAGGTGAAATCTCTTCAAGAAGACTAACCAGTTTTGAGAAGGCAAGAAAGGACCTTAAAGAAGATGAAATAGAGTTTGAAGAACTTGAAGCTCTTTTTGCCAAAAGATTACCAAGAGGATCCGGTAAGTATGTAGGAAAGTTGCCTTTCAAATGTTTTGCTTGCAATAAGATTGGTCATTTTCCTCCAAGGTGTCTGGAGAGGGTTTCAAAGCAAAACCCTAACAAACCTAGGTTTCAGAAGAAATGCTACTATGTCCAATAAGTTGCTGAGGAAGGAGTTACAAATGATGAATTTGATAATGGAAGTACCTCTATAAATGAATGGGTGTTCATTGCTATCAAAGAAGAAGATTCGGTGCCTACTAAATCTGCTAGCTGTGTTAATGTAAAAAGTGCCTTAGCTGCTCAAGTTGTAGAAAAAGATGAATGGGTGATCGACAGTGGATGCTCTCACCATATGATAGGTGACAAGGGTAGGTTTGTAAGTATGGAAAAGTATGAAGGTGGATTTGTGAAGTTTGGAGACAATTCAGCTGGTAGAATCCCTGGCAGAGGATCCATCTCTTTTGGTGGTAAGCACAACACTAATGATGTTTGGCATGTAGAAGGGTTGAAGCATAATCTTCTCAGTGTTGGACAGTTGGTTGACAAAGGGTATGATCTCTGATTCAAGGATGGAAAATGTAGAATCTTGGAAAGCTCTAGAACTGAGATTGCATCTAGTACACAGACTAGAGATAATATCTTTCTTTTAAGTTGTGCCGGTAAATGTTGTTTGATTGCTCAGATTGATCAAAATTGGTTATGGCATAGGAGAACGTGTCATGTAAACTTTGATAGTATTGTCAAGATAAGTGCTACTCAGGTTGTAAGAGATCTTCCAAAACTTGCAAAATCTACTAATAGCATGTGTAAGGAATGTCAATTGGGCAAACAAAGTAGAACTACATTCAAAAGTAAAAAATAATTTTCAAGTGGACTGTTGGAACTTGTGCACACTGATATCTGTGGTCCTGCCTGTTAGCACTAATTTTGGTCTGGATCTGAGTGCAGGATGTTGGAGGGTTTTTTCCTTTTTGGGCCCTAAGTTTCCTTGTTCATCGCTGTGATTTTCTCTATCAACGAAACTTCTTTTTGGGTACTTAGATTTTGCTTGAACCATCGCGTTGAACCCTTTTGGTTCAAGGTTGAACGGTTAATGGGCTTAGGCTCCATCTTTTCCCATCAGTGAATTCTTTGTTCATCTGTGTTATCGGCGTTGAACTTCTCGGTTGAACTTTTCTTTTGAACCATCGGGTTGAACTGGTTCAGGGTTCAATGGTTCAAAGCCTTATGATTTTGGTCTTATCGGCGTAACGTTCATCATCGGGTGGACAGTGGAGTGTTGGCCTGACGGTTTGCCTCTGGCTGATGGAAGGTTAGCGGTTTGCAAGGTTGGTTTCGGTGTGACATGGACTATCAGGCTAACCGTTGGAGGGTTCACCGATATACAATGTTTGGCCGATGGATATGTTATCGGCGAGAGCTGTATTGTCGGCCTGAGTGTTTTGAGTTATGCCGACGATGGGAGGTTTGGCCGATGAGGATTTGGAGTGGTCATCGGTGAGAGTTGGTCTGTCGGTGAAGGAGCTTTTGGCTAGGCCGATGGTTCTTCTCTAGCCGATGGGGATGTTGGAGGCTTTCAGGAGTTGTTCATCGACGTGATTGGCTGTGTCAGCCGAGGGGTTTTTTGCTTGGCCGACGATATTGGTCTGGCCGATGGTGGTAGGATGGTAACTGCTAATGGGGTGCGAGCTGGTCATCGGAGAGACTCATACTATCGGTGGAAATCTGGAGAGTTGGCCCGATGGTGCATCTCTGGCTGATGGAGGGGATTGTAATGTAGCGGTCGGCAGGACAATTGAGGTCGGCAAGAGATTCGTGGGCTTGGCCGATGGTGTCGGCGATGGGCTTTGGGTGAAGGAGCGTGTGTCGAGCGTGGCAAAAGCGCTCGACACCTATTATGCAAGCGACTATGCTTTTAAACTACTAAAGTGATCTCCTCACCGTGCATGTGGGACTAATCTCCCTGTATAATTTGAAACTGCGATAGAATGTGTTTTGGCGGGAATTTCTTTTTTGAAGTGCTGTGACAGTTTTCAAGCGGCCGCGGGTGGTTGAGCCATCAATGGCGACTGTAGCAGGGGCATGGGCGAGTTGTTGAACAGTCATGTACCTAATTTTTGGCGTGAGGACTTCCAGATGGTGGCACGGGGCTCGAGGCCACCATTGTCTACTTTCTGTCTCTGCAGCAATAAATTTGAGTGCCATTCCTTTGAAGGATCTGTATCTGGTGAATTTTTTGTCAAAGCCATGTAATTAATGCTGAGTACGCTTCTTTGGCTGTTATAAGCAGGAAGTGTTACTCATTTTAGGTTGTTGAAAGTTGAACATTTGGCTCTGTAATACAATACAGCTGATTTGGTTGCTCTGTACAGCAAAACCTGTGAGTTTATGTATCTCTTGTTGTACGTTTTTGCATGAATCCACTAATTTCATGGTTAATTTTATATGAGAAATGCTATGTTAGCATGTGTTTTGTTAATTCTGTCTCCAGTATTGCATGTATCTTTCTTCTGAGTCTAGATATTTAAGCAATGTTTGAGACTCTAGAACATAGAATTCCTGTGTTGAATGTCTGATCTCTTAACTTCTACTTAAGGGGTAGATTAAATTGTTCTCAGATTGAACATTGGGAAGGGTATACTGCAGTAGGGATGCCATAAGTATAGATAGCTTAACACTCTGTATTGGGAGATATCTGTAAAGCAGGTATCATATGTGTCCCCCTGAAATCCAGTTTTAGTTGTTCATGCATATCATTCACAGGTGTATGTCTATTGACTCCAGGCCCTGGATAGGCACCGATCTAGCTTTGTCTTTGTGTTATATACCATGTCCAGCTTTGCATCCAAATATAAAATCAAAATCAAACTCTAAAACGACCATTAGGACATTAGAATTAGTTTTAGGATCCTCAGTCCTCTATCTACAACTGCAAATAGGCCCAAAGCTAGCCCCTTTGCTCTTATCTTTCAGTTTTGGTCTACTTACAGGAGGACTTATCTACTTTTTGTCAGCATCCTAGCCTTTGTATGTATATCCTCATGGATGTTGAGTAGGGAATACCCCCCTAGGTTTTGTAGAGCCTAAAGAAGAAGAGGAGATAAAATATAGAGTCTATCTCCTACACTGTTGGCCCCTGGCCTAGAGATCTTGTTGATCATTGATGGCTACCTTGTAGGGAAATCTGGGAATAAGCATCCAGTCTAGGAAAAAAACCAACAGAAATTGGCGACTCTACTGGGGAGAAAATTGATGAAAAAGTGTTATATCTTGTGACCCATCCGAGTCACCAACAGAAATTGGCGACTCTGCTGGGGATGGTGATTTGAATATTGTTATTTTTGTCCTCCCTGGTGAAATATCTGTGTGCCCATCCGAGTCACCAACAGAAATTGGCGACTCTGCTGGGGAGTTTGTGAAAGAACCCTGATTTACAAAAGAAAACAGTTCCTAGTAATAGGTGGCGACTCCGAAGTAATCTCCCAACCGGTCAAAGTAAAACTTATATGTAGGGGAGAAGATCCCAACAAAATCCTTTATTTGAAGAGTTACCAGTAACAAGAAGAATGATGTATAGAAGAAAGGGAGCTGTCTCAGTCAGTCATGAGGGTTCCCCCAGAAAAAATGATGATATGCAAGATAACCCTAGGCCATCAGGACAGCATGTGCCTTACTTTTCAAATGCATAAGCTGATATTCAGGGTGCATATGAGAGGCAACAGGGTGGTAGCGTGAGAATGAGGTCAGAGGTGTTCCAAGAACGCCCATTTCTAGACCCTAGTGAAAGGTTTGAAGAGGCAGAGTCTCTGAGGGATGATGAAGATGAAGATCAGAATATGGTAAAACCATCCTCCTCTAGGCCTAGTGAGGAAGAACTAGCTGATGAAATTAGGAGCTTAAGGGCCGAGTTCGAATATCAGCAGGCAATAACAATCAGAGATGACCTGAGGAAGAAAGTGCAAGCTTTAAGGGCTGCCCAAAATAATTCAATTCCTACCCTTGAGAATGCAAATGTGCAGAGACATCAACAGAGAAATGATGTGCAACATCAGCATAATGATGAGAGACAAAATGTGAATGATGCTAGGATACCACTGAACAATGTAAGAAACTAGAATGCAAATAGAAATATTAATATTAATCAGTTTGACAGACAGCCCATGCAGTTAGATAGATTCAGACAGCTGGTATTTGATGGTATTCCTGGGTATCCTAACCCCATTGACAAGCATCTGAGGCTGCAAGTGCCTAAATTTTTAGGAAACAACACAGTGTCAGGAGAAGATCATCTAAAGGCCTTTCAAAATGTCATGGATAACTTTGAGGTTGAACATGAGGATGTTTTCATGAAGTCATTCATGCAATCTTTAGTTGATGAAGCCAAGGAATGGTATAAGAATCTGCCTGACCAGAGTATTTCTTCATGGGATGATTTTAAAAGGATGTTCAAGGAACAGTATGGTGACAAAACTGACCCTAGCTTTTTTGTAAATGAGTTTACCAGTATCACTAAAGGGTCAAATGAGCAGGTTGCAGATTTTAACACAAGATTTACTAAAGTGTTAAACAAATTGCCACATCACATGAGGCCAAATGAACCAATGTGCATAATATTGTATATCAATGCCTTTGATGCAAAAACTGCATATGGATTAAGAGATAAAAGTCCTGCTACTATCAGGGATGCTTTCAGAATTGCAGTAAATATTGAGAACAACAGGAAAGCATCAGGCAAGACTAACAGAAGGGATGATGTGAAAATTCTGTAGAATCTAAACAAGCCTCAGAACACTCAAGGTAATACATCTGCCCCTGAAGATAAGATAGACAAATTGGCAAATGTTGTTAAGGACGTAAGTTACAGACTAGCTAGAAGTGAAAAAGGGATAGGTCCTGATAGGCAAATCTATCAAAGGCAGGAAAAGAGGCCATCATTGCATGATATGCCTTATAATACCAATTGGCATAATGGTAAGCCTATATTCCCACATAACAACACAAATCAGAGGACTCAACATGTCAAAGAAACTCCTGATCCTCTAAAGAAAGCTGTAAATATTGTTGATGATACTCCATGGTGTATAATTTGTCAGATGCCACATCCACAGTCACAGTGTATGATTGCTCAGTCCTTGTGTGATAATACTACATCTTGTAATGAATGCAATGAGCCACATTATGTGCAAGATGATGATGTTAATATGATGTCCACAAACAATGGATACCCCATTTATGATGCTGATGAGAGTACAGATGATGGAATTTGGGCCTGTCAACAGGACTTTTATGATGAAGGTAATGAAGAGAGCTATGTATATGCTCAGAGCTCGCATAATTTTCTGAGTAACTTACAACGACCTTCTGATGAGGAAATTAGGGCCTTCACAGCTGCAGCAGTTGCCCAAGTCAAGAGTAACTACAATCTCAGAGGTAAAGCTCAGATAAGCGGCTTGCGTCAACCAGAAGATGTTTCTGCAGGTCAGCCAGTGCATGGTCATAAAGGAATTGAACCACAAAAAAGGCAGTGGGGTAATAATAAACAGAATTTTAGACATAGAACAGGTCATGAATCCCAAGGACCAGAAAATAGAATCCCTCAGGCTGAAGATCAAAGTAAAGGTTCCCAAGACAAGAATGATGATCAGGGAACTATGAAAGTAAAAGCTAAATCAGTTCAGGATAAAAACAAGATTGTGGAGCAAGCTACAACTATTATACAAAATTATGCTCCATTTGATATAGCTCAAGTCCTCTCCCAGGTAAAGGTCTCTGTTCCACTTATGGAACTGATGAAGGTTGAAGAGATCAAGAATAGGACAATATCCCTAATTTCAGGGGTGCCTTTTCAAGCTAAACAAAATGTTCAGACCCAGGGTGAGAAACATGTCATGTATAATGAAGAAGATGAGGCTCCTGAAGTCTATTTAGGAGTGACTATGACAAAGTGTCCTTCACAAGTGGAACCATTTTATGTATCCCTGGTTATAAATAGAAAAATAATCAGAAATTGTATGCTTGACTCTGGAGCATCTACAAATGTCATGCCTTTAGCCGTCATGCAACAAGCTGGATTGAAAATCGACAAGGCATGTGGAAAATGTTACGCTATGGATGCCAGAGAGGTACCAGTTATTGGAATCATGAAGGATGTAGATTTCAAACTGGCAGCATTTCCTGGAAAGAGATATAAAATGAATATAACAGTGGTTGACATCAAGCCACAGTATGGTATGTTGTTGTCAAGAAGATGGGCTACACTAATTGGTGGAAGTATGCAGCTGGACCTGTCATATGCCATGATTCCAATGAATGGCAGGGATGTTAAGCTAATCAGAGAACAAAGATCATCAGAGATAGTGGAAGACCAAGAAGCAGAGGAACAGATATGCTTTGTAAACACTGACTGTGATAATTTCAAGGTTGTCTCGGATGATAGGGAAGATAAAGAGAAAAACGTCTGCATTAAAGAGCTGGACCAGCAGGGTCTGTGGACCATGTATTTTGATGGAGCTTGTGCAAAAGAAGGCTCTGGAGCTGGAGTTGTTTTCCTGTCCCCAACTGGTAAGCTCCTCAAATTTTCTTTCTTGCTGAGGTTTGTTTGCACAAACAACATTGCAGAATATGAGGCTTTAATCTTAGGCCTAAATATAGCTCTCAAACATGGAATCAAAATGCTAAGAGTATTTGGGGATTCTGAGCTGATTGTATCCCAAATTAGAGATAGGTATGCTTCAAAAAACAAAAGATTGAAACAATACAAGCATGCTGTTTGGGATACCATTGAACTATTTGATGCATTTTCAATAGGCTGGGTAGAGAGATCAAAGAATGTTATGGCTGATTTCTTAGCTAATGTTGCAATAAGGCCAGATGACATCACTCTGTCAAATGTTACAAATGTAGAAGTTAAAATCAGGCCTGCAGTACCAGAAAATATATGCAGTTGGCAAGTGTTTAATGATGATAGGGACTTGTTAAAATTTTTGCACTGCATAGATGAATATGAGAATCAAGAAATTGATTTCCAAGCTTTTGTAGAGACTATAGATGGAAAAGAAACTCTTGTGGGAAAAGAGATAATTCAATTGAAGACTAATAAAATCCCTAGAGGGTTAGTAGCTTTGGAAAGAGCTTTTGACAGTAGAGACAAACTGGTCACAAGGACATCTCCCACAAATAAGGAAGATTTAGAAGAGATAAATTTGGGGACATCTCAGGCACCCAAGAAGGTGTACATTGGTAAATAGCTCAAACCACACATCAGGAGTATGTTGATTGCATTACTGAAAAGGTATAAACATGTTTTTGCTTGGTCATATGAGGACCTAAAAGCTTATAGGGAAGATCTATTCCAGCATGAGATCCCATTGAAGCCTGGAGCTAAGCCATTCAGACAGAGGCAAAGACTTATTAATCCTACCTTAGCTCCAAAGATGCAAGAAGAACTTAAAAAGCTTAGGGAAGCTGGAATAATTGTGCCAATCAAACATTCAACTTGGGTGTCTAACCTTGTCCCAGTCAGAAAAAAGAACGGTGATATTAGGCTTTGTGTTGATTTCAGGAACTTGAATGTATCCTCTTTAAAAGATAACTATCCACTGCCTAATATGGAAGCTATGTTGCAGAGAGTGACTGGTTGTGAACTCTTATCCATGATGGATGGATTTTTAGGTTATAATCAGGTGAAGGTAAAGGAATCAGAACAGTAAAAGACTGCCTTCACCACTCCATGGGGAACTTATGTGTATGTTAGAATGCCATTCGGATTAACAAATGCAGGTGCTACATTTCAAAGAGCAATGGATGTTGCTTTTGCAAGGTTGATTGATTCAATTCTGGCTGTATATCAGGATGACTTGACTGCATATTCAAAAAAGGAAGAGAAGCATTGTTTGCATCTAGAGCAGATTTTCATAAGAGCACTAGAGTATGGTATTTCTTTAAATCCAAAGAAGTGTGCTTTTGGGGTAGTTGAAGGAAAACTCCTGGGACACATTGTTTCCAAGGATGGAGTTAGGATAGATCTAGAGAGAGTGGCTGCTATTGACAAAATTCAAATGCCAAAAACTATAAAAGGAGTTCAGTCCTTCTTTGGACAGATAAATTTTGTTAGGAGATTTGTTCCCAACTTTGCAGAAACCACAAGGAACATTTCCAAGATGATGAAGAAGGATGCAACTGGCAACTGGGAAAGTGAAGCAATAGAATCATTTCAGAGTATCAAAGAGGCAATCAAGATGGCCCCTGTTCTTAAATCTCCTGATTTTTCTAGGCCATTCCAAGTATTTTCATTTGCTTCCTTTCACACTGTTGCTGCGTGTTTGCTACAGAAAAATGAAGATGGTTTTGAACAGCCCATAGCTTTCTTCAGTATGTCCTTGCAGGCTTCTGAGTTGAAGTATGATATTATGGAAAAACAGGCATATGCACTAGTCAGAGCCATCAAGAGTTTCAGACCATACCTGGTAGGATCACATGTAATTGCATATGTACCCCATGCAGCAGTCAAAGACATATTCACTCAACAGGAGGTGACCGGAAGAAGGTGCAGATGGATAAACAAACTGCAAGAGTTCAACATAGACATACAAATTACCAAGTTGGTAAGAGGACAAGGATTAGCCAAGATGATGGCATAGTCAAACTTGGAAGCATGCCAAGTTAATGCAGTCCAAAATGAGAGTGTAAATGTATCAAGATCTGAATGGTACAAGGATATTATCTACTACTTGCAAAATCTGAATTGTCCTTCCCATTTCAGTGACAGCCAAAAGAGGACTTTAAAGTTACATGCAATCAGGTATGTTATTGTTCAAGGTGAGCTATACTGGAAAAACCCTGATGGTGTGCTGCTGAAATGTGTGGATGAGGATATGGCTAACAATGTTTTGATTGATATGCATAAAGGATTGTGTGGTGGACATTATACTGCTCAAACAACAGCTCATAAGACTCTCAGAGCAGGATATTGGTGGCCCACTCTCTTTTCAGATGCACAAAGGTTAGTGAGGAAGTGTGACCCTTGCCAAAGATTCTCAAGAAAATTGAGATATGATGGTGCTTTACCCCTCAGAACTGTAACTGTGGATGCTCAATTTCAGTAATGGGGAATTGACTTCATAGGGGAAATTGCAGACAAGTCAAGTGGGGGACATAGTTGGATTTTAGTGGCAACTGATTACTTTACCAAATGGATTGAGGCCATTCCAACTAAGAGAGCTACAAGTAAGGTGGTGATGGATTTCATACTGGAAAATGTTATCATCAGGTTTGGAGTACCATTCAAGATAGTCACTGATAATGCTATGTGCTTCAAATCAGGTGAATTTGTTGATTTTTACAATAGGTATGGGATAAATCTATCATATGCATCACCATACCACCCACAAGGGAATGGTCAAGTAGAATCAAGCAATAAAAGCATCATGAAAATTATCAAGAGGATACTGGACAAGAACAAGAGAGCTTGGGACTCAAAATTAAAGTTAGCAATATGGGCTGACAGAGTGACAATAAAAAAGGCTATTGGAATGTCACCCTTTGAGCTTATATATGGTGCATCAGCCAGATTGCCCATAAACAATCTCCTACCAGTTTACAGATTCATCCAGGAAAATGATGAGGAGATTGAAGACTCCATGACAGAAAGAGTGAATCAGCTGGTTGCATTGGATGAGAATAGAAGGAAAGCACACCAGATTAACCTCAAGAGACAACAAGATGTGAAATATCAGTTTGACAGGAGAGCTACAAAAAGGAAGTTTCAAGTCAATGATTTGGTGCTCATATGGAATGCAAAAAATCAGGACAAGGGTAAACATGGTAAATTCGAACCCTTATGGATGGGCCCATATCAAATTTGTAGCATTCATGGGGAGGATTCTTATTTCCTCCAGGCCCTAGATGGTGAATTTCTAGAATTGTCTGTGCATGGCCAATTCCTTAAGTTCTATTTTGCATAGATGACTTGTCGTTGTGCACATTTGTAAAAATATGTATATAGTGTAAATGTTCTGTATAGTTCGTGCTTTTTTGGCTTTTTTGCCTGGTCTGCCCGGAGATCTGGTTCTCGCTGCAGGTTTTTCACCTACACGTCCCCATTCGGAGCCAGTGTTAGCACTAATTTTGGTCTGGATCTGAGCGCAGGATGTTGGAGGGTTTTTTCCTTTTTGGGCCCTAAGTTTCCTTATTCATCGCTGTGATTTTCTCTATCGGCGAAACTTCTTTTTGGGTACTCAGATTTTGCTTGAACCATCGTTTTGAACCATCGCGTTGAACCCTTTTGGTTCAAGGTTCAACAGTTCATGGGCTTAGGCTCCATCTTTTCCCGTCAGTGAATTCTTTGTTCATCTGTGTTATCGGCGTTGAACTTCTCGGTTGAACTTCTCTTTTGAACCATCGGGTTGAACTGGTTCAGGGTTCAATGGTTCAAAGCCTTATGATTTTGGTCTTATCGACGTAACATTCATCATCGGGTGGACGGTGGAGTGTTGGCCCGACGGTTTACCTCTGGCCGATGGAAGGTTAGCGGTTTGCAAGGTTGGTTTCAGTGTGACATGGACTATGGGGCTAACCGTTGGAGGGTTCACCGATATACAATGTTTGGCCAATGGATATGTTATCGGCGAGAGCTGTATTGTCAGCCTGAGTGTTTTGAGTTATGCCGACGACGGGAGGTTTGGCCGATGAGGATTTGGAGTGGTCATCGGTGAGAGTTGGTCTGTCGGTGAAGGAGCTTTTGGCTAGGTCGATGGTTCTTCTCTGGCCGATGGGGATGTTGGAGGCTTTCAGGAGTTGTTCATCGGCGTGATTGGCTGTGTCAGCCGAGGGGTTTTTTGCTTGGCCGACGATATTGGTCTGGCCAATGGTGGTAGGATGGTAACTACTAACGGGGTGCGAGCTGGTCATTGGAGAGACTCATACTATCGGTGTAAATCTGGAGAGTTGGCCCGATGGTGCATCTCTAGTCGATGGAGGGGATTGTAATGTAGCGGTCAGCAGGACAATTGAGGTCGGCAGGAGATTCGTGGGCTTGGCCGATGGTGTTGATCTCGGCGATGGGCTTTGGGTGAAGGAGCGTGTGTCGAGCGTGGCAAAAGCGCTCAACACCTATTATGCAAGCGACTATGCTTTTAAACTACTAAAGTGATCTCCTCACTGTGCATGTGGGACTAATCTCCCTGTATAATTTGAAACTGCGATAGAATGCGTTTTGGCAAGAATTTCTTTTTTGAAGTGCTGCGACGGTTTTCAAGCAGCCGCGGGTGGTTGAGCCATCAATGGCGACTGTAGCAGGGGCATGGGCGAGTTGTTGAACGGTCATGTACCTGATTTTTGGCGTGAGGACTTCCAGATGGTGGCACGGGGCTCGAGGCCACCATTGTCTACTTTCTGTCTCTGCAGCAATAAATTTGAGCGCCATTCCTTTGAAGGATCTGTATCTGGCAAATTTTTTGTCAAAGCCATGTAATTAATGCTGAGTACGCTTCTTTGGCTGTTATAAGCAGGAAGTGTTACTCATTTTAGGTTGTTGAAAGTTGAACATTTGGCTCTGTAATACAATACAACTGATTTGGTTGCTCTGTACAGCAAAACCTATGAGTTTATGTATCTCTTGTTGTACGTTTTTGCAAGAATCCACTGATTTCATGGTTAATTTTATATGAGAAATGCTATGTTAGCATGTGTTTTGTTAATTCTGTCTCCAGTATTGCATGTATCTTTCTTCTGAGTCTGGATATTTAAGCAATGTTTGAGACTCTAGAACATAGAATTCCTGTGTTGAATGTCTGATCTCTTAACTTCTGCTCAAGGGGTAGATTAAATTGTTCTCAGATTGAACATTGGGAAGGGTATACTGCAGTAGGGATGCCATAAGTATAGATAGCTTAACACTCTGTATTGGGAGATATCTGTAAGGCAGGTATCATATGTGTCCCCCTGAAATCTAGTTTTAGTTGTTCATGCATATCATTCACAGGTGTATGTCTATTGACTCCAGGCCCTGGATAGGCACCGATCTAGCTTTGTCTTTGTGTTATATACCATGTCCAGCTTTGCATCCAAATATAAAATCAAAATCAAACTCTAAAACGACCATTAGGACATTAGAATTAGTTTTAGGATCCTCAGTCCTCTGTCTACAACTGCAAATAGGCCCAAAGCTAGCCCCTTTGCTCTTATCTTTCAGTTTTGGTCTACTTACAGGAGGACTTATCTGCTTTTTGTCAGCATCCCAGCCTTTGTATGTATATCCTCATGGATGTTGAGTAGGGAATACCCCCCTAGGTTTTGTAGAGCCTGAAGAAGAAGAGGAGATAAAATATAGAGTCTATCTCCTAAACTATTGGCCCCTGGCCCAGAGATCCTGTTGATCATTGATGGCTACCTTGTAGGGAAATCTGGGAATAAGCATCCAGTCTGGGAAAAAAACCAACATTGCTAGAGTTAGAAGTTTGTAAGGAGATAGATACTTCATGTTGCTAATTGATGATTACTCCCAGATGATGTGGGTTACCTTCTTGAGAGAGAAATCAGAGGCTCTTGACAAATTCATGGTGTTCAAGGCTAGAGTGTGGAATGAGATTGGTGTGAAGATAAAGTGTTTGCGATCTGACAGAGGTGGAGAGTTTACCTCCGGTGAGTTCAATTCATTTTGTGAAAAGCATGGAATAAGAAGACAGTTATCTGCTCCTAGGACTCCTCAGCAAAATGGAGTTGTGGAAAGGAAGAACCAGACCATTCAAGAGGTTTCTAGAACCATGATGATGGAAGAAAATGTTCCTCATGTCTATTGGAGAGAGGCTATGAGTACTGCTGTCTACACTCTTAACCGAGTACAGATCAAAGGTAATTCTGGAAAAACTCCTTATGAACTATGGTTTGGTAATGATCCTACTATGAAATACTTCATAGTTTTTGGTAGTAAATGCTATATCAAAAGAGATGAAGATCTAGGCAATTTTGATGCAAGATGTGATGAAGGAATATTTTTGGGTTATTCTAACCAAAGCAAGGCCTACTGGTGCTTCAACAAGAGATTGAAAAAGATTATTGAAAGTGCTAACATGAAGGTTGATGAAAGCAAGGAGAGACCTACCCAGTTTGGTGGATATGAATTAGATGATCAGGATGAAAGTCCTCAAACTCATATTGCTCTGGAGAATCCAGTGACTCAAGAAATTGGTGCAAATGTTGAAGATCAAGAATAAAAAATTCAAGAAATTCCTAAAACTCCCAGGTATGTAAGGTTGAATCATTCTGAAGATTAGATCATAGTGAACAAAATAAAGGTGTCCAAACTAGAAGAAAAATTGCTGAAGAACAAGAGGAGTATTGTTTGATTTCAAAGTTTGAACCAAAATTAGTGAATGAAGCTTGTAAAGATGAAAGTTGGATAAAAGAAATGGAAGAGGAATTAATGCAAATTGAAAAGAATCATACTTGGGATCTTGTTCCTAGACCTGAAAACAAAAATGTAATTGGAACTAAATGGGTCTTCCAAAATAAGTTGAATGAAAATGGTGAGTGGTGATAAACAAATAAAGATTGGTGTGCAAAGGATATTCTCAGGTAGAAGGAATTGGTTTTGAAGAAACTTTTGCTTCAGTGGCAAGAATTGAAGCAGTCAGATTATTTCTTGCTTTTGCTACTTACAAAGATTTCAAAGTTTACCAGATGGATGTCAAGTCAGCTTTTCTGAATGGAGATTTCGAAGAAGAAGTCTACATTGAGCAACTAGAAGGATTCCAATTGTCTGATGAGGGAGATATGATTTGCAGGTTGAAGAATGAATTATATGGACTTAAACAAGCTCCAAGAGCCTGGTATGCAAGACTAGATAAGTATCTGCTAAAGTTAGGATTTATCAAAGGGACAACTGCTAGTAATCTTTATTACAAGATTGATCATGAATACATCTTGATTTTTGAGGTATTTGTTGATGATATCATCTTAGGTGGGAATGAGAGCATGTGTAAAACATTTTTTGATCAGATGCAAATTGAATTTCAGATGTCCATGCTTGGTGAAATGAACTTTTTCTTGGGACTGCAAATCATTCAGTCAGATAAGGGTATCTTCATATCTCAGTCCAAGTATGTGAAAGAGTTGTTGAAAAAGTTTTGAATGGAGGATTCAAAACCAGTAAGTACTCCTATGATAACTGGATGCAAGTTGAGTAAATATGATGATTCCCCTAAGATAGATCAGAAGAGGTATAGATCAATGATTGGAGGACTACTTTATCTGACTCATACCAGACCTAATACTATGAATGCAATTAGCCTTGTTGCTAGATTTCAAGCTGATCCTAGAGAATCTCATGTTGTAGCAGTCAAAATAATTTTTAGATATCTAAAGGGAACATTTAATTATGGCTTGTGGTATCCTAAGGGTGATGATTTCCCTCTTCATGCATATATAGATGCTGATTGGGCAAGAGATGTGGATGACTAGAAGAGCATTAGTGGTGGTGCATTTTTCTTGGGAAAGAGTTTGGTTTCTTGGTTGAGCAAAAAGCAGGAGGCAATATCTCTGTCTACTACAGAGGTAGAGTATATAGTAGCAGCAAGAAACTGTACTCAAGTTTTGTGGATGAAGCAAATGTTGAAGGATATCAGGATTGTGTTTGAAGAACCTATTACAATCTTCTATGATAATTCAAGTGCAATTAACATCTCAAAGAATCTGGTTTTGCATTCAAAGACAAAGCACATATCCATTAAGTTTCACTTGTTGAGAGAGAAGGTAAATGAGAATGAAGTCAGATTGGAGTTTGTTCCCTCAAAGGATTAGATTGCGGATATCTTCACTAAGCCTCTGCCTAAGGATACTTTTGAGTATCTCAAAGGGAAGCTAGGGGTAATTACCCCTCCTGATCAGAACTAAGATGCACTAATGTGCATCAGTCTGGTGGAATTCATAGTCATATTTGGTGATCCAGATTGGTGTTAAGGAGATACTACTCAGGGGGAGTAGTCAATTTGTTCTGAGTTCAGTTTGGTCTTGTCCAAGAATCAAAAGGGTGAGAGATGATTGCAAATATGCGCCCTTTTCCATTGATGTCAAAGGGGGAGAGAAGTCATGTGAAAAACTTGAAAGTAAGTAGTTGCTGATGAAAGGGGGAGCACTGATGAAAGTTGTTGCAGGTGTGACAAGAGAAAGGGGGAGAAGTTTTTGTCTTGATGGCTGAAATAGTTGTTCACATCATATGTTGCCATCAATGACAAAGGGGGAGATTGTTTCAAATATGTGCCTAATAGGTGTTGTCATTGATGTCAACATATCCTTGTTACATCATTACTGTCAACTGTATCTCATTCTATTGTTTGTTTAGAAGACTGTATGTTGAGGATATTGAGAAAATTAGTCTCTTCGGAAGGATCAAGTGAGTTACATATCTCTCTGTCAGAAATAGTGAAGATAGTGAAATTTAGTGAAGAAGATTGATCTGCATTCCCAACAGGATGAAGATTAGTGTCTGCAGATTAAAGGGTTTTTAGAGGATTGTCTGAAGTTGCTCCAGTTAAGATTTGAGAGGTCTGCATGAAGATTTGGTGAAGTTATGGATATCTAAGTAGAACTGGGTTTTGCAGTTGTTCAGAGGTGACAAAGTGACAGTAATCTAGTTTGGATCGATCCGCATTAGAATATTATAATATGTGGATCTAGAGTTGTGTTTGGGATGTTGGTGTGTGTCACCAACTCAAGTGGTTCATGGTTTGGAGGTCCACAAGCAATATTTCTAGTGTGACAGTCATGGCAGTTGGTGTTCTTGAGTTCCTGGATGAAGCTGCAAGTATTTCTGATGATCTGAGGTGGTGCAAATGTTCCTGTTGATTTCATTGTGCTTGTGGTGGTCTCTAAATCAAATTCCTATTGTGTCGGTGGTCTACATTGAGGTTTGAGCTTATAATTGAAGATTTGTCCTTGGGTATTGTTGCTCTTTCTAGTCTTGGCTGACTTGATGCTTTGTGGATGTCATAGATGATCTAAGAGAGATTCTTTGAAGTGTGGCATGTTGATCAAGGAAGATTTGGGTCCCAACTATACTTGGCTAATAGTATAGTGATTTGTATTAAGTCAGATGTGTGTAGTGTCGACCTTGATATTCCAAGGTTGATGAAGCATATAAATATGTGTGGTTGAGTTGTGGAAATGTATCCTTTGTTCAAAATCGACAAGATCCTAAGAAAGGAGGAAAGGCAGAGCAAAGAAGAGGAACAACAAAAGAGGAAGAGAAGTAAAGGATGAGGAGATAGCAAAGAAGTGTTTGGGGGTAGAGCAGAAGTATTGTGAGCTCAAATGAAATTGACTTTGGCATAAAGGTGTTGTTTTGCAGTTCAAATCTTTCTGTTACAAACTTAAAAATTCTTATAGGCAGTGAGACTCTTTGAGAAGTGAGCTCTGGGTAGTATTCCCTAAAGGCATGTGCCTTCCCCATTTTATATTCTTTTAACAAAGAATAAATCTTGTGGGTTAACCCCCACCGTGGTTTTTCCCTTAACCGAGTTTCCACGTAAGAATCCTAGTGTTATGTGTGTTGATTTCATTTCTGCTCATGTGTTGTTGATTCTTGCTTTCATGGTTATATCATAAATCTATTTGTAAGTGGTTAAGAAGATTAATTGAAGAAAATAATAGAAGTTTTGAGACAACTGATCCACCCCCTCTTAGCTGTCTGCCCTTATTTCAACATAGGTGGTGGTTGTTGTGCCCAATAGGAGAGATTGGTGTTGGATGCATATGAATGGGTATTGTATGGATCATAAGAATGTTGAGGATTGTTTTGGGGATGATTCATGCAAAAATGTTGGGCTTGTGAGTTTTTTGGAGGAGGTATGTAAGAGTGTTGACTTTGGGAGTGTTGAGGGGGGTTGGTTTAAGAATGTTGATTTTGGTACTGTTGAGGTGGAATGATATAGGAGTTTTTATTTAGGGAGTGTTGAGGTGGAGTGATATTGGAATGTACATTTTGGGAATGTTGAGGTGGAGTGATATAGGAATTTGGATTTTGAGGTGGAGTGATATTGGATTTTTTTTTGAGGTGGGATGATATAGGAGTTTTGAGAAATTGATGTTTGGAGTTGTGACGCTTGTGGAGGAGTGGCATAAGAAAGATTAGATATGGAAGATTGAACTTGTGTCATCTGTGGTGGAGTGGCATAAGAAATATTAGATATGGAAGTGTGAACTTGTGACACTTGTGGAGGAGTGGCACTAGAAATATTATGGATGGGGGCTTGGACTTGTGATATTTGTGGAGGATTTTGGGGTGGTGTAGGTGTAGATGTGGTGAAAAAGGGGTTTGTTTGGTTTTCTTGACTCATTTGATAAATCTCCATGGGGACAATAAGAGGTTCAAGTGATGTGGTTGGGGCTTGATAAAGTGGGTTGATGTATTTGTAGGTGAATGGATTCAAATGAACCTCATGTGAGGGTGAATCGAGGATGAGAGATGATATGGTAGACATAGTTTGGACATGGGTTATTTGTGGTCTACGCATAGCTGTAATAGCATCATGGATAGAATCTTGTTCCTTGAGTGTATATGTGTCATAGTATTGAGGCAACTTGGCTCCTTTTTTAGCAAGTAGATGAAAGAAATGATTTTGATTGGAAGCCAAGAGCCTATCTAGAGCATCTAATGTTTTGGGTTCTTGCAAGTTTTCATCAAGGCCTTGGGATACTTATTGATATGTTTGTCTTTGTTGTTGATGAGATGAAGATTGACCTATGGTATACCCTTTCAGTAAAAAGTCATTAGGATTCAAACCTATGGTAAATTATGTAGCATCTATCAATGAAGGGTTACCATCTTAAGGGTAATTTTAGGGATTACCTAGAGGACTATTTTGGGGATTTTTCGAATGGTTGTTTTGACTAGCCTCCATGGCTAATCTATGTTGGTTTCTAGTTACAGTCATGTGAATTTTTAGATTTGATATGACAGTAATATGGATGGATTGATTTTGGACTTTTGTGATAGGGTTGAGACTACTAAGATGATGTGTTTGATTGGTTGCTTGGTGGAAGATTGGTAGAACCTAGATCAATTGTTGTTGGGATTGGTATAATCATCCAAGAGGTAGACTAATGACCTCAAGAAAGACATATATGACTAGTGAGTTTAACCAACTCAAGAGAAGCCACTCTCCTAAGATAATTAAAAATCACTAAATGATACTAATTTATTTTTAGGAATCTAAGAGAGGCAAACTTCTTAAATCAAAAGAAAATTAGGAGATGTGATCTAGATTTTAGGATAAAAGCCAAATTGAAGCTAATAAACTGGATAAAATCTGGGCTTGTTTGATGATGGTGATGATGTTGCAGTCTCAAGAGGATAAAAACTCTAAAAATCTAAGTTTTTGCTATGAAGATTGATGGGAATAATCTGATGACTAATGGATTGGGTCTGGATGGACTGTAAGATGGTGGTTCTATTGGTAATTTTGCTTAGAAGTGGGTAACTTTCAATTCTGAGCTCAAAAGATGACTGATGACAATAACTAACCAAAGGCATAGGACTGTCTGCCATAGGCGGGTTTCTGTAGATCAAAGGAGATAGCACAATAGCTCAAAGGCACAGTTCTATAGAACAGAGGCATAACAAAATTGACCAAAGGCGGGCTACTATTGCTCAAAGGTGATTCACGATAACTCAAAGGTGAAATTTTTGTTATACTATGAAAATAGAACTGGACCAACTATGGGTTTTTGTGCACCAGAGGTGGGCTTCTATACACCAAAGGCAAGCTTTTGCATTCCAAAGGTGAGTTACAACAAGCCAAAGGCATAAAACTATCTACCAAAGGTGCAACAATACTATGCAAAAGTGAGTTTCTGTGGTTCAAAAGTGAGTTTTTGGAACAGTGTGTTTTTTGACACAAGATTTTTGGAATTTTTTTTTGTTTTGGAAAGAGAAAACACAATAGAAAAAGTGGTTGTAGACTAACTCTAGGAGTTGGGTGCGTAAGGCTATTAACCTCCACAAATAAATAAATTGTGAATATTGGGTAGATCATAGGAAATACATGCCAAACACTTGTACAACAACCTATAATTAATCAAGTAGGTGTATCATATCTTGCAGATTCACTTAGGTGTGGCTTGAACCCCCACTATTAGATAATGGTGATTTCCACCCCCTTAATATTGTCTTATCATCACTAGGATAGATAGGGAATGTAAGATCATGGACCACCTTACACCCCTCACTCTTGGAGACACTTAAGTCTATCCAAAAGTATATTCCATCTCTAATGAATGAAGGTATAAGCATGAACTCTTCTCCCCCATTGCTGGTAGCAATGCATCAAAGATATGACACCTGAAGGTCTTAGCTAGGATCACAAGATGTCTAGGGAGTTCCCCAATATACGTGAGGTATGGGGGGACACAAATATGTGAATAGGGGTGTCCCAATCAGTTGACGCTCAACCATACATGTCTTGGTGGACCAAGTATCCTGAAGGTATTTTGCTTGGAGGTGAAAGGGTCTTTCCTTTGAAATGAGTCTTTCAATTCTTGTAACATTTATATACCACACCAAAACATGCAGTTGAGGTCATCCCTAGAAGTGATAAAATCCCCTAGTAGGCCCCCTAGAAAGGATATCAAGTACTTTTGATTCTCAAGATCACCTTTCGACATGAGAGAAGAGCATACATATGACTCTCAAGTCCCCAAGAATAAACCAAATAAAGCAAGTAAGCGAATAGCCTAAGTATTTCTAATTTCCAAGATCACCTTTCGGTGTGTGGAAAGAGAATACATACTAAGGTATTCAAGACAAAGTATACAATCGTAAATTCCCTTTATGCAATTGAAGTGTTTCTAAGACTTAGTGTAAAAAGTAGGTCCTTTGACATGCGTCCTGCACCAAATATGTTAGAAATTCACTTCTTGACTCCTTGCTAGATGATAAGAGGCTGCACAAGTTGAGATTAGTTCCAAAAAATCAATGATTTAGGAAAGAAATTTATCAAACCAAAGGCGTAGAAATAGAGTGCAAAGGTGAGTTACTATGCTGCAAGGGCACATAGATATTTACCAAAGGTGAGCATTTACAAACCAAAGGCGAGTTTCTATTGTGCAAAGGCAAGCTTCTATGTTGCAAAGGTGAGTTTCTTCTAACGAAAGGTGAGTTTTTGTGACAGTCTTGCAAAATTCAATAAAGTCAAGTCAAATGCGCAATCAATGGATAGGTAGATAAATTCTTGATGGGCCAAGGGGTTGGATGAAGAGGTAAATCTATAATCTTGCACCAAAATCAGACAAACTGGGTTAATTGATCAATTAGGCAAAATCAAATAAAAACACCCACAAATAAATTAGCTTGAGGGTGAGATATGATAAGTATTAGCAAATCCACCAACTTGCAAACACAGGATAAGATCGGAATGATGTTAGAAACCTTTGTAAACTCAAGATAAATGAACAAAACACAGTAAACCAAAGGTGAGTTGTTAGTGACCAAAGGCGAGTTTCTGTCACCTGAAGGCGGGCTTATGTCGAACAAAGGTGAGTTTTTTCCCTACCATAGGCACATTTTTGTGTACCGAATGCGAGTTTCTACATTGAGAATGTGCAGTTTTGTACCTATGCCTAGAAAAAAAACAATTTTCTAAAAAAAAAGCAAAGTTAAATCAAGTTTGTGGGTCCCACCGAGCGTGCCAAAATGTGTGAGGGTAAAATTAAGTTCAATAGATCAAGCATGAATATCATAACTCAACCCTACAACCTTCAAGAAATTGATCTAAACAATAATAATAATTCAATGCAAATGAAACAAAGAATGAAATCACCTAGATTGTATGAATTCCTTGGTTTTTTATGGATTGCTCTCTCAATTGCATAACCATGGTTACAACAAGCGGACGTAGGTGATGTGCTCAAAGGTTCAATAAGTGTGCTCAATGATGCGAAGTATGCTCAAAGTGTTGTTATGAATGCCCAAAGCTTAATGATCGAAGATGATTTGTGAAGAGATGAATGGACATATTTATAGGCTTCAAGGGAGATCGATCAACAGTGGAGATAAATCAATGATATCAACAGACGAGATAAATCGAGATATCATGAAGGAATGTGCACACAACAAGTGTACATGCAAAAAGATGTTTTATTAAGTTAATTGCTTTCTAGGCTAAAAATAAGATTGATTTCATAAAATTAGAATGTTTTTTTTCTATTTTATGAGTTGATTGATAAAAACAAAGATTTAAAGCCAATTAACTCAAATTTTGATTTGCTTTTTGACATGCTAAAAATAAGAGTGATTGTGCACATAGAAGAAAAAATTATTTTTAGAAGATTTGAAAGATAAAAACAAATTGAATAAATACATTTATTCAATTTATCTTGCATGATGGAGGAATAAGAAGATATAAATAAAATATAGATTTTATTTATTTAGAAGATATTGGAAAAGTTAATATTAAATAAATTTAGATAATTTATTTATATTTAGAAGAATAATTAGATAATTAACTAATTAAAAATTATTTAATTGTTGTGGATAAGAGGAATTTAGATAATGGATTAATTAAATAATTTATTTATTTAATTAATGTGGATTTGAATATTTAAAGAGGATAATTTAATTGAATAATTAAAATTATTTAATTTAGAAGAATAAAGTGGTGATTTAATGAAATTAATTAATTAAATAAAATTTATTCAATTAATGTTGGAATTAGGGGAATTAGAAGAAATTAGTGAAATTAATTAAATAATCAAGTTATTTAATTAACGTTGGATGCGAGTGATTTAGAAGAATTTGATGTATGCAAGGTGAATAATGCAAAGGGTCATTTTTAGGTGTCTACATGAACTTTAGAAGATAAGGTATGATTGTGTAGAGATGATACTAATCCATCTTATTTACTTC
This sequence comes from Cunninghamia lanceolata, assembly GCA_027924645.1. Lineage (NCBI taxonomy): Eukaryota > Viridiplantae > Streptophyta > Pinopsida > Cupressales > Cupressaceae > Cunninghamia > Cunninghamia lanceolata. The sequence goes on from BSBN01000439.1 coordinate 6,347,411, forward strand.
ATAACTCTTCCGATCAACTTCCTTTGTTTGCTTCTTTGACCAACACTGCATATGCACATCCCTTTGCTTTCTTCCTCACAATGCTTCTAGTCACCTACTCTACTATCCTCATTGATCATCATACTATTACAAACTCCCTTTAACATATCTGGTGACATCACTTACACTACAACACTCTATACCAATGTTGACATCAATGACAACAACTATTGCAACAAGTCGATTTGAAGATAGGAATGTAGTACGATGAGCAATAACAAATGCTTTAGTCAATAAATCAGTTGTGAGCAAAAGAATGATAAGTAAGACAAGTGTGTTGAAGGCACAAGACAGCTAAGAGGGGGGTGAATTAGTTATATCAAAAACCTTAACTTCTTTAAAAAAAATCACATTCACATTCACTTAATTTAACTCTTTAATTTGTTATGAAGATTAAACATGAATTGTAGAATCAAAACACATCAACACCATACACACATAAACACTAGATTTTTACATGGAAAACCCTAAAAGGGAAAAACCACAGAAAGTTTTAGCTCATAATATAATGTAATAACAATACCGAATAACAAAGAGGCTCACTGCCTTAGGGCTCACTGTCCAAATGAATGCTCATTGCAAAAAGGCTCACTGCCAAAGGGTGGCTCATTACCAGGATGGGTGGCTCACTACCATGAACTGATATAATAGCATTTACAACATGCCTGAGTTTAGTTCCATTGAAGTGCAATATGTCTCTTCTTCTCTGTCTTTACAACACACAAACTTTATCTTCACATTTTCTCACACTCTCACATCACTCATTGATTCATTACACATATTTATACCAATCATCAACCTTGGAACATTCATCAAGGTCGGCAATACAATTTACAACCATTGGAACTATCTCCAAGGTTGGCATACATACATAATTCAAATTAGGTCTAGACCTAAACAAACTTGTGGAGCAAATGAATAAAGGAAGAACACTTCATGAATTATCTCAAACCCAAACACATCCTTACATGCTTCCTTACGCTTATAGAATCCAAGAAACACTTCCAAAAAAAATGTTAACACCTGGAAGTCAGTCAAACTAGTGCAATCATCAAGAATACTTAGACACACACTTCCAACAGCTTCATTATAGCTTGTGGATCAAGCACATGCCTTCAATACATTTTGGAGACATCCATGAACAACATAGAATCACTTGGGAGCTGACAAATCCAACTGCAACAGATCTCACTTGAAGATAACAAATATCACTTGAAGATAGATCACAGACTGCTCACAACAAACACTGTCAAACTCTGCTAATCAATAACTTATTTTCTGGAGCATCAAATAAAAAATCCTTTGGAATGAAGATAGCTAAGGACCTTATAAACATATCTCCAAAACCATAAGACCAAAAACCAAACTATGAAGAAATATAGAGCAAAATACTTTCCCCCTATTACACTACAAATACTGTCATTCACAGTCTTCAAACTGGTGAATAGAACTTTTACTGCATAGCGATCCGAACCACCAAATACTAGATTTAACATCTTCAAACACTTATCTAAATCATATCCAAATCTCATACTCCAGTCTTCAACACAGAGGAAATGTGGAATAAAAACTCAGACAGTGTCCTTAACATGACAACTCAATTACTCAACAAACAACAATATTAGAAGACATAGTTGGCACCAATGACAACACAAACATGTTGGAATCAATGACAACATCGGTTAGCACATAATTGAGAAAAAGTGGATATTTAAATATGCATGATAAAACTTTGAGAAGAGTGGAAAAGAGAAGAGTAAATATTGAAGATGATCCAATTAACCAATGTTGGACTTTTAGTGGTAAACTCCGACCAAGGTCTAACATAAAATTAAATAATGAAATTAGGTCTATGTTTGAGAAATATTCGCATGATAATACAAGGGTTTCATCAAATTCTAGAGATGTTTTGAAATTAAGGGTAGGGTCAAAAAATTGTGATCCTCATCCAAAACATCTTTTAGACATGACTTAAACATAATTATATAGAAAATTTCTAGATAATTCAATTATAATTTTTTTAGCATAAGTCAAAGATCATTTGAGAAATGTAAACCTTGGTATGTTAAGATTAATAAGTAACAAATCTCTTGTAGTTTCAAAACTCGTGTAATTCTATTATTATTATGATGCTTTTTGATATATACATTGTATTTTGCATACTAACCAAATTATGCAGGAATGTGGTAGTAATATGCCACCTACAACAATTAAGGAGTTTATAACAAGTTTACTTTGTGAAACACCTGATGGGAAATTATTTTTTTCAAAATTGTGTGTTTCTAAATAATGCAATAAATGTGGTAACCTTTCATTGTTAGGAGAATGCATGCATGAAAGTAGTTCACATGATTTTGGACAACAATTAGTAGATGTGAGAGGCTCAACAATGTTCAATATCCATAAAAGGATGGAAATCTAGGAAGCGTTGTGAGTTAGTCACAAAACAAAGTAGTGTATATGCATTCATCGTAGAGTTCAAGAATAAGATTGTGTATAAATATGTGAAACACTCTCAATATTCTCGATGGCTTGATGAACAATTTCGTAAATGTAAAAACACATTTCCAATTGAAACTATACTTTTAGTGGTTGAATTTACAGAAAACTATACCCTTTCTCCACAAGAAGAGATTTAGCCTCAATATTATAACTCAATAAAGGTGGTTATCTTTGCTCATATTGTATACACACATGCAGTTGACAATACAGAAGATGATAGGATTTTTTTGAGGGAGTACATTCATTAGAGTTTGTGCAGTATTGTTTCAAAGTATTTTATGAAAATTTAAAAGAAAGAGACATTTAGATTACACAACATCTCATATGGTTAGACAATTGTACAAGACAATTCAAAAATGCTCAAATGTTTTATTGGTTATGTAGGGCCCATAAAGAAAACAATATCCAACATATGTGGAGTTTTTTTGAAGCTGGATATGATAAAGGAGAACATGATGGAGCTAGAGCATGTGTGAAAAGAGATATTTCTAGGGAGTAACTACAATTTGTGGATGCAACAAAGTTTAAAGATGCATGTGTAATTGTGGATTGGTGTAATGTAAATTGACTACATGATCAAGCGAAAACTCTAAAGTTCAACAATTCTTTGCTTAGTGGAATAAGAAAATATTCTTCCTCGGTATGATTGTGAAAAAATTAGCAGATCAACAAAATGTCATTCATTTAATAGTTCAAATTCAAGTACATGGACTATATATGGACTAGGGATCTTACCTGTTTTGTCAGTTTTGTATCGGAGGTGAGTGGGAAGCACGTGAGAATACAAAATGGGTTGAAGGATGGAAATAAAGATTCCTAACACCTATATAAACTCATGATCAACATGAGACAACGTTTGAAGAGGATAATCAATTGTTTGCATTAGATGAGTATGATCATATTTTAGACCTTGTACAAGAAGGAATATTAATTCAATATTTAGTTTCATTACATTGTTTTGTATTCTATAATTCTATACATGCATGTATTTTGTGACTTGTATATCATATCCTATTTTATTGAATTTGTAAGTTTTTTGTAGGACATGTGTGTGTTGTTGTTGCACTTGAGGGTAATGAAGAGGAAACAAAGTATTGGTTGGCTCGATGTGTTGAGGCAAAACATAAGTTGTTACAGCCTAGAGTAGATGATGGTAACTTTGAGTATCCAACAAGTTCTGTGGTTATTGTTGGCACTTGGCTATGTAAATATTTGATAAGGAAGAATGGTATACCTGCATTTGAAGATTATGAAAGACATAATAAAATTATGCACTACTCGCATTAGGTTGTGGGAACAAATATACAATTAGCGAGATATCAAGGGAAACCTATCACAAAGGAGTTATGGACACTTTTTATGGAAGAGCATGAGGTAATCATAGATGCATTACAAAAAAGAGAAGATACAAATGGTACAATTGAGTGAATTTTTTAAATGGTTTGTAGGTATGTAGAAATTTTAAACTTTTAATCTATATTTTTTGACTAATATATAATTGTATATATTTACTTGATAGAACTAATTGATATACTATCATTGATAGGATGTGTGTTTATGATTAATAAGATTGATAGTTAATTGATTTCATATCCCCTTAAGCCATCCTCTTAACTCCCCTTAAGCCATCCCCTAGCTATGTTCCATAAGTTAGGTAACTACAATTTAGTTTAATAACTTCAAAGTATTTGGTTTAGGATGTGAGTTTAGGATTAAATATATTTAGAGTTAATTGATTTACTAGCACACCCTTACCAAAATGGTAATTGATTGCATCTCCCCTTAAACCATCCTCTTAACTCCCCTTAATCTATTCCTTAACTAAGTTTGTCACGTCTCAAACTATGATGCTTTCTAGAACTACTTTATGTGGAAATATTTCATGAACAATTATGTGTGGTTAGATAAATAATATGTTATTTTGGAAGATGAATGATTATTTTAATATGGAAAAGATGAAATAAAATTAATATTATTTTCATGTTATTAATTTTGATGCTTCGGCTATTGGGTTACTAACCTATTAATGGCAAATTTGAGTTTATCAGGAGTTGCAGGTTGTCGAAGACAAGGGTGTGGTTAAGGTAAAGGAGGTTAGCAGCCTGGTAGGGTTAAGATGGAGGGATTTCTCTCTCACATACATGACTTAGAATCATGTAGATGCATTAGAATTGCATTAATTGATTTTATTATATAGTTCTTATTTAATTGTGTTATAGTTAGAATATTTAATTAAATGGTTTAAGTTATTTATTTGATTTTATTTGACGAATGAATATATTATTATTATTTTTTTATAGATAGTTGAGATAATCATGCTTATTATTTTAATATTATTTGTGACAAATTAGAGAATAAAATTAGAAAATAAACAAGATTTTAGAAACAAAACAAAAAGGATGAAAACAATAAACAATAGAAAAATAGAAAAGAAAACTTTTATTTAGAAAATAAAACATAAAAGAAAGCAAAGCAAGAATGGAGAAAAATGCAACGCCCCCACCAAGGAACCCTAGAGGACAACACTAAACTAGGTCAAATTAATTGAATAAAATCCTTTTTTTTATAAAACCAATGGAATCTAAACCTAGGTCCTCTAAGGTTCCTCGACTGCATTACTCACAAATCAAGATTAACGTAAAGAGATACAAATGGAGATACATCCCAATTTACAAATACATGATAAGAGATCTTTGCAAATAGGAACAAGACATCTCTCATACATTTACAAATAATTATAGTAAGAACCATAAGGTCATCCTCAACATAGTGGAAAAATATATTCTTTGCTACAGTAATCTACTCAGTTAACAGACCTGTATCTGTGCATCTAAAAGTGAACACTAGTTCCACAAAGATTATCAATAAACATAAAAGAGAACTATATACTAGCTTAAGGCCCTAAGGGCCAACCTGATGTCTAAGGGGCTCATGATGGCCTTGCCTATGTACGCGTAGCACAAAGACTTCGTAGTTCGAAAGGTAAGCTTTCAATCTGACTAGGTTACTCAAAAATAATAATTTGTTCATAATATATATAGTTCAAAGCTTATTCATAACATGAATCTAGGATCTCATTTTTTATGCAGAGGTATAGGTAGTGGTTGATTAAAGTTCACACAATGAACTTGGATGTTAAAGCTTTCTTCTAAAGGTTTCCAAAGGTGAAATGATTATAGGCCTAGACAAGGCTATTTAGGAGATTGATCTAGCCTAGGACCACACCTAGGTCCACCACACAAGCTGCTCAACTCTGATTTTGGGAAGTCACTGCTCTACCTAATCAACCAACACCTTTACCTTCAAAGACAACATTCCACTCCTAACACCTCTACCAACATGGATCATCACACCACACTCAGCATACACTTACTAAGGACATGACCAACATGAAGTTTCTAACTCAACACCAAATTCTGTACCAGAAAGGACAGTGGACAACAAACTGTCTTTTGACTGTCCTAAAAATAGTGTTTAAAGATGGATCATTCCTTGTAGCCCTAGAAAGTGACTAACACAAGGATAGCTATTGAAATCCACAAAAGATTAACTAAACTCATTTCATATCCAAATACCCAATATGATCATGTGATCATTCACCCACATGCAGGTCCATACTGTTCTAGGGGTGTACAAAGACATCAGACTGTCTTTTTCTTGAAAGAGGCCTAATTTGAAGGCAATGTGAAGGAAAGTGCATCAAATCTGCATGCACATGAAACACCAAGCACCTGCACTAGTGAGTTTCCACCTGCAAACACAAACTCCACCATGTGTTTGTTAAAACAATTGACTCTCTTTGCTTTCATGCTACTGTCCACCATTAATTTCTCAACTAGTCACTATGAAGACTAGCTAGATTCATGCCAAGAGGCCTGTAGAATGGAATGCAAACCTAATCAACAATAAAAACCTGAAATAAAAGCTTTCTCCTTCCATCCTATTGAAGAATGATGGTGTCTTTCAGAGGACAGAGGAGAAACTATGCATTTTTCCTCAAAACCTAGCTTTTGGAGGGTTTAGAACAGTTTTCACAAATCAGTTTGTTTCTCCCTCCACAAAAGGTGTCAAGAGGGCTAAATAGACTCAAAGGAAAGGTATTTCAAAGCATTAACCTATTTCACAATTTGCAGACCCTACCCTGTCCGTACCACACCGTACAACCTGACTGTCTTTAGCAGAAAACGTAGAATTCACTATTTTGCATTCCAAAAAACTACTTTTTTCATTATTTTTGGCATGTTTATACAATACTTAGTTTATAGAAAGTTTTAGAAACCTTTCCTCTTCTCTTCCAACCATACAATTGCCCATCAAGGGCAGTGAAGCGTTGGAAAATGCCTTTTTACCAAAAACATAATGTTTCAAAAAGAAAAGAACCTAGAAAATAGGCCTTAACTAACACTATAATGGACTAGTCAATCAAAATGAACAAAGTCCTTATTACAAAACAGGAGAATGGCTTCCAAATCCTTAGAGAAAACCAAAATAACAAGACACAAAGCATGATATAGCTAAAAAATGACTAAAACTGGGAGCTCCTGCACCATACTCCCCCTGTAGGAGGAACTCAAGTCCCTTGAGTTGCCAATTGTTGAGGTGTCATGCCATGCTTCAAGATATCTGCTTCAGTCATCTAGGTGGCCTCTGAATTAGGAAGATCCTTCCATTTCACCAAGTAGTCTTTATAGACACCTCTCCTAGTCTTCTTGACAACTTTGGAATCCAGAATGCACTCCAACTGTAAAGGTTTGCTTGAAGGCAAATCGTTGATCCAATCAGCATCTTCTATCACCACATCTAATCCACTTTCACCAGGCAATGGAGGTCTGAAAGGAAAAAGATCACAAACATTGAAAATTGGAGAGATATCAAGGCCGGATGGTAACTCAATCTCATATGCATTTGGACCGAACTTGTGCATAATTTTGCATGGCCCAATCTTCTTCATCAGGAGTTTAGTTGGCTGACCTTTTGGCAGCCTTTCTTTCCTTAGATATGCCATAACTAAGTCACCAACTTTGAATTGCACTTCTCTTTTCTTCAAATCTTCCTTGTACTTTGTGACTGATTTCTCTAGTTGCAACTTGACTTGATCATGGACTGTTTTCATGGAGGCAGCAAACTCTTCACCAAGTGCACTCCTTCTATCCCATCCTTGGAGATCTTTCAGTTCAAGTGGCCCTCTTGGATGAAAACCATAGACTACCTCAAAAGGACTTTTGCCAGTGCTCCTATTCCTTGAATCATTGTAGGCATATTCAGCCTAACTAATAACCAAGTCCCATGCCAAGCCATGCTGCTTTGTGAGGCATCTTAGAAGGTTTCCAAGTGATCTATTAACCACCTCAGTCTGACCATCAATTTGTGGATGGTAGGCTGATGAAAAGGACAACTGTGTGCCCAACTTCTTCCATAAGGTCCTCCAGAAGTGACCTACAAACTTAGAATCCCTGTTAGTTACAATGGATAATGGCAAACCATGAATTCTTACTACCTCTCAGAAAAATAGGCCTGCAACATGAGATGCATCATTTGTGCATTTACATGGCACAAAATGAGCCATCTTGCTGAACCTATCAACAATAACAAACACACTATCCACCCCTCTGGCTGTCCTGGGTAACCCAAGCACAAAATCCATGCTGATATTTTCCCAAGGTCTGTTGGGAATAGGAAGGGGCTGGTATAGACCTGCATTTGAAGACACACCCTTGGCCCTTTGACAAATTGCACAACTAGCAACATACTTCCTCACATCTGATTGCACCTTTGGCCAAAAATAGAACCTTATGACTTGTTCTAGTGTCTTATCTAAGCCACAATGTCCTCCTAAAGAACCATTATGCTTCTCCTTGATGATGTTGTCCCTCATGGAACACTTAGGGACACACAACAAATTACCCTTAAACAAGAGGCCTTCCTGCAAAACAAAATCTGCATACTTTGCATGGAATGTGTTAGCCAAGTTCACACAAACATCATAAGCCTCTTTGAAATCTGAATCTTCTTTATACAACTCCTTGAAATAGTCAATGCCCATGCTTTCTAACTGAATTTCATGAACAATAAGCAGCCTCCTACTTAATGCATCAGCCACCTTGTTAGAAACACCTTTTTTGTGCTTAATTGTGAAGGTATAAACTTGTAACTGTTCCATCCATTTAACATGTCTATGGTTCAATTTTTCTTGACTATTTAGAAAGCTTAAAGCATGATTATCAGTAAACACAATAAATTCTTTGGGCAGCAAATAATGTCTCCATTTCTTAAGAGCTTGCACCATTGCATAGAGTTCTAAGTCATAGGTAGAATACCTTTGCTTGGCTTCATTCAACTTTTCTGAAAAGAATGCCACTGGATGTCCTTCTTGGCTGAGGATAGTACCAATAGCTTGCTGACTTGCATCACACTCAACAACAAACACCTTATCAAAATCAGTGAGCACTAAGGTAGGCAACTCAGCCACCTTTGTTTTCAACAACTCAAAACTATCATCAGCTTCCTTTGTCCATTGGAATCTACATTTGACTCCACCCTTGATGGTGTTGAGGATGGGAGCACTAATGTGACTGAAACCTCTGATAAAATTCCTATAGAAAGTCACCAATCCATGGAAACTTCTCACATCTCCCACTATTTTTGGGGTGGGCTAACTGAGAATAGCCTCAACCTTAGAGGGATCCATCTTCAAACAACCATTAGAAATGACAAATCCAAGGTATACAAGCTCAATTTTCATGAACTCACATTTGTCTAAGTTGATCATCAAATTGCGTTCATGTAGCTTCTCCAACACCTGACCAACATGCTTCACATGCTCTTCTCTTGTCCTGCTGAAGATTAGTATGTCATCAAGATAAACAATAACAAATTTACCAATGAATTCAACTAATACCTCATTCATCAGGCACATAAATGTACTTGGAGCATTGCTAAGAACAAATGGCATAACAAGCCATTCATAAAGACCCTCATTAGTCTTGAAAGTGGTCTTCCATTCATCTCCCTATCTGATCTAGATTTCAAGTCAATCTTTGAGTAATAGCATGATCCTCCAAGATAATCCAGAAGATCTTCAATCCTTGGCATTGGGAACCTGTACCTTATGGTGATCTTGTTTATGGCCCTAGAATCTGTGCATAGCCTCCACTTTCCATCCTTCTTAGGAGCAAGTACACTTGGAACTGCACAAGGACTTAGACTCTTCCTAATCAGCCCTTTCTCCAAGAGATCTTGAATTTGCCTTGCCACCTCTTCATTTTGCTGTGGTGTCAGCTTATAGGTAGCCTTGTTAGGCAATGTAGCACCAGGTATTAAGTCAATTTGATGACTTATATCTCTTATGGGTGGTAAGGAGTTAGGAACTTCCTCTACCACAAGGTCTTGATACTTATCTAGAAGTTGCTGCACTTCCAATGGAATCTCCTTCTGTTTTTGATCTTGCTGATCTGATCCACTCTTGGGCTTCATGACCAAGGCATACCCCTGGTTATCATTCTCTTTCAAGAGGTTTAAAAACTCTTTGCCATTCACCACCATGACACTGCTGTCATTTTTCTTCCCCCCAGGCTGCTCCATCATAGGATCCATCTTGTATGATCTTCCATTCTTGGTGATGACATAAGTGTTCTTCTCACCATCATGTTGTGCTTTGACATCAAATTGCCATGGGCAGCCAAGAAGCAGATGACATGCATCCATAGGGATGATTTCACATAGCACTTTGTCCTTGTACTCACCAATTACAAATTCAACCCAAGTTTGTTCTTCCACCATGAAACTTTGGTTCTTGTTCAACCAAGAGATCTTGTGAGGACTGATATGAGGCAGCCTCTTCAACTTGCACTTCTCAATCATCTCTGTGGATACCACATTCTCAGTAGATCTTGAATCTACTATGATTTTGCAAAGCTTCCCATAGGCTAGGCCTTGGGTTCTAAAAAGACTCTTTCTTTGAGGTGGCTCTTGTTTCAATGGCACCTTCAACATGGACCTTTTGATCATCATACTCTCTCCATCTAGAATAGGTGCAGCACTTCCCATTGGTGAATTCACACTCTCACAATCATCATCCTTTACCAACTAATTTCTCTTTCCACTGTCATGAGAGTTGCTGGATTTTCCTGGGCATTTGTTCATTGTATGGCCAACTTGGTTGCATCCATAACACCTTCCAATGAAGACTCCTAGTCCTCTACCTCCTCCACCATTTCTGCCCCTCCATTAGGACTTCTCCAACCTCTGAAGCCTCCTCTATGCTCTGTCTCAGGTGATGTTTCTTGATGACTGTTATTTTTAGTTTTGTGGAACTGTCCACGGCCAAAACTGCCTCTTCCTCTTTGGTTTCTGCCACCTCTTCCTCTGGCACTTTGTTCACCCTTCCCTCTCAGCTTTTCCTCTGCTCTGGAGGCCAATAAGAAGCATTCATCCACTATTTTTGGTATCACTAAACTGATCTCATCTTGTAAATTGTATTTCAGACCATTTAGGTACCTAGCCGCCATCCCTTTTTCATCTTCATTATGATTGGCCCTCATACTGAGTCTATGAAATTCTTCTGTGTAGGCAGCCACATCCATGTCTTTTTGTCTCAAATTCTGAAATCTCTTTATGATTTGAATCTCATAGTCAGGTGGCATGAACTTGCTTCTGAGCATAGCCACCATTCTACTCCATTTAGTGATGGGATTCTTCCCAATCTTCTCCCTCTCACTTTGCATGTAGTTCCACCACACAAGTGCAGAACCTCTTAGCCTTGTCTTGGCAAACTTAACCTTTTTGTTGTCATTGAACTCCTTGTAATCAAAGAAGTTGCACATAGCTTCTATCCAATCGGTGAGAGCATCTCCATCCAACTTGCCATGAAAGGTAGGCACATCCATCTTGGGATCACCACTATCTCCATGAGCACCCTTAAGTGCATTCAAGAAAGCTTTCTGTTCTGCAAATATGTCCTGCTCTTGAGAACTCTCTTCTGCCTCTACTTCTTCATTTATGTCAAAAGAACTTCCCTCTTCTTTGGTCTTGCCCTTAGACTTCTTTTCTTCTTGCAATCTTGCCTCTTGCAACCTTGCTTCAACCATCTCTTCCACCAACTTCTTGATGGCATCTTGACTCACTGTCTTGGGAGGCATTATACTAGCCTTTGTTTCAATCTCCTTGTCTGACATACACTGCTTCTAATCAGATATTGGCTCTGATACCAATATGATGCAAAGGTATAGGTAGTGGTTGATTAAAGTTCACACAATGAACTTGGATGTCAAAGCTTCCTTCTAAAGGTTTCCAAAGGTGAAATGATTATAGGCCTAGACAAGGCTATTCAGGAGATTGATCTAGCCTAAGACCACACCTAGGTCCACCACACAAGCTGCTCAACTCTGATTTTGGGAAGTCACTACTCTACCCAATCAACCAACACCTTTACCTTCAAAGACAACATTCCACTCCTAACACCTCTACCAACATGGATCATCACACCACACTCAGCATACACTTACTAAGGACATGACCAACATGAAGTTTCTGACTCAACACCAAATTCTGTACTAGAAAGGACAGTGGACAGCAAACTGTCTTTTGACTATCCTAAAAATAGTGTTTAAAGATGGATCATTCCTTGTAGCCCTAGAGAGTGACTAACACAAGGATAGCTATTGAAATCCACAAAAGATTAACTAAACTCATTTCATATCCAAATACCCAATATGATCATGTGATCATTCACCCACATGCAGGTCCGTACTGTTCCAGGGGCGTACAAAGATAGCAGACTATCTTTTTCTTGAAAGAGGCCTAATTTGAAGGCAATGTGAAGGAAAGTGCATCAAATCTGCATGCACATGATCCACCAAGCACCTACACTAGTCAGTTTCCACCTACAAACACAAACTCCACCATGTGTTTGTTAAAACAATTAACTATCTTTGCTTTCATGCTACTGTCCACCATTAATTTCTCAACTAGTCACTATGAAGACTAGCTAGATTCATGCCAAGAGGCCTGTAGAATGGAATGCAAACCTAATCAACAACAAAAACCTGAAATAAAAGCTTTCTCCTTCCATCCTACTGAAGAATGATGGTGTCTTTCAGAGGATAGAGGAGAAACTATGCATTTTTCCTCAAAACCTAGCTTTTGGAGGATTTAGAACAGTTTTCACAAATCGGTTTGTTTCTCCCTCCACAAAAGGTGTCAAGAGGGCTAAATAGACTCAAAGAAAAGGTATTTCAAAGCATTAACCTATTTCACAATTTGTAGACCCTGCCCTGTCCGTACCATGCCGTACAACTTGACTGTCTTCAGCAAAAAATTCATAATTCACTATTTTGCATTCCAAAAAACTACTTTTTTTATTATTTTTGGCATGTTTATACAATACTTAGTTTATAGAAAGTTTTAGAAACCTTTCTTCTTCTCTTCCAACCGTACAACTGCCCATCAAGGGCAGTGAAGCGTTGGAAAATGCCTTTTTACCAAAAACCCTTTATTTCAAAAAGAAAAGAACCTAGAAAATAGGCCTTAACTAACACTATAATGGACTAGTCAATCAAAATGAACTAAGTCCTTATTACAAAACAAGAGAATGGCTTCCAAAGCCTTAGAGAAAACCAAAATAACAAGACACAAAACATGATATAGCCAAAAAATGACTAAAACTGGGAGCTCCTGCACCAATTTTCTAAGTCAAGAAGGATACAATATCAGATAGACAAGATTCCTTAACATAATTAGATGTTTGACAAGGTCATCCCTAACAAATGTTTTATCGGCAACACCTTGGTTCTCAATATAGAATACATTATGCAATTACAATATCATGACAAGTACTAATTCAACCTAAAGAATTATTATTTTAATAGAAAGAGAAAGTGGATTAAACATCAACGAGATCATAACCCTAAATGAACTATACCACTTGGTTATGACCTATCTTACCAATCATAAACCTGGTCCATCCCAATATACAATATTAAGGCACAAGGAAAATGGCAATAATTAATGTTAGCATGAGAACAATATCGAGAAAATTACTGAACATAACATTGCTAGGTCAAAAAAGTACAAAATAGTTAGATATCCATATCAAGTCACCTTAATCCTATCAAAAACAACTTTTGTTTTGCATTAAATACCAAAAGGACATTTAAACATTGTGTTATTCTACGTAAAGAGAACCTCCATTGGCAACCCAACATATGATAAAAAAAAAATATGACTTGCATAAGGATTAGTAAAAGGTTTATAGTATTTCTATTTAAACTAATTTTAAATTTGACCTTGTGTCATTTGCCCATATCCACTCCAAATGCCATTTTAACTTATTAAATGACTCTTATTGAGTACTACACAATGCAGGGCCAAATATAATTATTGTATGTCTTAGTTGCATAATCTTCTACATCATATGCCAGTTGTATGCTTAAGAAGCAACCAGGGTTTTCATGCTCAATTCTAACCTTTTTAGAAGGTTCTAGATAGACAAGCTACTTACCTGAAATCAAATATGCTTACAATTTGAATGGAAATTTCATAATTAACCAAACTAGCATTTTGCATAATACTAACACTTTTAACTCTTCTACCAGCCAAACTTAAATTCCTTACCAAATTGTCAATCTCAAGAAATAATAATAATAATCTTAATTCAAATATTATAAATTTAACTATCCTCTCACTATTACAAGTGATGTCTTAAGTTATGTCAAAGGTGGGGGGTACATTACAAACCGATATACATAACATAAAGGGGTGCATTATAATCAAAAGGTCCAACAACGTAAGACATTCAATATACACTTGCTAAATATGAGACAAATATCTAATAATTCTGAGGCACAATAAGCAATGAATCGACTTGATATCTTCAATATAAATACTTAGAGTAAATTGATATAATGAACAGGTATATATACTTAGATGCACCACTAATAGGTTTGTGTTGTAGAATAAACAAATGGTTGTAGAGGTGAATAAATTAAACAATACAAAATGATAAAGAGACATGTCAATGGAAGTGCATTATAGACACGAGATAATAAATCTATATAGCTATATAATCCAACAGATCACAAATGATTTTAGGATAAGCACGAATGGATCAATTGAAATCCATGTACCTCTCAGACAGTGCATAGAATGTGTATCTCATGTGTGCTAAAACGTGAAAGCATAGACAAAGCACGTAAACTATTATTTTTTAAGTAAAGGATCATACCTTATATGGTTGACTGCTGAAAATATTGTTTAACCTCTGCTTGCTGCTTCTGGTTGATTGATTGATGCTTGGTGATAGATTTTTTAGCTTCCCCTTCATTAGTCGAAATGAATTGCCTTTATACCTTATATCGATTATTTCTATCAACGGACGCCTTCTTTCATTAAAGGGTAGTCATTCATAATGATCATCAATGTTGGCTTAATTCTTTGTTTGTTAATATCTAACTGGAATATGTGGAGCGTTGCCTCTTGGCTTTTACTATTCATTTAACGCAACATGGTGCCTTCTCTTTGAAGCATTCGACCAATAGATCTCCTGGTAAATTTGTGTTTTAATATTTTGATAGATGAATCTTAGTTTTATGTATGAACGTTGCTTGTAGTTTTTATACTATCTCAATGTATTCTTCTATGCCCATTCCACATTCATTTCTTTATAAGGGCAGTTTCATTTTCTCGTGCCTGTATGCATACCCCATTTTCTTTTCCTCAACATTTATAAAGCCTTTTCAACAAATCCATTTTGTGCATATCCTGCAATTGCATCATTTCATGGGACCACACCTCTTAGGGCATTTAATTAAACAGTTTTATTATGCCTTGTCTATCCTTCCCACTTCACATGCATGGCAACCAGGGCACATGCAAAGGTGATATTAAATCAATGCCTTGAAGGACGTTCCTTCATTTTTGAGATCTGACATGCTGCACATTCTTTTTTTCCTATCAGCCAATTTTTCAGACTACTCAAATAGTAGAAATGATATACGACTCTCCTTTTGAAATGCCACATCTAGTGTTTTTTTTTTTTGAAGTAACTATCAAACAAAATGATGTGTATGCACTCCAAATGTTGTTTTACGTCAACTGTTTATCTCTCTCCATTCGTCTATTTGGCTATTAGAGTTGTACAGAGCACTGATAATGGTAAAAAGGCCTAATTCATCATAATTTGAAACATGGTCAATGGTAATGTGAATTGAATATCCAAATTGTTATATAAGTCAATTCTTCATTTAAATGTCATCTACAAACTCTCACAAGTTGCGGATGTGATTGAGGTACAGGATAATGACATCTATTGTAATTAGATTTGAAATGGCATATTTATAGGGCTTCCATGTTTGGCAAGAAAATGATGAAAGATAATTCACCGTGTCAGAGAATAGAGGGCTTGCTAACCCTTTCAACAATTTGGATTTGTGCTTGGAGAAAATATATGAAAGAGGCTCAACTCCTTGTAGATAAATCTCAAGGATTGAATACCGCCGTATCTTTTCCAAGTGTAAAAAAATGATCTCATGAACATTGAAATCAAGCATCAACCTGATGCAGGATACCATCAAGCTAGATCTTTTGTGTTCACTTTGAGGTGTCTCCAAGTTACCTGCATGAGCTCCAAATGGTGAAATGCAAGACAAAGGTTTTACACCTGAATATTGACTTGGAAGGAAATGTGTGCCTTAATATTCTCCATGAAGACTGGAAACCTGTTCTCAATATCAACACCATCATTTATAGGTTCTATCATCCTTTTACACAACCAAATCATGAGGTTGTTCCTAACCATGAGGCTGCAGCAATATTGAGAGAGAGAGAGAGTCGAAGTTGCAGCAAACATAAGAAGGGCCATGTCAGGGGGTTATGTAGGATCCACCTATTTCCTAAGGTGCATATGATACCAGTCATTCATACTAGTCTAATCTTTATAATGTAACTTTGAAAACTATATTTCAGTCCTATGATTTTTTTGGAGCTAGATAATGCAGATGCACATTGGCTCCATTCCTACTTAAACAAGAATTGATCCTATTGTTAATGACATTGCGATGGAACCTTCAAACTCTACTAATTCAAGGATTTTTTTTTCTAAGTTGAGGCAAAATAATGTCGTATTCACTAGAAAGGATATCATACAATCATGATAATCAATGTGAAGTGTTCTACAATCAACTTTCTCATAAATATTAACAATGCAAATTTGGGATGCATGTCGAGGTAGCACATTCTTGTTCTCCACATAGTCCATAAATTCATAATATACAACATCAACTGCTTAACATCGTTAGCACATACCTTTAAATATCCCTATTATTTTACCTTCATCTCCAAGATCCAAAGCCAACTACTTGCACATCCACGGTGAGAATGGAGGGGCACTACAAAAAAATAATAAAAGAGGAATAAAATTGCATTCTCTCAACACAGAAAATCAATCACAAACTTTCATTCTCATCTCTCAATCTGTAAACGAAAACATAAGTTTTATTGATACTGGAAAAGAGGGCTTTGGCAAGAAGTTGAAGATCTGGAACAAAGGAAGCTTTTGGGAAACAGAGGGTTTGAAGCATTCGATTGATTGGAGAGTGAAACTCCAGGTTTTTATGCAAATCTATATTCTCAATTTGTGTGTGATTAATTTTGTGTGGACAAACCTTTGAATTTTCTTTGTGAAAAGATATGTTTTTATGTATTTTTATTCATATTATAACATTGTGAATATTATCTGTATGATTTTATATTGCTGAGTATATTACTATGTATATGTTTTTATTAATGGAATCTTATATATGTAAAAATATGCATATATATATATATACACAAACACCGAGATTTATTTATATATAATATTAAAGCACTGTTATGGTATTTGAAATATACATATATAGCTGAGTAACAGTTCGAAGTCATTGAAATCAAAATTAAATAGAAGATTAAGAAAATAGTTTAGCGACGCTAGGTCGTATCAGAATATAAGAAGGAATGGTAAGTGGCTATGGCGCCACCATATGGTGTCGCAGTCCCCAAAGGGGACTGTGACCCCATATGGGGACGCTGACCATTATTAAACTTTAAACAAATTTAAACTTGTTTTTACTTAATATATATATCATAGCATCTTTACCAAGTAGTGGTCGTTGCTATAACAATTGTAGCTACCAGCCAATATATCAATTAACATTTCAATCGAACTCAAAACTCATGCTATTTAAAATTCGATGATTTTTAATTGTTCATATTCTGATGTATAATCTTGATTGGCACTGCACATGATGCCAATAGTTAAATTCACATATTTTGGTTATATATATATACATGCTATTTTACATTTATGAACTCTTTGAAGTTTGTCATGATCGCTAAGATCTTAATTACTGTGCATTGTAATTTTTACCCAATTCTGGGTGTTGCCTATTACATTGATTTTCTCAAATTTATATATATCATTATGTATTCACTATAATTTGTATGGGTATGTTGTAACAACACTAGAATGATTTGGTATTCTCAGTGTATATAGTTACTGCTGTGGAATCTTATATATATATATATATATATATATATATATATATATATATATATATATATATATATATATATATATATATATATATATATATATCAGTATTATATTGGAATGCAACAAAAGAAATTCTCATTTTATTTTGTTTTACACTGCTGTAGATGTCATAATGGAACTATTATTTAAATTTATTAAGAGTTTCTTGTATGAAGATAAATGTTCTATTGAGACTATTTTTGTCAAAACTAGCATTGTATTAAAACCATTGAATTGTGAAAGAAATGACACTATAGTAAACAAATAGATGCATTTTTTATTACCAAATTGATATTACCATTACATCTAGAGATATCTTATCATGAAAATTGATATAAAACACTAGAAAAATTGTAAACTTAGACAACAAACAAACTAAATGAATGTATTGGATGATAAAAACTATAATTGTTTCACGGAATGGATATTCTTGATCATGGATAATTAATCTTAGAAAACTATTCATTTCATGTATTTTGAGTAAAATAATGTACTTTTGGGATAGGATGTCGAATGTGGGCTCCCAGAGACGATAGTTTTACTTTTTCTAAAACTATCATTTTTATTTTATTACTTGGCCAAGCTACTGTACCATTGAAATAGATGGATTATTAAAAAGCCTAGAATATGTTATATATGTCTCTGCCACATCCTTCTTGCAAGAGTTTATGTCATTCTAGGATAGGATGCATCAGGCAACAGGAACGCATCAGAGATTCCCTCCTACTTACACCGTTCCGGGTTGCTAGGCTCCTTGTGCAAAGTTAGTGTTTTCTTCAAGTTAAGAAGAAACCTAGGGAAGTCTAGTACTTCGTGGTTGGGTGGAAAAAGTGCCTTAACCACACTCTTGGTCTCATATTGCAGAAGATCAGAGGATCAAGGTGGTCGGGTTCAGAGATTCTTATGTTATATGGATATTTATTTCATTGTACTCTTTTGTATGGCTAGTATAGCAAAGTTCTAAATGTAACTTTACATTCATTGATATATTGATGTATTATCTTACTTGTAACATTGAAATAGATGTTTTGTAACACCATATTGGTGTATGTAATGGAATTGTAACACTTTCTAGTGTATGGAAATGTATACTTCATTTAATGGAATCTTGCTATTTTATAAAGTCATGGATATTCGGAAATTATAAATGTTTTATTTCCATTTTTGGAATAAGCATTGCTTTTTGGAATACTATGTTTAGTATGTAATTTTCCGCACCTTACAAAGTTTCAAAAATTAAGTATGATTTAGTTAAATAAATTTAGAATTTGGTCTAGGATGTGAGTTTAGGATTAAGAATATTGATAGTTAATTGATTGCATCTCCCCTTAATCCATCCACTTAACTCCCCCTTAATCCATCCCCTAGCTATGTTCCATAAGTTAGGTAACTATGATTTAGTAGACGTGATATTTCCACAGTCCATGATAATCAGTAATTGTAAGCTTCTGGAAAAACTGTGTTGCTTTTTTTACATCGATGTTTCAGATCACACTCCATGATCTATCATCAGGAAGAAAAGAGGAGAATGAGAAAGAGTGATGATGGATCATGGAGTGTGATCCGAAACATCGATGCAAAAAAAGCAACATAGTTTTTCCAAAAGCTTACAATTACTAACTATGATTTAGTTAATAACTTTAGTGAATTGGGTTTAGAATGTGATTTTAGGATTAAGTATATTTATAGTTAATTTATTAACTAGCACAACCTTATCAAAAGAGTAATTGATTGCATCTCCCCTTAACCCATCCTCCTAACTCCCCTTAAGCCATCCCCTAACTAAGTTTCAAAATTTAAGTAAGTATGATTTAGTTTAATAACTTTTGAATTTGGTCTAGGATGTGAGTTTAGGATTAAGAATATTGATAGTTAATTGATTGCATCTCCCCTTAAGCCATCCTCTTAACTCGCCTTAATCCATCCTCTAGCTATGTTCCATAAGTTAGTTAACTACGATTTAGTTTAATAATTTCAACTAATTGGGTTTAGGATGTGCGTTTAGGATTAAGTACATTTATAGTTAATTTATTTACTAGCACACCCTTACCACAATAGTAATTGATTGCATATCCCCTTAAGCCATCCTCTTAACTCCCCTTAAGCCATCCCCTAACTAAGTTTCAAAAATTAGGTAAGTTTAATTTACTTTAATAACTTTGGGATTTGGTTTAGTAATGTATTTAAGATTAAGTAAATTGATAGTGGATTTTTATTTCAAGTCTTCTACAACGAGTTGGCATGATTGTCACTACTGGTGCTTTCAACATGTGACATTCATATCGGATTTTCCACTACTACACATCACTTGAATGTAAGGAATTTCTATTATAATTTTCTCACCCAACTTATATTTACAACTCATGTACTTATAGTTAATTTATTTCCATTGCACTAATTGTACGCATACTTACTTGTTCATTGTACTTTTTATCATTTTTGTTTTAGGTCTCCTACAACTAGATGACATGATTGTCATTACTTGTGCATTCTATATGTGATTGAATCCCTTGAAATCAAAGTAATTTTTTATATTTTACAATTTTACTATAATCTAGGAGTCCAAAACCTTGAATTAGGACTCATGTAATTGTAATTTTGACTATATATTTTGACTTAGAATTATGTCTCATATACTTGTAATTTTCTTACTTGTAGAATGTTATGATAGTATTGTTGGTTCTTTGATAATGCATATATATTTTTGCCCATTCATATTTTTTCTTAATTAACTTGTTCAAGGACATGAAATTAGGACATTAGTTAAGAGATGAAATTAGGACTTTATTTAAGACTCACAATTAGGAGATGAAATTAAGAAAGATTTGCAATTATGAGATGAAATTTGCACTTTAATTAAGACATGATATTAGGACTTGCAATTAGGAGATGAAAATGGGACATTATTTAAGAGATGAAATTAGGACTTTAATTAAGACTTCCAATTAGGACTTGCATTTATAGGACTTGCAATTAGGAGATGAAAATAGGACATTAATTAAGAGATGAAATTAGGACTTTAATTCAGACATGAAATTAGGACTTGCATTTATAGGAGATGCAATTAGGAGATGAAAATAGGGCATTAATTAAGAGATTAAATTAGGAATTTAATTAAGACTCAAGTGATGAGGAGATGAAATTATCACTTTAATTAAGAAATGAAATTAGGACTTGCAATTAGGAGATGAAACCAGGACTTTAATTAAGACTTGCAATTAGGAGATGACATTAGAGCATTAGTTATGAGATTAGGACTTTATTTAAGACTTGCAATTAGGAGATGTAACCAGGACTTTAATTAAGAATTACAATTATGAGATGAAATTAACATTTTAATTAAAACATGAGATTAGGACTTGCATTTATAGGACTTGCAATTAGGAGCTGAAACTAAGACATTAATCAAGAGATGAAATTAGGACTTTAATTAAGACATGAAATTAGGACTTGCATTTATAGGACTTGCAATTAGGAGATGAAAATAGGACATTAATTAAGAGATGAATTAGGACTTGCATTTATAGGCAATATTAAGTAATTCATTTGTACTCTAGAACTTTTGATTAAATGAACAAAATTGTGCTCGTTAGGAATATTAAACAAACTATGCCAACACATTGTAGTAGATGGTTAAACCCTATCAAACATCTCCTTCCAATCTACATTACTCAAGTGGAATATTTTAAGAGCCCTAGGACCTAAAATGAGACAAACTTTCTCCAAGAGGTATGCACAAGCCTTGGCATGTATGAACGCATTATTTTCCCTTATTGGTGCAACCTACACTTGTTATGAAATATGATGAATGTTTTGGCCAAATTGGACCTGACTACTCACATTGTAAGTGTTTGACCAAATTCATTCTAGTTGTTTTCTCTCTTGATATACCATCTCTATGGATATTTTAAGTTATTTTCCCTCTTCATAAGACACCTATTTGTATGAGTTTTCTATTTTCAACTTATCTCATAAAATTTTGAGAGTGTTTATTGCCATACACATATCTCTTTAATTCTTTCAAGTTTCTTCATTCTATATTACTTTGTTCATTTATTTAAATTTGGCATATCATCATCTTTTTTCTATTATTGTCCCATATAGTCACTTATATGACTATTTACTCACATATTGTTGCTCCTGGTTATAAGGCTAGATCCCCTTAGCTTCATTATCTTATTTTCTAGGTCTAAAACTTTTTATTTACATCACTCTTACTCTCATTAATAATATGTTGTCTCCATTCATATTGCATGTTTTCTCTCCTTCTTACACTTTTTGTTTGACCAATTTTACAATAATTTTGTTAAATTTGGAAACCTTAGGGTAACCATTTCAACTATCGATATTGTTATATATGTATAACAATTTCTTAAGCCTTATTATATTGTAGCCATTAAAACCATTTTAAAACTTCAATGTTAGATATTCTTGAACACAAACATATTCAAACCATTTATAAAGAGACATTGGAGGTAAATTTAACCATTCCAAAGTCACACAAATAAGTTGTCACAAGAGCATGTGCATGGATCAAAGTTGTTACCTTGGACTCTGGAAAAACACAATTAGTATAGAATAGTAAATAATACATCATTTTTTGCATTAATTAATATTAATTAAGATGATAAATTCATTTGTATATATAATAACATTATGACCTTATACTTAAACATGTAATTGTATTTTCCTCTTACAATTAGAATTAGGACTCAGACCAATTAGGACTTCAATATTTAATTAAACACATGATTTTAAGTAAATACTCTATGAAATAAAAGTTCATATAGATGCATAGTCCGTTTAATAAATACTAGAATAGTCTATGAAATAGATGAAATAATTTATGAGATAAATACTCAAATAATAACAATCCATGAAAAAATACTAAAATATGGTCACAACCGATGAAATCGATATAGATGTGTATAGGAATAAAATCGAGATCGAATGATAATCAAAACAATGAAATAATCAACAATTCAATGATATAACATCAAGAAAACGATCTAAGCAAATAACCATATAATCAATGAATAATAACAAAAACAGTGAAAGCTTTCACCTGGATTGTATTGTTATCTTGGTCGAATGTAGATTGCTCTTCAAATTGTGAAACCATATTTGCAACAAGCGGATGTAGATTGTGTTTGTGCTCAAAGTACTCAATGTGCTCAACGATGCCATGTGTGCTCAATGCATTATAGGGAGGCAAAAGCTTAAATGATCGAAGAGGATTTGTTATGGAGATGAGGGGGGTTTATATAGGTTTCAATGAAGATCAATCAATAGTCCAGATAATTCAATGGAATCAATGGATGAGATAAATCTAGAATTCATGATGAATGTGCACCTGATATGTGTCAACAAAAAGCTATTTTTGTTTGAGTTAATTGCTTGATTTAACAAAGACATGGAATAGACATGATATATAATTAGATTTCATAAAAATAGAAATGATTTTTCTAATTTATGAGTTGGTGATAAAAATAATAATAATTAAGTCAATTAACTCAACTTATAATTTACTTTTTGCATGATTTGAGAAAAATTAAATAATAAATTATTTAATTTTGTGTGCATGATGAACAAGATTTATTTTTGGAAGAATTGGAAGATAATTGAGTAAATTTAATAAATAAATTTATTTAATTGTTTATGCATGATAGAAGACATAGAATAGATTTGAAGATTTAAATAAATTAAACAAATAAATTGATTTAATTTATTTTGCATGATGAAGGATAAATAAAATATTTGATTATATTTTATTTTTAGAAGAGAGATTCAGTTTAAATAAATTTGAATGATTTATTTAAATTTGGAAGAATAATTGATTTAATTAAATAATTTAGAAATTATTTAATTATAGATAAGACGATTTAAATGATAAATTAATTAAATAATTAATTTATTCAATTGATGTGGATTTGAAATTTGGAAGACGATAATGATTTAATTAAATAATAAAAATTATTTAATTTGGAAAAATAAAGTTGATTTTGATGAAATTAATTAAATAAATAAAATTTATTTAATTAATGTTGAATTTAGGAGATTTTGAAGAATTTGATGATTTTGAAGAAATTAATTAAATAATTATATTATTTAATTAACGTTTGAAATGTAGGTGATTTGATGAATTGCAAGTGATTCGATGACATAGTCATTTTTGGGTGTCTACATTTTGCCCCTCTTTGATGCAATACAGTTTATAGCATTGCTTCAAAGAAAATGATTGCTGAAGACATGATACAATTTTGATGCCACAGTGTAGCTAGCTACCCTTGTGTAGCTGGTGTAGGATGCCCCCTCGAGAGGAAAGACAAGGAAGCGACAGAAGAACTGGGTTGACGTCGACTAGAAGATTGTGTTTGAAACAGAGGAGGTTGGATAGACGGAGGCTGACATGATGAAGACGATAGCAGACACGAGGATAGGTTAGATTAGGGTGGGAAGAAATAGGGTTGGGACACTATAAATAGGGCCCAAGGGGTCAACACTATTCATTTGTATGAAACGTGATGTCTAACATGTGGTTTTGTAGATATGTGTCAGATGTTGATGATATATAGAAGAAAGTGGAGATAGAAGAGAACATGATAGAAAGATGATTGATCAATCTTTGCTTGAAAAACTATATGATGATTTGGATAAATGGATGGGTGGATTTGGATAACTTGTTGCAACAGTTTCACAAATGTTTATAAAGAGCAATCCTTATTTTGATATAGCACATGGATAGTTTGCCACCAAGGTATAAATGACCAAGGTGCTATGATATCTGAGTGCATGGATGTTGGCTCTGCAAGCATGCGGTTTGAACTTAGATCCCTTAGACATAATATAACCTTGTTAGATATGTGGATGAGCCATAGTCTTGAACATAAAATAAACTTCAATACATAAATGTAAGAAGAATATTAATATGTAAGATGCTAGGTTGTAACACACACACGAGATATATATGCTACTAAGAAAGATACTAAAGGGCATTCCTCAAACACGACACTCAAAAGAAATGACTATGCCCCCAATCCATACTACATTGCAACATATCAAGATATAGATAAATCAAGGTAGTATTGAATAGGTAATGGGAAAGGGACAAAAAGATAAACCAAAAAGCAAATTGATGGACTTACAAAGTAAACATACAATCAACATATTCTCTTGCCAAAGAGGTTGCTCAAGATAGATTGGATAGATAGGATAGATAACAACCTTATTGTAGGAACGATATATCCATTAAAGGGTGTTGATCTGTTGATAGGATAAGGTCTGGTTCCAGGAATGCAACATGTCGTATAAGACAGTTGGTCTAGTTTCGACAATGGAACATCCTGTATAAGACAAGTGTGTTGATATGTTGCTTGGTTGAAGTTGATTGATGTAGCAGATGTTGGCAATCGATATGTAGGACATCATATAGCTTTGCAAGTAGGTTTCTTTGCTTTAGGTTTGGTTAAGGAGTTTTTCTTTCAAAGGATGTGTTTGTTTGTTGTTTTACTGCTTGAGTTAGTCAAGTCGAGGTGAATGGATTTTGATAAACGAAATATTAGAAATATGGAGTGTCAATGGATTGAGATGGGTGAAGAATGATGAATCACATGTCCCTGAGTATTGGATATGTCCTTCGTATTCCAGACTACCTACATACCCTGTATCCACGGGATCAAGGTACATTATGATGAAAGATGAAAATGATAATATGTAGTTCTAGATAAAGTGATGAGTGGGTCAAGGTGTTTGAGCTTGGGTAGGTGAAATGATGATATCTTATGTACCTGAGTACTGGAAATTTCCTTCGTATTCCAGACTACCTACACACCCGTATCCATGGGATCAAGGTACCTTAATATGGAGATGAGATGATATGTAGTTTTGGCTTAGGTTGATGATGGAGTGATGATGTGGGATTGGATGAAGGTGTCTGGTTTCAGAAATGAAACACCTCGTATAAGACTCCTAGTCTGGTTTTGACAGTGTGACAATCTATATAAGACAATTGATATGGTTGATGGAATTGTTTGAAGTGTTTTTAGTTTTGTTGTTTGTTTGAAGGTTGAAGTGTTTTTATTTTCGCTTGAGATGGTTGATGAACCGTGAACAAGGATCCATTCCTAGACCTAGGTTAAGGAAAGGGTTCCCCCATTCTGGTAGAAGAAGACAGATAATTGACATAGGATAGCTGATGATTTGACATGGATAACTTGGCATAAGATAAGCTGACGAGACATGGGTAACTTGACATAGTATGAGTGATAACTGACATGGGATGACAATGATGTAGGATGAGTGATAACTAACCTGGGACAAGTGATAACTGACATAGGATAATGACTATAGACATTGACTAATTTCCAAGCTATTCTAGATAGGGAGATTGAAATGCAAACAAGGTCAATGGTTTTATTATGGATGGATAGATGAAGTTTATTATCAATTGGACATGGAATGAACAAAACTCAATAGATGATGGATGCTAACTCTACACATAGTGCATGTTTTCTAGGTTTTCACTATGGTATTTATCCAAGGTGCCTGTTTACTAGGTTTTTGCCGAAGGATGGATTATTGCTTTTGTTTTGTTTCATTTTGTTTGTTTTTTTGATTTTTTGACATGGATACTCTAAGGATCAGGCAAATAACTGCTTGAGATGAACACAATTGAGTGGCTCATCTTGAGGAATGCCTTTAGGTGTTGCTAAAGTATAAGCTCCTAACCCAGATGTTGTTGTGATAACAAAGGGTCCTAACCAATTAGGCTCAAACTTGCCCTTCTTTTCTCGATCTGCTTGATTTCTCTGATTTTCTTTTAGGACAAGATCACCAACTTGAAACCGTCTTTCTTTGATCTTCTTGTTATAGTTGCGCCAGAGGCGGTTTTGATAAACATGGAGATGATTAAGCGTGGCAAGGTGCCTCTCATCTAGTAGTTCTATCTCAACTAATCTGGAAGTATGATACTCCTCTCCATCAATCAGGTGCTACATGGATACTCTAAGGGATGGGATCTTGACCTCTATAGGTAGAATGGCTTTAGAGCCATAGACCAAGGCATAGGGTGTTGCACTAGTTGGTGTTCTGATACTAGTACGATAGGCCCATAAGGTGGGATTGAGTTGCAGGTGCCAATCACGACCAGCTTCATTGATCATTTTCTTGAGGATTTTGAGAATGGTTTTGTTGGAAGCCTCAACTTGGTCATTACTCTGTGAATAGTAGGGAGTGGAAAAGAGATGGTGGATATTCTATTGGTTGCACAAGGCATGGATATCTTGATTCTTGAATGGTATCCCATTATCAGTGACAATGGCTTGGGGGATACCATATCGACAAATGAGGTAGTTAAGGATAAACTTGGCTATTTGCTTGTCGGTGATATAAGTCATGGGAATGGCTTCAACCCACTTCTTGAAGTACTCAGTTGTAGTAATGATAAATTTATGGCCATTGGATGAGGATGGATGGATTTGTCCTACGAGGTTGACACCCCATTGTGAAAAAGGCCATGGAGTTGTCACAGGTTTTGGTGCGTGAACCAAATCTCCATGCTTCTATCATTGTAGACACTTCTTAGCAAACTCCAAAGCATCTTGTTCTATTGTAGGCCAATAATACCCTGTTCAGAATATCTTCTTAGCTAGATTAGGACTGGTAGAATGTGCACCATAGACATCTTCGTGTATGTCTCGTAAGGTGACATCAACTTCTTCCGCATTAAGACATCATAAGAGGAGACCATTGAGACTCTAGTGATATAGTGTATCACCTAGAATGGTGTAACAGGAGGATTGGCGGATAAGGTTTTTGCGTTGGGTTGTGGATAGCTTAGAAGGAAAGATACCATGTTTAAGGTAGTCATAGAGATCTTCGTACCGTGGGGAATTGGGACCTACAATTTTGCAGATGATTTCAGTAGTTAGAACATCGACGGCTGGTATCAACAATTGCTTGATCAAGAATTCACATTTCTGTGTGTTTACAGGCATGTTTATAAGTGACCCCATAGAAGCCA
This sequence comes from Cunninghamia lanceolata, assembly GCA_027924645.1. NCBI lineage: Eukaryota > Viridiplantae > Streptophyta > Pinopsida > Cupressales > Cupressaceae > Cunninghamia > Cunninghamia lanceolata. The sequence goes on from BSBN01000439.1 coordinate 6,375,535, forward strand.
TAGAATTTACAGCTTTGTTATGCTCTCTTGGAATTTTCTCAAAAGTGATGTTAGAAAAGTGTGGCTTGTAGGCATCCACTAGTTGCTTGTAATGGACTAACTTTTCATCTTTTGTTTGGTACTCATCTATTACTTGTCGAATGACTAGTTGTGAGTCTCCATATACCTATAGTTCTTTGATGTCCCATTGAACTGTTGTATTGAGACCTATGGGGAGTACTTCATACTTGGATATGTTGTTAGTGCAAGGGAATGCAAGTTGATATGACTTTATGATATAGTCATTTTGAGGCGTGATAAATAGGATGTCGGTCCCTGATCCAGGCTGTGTGTAGGAACCATCAAAATACAATTTCCACATTACTAAGGTAGATAAAGTGAATAGATTCTCATCCAGAAAGTCAGATACCATAAGATGTGCATCTGTCATAGATGCTTCTACTAGTTCATCTGCTAGGGCTTGCCCCTTGATTGCTTTACGATCAACATACTTAATATCAAACTCACTAAGGATCATGACCCATTTAGCTAGTCTACCTATGAGGGTTGCTTTTACTAAGAGATACTTCAATGGATCAATTTTGGTTATTAGATTTGTGTGATGGTTTAGCATGTAATGCTGCAACTTTTGGGAAGTGAACACTAAGGCTAAACAAGCTCTTTCCATAGGTGAATAATTGAGTTCATACCCCACCAAGGTTTGACTAATATAATAGACTACATGCTCTATGCCTAACTCGTCATGCTGTGCTAGAAGAGCCCCAAGGGCTGCAGTTGTAGTTGAGATGTACAAGATCAAAGGCCTATCAGTGACTGGTGGTACCAAGACATGAGGTGTAGCTAGATATTCCTTGAGCAAATCAAATGTTGCTTGATACTTATCATCCCATCAAAATAAGACATCCTTTTGAAGCAAGTGTTGAAATGGTTGACATTTATCCACTAGCTGTGAGATAAACCGCCTAATGGATTGTAATATTCCTTGAAGGCTTCTTAATGCTTTCAGATTCTTTGGTGGAGGCATCTCTACTATAGCCTTGACTTTTGTTGGATCTACTTCAATGCCTCTGTGAGATACAATGTATCCCAACAATTTTCCTAAGGTTACCTCGAAGACACACTTCTTTGGATTGAGTCTTACTTGATATTTTTTGAGTCTGTCAAAGATTTGTCCTAGAATCTGTATGTGATCTTCCCTAGAAGATTTTTCCAGTATATCATCCACATAGTCCTCCATGATGTGATGAAAGAGATCGTGGAATATCACTGCCATTGCTCTTTGATAGGTTGCACCTGCATTCTTTAGACCAAATGGCATGACGCACCAGCAATAGGTACCCCAAGGACAAGTAAAAGTTATTTTATGTTGATCTTCTTCCGCTATCATTATCTAATTGTAACTAGAAAATCCATCCATGAGAGAAAGTATTTCATGACCAGCGGTCAAGTCCACAATGAGATCAATGTTTGGCAATGGAAAGTCATCTTTGGGACATGCTTTGTTGAGATCTCTGAAGTCAGAACACATGCAGATGCCCCCATTTGGTTTAGCCACAGGAACAATGTTTGAGACCCATTCTGGATAATCAATAGGCTTGATGAATTTGGCATCTAGCAACTTCTGTATTTCCACTTGCACCAAGAGAGCTATCTGTGGCTGCATCTTTCTTAGCTTTTGGATCAACTGTGAGATAGTGAACTACTAGCGAAGGGTCTAACCCTAGCATATCAACATATGTCCATGCAAAGTTGATGGTATGCTACAAGAAGAAGTTGGTAAGATTCTTGTGCTCTTGCTCTGATAATGATGCTGCTAGGAATGTTGTCTTAGGATTTTGCTCTGTACCTTGATTTATCTCTGTAGAATCTTCCACTAGGAGAGTTGATTTCTCTTGATACTTAGATGGTAGGGGAAGGTCAAATCCTCCATCCTCAGGTGCCACAATTGGATTTTCAACTTTGGATACGTCCTTTGTTTTTACTTTTTTGTGATTGGGAGGTGCCATAGCGTGGTTTTCACCTAGAGATATTTCTTTATTTTTGTTTTTGCGACTAGAGGATTTAGCATTTTCACCAGAATAAGCAGTTTTCTCTAGTTCCATTACAAAACCAACTTTGTGATTTCCAAGAGGGATACCATACCAGAGTCCCATGAACTCTGCAATAGCTTCGTCATTCTGAAATACATGTAGAACGGGGGTCCCTTGTTGGTCCCAATCGATAAGTTCAGGATAGACAAGTGTTACATTCTGGGTGTTGGTGGTTGATGTGAAGGATATGGATGATAGCATGAATATGGAGGATTTCGTGAATAAGTCAATCACATGGAGGGAAGAGTCATTGATTATATCCTCTTTACACATTGAATCTGTGAGAGAAGTTTGTGCCACCTTGTCGAGAATACCCTCAATGTCTAAGGTGCGTGGTACCTTCCTACCGTATCCTAACCCCTTCTTTTCTAGCTTCTTTTGCACAACAATGGGTTCTATTTCTCCTTGATTATTTTTCCCAAGGCCACCTTTGCCTTTATAGCCCTATTTTTGACAATTCTTAGGCCATTGCCAGATTGTTTGACTAGTATGGTGACTGGTTCTTTCTCCTTGTAGAGCCAAGATGAGATGTCTTCAACAGTTTACTCTGCCAATAATTTTCCCTCCTTAAACTAGGTTAGGGATGCTGGGGGAGGAATAGTTGCTTTGGCTATGGGTAGTTGGCCGTAGGATTTAGGAGATAAGGGAATCCGCCCTACACAACAAGATTTTGAGATATCATATTCACCAAAGCCTATATCATGGATGTCAATTTTGATTTTGGGAATAGGATTAGGATTGGGTTCAACTTTAGAGGCTTTTTTTAGATTTTCAAAATTGACATGTATAATGGGGAGTCATGGGCTTTGTCATTATTGGGAATTATTGAGGAGCATTGTCTTTAGTTTCTTTGAATATTTTTACCACGCCTTTAGCGATGAGGGATTTTTCAATGTTGATGCCCTTATAAGTAATTTCATCGAAGGTTGTAGCACTAAGTATTTGCAAATGAAAACCTAATTCTTGATTGAGGTTCTGTACAAACATGCTAACAAGATGCTTTTTGGGTATTTTGAATGGGAATTTTGCTAGCCGTTTGTCTACATCTTTGAAGGAAGGAGATAAGAGTTTCCCCATTTTTTTGTTTATTGTTGCATAGGTCGGTCGTAGAGACCTCATGTTATGTGTTGTATGAAAAATGAGTGGCAAATTTTTCTGCAAGCTCGTTAAAAGATTTGATACCTGTAGGTAGATGCAAGAACCATTCTATAGCTTGACCTCCAAGACTACAAGGAAAGAGGTGCATGAGATATGTATCATTATGTGAGCCCTCTAAGCATGCAAGATAGAGTTCTCTAAGGTGGTCTTTTGGGTCTCTTCTTCCCTTGTACTTATCAAATTTGGGTATAGTGAAGTTGGGAGGAAAAGGGATCATGGGCAATGACCGATCAAATGGATAAGGACAAACTTCTTCCAAGGAGAAGGTTTTCTTGGTGTGGCCAAAAGTTAGATCAGCTAGTTGTTGTTAAACCTCAAAAAGTTTTAGCTCTATAGTTGTTGGAGGTGTTGGAAACATCTCTTGTTGAACTAGAGGTGGTTGTTGTTGCCCATATGGAAGATCGTAGTGGAAGTCATAGGCATTGGTGTTATAAGGGTCGTATGTTTGGTTGGGGTTGTATGTGTCGTATGATTGGTTGGGATTAGTTTATGTTTGGTTGTTTTGATTTTGAGGAGGTGGAGGTGGTGCTAGGTAAGAATGTAGGTTTTGTGATGGTTGTAGATAAGAGTTCCGTTGTTGGTATTGCGGAGGTGGTGTGAAGAAAGAATTCCGTGGAGGAAAGCTAAAGTTTGTTGGGTTTGGTTGTGATGGTGGAACATAGCCATGGGAAGTTTGGTTTTGAGAGTGTTGAGGGTTGAGATAGGTTGACCATGGATGATCGCGGTGGTGGAGGGACATAGGTAGATGGGTTTTGTGATGGTTGGGGTTGATTGAGATATGTGTTGGAAAGGGTTAGTGTAGATGATCATTGTGGCAGAGGGACATAAGTAGATGTGTTTTGTGATGGTTGGGATAGATTAAGATAGGGATAGGTTAGGTTGAGTGTGGAAGAATGTTGTAGTGGAGGGACATAGGTTGTGTTGATGTTTTGTGAATGGTGTGGTTGCATGACACTGCTTGTTTTAATGATACAGAGATTGGATGATGTTTGGGGTGGTGTTAGTTGTGGCCCTTGTTGCATGGCTACATAGGTGTTTCTCAGATTGTAATTTGGTGGAAAACTGTCTCGTGATGGGGTAGCCAATGTTCTATTTACATTTGATGTAGGCGTTTGAGAGATGATAGGAGGTTGTTGTGTGTTTGATCTAGCTAGAGCAGCTTGTTTTGCTAATTCTGCTTGACATTGTAGAGTCTCTTGTTGGTGTGTATATATCTCCATAGGAGTCATGAGTGGTGATATTGGTCTTTTTGTTGTTGGATTTTGATAAAGCAGATTCTCATATTGAGCGGCAATAGGCTTAGGCATTCTCCCTTGTGAACTTTGTTCAGGTATGGAAGTGGTCACGGTTGACATAGTTTAGACCGCCGCTATAGCGTCATGGGTTTTGTTTGGCTTATTAAGATTGGATAGATCAAAATCTTGCGGTAATTGCGCTCCTTGTTTGGCTAGTAAGCGAAAGAAATAATATTGGTTCTCACTAGGAGTTTGTCAAATGCGGCTATGGCTCACGGATCTTGCATAATTTCATCTAGGTTTTGTCTATCTTCTTGAGAGGATTGACCTTCTTCAAAGTGTCACTCTTCTTGAGATGGGACTTGACCTATGGTATAACCTTGGGGAATGAAATCTTGACGCATGTCAGTTGTATATTGAGGTACATCTACCAAAGGGACATTATTCTCTTGAGGATTGTTTGGTTGGTCATGTTGCGGCTGGTTTTGAAAATTAGTTGGTCTATCCATTAGTGTTTTTGGAGTACTCTTTTGAGACATGTTGGTTTGGCTTGGTTGAGGTGTATGAGGAGGCAATTTGCACTTCCTTGGGGCAATTTGTTTAGCCTTCATAGCTTGCTGGAGTCTAGTGGTTACCATGGGATACACTAGGACAATGTCTTTGAGATTTTACTAAGATTTTGCTATGATTTTGCTAAGACAATTTGGAGAAAATAGTTTTCTGGACAGAGGCATTGTACTATGTTGCAAAGGCATGGGACTATTATACCAAAGGCATGGTACTAGAGTACCAAAGACGCGGGATTGTTATACCAAAGGCGTGGTATTATAGTACCAAAGGCGCTGGACTACGCTACAAAGGCGTTGGTCTGTTATACCAAAGGCACTGAGATGGTATCAGTGATGTTTAAAAGGAAAATTTTGATAGTTTTGGATTGGATTTGCTTTGACAAGAGAAAACACATCAAATAAAGTACCAAAAGAGGACTAACACAACATATAGTGTATGTTCAAGGCTCACAAAAAAGCCCAATGTTTCCATGGGTATAAGACAATTGTAAACAATTCAAGCACTTTTTATCCCTAGAGACATAGGTTCATTGCGGTAGTTCATCTCACAACTTGAAATCTCCGTCGACTAAATGTCATTCCATATAGGTGTCATACATTTGAGTCTTTGCGAGAGATGATAGGTAGGGATATCTCACCCTCCCCTTAGAAAGCTACAAGTAGGTCACGAGAGCTTTATGACCGAGGGAATACTATCTCTTCTCAAGGGAGGCAATGGTGAGTACCTTGAGGGCTTGTAACAATTCCCTTTTCACTAATGATTACCGCAACATTCAGAGGTGAAATGGATAGTCACTATCTAGATTGGTTCTTAGTTGCTTTGAGAGACCAACGCCTTACAAGCATGTGACAAGCTACTAAAAGATTTGACCAATTCTACTAAGAGCATCAAACACTTCACACAATGTGAAAATCATTTTCACAAAGTGTTAGTACACCTCTTTTTGATTTGGCACCACAAGGTAAGGTTGACGTCAGTTAGGACTTGGCTTTCACCTTATCCCTTTTATAGAGCGATTCAAAGGAAATCTCTGCTTCAGGTCGTCCCTTTTAGATGAAGCGCAATCCAAAAGTAGGCCCTTCTAAAGGAAAAACGAAAATTGTAAGATCAAGCACATCAATCAAAGGTTCAATTGTCCCGTTATAAGAAAAATAAGGTGCAACTAAATTAGGCACACACATGATTGTAGTTGTCCATTGTCCCTTATGAAATTGAAGTGTTTTGCATTCATGTCAATTGTCCCTTAAGAAATTGAAGTGTTTTATGCATTCATGTCCATTGTCCCTTAAGAAAATAATATGGTCCTAAGACTTAGATTGCAAAAAAAATTATTTGTTCAATTGTCCCTTAAGAAAGCAATTTGTTCTTAAGATTGCAAAGGTGATTGATTCAATTGTCCCTTAAGGAAGCAATATGTTTTCTAAGACCTATATTTGATAGATTTGGTAATTCTTCAAAGTTTGTCCTACATAAATACGTTAGACAAACCCATTTGCTCTGTTTGAGTGATAAGAAGCTGTAAAAAGTTGATTAGTTTCACACAAACTCAATAGTTAGCAAAAATAAATCAAATGATCAAAAGCGCGTTATGTTATACCAAAGGCGCGGTACTATATTACCAGAAGTGCTGGACTATCCTACCAGAGGCTCACTACTTCTGACCAAAAGCGCTGGATTGTGATACCAAAGGCATTGCACTGCATGGCAAAAGTGTGGTTTTATGACGCAAAGGCATGCTACTGCTCTAGATTAGACAAACTCAAGATTTCATCAAAAAGCAAGATTGAAAAGATGATTTCATGATTCTAATATGCTCTAGAATTATTGATGAAGCTGAGATCTATAAGGAATGATGAAAAATATGATAAGTTAGACCCTACAAATCAGAAAACCAATTAGAAACCCTAAGTATCCAAAGGCGTACTGTCGTGCCAAAAGTGCTGGACTATGATACCAAAGGCGCTGCAGTGTGCCACCAAAGGCACTTTGCTATCACTCGAAGGCGCTGTGTTGCAGACCAAAGGCACTTTATTGTGATGCAAAGGCGCGGTTCTATGTTCATCTGCGCGTTTCCGTACTGTACTTTAAAAAACAAATTTTCTAAAGAAAAATAGCAATTAGTGGGTCCCACTAGGCGTGCCAGAATGTGTATAGGAATATATCGAGATCGAATGATAATCAAAACAATGAAATAATCAACAATTCAATCCTATAACATCAAGATAACGATCTAAGTAAATAACTAAATAATCAATGAATTAACACAAAAATAATGAAAGCTTTCACCTAGATTGTGTTGTTATCTTGGTTGATTGTGGATTGCTTTATAAATTATGAAACCATGTTTGCAAGAAGTGGATGTAGATTGTGTTTGTGCTCAAAAGATCGATGTGTTCAACGATGCGATGTATGCTTAATGCACTGTATGGATGCCTGAGATTAAATAATCGAAGAGGATTAGTTATGGAGATGAGAGGGGTTTATATAGGTTTCAATGAAGATCGATCAAAGATCCAAAAAATTCAATAGAATCAATGGATGAGATAAATCTAAAATTCATGATGAATGTGCACCTGACATGTGTCACACAAAAATATATTTTTGTTTGAGTTAATTGCTTGACTTAACAAAGACATGGAATAGACATGAGATATAATTAGATTTCATAAAAATAGAAATATTTTTTCTAATTTATGAGTTGATGATAAAAATAATATTGATTAAATCAATTAACTCAACTTATAATTTGCTTTTTGCATGATTTGAGATAAATTAAATAATAAATTATTTAATTTTGTGTGAATGATGAATAAGTTTTATTTTTGGAAGAATTGGAAGATAATTGAGGCAAATTAAATAAATAAATTTATTTAATTGTTTGTGCATGATATAAGACATAGAATAGATTTGAAGATTTAAGTAAATTAAACAAATAAATTCATTTAATTTATTTTGCATGATGAATAAATAAATAAAATATTTTATTATATTTTATTTTTAGAGATTGAGATTCAATTTAAATAAATTTGAATGATTTATTTAAATTTGGAAGAATAATTTGATTTAATTAAATAATTAAAAATTATTTAATTGTAGATAAGAGGATTTTGATGATAAATTAATTAAATAATTAATTTATTCAATTGATGTGGATTTGAAACTTTGAAAGATGATAATGATTTAATTAAATAATTAAAATTATTTAATTTGAAAGAATAAAGTTGATTTTTATTAAAATTAATTAAATAAAGAGGATTTGTTTAATTAATGTTGAAAATATGTGATTTAGAGGAAATTTATGATTTTGATGAAATTAATTAAATAATTAGATTATTTAATTAACGTTGACATGCAGGTGTTTAGATGAAATGCAAGTGATGCGATGACATGGTCATTTTTGGGTGTCTACAGGGATAAATGGAAATTTAATTAATTAATTAAAATTAATTAAATTTTATGCAAAGGGAAGACTTAGGAAATTGATCATAGGTCAATTTTTGATGTCTACAATATGCTCTCCAGATTTTGCATGGTTGACTGTAAGCCTGCGCTGACTCCATTTATGTCAGGGGTCAAACTTGAGGCTTCTTATTTTTCACCTTTGGTGGATGCTACCTTGTATCTTCAATTGGTTAGGAGTCTCATATACTTGACTCACACGGGGCCTAATATTTCATATGTTGTGGGCCTAGTCTCTAGGTTCATGCAAGAGCTGTAGGAGTCAAGGACAACACTGAGAGGGGGGGTGAATCAGTGTTGTGTGAATTTTTAAATCTTTTTGCAAAATTTAACTTTCAAAATACAAGGAGAGAAATATATCATTGATTTGTCAAACACATATGCACATGACTGAGAATGAAGAAAGAGAACAAAACCTCATGAGTAACTCATACACACATAGAGAAGATCAATATACATTATGACACAAGATTTGCACGAGTGGAAAACCCTCCAGGGGTAGAAAAACTACTCCAAAATTGCCTCACTGGCTTTATCAAAAAATCTCACTGATTACAATGTTTAGAAGCACCAACTTCAAGGAGCACCAACCCCTAATACAGAACAAACTACAAAGTGTGCAAGAAGTGATTGCCATTCAATCTAATTTGCACCATTACTCAACATGTCTTTTCTGAATTTGCAATCATATTCAATCCAATCTGCTTATTAATTTCATGATCTCTGTATAACCAAATTACCTAATTCACAATACATTCTCAATGTCTTCCACTGCATTTGATCTTCAATAAAAAATAATTCACCTGATTATCTCTGCATACTAATTCACCTGATGCAATCAATTGTCTTTCTGATGATCTTGTCAATTTCTGCTTGATTTGATTCAATCTGTGTCATTCAAGTTGTCTTCAATTTTTTGTATTAATTCACATCTATTTCAAATTGTTTCATCATTGATCTGCACACTAACACTCACTAATCAATCCATCTGCAATACCATTAAATATGAAAGGACCTTTCTTATTCAACTTTTCACCTGCAAGGAAAAATAACTTGTCCTTTCATATCTCTTTTTTCTCTGTATAACCAATTCAAAAAAACAATTCATTTTCTTCTACAAAATGATCATCTGAAAAATAAAACAATTCTTGATCTTTCATTGTCGTTTCTCCTCTGTATATACAATTCATTTTTCTCTCTTGCACATTCTTCATAATTTCACCTGCAATAAGAAAATATTCCTCAATCTTTTCATATTCCTCTATGCATTTTCAATTCTTCAATAACCTCTTCAAATTCAATTTGTAAAAATAACTCTTCAATTTCCTTTACAAAAATCTCTCCTCTGACCTCCATGTAGATAAGAAGATAACAAATATCCTCTCAAAAAAAGAATAATATTCCAATAAAAACATTTTAGTCTTCTCATAAAATTGTCTTCATTTTTCTTCATATTCAATTCCCTGTAGGAATTTTTATTAAAAAAAATTTCAATCTTCTATGCAAAATCTCCAATCTGCAAATTTTCTTTAAACAAATTCCTTCTCAAAAAAAAAAATCAAATAAATCTCCTCTCTTTGCTTTTAATGCCTTAAAAAAATAGAAGTTCTTTAAAAAATAGAAAGAAATCTTCCTTTTAAAATTCCAAAAAAAATTCCTTAAAAAAAATATCCTTAAAAAAAATCTCATAAACTCTATTTTATTCGACCTCACAAAATGACACTTTGAAACCCAATAAATTAGGAGTTTTTTTTAAAAGAAAAAACAATGTTTCTAAAAATTGAAATAAAGCCATTAAAGGCTTAATCGGGCTCCCACCTTAATAAAAGATATTCAATGGTTTTATTTTTCTTAAACCATTCCATGGTTTTATCTTTCTTTAAACCATTCGATGGCTTTTTTTTAAGAATAAATCTCTTCAAACATAAAGCAATTCACACCCACCACACTTTTAAATGTGACCATCAAACATGAAATTGGCGCTCAAAACATATGGAGGAGACCGGTTTTATATGTTGAAAGGCAAAGGGGCCGGTTATAATATATGACTTTACAGCCCTTGAGCAGGTCACTTTTAGTGACATAACTTGTGACAACAGGTCAATGACTAAATAAAACAAAAGGTGCAATTTATGCAATATGGGCAATAAAGAGCATAGAAAATGATTTGATTTAAGTGTTTTAAACTTAATTCAATACCTTTAATCACATACATGTGATTCATCAAAGCCTGTATAAAAATAATGCCTTTGAAATGATACTACTCTGTCACAGCATACCTCTGACATGAAGGCTCATACTACTCTACCACAACACTTGCAGATTTCACATAAAAAACAACTCAACTCTTCAACTCAAATATGAACAAGGAAACTCTTAAACAAGAATGATATCTTGAACTCCTGAAATGAACATTTGACATTAGGACCATACCAACACAACATCATACCAATCCATATGAACATGTATCTTCAAACTGACTCCACAAAAATGACATCCATAACATGAGCATAACCCACCAAGGTATATTTCCAATCATCTGCAATATTGATAGCTTCCAAGTTATTTTGGGTCTCCACTGAAATTCCCATGAGAAAGATCATGCCTGAACACATGAGTCTAAGGATGAACTTGAATAGCTTGCATAGTCTGATCCAAGATAACTCAGTCAACTTATCATCTCAACTTCACAACAAACATATGAAGACTCCTGATCTGATCTCTTCTATGCATCTGCAAGGCATCAACCTATGTCTGTCATCAATAACTCATCAATATGTTCAACCAACAACACAAACAAGTCTTCAAATCTGTTTTCTACTCTCTGCTTTGGTGGACAACCTATGAACAATATGGCTACATGAAACAACACTTTATTAAAACAATCTTGCATCATCATAACATAGTGCATCATATCTAAACATGTGACAAAATTAACTCCTGATCAAACATATCCTAATCAAATGAGATATCTACCATATCTGCATCATCATCAACTTAACACCTTTTTGACATCAATGACAATTAGTCACCATCAGGAGCCAAATGAGTTGCATTGGAAAGTAGCTAAGAGGATTCTTCACTATGTAAAGAGCACTCACAGTTATGGGATTCACTATGCAGTGGTTGTGGATGTTGACTTGGTGGGTTATACAGATTCATATTGGGTGGGCGATTCTTAGGATCGCAAGTCTACTTCAAGTTATTACTTCTCTTGGTTTTTCTCTGGTTTCTTGGTCAAGAAAGAAGCAATTTGCTATTACTTTTTCAACTACAGAGGCTGAGTATCGAGGAACAATTAATGCTACTACTGAGATCATCTGGCTTCATCACATTCTTACTGAGTTTGGCATTCCCTTTCAGAAGCCTACAATCATCTTTTGTGACAACTAGAGTGCCACTTAGATTTCTCGCAATCCAATCCATCATCAGTAGACCGAACACATTGAGATTCACATGAACTACATTTAGGAGCTACTTCATGAGTAGTTCATTGATCTTCAGTCCTATCTGACAACAAATCAGACTGTAGACATCTTCACCAAACTCTTCACTAAAAGCAAGTTCATTCATTTGCGAGATTTTCTTGGGGTGCGACAGGTGTCTTTGTTTGGGGGGGCTTCTTAGCTCCTTCTTTCTTTCTCCCTCTATTCTGGGGGGATGTACTCTCATTTGTGGGGGGGATACTTCTCTTTGGGGGGAATTCATTGTACATGGGTACTTTGTCAGGATTGATTTTTTGGGACCCATGTTTTCACCCACCTAATCTGCACTTAAGGGGGGTGTTAGTGTAGGTTTTTATTTTCCCTTAGTTCTAGGTTTTTCCTACACGTTTATTAAGCTTGCTTAGGTTCATAAAGTGGGTTTAATTAAGTGAGTGGGTTATGAGGTGTCATCATCCTACAAGGGATCTCCCATTATCTATCTTGGGAAGATACTTTTCTATCTTTAGACCGATAGATAGTCACTTCCTATTGATTGGTGTTGCCACCTCTACCATCTCCCTTTTCTATACAAACTCATTATATACCTTGTATTTTTGTACATTCAAATATTGGAGATAGTACTCTACTGATGCTATTTTCCATTCAAGCATTTCACATCAGTTTTCTCTTGGTATCACTATTATGCTATTTCTATTGCTTTTGCATTTACAGTTATTTGTTTCTAACTCTTTCAATTGATTATGGGTTATAATCTATATTCACATATTCTAATAGTAGTTGGACACCCATGAGGGTGGTTGGGAGATATTATTATTTTATTATTTATCCTTGTAACTTGGAATATTAGTTGTAGTGGCATTAAGAGGGGAGGTTACTTATGGTAGTGATGATGACAAAGTGACTTGGCTTTATTTAAATGACTTTCCCAATCCTATGCACTAGAAGAGACAATGGAGCATCTTGTTATGATGGGTGGGGTCTATGTTAGTTGGCTACTCCATTTTGGATTGGCATACTTGGGAATGTGTGCCCACTTTTCACATGGGTTAAAGATGTTGTTAGTTATGATTGTATTTAATGGAGCATTGAGTGATTTGTCATGAGGGGCATTGGATTTTTTCTATACCACAGGTTTTGGTGGTTTTGGTTTTGGGAAATTATCATGGTTTTCCCTCTTTGGTTCTCTATAAGTTGGATGCCTTGGATGGTTGTTTAATGGGTTTTTTGCAAGTGAAGTAAAGTTATGCTACATTAATATTGATAGAATGAAAGGAGAAGTTGGATTTATTAATTGTAACACATTGTTATTGGATTAATATAGACTTGTGCTCTCTTTAGTGGTGAATTTTTTTGTGAAAGGGTTTCTCCACATAAATTCTAGTGTTATGTGTTTTTTTAATTTAAAATTCCTTACATTAATCAAATGGTAAATAACATCATATGTTAATTAGTATTTCAGATTAAATATTGAGTGAATAAGTTTTTATTATAGTAGTTTACCATGTTTCTTAATAGAAATCAATGATGAGAATGGTGACAAGAATCTACATCAATTTCAAAGATGACAATGATCAATATGTCCAACTCCTAAATCAAATTCTTCTAGTCATCTATAGCAACAACATTTAACATTTATTGGATAAAACTTGTTATCAAGTTAGAGAAGTCAAAGGAGGAAAATTAGTTGGGTGATAAGAATATGGAGAGGTCATTCTTTGAAATTGCAAAGATGGTGAAGACAATGATTTTAAGAGATTTCAAAAAAAATTCATGATTAAAGTAGAGGGAAGCTTGATCAGAATAAACTTTAGAGTCACCTATTTAAAGAACTCTTGATGCAGGAGCATCTAGTGGTGTAAGGGCAATCTTGCATCACCCAAAAAGATGTTGATTCAAAATCAATAAAGTTATTTTCATTTCTTTCCATAATTAGTATTTCTGGTTCCATAATCACTTGAATAATGATGTAGGACTTTCAGTTTATCCAAATTGCTAAAACTGCCATTTTTGGAAAGTTTAACTGTCATTTCTAGAAAGTTTGCATTTGGGCATGGATTGAAGAAAAAATTTACAGGAAGCTTCATAAATGAAATATAATACCTTTGGCAAAGATAATTTGTGAGCTGAAAGATATTAAAGTTTATGTTTTCTGAAACACCCTTAAATTTTTTGAAATCAGATATGAGGCATTAAAACATCCCATAACATCCCAAAAAGTTAACAAAAATCCATTTACATATTTCTGGTGTGATAGTTCACTTCACAATATTTCTAGTGCTTCAAACGGTTCATCAATCAGACACTCAGATCAAAAGTTATGCTTCTCAGAAGTTGACCTAATTTTGGAGTGAGTTGCAAAATTTGAAATTTAGCTCAAGGCCGCCAAAAAGGGCTATTTATGACTATTTTAGGGAACCCTAGGTAGTAGTAGAGTTAAGGGGGAAAGTGTAGAGTCAATAATAGATGGGAAAACAGAAACCCTATCTAATTTGGGGTTACAGAAAGTAGATGATTCCAGAGTCTAGAGATAGGGAAGTTGTAGTGTGTTGCAGCCTGTGGAGGATTGATTCCTTTGATTGTATTTGAGCTTCTGTAATGCAATGAGTTGTCCAAATCAATAAAAGAACATTCTATTTTCTGTGTTCAATTTCTATTGTTGTGTGTTTTATGATTTACCCCCTTTCAACTCTATTTTAGCCCACACTAAAAATAACTCATGTTATTTTCTGGTTGGTACTTTGCCAAAACAAAATTCCAACTATGGAACTTGATGAAGAGAGGATTTATGATCCCCAATAGGTGTGTCCTATATGAGAAGGATGCAGAAATGGTTTCCCACATATTCATTGATTTCTCCTTTGTCCCACAATTCTTTAATAAACTAATGGAGAAGTTTGAATTGAGTTGGTCTTAACCTAGCTCAATTCTTGATCTTTCTCTTTGTTGGTCCTCTCCTTTTCATCACCATCTTGTTATGGAAATTTGGCATCAAGCATTATCACATTTCCATTGGGGTGTCTAGTTGGAAAGAAATGCAAGAATATTAAAAAACAAGACTAGGAATTGAGAGATGGTGTTCTAAAGGATCTACCATTCCATTATGAAAAATGTCTTAGTCACTAAGTTAAAGGAACTAAAACTCCAACCTCTTGAAAGTGAATTTAAAATTGCCAACAATCTGGGATCCTACATTAATATTGCCATAATAAGTAACACTAAAAGGGAGAAGAAGAGAGGGAGTTTTGAGGGACAATAAAGGGGACCTTGTTACTACTTGTGTGGGTGGCCTATGCCTACAATCCAATAAAGTAGTTGAAGCTATGACTACTTTTGGGGGGACTAGGCTTGCTTGGAGCTCAATCTTCTTCACTTGGTTATAGAAGGAGATTCACTCCTTATCACCAATTGCATGAAGACAATCTCACCCCCACCTTAGAATATTAGCAATATTATCAAGTATTCTCTATAACCCTAAAATCCTTTAATAAGGTTAAACTCACACATAGATATAGAGAAGGGAATGGTATTGTAGACATTTGTGCTAACCTTAGAGTTAAAATGGTTAGTTTATTATCTTGGAGGAAATTGAATTCCCTCCCCTTGGAAATTAGAGATTGCATTATTAAGGAGAAGATTGAAAATCTATGATTTCTTATCTACTCCTTAGAGTATAGTATCAATTATACTGATGTGGAGAAGATTAAAATAGCACTTGGAGAGATCTGTAATGATAAATATGTACTTGGATTGTCCCTTCTCCTATGTTTGGGTGCTCACATTAAAACTTCCATTCAAACCCTGCATAAATATTATTAGGTATGAAAAAGGAGAATGATGACAACTAGGATGCACACTAGATCAAACCCCTTTCCATATAACATTTAAGGACAAGACCGAGCCAAATCACTACCAAATACAGGTGGACTCGGCTACAAATTTTGTACTCGAGTATGCTATAGAGGAATTAGATTTAATTCAGCCTTTTTATCAAACCTTAGGTTAACAATGCATGAAACCCTAGTTTAACAAAGATCAACCTATAACACAAGATGCACAAAAAATCTCCATAAACTAATTGCACAAAGAGGATCAGGAAGATGATAGAACTTGTGTCCCAGGAGCAGAGGTATCGAAGGACTATTTCAGGACTGCCCAAGTCCTGGATGGAGGAATCTTCCAAAACTATAAATTAGAGATATGTTGTAGAGGCTACCCTGATCCAGATCTGGAGTCTAAAAGGGTAGAAAGACTAGGGCCCCACTACCCAAGTCTTGCACAGAAGAATACTCCAAAAATTTTATCAGATCTTGAAACCCTAATCTTCACTCAGTATACCTGTATCTTCATATTCTCTAGATCTCGCTCTTATAACATGCACACAAGAAGATAAGAAGGGGTTTGGGGGTTATGGTGTTTAGGGACTTGCCTTAGTCAAATCCTAGGATAGCATTCAAGCTTCCCAATACCGTTGATTGATAGAGAGTGCGTGCCCTCGTGGGGCAGAGGATAAAAACAAAGATAACAATGATGAATCAAATGGTGATAACAACAATGATATCACCTATATGATGATCCCTTAGAGAGATGAAGATCCTTCAACTTCCAAGGTGGATAGATGATAGCTTCATGCCTACAAAAAACACACAATAACAACACAGAAATCTTCTCTAGAACCACAATGGATGCTCTTGCTTGCTTTCCTTTGATATCATAAGTTATCTCTTTTCAACCTAGGTACAAATGAAATCATAAACACACATATATATGCTTTCCCGCTCACAATCGTGAAATTAAACCAAAAGAGATGACAAGGAGAAACCTTTTGAAAGGTCCTAGGTTAACATACACTTGAATTTTCCTCAACTAATTAGGAGAGACTTGGGCGGTACCACCCAAGTCTTTGGGCTCCTTTTAGGTCTGGGATAAGGTAAAATATAGGCCCCTTATTCCCAAATTTACATTGGTTCAGGTAATTATGCATCGGTATGATCATTTAGAATGTATAATGTAATCACAGGCACCTAAGAGCTAAACAAGGAGGTAAAAAGACATGCGGACACTTTTTACTCCATATTTAGCCCCCACTTTAATGTGTGTATGATCTTAGATCAGTACATTCATTAAAGTACAGTCAAAGCACATCAAACACATCAGACACTAGAGTGAAGACACACCCTAAGTTTGGGACCATCTCTAGCCCCCAAGCTTAGGTAAACATAAGAAAACACTTAACAGTCATGCAAAACACAGAGAAGATAGTAAAGAAGTACGTAATACATGGAGAAGACATGAATGCAGTCACACAATACACAAAGTATACACAGAGAGAAGACATGATTAAACAATTATACTACCCTAACCAGGCGATGGGGGGAGCTCATCGCTATGCGCCACCATCAAAGCACACAAAACACATAGTGTGGGGGGAGCTCATCTCTATGTGCCTCCACAAAACATGCAAGACACATGGTGTGGGGGGATCTCATCGCTACGTGAACAAAACACGCAAGACACATGAAAAAAGACATGAAAAACACATGGAATACATGAGCATCATAAAGTGTGTCATTGACACACTATATGTCTTCTACAAAGCAAACACGGGCGACAGAGAGGAGCTCATCGCTATGCTCCACCATCTAAAGCATGCCAAACACACCTAATGGTTTGATTAAAGATGTGTCAACCTTGATTTTGTGTAGTGCATCAATGCTACAAACATTAAGAGTGGATCCATTTTCAATCATAGTTTGCTTTATCAACTTTTTATTTATTATGACATAGATTACAAGAGGATCATATTGGTTTTGAACTTCAATAGATGGTAATTCCTATTGTTGAAATAGAATATCCATTTTTATCATGTGCATACAATCTAACAGAGCTGCCACATCATTTGGCATAAAAATAGGTGGTACAATCACCTTTTGTAAAGCTTCTTGGAGCATTTCATGGTATGTAAGTGATGTTTGTATGAGTTCCCAAAGAGAGATCTTAGCAGGAGTAGCGCGAAGCTGCTCCACAAGATCATAATCTTGACCAACTTTATAAGTAAGATGAGGTGGTTGGAGAAGAATAGGTTGAGAATATGGAAAAGAAACATGCACATATGATGCTTGCAAACTTTTCTTGTTATTATAGGTGTTATATGTGTCAGCAATCGTGTGATACTGTGACACATATTGAACACCTTTATTTCCTTGAGTAATTTGTTTTGCATAATTGAGAGTGTAACCCAGGGATCGAGGTGGTGTTGGAGCACCTTGAACAATAATCACTAGTTTGAAGCAAGGAGGCACATTAGGTGCCTTATGTACAATGGTTTTAGGAACATTAGTACACTTATTCACTATCCTCTTAGTAGGTTGAATAAGTTTATTAATTATGATTGCATTAACATTTTTTTTACCTTGATTAAGCTCAACATCTATCCCCAAAAGATTTAATGTGAGAGACCTTTCTTCATCCACTAATGCTTCATCTTTTGAAGGGAGAACATTGGAACGAAGGGAAGGTAAGGTGATGTTAAGATAATTGTTGATGAATGTTTCTTTAGTGATGTCCAAGGGGTTTGAACATGCAACCAAAGGAGACCTATTCATAGTTTTTGTATCCTTAGTGATGTCCAAAGTACTTGAACACTCAGCCAAAGGAGGAGATCGAGGGTCTTCACTTCCTTAGTGATATCCAAAGTGCTTGAACATTCAACTAAAGGAGGAGTATCAATAGGATGACTCATGGAGTCATCATCATCATCATATACTTTAGATAGTAGATCCAAGGCATTATCATGGTTTGTAGTAGTAATAGAAGAAGAACTTACACAATCATCCTTCTCATGTGTATTCATGGAGATAAATTTGGTTAAATATTTTAATATCAAAGGATATACACCCATGAGTATTGTGAAGCTATCAAAATCATGTATATAACAAAGAAGTTGGAGTTCATATGTGGAACATTTAGAAACATCAATATCATTCACCTATGCTATGTGTTCTAAAAAATGAGGATGCACATTACTAAATTTAGATAAATTTTCAAAATCTAGGATATACACATGTAAAGATTTCAAAGAGGGATAACATGAATATGCCATCATGAAATGTCTTGGAACAACAATGTACAATCATATCTATTCATTAATCAAGTACCACCAATATGAGAGACTTTTGTACACCAAGACACTAGTTTGAGGAAACTGAGTTCTTAAAGCTTTTTTCAAAGATCAAAGACACACTAGTGTCACTACAAATGGAGTGATCAAGATGTTAAAAGTGCTACACAAAAGGTAGTATAGACAATTTTAAGATTTTTTGCAAATAAATGTTAAAGAGATGACACACTTCTTATGTCAAAATACAAATGTGTAAATTACAAATGTATGAATTTTCAAATGAATATTGATAGATATACAATAAATCAATGCAAGATTTGATTTGAACAATCAGCAACATATAAATGCTCAAAGCTATGGATTGACCAAAATGTTAGGTATGAAAAAGGAGAATAATGACTGTGTATATGAAAAATCGAGAAGTTGAATAATATCAAAAGCAATGAAATAACAACTCAAATCCCCATAACATCAAAAGATCTATCTAAGCAATAACCAAATCAATGAATAATCAAGTTACGAACAAAGAAGTTATCACCTAGATTGTTTGGATCTCTTGGTCGATTGTGGATTGCTTAATAAATTGCATACCCATGGTGTTGCAACAAGCGGATGTAGATAGTGATTATGTGCTCAAAAGGTCGATAAGTGCTCAATGATGCGATGAATGCTCAATGCCCTATATGCATGCCTAAGAATAAATGATCGAAGAGGATTTTTGAAGGAGATGAGGGGGTTTATATAGGTTTCAAGACATGATCGATCAATGGTTGAAATAAATCAATAGAATGAATGGTTGAGATAAATCAAATAACTCATGATGAATGTGCACACGACATGTGTCACTCCAAAAAGGTATTTTTATTAAGATAATTACTTTTTGATAAAAACATGATAAAGATAGATTTGATTTTATAAATTAGAAATGTTTTTTTCTAATCTATGACTTGATAAAAATAAGATAAATTAAAGCCAATCAACTTAACTTTAGATTTCCTTTTTGAAGTTCTAAAAATAAGAGTGATTGTGCACATGAGTTAAAATGATATTTTTAGAGGAATTAGAAGATAATTGGGAATTAAATAAATAAATTTATTTAATTGATTGTGCATGATTGAAGAATAGATAAGATATGAAGAATTAAATAAATTAAACAAATAAATTCATTTAATTTATTTTGCATGATAGAAGAATATAAATAAAATATTAATTTTATTTATATTTAGAAGATTGAGTCAACTTAAATAAATTTGGATAATTTATTAAATTTAGAGGAATAATTTGATCAATTAAATAATTAAAATTGTTTAATTGTGGATGAGAGGAGATAAATGATGAATTAATTAAATAATTGGATTTATTTAATTAATGTGGACTTAAGAATTGGAAGAAGGATAATGATTTAATTAAATAATAAAAATTATTTAATTTTGGAAGAATATAGAGGAATTTAATGAAATTAATTAAATAAAGAGGATTTATTTAATTAATGTTGAAGATATGTGATTTAGAGGAAATTGATGATTTTGATGAAATTAATTAAATAATTAGATTATTTAATTAACGTTGAATGCAGGTGATTAGACAAATTTGATGAAATGCAAGTGATGCGATGACATGGTCATTTTTGGGTGTCTACATTTTACCCCTCTTTGATGCAATGCAGTTTATAGCGTTGTTTCAAAGAAAAATGATTGTTGAAGATATGATACAAATTTGATGCCCTAGTGTAGCTGGTGTAGGATGCCCCCTTGAGAGGAAAGATAGGGAAGCAACAGAAGAATTGGGTTGTTGCTCGACTAGAAGATTGTGTTGGAGAAAAAATGAAGTTGGATAGACCGAGGTTGACACGATGAAGAAGATAGCAGACATGAGAATAATATGGATTAGGGGTGGGAAGAAATAGGGTTGGGACACTATAATTAGGGCCCAAGAGGTCAAAACTATTCATTTGCACACCTAGAGTCCACAAAATTTAGAGCCATTTGCCTCTTTGCTTAGTTGAGTGCATCGTACTTAGAGTAGTTCTATAGCTTGCAGATATGCCGATTCATGTGCATAAGCACCGAGCGGAGTGGGTTCGGACCTACAGGAGACCAGCAGGAGTGTCGAGAGCGGTAAGTGATTGAAAACCCTATTTTTGTTTACATTTTTTTAGGTCAGTTTCTACGGTTTGAAAAATTTTAGCCAAAGGCGCTGAGATTGGGTTCCTTTGGCGCATGTTAAAGCACTTTTGGTGTGATGAAGCACTATCGCGCCTTTGGTAAAATCTCAACGCTATTTGTTTTGTGATCCATGGTGAAGCGCCTTTGGAAAATGCTGCAGCACTTTTTGTAGCACAGTAAAGCACCATTGGTATAATAGTGCGATGCGCTAGGTCTAGGGTTGAAGCACCTTTGTATAGCAACAAAGCATTTGCGGTGAGCAGCTAAGTGCCTTTCAGAAAATCAAAGCGCTTGTGGTTTTTGGGATCTAAGCACCTTTGCATAGCAATAATACGTGTTTGGTAGGACAGTCAAGTGCCTTAGATAAAATCTAAGCGATTTTAGTTTTAGATGTAGCTTGACCTAGGTTGATTTTGGAAAATGTGCTTCTAGGGCTTAGACTAAAGTTGACTAGGGTTGACTTAGAGATTTTGCAATGTTTTTACCTAGTAGCTGACCATGTTGACTTGGGATTTAGACTTAGGATCAAGATGAATATTGCAATATGTTTAACAAGTGGTCATCATGGATGCAAATTGCCTTACCACTTTTGTAGTCCAGAGAGAGACATTTTTTGATTGCTAAATTGGTTGTACAGATGGGTTGGGAGGAGGAGATATTCTTAGAGGTCATAAGATTGTGGTATGTGGCCCATCTGATGCCTATCAGGGTTAACCTTGCACTATTGACAGCGATTGTCGAGAGATATCATAGCGAGACCTCCTCCTTCCACTTTCTGATAGGTGAGGTGACTGTGACACTTGAGGATGTTCAGTGCATCCTACGGATTTTGATTCAAGGCACGAGAGTTGACTATGACACGGAGCGGGGAGAGGCAGGCATGAGAGAGATTTTTGCTATGGATGACCTTGGTGTGTAGGATCGTGAGATCTTATGGGCTCGAGTGCCTCGACTTTGTGACCGGAATAGATGGATTGTTGTTTCACTGATTGGAGGATTTCTATGTCCAGATAGGCGCTCACAAGGATTATTGGTTGGATGGGGCACTATGTTGTGAGGGATGTTTACACATGGGATTTGATATGTGTGGGGACCTTGTGTGTTGGGCCAACTTTATCATGATATGCATGACTATGTGTATAGATATGGGAGCAGTTTGTCAGCAGGTGTTACATTGTTACAGGTATGGGCCTAGGAGGATATCCTAGTGATTAGACCTATCTCACAGTAGCACTGAGATCATGGAGATCCATACGCTTTCTTATATGAGGATGTTCTTACTCATTGGGGACTTGGTTCAGTGAGTTACTGGCAGAGGTAGCTAGATGAGATGGACATCTTCGTTTGGCACCCCTGGAGGGATTGTGAGTTGTGGGATGATGATCACGAGGAGTTGGTTTACTGTAGATAGGCAAGACATTTATTTGGCCGACGCCTCGATACCATTGAGAGATATCTTCTAGAGAGGGTATTGAGACAATTTGGTTTGCCATAGGGGGAGCCCATAGGCGAGGCCATATATGCCCAGACTCAGAGGGAGGTGGAGGATTGGGGGCTTGAGATTGTTGCAGCGACAACATTAGTAGATTTACAGGGACTTGCCCTAGTGATGTAGGACTGGATCCTCGAGGAGGTAGATCATGTTACGCTTCCAGCATATGATGCATACTGGCGGACACACATGCCAGTTAGATTGACCAAACTTGGAGTAGAGGGAGCAGTGTGAGAGGTCACAATTCATGGAGTTGTGGGTAGGGCTCGATGAGAGGCCCGATAGCTGGCTGTAGTACAGAGACAGGCTAGAGGGGATGATGGAGGAGACCAAGAGGATGTACAGATGGTCGAGGCTAGAGTACCTCAGTAGGTGGGTCTGTCAGCAGAGACACCACTACAGCAGGCCCAGAGATTATTGCAGGAGGAGATAGCGAGGAGGACTTGCTTGGAGTTTCAGATGGTGAGGATGAGGAGAGACAGGGACGCTACTCAGGCTGAGGCTAGATAGGATGAGGTTTAGGCATAGATACATGCACAAGCAGTAGCAATAGTGCAGGCAACACTGGTAGCAACAAAGGCTGTGTCACCACCACCACCACCAGATGATGGGCAGATTGCCCAATTGATAGTGGAGAGAGATGCAATAGTTCATTTGAGATTGACTACAGAAGCCACCCTGTAGAGGGTGAGGCAAGAGGGATGTTGCACACCGCGCAGTGGGTGCAGACCAGATGAGATTGGTTGGGGAGCTTACTTGAGTTTAGGGTGAGTTGTTTACAGTTGGGAGAGAGGCTGAGTACTACAAAGGCCTCTACTTTAGAGCGGTGACAACTGACCAGAGGGAGCCCATCTTTAGAGAGAAGAGTAGATCTGGTGCCTCATCATCACTTATATTAGGGAGATCAAGGTCCTCTGTGATGGGACCGCCATGAGGGCCACCAACAGGAGGACCTACACTGAGTACAGGAGGTGTATAAGGATCACAGCAAGCGGGGAGCTCCACACACTAGCTCACACTAGAGCATGCTTTTTATATATATTGTACCACTTTTTTGTATCTTTGACACACTTGTACATATTGATTGATTCCTATGTGCATTTGATGTATATTGCGGGCTCTTGATATCCATGATGTACTTTTTGATGGATATTTGGATGTATATATGGACTTTTGATGTAGACACAAACATTTGTATGTTGAGGACCTTAGATGATGATATATGAGATATATGATGATCTTTATGCTTAGAGATGTTCATGCTTTTTTGTGATGTATTTATATATGCTATGGATGTGATGACATGTATTTATGATTATGATTTGACATGATGATGTTTATGCTTATAGATGTATGACATGTGATGACATTATGATATGATGATGATTTATATGCTTATAGATGTTTATAGATGTATGACATGATGATAACATTATGATATGATGATGATTTTACATGATGATATAGATGCTTATAGATGTATGAAATGTGATGTCTAACATGTGGTTTTTGCAAATATTCGACAGACGTTGATGACAGATAGAAGGCAAAGGAGATAGAATAGAACATGATAGAAAGACTATTGATCGATCTTTGCTTGAAAAACTATATGATGATATGGATAAATGGATGGGTAAATGGATAACTTGTTGCAATGAGTACAGAAAAGTTTATAAAGAGCAATCCTTATTTTTGATATAGCACATGGATAGTTTGCCACCAAGGTATAAAAGACCATAGTGTTGTGATATCCTAGTGAAAGGATGTTGACTCGGCAAGCAAGTGGTTTGAACTTAGATCACTTAGACATGATATAATCTTAATAGATATGTGAATGAGCCATAGTCTTGAACATAAAATAAACTTCAATACATGAATGCAAGAAGAATATTAATATGTAAGATGCTAGGTTGTAACACACACACAAGATAGATACGATGATAAGAAAGATACTAAGATCATTCCTCAAACACAGCACACATAAAGCAATGACTATGCCCCCAATCCGTATTGCATCGCAACATACCAAGATATAGATAAATCAAGGTAGTCTTGAATAGATAATGAGAAAGGAACAAAAATATAAACCAAAAAACAAATTGACTGACTTACAAAGTAAACATACAGCCATGATATTCTCTTGCCAAAGAAGGTGCTCAAGATAGATTGGATAGATAGGGTAGATAGGATGGATAACAACCTTATTGTAGGAATGATATATCCGTTAAAGGGTGTTGATCTGTTGATAGGATAAGTTGATTGATGTAACAGATGTTGGCAATCAATATGTAGGACAACATATGGCTCTGCAAGTAGGTTTCTTTGCTTCTGGTTGGTTAAGGATTTTTTCTTTGAAAGAATGCATAGCTTTTTGTGCTGCTTGAGTTAGTCAAGTCTAGGTGGTAGGATGGATTGTGATAAATGGAAGACTAGAAAGATGGAATGTCAATGGATTGAGATTGGTGAAGAATGATGAATCCTATGTGCCTGAGTATTGGATACGTCCTTCGTATTTGAGACTACCTACATACCCTATATCCACGGGATTAAGGCACATTATGATGAAAGATGAATATGATAATATGTAGTTCTGGATAGAGTGATGAGTGGGTCAAGGTGTTTGAGCTTGGGTAGGTGAAATGATGTTGTCTTATGTACCTAAGTACTGGATACTTCGTATTCCAAATTGCTTACATACCCATATCCATGGGATCAATGTACCTTAATATTGAGATGAGATGATATGTAGTTCTATGTTGTTTGATGATGTAGGATAGGATGAAGATGTTTTAGTTTTGGTGAGATGGTTGAAGTGTTTTTGTTTTGGTGAGATGGTTAATGAACCACGAACAAGGATCCATTCATAGACCTAGGTTAAGGAAAGAGTTGCCCCCATTCTGGTAGAGCTTTTATTATGGATGACTCCACTGACATAGGGATGAATTGACGTGGATTATAAGAAGACATAGATAAGTGACAGGATAAACTGATGATGGATGAACTGACATAGAGAAGCTGATGATGGATGAAATGACATAGGATAACTTTAACATTTGACAAATTTCCAAGCTATTCTAGATAGGGAAATGGAAATGCAAAAGGTCAATGGTTTATTATGGATGGATGTATGAAGTATATTATGAAATGGACATGGAATGAACAAGACTCAATAGATGATGGATGTTGACTCTACACATAGCGCTTGTTTGCCAAGTTTTCACTATGGTACTTATCCAAGGCGCCTATTTACTAGGTTTTCACTAGAGGACAAATTGTTTTTTGATTTTTTTTTATTTTTTCTAGGGATACTATGAGGATTAGGCAAAGAACTTCTTGAGATGAACACTGCTAAATGGTTCATCTAGAGAAATGCCTTCAGGTGTTGTTAAAGTATAAGCTCCTGATCCATATGTTGTTGTGATAACAAAGGGTCCTAACCAATTAGGCTTGAACTTGCCCTTCTTTTCCTGATCTACTTGATTTTTTTTATTTTCATTTAAGACAAGATCACCAACTTGAAATCGTCTTTCCTTGATCTTCTTGTTATATTTACGTCAGAGGTAGTTTTGATAGACATGGAGATGATTAAGCGCGGCAAGGCGCCTCTCATCTAGTAGTTCTAGCTCAGCTAATCTAGAAGTGCGATACTCCTCTCCATCAATCAGGTACTGGGTGGATACTCTAAGGGATGGGATCTTGACCTCTATAGGTAGAATGGCTTCAGAGACATAGACCAAGGCATAGGGTGTTGCACCAATTGGTGTTCTAATACTAGTGTGATAGGCCCATAAGACGGGATTGAGTTGCAGGTGCCAATCACGACCGGCTTCATTAACTATCTTCTTGAGGATTTTTAGAATGGTTTTGTTTGAAGCCTCAGCTTGGCCGTTACTCTATGGATAGTAGGGAGTGGAAAAGTGATGTTGGATATTGTATTGGGTGCATAAGGGATAGACATCTTGATTTTTGAATGGTCTCCCATTATCAGTGGCAATGGCTTGGGGGATACCATACCGACAAATGAGGTAGTTAAGGATAAACTTAGCTATTTATTTACCGGTGATATAAGTCACGGGAATGGATTCTACCCACTTCATGAAGTACTTAGTGGTGATAATGATAAATTTATGGCCATTGGATGATAATGGATGGATTTGTCCTATGAGGTCGAGACCCCATTGTGAAAAAGGTCATGGAGGTGTCACAGGTTGTCGTTCATGAGCTGGTGCATGAATCAAATCTACATGCTGCTAGCATTGTAGACACTTCTTAGCAAACTGCATAGCATCTTGTTCTATTATAGGCCAATAATAACCTATTATGAGTATCTTTTTTGTGAGGTTAGGACCAGTAGAATGTGCACCACAAATACCTTCGTGTATGTCTCGTAAGGTAGCATCGACTTCTTCCACATTAAGACATCGTAAGAGGATACCATTAAGACTCTGATGATATAGTGTATCACCCAGAATGGTGTAACGTGAGGATCAACGAATAAAGGTTTTGCATTAGGTTGTAGATAGATCAAAGGGAAAGGTATTATG